>JBBGZY010000067.1:7896250-9127500 GCA_037952925.1 Lithobates clamitans
TATTAACATATTTATGCAAAAAATGAAACACGATTTCTTAGATGAATTTTTATGGAATAGTCATTGTAACTAGTTAATTTTTTGCATGCAGAGATGATTTCTGCAATATGGATGAAAAAAAAATGGATTGGTGCCCTTTCCACTGTCAATTAAAAAGGTGAAGAATAATGGGCAAATGCAATAGCTCACAGCGACCAATCAAACCCATGAACAATTGAAAAGTATACACTCTTGACGCTATGGATCTTAATCGTGGTATTAAAACAGGACACATCATGTCTTTCCCATACCCATTTTAGCCACACCTGGGCTTAATCACTACCTGTAGTTTTCTCTCCTCTAGTTGCCAGTTGGGCTTTGAATGACATCTGTAAATGCCGACAGCTGAACGGCCAACTGAAGCAGTATGCACTGCAGGCTGAAAAGGTGTTGTCAGTCTTCAACAGGAAGTGTTGTTACTGGCAGGATCCCCAAGTCAAAAACCCATTTACAATAATATTTTGCTTAAAAAAACTATATACAATGAGGAATATAAAGATTATGAGGCCTGAGGACCCCCAGAGGGGGGGAAGTCAAATGGTGCACAGTGCCCCCTCATTTCTCCAAAATGTGCAAGTCTGTGAAAAACAATTTAGATTTAAGTCTGTTGCTTGTGGCCCCAGCCTGTGACATTTCATCTCGGACCACCTCCATATCAGAGCCCAATCCAAGTGAATACATAAACTGTTCAGCAGACCATTAGCTTTAAGCCCCGTTCCACACATATGCGGTGCGGGAAATGTTGCGATGCCTATGCTGCTCCCACACCTCATTTAAATTGCACTTTGCAATCTGCTGTGGGTGTCAATACAAAGTTAACAAAAGGATCACAAACGCAGTGCTTTTTGCTTTCACCAGATTAGATGGTACAAAACGACATATGTGATTCGGTTGCGGTACGGCTCCATAAAAGGTGCCTGCACATTTTTGGTGCAATATGGTGTGCTTTGAGCCCATTCAAATTGAATAAGCTCAAATCACACCACACTGAATTGCGTGTGAATTGCACGGAATGCAGTGATACTGAATGAGTGTGAATAAGGGCTAAAAGAGGTCTACTAAGCTTCATAACAGTACTATTACGATTTTTAGCAGTAATCTACACGGTCCCTATCAGCATCTAGATAACCATACTGAAATCCAGAGATATGAGCCTATCATATATGTCAGTGGTCATCAACTCCAGTCCTCAGGGCCCACTAACAGGCCAGGTTTTATGTATTACCTTGGGGAGATGCAGACTAGAATACTGCAATCACTGAGCAGCAAATTATATCACCTGTGATGTATTTTCAGTTATCTTGCAAACCTGGCCTGTTGGTGGGCCCGGAGGACAGGGTTGATGGACAACTGATATATGTCATTAAAAAAAATTCCAGTTTAAAGCATTTATTACATTACCTAGGCTAAAATAAATACACCTATCAGGATGAGATTTCTCAGGTCAACAGCCCAATAATAGCATTGTTAACCATCATTAGCAAAGGCATTATGGCATGTCATGAAGATTTTTGCAAGCGGTGGAAAGCAGGCCACATTCCTGGCTGCTTTCTTTCCCACTACAGAACCAAAATCCAGACATGTTTCATCAATCCTGATCTGTTTAAATTACATTAAAAACAAGCATCCATCCCACTGTAAAAATAGGATTACCATCATTTTGAAGCAAAATGCCTATGTATTATAAAGTGCAGGAGGCAGGTTATACACATTTTATTTCCTAGGTGTTATAGGCATTTTATGTATACTGTATAAACTTTAGTCTTTATCAAATAGTACATTCATGCTGCCCAATATAATATGAGTTATTAGACTGTAGCATGTGATAATAAGAAAATATAGATACAGTTGGAAAACATCCAAGGTCTGCTAGATCATCCTATACACTTTAACCCTTCCACTCTACACCCCTTATACCAGGGGTCAGCAAGCCATTGATCCCAATTGACCATGGGCAGCTGGCAGGTAGATCGGGAACATGGCACTGCATTGCTGGCCCTTCCCCCTCAGCCTCTGCTGCCCCCCCCATTGCAGAGCGGAGAGTTGGATACATCACAATACTGGATGGTGGGTGGGCGTTAACTGTTCACATGAACCAGCAGGTGATTGGTTGCTAGCAACCAGTTGCCAGCTGGTTCATGTGAAATGTTAACCCTGGCAGCTCCCGCTCCCACCCTACATCCAGTACTGTGACACTTCTCGCTCTCTGCTCTGCTGCAAAGTGAACACCAGTGTAAAGTAGGAGACTGCTACCTATATTGTGTGTGTGAGTGTGTATGTGGGGGAGGGGGGTGATGGGGGGAACAGAGGATACTACAGTGGGGGTGGCACAGGACACTATAGGGAGGGCTGTTGTGAAGGGCGGCAGAAGGCACAGGAAATTGTTATGGGGGGGCACAGGACAGTACAGTGCAGGGAATGTGATGTGAAGGGGACAGTGGGGAAGAAGATACCATATTTGGGGGGGGGGTGATGTGAATGAGGACATAGGACACTGCTTTGGGGGGTACAAGACACTGCTATAGGGGGAAAAGCAGGCAGAAGACACTAAAGTGGCGGGTGATGTAAAGGGGGCAGAGTACACTACTTTAGGGGGGGCACAAGACACTGCTATGTGGGGGCATTGGGCACTACATGGGGGGTTGTAAAGGAGGGCAGAGGACACTACAGAGGGAGTGAGGTGAAGGGGGCCACAGGATAGTGTTTTGGGGGGGCACAGTACACTGTTAAGTGATGGCAGAGGAGACTACAGTGGGGGTGATGTGAAGGGGCAGAGGACACTGCTATGGGGGGCACAGGGAACTACAGTAGGAGGGATTATGTGAAGGGGAGTGGGATACTGGTATGTGGAAGACACTACTGTATAGGGGGCAGAGGGGAAAAGGACACTACTTTGGGGGTGATGATGTGAAGGGGAGCAGAGGACACTATGCTGTATTTTTATTGGGGCTTGACAGTTATTTTCCTTCATGTTGTCCAGTTAGAACTCAGCCTCTGAAAGGTTGCCTACCCATGCCTTATACCCTTTGGTTGGCCCTTTCTGCAAACACATTCCTCAGGGGCCACAAAAACTGTAACTACAGCTTGAGAACACTTATTTTATCATTAAAACTAGACACGATAGCTACATTGAACCAGGCTCTGCTGGCACCAAAGACCAGGCGTACTTTCACTTTTATTCCTATTTACTTTACAGTTGCTAATAAGGTTTTATTTTATTTTTAAATATCTTCATCTGTATTTGGTTTGTACCATCTGGTCTTCTTAATAAATTATATATAAAAATCATTAAATTTATTGTAAAGGTACTTTGTTTTTAATAAAATAAAAAACATGTTATACTTACCTCCTCTGTGCAGTGGTATTGCACAGAGCTGCCCCAAACCTACTCTTATGAAGTACCCTGCCAGCACTCCTGGCTTCACCTATTCTGAATTTACCCCCATAACAAGCTGTTTGCCATGGCGGCAAACCTGCCGGCTCGATCCAAAGTCAGGCCATGCGTGTCTATTGACACACAGCATGGCTCAGGTCTGCCCCCACTCCCTCCTCACAGGATTTGATTGACAACTGCTGTCGAGCCTCCTGTGAAAGAGGGAAGAAAAGAGCAGCACTGCTGCAGATGGGTACAGGCCTAGATCGAGATTGGGCTCAGGCAACTATTTAAGGGAGTCCTGGGGGGAGCTGACATTGAAAGGTTTTCTGCCATTAAGGTAAAAAACCATTAGCCTTTAGAACCACTTTAAGCTTTATCTATAATGCCCTAAATTCAAACTTAAAGAATCCCAGTCTTTTAGAATAGTGCTACTCTACTTAAACTTGTCATGTTCCTGTCTGGCGTGACAGCGTGTATTAGAGAAATTTTATCAGTCAGATAAAATCATGTCAGAATTGATACAGCAGATACGGTTGTGTGTGCATTACCTGCAGAGTTAGCAAACCCCAGTGATGATCACTTTCAGTCTGCCTGCATTAGATTGTTGTTCCACAAGCTGGAAAATGTCTGTGCAGATTGAGGCTGAGAGTGCCATCATCACATACTGGTGGCAGTGACAGTCACACTTGTCACTTTAACCACCAAGGCCAATTGACTAACCTGCTCACATGCCCTTTCTTATAGGTCATAACACCCTGAGAATACGGCAGCCCATATTTTGTGTATTTACTAATTCTTGTAGGAAAGTGGCCATTGCTGAAAGGCCTGATAAATTGTCCAGTGTCCCATCCTTTGTGTAATGCAATCATAGTGGCTTCTGTCCTCTTAGCACATTTTTCTATACTGCACCCTGTAGTTATTCATGTCCCATCTACACACAAATTGATTTATTCCAGTGGAATAGAAGCTCATCCAATGAATTGATAAGAACATAATAAATAAAAGTGCTATCAAAGCAATTTAAAACCACAAACTGTTCTTCATGCTTTCAATTTTTATCTTCGCTCGATTTGGCTTTGTCTAGAATTCAGCACATTCCACCCGAAGCTGTAGACTATTCATCCAAAGAAACTATGTATATTTCATCACTAATCTCTGCCGTCACATTCCATTTGTCAGCGACTCCTCTCCAGGGCTTTCATTTCCAACATCCGTATCTTTAAGTCCCTCAAAAAACAATTTTAAGTCAAGTTTCCACCTCCATCTATAGACCATTCATTCTCTGCCAAGCTAAATTTTTCACCTTACTGCATTAAGCACCCATTAATATACATGACACGGATAGGTTATTTATTTTTGTAGAGTTTTTCACACCAATAATATTTAAAGTGGATTTTTTAGGCTAAAAAGTTGAAAAAATGCTTTTTACTGGTGCCCAGTTTTAAGACTTCCACAACTTGGAGTAACACTGATGGGATATTTTCAAGTAGTTCAAGTTCTAACGAAAAAGAAGCACATCCTAATGGGAAATCACCATGCTTTGTGCATAATTGCTTCATTTGCTATCATCAGGACCCAAAAATATAACAACTTAGGGCGTTTTCACATGGCCAGTTACATGCAGCCACCAGATTCCAGCAGCAAGAATGAATGGATTCTTGCAACTAGAATGACCAGGGCAGTGGCCACGTAGCCTATTTAAACGAATTGTGGGCTGACAGCTGACAGATGTCCGAACATGGATGCAGCTGACTACATTCAGGCTGGGTTCACACTGCTGCGGTGCGGGAACGCAGCGAATTTACTGCGGGTTCCCGCACCGCACCAACTCGCACGGCAGTTCACACTGCCATATGCGAACTGCTGGGGAGTGTCATACAATGTTAATGACACCCCCAGTTCAGCCCGCATATCGCAATGCGAACTGACAATTCGGACACTTTCGGATCGCATAGGTGTGAACACCCATGCGATCCGATTTTGGTCCGAACAAAAAAAAGGGTCCTGTGCGAGTTTGGACCGAATGCGGTGCGATATCAGCCATACTATCTGTATGGCTGATATCGCACAGCACAGACATCGCATGTGATGTGAACAGCAGTGCGCTGCGAATCACATGCGATGTCTGCAACGGCCGCAGTGTGAACCCAGCCTCAGGCTCACAAATCCATCAATAACTACAGCTATTTGCTCTGTGTAAGGCTACATGCAAACAGCAGCAGCCACTCAGCCTATTTAAACTAGTGGCGGCGAGCTGACAGCGGCCGTTGCTATTCCAGTCACCAGAATCTGTCAATACATATTACACATTTGGCATGTCATTTTTTTTTTTTGGGGGGGGGAGTGGGTACCTAGTTTTGACAGGTACCCAGCTCCCACTTCCACCCATGCCGCCTAGGCGAGTCCTCCTCTCCTCCTCCCTCCGTGCAATCTTCTGGGACACGTCACAGGTCCCAGATGATTGCTCGGCCATTCAGGACAGTGCAGCGCGACTCACGCATGCACAGTGCGCACCCAGCTGTGAAGCTGCAAGCTGTCACAGCCGGGTGCCCACACTAGTGATGCCGGCGCAGAGGAGAAAACCGAGGCTTCAGGGGGCCGCATTGCTGGATTGTGAGACAGGTGAGTGTGTGTTTATTAAAAGTCAGCAGCTACACTTTTTTTGTACCTGCTGACTTTTAATAAACTGAAAAATTAGTGGAACTCTGCTTTAAGTCCATCCAAATCTGCTAATCCATCTAACGCTACTTTCCCCAAAGAATAACAATGCTGCTTTCCAAAGGTGCCTCTGTTGCTCCTTCATCCATAGTGTTGACACTCTAAGGCCCCTTTCACACGAGCATTCCATGAGTCCATTTTTCAACCGTACGTTGACGGATGAAAACGGACAGCAATGCATTCCTATGAACAAACGGATGTAGACGGATGATCATCCGTTTACATCCTAATGCCCCGTACACACGGTCTGATTTTCCGACGGAAAATGTGTGATAGAACCATTTTGTCGGAAATTCCGACCGTGTGTGGGCTCCATCACACATTTTCCATCGGATTTTCCGACACACAAAGTTTGAGAGCAAGATATAAAATTTTCCGACAACAAAATCTGTTGTCGGAAATTCCGATCGTGTGTACACAAATCCGACGGACAAAGTGCCACACATGCTCAGAATAAATAAAGAAATGAAAGCTTTTGGCCACTGCCCCGTTTATAGTCCCGACGTACGTGTTTTACGTCACCGCGTTCAGAACGATCGGATTTTCCGACAACTTTGTGTGACCGTGTGTATGCAAGACAAGTTTGAGTCAACATCCGTCGGAAAAAATCCTAGGATTTTGTTGTCGGAATGTCCGAACAAAGTCCGATCGTGTGTACGGGGCATAAGACACAAAGGTATTGACCAGATCATCAGGTAAGAATAAAAAAAAAAAAGATAAAAAAATAGAAAACAAATACAGCCACCACATTTAAGAATTGATAAGCTGCAATATATTATTTTTTTGTTTTTGGGGTTTAATACCGCTTTAACTGAAATTGTTTTTTTGGGAAAAAAAAATAATCCTGTCTATAAAGCTGTACAGCAGATGATAACGCTGTATATTTGCACTTGTTTCCTCCCTAGCCAGGCTACATATTGTCCCTATAGTCCAAGAGGTTCCCCTTTCTCCATTCCAAGCCTCCAGCTTCTCAGACTAGAATTAAATTTGTTCTAATTAGTTTCAGGGGAATATGTGAGATTGCATTGCTTAGTGAGACCTTTGTTATGCCCCACAAGAAGATTTCCACCTAGGGAGGAATAACACTAAAGAAGTAATTAAAGTTCAGTTACAGTTCGTTATGTGGAATGCTTTGCCTTAATTGCAGAGCGGTGTTTTTCATTATGTTACAATCTATATTCCGAGCTGGATTCCAGGCACATCGCTGACCATTCAGCTACTGAACAGAATGGCGAGCAGAATATTCATATTACATTGCATGTTCTTTTTTCTATTAAAAAGAAATATGATACCTACTCATCTTCCTGGCACATTCATACTTTTATATTCATTTTATTTTGCAAGAATCCATTGCCATTCTGAATTTATAATTCACCATCCAATATCAACTTTCTATAATAGTACTCAGTTATAGTGGACCTGTATCTAAAGGTTATGTAAAAGCAAACTTTTTTTTTTTTTAGTTTTTGAGTAGGAAGTAGCTAAAATTTGTATGTGTGAGGTACTCTATCTTCTGTTTTTGGGGTTTTGTATTTGTGAAAAACCAGTTCATTGCAAAGAGCTCAGTAAATGAGACCACTCTCATATAATAATGTGCTCCTTAATGGCTCAGTAACTGCCCCACGCATCTATACTGCGGCAGGGTGGCCGATCTGTGCCAGATCACATACTGGTACGTGATCTGACACTACCGGATCTGGGATGTGCATGCGCATTCCCAGTGACCCGCTTCCTCTGTGATTGGACACAGTGGGAGCCAATCAGCAGGGGTCGTTCGGCCGATCCCTAGTGCAGAGAATCAAGGCTTGCTTACCATAGGACCACTCTGTACACTACCACCTCCTCCCTGCAACTTTAAACCCTTATAAACTAACACTCTTTAACCTTAACCATGCAAATTGAACTCTTTATCGTCATGCTCATCTCTCCTATGTGAGGCTCCTCTGTGGTTAGGACCAACCTTCTTGTGACACTACTAATTTCTTCATCTCCCGGTCGGGTCGTGGCGCGCGCTGATGATGTCAGCAGCGCCAGAAGAATGGGTCCGGAGCAGAGGAGGCCGGCGGCTGTGAGCGAGGGCTCACCAGCGACAAATGGGAGGAGCGGATGGCCTGCAGCTCGGAAGGTGGCGGGGCGGACCTGGACCGGGTTAAACCGGACGATAGCAAGAAGGAAGATGAAGAAAAGCTTAGGTATCGCCTCATCCCTCTCACGTTTTCCAATTGGTTGCAAGCCTTTGCGATGTTGGCGAGAGTGATTGGCAAAAAAGAACCGGAGAGTTGTTCGGCTCTATTTTGTTATTTGGATGCTATAGGGGAGGCTAATAGGGTCTATGGTGGAGTGGCATGGCTCTGCTATGATGAGCAGTTCCGGCAGCGGAAAGCCGTCCGGCCCGCTATTCAATGGGACCATAAGGATATCAGGGCACACATGGAGTTGTTCCGGGGCAGCATCTTGGGTCTTTGCCTGGTGGATGCCATGGAACAGTTTGCTGCAATACGGCCACAGCTGGCGGGGCCTTTGTTTGTCCATGCTCCCTGCTTATCCATATTTCAGTTTGTGGCGGTATTTTGTTAATGTCTGGGGGAGGCAGGCTTGGATCCCATGCAGTATGGGTCTCACGCCTTTCGCATAGGCGTGGCCACAGAGGCATCTAAATGGGGTTTGAGCGACAATGCGGTAAAGCAGATCGGCAGGTTCAACAACAGGTTCAGGCTGTACGCTAGGCCCCATTTGTTGTAGATCATGGGGGGGGGGGGTTTTCATGTTGCACCCTTACCTTTTTTTCCACCCTATGCCTTCCTTTTGTTGATGTTATTTAGCCAAGGGTGGCAGGTTGGTGGGTGGAACTGTGGTTCTTTTTGTTTCCTTACATGTTGGAGATGCCTCGTATGGATCCTGGGGCATTCTTATGTGTACTGGGGCACCAGACTGGTAGAAGTTAGGCCGGAGGCCAGGCAGCTGGGCCTTCCCCGAGAGTTAGGAAGTGTCAGATGGATCGGGGTTCAGGGCATGCTGTGGCATCGGGTGGTTCCGGAGGTTATTCATTTTGCTGGACTGGACAGGGCCCCGGACATACTAATTATACATGCAGGGGGCAATGATTTAGGTATCAGGTACTCTAGGGAACTTATTCGAGATATTCAATTTGATTTTCTCAGGCTGCGTCATGATTTCCCGAGCACCATCATACTTTGGTCAGATATCGTAGCCAGAACGACATGGTGGGAGGCTAGATCAGTTGACAAGATTAACAAGGCCCAAGTGAAAGTCAATAAGGATGTGGGGAGGTTCGTTGTTAGGAACGGGGGCCTAGTCATCAGGCATTTGAAATTGGAGTCAGACATATGGCAATTTCTTAGGGGTGATGGAGTTCATCTCAATGCGGTGGGCACTGACCTATGATTTCTGGGGTTGGAGGATGGAGTGCAGATGGCCTTTCGTGTGTGGCGGGGCACCCAGGTGTAAGGCGTTACACCTGTGGCATTTTTTGGGGTCCTTGACAGTGGTATAATTTGGTTCTCTGGGTAAATGGTAGGGAACCATCTCAGGTATGGTATCCTCGAGTGGGAATGGTTCACTGCGGAGTGACCGGGTAGCGTTAAGAACCCTGGGTGGCTGTGGTCAGCTGGGTTTTAGGTCCTGAGTCAACAGGTCGCGGCTGGGGTAGCAACTCAGCTAGCTGGTGCCTCTGACACAATAAGTGGTATGGGTATATCGGTACCGTCAAGGATCTCAAAAATCAGTATATCTGTTTTTTGAGCAGTTGAATATTATGTTGGTTATTTAATTAAAGTTGTTGTTAATAAAAGGTAGTTTCGGGCCATTTTACCCCATCTCAGTTGTCGAGTGGTTTTTATTACATGTAAAAGGGGATACAAAGGTTACAATGATAAAGTAATGTGGTAAGTGGATGGTTAGCTCTTAGCTACCCTAGTCATGTAAAGGGGAATTCAGAAATTGCACCATGGAACTCTAGCAGCAGAGAGTAACCTAAACAATGGCTTGCAGCTGCAAAGTTCTTAAAATTGTTAATTGTTCATTCAGCATTAGGGTGGATTCTGGTGACAAAGGGTTTGATAAACTGCATTAAAGTCAATGCTAATCAGAGAGAACTGAATATTGCAATGCAAGCCATATCTGTAGCTGTTGAATGATAAAGCAGAAAAGAATACACCCTTTTAAATTCAATTTATTTTTTATTACCAGGTAACCTTCAAACTCCTGTCTATGTATTTCATCTTATTAATACTTTATTTCAGAGTAGACATCCTCTGCATTTTTCAGCACAGCAATCTCACTCTGAACAATGGCTGTAACGCTCAAAATATTATGAATCAGCAATAATCAGTTTGATTGAAAAAGCCCCTTTGGTCAAGCATATTATGAATTTCACTAACATATAACTAGGCAATGTCTCGGTGTCTGTCTGTCTGTTTCGCTCCCGCTCTCGTATAGTGTTTATATATACAGTATACACACACACACTCACACACTATATTCTCATGTATGAAAGGTGCTCTCTACAGCAACTAGAAACCCCATGGGGAACCTGTAGAACCTACCTACACCTGTGCTTTTTACATGCAGTTTAACGTACAGTGAACAAGCATTTAAAAGCACAGTAGGCACTGTAATGTTATATCTCAATGATATCTGGATTAGGAGGTAACGTGACACTAGAACCCTGGGCAAGTATTCTAATTTGGCATGACCTGAGCAAATTGAATGCCATTTTTAAAATACAATTCTAGGATACCCCCATTTTTTTTGCCCAAGCTTTTTTGTTTTTGAACAAATACTGTGACTGTCAGTATTATCTTGGTTCTCTTCCTCTACAAACTTTGCTCAATGCTATAGCAAGGCATATTAGGAAAAAAAAATGTAATCTTCATGTGCAGGCAGTTGTCTCCCTGGGTACAACAAAAAGCTCCTAAGATGACTATTTTCAGTGCCCTGCTAGTGTTGCCTAACACTACGGGTCATATATTTAGATTTTAATAGTCTTGGGTTTTTTTAGAACTGTCACAGACAGTTCATTTCAAACCGAAAAGGTCTTGTAGGTTGGTATGAAGACCAATGATTAATCTGTGAAATCTCTCGCGCTCACCAATTAAATCTATATAATTATAAGGGCAAGCCTCAGCACACAAAGTGACCAACTTTCTGCAACATATAAGTTTTTAACAAGTGCTGTAGTCACAAAACTATTTATAATTTTTGAATTATGGGCAAAAAATTAAATAATCTAAAAACATATATATATACACTAATGAAAAGAACTAAAGTTTAACATACAGAAAAAAAAATCAATTTCTATTGTGTATATGCAATCATATAATAATAGTCTATATAAGTCCTAGAAAAAGAAATCCGAAATGAAGAGCTGTCACGGGGCAGAAACTGTCTTGAAGCAGATAGCCCAGAGCTAAGGAAAGGAGTCCTCTATTTCTTGCATATGGCAGGAGGTCAACTTTTCTTTGTACGATGGATGAGGCTCTACTGACATTGGTGGATAAATAATAGCGGGCACAACTGTTCATTGCATCCCTGTTGCTGGTGGTAGAGAAAGGAAATAGGAGGTTGTGATAGGGAGCCAGTCATCTCTTGCTTGTCCCGGCTATTTAAATGGGAATATACATGCATCTGACATTTAATTCAGAGGTTTTGAGGTGAGCAGCCATATCTCTATAAATAAAGGAGAAAACGCATCGTACCCCCCCAGCTTGTGTGTCCTGTCTTGCTGTAGTTCGTAGAGGAGCGTGAGAGCCTGTAACACCGCCGTTTTCCTGCTCTTCCATGAAGTGGTTCCTGGCTTGTTTGAGCGGCTGTTTTCCACCTGGGCGCGTTCATCTTCAGTTATTCGGCGATGGGATTCTTGGAGTCCCTGTTGTCATCTCAAGCAGGTCCGGATGTTATACAGCTGCCCTCCAGTCCACCCTGTCTACCGTCCTGGGAAACCACAGCACCTCTACACGCAGTTTTGCAAGTTTCTCAGATGTAAGTGGATATTGAATAAAGTGTTGTTGTTTTTACCTACACTGACCTGGCGCCCTTTTTTCTCCTTTCAGTTCAGTTTGAGGGAATCCCATACCTCTACAAGGAGCTTCTGGCTTGTGTGTATCCTGTCCAGTCACCACCTGCTGTTTTTTCTTATTGGCCTTTGTTACCTTGTGGTTCTCTCCTATTTATGGACTACATGGTTTTTAATCATTATTATTTTATACTTTCTAATTTTTTGTTCTTATCAGTCTGCATATTTCTATGTCATGGTATATTGATATCATATGATGTCAGTGAGTGCTGACTGACTCACTTACTTTTAGTTGAATTGCTGGCCATTTTTCTATAGGTGGTGGACAACTCTCACTGGATACGATGCCTTTCCTATTTTGATCACAAGGACACCAGCATTTCACTTTTCTAAAGAGAACTATATGTATGTTAACCTTTGATTTTCTAAGGTCTAAGTTATAGCTTGAGCGACCATCTTGTGCTTCTGGGCGGTAGAGCCATTTCACATATACGGTATTCTCAGTGGTGAACTTTTATGTGAAGATCGGCTACAGCTTTTCACCTTGGATTTGTTTTTAATGAACTTTTATGGACTAATATTATATGATTGTACATACACAAGTAGAAATTGATTATTTTGAAGAGCGTGTTACACTGTTGCAGGAAGACCAATGATTGTCACTTTTTGGTCCAATAGTACTGAGCTTATATAATAAGAACCACCTCTGAATATTTAATTTTTACATAGTATAAATTACACGCAGGATGGTTAGTTAGTGCCACTGTTCCATGTTATTCTTCAAGCTCTTGTGTCAAATGTATAGCCTGTGTATTAACAGTATTGTGGGGATGCAATAGATGTGTATATATCCACGGATTGTCTTGAGAGCGCTTACTTACCCTATTACATGTTGTCAATGCTAACTCTGGAATCATGGAAGATTTCCAACATAGATATTGCTAGCTAGAGAAAAGGAAATTGCTAAAGTGATGCATCATATGACCAAAATTAAACCACGTGCAGAGAACAGTCTTTTCAGCTCAGCCTCAATGTTGCATTAAAATGCAGTGAGCAAAGCCGAGTCTTTTGCATTACAACATAACAAGGCAATGTTTTAAAACATTTCAACTACCTTACAAAGCTGAGTATGTAATGATGCTATCACAATACCATTGTTGTGCAAAGTCCGCTAAGCCTTTTTTCAGTTCAAAGGGTTGGGAAATATGGATTTTCCAACATGAGTGCATACATTGTGCCTATTGCCTAACATCCTGGAGCATGTTTGTAAAAGGAGTATAAATAAACTTGCATATCCCATATTTTTTCTATTACATCTATTTTTTTCTATGTATTAAATGTCAGACTCTGATTCTCCTAGTAGCTCACTGCCATATTTTGACAACCTAATCTGTTTTCCAAGTAGATTTCATGAATTTATTAAACATGAAATTAACTTTTCCCCAATTCTACTGGCAGAAATTTAGTTTCATTATGTCATGATTATTTGCAATTCATTATTTTTAACACATGCATGAAATACCATGTTGGGCTCCTGTAATGTAACATATATGATGTGATCTATCTATCTATCTAGATAGATAGATAGATAGATAGATAGATAGAGATATCATCTATATAGATATAGATATCTATATATAGATATCTATTTCTATATATATAGAAATAGATATCTATATCTATATCTATCTATATATATATATATATATATATATATATATATATATATATATATATATATATATATATATATATATATATATATATATATATAGAAATTGGTGCAACTATGGTGGTTCCAATTAAAGCAGTAAACTTCTAAACAGCACAAGTCACCAATAGCCAATCTACACTCACCGGCCACTTTATTAGGTAAAATTCAATGTTCAATTGCTTGGTAACACAAATTGCTAATTAGCCAATCACATGGTAGCAACTCAGTGCATTTAGGCATCTAGACGTGGTGAAAACGACTTGCTGAAGTTCAAACTCAGCATCAGAATGAGGAAGTGACTTTGAACGTGGCATGGTTGTTGGTGCCAGACAGGCTGGTCTCAAAAACTGCTGATCTACTGGGATTTTCATGCGCAACCATCTCTAGGGTTTACAGAGAATGGTCTAAAAAGAGAAAATATCAAGTGAGCGGCAGTTGTGTGGGCGAAAATTCATCGTTGATGTCTGAAGCTAGAGGAGAATGAGCAGACTGGTTTGAGATGATAGAAAGGCAACAGTAACTCAAATAATCACTCGTTATAACGAAGGTATGCAGAATACCACTTCTGAATGCACAACATTCTTGAAGCAGATGGGCTACAGCAGCAGAAGACCACACCGGGTGCCACTCCTGTCAGCTAAGAACAGGAAACTAAGGCATCAATTAGCACAGGCTCCCCAAAATTGCACAATAGACGATTGGAAAAAAAGTGTATATTAATTAGAATTTCTACTACTGAATGGTGATAATAGTACAACCTTGCCTATTGTGCAGATATTTTATCTCTATTTTTCCGAAGTGTATTGCTTTAATGCTATCCTATTATTTCTTTAACCGCTTCCCGACTGCCTCACGTGGATATACTGCGGCAAAAAAGCACGTACAGGCAGACTGACGTACCTGTACGTTGCCCTTTTAAGAGGCGGGAGCTCTATGACCGCGATCGCGGGTCCCGCCAACACGATGTCCGTGGGCATACCCGCGATCGTCTTGCGGTGAGGAAGAACAGGGAGATGCTAATGTACACAAGCATCTCCCCGTTCTGCCTAATGACACTGACACTGATCACCGCTCCCTGTAATCGGGAGCGGTGATCAATGATGTGTCACACACAGCCCCTCCCCCCACAGTTAGAATCACTCCCCTAACCCCTGCAGTGCCACCTAGTGGTTAACCCCTACACTGCTAGTGACATTTTTACACTAATCAATGCAATTTTATAGCATTGATCGCTGTATTAATGCCTATGGTCCCAAAAATGTGTCAGAATTGTCTGATGTGTCCGCCATAATGTCACAGTCATGATAAAAATCGCTGATCGCCGCCATTACTAGTAAAAAAAAAATTATCAATAAAAATGCCATAAAACTATCCCCTATTTTGTAGACGCTATAACCAATCAATAAACGCTTATTGCGAATTTTTTTTTTTTTTTACCAAAAATATGTAGAAGAATACATATCGGCCTAAACTGAGGAAAAAAAAAGTTTTTTTTATAATTTTTTTTTCAAAATTGATGCTATTTTTTTGTTTATAGCGCAAAAAATAAAAACCGCAGAGGTGATCAAATACCACCAAAAGAAAGCTCTATTTGTGGGAAAAAAAGGACATCAATTTTGTTTGGGTGCAATGTCGCACGATCGCGCAATTGTCAGTTAAAGCAACGCAGTGCCGAATTGCAAAAAGTACTCTGGTCAGGAAGGGTGTAAATTCTTCCGGGGCTGAAGTGGTTAAGTTCAGTGCTGACAATGGACATTTAAACTATCAGAAAAACAAAAGCTGTTGTTACCATTACATTACAAAACTAAAGGCTTTGCCAATTCACAGTTTTACCCTCCTCCAGCAGTCTGTAGAGAGCATCAGCTATCAGCCGTGTGTTAAGACATGAGACAGGTGAGCCCCCAACAGAGTCCTACAGCCTGACACCAAGATGACATTTCTGCTGTTAAAGGAAGATAATGCAAGTGAATAACTGCACACATCCACATCTATGAGAGGTAAGGCTACGCTATTACGACTGGGCCTAATAAAATGACACCCAGGCAGAAGCTCTTCATCCATTTACTGAAGATTTATCTGGCCACTCTACCGTCAAGAAAAGCTAGTAATGGATATTCACATTCAACTTGTTCTAAAATGTTGAAGATGTTTCATAGCTTATCCAATCTACTTCTTTAGTTCTACTGAGCGTCAGGATCATACACCACAATTTATATCTATACATACAGTAATGACCTTATTCGAATAATACCACGGAATGTGTTAAGGCAAATGCTGATTGATTAGTAATGATCGGATTACGGTGACTATGCTACCTGTGTGAAAATAAATGCTGGGATATGTTCCTAACACTCATTAGAACCGAAGAAGAGGCTTGGATGAGCTACAAAACATCATCATTCCAGAACAAGTCCAGTTGCATATGATTGTCCTAGCTATACCATGACCTGGATAAATGAGAACCTTTAAATAAGTATTCAAGTAGTTGCCGACACAAAACCATCCCATGACTTCCTTCTAATACCGCGTACACACGAGCGGATTTTCCGTCGAAAAAACTTGGATGGTTTTTCCTACGGAATTCCTCTCAAGCTTGACTTGCATACACACGGTCACACAAAAGTTCTCCGAACTTTCGACCGTCGAGAACGCGGTGACGTACAATACTACGAAGAGCCGAGAAAATGAAGTTCAATGCTTCCGAGCATGCGTCGAATTGTTTCTGAGCATGCGTAGGAATTTTGCTGGTGGGAATTCCACCAGCAAAAGTCCAATGGAGCATACACACAGTCACATTTTCCGACCAAAAGCTCTCATCGGTCTTTTGCTGGCCGAATTTACGATCGTGTGTACGCAGCATTAGGGTGCTGCTCTCTTTCAATAGCTTTGCATACTAAAGATGTACTCTCCTTATTATAACTTCTCTGCTTTCTATTTGTCCTGTCTCTCCCTGAAAGGAAAGTCTTGCCAACAGAGGATGTTGGCGGCAAATGGGCTATTTAAACTCAGCCAGTGCTCAGGATCAGTGCTGCTTTGTCTTTCAGCCTGCCCTGTATTCTGTGATCGTGTTTTTCTGTATCCTGGGATCGTGTTTTTCTGTATCCTGTTTCCAGTTGCCGCCTGCACCGACCCCGGTTTGTCCTTGACCTCCACTTCTGTCTGTTCCATTTGCTTTTCTTCCACCAATTGGCTCCAGACCCGGCCTGTAAATAGACCACGCTCTTGCCTGCTCCTCTGTACCAGACCTGTCCTCCCAGTATATAACCCAGCTTTCTTGACTCTGACACATACTGCTGTGCCTGCTGTGCCTGCTGTGCCTGCTGTTTTACTGTCTGCTACCAGTGCATGCCTCACCTGCCCACTGTTGCCAGTACCAACCTGCTTCAGTCTGTCATCCACCGGCTGCTTCACTGAAAACTACTGACAACCTCTCCTGCCTGGTGTGGATACCCGCTCTGCGGCTGGCAAGACCTACAGGCACTCATGCCACGCTGCACTCCTGCGCCTTCTGTTCACACTACCAGAGATGTAAGAGAGGTCTTCCTCATCATTTAAGGCTCTGCTACCAGGTACGCGATACTCCCCTTCTCAGAAAGGTAATGGGAACCAAAACATCAGAAAAAAATAAGATTCATTTTAATTTTCTGTTGTGGCCACTGTTTATTCTCAGGCAGGTGTTGACTCTACAAAAAGCTTTACCAGCTGCCTCTCTATATCTAAAAACAACTGATCCTCCCTTTCAAACCCTGTAAAAGCAATCCCACTGGCTAATGGAACGGTCTTATGCCCTGTACACACGGTCGGACATTGATCGGACATTCCGACAACAAAATCCATGGATTTTTTCCAACGGATGTTGGCTCGAACTTGTCTTGCATACACACGGTCACACAAAGTTGTCGGAAAATCCGATCGTTCTGAACGTGGTGACGTAAAACACGTACATTGGGACTATAAACGGGGCAGTAGCCAATAACTTTAGTTTCTTAATTTATTCTGAGCATGCGTGGCACTTTGTGCGTCGGATTTGTGTACACACGATCGGAATTTCCGACAATGGATTTTGTTGTCGAAAAATTTTATAGCAAGCTCTCAAACTTTGTGTGTCGGAAATTCCTATGGAAAATGTGTGATGGAGCCTACACACGGTCGGAATTTCCGACAACAAGGTCCTATCACACATTTTCCATCGGAAAATCCTATCGTGTGTACAGGGCATTAGGCCTACTCTCCATGGCAGAAGTCTCCTCTAGTCAAGATACAGAACATACCAAGATCCCTTGTAATCCTCAATACAAATTATACCAACCCTGGAAAATTTGCTGTACGTCCTGAGATTAGCTGACCTAGGATGCCATGTAGTCACGACTGATTTCTCCACGTGACTGGACCAGTCTAATAAACAGAGCACGGAAATGTAAAAATAACACCAGTTACAGCCTCCGCTTGCAGCACACTTGCCATATAAAAGATGACACCCAAATCCTCCTCATCAGCACCTGCTGCTCACAGTTGTGGTTCCTTGTGATGTGCTCTCTAATTATGTATGGCGTCAGTTGCTCAGTCAAAATATTGCAATGCATATTTTACACAAAGAAAAAGAGACAGAATATTAAATGTGCTGTCAGGAGGCCTGCAGTTTAGAGTGAAAGAGCTCTGTTTTCCTTTGGAACAAAGACTCATGAATCTTTCACAAACAGGAAAAAAGTCCACATATCACACACAGTAAAACTTTTACATTTTCTACAAACTAAAAAAAGAAAAAAGTATATATGTATTCACACAAAAGGCAAAACTTTTTTTAAGCCTAGGTTCAGACTAGTGCGATCTCAGACATTGCATATGATTCGTACCCGCACCACAGGTGCCGATCACATGCGATGTCTGACAATGCGAGTTCAGCCATACAGTTGTATGGCTGAACTCGCATTGGAATCGCACAGAAAAAGGTGCAGCAACTTGTTTTTCCCTGCACTGGAATCGGATCGCATGGGTGTTCTCACCTATGCGATCTGATTCCTGTACGAATCCACAGTTCGCACTACGATCTGTGAACCGTTCTGGGGGTGTCATTAACAATGTATTGACACCCGCAGTGGTTCGCAGAGGGCAGTGTGAACTGCCTGCGGGAGAGAAGCGATGAGGGAAGCGGCGCTGTAATCGCACTGGTTCCCACATCGCTCTAGTCTGAACTTAGGCTCAAACTGTATAACAAATATACATATACAGAATGTTGTTCAATTTTGAGAACATTCATAAAAAAAGGGCGTTGCTTGGATTTTTCTGCCCAGTCCTTTGAGATTATGTTTTTTCCATAGAGAATAATATAAGATGCTCTGCTTAAAGTTCAACTAAGGCAAAATAAAAAATGACCTATATAATGCTGTCTGTCACTAGCATTAACACAGTCGTTTTTTTAATATCAGTTGATTCTGACAGTAAATTTATGTTATTTTTTTTACACTGCCTTTAACAGGGTGAAAATGCTGTTTATTCTGCAGTGAAATAGCACAACAGAGTTGTCACCCTGTGGACAGGATAGTCTTAGATGCTTAGATACTTGTCCAGCAATTGGAAGCCCCACAGGAATTAAACCTTTGTAAAATATTTCAAAGTAAACATTTTTTTTTTAAAGGGTCCCGCAGGAGCATTGCTGTGCTATGCAGGTAGCTTTTTCCTTTTTGATTTTTGTTTTCCTTTTTACATTTTTTTTTTAGGGCAAATCATTGTTTGAAATTTGCAAGGGAACAATACAATGCTGTATGCAAGCCTGAAAAATGTTCCAATTTATCAAGTTATCATATGTAATTTTAATGCTTGCAGTGTGACTTTTAGCATGATGCTTATTAGTACACATTCATGAGAACTTCCTTTATCAGAAAAGTGCTGAGTAAATACTGTACATTTTAGCAGGAGTAGATACAATATATGTTGTAATAACTTCACTACAACAGTGCAGCAATACTTTTGTGTTTAAACAGATTACAAATTGTTAGGACAGTGTTGCAGCACATTTAATCAGAACTATCTGTCTTGGAGTCAGCCCTGCACTGTAAAAAAAAACTCAAAACAAAAAAAAAAAAAAACAAAAACAATTTACATACTTTTTTTTATTTATTTATTTTTTTACCATTTTTTTTTTTTTTTTGATGAGGAGTCCATCATCACAGGTCATCTTCACCATCTGATTCCTCCATCAATGGGTAGATTCTAAATGTTGCAGAGAGCAGTGCTACATAATGATGTAGAGTTGCTTTCTGCAGCAATCTTCTACGAGTCTAAGGCAGGGGCAGAGCCTTGGCACTCTGGACTAACAGGAAATGGGTTGAATAAAGCTGAGTGTGCGGGGGACCAAACTGGGTAGGTATAGCAGCCAGAGCTGCTTTTTTTTTTATTTTACAGAGCTACCAGGTTCTACTGCCCATATTGGAATTGGGCTTTAACGCGGAGTTCCACACAAAAATGGAACTTCCGCTTTTCGGAACCCTCCCCCCCTCCGGTGTCACATTTGGCACCTTTCAGGGGGGAGGGGGGTGCAGATACCTGTCTAAGACAGGTATTTGCACCCACTTCCGGCATAGACTCCCATGGGAGTCTACGCCTCTTCCCGTCCCCACCGCGCTGTCTCCTGGGAAACACACAGCTCCCAGGAGAGAGCGGGGACCACTTACGATGCGCAGCGCGACTCGCGCATGCGCAGTAGGGAACGGGGAAGTGAAGCCGCAACGCTTCACTTCCTGATTCCCTCACCTAGGATGGCGGCGGCAGCTGCCGAGAACCGAGCAGGTTCTCGGCGTCGCCTCCCGACATCGCTGGACCCTGGGACAGGTAAGTGGCCATGTATTAAAAGTCAGCAGCTGCAGTATTTGTAGCTGCTGGCTTTTAATATTTTTTTTTTTTTTGGCGGTGTGGGTGGACCCCCGCTTTAACTCATCATTTTCCCCATTAAAATATCTATGGTTATAAAACACTCACGCATTCCTCTACAACCCACTAAGATTATTGTATAATACCATGACAAGTTATCATTTTTATTATTAGGTCTAAACATGTGCCCAAATTTTAGTCAAGTCCAATTCTTTCATATGTAGCTCAAAACAATGAAAATCGTACTGCTCGAATGCCCCCCAAACCTGTGTTAGCTGGATCAACATGTGAATAGACTGTCACAAGAAAGAAAGGATTGGCTTGTCAGGCTCTAGAAGACTTCAACATAATAGTATGGTCATAATAGTGACCTTCTGCACACAGACACTGACTCCCTGTTGCATAAATGTGAATGAGATGGGTAAAAGATGGCCTCCACAATTAAGCCCCGAAAAAGGTAAAACACATCTGAGGAGTTCTTTACAGGTGGAGAATAGGAGCTAAAGCCATCTTCTACCCACCTCATTCAAATTTATGCAACATGGAAGCGGTCAACAATAGTTGAAGTTTAATTCTTTGTCACTGCTAGGTTGTGCGCTAGCTATTATCAGGGTCAAAGTTGACCCAGCATAATAATGAATAAAGGCTTCTTTTAACAACTAAGCATCATGTACTAGCTGTGCTTCCTGCTTAGTAGTGCAGTAATTTGCTTTGCGGTTGTCAGTCTACAGCCAGAACTTTGTAAGTAGGTTTGCACAGAAAACTATACAATTTAGATGCCTTATTTTGTCATTTACTTTAATGCACCATGCTGACATGGAAATGGCTGCTAGAGGAAAAAAATGTACTTATCCGGGTATGAAATATGTTCCTGGAATTATAATACATCTACATTGTAAATTGCTTTCACCTTACAATAATAACTCGGAAGAAGTATTTACTGAAAATCCATCATAATTCCTCTTCTTTCACTCACTTCATCTTAACACCACATGCTGGCTACATTGGTTCTGTAAACATTTTAGATAAAGCGTTATAGGAAATAAACATCTGGTAAAGTTCCAAAAATCTAATCTGTCCCTTAACGGGAAAGATGCCTAGAAGGACCTTTTCTCCTACACCTTTCTCTTCTTTCTGTAGATTCTTGACATCATTAGGGTTGGTGTCACCTGGTGTGGTAAAACATTGGTGTCTACACCCCCCCCCAACAAATTTTTATTAGGACAGTATGAAAAAAAATGTTTTGCACTGCAGAAATTTATATTAATTTCTTGTGCACTTGTGTTCCCGGAGGACAGTTAGCAGGACAACAGGACTGCAGCAGGACTACTGAAGCAGGAAGGGAGGCAGATTCTGGCTAAGCACATTGCGTATACTAAGCAATATGCGTAGTCCAAATTTAGTTTCTTCCTTCTCAGTCTACTATCTAGCCTACCACAGAGCCTTGCAGTGAAGACGGAGAAAAGAAGGCTAGTAATTTAT
Source organism: Lithobates clamitans (assembly GCA_037952925.1). Lineage (NCBI taxonomy): Eukaryota > Metazoa > Chordata > Amphibia > Anura > Ranidae > Lithobates > Lithobates clamitans. The sequence continues at coordinate 7,918,481 of JBBGZY010000067.1, forward strand.
TTTAAGTGTCCATGGAGTGACAGCAGGACAGGCAGAAGGGCACTAAGCAGGCTAGAGCATTGGCGCAGCTCTCTCACCCCCCAGCCTGCCACAGTACTCTGTCCTGTCATTGCAGATTGACAGCAGGACAGAGCAGTAGACAATAGGCAGTCTAGAGCATCTGCTCTCTCCTGTCTAGCCTTCCAAAGTGCCCTGCAGGGAGCTGGGCTGGCTAGTTTCGGGTCGGCAGTGCACAGTCATGGTGTGCACCCCAAACTGGCCTCTGTAAATGATGCAGTTTGAGATGGCGCGCCGATCTGTGCGCTGTCACCGATGGGAGTGACACCATGGCGGTCGGATATCCCTTCCTACATGATGGTGTCACCCAGGTGCGGTCCGCACCCCCATAGCTACGCCACTGCTGTAGATTTCACTTCAGCGGGCCTTGGTGGACAAGAAGTGGACTTGTTCCTTCAGAGTTAAAGGGTATATAAACACTAACAATGAACTTTGTTGTTATTTGGTACCTTGTGATCTGTTAAATAGACCATTGAAAGTGTTTTGTTATATCTGTTTGACAAGTTTAAAAAAAATACATGTTAAATGTTAAGTTTATGATTTATTTTTTAAATCAGCACAAGGGACAATACTTACATTAAATGAGAAGTATCCCTTGTGCTGGTGGCTGCTGTCTTAATTTAAAAACGTCAGTCATCTCTGTGAACTTCAGAACAACTGCCCGCTATCTTATGAAGAGAAGGGAGCGAGAGAGGCCTTTTTTGTAGTCCTAAAACACTTTCTGTCCTAGGGTGATAACACTTCTTCTCCAATGATATAGTACGGCAAATGAACGTTGCCACCCTGGTACAGAAGTGTGTTACTGGTAGAATCACTAGATGAAAATAAAGGAAATAAAAGGCTTGAAAATAGAAAACTAATGCAAATCTAAGGACTGGGAAGATGCAATAGAATACATTCATTTTATTTAATTAATTTTGTTCTTGGGTTTAGATACACTTTAATTTATACTTGGCAAGGAGATGCTGTTATATAAAATAAACTAGACATGAAATCCTCCAAATGAAGCAAACAGATATTAACTATGTACCATTACTCAGTTGTGATTGTATCTTTTACTGTATTTTGACAAGGTGGAAATCCACTTTATGGCAAATCTTGTCTGGAAAGGTTTTACTCTAGCATTGCAACATATTCTCTTATCTTCTTTGTAAAAGAAATTAAATGCGCAAAAAACATACCTGTATTGGCTTTTTGGCTTAAAGACTTTGACGCTATCCACGCCATGATGTTCATTCAGTTTGGCAGAAAATGCCAAACTAATAAAGTCCAGTCCAAGCAGAGATTTTGGTCTTCAAGTCGGGTGATGTCAATTACAGCTTTTTTCCCCAGCCAAGGGCTGCACCACAGTCTTGCTTCTGTAGTTCTGCCGGATTTCAAAGACAGGAATGGAGCAAGAAAACAGAATGGTCTCTCCCTAGAAAGTCAAATACAATTATTAGACATAATAGAATTTACAGAGCAAAAGCAAAGAATGCATAAAAGCAAAGAATGAGTGGTTTGAAATTGAATTTATATTCACTATTAGAACTCATTATATAAAGTCACCCTTAAACTGAAACTATAGCATTTAAAAAAAATAATTTACAGAAGAGACATACTGGGGTTTCATAGTTTCATGGTAAGTAAGGTTGAATAAAGACAATAGTCCACCCAGTTCAACCTCTGTAGGTGTATGTGTGTCAATGTCGATATTCCTTTCCCATACCCCTGTACTGTATGTTGTGTTCACTAAGATGCATGTCCAAGAGTCTTTTAAAAATATCAATACTCCCCATTGACATCACCAATTGTGGAAGAGAGTTCCACATCCTTATCGCCCTGACAGTGAAAAACGTCCTATGCAGATTAAGGTTAAACTGCTTCTCCTCCATTCTCATTGTGTGGCTCCATGTCCTCTTACACACCCTGAGACTGAAAAGTTGTCTTACTACACTGAGATCACCATTGAGGTATTTGTATATTACTATCATATCTCCTCTTAAGCGTCTCCTCTCTAGGGAGAATACATTTTGTGCCTGTAGTCGTTCCTTGTAATTGAGGTCCTCCAGTCCGCTTATTAATTTAATTCCCCTTCTCTGGACTCTCTCCAGCTCCAGCACATCCTTCCTGAGGACTGGTTACCACAACTGGATGGAACACTCTAGATGTCTAGAACCAGAGTTTTATAGAGTGGCAGGATTATTGTTCTATCTCTGGAGTAAATTCTCTTTTTTATGCAAGCTAATAGTTTGCTAGCTTTGGGTTGATTTACTAAAGGAAAATATACTGTGCACTACAAGTGCACTTGTTCCATAGTTTAGTAAATGAGGTAAATCTTCACTTTGCAAAAAATACCCAATCACATGCAAGGAAAATAAACAGCATTTTTGCTTGAACATAATTGGATGGTAGAAATCGTCAGAGCTTCCTCTCATTTCAAAGCTTTGCTTCAGATCTAGAGCAACTGTACTTCCAAGTGCACTTATAGGGGGGGATTTACTAAAGGCAAATAGACTGTGCACTTTGCAAAGTGCAGTTGCACACTGCAAGAGCAGTTGCTCCAGAGCTTAGTAAATGAGCAGGAGCTCTGTTGACTTTGATTATTCAATCGCATGCATGCAAAAATGCTGTCCGTTTTAAAATTTTCATTGCATATGATTGGGTTTTCTTTGCAAAGTGAAGTTTTACCTAATTTACTAAGCTTTTGAGCAACTGTACGTGCAGGGATTACCTCAGACTTTGAGGACATATCCATGTGCTCAATGTGCCAAAAATACCCCAGAAATAATTTAGGGGACAGAAAAAAAAAAAAAACAACAACTTCAGTCTGCATGCAGTGCCTGCTTTTCAAAAATATTTAAAAAGTCTGTTCACTTTATATAACAGGTTCCTCTTGAAGTTGGCCAAAACATGCAGCTATACAGACCCACTTCCACAGACTGGTTCCTAAACATGTTTGTTTGGTCTCTGACCCCCCCTGGGCTCTCAGGTCCCCCATGTGCTCTATGACCCCCCTGGGCTCTCAGGTCCCCATGTGTTTTCCACCCCCCAGTGCTCTCTGACCCCCCCTGGGCTCTAAGGTCCCCCCATGTGCTCTCCCCCTCCCCAGTGCTCTCTGACCCCCCTGGGCTCTCAGGTCCCCCCATGTGCTCTTCACCCCCCCAGTGCTCTCTGACCCCCCTTGGGTCTCAGGTTTCCCCATGTGCTCTCCACCCCCCCAGTGCTCTCAGCCCCCCATGCTCTCAGCCCCCCATGCTCTTAGCTCCCCCATGTGCTCTCCAGCCCCCCATTGCTCTTTGAATTCCCCCCAGTGCTCTCCCCCCTGTGCTCTCAGGCTCCCACCCCTCAGTGCTCTCTGACCCCCCTTGACTCTCAGGTTCCCCCATGTGCTATCCACCCCCCGTGCTCTCAGCCCTCCATGCTCTCAGCCCCCCCCATGCTCTTAGCTCCCCCATGTGCTCTCCACCCCCCAGTGCTCTCTGACTTCCCCCCCCAGTGCTCTCCCCCCTGTGCTTTCCAGCCCCTCTGTGCTCTCAGGCTCCACACCCCCATGCTCTTCACCCCCTTCTGTGCTCTGCACCCCCCCTGTGCTCTCCAGCCCCAGGTGCTCTCCGCTCCCCTCCAGTGCTCTTCAGCCCCCTAGTCCTGTGCTCTCAGACTCCCCCCAATGCTCTCAGCCCAGTGCTCCCATTGCCTCCCCAGTGCTCTACAGCCCCCCTAGTGCTCTACAGCCCCCCTAGTGCTCTACAGCCCCCCGTGCTCTCTGGCCCCCCTATACTCTCCAGGCCCCCACCCTGTGCTCACCCCCACACAGTACCCTTCACGCCCACATGTTCTCCAGACCCCCCTATGCTCTCTGCCATACCCTCATGCTCTACGACCCCCCCGTGCTCTTTCCCGGTCCCGCTCGCCTCCATTAGGATGGAGATTGGGGAAGAGACCGGTAAATTATGCCATGGGCTGCTCAATCTAAAATGCCCGGGCCTATTTTTTTCTACCAGTCCGGGCCCGGTCATGTCTATGGTCAGCTTTAAAAAAATTAATTGATGTAAAGATGAAAATCTTTTGTTCTGCTGTTTCATGGACCCAGTGAGAAGATTAACGATTTCTTACAAAATATTACAAATACAGTGCCCTTTCCTGTCCTTTGAAAGTTAAGACACAAAGAGCAACACAGACAGTCTGCTGCCACCACATGTGGCTTAAGCCTTCTTATCTATTCATTAAGCAGTTGATTTTGGCAGCAGCCTGGTTGAAAAAAAAAAAGTATATTTCTGTAAATAAATCTGTTGCATTGCGTGTTCCAGACATGCCATAATATTTGGCTACTGAGCCCTGCTTTTCCCTGTTTTTTTTCTCAGAGTTTCAGGTGCACAATTAGCAAAAATAAATCTGTTCTTCAGTACAGGATTTGAAATATAGGTTAATATTTACATGGGAGACTTTAAAACCTCCAGTTAATTAAGCATTTAAATATTTGTAGAATGGAGATTTCACTTCCCTAAGATAGAGTAAAATAAGATAAAAAATACATTATCAAAAACAAAGTATTAAATGCTTGTGTCACATTTTATAAAATGTATATAAGTCGTTAGATAAACTTTATTTCATTTACAGGCATGTTTCACATTTTTTAAGCTTACAGATTTTGCTTTGAGCATTGAAATGTTCCCAATGCAGATGCAGAGATGATCTACTGTCTGCTGGATAAAAGGATTTTGCAAAAGAATAAAAAAACAAAATCCCCAGTTTGATTGGCGCTCCCGTTACCCTGTTTTTGCCCAGGCACAGTTTGCAAATTTTCTCAGGTGGTATTGTAACATTCCCCATAGCACTAGTATTTTCAGAAGGCCAACATCAATGATCTGTTACTTGCATGATTACCACATTTTTCAGGTAGACAAGCTTTTTAGCAAGAACTAATGACCTGTACTCGATACGCCTTTTAACATCTGAACAAACCCATGGCAGTTAAAGTGTATGTGCAGAGAAATACATTTTCAGTACATACCTCCACAGACTACCATATGTTTTATCCCTTTAAAATACTGCAAGTCCAGAAAAATACATTGTTCTCATCACTTCCTGTCTGGGCTGACAACTCACTGCCTTTGATGCTCTGACTTTCCAACCAGCTGACCACCTTGCCTGCTGGACTTCAGAATTCCACCTATCCACCACCCCTGTCTGTCCCTACCCAATGACTCCCAAATTCCCCCATACACTGTCCCCCATACACTGTGTGCACAGAAAAGGCTCTTGGGAGATGTAGATCTGGGAGCATGCTTAAGTCACTAGGAACTGAACTCTCAGCAGCTGTCCCTACAAGAATTTTACAAGCCTGGCAATGATGTTACAGGGAGTAATAAAAGCCTACTGCTACAGAAACAAGGTAAAAAAATAAAATAATCAAGGGACATGCTCTAGAAGGGGGAGAGGTTTTGGAATAAATTAAGATAATGCTGGGACACACTCTTTAAAGCACATATCCTTTTTTTTAAAAAAACTCTAATAACCTCAAAAGACAGTCCTTGTCGGATCCTAAAACATTTCAAGAAAAATGAAGAGTCCCTTTATTTCCATCAGGGATATACCTTGAAAGAGTTGCTGGTTGCCATGTTGTAGTTGATAAAACTCTCAAGCTTGGTAATGGACCACCCTTTGTCCTTGCTAATTATGATTTGTTGCTTCAGCTGACAGATAATGAAAACATTTTTTTTTGGTTTTAATAGAGTATAGAAGGTCTTTGTCCCATTTTGGGGGGGGTGGGGGGGCAGGGGAGAAACCCCTTGCTGCCACCAGGGAAACCAGAAGAACCATCATCTTCATTGGAAGAATTCCCCCAATATTCTTGCAATGGTGATATCTCAAAATTTGGGATTTATTTTCACATTACGTGATAAAGGTCACCAGGATGAATAGAGGTGGTCAATTTCCCTAATGGGGCAGAGATGGCATTCTATGAATATCCACACACCTCAGGAAACCAATAGGTGAATCTTGTAGCCAACTGCTAATAAAATACCCCCCTATGCTTTTTTAATAATACAATATATATCAGTGCTATATGAATGTATAGGAGTGAGCACTGGTATATATTTTGATATACAAGTCAACCAGCCACAGAAGAGTAATATGGCAGTTAGTAGGCTTAAAATACATTTTTGGATGGAGGAAGAAACCTTTTAAGGCCCCTTTTACAAGGGTGGCTGGGGAAGGAGGGGGACTCTTTCCCAAGGGCTCATGATTTTACCATCCCCTGACCACCCAAATAAAGCCTACTTTACACTTGGAGCAGGCTGATCACATGCAGATTTAACATGGCATGTTGAGTTGGCATGTGACACCACCTGTCAAACTCACTGATTCAAGTCAATGGTGCTACACCACAACCAGCTTATGGTTGCAGCCCATTTGTCCTATTGAAAATTGCAGTTCACCAAAAAAATTCTTGACGGGGCTGGTTAGCAGCATCCTGCAAAGCAATCCACTGCGAAACGCTTTTCAGAAAATAAAAGTGTGAGTTAGAACTGAATTGAATTATTTCAACAAACTGTTTCCCTATTAAATATGCAATGTTTTCAATAATTAATAGGCACATAATATCACTGTACATCCTGCATACAGGATATCCTCCCACACCATCACCCCATGCAATAATTACAGGCAATATCGTGTCAGCTATATAAATATTATTCCTGTCTCATTGCGTTCCAGCACAAACATCTTTTGCATATCTGAGAGAGTAATATTCACTTGTTACCTCATCATTAATACTAAACAGCGATAAGGGAATGTTTACCATTGGGGCTTGGTGTTCTAATGGTGTACAAACAAATATGCATACAAATGAGTAATTAATTCTTTATGGATTGTCGATGCCAGTTATGGAAATTCTGCTACATGAAAAACATTGTAGGTTTATAAAACTTTTGGAGGATGTGAAAGTATTTTGTCTATAGCAAACAATCAGCTTAACTGTCATTTATCTTATACAAGCTGGAAAATGGGAGTTAATGATTAATTGTCTGTCTTGCAGAGAAGCAATACATTTATGTAAAGTTCTAAAGTGCATCTTTTTTTAGTTAAAGTGTATGTAAAGACAACATTTTTTTTCATTTTTTTTTTTTTTGGTTAAGGTAATGTAAGGGCAGTTAAAGACGGAGCAAGTTCCTTTCCTGCAACAATGGGTTCACCTATCGACACAGACAGTGTTGACAGGGAATTCCCCCCATGAAGCATCCTCGCCGGGAGAACACAGTGATTATTGCTAGTGGCTATAACAGTTGATCGATCGATCAACTTAGGTACATTCAGACGGCCCATACATGGTTCAAATCTTGGCTGGTTCCTGCTGAACCGTCCGAGATTCAAACTGTCTATGGCCGGCTTAAGGGAAGCTTAGACCCCTTGTCAGGCTTCTATTGTTTTCTTGGTCGTTAGGGAGATTCACTCTTTATTTGTTGTGATGACCATTGTCACTGAGATAGAAAGTCAGGGAAAAAAAAAAACCAATGAATTTTTGAGTGGTCACCTGGGCAAGTTGTAAGGGAAAATCCCCCAATGTGGACACTGGTTCCAATGATAAAGTTGGTACTTCTGGTTGTAGGAAGACAATGCTATGCCCCTCATGACCAAGGTGCCTCAGATATAATCAAAAACCACTTATACCACTAACTGCTAAACAACCCCCACCCCTTTTACCCCAACTAAAAATTACCAAAAAACCATGACACAAATGTTGGAGTAAAATTGGCCGTCTTGCCCCCTTTATTAAAAACAATAACAAAATATAACAAACATTCTTTAAAACAGGAAACCAAAATATTAATACAAATAACCAGGAAATTAAGGTTTCCGATCTTTGGAGGCACTAAGTATCAATTATCTGCTTCGTATCTACGTAACTACCTACCACACCGGCTCGGGGACAAACCAGATTCTGCAGATACCACACTATTAATTACAAGTTAATCCACCATAACTGGCATTCCACCGGGGACGCTATACCTTATATGGGTCCCTAATATGATAAGCACAGCAGGTTGTTTGAAAATGCCTCCAAAGACCCCAACTGCAATGGCATGAAAAAACTAATATAAGACGAACCAATCCGATGCAGGACAGGCAGGCGGGAACTTTCCTCCCCCACGTGTCCTTACCGCATGTCGGAACTACCTCACTTCCCCCACAGACTACCCCTGTAGTCCCTCCCCTCCAGCTGGTAGCACCAATAAAATTAGAGGCAATAAACCTACCAAATTTTAACCCTGTCTCTCCCTGATTGCCCTGAGTCCCCTGTTATGCTAGCCCTACGCTTATTTTTCCATTTTTATTTTTTTCTTCGGGCTGTGCTATCTAAATTTCATTTAGCTAAGCTTTACATCTACTTAAAGCAGATCTGTACTTGCCATGGTGCTACACATGTGATCGGCTATGACACCAGCTATTTGATGTCTTGAAAGTTTGGTTAAGAGCACAAGTGGTTCGAAGCACGACTTAAATTTATCTATTTTAGTTTTAAGAGTTACATACAGAAGGCATGAGAAGGAAGTGTCACCAGCACACCAGATCTCCAAAATTGGGTTCAAAACTTGAATTACATAGTATCAAAAAATAAAAACGATGTTTTGGAGCCACGCAGGACCCTTCATCAGGCATGTGACAAATTTTGATACAAACAGTCCACTATTTAAAGAACCATTCATCAATCAGTGCAAAGAGGAAATAACCCCCAGCACACCCCCTGACATCCAATGGCATCTGATCCCGTCCATAAACCTGTGTGTTTGCTTCCTATTTACATAAAATAACCATCAGGCTGTCATAATCACTTTTGCCAGAGTGGATCAGTGTACTAGTATTCTGTTCATACTAAAATAAATCCTTTTTGCACAGAGCACTAACCTGCTCAAACGTGTCTGTTCCTTTCTTTAATTGTGTACTTCCACCTGGCGGTTTACTACCATTGCTAGGTGACTGTTAGGGGCTTACCTTTCTACTCCAATCCGGCAACACGCTGTACACATGTGCCCTAAGGGATCAATACTTGCCATGCCACTTCATAATGCCAGCAGCGGTCTGCAATTAGACAGGGAGCACACTGGGGCTAAGTGAAGAAAAGGAAAAAAAAGTGAAAACCGATTGTGAAAGTGAGTCATGGTATCCACTGCACCTCGTAGAGGCTGCAATTGTAGGTTAGTGCTCTGTGCAAATAGGATTCATTTTAGTATGAACAGAATACTAGTACACTGATCCACTCTGGCCAAAATGGTTATGACAGCCTATTATGGAAATAGAAAGCAAACACACAGGTTTATGGACGGGTTGTCTTAGGGGCATCATGGAGAAATTTTCTATTCCCTACAGGAGTCAAATATATTCCTACTTGCTCCTTAATCTAATCTTCCATTCTTCGCTTTTTCCAAGTGTGTGTGAACGCATATGTTTCATGACTCTCTCACTCATCACTCGCACCACCATACTCTCAAAGCCAGTCACTTAGGACAGATTTTCCTCATAGTATGGTAGGAAAACAAGGGAAACCATACCGTGCATGTTGTTATCATTCATTACCTTAAAAGGTAGTCTACAGATACCAGTAACTCTCAGTTAACCACAGTCTTCCTTTAAAGGTTGGGAAAGTAAGAGCGATGCTTTATCTTAAAAACAAAAATGCGACCATTTCACAAATCAATAAAACGCAAAGATTTTCCAGCACACTTACAAGTTAGTCAATCTACATGGTTTCAACTATTTACATTAAAAAAAAATTCAAAATAATACCGTGCTTATGAAAAATTGTGAATAAACATACAAAATATAATATAATGAAAATAAAAAGCAGCACCACCAATGAGATATATTATCACAATAAATAATCAGTAAAAAAAAAAAAATGTGTCGCGCTACTAAACAATGAAGAATATAGAAAGTCCCAGAATTATCAATCCTTCAGGTGGACTATATTAGTCATGTGTCTAACTCCATAGCGATGTTATAAGTGTAATAAATTCAATTAAAAAATTTCTCCACCATGTGAAAAACCGCCACCATAGAACAAGATGGACTCTTACCAATAGGCTTGATGTATTAATCCCCAGCACAGGTCACCAACATGGGATGGAAGAGGGAACCATCAATTCTAATCTAGCAGAGCGCCCATCTTGGGATATATAGCATATGAATAAATTGAGAGCACCTATGTCTGTATATAGCCCATTGATGCTTTGTATGACTTAGGAAAGTGTTACTGCTGCACCCTAGAATCCCCAAAACCTGGGGGGGCTCTGGCATGCAGATTGCAGCCACATGTGCTTTGTAACACTCTGGCCTACTTACTCTTCATCAGGAATGTGTAGCATTCCTGCTCCATCACAGCTGCTGGTCTCATTCCAGCATCCTGGCTTTGGCTGTGGCATTCTCCTTGTTTGTCCACCTGCAAGGTGATTGGTGCAGCCAAACTTGATTTAAGCCAGCCAAGCCTGCAATCTCATGCTTTTAACATTGTGTTTTAACATGTATTTCAAGCTCCCTGTTTGTCTGCCCTGTCTGCTATTTGGATTCCCCTGTTGATGACCTTGGACTGGATATCAGATTATTCTCTGAACTCTGCCTGCCTGCCTTTTAACCATGGTTTGACCCTGACTATTCTGTCCTTACCTGCCTTGTACCAGGATGGTCAATAAACCACTCTACCTGTTTGCCAACCACAAGCACCTGTTTGCTGTACTCAGTTTGCACCTGCCCCAGAGTAGTGGCCAGGCACTATAGCAGTGTGTATAAGTTCTGGGGGCAACTGAGTACTGGTAGGCTTGCTTGCCTTATGGGAAAAGGGGCTGTTATACATGAAGAACACAGAAGCCAGCTATAGTATCTGACCACTAGTGTTAGGTGAACAGTTTGGGCCAAGCATAAGTTCAGCCCGAACATTGGCTATTCGCCCATTTGGCGGACACCTGGATTGTAAGGGCATTCGACCGTTTGTTCGGCCCACCGAATGACCCACAATGCACTGCATTCCGCAAAGTGCATTGGAAGCTCTAATTGGCTGAAGCAATGAAGGCTTTGCCCAATCAGGGCATAGAACATTGTCAGAGCCATGATTGGAAAAAGTAGTGCCCAATCATGGTTTATTGCTCATAGATCCACCCCACACGATAAAAGGTTTCTTCCCAGAGCAGCCATTTGCAGTGTGATATTGGAGTGGAGCTCTGTTCATTGCTACTAGTGAGTTAGTGTGCTATAGTGTGCTATTGTGATTCTATTGTGACTGTAAAGTATCGGTGTAGTGTGAATATAGTGACAGTGCAGCATGAGTGTAGTGCGGCATTCCTGTTTTACATTAGTGTCAGTTAAGTGTTTCAGGGCAGATTTACTGCAGTATATTAAAGTGAGTCAATTTAGTATGTCAGGGCAGGTTTACTGCAGCATATTGAAGTGCATTTGTGCACTTTACTGCAGCATATTGAAGTGTGTCAGGGCACTTTTACTGCAGTATATTTTTTGTTTTCAAAAGGTTTTATTAGAGTTAACAAAGTATGTATACAGAAGAGCGAAGAAAATGCATCCTTCAGAGGTATAGGAATGTCATTGAGATCAGAATAAAGGTGTACAGTCATGTTAACCTATAAGACCACTTTGTCCACACAGTGGCCCTCTGTATTACACTAAGAACTAGCTAAGTGCCATAACACTGAAGGGTGGTTATACTGGTGAAAAGAAAAAATACAAGAAACAGAAAATAAAAGGTAAACAACAAAGTATTATCAAATTTGATCTAAAAACGGTCAGTCTTGAAGCCTGAATAAGAACCACGGACTCCATTTGGCATCAAATGCAGGGATGGAATCGTGTAGGGTGTGGAATATTTTCTCAGCTACCATCATATAGTCTATGCGTGAGATAATTTGTGCGAACGGAATCGCAGAGGATTTCCAGTGCAGTGCAATGACCCAAAGCATAGCCACACAGATCGAGTGGATTAACCTCTTTAGGGGTTTGGTAATATAAGGGATGTCTTGAAATAGAATGCAATGATGGAAAGTGAGGTTAATAGAATTTCCAGCTAGTTTATCAGTCAATTTTAATACCTCTTTCCAGGTGGGTTGTAGTTTTTCACATTCCCAGAATACGTGTATGTAGGAGCCTAAGTGGTTGCAACCTCTGAAGCACCTGGGAGAAGCCTGCGGATAAATCCTGTGGAGACGAGCTGGGGTATAGTACCATCTTGTCGTAAGTTTAATGGCTGTCTTCCTGATTGTTAGGGATTTTGTGCATTTACGTATGTTTTGCCAACCCCTATCCCAATCTAAGTCCTCATGGTCTAGGGCTAATTCTTGTTCCCATTGAGATCTATACTTCAAGGTAGGTGTTTAATCTACTGATTCTAATGATCTATAAATATGTGAGATAAGGCCTTTTTGACGAGGAGCTGTATGGCACAAATCCTCGTAGAGTGTCGTAGTGTCTGCTGGAGGGTTGGAGTAATGTTGATGAAAAAAATGTCGAATTTGAAGGAAACTGTAAAATTCTCTATCTGGAATATGAAATCGAGATTTAATTGTTGAAAATGTGATACATTTGGAGTCAACCAGAAAATCCCCTAGAGTAATCAGGTTTTGCTGAGTCCACTCCATGAAGGATCTAGCATCTCCAAGATAAGAGGCTCCGAGGGGTGTTTGAGAGGAGAGGTTGTATCTTGTCTTATATCTCTTCCAGAGTTTCAAACCTATTGTTACTACTTGGTTTTTTGTGGAGATTTCTGGAAAGGAGGGGTTCGAGGACCACAGTAACAAAGGAAGATAAAGGGGAGCAATTGAATCCTGTTCAAATTTGACCCATGGGACCTTGGAGTCCCTAATGTTCCATTGGGCTTGTTGTGCGTATCTACTGGCTACGTAGTATAGCCAAATACGGGGGACCCCCAGACCCCCCCTCTTTGGGGAGCGGTAAAGGATCTCCCTAGCAAATCTAGGGGATTTGTCCTGCCAAATAAATTTATTCAAATGTGCCTGAAGAGTAAGCAAGTAGGATTTAGACACTCTAATTGGGAGGGATCGAAAAAGGTAAAGTAACCTGGGGAGTATTGTCATTTTTAGAGCCGTAATTCTACCCAAGAAGGAAATGTGAAGCTGAGACCAGAGTTTAGGGTTTTTTTTCAATTTGGAGATCATGTGAGAATAGTTGGCCTCAAAAAGTTTGCAGAAGTCTCCTGTCAGATCAATGCCTAAATATGATAGGTGAGTTTCGGCCCAAACAAAGTGGAAGGCACTCTTAAGTTGTTGGAGTTCCACCGGGGAAAACCCTACCGGGAGAGCAACCGATTTCGAGATGTTAATCTTGAGGCCAGAGACTCCCGCAAAGTTCGATAGGGTCTGTAGGAGGTTGGGTAGAGAGATGAGGGGATTAGTTAAAAACAAGAGGTCATCGTCTGCATACATACAAAATTTGTAGGAAGAGGGACCTTTGATGTAGCCTGATATATCCAGGTTGTTGAGTATTGCGATAGCTAAAGGTTCTAGGGTGAGAGCGAAGAATAAAGGGGAGAGTGGGCACCCCTGCCTAGTGCCCCGTCCAATGGAGAAGAAATCGGAACTACAACCCGGAATCTTAATGAGAGTTTTAGGGTTTAGATAAAGGGCCTGGAAAGCATGCAAAAATTTGTCACGAAAACCCATGCGTTGTAAGATGGTAGAAAGATAACTCCAGGAGATGCTGTCGAATGCCTTGTGTATATCTAGGCTGTTTACTGCAGTATATTGAAGTGCGTTAGTGCAATTTTACAGCATTATATTGAAGTTCATTAGTGCACTTTACAGCATTATGTTGAAGTGCGTTAGTGCACTTTTACTGCAGTATATCGAAGGGCGTCAGTGCACTTTTACTGCAATATATTGAATTGCGTCAGTGCACTTTTACTGCACTTATGCAGTTGCAGTAATGCAACTGAATTATCCTGCGTTAAGCGTACAGTAACACCTAGAAATGTACTATGTTAACTGGCACATAACGCACTGAAATATACAGCGTGTATAATATAATAAACTTGAAGTAAACTATACTGTGTTAAACGGTCACTACACCCACACTGACTGAACTATCAGGGCTTTTTAATGCACTGTGCATTGTGGTTATTCGGCTGGCTGAACAAACGGTCGAACGACCCTATGATTCGGTTGTACAGAGAATGTCCAAACAGCCAATTTTCAGCCAACTCATGCTCGGACCCAACAGTTTGCCCAGCCCTAACCACTATGATATTCAATAACAGTATCAAGGTCATAGAGACAGGAACAATTAAAAAATAGGGATGAGCCGATCACCCCCCCGGTTTGGTTTGCACCAAAACATGCGAACAGGCAAAAAATTTGTACGAACAAGCGAACACCATTACAGTCTATGGGACACGAACATGAAAAATCAAAAGTGCTAATTTTGAAGGCTTATATGCAAGTTATTGCCATAAAAAGTGTATGGGCACCTGGGTCCTGCCCTAGGGGACATGTACCAATGCAAAAAAAAGTTTAAAAACGGCTGTTTTCTCAGGAGCATTGATTTTAGTAATGCTTAAAGTGAAACAATAAAAATGAAATGGTCCTTTAACCACTTCCCCTCCACGCTATAGCCGAAAGATGGCTGCAGCGTGGACTTAATTTGCTGGGAGGGCGTCCATGGACGTCCTCCCGTGCTTGAGTGGCCTGCAGCCCCTGCATGAGACTATGAGACTCACCTGATCACAGATCAGAGTAAGGGGTCGATTCAGATCCCTTACCACGTGATCAGTTATCAGCCAATGACAGCTGATCATGTGATGTAAACAGAGCTAGTAATCGGCTATTTAGCGTGAGGAGGGAAAAAAGTCGATCATCGGCGGCTGCGAGAGGGACATTGGTCGCGATCGTGGAGAGCCTCTGCAGAGGCTTCTGTGCCCACCAGCATCACCTACCAGTGCCCACCAGTGCCACCTACCAGTGCCCACAGTACCACCCATCAGTGCCCACAGTGCCACCTATCAGTGCCTACAGTACCGCCTATAAATCACCAATCGGTGTGTCATCACCAGTGCTGCTTATGAATACCACCTACCAGTGCCCATCAGTGCCACCTTCCAGTGGCCATCAGTGACATCTCAGTGCCACCCATCAGTGCCACCCATCAGTGCCCATCAGTGTCGCCTTATCTGTGCCCATCAGTGCAGCCCATCAGTGCAGCCTCATCAGCGAATATCAATAAAGGAGAAAAATTACCGTTTGCAAAATTTTATGAAACATGTTTTTTTTTTTTTTCTTTAATTTGTCTTTTTTTGTTTGTTTAGCAAAAAATAAAAACCCAAGTGGTGAATAAATACCACCAAAAGAATGCTCCATTTGTGTGAAAAAAAATGATAAAATTTTCATTTGAGTACAGTGTAGCATGACCGCGCAACTGTCATTCAAAGTGTGACAGTGCTGAAAGCTGAAAATTGGTCTGGGCAGGAGGGGGGTTTAAGTGCCCAGTAAGAGGTAAATATTGTGCTTGAGGGGTGTCCTTAGTATGCCTGTAGAGTAGAGCATCTTTCCTGTGTTTAGAACAATAACACAGCAAAATTAAATTTCTAAAGGAAAAAAATCTCATTTAAAATTGCTTGCGGCTGTAATGAATTGTCGGATCCTGGCTATATAGATAAAAATCATTGAAAAAAATGGCATGGGTCCCCCCCTAGTCCATTACCAGGCCCTTTGGGTCTGGTATGAATATTGAGGGAAACCCCGCACCAAAATGTAAAAAAAAAAAAAAAATGAAAAATGCGTGGTGGGGTCCCCCCAAAACTCACACCAGGCCCTTCAGGTCTGGTATGGATATTAACCCCTTCCCGACCAGCCGTCACAGTTATACTGCAGCAGGTTGGCGCCCCTGCGCGAGCCGTCATAGCTATACGTCTGCTCTTTAAGACGCTTTGGCAGGCGCATGCCCACAGCGTGTCCCCGAAGCTGATGCATGTGCCCGTCCGGCGTGATGACCGCCAGGCACCCGCGATCGCTCATGACAGAGCGAGAATCGGGATATGTATGTGTAAACACACAAATCCCGGTTCCTTCAGGGGAGAGGAGACAGATCGTGTGCTCCTACTGAGTAGGAACACCAATCGGTCTCCTCCCTAGTCAGTCCCATCCAATCACAGTTAGAACACACCTAGGGAACACAGTTAACCCCTTGATCGCCCCCTAGTGTTAACCCCTTCTCTGCCAATGACATTTATACAGTAATCAGTGGCTATTTTTAGTTTTGATCGCTGTATCAAATGTTACTGGCCCCAAAAAAGTGTCAAAATTGTCGCTCTTTTTTGTTATAGCGCAAAAAATAAAAAACTACAGAGGTGATAAAATACCACCAAAAGAGAGCTCTATTTGTGGGGGAAAAAGGAAATCAATTTTGTTTGGGTACAGCATTGCACGACCGTGCAATTGTCAGTTAAAGCGACGCAGTCCTGTATTGCAAAAAATGGCCTGGTCAGGAAGGGGGTTAAGGAGCTGAAGTGGTTAAGGGGAACCCTGTGCCAAAATAAAAAAAAATGGCGTAGGGGTCCACCCAAAATCCATATCAGTCCCTTATCCGAGCACGCAACCTGGCAGGCCACAGGAAAAGGGGAGGGATTAGAGAGTGTCCCCCCCTCCTGAACCGTACCAGGCCACATGCCCTCAACTTGGGGAGGGTGCTTTGGGGTCCCGCCCAAAGCACCTTGGCTCCATTTTGATGGGACAAGGGCCTCATCCCCACACCCCTTGCCCGGTGGTTGTGGGGGTCTGCAGACAAGGGGCTTATCGGGGGGGCTTTAACAAGGGGACCCCCAGATCCTCGGACCCCCCTATGTGAATGGGTATCGGGTACATTGTACCCCTACTCATTCACCAAAAAAGTGTCAAAAATAGTAAAAATGGCAAGAGACAATTTAGGATAAGTCCTTTATTAAAAAAAAAAACTGTCCCGTGATGTCCGTTCATCTTCGATCACAGCGTCCGACAACCCAAGAGAAAAAAAAATGAAAAAGATTTTGCCTCCATGGGGGGCTGTGATCGAAGATGAATGGACATCGCAGGACAGTTGTACTTGTCCCAAATTGTCTCTTGTCATTTTTACCATTTTGACACTTTTTTTGGTGAATGTGTAGGGGTATGTAGTACCCAATACCCATTCACATGGGGGGGGCGGGATCTGGGGGTCTCCTTGTTAAAGGGGGCTTCCAGATTCTGATAAGCCCCCTGCCGGTAGACCCCTACAACCACAGAGCAAGGGTTGTGTGAATGAGGCCCTTGTCCCCACATGGGGACAAAGTGCTTTGGGGGGAACCCCATGTGGAGGGCATGTGGTCTGGTACAGTTCAGGAGGGGGGGTGCTCTTGTCCCCTCCCCTTTTCCTGCGGCCTGCCAGGTTGCGTGCTCGGATAAGGGTCTGGTATGGATTTTGGGGGAACCCCTACGCCATTTTTAAAAAAAAAATTGCACAGGGTTCCCCTTAAAATCCATACCAGACCTGAAGGGCCTGGCATGGATTTTGGGGGGACCCCCACGCATTTTTAAAAAAAATTTTGGTGCGGGGTTCCTGTTAATATTCATACCAGACCCAAAGGGCCTATTAATGGACTCGGGGGGGGGACCCATGCCATTTTTTTCAATAATTTTTTATCCATATTGCCGGGATTCGACAATTCATTACAGCCGCAGAGCAGTTGTAAATGACTTTTTCCTTTCGAAATGTCATTTTGCTGTGGTATTGTTCTAAACACTGGAAAAATGCACTACTTTACAGACATACTAAGGAGACCCCCAGGCACGATATTTAAAGGAATATTTCATTTTTATTGTTTAACTTTAATCATTATTAAAATCACTGCTCCTAAAAAAACGTCTGTTTTAACATTTTTTGTTTTGCTTTGACACATGTCCCCATACACGTTTCATGGCAATAACTTGCATATAAGCCTTTAAAATTAGCACTTCTGGTTTTTCATATTAGTGTCCCATAGACTTTAACGGTGTTCCACAGCTTTCGAATTTGCCGCGTACACTGCATAATGTTCGCTGTTCGGCGAATAGGCAAACACCCGATGTTCGAGTCCAACTTATATTGGACTCGAACATCGGGCTCATCCGTAATAAAAAATGACGTTTGCCTTTCAGCTCTCTGCTCTACCTGGTATAACTCCTCACTTTCTGTTGGGTAGCTTTTTAATTACAGAAAATAGTAAATGACAGAATTTATCGGTATGAATCATCTAAGAGGGAATGGTAAATTACAGGATTTACCCTTCTGGTGCGTCAAAGTAAACTATTTTCCTGGCAGAAGGTTTAAAGTAAAATTCTGTTAAAGTAAATATTTCCTTTTTTTAAAACTTTGCAGGGAGATGAGATTACTGAAATGCAGGCATGCTGAGATGCTTGTACATAGCTTTAAATCTCTTCCCAAATGCCCCGAGAGTATGGAAACCTGGTGCTCCAGTATAAAAATATCTGTTAAAGTAATCTTGATACACAGTTAACTCTTTGTAGGTATCAGTATCCAGGTTCTAGGTGGATTTCCCTGCTCTTTGCACTTTTTGCAGTTACTAGCCAGCTTAACCACTTCAATACCGGGCACTTACATGCCAAAAGGCATCCAATAGTGAGTCCTTAATTCAATTTCAGCAGTGCTGATGGCTGTATACAGCCTGACAGCATATCGCTGTATATTCAGGATTTCAGTATAAGAGTATGCCCCTGGGAGACAGCAATCCACTGCACAGTGGATTGCTGTCTCCCAGGGGCATACTCATTATTGGATGCCTTTTGGCCCCCCTTTTTTGGCCTTTTCCAAATTAGGAATATTAACTAATCTTTCATTTGCCCCTGCGCATAGACTTAGCTATATTCAATCTATTTTTTAGCTTCTAAGTGCATCATTCATCTTATCATGACTGTATATGACATTGTACTTCAAAACCAAGATAGAGAAACATATTCTCTTATCTGTGTCGTCTTTGTACCTTGGCCATGTCCTGAGGAAGCCTAGCGGCGAAACGCGTAGACATACAAGGGCTTACTGCACAAAAAACACATATGCATATATGCTACATTTTTTATCGGAATCTTATATCTTTTCTATGTATTTGTTAACCTCAATAAATTTGAATGTTTATAAATTGTTCCTCCTCCATTGTTTCTTAGCCCATAAAGTCTTCCCCCTAGTAATACTTAGTACTACCTTTTCTTCGTGTCCTCCCCCATGTGCCCCTTCTCTCTGTCAAAATCGATGGCACAACTATAAGCCCATTCCAGCATGCCAAGGCTCTAGGTGTAGTCCTGGACTCTGAACTCTCCTTTATACCCCGCGTCCAATCACTGTCTAAATCTTGCCGCCTCAACCTCCGCAACATCTCCAAAATATGCCCCTTTCTAACCAATGACACAATAAAGCTCTTATTTCACTCCCTGGTCATCTCTCGCCTTGACTACTGCAACTCCCTTTTCATTGGCTTACCTCTACATAGTCTATCCCCTCTTCAATCCATCATGAATGCTGCTGCCAGACTCATCCACCTCACCATTCGCTCTGTGTCTGCTACTCCACTCTGTTAATCCCTCCACTGGCTTCCGCTCACCCAACAAATCAAATTCAAAATAATAACAACTACCTACAAAGTCATCCACAACTTAACTCCCCAGCTACATAACTAGCCTAGTCACTAAATACCAACCTATTCTCTCTCTTTGTTCTTCTCAATACCTCCTGCTTTCTAGCTCTCTCATCACCTCCTCCCATGCTTGCCTCCAGGACTTTTCCAGAGCCTCTCCAATCTTATGGAATGCCTTACCCCAATGTGTCCAATTATCTCCTTCTCTATTAGCTTTTAGACGATCCCTGAAAACCCTTCTCTTCAGAGCCTATCCTACCCACACCTAACAACTGTATTTTAATTTACTCCATCAGCTCATCCCCCCACAGTTATTACCTTTTGTTCAACTTGACCCTCCCTTCTAGATTGTAAGCTCTAACGAGCAGGGCCCTCTGATCCTGTATTGATTTGTATTGTAAGTGTCTGCCCCCATGTTGTAAAGTGCTGCACCAACCTGTTGGCGCTATATAAATCCTGTATAATAATAATAATACAATTTTTTACAAGTGACCGTTAGCACTGAAAGTGAAAGGAAATGAAAAACACGCATTTTGGCTTGCCCCAAAACAGGAATAGAGGGGAAATCTTATGATGGGGACCTAGTTCTTGTGACAACCAGTGATTCCCTCACTTTGGGGGCATTTCTTCTAACCTTCTGTTTTGGCTCTGGGACTGGAAGCGAAGAGGGATACAGTTGGCAAAAAATCCATGACATGGTTGTAGGGTGTTCCACACCTCGTTGGCTGCCAAGTGTGGGTCACATGAGAGACCTACCCCCAGGTGGGTTCCTCTGGGCCAGGCACCTCCAAACTACGACCCTCCAGCTGTTGCGGAACTACATCACCCATGGAACTCTGACATTCACAGACATGACTAGGCATTATGGGAATTGTAGTTCCTGAACAACTGGAGGGCCATAGTTTGGAGACCTCTGCTGCATCTGTCCCCCGGAGCCTCGGCACCAAGAGCTGAGTCATCGAACACAGCTGATGGCTCGGTTCTCTCTGCTCCCTGAGCAGAGAGCTGCTGCCTGTCAGGCAGCAGCTCTCCGTTCTGCCCCCCCCCCCCATGCTCACTGGAGCACTGACCTGTGGAGGGGTGGGGAGCAGCCAAAATAAAACTAAATAAAGTAGAGCAACGTACCACCAATAGTTCTGAGCATTTCATCATATTGATAAAAAAAATATGGATGGTAGACAGGTTGCCTTTATTTGTTTGGTTGATTGATAAAAAATGGCAGAAAATGGTTACATTTACCATGTACAGTAACATCCAAATGTATGACAAGTATGGTCATGTTAGTGTGATTGACTGGAGCAACACAAGCTTTTTATTTATTTTTATTTTTATATCAGACTATTTGATCAATCAATCTTATGATGGGGACCTAGTTCTTGTGACAACCAGTGATTCCCTCACTTTGGGGGCATTTCTTCTAACCTTCTGTTTTGGCTCTGGGACTGGAAGCGAAGAGGGATACAGTTGGCAAAAAATCCATGACATGGTTGTAGGGTGTTCCACACCTCGTTGGCTGCCAAGTGTGGGTCACATGAGAGACCTACCCCCAGGTGGGTTCCTCTGGGCCAGGCACCTCCAAACTACGACCCTCCAGCTGTTGCGGAACTACACCTCCCATGGAACTCTGACATTCACAGACATGACTAGGCATTATGGGAATTGTAGTTCCTGAACAACTGGAGGGCCATAGTTTGGAGACCTCTGCTGCATCTGTCCCCCGGAGCCTCTGCACCAAGAGCTGAGTCATCGAACACAGCTGATGGCTCGGTTCTCTCCGCTCCCTGAGCAGAGAGCTGCTGCCTGTCAGTCAGCAGCTCTCCGTTCTGCCCCCCCCCCCCCATACTCACTGGAGCACTGAGCTGTGGAGGGGTGGGGAGCGGCCAAAAAAAAACTAAATAAAGTAGAGCAACGTACCACCAATAGTTCTGAGCATTTCATCATATTGATAAAAAAAATATGGATGTAGACAGGTTGCCTTTATTTGTTTGGTTGATTGATAAAAAATGGCAGAAAATGGTTACATTTACCATGTACAGTAACATCCAAATGTATGACAAGTATGGTCATGTTAGTGTAATTGACTGGAGCAACACAAGCTTTTTATTTTTTTTTATTTTTATATCAGACTATTTGATCAATCGAGTCCAATATATAGATAACTTTCTTGCAGATCCTTTCTATATAACTGCATTTTAAATCATAAGCATTTGTTTTAATATAGATTTACTTTCTATCTGATGGTCATAAGAAGAACTTATTTAGATGAAATAATATTCCCTAGTAAATCAATTCTTGATTTAACAGAGTAACGGAGCAGAAAAGTAATGTAGATAGTTCTTTCTGTGTTAAACATTATATTTTACAGCATCTTCAGTGCCTATCAATATTTATGGAGCCTAAGAAAACAGAATTAAATTAGAGCTTGTAAAATGTAGTCTATAAACTGTTAGTAACAAGAGCTCCTGTTGAGGACTGGCCTAGCACAACAGTCAGACCTTAAAGCTGAACTCCAGGAATGATTTGTATGGCATAGTTACATTGGTCCAATTTGGCACAATATAAGTATGCATATCTCATACTTCATGGGTCTATGGGAAAGCTGGAAATCACTGTAAAAGTTGGCACTACTACAATGATAGCCATGATCCTCTTGGTCCTGCTCGGGTTTTTTTGTGAGTGGCTTCCCTTCATAAACACAAGGAGTAGGGCATTTGGTACTGATGTCATGTTTTATAGCGCAAAAAATAAAAACCGCAGAGGTGATCAAATACCACCAAAAGAAAGCTCTCTATGTGGGAAAAAAGGACATTAATTTTGTTTGGGTACATCGTCGCACGCAATTGTCAGTTAAAGCGACGCAGTGCCGTATCCCAAAAAATGGCTTGGTCATTACAGGGTAAATCCTTCCGGTCCTTAAGCGGTTAAAGGAACAAGATTTATTTTTTTTTCTTTTAGGCTTACAACCACTTTAATGTGTTCGTTTTAAAGCGCAGTACCAGGAAAAAAGCATTTACAAGAACTACTAAAGGTTTGTATTTCAGTCCATCCACTTTTGCTATTTACACAGCCCTACCACACAGCAAAGCCAGGTTGCTGGCCTCATTTTTTTCTACTCCAGTTAGGCAATAGGGGTTCATTAAGTGGTGTGGTGCATTATGGTGCCATTCATTAATCAGTGAAGCATATTAATGGCTGCAACTTGGACTGTCCCTTTGGGTGACAAGCAGTACAAGCCAGTAAACAAAAATTTTAAACCCACTTTGATGACTTTTGCTTGGCCATCTCCTGTCCTCCCATAACATCACACTTGGCTCTCCAGTCAATGGCCCATGGCAACCCTACAGCTTTTTTTTTTTTTGCATGTACTGCTTGCTGTTTCATGGGGGGTGGGGTGTCATTTTTTTATGTGGGGACATTGCAGCTGTTAATAGTTTTATTTGCACACTGATTGAACATTAATAAAGCGATTAAGTCATGTGGTCAGAACTGGGCTTATTTCTTCTGGATAATGGCTGTACTATGCTGTCAGCTTTCTAAATGAAATGACATTTGCATTTTATAGTAAGGTAGATGTGGATCAATTTAGGCAAAGAGAACATAAAATGATTTGCATTAGAAATATTCAAAATTACTTAAAAGTTGTTTTACAATTCAAAACACACAAGAATCGCACACTCACTCACCTACATAGAAGATGTCACCTAACAGGAAAAAATACGTTAAAATCAAAGGCTCATTACAATCCCCAGAGTTAATCAAATATTAAAAGTTACCAGGAAAAAAATTGAATAAGGTAATAGCGTGCAAGAATTTGATTGTGAGTTCTTCGTATTGATACATTATTCATAACAATCCATTGCAGAAATAAGCAGAGGATAGTGATCTATAACTATTTTCTTAATGCAGCCTTGTCACACTACAAGACTAGATTAATCTTGTTTCAATAGGATATTATTATCGAAATAAAAAACACATTTTATATGGTATTTTGCTTTTCATCTTTTCAAGTCTACATTATTAAATATCTGTATTTATGTATATTAATCACCTAGATTAGTGGATCCCCAAGTTCAATTCATACGTTCTCCCGACAGGCCAAGTTTTGGGAATTTCCCTTAGGTAAAATAGCTGTCATGAATACTAAGCCACTGACATTGATTTAAAGCATCTGTGCAAGGTGTAATAAATTCAGAAAATATAATCTTTGGGGGTTATTTAAAGTGGAAGAAAAGCTAACTCTAACTATTCTTAAAAATGTTCCCTCCTCCTACCTATCCGGCATACCCTGTATAAAAAACATCTGTGCGCTTACCTCTTTTTAATCAGGTTTAGTCGCATGACTTAGCAGCTCCAGCTCCCCTATGTTAGTGAGCTCCTGCTGCAGGGGAGAGGAGGAAGCTTCAACAACGGCTGGGCCATAGAAGCCTATAAGTGACTTCATCGCTCCAGGAATTCACTGCTATTTTTGAGTTTTTCTATACAATGTTACCACTGTTAGAGACTGAGGTTGGAATGTGATTAAATACTTGCTTAACTCGTACTTGCATTCCCTTGTTGCCTTCATGCTGCAGCACCCACACTGGTCTAAGATAGGCCATAGATAGTGAGAATCTCTTTCCGGCAACCCATGGTTTTGAATGTTTTGCACGGTTCCTCCCATCAACACAGACAGTGGTGACAGAGGAATTCCTTCAGCCGAGCGATTGTCTATTTCAGGCGGGGGTGGGCTTGGAAAGCCCTCCCCACCGGGAGAAGACAGTGATTATTGCTGGTGTCTAAAGAAGCTGCTAGCAATAATCACAAGTGAATCTGGCAGGCAGGTTGTACTCAAGTTGATCGATCAATCAACTTGGTACATTTAGCCTGCCCACACATGGTTCGCATCTCAGCTGGCTCCTGCTAAACCGGTCGAGATTCGAACCATCTATGGTCACCCTAATGCCCCGTACACACGGTCGGACATTGATCGGACATTCCGACAACAAAGTCCTAGGATTTTTTTCTGACGGATGTTGGCTCAAACTTGTCTTGCATACACACGGTCACACAAAGTTGTCGGAAAATCCCATCATTCTAAACGCGGTGACATAAAACACGTACGTCGGGACTATAAACGGGGCAGTGGCCAATAGCTTTCATCTCTTTATTTATTCTGAGCATGAGCATTGCAGTGAACATCTGCAATCCTGGAAACCATGAAACGCAGCATGCAGCTCCAGCCAATGGCTCAAAAGAAGAATGCAAAAAAAAATAATATACAATTTTATATGTGCTATATTTCAACAGGAGAAGATTGCCTGAGATCAAAAACACTTTGCCAGGCCAGGCTAAGCAGTCACTTTGTTGTGCAGATAAATAAAACCATGGATGGGAAATGATGTTGGATCAGCCTGCATCTGCGTATTAGTTCAGAGCATGTAGCATCCTTTGAAGTGGTTCTAAAGGCCGAAGGTTTTTTACCTACATGGATTCTATGCATGAAGTTAAAAAACCTTCTGTGTGCTGATCCTCCCCACCAGCAACCATAATACTTACCTGAGCCTGATCTCGATCCAGTAATGTGCATCAGAGCAGCTGCTCTCCTGGCTCTCTCCCTCCTCATTGGCTCAGACACAGCAGCAGGGACCATTGGCTCAATCACAGCCATTTAGGAGGGAGGTGGGGGGTGGGGCTGAGTTAAGCAGCTTTCTATGGAGGCATTCAGTAGTAGGGGGGGGGGAGCCCAGAGTGCCAGCCTGAGAAGAGGAGAATCAGAGCTGCTCTGTGAAAAACAGTTGCACATAGCAGGTAAGTATAACGTTTTTTTTTTTTTATTTCCTTTACTATTGCTTTCAGTCCAAGGTGCAGGTTCTGGCAGAGGTGCAGTGTTTGTACTTGTTGCTTGAAGTTGCCCCTAAAAATATTATTATCATTATACACGATTTATATAGCGCCAACAGTTTACGCAGCACTTTACAATATAGAGGGGGGACAGCACAATTACAGTACAGTTCAATACAGAAGGGACAGGAGGGCCTTGCTCGTAGAGCTTACATTCTAAAGAGAGGGGATGGTGGTACAAAAGGTAATAGATGCAGGGAATGATTTGATGCATTGTTGATTCTCTCATGACAGTCTTCTGATCCACCACAGAAAGTATTCTTCTATGACTTCATTCTACACTGACTAAGTGTTCTTGTGCACATAAACTGTATTAATGACTGCTCCTCTCCAAGGCTGAGATAATTCTCTAGATGCAATTTTTATTAGATGGGAGTGATAAATGTCTCAATATTACTTGCTGTCCACTTGCTTTCAAATAATTTAACGTCCAGAGCATATTTTTCATTCCTTCCTTTTGGCGTTTTTCCCCAGTATGTAAATTTTAGAGAAATAAAAGCAGTATTTTAGGAACCGATATGACTAAAAGGGGAAAAAACATCCTTCGAATTTAACAATCACAATTTAAAGAAAACTCATCACTAGCATTAAAAACCATGTAGGAACAGCCTGGCACAGTACAAGCTATGGCCATAATAATGTGAAAGAAGTATAATCAGCGCAGAATTGAAAACCTAAGTGCAAGATATATATATATATATATATATATATATATAAATATGTATATGTGTGTGTGTGTGTGTGTGTGTATATATATATATATATATATATATATATATATGATCAGTACAAATACTACTGCAAATTGATTATCAATAGCCTTCAGCTGGGCTTATTGTGATTGCTGCCAACACCCATCAGAGTGTATATGGCTCTCAAAAATAAACAAAACTGGTGTAGCTCCACCAATGAAAAACACAATCACTGTATAATCAAAATAAAGTTCCAACAATGTGAAAGTTCCATTGCTCGTGCAACTCAGGGTGATAATTCATAAAATTAAAAATTCATAATATCCAGTGACTTCAGTGACCACCACCTATGGCTGTAATGCCTGCTAACCTCAAAATATTGAACCCACTACAGAGTCCCAAATGCCTCCTCTCTGCATCCCTGGACCACACTGACCTCCTCCTGGGATCTCGATCATTCGTGTATGGCCATAGAATACCAAAGGGACATCATAGTGATCTCTGCTTCAAATATTTATTAAAAGTACACACAGGGATAAAAATGCTTCTGGATATACGAGACTAAGGTTTTGTCCCCTTTTGGTATCAATACGGAATTTGATTTAAATTGCTTTATTAGTACCAAATGGAGAATACAAGGGCAATTGTTGATCAGGAAGACACCTATATAACCAGGCCCGGACTGGCCATAGGGCAGACCGGGCATTTGCCCGGTGGGCCGGGGCCGCCCGCTCCGTGGCCTGTTGATGATCAGGCTGCACAGCATGAGATAAGCGGCGCCTGCAGCCTGGACAGGGTTAACACAGGCCGCTGCTCACCCACGCTATGCGGCCGTGCCTGTGTCATCTCCAGGCTCCGGCGCAACTACGTTAGCGGCTGAGTGGCTGAGCTGTGTGTCTCTCTCACACACAGCTCAGCCAACGCTGACAGTTCCACTGCCTGCTCGGACACTGCTCCTCCTCTTCCCGCCCCTCTCATCCTGCCTGCCGCGCCTACATCCCCTGTGTCTGCCCTGCTCACGCCCCTGCGTCTGCCCTGCCCTCACATCCCTGGGGAGATGTGAAGGTAGATTTAACTCAAGATTAAAAGCTGCAGGCAGCCTGCTCCTGAGCCTCATCCTGGGGCGTGTAAGCTCACCCTCTCTCCTGCCTTCCAGTCCAGTGTATATATATAAAATGAATTTAAGGGGTGTTCTGTGGACTCTGATGCAAGAGGGGGGCTTTGGAGAGCAGAGACCCCCTTAAATCAGCGTTCCCCTTTACATTAGAGTCCACAGAGCTCCCCCTTACAGTAAGTGGGGGCTCAGTACGGACTCTGATGTAAGGGGGCTCTGTGCGGACTCTGATCTAAGGGGGCTCTGTGCGAACTCTGATCTAAGGGGGCTCTGTGCGGACTCTGATGTAAGGGGGCTCTGTGTGGACTCTGAGGTAAGGGGGCTCAGTGCGGACTCTGATGTAAGGGGGCTCAGTGCGGACTCTGATGTAAGGAACCTTTGTGCGGACTCTGATGTAAGGGGGCTCAGTGCAGACTCTGATATAAGGGACCTCTGTGCGGACTCTGATGTAAGGGGGCTCTGTGTGGACCCTGATGTAAAGAAGCAGGGGGCGGGAGGAGCTGGAGATCTGCACAGTGAGTAGAGAGTAAAAGGGGGGGCATAATTACAAGGACACTGTAATACGAAGGGGACTGCACTGTAAAGGGGCACTGTAAACATTACAGTGTAGTCCCCTTTATATTTATATCAGAGTACCTGCACATTACAGCGTGGAGGACCGACCCCCTCCCCCCCCCGGTCCATGGAAAAATTGGCTGCTCAGTCTAAAATGCCCGGGCCTACTTTTTGTCCCAGTCCAGGCCTGTATATAACCCTAAAATATACAAAATAATGGTGCTCTAATTTAATATAAAACATTAGTAATAATCCTTATTTTTTAAATATTTTTTATATTGAATAAGTGCACCATTATTTTGTATATTGAAATATGTATAGGTGGGAATTCACTTATTCAATGGTAGCAGCTGTTCTTTGTTCACTTTATTAATATCTCCCAGTGTAAGGTATATTTGCATAGCAGTGCACAAGTTTTTTTCTATATAACCCTCTAATCACTGACGGCTCCCCACCTCCTGAAGAAGCTCATCTGAGAGCGTAACGCGTACAGGTGTGAGGTGCATACCTATGTGAGTATTTTTATCCCGGTCTGTACTTTTAATATTCGAAGTAGAGTGCACTATAATGTCCCCTTGTTTTTCTATGGCCATACGCGAATGATCGAGATCCCTGGAGGAGGTCAGCCTGGTCCAGGGATACCGAGAGGAGGATCTATCCCATGGCACTCTGAGAGACATACTATTAGGCGTTTGGGACTCTGTAGTGGGGTCAATATTTGGAGGTGTGCAGGCATTCCAACCAGAGGTGGTGGTCACTGAAGTCAGGATATTATGAACTTTTAAATTTTATGAATTGTCACTCTGAGTTGCACAAACGGTGGAACTTTCACATTGTTGGGACTTTATTTTGATTATACAGTGATTGTGTTTTTCATTGGTTGCGCTACACCAGTTTTGTTTATATGGCCATAATAAGCCTATGAATTAACAGCCTGGCATAGTGTGAGCTATGGCTATACCAAGCACATGTAGGAACAGCCTGGCACAGTGCAAGCTATAGCCATAACAAGCCCATGTAGGAACAGCCTGGCACAGTGCAATGCTATGGCCATACCAAGCCCAGGAATGAACAGCCTGGCATAGTGCCAGCTATGGTCATACCAAAAACATGTAGGAACAGCCTGGCACAGTGCGAGCTAAGGCCATAACAAGGCCATGCAGGAACAGCCTAGCACAGTGCAAGCTATGGTCATACCAAGCCCATATAGGAACAACCTGGCACAGTGCAAGCTATGACCATAACAATCCTATGTAGGAAGAACCTATCACAGTGTGAGCTATGGCCATACCAAGCCCATGAATGAAATGCCTGGCATAGTGCGAACTGTGGCCATAACAAGCCCATGCAGGAACAGCCTAGCACAGTGCGAGCTATGGCCATACTAAGCCCATATAGGAACAGCCTGGCACAGTGCAAGCTATGACCATAACAATCCTATGTAGGAACAACCTAGCACAGTGTGAGCTATGGCCATACCAAGCCCATGAATGAAATGCCTGGCATAGTGCGAACTATGGCCATAACAAGCCCATGCAGGAATAGCCTAGCACAGTGCGAGCTATGGCCATACCAAGCCCATATAGGAACAGCCTAGCACAGTACAAGCTTTGACCATAACAATCCTATGTAGGAACAGCCTAGCACAGTGTGAGCTATGGCCATACCAAGCCCATGAGTTAAATGCCTGGCATAGTGCGAACTATGGCCATAATAAGCCCATGTATGATCAGCATTGCATAGTGCAAGCTATTGCCATAACAAACCCATATATGATCAGCCTGGCAAAGAGTTAAAGAGATCTCCTAAGAGCAAGCTTGCATATCAGCTAATAAAGTCATTTGGTACATATCTGCTGGTTTATCAGGCAATTGACATCTTTCTTGAAATATTGTGATGAAATCACTCTCCTATCATAACATGCACCCTGGGCTTGTGCGTCCAATCCCAGCATTTCCGTACCCCTGGGAGGCACAGGTGCAGCGTCCAGCCCTGCTGCCTGCAACTTGTAAAAGTCTATGACTGTCTGAAATATGCAGAAGCTGGATGCTGTACCATATCATACTCACTTTTAGGGATCTGTGCTTTCAGGGATGTTTACCAGGGTACAACATCCAGGATGCTGCCCTGGATAGTGCAATGGGACAACATCAGCCAGTGGCGGATTGTCGTTGTGGTATGGAAACATTGTGCAATTGACAATGTTTTTACATTGCTGGCCATTGTGATTGATGATGGGTTTACGTAAAGGGACGTTGTTTACATTTTTTAAATAGAATTTTTATTAAAAGATTCTTTCATGGTGTGTTTACATTTTAGTTTTTTGGGGAATGAGTAATAGGGGTTTTCTCTGGGGGGAGGTCAGGATATCTTGGGGCCTATTCCAGATTCTGTGAATAGCCAGTTCACTGTGAACGGCTGCAGCCTCCTCATCAGATCCTGTGACAAAACGCGGTATACCGTGGCTGGGGTGGAACAAATTTAGATGGGTGGGGTGGACAATTTTAGTCTTACCTAGGGCAGCACAAAACCAAAATACACCACTGAATTAACCCTGTCCATATTGTGCAGATCTCATCTCGCGAGTTGTGAATCAGGGTTGAACACTGTCTGTCCTAACAAAAGGTTATACATTTATAAACTGGCCTCCTGCATTGTATGTTATGGAAAACTGTATTCAGCCTGTCCCCAGCCTTTCTATTGTGACAGATCACAATAAACGTGTTGAGAAATGCTTGCAGTCATCCCCCAAGCATGTTATTTAAAGTAATATATTGATCTTTAAGCTGTTTAAATAGACCTTCTGCCTACTAAATGGTGTTTTATAAAAATGTTTTTAAATTGGCACCATGTCCCCATGGCAGTGCCCAGCTACCTATGCCCTTTAACAATAGTTTGCAAATTAGCCCTAAAAATGACCAGAAGGACATACAAAGATTTGTCTCCCATAGACTTCATAACATAGGATTAACCCAATGTTTGGGGGTTACAGACATCCTGCTGGGTCTCGCTAACTTAACTTTGCCCCTAGTACAGATCTGATCTACCCAGGACAGTTTTTAAGGCCTGGGCCCCATCATTGTTGTGGGTTGGAGTTGCACAGACAGCGGAGACCAGCCAGGTACTCGGGGAACCTCTGGAAGGGGGAGGGCAGCTGTCTGGGGACCCTGCTGTAAGGGGGGCTCTCTGGGGACCCTGATGTAAGGGGGACTCGCTGGGGACCCTGATGCAAGGGGGGGCTCTCCGAGAACCCTGATGCAAGGGGGGCTCTATGGGGACCCTGATGTAATGAAGGGGGCTTTGGGGGTCCAAATGTAAGTAGGGAGGCTCTCTGGAGGACCCTGATGTAATGAGGGATACAAAAGGCAAAAATCTTTTCCTCTTATGGGACTTTGAAAGGCAGGAGTCTTCAAACAATAATTAATTCAAAAGTATAAATTTATTACAAAAAGTTAAAACATGACAATGATAAAAGAGATGGATGCAAATGGGGTCAGATGTTGGCAAACAAACGTATGTGTATAAATCTGATACAACGATACTACAAGAGCACCACACACAACTGTCCAAGCAGTGGGCTGGGACAGAAAGGCCTGACGCGTTTCTAGGTTGTAAGTAGTTAAAACTCTTCTTCAGGGGATGATGGTGAGGTGTATGTTTATCGTGTCACTTTTGAGCCAACATCAAAGTAGCATCCAACTTCTGAAAAAATGGTGATGAACAGTTTGCCGCCAGGGATCGGGTCCATAGGCCAGAGCTTCACATCAGGGGATGCACAGAATTAACACCAGGACTGAACACAAAGGGCGTCCTACCACTGAGGAATATCACCGTGGTTCAAGAGGCCCCTTGCCCTTTGGCCATCTGCTGGTGCATAAAGGGGTATCTTATATCAATGAAAAGACACCTGAAAAGTATTGTATTATCAGCAGGTAATATTACGCCACAGATGGATCAATCCCAAGAGAAAACAGTAGAACCGCCGGGATGACAAAACAGCTGGGGAGCCGGAATGGGATTGATCTATCTGTGGCTTTGATGTTGGCTCAGAAGTGACACGATAAACATACACCTCACCATCAGCCCCTGAAGAAGAGGTTTAACTACTTACAACCTTGAAACGCGTCGGGCCTTTCTGTCCCAGCCCACTGCTTGGACAGTTGTGTGTGGTGCTTTTGTAGTATTGTTGTATCAGATTTATATACATACCTTTGTTTTCTAACATCTGACATCTGAGAGAGAGATACACACACATGTATACTATATACATGTGTATGCTCACCCAAGTGTATGGCTTTCTTTACTTTGCTGCTTTGGGCTCTAGCCCGAGATCTTTTGTAGACCTAGCAATGCCCCTGGTGGGGGCCCTTCATGGTTTCTTGCACTGGGGCCCTGAAGATTCTAGTTACGACTCTGGTCCTGCCTACAACTATAGTCATTAAGCCTAACATCAGCCTGTTCTGCTAAGGTAAGCAAATTGGGGGTGGAACCCTTCTTCAAAAGAACATGGTGCCACAGCACCCTGAAATTTGGTGCATGTGAATACGCACATCTCAGCCGATGCATGAGGGTGTCATTAACATTTAATGGCACTTCTGTGTATCAGTTAAAGGGCAGCATGTTTCTGTGGTGTCAGGAAAGTGATCCTGCATATATTCCCAGCACACACAAATGTGAACGCAAGCTAAATGAATCAGTTACATTGGTGGTCAGTGTAAATTTTCTCATTACATTTGGGCTTTGTGTACAATCCTTTCATTCACACTAGTGGCCAGTGTGAAGGTCCCCCTACATTGGTGGTCAGTGTAAATCCCTCTTTACATTGGTGGTTACTGTGAATACTCCTATTACATTAGTGGTCAGTGTAAATCCCCATTACATTGGTGGCCAATGTAGAAACTCCTCTTTATATTGGTAAACGTTAAAAAAAATCCAAACTTGAATTGGTGGTCAGTTTTGAATCCTCCCTTACATTGGTGGTCCATGTAGAAGTCCCCTTTAAATTGGTGGTGAGTGTAGAAATCCCCCTTTATTGGCTCTTGATGTAAAATCCCCCATTATATTGGTTGTCAGTGTAAATTCTTGATAACATTGGTGGTCAGTGTAAATTCCCCTTTACATTGGTGGTCAGTGTAAATCCCCCCTAACATTGGTGGTTGGTGTAGAAGTGTCACCTTACATTGGTGGTCAGTTCAAATCTCCTCGACAATGGTTATCAATGTAAATCCCCCTTACATGAAGGTCATTGTATATTCCCCCTTACACTGGTGGTTGGTGTAAATGCTCTTATTACATTGGTGTCAGTGTAGAAATCCCTCTTTTCTATTGGTGGGTGGCGTAAAATCCCTCATTACATGGTGGTCAGGCAAATCCCCCCTCACATTGGTGGTCATTGTAAATTCCCCATTACATTGGTAGAATCCCCCACTATATACTTGCCAAAGATTTCCAGCTTTGCTCTACATGATTCAGAATGTGTCACAGTGTACTGCCTCCTAACTAATCCCACCCCCCCCTCACCGCTGCCACTGGTCCCATAAACCCCCCCAGCATTGCCATTGATCACAACCCTCCCTCCCCCAGCATTACCACTGATTCCAGGATTCCTAGGAATTTTCTGTCTGCTGATGGGTCCCCTCACCTCCCCAGTCCATGGTTGTGCAGGCAGTGAGGAAATGATGTGTTGTAACCTTTAGCAACCAATCGGTGAGCAGTAATGCTGTGCACTAACCTCTTGCAACCAATCATTGAGCGGTAAGGATATGCAGTAACCTCTAGTAAATAATCAGTGAGCAGTAATAATGTGCAGTAACCTCTAGCAACCAATTAGTGAGTGATATAGATGTCCAGTAACCTCTAGCAATCAATCAGTGAGCAATAATGATGTACAGTAATCTCTAGCAACCAGAGGTCATGTGCTGTAACCTCTAGAAAATAAACAGTGAGCCATAATGTGTGCTTTAACCTCCAGAAGCCAGTCAGTGAGGGGTAATGATACACTGTAACCTTTGGCAACCAATCAAAATCGATGCCTGAGTCTAGATGCTATTTATTGTATGTCTCAAAGCATGTGGAGAGCGAAATTGCATGGAAGAGGGGGCCAAAGAAAATGTTTGCCCAGGGTCCAGTCAATATTAAAGATGACCCTGGATCTACCTGTACCTATTTATCTGCCAGTTCTATGTAGGAGCATTCACACAATCACATGCTCAAGTAAGCAAACGTATGTGTTCTGTAAACTGTGAACGGGCTGCTGATAAGCTGCAGCCAAGCTGACTCCCATCTTGTGATCAGCATCATTTGACAGCACTCATCTGATAAAGCGAAGCACTGCTTAAATGACATAGAATCACAGATCATTAAACTGCACCTTCCTGAGAAAGAAAATGAATTGGATTTATTTTGTTGCATATATACAATATGTGTCAAACCTAAAAACAGAATCACTTCATTCATAAAAAAATAGCCCTGGTTGTAAAAGGGTAAATTATCACAAGACGAAACACCTATACAAGGGGCTCTTAAAAGATATGGCTTCCTACTAGTTCTGGGGCAAAGACTTCACTCTCAGTGAGGCTGAATAGGTTGATTCTCACTGCCCTTGAACCAATAAGCAACACAACAATAGGACAGATCCTTTATAAGAATTGTTAAAACATTTAAGAAATTAGGTAGTTTATTTTCACTTGTAATCAGGGCCGGCCCTACCATGGGACCCAGTGGGCCCATGGTCCCAGACAGCATCTTAAGAGGGGCGGCAGTCGGCAGTGACAAGTTGTACCTGTACATCACCCGTGCTGGCCAGAGGCGTACTAAGTGGGGGGCGGGCCGCCCCAGGTACCACACACTGGGGGGGGGGTGTCAGGCCGGCACCCCCCTCCACAATTGAAGCGGTGGCAGCGTCGCGGGATTAGGCAGCGGGCAAGGACAGATACAGGCAGGGAGAGGTGAGCTATAGTTGTGATGCAAGGGGAAGGGATCCTGAATGTCACACAGGCACAGCCATGCAGAGTGAAGCCGCCTTCCCCTCCTCTCTTTTTATGTGTAAACAGGGGGAGGGGATCTGCTGAGCATGTGCCGCCACGCTGATCTGAGGTACTGAACGGGGGGGCTACACTGAAGAGGGGGGCTGCACTGAAGAGGGAGGGCTACACTGAAGGGGGGTCTGCACTGAAGGGGGGCTACACTGAAGGGGGGCTACACTGAAGGAGGGGGGTCTGCACTGAACAGGGGCTACACTGAAGAGGGGGTCTGCACTGAACGGGGGCTACACTGAAGGGGGGGTCTGCACTGAATGGGGGCTACACTGAAGGGGGGGTCTGCACTGAATGGGGGCTACACTGAAGGGGGGTCTGCACTGAACGGGGGATACACTGAAGGGGGGTCTGCACTGAACGGGGCTACACTGAAGGGGGGGTCTGCACTGAATGGGGGCTACACTGAAGTGGAGGTCTGCACTGAAGGGGGGCTACACTGAAGGGGGGGTCTGCACTGAATGGTGGCTACACTGAATAGGGGCTACACTGAAAGGGGGTCTGCACTGAACGGGGGCTACACTGAAGTGGGGTCTGCACTGAACGGGGGCTACACTGAAGGGGGGTCTGCACTGAATGGGGGCTACACTGAAGGGGGGGGCTACACTGAAGGGGGGGTCTGCATTCAGGGCCAGCCCTACCATGGGACCCGATGGTATCATCGTCCCAGGCGGCACTTTCAGGGGCGCGGCAAATTGCTGCCCGTCAGCGCATTCTGCCCACTCCGCTGCGGATCCCACTGTGAAGAGCCCGGAGCCAAGGTGAAAGCAGCGTACATGCAGAACAGGGGAACAGTCAGCGGGCGGGACAGTTGGCAGGTGAGTGGGCTTGCTGGCTCTATAACTGTGTACACTCCTATACACATGTATAGAGCCATGACAAGTCCTCTTTATACTCCTACATACATGTATAGTGCCATGACAAGTCCTCTTTATACTCCTATACATGTAAACAACCATGACAGGTCCTCTTTATACTCCTATATACATGTATAGAGCCATGACAGATCCTCTTTATACTCCTTTACATGTATAGAGCCATGACAGGTACTCTTTATACTTATATATACATGTATAGAGCCATGACAGGTCCTCTTTATACTCCTATACATGTATAGAGCCATGACAGGTCCTCTTTATACTCCTTTACATGTATAGAGCCATGTCAGGTACTCTTTATACTTATATATACATGTATAGAGCCATGACAGGTCCTCTTTATACTCCTATACATGTATAGAGCCATGACAGGTCCTCTTTATACTTATATATACATATATAGTGCCATTACAGGTCCTCTTTATACTCCTATACATGAATAGAGCCATAACAGGTCCTTTTTATACTCCTATATACATGTATAGAGCCATGACAGGTCCACTTTAGTTATCATGATATAAAAAAAATGTGGGGCATTTTGGTGGGCGTGATTTTTTTTTTTTTTGGGGGGGGGGGGGCGCATTTCATTCTTGGTACCAGGCAGCACAATGTCTTGGGCCGGCCCTGCTTGTAATCATAGGCGTGCAATGCCTAATCACTGCATTCACATTAGCATTATCGCTCTGTGTTCAAATGGGGAGATGGGAAAGATCTCCCACTGGGCAGTTCTGCTTATAAGAGAAGTGTGGAAGCATTTCACTCTGAATCTGCAGGCAGGGAGATAATGCGGTTGATTTACTAAAACCGGAGATTTCAAAAACTGGGGCAGCTCTGCATATAAACCAATCAGCTTCCAGGTTATATTTTCAATGCTTAATTTAACACGCTGCACTTAGAAGCTGATTGGCTACAATGCAAATTTGGAGCTTTAGTAAATCAATCCCAATGTGCCAGTGGAGCAGAGTGCCACACGGAAGATTTTCTAAATATATATAACACACACACACACACTGTATACACAGTATACATGCGTATTTGTGTTTTGGTGCGCACACCCTAATACAGTAGGCTGTACATACCTATGCTTGTAATAATACTGTTCTTCAATGTGTACACTAAGGACAAGAAGCCTGGGTACCATCAGTCTTGCGACCTCAGCCCTTATGCAAGCTGTAGGCTGACCTTGATGGGTGGATATCAGTCTGTTGTGTAGATGTTCTGTAATCCTCTGCAGTTTGGAACTACCAATTCAAGCATCAGTTGCAAAGGTTTGGTAGAAGTCTAGTACAGAGGTGTCCAAACTTTCTAAACAAATAGCCAGTTTATTGTCCTTCATAGTTTAGGGGGCCCAGACTATGACCATCGGGAGTAGGAAGTTCCTCAGGGATGGTGTTTGGCGGGAGTAAAAAAATGAGGTAGCACCTGTGGTTGATAGAATGAAGAATTGTGTGCCATCATTGGTATTGGTGGAAGTGCAATAATGCCCTATTGTTGGTGTCAGTGGAAAGAATAGTGTTCCATCATTTATTTCAATTAGACTAAATATATCCTATCATTGGTATTCATAGGCTTGCGCACGGGGTGTGCCCGGTGTGCCTGGGCACACCTTAATCCCCCGTGCTGTCTCCCAAGATCTGCCCACGAAAAGTTGCATCCAAGAGAGTGTGTAGCTCCCGCTGCCTGTGAAACAGTTTCACAGGCAGCAGATCGTGAGGTTTACCAGAGCCGCTGAATGTGTGAACTATCATATGATGTCACAGCTTGCAGAGAGAGCTGTCAAAATTCAGTGGTGATGAAAATTCAGCGGTGATGTCAGGGGTGGGCAGGACCGAACGGCTATCAAATACCAGGCAATGGGATGGGGTCTGGGCCGGCTGCTACATTTATGTGGCCACGCCCTCTTTATTAAGCTGCCCAATCATTGGCTGGTGTTGATAGCTGCTTGGTCCCGCGCATCCCAACATCATGGCTGAGTTGTGACAGCTCCTCTCTCTCCCTGCAAGTAGTTACATTAGCTGACAGTTTCACACACCGAGCGGCTCTGGCAAGTTTGTCTAATCTGCATGTGAAATTCCTCCTCTTCCCTGCTAACGCCAACCAATGCTGCCTACCAATGCCAACCAGTGCAAATCAATGCTGCCTATCAGTGCCAATCAATACTGCCTATCAGTGCCAATCAGTGCTGCCATTCAGTGCCAATCAGTGCTGCCCATCAGTGTCAATGCTGCCAATCAGTGCCAACCAATGCTGCCTATCAGTGCCATCAGTATCAGTGTTATATATTTTTATCCCAGTCACAGAGTTGCTTCAAGCTCGAAAGTCAAAGTATTACATTTTTTTAAACTTTTAAGAATTTGATAGTAGTAAAAAAAAATAAAAAAATCCCAACAATGTCTACATAATTATTAGAAACTCAAACATTCTTATAAAGGAACAAAAGAATAGAAGAGTTGTCAGTGATGTATCTGCGGGCGCACTGCCTTGCAGCTGTGTCAGTGGCAGACGAGAAGCAATACATTGTGCAAATAAACCAATTCCCTCATCAGAAGATGTCACCTAAAGATTTCAAAAAATACTTGATCCAGCACTGCCCACACTTAGCAGATGCCTGGTTAGTTCAGTTTTGGTTTTGCAGAAAATAGGAAGATTTCAGTGAAATTTTACCATTTTGACAAAATGCTTTAGAACCAATGGGGAGGGCAGATTTGTTATTTGGTGTGTTTTTTTTTTTTTTTTTTAAGGATGCTACGGGCATTAAATTGCTCCTGAGGGTTTCAGAAGACCCTTTAAACTATCCTGGACCTGCGCTTTCCCAATAATATCCTCATTATTTTACCTTATTTTCACGAAAAGATGCAGGCAATTAAAAATATAGACAAACTATGACAAAATACACACAACGAGAAGACAAGAAAACATATACAAAGAATAGAATAAAGAATACGCTAAACTAACGTTAATGCAACCCAAAAAAATAAGAATAAAAACACCCTATATAGACAAAAAAAAATCTGCTTCTTTTAAATTTAAAGTGTTACTAAACCCAGGACTCTGCATTCACTATATCTGGTCTCCCAGTACAGTGTTTCTCAACTCCGGTCCTCAAGGCGCACCAACAGGTCATGTTTTCAGGATTTCCCTCAGATGAAACAGCTGTGGTAATTACTAAGGCAGTGAAACTGATCAAATCACCTGTGCAAAATAGTGGAAATCCTGAAAACATGACCTGTTGGTGAGCCTTGAGGACTGGAGTTGAGAAACACTGTCCCAGTACACAGAACATGGAAATGCAATTACTTTAGTAAATATAAACTGCTAAATATCTTTTTTTATCAGCAGTCGTGTGACTTCTATCAGTGTCTGGTAAAGCTTGTAGGAGCAGTTTTCATTCTCCTCTGACTGTCCTATGAGGCTGCAGGACCCCTGACCCTATGTCTGAATAGTGCTGATTGGCTCTGTGCTGATCACCCTCCCAAGAAAAATAAAAACAAAACCTCCAGCAATACACAACCGAGCATGTGCAGAGTGCCTTTAAAGTCTCTGTCTTATTAAGACATGTTAGGAACACTGGAAGAAGGGGAGGATCAGAGAAGACAGGATCAAACAGCCTTTTTACACAATGCAGAGGATTAACTTCTTAGGTTCCACAGTGAGTATAACAAGCATGGTTTACTGCATATACACACTGATTTTACTGTTGTTATTTTAGTAACAATTTAAACCACTTCAGCTCTGGAAGATTTACCCCCTCAATGACCAGGCCATTTTTTGCGATATGGCACTGTGTTACTTTAACTGAAAATTATGTGGGCGTGCGATGCTGCACCCAGATAAAATGTATGTCCTTTTTTTCCACAAATAGAGCCTTCTTTTGGTGGTATTTGATCACCTTTGCGGTTTTCATTTCTTGTGCTATAAACAAAAAAATACCGACAATTTAAAAAAAACAAAAAAAAAAAACAATATTTTTCACTTTCTGTTATAAATCATACCCAATAAAACAATGTAAGAAATCAAATTTCTTCATCAATTTAGGGCAATATTTATTCTGCTACATATTTTTGGAAAAAAATCCCGATAAGCGTATATTGATTGTTTTTGCGCAAAAGTTATAGTGTCTACAAACTATGGTATAAATTTTTTTTTTTTTTTTTTTTCATTTTTTTTTTTACTAGTAAGGGCAGCTATCAGCGACTTATAGCAGGACTGTGATATTACGGCAGACAAATCGGGCACATAACTGTCACTTTAGACACTTTTTGGGGACCAGTGCCAATATTACAGTGATCGGTGCTAAAAAATATGCACTGTTACTGTACTAATGACACTGACAGGGAAGGGATTAACATCAGGGGCAATCAAAGGGTTAAATGTGATCCCTAGGAGTGCTTGCTAACTGTGAGGGATGTGCTTAGACTGAGGGAACGTAAAGATCCGTGTCCCTGTTTAGCAGGAACACAGGATCAGCACATTCCACTCACACAGAACAACGGTCAGTCTTGTTTACATAGGCCTTTCTCCTGAACGATCGGTGGGTCCCGGCGGACATCATGTCCGCCGGACCTGCTGATTGGCTCCCTCTGGATCCAATCAGAGCAGGAGTGGTGTCGCCGGTGGCCTGCACGTGTGCCCCAGATCGGGAAGTGTCAGATCATCTACTAGGTATGTGATCTGGCACAGAGTGGCTGCATAGCTCCCAACTGTCCCTGATTTCAAAGGAACTGTCCCTGATTTGGAGCAATGGCCCTCTGTCCCTCTTTCCTCCTAGTTTGTCCCTCATTTTGGTCTGATCTATATAATTGTATATAAAATGCACTTTTTATCATTCAAAAAGTGTTTCCCGGTGCTAAACCTTTCATCAAAATTCTAAATTAGTGCATTTGTAAATTTTAAAAGCCGATATAAAGCAGTGGCGTCTCCAGCTTTCATATTTAGGGGGGCACATGGGGGGGCAGGGACAAAAGTAGGGGGGTAACTATAAAATGCAATTATATATCCTGGGGCCCTTTACTACGATCCCACAATGGCCCTTTCACATGTTCTGCAGTGAGCTCCCTTCCTACTGTATTGGGGCCCTCTCCAGGGTGGCAGAAAACAAGAGATTTATGTCACCAGCATACCAAAAAAATATAAGGGTCCAAAGCTCTGCCCCCCCCTAGTGACGCCATTGATATAAAGGAATAGTAATAGTAAAAAAAAAAGCTCTTGTGGATTTAATTAACCTTTTCGTTTTGATTAATTCTCCTTTAAGGGGGTGTGACAGGGGGCGTGTCCTATGCCTACATACGTTTGCTAGTAGGTGTCCCTCATAACCATCTCAAAATGTTGGGAGGTATGTGGCTGCCCTGCCGTAGTAAATGTAGGTGGGGTGGCTGCTATGCGGTTACTCAATGGGGAAACTGGTAATTTTGTTGCAATGTCAATTTTGTTGAAATCATTCCACTCATGCCTATTCATAATAAATATAAACATGTCAAGGTGTACCTAAAAAGGTCACACATGCCAGCAGGAACTTGGTAAACAGCATTGAGATTAACACATAAATAGAAATTGACGTGCAATAAAAGTCCAGAGCCAGTCGCAGGTATTCCAGCAAGTGCTAAAATATGAATGAGCATTCTCCTTATTAAAATCCTTTCCTTGTTCACAGGTGGCACAGTGATTGTTATAAATACAGGCAGATATTTGATCTTTTCATCAGAATGGGTCACAAGATCTAACTGTACATCAGGCGTGCTGGTTGTCTGGATTCCTTCGATATTTAACCTTGATATCTAAAGCTGTTAGAATGCCAAGAAAAGGTAGAAAATTCAATGCCGGTGTCCCATTGTGAAAGAAATAAAGCAGACTCAGCCATCTCTATGATTGTTGGATATGAATATTCTGTTGGAGAATGCATGGGGATTTTAGCATAGAGCAAGACAAAACAGCAAGCGTGCCATGTAGACTCTACAGAAAGATGTGCTGAGACTAATTTTATCTGACAAGGGATCCTGGAAAGCTGACCTGAATGTCATCATTAAACTAATGTAGCACTATGTATCGACCATTCATGATGTATGTCAGCAAAGCGGCGCATAACAAGAAAACTACACTCCTAGGGTATCCACGGATAAAACATATGGGATTCTTATGGCATGCAGAATTATAAAGCATAGATCAGCCCTTTTAAACCTTTTTAACATGGAAAAACTCATGATTCAGGGAGCCTTTGCTGATCATTACTATATCTGCACCCAGGGCTGTTATATATAAAATTATCTGTAAAATTAATGAAACAAATAAAAATAATTGTAATAATGGGCAGTAAAATGCAGAGTGAAATTTGTAGTGGCCCCTCACATTTAGTAAAAGTGGCGACCCATCCATTAGCGCCCCCCCCCCCATCCATGTGTTCGGCCCATTAGTAAATTGACGGCACTATACAAGTACCTTAAATAAATAAAAATAAAAATAAAATCAACCTACATACAGGACGCCGGATGCATGGATTGCAATGTTTTTTTTTTTTTTTTTTTGAAGCACGTAATTAGAGCAAGAGGTTTTAATAGGCTTCAAAAAAGGGTGGGCTTGGGGCGCAGAGCACTGCGCCCTGAGCTCACCCATTTGTGTGACAATAGCGAATGAGTATTCACTATTGTCACACGGATTCTCCTCCAGGCCAATCAGGAAGTGGGTCCTGAGACCCATGTCCCAATTGGAATAGGGGAAGCTAGCCCATTGGCCTAGGGGGAGGAGGGTTGTGATGGTATGGCGGCGGGCTCTGGAGCTGCTGGAGAGTTTTGTGGCCATGGAGCTGTACAGAGGAGGAGCTGCTGATCAGAGTTGAGTATGAGCAGAGAGGAGCAAAGGAGCAACAGTCCCTGGTGTGAGTATTGAGACCGACCTGACAGCTGTGTGACCGACCGGAGGGTGGGGTAGGGTGCTACTGTGTAGCTCTCACCTGCACCAGCACTAGGCTGAGAGACCCAGGGATTGTGGGTTTTGTAGTTTTCTTCACAAAGTGTCATGTCTCAGACTACAAAGTCATGCATTATTCAGTGCAGTGCTATGCTGCATGTTTCAAAACAAACAAACTGCTGGATAGAAAACTGCTAAAAAGGGCACGTCAAAATGGTGGTGGTAGATAGCAAGTACTCAGACTGGTCTGGAGCTGTAAGTGGGGTCCCCCAATTCTCTGTTTTGGGACCAATTCTGTTCAATTTATTTTTAAATGATATTAAGGTTGGTATAAATAGCTCAATCTCAATGTTTGCTGATGATACAAAGCTAAGCAGGGCAATAACTTCACTGCAGGATATTAAAACTTTATAAGAAGATCTTAATAAAATAAAGAGGTGGGCAAATACATGGCAAATCAGGTTTAATGTTGAAAAATGTAAAGTAATGCATTTGGGGACAGTGGTAATTTTGGCGTCAAATTTCTATTTCATTTTAGTCATAGACTTTTGACTAGAATTACTTTTTATTTTTAGTCATATTTTAGTTATCTGCAATTGTGTTAGGTTTAGTCATATTTAGTCTGATAACATTTCCTACATTTTAGTCGACTAAAATCAAATCTGTTTAATTAAATTGTTATGCATTATTTAAGCATTTCTCTAGAATTTCGAACCCCATTATATACTACTGGAGTAAAACAGATCTAATATCATGTTATTATTTATGGTATTGAGATATGAACAAACTACACAGACACTCTGGACAGTGGTCTGAGGATACCTGTAATGCTGCACAGTGCTCTGGACGGTGGTCTGAGAGGTCTGTAATGCTGCACAGTGCTCTGGACGGTGGTCTGAGAGGAGGCCTATAATGCTACACAGTACTCTGGGTGGTCTGAGGAGACCTGTAATGCACAGCGCTCTGGTCCTCTGAATGGTCGGGACTGGCAGGACTCGGGAGGCCTGTAATGCACAGTGCTCTGGGTGATCTGATGAGGCCCGTAATGCACAGTGCTCTGGAGGATCGTGAGTCAGGACTCTAGAGAGGCCTGTAATGCACAGCGCTTTGGACAGTCATCTGAGGAGGCCTGTAATGCTGCACAGTGCTAAGCACTCTGCACCACTAAGCATGCTGCATTCACTAGTGTGCTTGCTGGGAGGGGAAGCACGCACAGGCTTTACAGGCGGAGCTCTCAGGAAACCAGAAGTTCCCGTGGGTAAACATCTCTCCCTCACATTTTTGTTTGTTTGATTTTCCTTTGTTGATGAAAAATTAAATTGATTTTCGTCATAGTTTTTGGTAATTGATGAAAATGTGGGGTAATTCCTGTTTCGTTTATATCACTGGAAACTTTCCTCTGATAAAAATTATGATGAAAATGTTTTCATTGACAAAATTAACACTGCTTGGGGACTAAAAATAGGAATGCAAGTTACTCACTAAGGGGAGAACCTTTGGGGGAATTCAGGATGGAAAAAGATCTGTCCTAGTAAATGACAGACTAAGCAATGGCATGCAATGCCAAGCAGTGGCAAACAATACTAGCAGAATTTTAGCAAGCATAAAAAGGGAATTTATTCAATAGATAAAACTATAATCTTGCCACTTTATAAAACTCTGACTTGAGTATGCTGTCTAGTATTGGTCACCAATCCTCATGAAGGATGTGCTGGAAATGGAGAGAGTCTAGAGAAGGGCAATGAAGCTGAGAACCTCAGTTACGAGAAACAACTACAAACATTAAACGTATTCTCCCTGGAGAAGAGACATTTGAGAGGAGACAAAAAACCTAATCGTGATTCTAGCATAGGGAGTAAGCTATTCCGTCTCCGGGAGTATAAAAACACAC
This sequence comes from Lithobates clamitans, assembly GCA_037952925.1. Lineage (NCBI taxonomy): Eukaryota > Metazoa > Chordata > Amphibia > Anura > Ranidae > Lithobates > Lithobates clamitans. Next base: position 7,963,112 of record JBBGZY010000067.1, read on the forward strand.
GTGTCCACTCAATGAAATTGGAGGAGAAACAGTTTACCCTTAAACTGCATAGGGGTTTTTCACTGTAATGCCCTGTACACACAATAGGATTTTCCGACAACAAAATCCATATTTTTTTTCCGACGGATGTTGGCTCAAACTTGTCTTGCATACACACGGTCACACAATTCTTGTTGGAAATTCCGATCGCCAAGAACGCAGTGACGTACAACACGTACGATGAGCCGAAAAATGAAGTTCAATAGCCAGTGCAGCTCGTCTGCTTGATTCCGAGCATTCGTGGAATTTTGTGCTTCGGAATTGTGTACACATGATCGGAATTTCTGACAATTTTGTTGTCGGAAAATTTGAGATCCAGATCTTAAATTTTGTTTGAAAATCCGACCGTGTGTACGGGGCATTAGAGTGGTAAGGATGTGGAATCAGTGGTGTTAGCGGGAAGTACAGATAGTTTCAAAATACTCTTAGATAGGCATCTTAGCGAACACAATATACAGGGATATGGGAAATGGTATTTGCCATGAACACACTCCCCCACACTGGTTGAACTGGATGGACTGGTGTCTTTATTCAACCTTACCAACTATGTAATTATATATGCTGATATAGGCATGTGAAATGCTAACTTTACTGTAGGAAGTGGTTACATGGTAACAAATGACACTATGAAACTATATGATCAATGCACATTTTATGTAGTTGAAACACAAGGTACAAGTATGAATGTTTACTATGTCTTTAAACCGGTGGTCAGTTCAGTGCCCCTTGTACCTGTGGTCATGAAAATGACCCCTTACATTGGTCATTAGTGTACAACCCCCTTAAAACTTGTGGTCAAATGCTCCTTTTACACTGGTCAGGGCAGAAGGTCCCCACAGAATAATGGTCAGTGGGGAAAGGACCCTCTTACATTGCTGGTCATTGGGAGAAAGGCCCTTTTACATTGGTGGCCAGAGGAAAGAATACACCTCACATTGCTGCTTAGTAGAGGCAGAAATTGCAACTTACTAAAGGAACTTCTACCATCTTCCAGAAGAACCCTTGGGTTACACTGAACTGAGGCTGAACATGAAGGCACAAATGTACATGCATAATATGTGTATATATTACATACATTCTATGATGCCTAGGAGCTGGCCCACGAGTGCCTTTAAATAGTCCCTTCTACTGACCCTGTGAGTATCAACCTAACTTGTATTTTGATGATCATTTTTAATCAAAAATCCCTTCAAAGTTCTCTTCCATAGAAATCAAGCTTCACAATGGCCATTCCCAACCAGGGAAAGAGTAGACTACAGAGTAAATTTTATACATTCCTCTTCACTACATTCGGATAGGAGGATAGCTCAGCTGTTCAGGTTTGAACCCTTGCTGTAATTCTCAAGACAATACCTCTTTGACAGCTCTCTCTGTAATTTTACAGCCTCTTTAGGTAGAAGCCAAAGACCTACTAAAAATGTATGGGCTGTAGGGTGAATCATGTTAGATCACACACACTCCATACGGACTGGGTGCTGGTCAGAACTTAGGTCCCTGGTGCTGCAAGACATCCCTGGTGACCACAACACCTAAGTACCCATTATGCAGGTATCAAAGAAAATTGTACTAACAGAACAGGGAGGTGGCCATTGCAGGCCAATTGTGAAAATGTTAGTTGTCCGAACGCCATGTAGATCCAATAGCTTCAATCAATCAGTCAATTAAGACTTCAGTAGTGCCTTGACTCACTGAACTAACTTAGTGCTAGCTAGTTCAGTCCTAGCTAGACGTCCTCTGTTTCTTCCATGTTTCCGCAATCAGTGTTAGTACATAACAGAGACAGGACTTAGGAAAGTCAGTGGGTTTGATTTAATAAGACTGAAAAGTGCAAAATCTGGTGCAGCTTTGCATGGTAGCCAATCAGCTCCTAACTTCAACTTGTTTAATTAAGTTTTGACGAAAAAAACCTGGGAGGCTGATTGGTTTCTATGTAGAGCTGCACCAGATTTTGCACTCTCTAGTTTTACTAAATCAACCCCATTGTCTTCTTCCACTTCAGAAGAATGGCAAAACATCATTTGTACTGCAGTTTTCTGAAGTGAAATTGTGTTGGACTTAATGCCTATGTCTTATTGAAGATCTAAGCTGCTTGAGGATGGTGCCAAGTCAGCAGATGACCATACCACCCAGACAGACTAGGTCTAGGGAGGTATATCAATGCATAAAGCAGCATTTGAAACAGAAATGTAATGGTAGTATAATGGGCTTCCATCCAGCATTATCTTCATGCATGGCTGTATGATGACAAATGAGTTTTTAGATTGCAAGCTCTTTTGAAGCAGCATTGATCAGTGTTCTTCCTTTATGAAGAGCCACCTAATACTTTATTACTAAAGTTACAGTTAAATAAAAATACACAAAAAGGATTAATTTTTGTTTGTTTTTCAAATAGAATAACTAGGACTAGCATGCTGTTTTACCTTGTGTGCGAATAGCAGATTAGGCGTGTGATAGATGTGCCGCTATGTGTTTCAGTTGCATTAATAGGCAGGATTCATACAAACATAATGGAAGAAAATTAGGTCATTCTTTGGTGCAAAGGAGCTAAAAGCATTTGGTTTCAAACAGCAGTTTTCCTAATGATATGATAGCCCAGTATAAAAAAATCAATGCTTTACAAAAACATGCTGGAAGTTTATACAATCCATATAGCAATTCTCGTGTGCCTGAATTTTATTACTACTGACAAATAGCTTTATAGGTCAGCAGAGAAACACGGCTGGAAAAATGGGATAGTCGAATGGTTTGTAAAATGTTCAAAAGGTAACAAATGTTGAGGCATTAGACCAGATTGGGAGTTAAGTACAGCACTGGAATATAAAGCATTCCAGTCCTTATGTATGTATGACCAATCCCTTTTTCTCCATTTAAACCACCGGAGTGCACTTGCAGTTCCATGCATCACTTGTAGGGCAGGCCATTCATTTCAATGAGCTGCCCCTATGAACAAGAAACACTTAAAAGAAGCCCCTGATCCTTTTAAGAAATTGCGCTGCACTGAAATGCATGGTGCTGCAGCCCCATACGTTTAGATACGTGCGATCGCAAATGAGTGGGGGTGCGAATAAAAATGAATGGCACCCCCATGAATATTAAAAATTAATGAAACCACTGTGCATCTGCAAAAGGGCAGTGCGTTTCTATGAACGTAGCCTTTCTAGCCTGGTGTAACATAGGCTACATTGATATTTGTGCATTGCGGTAACGCAGTCAAAATCTCACAATTTCTCACAATATACACAGGAACACATTGTCCTTTTGCAGATGTAAGGTTGTGTTATTAACTGTTAATGGCAACCCCAACCATCTGCTTGTAAGCAGGTGCAGTCTGCTTCCTCCGCTGTAGGTGGTGCCTGACCGGAGCGGCATCACAGCCTGGAGAGGAAGTCATGGGAAACTCGGTTTCTCTATGGTTTTCTGGTTTGTGGAGGCAGCGTTTTGGTTGGCTGTGTTGCATCCAGGTGACCTTTGGCAGCCATTTTGGGTGAGCAGAGTCATTTAAGCTTCTGCTCCCCAGGTTTTGGTGCACATTTGCAAGTGGATAGTGTAGGGACAGGTGCCTGTCTGTCAAGGACAGTACTAGCGGCAAGAAAAGGTTCCAGATGGGAGGAAAAACGTAGGGTTTGCAATTTTCTGGACTCCTTCCCGCTTGGGCATGAGACAGCCAAGCCACATTGTGTCACTCCTAACAGGCATTGTCAGTTCGGCTGAAACCTGCATCTCTACACACTGTTGGATGGACTGTCTTCCCACTGGGTTGTTGTGAACTTTCCTGGTTTACTTCAATACAGGTTCTTTACATTGCACTCGGACTGTGTGTGTTATTGCTACCGCACCACTCTGCACCCACCTGCATGCGACCATGTAGTTTTCCATGTGTTTTGTTATGGCATGATTTCTTAAAAGGATCAGGGACCTCTTTTGAGCTTTTCTGGCATGTCGGGCAGCCAATTGAAATGACTTTGCTGCCCTACATGCGTTGCACGGAAACGCACAGAACCGCATATACATTCTGATGGTGTGAATGGAGTCTTAAAGCCACTGTCTGAACAGATCTCTACCTGACTATAGATTTCATAAAGCACTGTAATGAACTGTGTTGATGGTAGTAAGACAATGCAAATTAAAATAGAACTCCGGGCAGAAGTCATATCTCAGGATCTCCATTTTATGCCTCACATACAGTATATCATAAATGTTCTTCCTTATGTAGCACACCCCCTAAAGAGCCAGAAGTATACTGGAATCCCCCACCCTGCACAGCCAGGCACACTGAATCCTTACAGGCACACTTGAGTCAGAGAACAGTCTGGCTTTGTTTTTTTGTTTTATTGAGGGTAATAACTTGGATAGGGATGGGAGGTTATGGGATGCCCACTTGACTTCAACAATAACTTCAGGGACAACTCCTTCTATATACAGCTCCTCTTCTTCCTCCAGCACACACTTGCTTGCAGCACCTAGCTGCAACACTGTGAATAGCTGACAGCCACTTAGTCAGATGAAGCAATGGCCCATTACAGGCAGGAAACCGAGGCCTCTTAGTTGAGTAGAAGCATTTCAGTGCCCAGCTTGCATCAGTCCTGTTGCTACTGATCCCAGCACCACCTCTTTAGGCACTGCCAACCCAGCTGGCTGTAGTTGCCCCTTTCACTAGCCCTCCAGGCTAACTTCCCCCCACAGTCCTTCAGACTGACACTCACTGTCCCACCCTGCAAAATCTCAGAAGATCTCCCACATGTTCTGACCTGCTCCCGCTGTCCTCTCTCCTTGCTCCTGTGCCTCCAGGAAGTGTTTCCTCCATGTGATTTGGTAGGAATCTTCCAGCACCTGAGCCCCAGGCCTGGGGTCACCCCCCAGTCTAGAGGGCACCCTCAAGGTTACTAACAGCCTCCTCAGTGTTCCATCTTCTACCCGACTGCCCCTCCTGGCATGACTCATGCCTATTTATAAAGTGGCCTGCCCCCTGCCAGCCCTTAACTGTGGCCTTGCTGAGGCCCTCATAAATGTTATAAACAGCCCCTCCTAACCTTCACTCACTATGTCTAGAACATTGTCCAATGTCCCAGAGAATGGGAGGAGGTACCAGAGAAGCTGCTAGGATGAGTCACCCAGCCCTGAACTAAAGTAACCCTGACCCAGATTACACAATTTAGGCTTAGTCTTGAGCTAACTATGTTTTTCCTGACCTAACAGACCTACATTAACAAACCTAAATTAACTCTAGCACACCTCTAGAGTGTGCCACACTTATATTATGTAATATCTGCAAGTAGTCTCTGTGCTCAGTTTATCAAAGTCTCCACCTGAAATCATGGTGGTGATATCACCCATCTGTAGGGGGACTATAAAAAACAATTGCTCCTGACATTGGTCAAGATCCTGATTGCTCACATGGATGCTGCTGGCTAATAACTCTCCTAATCCGACAATTAGCTTCCCTTCACAAATTCACACAGGAAAGCCCTATTTTAAGTTCATTCAAGTCTCTTAATTTCACTGAAGCCCTGATAAAGGGGTGTTTTTTTTTTCTGGCATCCGAAGTGCATTGGATTTTTTTTAATGTAAACCAATAAATTAATTTGGACTCATATTTGGTCTGGTGCTCCTTTCATTGGTGCATGCTTCAAACAACTACCACCGGCCTCTTTCAAGGGAAGACCATGTTCTAGAAAAAGAAAAAAATATATACTATCCCTATAAGCTAAAATCACCTTTGCTCTGTAAAGACTAATGCCCCGTACACACGGTCGGATTTTCCGTCTGAAAATGTGTGATAGGACCTTGTTGTCGGAAATTCTGACCGTGTGTAGGCTCCATCACACATTTTCCATCGGATTTTCCAACACACAAAGTTTGAGAGCAGGCTATAAAATTTTCTGACAACAAAATCCGTTGTCGGAATTTCCGATCGTGTGTACACAAATTCGACGCACAGTGCCACGCATGCTCAGAATAAATTAAGAGACGAAAGCTATTGGCTACTGCCCCGTTTATAGTCCCGACATACATGTTTTACGTCACCGTGTTCAGAATGATCGGATTTTCCGCCAACTTTGTGTGACCGTGTGTATGCAAGACAAGTTTGAGCCAACATCCGTCGGAAAAAATCCTAGGATTTTGTTGTCGGAATGTTCGATCAATGTCCGACCGTGTGTACGGGGCATAAGAATGTGCATTACAGCGGAGGAAAAAAAATAAAGAAATGTTCTCCAATTCAAAGGTGAATGATTAGATAAGGTTAATCATTCTTTAATGTCTGTAGGCACTTTATAGTAGAACTATGGCCTCCCAAAAAAACCACATGCTGCACCACGTATCTATAAGTGCATCTGTACTTATTGTTTTCTCTGAGCCCCCCTGCAAAGTCCCATAAATACCTGTTGATCCTGCCAGTGAAGTTCACCTAACGCATCTTCCTGTGATGGTGTGGCAACAATGCTGCATTGCACCTGAATGAAGAGCAGCATTGCCACTGCTGGAGAGCTTGTGCTTTCAAAAAACAGACTAGCTGGCTGGATTACCAGATGAAAATAAAATAAAAAATAAAATAAAAAAAAAAAGGAAATTGATGCAGCCATCACATTTAAGAACTGTTAAGCTGTAATATATCAAATGCTTGCTTTTGGGTTCAATACCAAAATCCACAGTTAAAAAAAAAGATAAAAAAAAAACTTTCAGCAGCTGATTTAGGTTGCTTTCTCACTGATCTGTTTTTCTTTCGCTTCTGCGTTAAAAAAAGAAAACTCTACCAATTAAAACTTACAAAAATTCAGTCCTGCAGCATTTGATCAATGCTGCTAAGGCTTGCATCTCCTTGCTATCACTAGGGTTTTCCAAAGTTAAAAAATATTAATGACTTCTCCTCACACAACCTACATGAAAATTACAACAAAACATAGTTCCTATGAAATGCTTCTAAGTACTCAGATGAGGGAAAAACATTAGTCTAGCAATTAATTTATACACATTCTGGTTGCTCACTAATTTCCTGTCCCTATTCCCTACTCTACATCCCCCTTTTCCCTTTTGTTTTCTTTATTTACACATTTTAGGAATAAATACAAAGGAAGTGAATTTGGTTTTTACTTGCTATTTCTTTTAACTTGTTACTGATTTTGTATGCTATTTATTTATTTTTTGTAACATTTGAACTATATTATTCATTATTTGGATATGTATTCCATCTACTGATAAAGTGTACGTTGCAGTCATACCGTATATGTATTTTACTGTTAAACCTCAATTCTTTATTTAAATAAAGAAAAAAAAAATCCTGCTTGCTTCATTTTTAATGCATGTTTGGTGTGGTAAAAAACCAAACAAAAAAAACCGCAACAAAAACACACCTCTCTATTGAAATTAATGGAAACCGCATCACAAACATGGCAAAAATGCATCAAAAATGCACCCGCAGTTGCGTTTTTTTGTACATTTTCTTTGTCCCATATCCTTTTTTCATGTGCCAAAAAAAGCAGTACAAACGCATATGTGTTTTTACCACTTTTTTGCAATGTAGCAGTGTGAAAGTGGCCTCAATCACTTACTCACTATGCAGCTTATTTATCTTTAAATCCTTACCTAGGTTCCAATTCAAGTTGGTGCCCTTGAATTGGCAGACTGCTGCCCCAGATTTTCCACTTTAGTTTGGCTCCGTTCTCTTGCAGCATCCTATAGAGCCACCATTGCATGCAGTGCGCATCAATAGAAACACACAGCCCCATAGCCTAGGCACTCCCATGCTCCTCCCTCCACCCTTTGCTACACTAACAGACTGACTCCAGACTGCACTGGCCACTGTTAATTCTTTCCTGCGAATACCGGTAGTTCAGGGAAGCAGCACTTAGAGAGCAGAATTGAAAGCTGTAAACTACAAGTGCTGGGGTAAGAATTTAAAAAAAAATACTTTACATGTGCACTGTGGGGAAAAAAAATTGTTTTCGTCTCATTCATTTTTGTTCAATTTTCGGGTTATTCGTTATGATTGCAATTGGTAAATTCGTAATTTCATAAAATCCTACATTCGTAGATTCGAAAATCGTAAAGAAAATCCAAAAAATTTGAAAGCCTAAAAATCCGAAAATTCGAAATCAAAACCAACTAACTAATAATAACTATTAAATTATAGGTATTGGAACTTCCTTTTCAAATTTGTCTGTTAGTGAACGTAATGAATACGAATTTATCCGAAGTTACAAATGATCTGTAATAACAACAATTGCCTCATCTAAACAAATGGAACGGAACAAATTAATCATAAAACGTTTTTATTATTATTATTTATTATTATTAATTTGTTCAGTTCCATTCGTATAGATACGGCATTTGTTATTTGAGATAATTCGTAACTTTGGATAAATTCGTATTTGTTACGTTCACTTATGGCCTGTACACACGATCGGACTTTCCCGACAGAAAATGTGCAATCGGAGATTGTTGTCGGTAATTCCGTCCGTGTGTGGGCTCCGTCAGACTTTTTCCATCGGAATTTCCGACACACAAAGTTTGAGAGCAGGATCTAAAATTTTCCCACCGCAAAATCCGTTTGCGTAAATTCCGATCGTGCGTAGACCATTCCGCCGCACAAAGTGCTACGCATGCTCGGAATCAAGCAGAAGAGCCGCACTGGCTATTGAACTTCATTTTTCTCGGCTCGTCGTACGTGTTGTACGTCACCGCGTTCTTGACGTTCGGAATTTCCGACCAACTTTGTGTGACCGTGTGTATGCAAGACAAGTTTGAGCCAACATCCGTCGGAAAAAATCAGACGGATTTTGTTGTCGGAATGTCCGATCGTGTGTACGGGGCATAAAGCCAAATTTGAAAGGAAATTCCAATACCTATAATTTAATAGTTGGTTATTATTTCAGATTTTCAAATTTTTCGGGTTTTCGGATTTTCAAATTTTTAGAATTTTTTCGATGTTTCCAAATTAACTAATTTGTCGAAATTTGTTAAAAAACAAATTCGTAGCAAAACGAATTGCACTTGTCTACTAGGGAATGTTTTTTTTTTTTTTAATTGTGCCCAACTTTAAATTAAAAACACTGAGGTAGCAAGGTAGGTGGCAGAGGTAATGGATGGCGCTTGCTGGCGGCAAGGGTTATATTTAAACTTTAACACATGCTTAATCTCTCTGCACATAAGCATGTTAAACATATACCGTATTCAGCAGATCAGCAAATGCTGATCCTGCTTTGATGTATCTTTCTTCCGACACAATATACAAAGAAAACAGAGGCGAGTATTCCTTGCTCATCAGAATCACAAATACACTTTGTGCAGTGAACCCGCTTGGCACTTGAGCCTCATCACAGGCAGAGATCAGAAGTGTAAAATATGTTATGTAAATCCCATCCCCTCCAGAGATCTACATGGATTTACATCTGGTGACAGCAGTTTGTGTTGTTCATACAGTCTCTGTGCCGGAGTCTCTACTACTCGGAGAGAAGGGAGCAGCTATCAGATTGCATACACATTTAATTTTGTCATGGATCATTAGGAAATAATGAAGCAAGCTTCTCCCATATGCTGTCATTATTTGGTGACTGACAGTGACAGACCATGAAAACAACAGAGTAATAAGTTTATACCATCAAATTTTCTAGACAAGCAAGAGTTGATTTTAGTGCGAGGAACTGAGATTCTCAAAAAAAATGATTGGCTTCTGGTTGTTGAACAAGGGCAGAGTACAAATGCAGAGGACCCACGGCTGTATCTCAAGCCCCCGGGCATCTAGACACGTTCTAGTGAATATGGACAAAAGGGAACCCTAATATTATTCGGACCCGTCTATGTAGTAGCACTGAATGGTAGATGTTGCCTACGGCTTTTCTGGTTTCTGAATAGCAAAAGGCACAATCTCTGAATTCATAAAAGGAAACCTGGCCAGGAGAGAAATATGGTCCAACTGGTTGCATACACGTTACAGTTCAGTAAGGCTGGGTTTACACTATTGTGAAATGGATGCGGGTTTCTCCCCATCCAATTTGCATAGCAGGAGACTATGACCGGCTCTCTATGGAGCGGGTTCACACATCTCCAGGGCGGCTCCGGTGCGAATTGCAAAGGAGTCCTGTGCGTCTTTTGGTCTGAAATCGGACCTGAACCAGTGAATGAAGATGTACCAGGCCCCCTGCCAGGGGCGTTGCTGGGTGGCAAAAAGACCAGGGGCTTCAGCCCGAAGTCCAAGGTCGGGGGGGGGGCTTGTTAGTGGCGCAGGGTTTTTTGGCTGGACGGTGGGGTTGTGTGGCGGGGGGTAAGCTCACTTGCTGGTTGCTGCCTGACTTACTAGTGCCCATCAATACTGATCACTAAACTCACCTGCCTGACACACTGACCATTACACTGACCTACCAACCTTACATACATACACTGATGGTAGTGACATGCATACCTTCCTATCTACCTGACATACATACACTGACCTACCTACCTACCTGACATACATACACTGACCTACCTACCTGACATACATACACTGACCTACCTGACCAGGAGACAGACTTCATGTGTCCTGCAGCACCTCAGCTAAGCCGTGATTTTGGTGCGCCCACCATCATTACAGCAGGCAGACAGCCAGAGGAGGAGAGGAGAGCCGCCCACCTGTGCGCCAAACGGGAATCTCACAGTGATGTGGCACTGCGGCCGCATTGTAATTCCCGCCTTCTGGAGCCTGCAGCCCCTATGATGGACGTCACACATCCCGCGGTCCCGGCATTGGACCAGTGGGACGTCCATCATAGGCAATGCAGGCTCCAGAAGGTGGGACCTGCTATGTCACTCGGCCACACTCGGCAGCACTCGGGATAAGATCGGCCTCCGCTTGGCAGTGCTCGGGGCTAACAATGAAATGGTGCATGCCTGAGACCCGGTGCTTTTCAGAGACCTATTTGGGGCTCCAGCCCCCCAGCCCCCCTCCCGACGCCACTGTCCCCTACTGTGAGCTTCAAGTGCTCTGCAAGTGTACAACATGCCAGTGAAAATGTGCAGCAAGTTAACAAGACTTACAATTTAACACTGCCACAAATCTGTGGTAAGTTATCCTTACTATCTGGGAATGTACACCAATTATGACCAACTACAGGTAAAGTGAAAAACATTGATTATTCACTTAGCGACCATCCCACATACATGTACTGCGGCAGGGCGGCCTCTCTATGCCAGATCACATTTTTAGTACGTGATCTGACACACCCGGGGCTGGGGCACATGTGCACTCTGCTGGTGACCCGCTCCCACTGTGATTGGACACAGCAGGAGCCAATCAGCAGGTCCGGTGGACTTAATGTCCGCCGGGACCCACCGATCGTTCCGGACACAAGTAGAATGGCAGTCTGCCTATGTAAACAAGGCAGATTGTCATTCTGTCAGTGGAGAAGGCTTTAATCCTATGTTTCAGGAACACCGATCCGTGCCTTTCCCTAGTCAAAGCACCTCCCCCACAGTGAGTAAGCACAACCTAGGCATACATTTAACCCTTTGATCGCCCTTGATGTTAACCCTTTCCCAGCCAGTGCCATTAGGACAGTGGCAGTACATATTTTAGCAATGAACACTGCATGTGTCACTGGTCCCCAAAAGTGTCAGTTAGATGTCCGATTTGTACCCTGCAATATCACAGTAGCGCTATGAGTTGCTGATCACCACCCTTTTTTTACATTTATTTACTGGGTATGTTTTATAGCAGAAAGTAAACAATATTTTTTATTTTCAAAATTGTCAGTATTTTTTTGTTTATAGTGCAAAAATAAAAAAACACAAAAGGTGAGCAAATACCACCAAAAGAAAGCTCTATTTGTGGGAAAAAAGGACAAAAAATTTGGGTACAGTGTCGCACTAACCGCGCAATTGTCAGTTAAAGTAACACAGTGCCGTATCACAAAAAATGGCCTGGTCATGAAGGGGTAAGGCCTGGGCACACCCTAATGTCTATGTGTGGTGCCAATTCCCCTACTGTCCAGGTTTCCTCCCCCCCACTTCCCTCCTCTCTACCTGCCTGTTGTGGGGGATGTTTCAGGATAGAGAGTGAAAAAAGGGGCTATTAAATATGTAATTTACAGCCCCCTTCCTTTTCTAAATGAGCACAGTGAACACACTCGCTCACTGTGTCCATTCATAACTGAAGCATAGTAAACTGTGTACAGAGCACTTCCCATTCATTTACTCTCCAGTGCAACTGAGGCTGTAGAGAAAGGTAACTAAAGCCTCATACACACGAGCGGATTTTCCAACAGGAATTGTGTGATGACAGGCTGTTGGTGGAAAATCCGACAGTTTGTACGCTCCATTGGACAATTGTTGTCGGATTTTCCGCCGACAAATGTTGGATGGCAGGCTTTAAAATTTTCGAACCTGTGTACGCAAGTCCGTCGGACAAAAGTCCAAAGTACAAACACGCATGCTCAGAAGCAAGGACGAGCTGGAAGCGGTCGGTCTTGTAAACTAGGGTACATAATGGAGAATTAACATTTGTGATGCGGCAAATTATGAAATCTCGAAATGCAGCGCACAATTCTCTTCTTCTTTAATGGGATAATAATGAAGCTGCTTTGCTGGTGATACTGATATTGCAAACAAATTTTCAAAGGCTTTTTTTTTTCAAGTGATATCAAGAATAATATTATTATGCTTTTTTTTTCTAGTGATATCAAGAAAAATATTATTATGCTTGTTATTTTCATAGAACTTAACCAAAAAGTGCATTCTATGCATCCAAAAATATAGAAAATATACCAAATCAAATCATTTTTATTCAACCAAAAAATAAAATAAAAGCCTCATGCATGTGTCCTGCTTCTTAATATAGGGGGTCACCAATGCCAAGAGTTGGTGAAAGCAGGAGTCCCTCATCCGGAGATAATTCCAAAAATCATCTGGATTATTCTCCTGGAGCTCCCGCAGCAAAGGCATATGACATAATTGGTCACGATTAATAAAGCAACGAATTTTTGGTCCAAGAAATCCTCCTTCTCCTGTTCCTGGACTGGGCTTGGGTCAAAACAATAACTCCAAGACCAATAATAAATAACACGTTATCTCCTCTGATTCCGCAACAAGGCTGGTTGACGAACGGCCGTCCAGAAATTAACTGAAAAGCGCGAAAAGAAAAGCACAAAATGAAAAGCGTGAATCAACACTCACCAAACTTCTACTAACATGAAACTAGCAGAAGGAGCCCAAAGGCTGGTGCTAAAGAGCTGAAAAACCATGTAGTATGTCACTACATTTGTGTTTGTTGGCAATTCCTTGCCGTTTGTATGCAAGACAAGTTCCTGGCCAACGCCCTTCGGACAAAAGTTTTGCCTGTGGAAAATCCAATCGTGTGTACGAGGCTTAACAGTCACTGGCTCTCTGCTCACTTAAGACCAAAAACTGAGCGATCAGCAGTCTTTGATCGCTTAGTTCCCGATCTTAAGTGGCAGCAGTGGATAGATGCAGCTACATAGGGGAGTATGACATTTTTATTTATTTTTTTTATTTTCCGGCTCTAAAGAAAATGTAGACAAATTAAAACTGTAAACACCCAAAACTGAATTTTAACCTACAGGCTGTTCACCCCTGCTCTAGGGGTACCATTAGATCTGTAGAGAGAATATGTAGTGCCACTATGCTGATATATGAAGACTGCAGTAGACAGAAAATTATATATATCATGACCACTAGATGGACCTGATTATCATTGGAAATCAACATATTAGGCAAATCTTAGCCAGAATTTGTGAGGATTAGGCAAATGTTTGTGACATTCGTCTAAAAAATTTTTTATACTGGCCCACAAAGTGTTGAAAGGATGTGCAAATGTAACAAAGTGTTACTGCACAGTTTACTACATTGCTGTCCAATGAATACTAAAAAGCACATTTCAAAAACAGTTTTGACTATCTCCAAAATTCTTGTTCAGTCTATTTAGGTATCTGTTACGTTCACAAAGAAATGTTTGTCAATTTCATTTTTTACATAGATACATAGTTAGTCTGGATTAAAAAAGACACAAATCCATCTAGTTCAGCCAATAAAAGGGGGGGGGGGGGGGGGGATCATACAATCTTATATACACAATCCTATACCCACAGTTTATCCAAAGGAAGGCAAAAAAAAACGGCAATGCATGGTCCAATTTGACCCGAGAGGCAATTGGATATTCCCTGGATCAACTTTACCTATCAATTTTGAATTTAAAATCTCTTGAGGGAGTCTATTCCACATTTTCACAGCACTTACTGTGAAGAAGCCTTTCCGTATTTGGAGAGTAAATCTCTTTTCCAGACGTGAAGAGTGCCCTCTTGTCCTCTGTGATGAGCTTAAAGTGAGTAACTCAACACCAAGTTCGCTATTAGGGATGAGCTTCGTGTTCGAGTCGAACCCATGTTCGACTCGAACATCGGCTGTTCGGTCGTTCGCCGAATTGCGAACGATATGGGCCGTTCGCGCCAAATTCGTGTGGCGCGTCACGGCCCATAATTCACTGCGGCATCGCAGTGCATTGCTGGCTGATGATTGGCCAAGCATGCACTATGACCCGCATGCTTGGCCAATCACAGCGCCGCCTGAACAGAGAGCCGTAATTGGCCAAAGCCAAGGAGGCTTTGGCCAATTATGGCTCAGGGGATTTAGTACACGCCCCACACTATATAAGGCCGCCTGCACGGCGGCCCTGTGTAGTGTGTGTTCCGGCGTTGAAAGAGATAGACAGAGAGACAGTGTTTGATTTGAGTTAGATAGATTAGGCAGAACAGTCAGTCAGTTAGCTGCACTTACAGTGTATTGTGTATATATATGCATCCCAGGTGTTGCATATATATATATACACTGTATTCAGTTTAGCTAGATCCGTTCCTGTTATCTTCTATCTAGACTATTTACATTCAGTGCAGTGTGTCCTGCTCACAGTGTTCAGCTAGATCCGTTCCTGCTATTTACATTCAGTACAGTGCTTCCTGCTCACAGTGTTCAGCTAGATCCGTTCCTGCTATTTACATTCAGTGCAGTGCGTGCTGCTCACAGTGTTCAGCTAGATCCGTTCCTGCTATTTACATTCAGTGCAGTGCGTGCTGCTCACAGTGTTCAGCTAGATCCGTTCCTGCTATTTACATTCAGTGCAGTGCGTCCTGCTCACAGTGTTCAGCTAGATCCGTTCCTGCTATTTACATTCAGTGCAGTGCGTCCTGCTCACAGTGTTCAGCTAGATCCGTTCCTGCTATTTACATTCAGTGCAGTGCGTGCTGCTCACAGTGTTCAGCTAGATCCGTTCCTGCTATTTACATTCAGTGCAGTGCGTGCTGCTCACAGTGTTCAGCTAGATCCGTTCCTGCTATTTACATTCAGTGCAGTGCGTGCTGCTCACAGTGTTCAGCTAGATCCGTTCCTGCTATATACATTTAGTGCAGTACGTCCTGCTCACAGTGTTCAGCTAGATCCGTTCCTGTTATCTTCCTACTGACAGGCAGGCTTGTCTGGTTACAGTATATAAAGCTACCTGAAGAAAATTACAGGTGTTCTTTTTGATCCTATTAGTACCACGGTCAGGCAGCTAGACTATTTACATTTAGTACAGTGTGTCCTGCTCACAGTGTTCAGCTAGATCCGTTCCTGTTATTTACATTCAGTGCAGTGCGTCCTGCTCACAGTGTTCAGCTAGATCCGTTCCTGCTATTTACATTCAGTGCAGTGCGTCCTGCTCACAGTGTTCAGCTAGATCCGTTCCTGCTATTTACATTCAGTGCAGTGCGTGCTGCTCACAGTGTTCAGCTAGATCCGTTCCTGCTATTTACATTCAGTGCAGTGCGTCCTGCTCACAGTGTTCAGCTAGATCCGTTCCTGTTATCTTTCTACTGACAGGCAGGCTTGTCTGGTTACAGTATATAAAGCTACCTAAAGAAAATTACAGGTGTTCTTTTTGATCCTATTAGTACCACGGTCAGGCAGCTAGACTATTTACATTTAGTACAGTGTGTCCTGCTCACAGTGTTCAGCTAGATCCGTTCCTGTTATTTACATTCAGTGCAGTGTGTCCTGCTCACAGTGTTCAGCTAGATCCGTTCCTGCTATTTACATTCAGTACAGTGCTTCCTGCTCACAGTGTTCAGCTAGATCCGTTCCTGCTATTTACATTCAGTGCAGTGCGTGCTGCTCACAGTGTTCAGCTAGATCCGTTCCTGCTATTTACATTCAGTGCAGTGCGTGCTGCTCACAGTGTTCAGCTAGATCCGTTCCTGCTATATACATTTAGTGCAGTACGTCCTGCTCACAGTGTTCAGCTAGATCCGTTCCTGTTATCTTCCTACTGACAGGCAGGCTTGTCTGGTTACAGTATATAAAGCTACCTGAAGAAAATTACAGGTGTTCTTTTTGATCCTATTAGTACCACGGTCAGGCAGCTAGACTATTTACATTTAGTACAGTGTGTCCTGCTCACAGTGTTCAGCTAGATCCGTTCCTGTTATTTACATTCAGTGCAGTGCGTCCTGCTCACAGTGTTCAGCTAGATCCGTTCCTGCTATTTACATTCAGTGCAGTGCGTCCTGCTCACAGTGTTCAGCTAGATCCGTTCCTGCTATTTACATTCAGTGCAGTGCGTGCTGCTCACAGTGTTCAGCTAGATCCGTTCCTGCTATTTACATTCAGTGCAGTGCGTCCTGCTCACAGTGTTCAGCTAGATCCGTTCCTGTTATCTTTCTACTGACAGGCAGGCTTGTCTGGTTACAGTATATAAAGCTACCTAAAGAAAATTACAGGTGTTCTTTTTGATCCTATTAGTACCACGGTCAGGCAGCTAGACTATTTACATTTAGTACAGTGTGTCCTGCTCACAGTGTTCAGCTAGATCCGTTCCTGTTATTTACATTCAGTGCAGTGTGTCCTGCTCACAGTGTTCAGCTAGATCCGTTCCTGCTATTTACATTCAGTACAGTGCTTCCTGCTCACAGTGTTCAGCTAGATCCGTTCCTGCTATTTACATTCAGTGCAGTGCGTGCTGCTCACAGTGTTCAGCTAGATCCGTTCCTGCTATTTACATTCAGTGCAGTGCGTGCTGCTCACAGTGTTCAGCTAGATCCGTTCCTGCTATATACATTTAGTGCAGTACGTCCTGCTCACAGTGTTCAGCTAGATCCGTTCCTGTTATCTTCCTACTGACAGGCAGGCTTGTCTGGTTACAGTATATAAAGCTACCTGAATAAAATTACAGGTGTTCTTTTTGATCCTATTAGTACCACGGTCAGGCAGCTAGACTATTTACATTTAGTACAGTGTGTCCTGCTCACAGTGTTCAGCTAGATCCGTTCCTGTTATTTACATTCAGTGCAGTGCGTCCTGCTCACAGTGTTCAGCTAGATCCGTTCCTGCTATTTACATTCAGTGCAGTGCGTCCTGCTCACAGTGTTCAGCTAGATCCGTTCCTGCTATTTACATTCAGTGCAGTGCGTGCTGCTCACAGTGTTCAGCTAGATCCGTTCCTGCTATTTACATTCAGTGCAGTGCGTGCTGCTCACAGTGTTCAGCTAGATCCGTTCCTGCTATATACATTTAGTGCAGTACGTCCTGCTCACAGTGTTCAGCTAGATCCGTTCCTGTTATCTTCCTACTGACAGGCAGGCTTGTCTGGTTACAGTATATAAAGCTACCTGAATAAAATTACAGGTGTTCTTTTTGATCCTATTAGTACCACGGTCAGGCAGCTAGACTATTTACATTTAGTACAGTGTGTCCTGCTCACAGTGTTCAGCTAGATCCGTTCCTGTTATTTACATTCAGTGCAGTGCGTCCTGCTCACAGTGTTCAGCTAGATCCGTTCCTGCTATTTACATTCAGTGCAGTGCGTCCTGCTCACAGTGTTCAGCTAGATCCGTTCCTGCTATTTACATTCAGTGCAGTGCGTGCTGCTCACAGTGTTCAGCTAGATCCGTTCCTGCTATATACATTTAGTGCAGTACGTCCTGCTCACAGTGTTCAGCTAGATCCGTTCCTGTTATCTTCCTACTGACAGGCAGGCTTGTCTGGTTACAGTATATAAAGCTACCTGAAGAAAATTACAGGTGTTCTATCCCAGCTTAGTGCAGCTACAGGCCATTAGTATGTCTGGAAGGCCAAGAAGGAGAGGCAGACAGTCACAAGCCAATAAGAGAGGGCAAGCAGGCTCTGTGTCTAGTGCTGGTCGTGGAGACGGTGCATCCTCATCAGCACGTGGCCATGGGACACGCTTGGCCTTTTTTTCGGCAGCTGGCCGTGTTGAGCCGCAACATGCGGAAGACTTGGTCGAGTGGATGACCAAGCCGTCCTCATCCTCCTCATCCTCTCTCACCCATGCCCAGGGTGCTTTGTCTGGCAAAGCAGCGGCCTCTTCCCTCAGCTCAATGTCATCAGTGACTCCTTCCCTAGCCCCACCATGTCCTCCTGAGGATTCCCTCGAACTGTTTGACCACAGTGTTGGGTACATGCTCCAGGAGGATGCCCAGCGTTTGGAAGGCTCTGATGATGATACTGAGCTCAATGAAGGCAGTAACATGAGCACGGACAGAGGGGGTGCCCAAGAAGGACAGCAATCTGGCAGTCATGCTCCCCCTGCTGCAGCATACTGCCAGGTTTGCTCCAGTGATGAGGAGGGAGGGGATGATGAGGTCACTGACTCAACGTGGGTGCCTGATAGGAGAGAGGAGGAGGAGGAGGAGGAGGAGGTGGCACATCACCAACTAGGCAGGATGCCCTCCAGGGGCCAGCCTAAGGGCAGCACATTGACTGCATCACACCCCAAAGCTCCACATGTGCAGGGCGCTGCAGTCTCTGCGCGTTATTCAAAAAGTTCTTTGGTGTGGGCCTTTTTTGAGACGAGTGCATCAGATCGCACCGCTGCTATTTGCAATATATGTCTCAAGCGTATCTCGCGTGGCCAAAACATCTCCCGCTTGGGTACCACATGCTTGACCAGACATATGTTGACCTGCCATGCAGTTCGTTGGCAAGCGTATCTAAAAGACCCACACCAAAGAACAAAGACGATCTCTCCTTGCTCCTCATCAGCTGAGATTTCCAACCCCACTAGACCTTCAGTCCTCTCTGCGACCTGCAGTGAGAGGAATGAAGGTGTAGAATTAGGTGTGTCACAGCCAAGTACTTATGGGCAATCTGCTTTTGGTACACCGACGTCAGATTGTACCAGGCAAATTTCCCTGCCCCAGCTGCTGCACCGCCGAAAGAAGTTTGCTCCCAGCCATCCACATGCCCAGCGGTTGAATGCTAGCTTGGCAAAATTGCTAGCACTTCAACTGCTGCCTTTTCAGTTGGTAGACTCTGCCCCCTTCCGTGAGTTTGTGGAATGTGCGGTTCCTCAGTGGCAGGTACCCAAACGCCACTTTTTCTCACGGAAGGCGATTCCGGCTCTCTACCGGCATGTGGAAGGCAATGTCCATGCCTCGCTGGACAGGGCGGTCAGCGGTAAGGTGCATATTACCGCTGACTCATGGTCCAGCAGGCATGGACAGGGACGTTACTTAAGTTTCACGGCGCATTGGGTGACTCTGCTGGCAGCTGGGAAGGATGCAGGACAAGGTGCAGTAGTGTTGGAGGTTGTTCCGCCACCACGCCTCCAAAATGCTGATTGTGACACACCTCTCTCCTCCACCCCCTCCTCTTCTTCTTCCTCCATGGCCTCTTCCTCGGAACCAGCGGTGCTCCGTAGGCGTTCAAGGGGCTACGCAAGTACGCAGGCCAAAAGATGCCATGCGGTGCTTGAGCTGGTGTGCTTGGGGGACAGGAGCCACACTGGGGCAGAGGTTCTGTCAGCTCTGCAGGGGCAGGTTCAGAGGTGGTTGACGCCACGCCAACTTAAGGCAGGAATGGTGGTTTGCGACAATGGCACCAACCTCCTCTCTGCCCTCCGACAGGGACAACTGACCCATGTGCCCTGTTTGGCTCACGTCCTTAACTTGGTGGTGCAGCGGTTCTTGGGCAGGTACCCGGGCTTACAGGATGTCCTGAGGCAGGCCAGGAAAGTCTGTGTGCATTTCCGCCGGTCATATAATGCCAGTGCTCGGCTGACGGACCTCCAAAAGGAGTTTAACCTGCCCAAGAACCGCCTAATCTGTGACATGCCCACCAGGTGGAACTCGACGTTGGCCATGCTGCAGCGGCTGCACACGCAGCAGAGGGCCATCAATGAGTACCTGTGCGACTATGGCACCAGGACAGGGTCAGGGGACCTTGGTTTTTTTTCCCCACGCCAGTGGGCCATGATCAGGGATGCATGCACTGTCCTGTCACCATTCGAGGAGGCCACGAGGATGGTGAGCACTGACAGTGCATGCATCAGTGACACTGTCCCCCTTGTCCACCTGTTGGAGCACACGCTGCGTGGGATAATGGACAGGGCACTTGAGGCAGAACAGAGGCAGGAAGAGGAGGACTTCCTTAGCTCTCAAGGCCCCCTTTATCCAGACAGTGTTCCTGCGTGCCCGCCGATCACACAGGAAGAGGACGAGGAGGAGGAGGAGGAGGAGGAGGAAGATTGTGTCAGTATGGAGGTGGAGCCTGGCACTCAGCATCAGCAGTCTTTAAGGGATCAGTCCCAAGGAACACATGGACTTGTACGTGGCTGGGAGGAGGTGGCTGCGGACGTTGTTGTCCTTAGTGACCCAGAGGACTCCGGACCGAATGCCTCAGCAAACCTACGCTGCATGGCCTCCCTGATCCTGCAAAGCCTGCGTAAGGATCCTCGTATTCGTGGTATCAAGGAGAAGGACCAATACTGGCTGGCAACCCTCCTTGATCCACGTTACAAGGGTAAGGTTGCGGACCTTATCTTGCCATCGCAGAGGGAGCAGAGGATGAAACATCTTCGGGAGGCCTTGCAGAAAGGTCTGTGCAACGCGTTCCCAGAGACTGGGAGGTTACAAACTCCTGTTTCTGGACAACGTGTTGCTGAGGCTTCGGTCAGTCAAAGAAGGAGCGGTGGAGAAGGTGGCCGTCTGACCGATGCGTTCAGACAATTTTTTGGTCCGCAGCCCCAAGGTATGATCGGTTCCAGCAACCATCGCCAGCGTCTGTTTTACATGGTGCAGGAATACCTAGGGGCAAGATCAGACTTGGACACCTTTCCCACCGAAAATCCTCTGGGTTACTGGGTCTTGAGGATGGATCACTGGCCAGAGCTTGCACAGTATGCAATTGAGCTACTGGCCTGTCCTGCATCCAGCGTTCTTTCGGAACGCACATTCAGTGCTGCTGGAGGCGTGGTAACCGATCACAGGGTGCGTCTGTCCACCGACTCGGTCGATCGGCTGACCTTCATAAAAATGAATCAGTCTTGGATCACCACCAGCTACCAAGCACCTGATGCAGATGTAACCGAATAATTTTTTTTGAAATCTCAGATCCCTTCAAAGACTGCCTATGCTGATGCTGAGTGACTATCCCTGAGTAATTATCCTCTTCCTCCTCAATCATCACGCTGATAGCTTGTAAGAACATTTTTGGTTCTGGGCGCCACCACCAGTGCCTAAGGCACAATTTTTCAGCCCCTGTTTAACAGGGGCGTGTAATTACAATTTTTGATGTAATACTTTGCAGCAGGGCTCGTTCCTGCATTCCAACTAGAGTGTCTGTGAGGGGTTGCAGTGTTGTGGCACCAGCACCAGTGCCTAAGACCCAATTTTTCAGCCCCTGTCTAACAGGGGCGTGTAATTACAATTTTTGATGCAATACTTTGCAGCAGGGCTTGTTCCTGCATTCCAACTAGAGTGTCTGTGAGGGGTTGCAGTGTTGTGGCACCAGCACCAGTGCCTAAGACCCAATTTTTCTGCCCCTGTCTAACAGGGGCGTGTAATTACAATTTTTGATGCAATACTTTGCAGCAGGGCTTGTTCCTGCATTCCAACTAGAGTGTCTGTGAGGGGTTGCAGTGTTGTGGCACCAGCACCAGTGCCTAAGACCCAATTTTTCTGCCCCTGTCTAACAGGGGCGTGTAATTACAATTTTTGATGCAATACTTTGCAGCAGGGCTTGTTCCTGCGTTTCAACTAGAGTGTCTGTGAGGGGTTGCAGTGTTGTGGCACCAGCACCAGTGCCTAAGACCCAATTTTTCAGCCCCTGTCTAACAGGGGCGTGTAATTACAATTTTTGATGCAATACTTTGCAGCAGGGCTTGTTCCTGCGTTTCAACTAGAGTGTCTGTGAGGGGTTGCAGTGTTGTGGCACCAGCACCAGTGCCTAAGGCCTAATTTTTCAGCTCCTGTTCAACAGGGGCATGTAATTACAATTCTTGATCTAATATTTCACAGCAGGGCCCTGTGAGGGCTTACAGTGTTTTGGCCACAGCAACACCTAAGGCCCAAATTTCTGCTGAGTATATAGGGCAGGACCCTACTTTCAAACATCTAACTTACAAACGACTCCTACTTGCAAACGGAAGGAGACAACAGGAAGTGAGATGAAATCTACCCCTAAGGAAGGGAAATTCTCTCCTGTAAGAGTTAATATGGGAAAACAATTTTTCCTTTCCACTGATGCTTTCCAATCCTTGTTCCACAAAAAAACACAAATTTTCAAAAAACATTTTTCATTGGGACAAAAAAGTGAGGTGAAATCTTCTGAAGAGGAGGAAAGACGCAAAACAAATGTCACAGGGGTGATAACCCTTCCCTATGTTTTCCAAAAAGCTTAGAAAAGATTTTTTGGCTGGAGCTAAACACATTAAAAATGTTCAAAATTACAAACAGATTCTACTTAACAACAAACCTACAGTCCCTGTCTTGTTTGCACCGCCTGTATACTGCTGTTCAGAGTATATAGGGACCTTTCCTTATTTTAATTTGGGTGCGGGGTTCCCCTTAATATCCATACAAGACCCAAAGGGCCTGGTAATGGACTGGGGGGTACCCATGCCGTTTGTCTCACTGATTTTCATCCATATTGCCATGACCCGACATGACATTAAACCCGCAAGCAGTTTTAAATGAGATTTTTTCCTTTAAAAATGACATTTGGTGCAGGGACTGTTCTAAACATGGGAAACACGCGTCACTTTACAGGCATACTATAGACACCCCCCAGGTACGATATTTAAAGGAATATTTCACTTTTTTTTTTTTACTTTAAGCATCATTAAAATCACTGCTCCCGAAAAAACGGCCGTTTTTAAAAGTTTTTTTTGCATTGATACATGTCCCCTGGGGTAGGACCCGGGTCCCCAAACCCTTTTTAGGACAATACCATGCAAATTAGCCTTTAAAATGAGCACTTTTGATTTCGAACGTTCGAGTCCCATAGACGTCAATGGGGTTCTAACGTTCGTGCGAACTTGCGGTCCGTTCGCGGGTTCTGGTGCGAACCGAACCGGGGGGTGTTCGGCTCATCCCTATTCGCTATATAGACCACTTATGTATTTATACATGTTGGTCATATCCCCCTTAACTATCTTTACTGTCTTAACTATAGGCTTTGTTGCCTATATTGACCTACAAAATGCTTGCATGGAAATTGTGATTCCATTTGCCTGTTAAAACTGAGAACAATTGAGATAGATATGGTGCTACATCTATTTTTATTTCTATTTTTGTTTTTATCAGTATTATGTGGGGACACATTTGATTGTTGACCGCTGCCCCTGTTTTTTCACATTTTTTTGACTATACTTTATTTTGTTTTTACTATACTTTATTTTGTGCGTTGGTTTGCGCATTTGTTTTTCATTTTTATCCTAAGAAAAATTTAGATCACTTAGTCACTGGAGCTTGAGCAGGCCCTGTGGTCATATTTCCCATGGGGCACCAAAGGGACAGTGTTTTGTACAGCACAAGCTTGTCCCAATCAATGCACTTCTGCAATTTGGAAGAGGAGGAGTTTCAGTACAGGAATCACAGCTCACAGGTAGGAAGGTACCATGGGATATTTAGTCCTTAGAAATGGAAAGTCAACAGCAGAGAAGCTGCAAAGCATCCAGGAAATTGTAGAGATTTCTTTTACACACTACATATTTCAGCTAATAATAAAAAAAGAAAAGCCCCCAGGAGTTGTAAAATTAGGGTTGCCACCTGTACGGGATTCACCTGGACAGTCCGGGTTCTGAATCATCTGCCCGGTTTTCAGACTGCCTAGAACCCGGACAGACCATTCAGGTAGCAGGAGCTTCATTAGCATACTTGCCACTGTAGAGACAGTCACAGCAACAGTGTCATTCCTTCTCAATAAATACACTGTGCTGGTTTGTGTGTTGGGAATCTGAAGCTCCTTTCTGTCCTGCCCCCCTCCAGACTCCTCCAGGGTCTCTGTTATTGCTGCCCCCCCCTTCTCTAATCACTAGTGCCGTGTTCTGAGAGAACGGGGAAGCGGAGCTGAGGGGCTCATTGTAGCTCCTGTTGGGCTGGCCGCTGTTCACTACATGCAGGGAGGCGGTGAGCTGAGTTTTTATTTTTCTAAGGAAAGTTTCAAGAGGATTTATTTTGCATCTATTGCATTGAAGGGTTAAGATAAGGAGAATCGGAAGACACAGCAAACAAGTGTGTGGAGGATGGGGGGTGTCTGTAGCCCGATTACAGCCAACTCACAGTATCTCCCAAGCAGCACGCATATCTATCTATACAAACATCCCCCCATCCTCTGTTCAGATAATGTGAAGTTCATTTATGTGCAGTCACTTAACCTTGTGTATATGTGGTGAGTCTACACTTCTGATTGTACAGACTCAGAGCTTGGTCAACACAGGGTTACATGAATGGTCATCAATTACCTTCACATCATGTGGATATACAGAGTGCTGGGGGCTGGCATCTTATAACAGGAGATTGTTTTCATTGAGTAGTATTTTTGTATGATTTATTGTTGTATATATTAGTAGATGAGCACAATAGCTTTTTTTTATTATAGACATCACTATCTGACCACTTCTCTGCCCTCAACTCCCCCCTGCTTACAACACCCCCAGACCACTTCATACATCCAGCTGATAGACATCACTCAGAGCTGCTTCCTACCACCCAGCTGAGGGACATCATTCCATGGTCACCCCACAGACACTGCAAGAAATCCCTCCCCGTTCTCCCCCAAATATACCCTCCACACGCCTCTCCTGTACCTACTGCTCCCATCATACCCTCCACACTCCTTTCCTGTACATACTGCCCCCATCATACCCTCCGCACACCTCTCCTGTACATACTGCCCCCCATCATACTCTCCCCACTCCTCTCCTGTACATACTGCCCCCATCATACCCTCCACACTCCTCTCCTGTAATACTGCCCCCCATCATACCCTACGCACTCCTCTCCTGTACATACTGCACAAATCATACCCTCCACACTCCTCTCCTGTACATACTGCCTCCCATCATACCCTCCACACTCCTCTCCTGTACATACTGCCCCATCTTACCCCCCACACTCCTCTCATGTACATACTGCGCACTGTCATACCCTCCACACTCCTCTCCTTTACATACTGCCCCATCATACCCTCCACACTCCTCTCCTGTACATACTGCCCCCTCATACCCTCCACACTCCTCTCCTGTACATACTGCCCCCTCATACCCTCCACACTCCTCTCCTGTACATACTGCCCCATCATACCCCCCACACTCCTCTCATGTACATACTGCGCACTGTCATACCCTCCACACTCCTCTCCTGTACATACTGCCCCATCATACCCTCCACACTCCTCTCCTGTACATACTGCCCCCTCATACCCTCCACACTCCTCTCCTTTACATACTTCTCCCATCATACCCTCCGCATTCCTCTCCTGTAAATACTGCCCCCCATCATATCCTCTGCACTCTTCTCCTGTACATACTGCCCCCCATCATACCCTCCGCACTCCTTTCCTGTACATACTGCCCCTCCATCATACCCTCCAGAAATGTTATTTAATCACAAAGCTATAGGTATAGTGTATACTACTTAAAAAATTGCAGTTTCAATGCATTTTACAGAGGTAATGAATTTAATGTACTACAAAAAAAAAATAGTTGCCGTTCGCTGCTAAAGTTTTCGGGTTTGGCTTGAAGAAAAGGTGGCAACCCTATGTAAAATACAAATTTAAAAAATCAGCGCAGGCTGCAATGATCACCTCTTCTGCAGTACTTTACTCTGTAGCAATTTATTTATTTTCACTACTAGCTGACATTGGTCAACATTGGTCAACCAGGTTTACTGACACTCTGCATTGTTCAAATCAGGCTGCTGAGGACATCCTGTGAGTGCAGGGCCTTATGGACTCATCCCATATACAGACATGCTGGTTTATCATGTCAGAGTTCATTTAAGCAACATCCCTAAAACAGATCTGAATTAAAGTCACGTCTGCTAGGATAAGAAGTGAATAACTTCTGAAGCTATAGTCTCCAGTTTTCTCTGTTGGTCGAGATCTGTCTACACCAGGGGTGTCCAACCTTTTGACCTTCCTGGGCCACATTGGAAGAAGAGAAATTGTCTCGTAACACATATAAAATACACTAACAATGAGGATAGCTGATGAGCAGAAAAAATCAGGCAGATCACAAGTTAACAATCAC
This sequence comes from Lithobates clamitans, assembly GCA_037952925.1. NCBI lineage: Eukaryota > Metazoa > Chordata > Amphibia > Anura > Ranidae > Lithobates > Lithobates clamitans. The sequence continues at coordinate 7,989,657 of JBBGZY010000067.1, forward strand.
TGATCATTTTTTTGTAATATTTTTTGTTAATATAAAAGTAACAGAGGGCAACATAAAACTAGTGCGATAGTTGACACCGTTCTTGATAAACTAACGCATCAATATCTAGTTTGATGAATGTAGTAACAATTCTCAATGAATTCTCAAGCCCATATAGCAAGCAATTGTGCTGCAAGTTTCAAATGACTCGCTAAGCTATTGCTAGACTTGCCAGGCTTCACACGTTTGTTGCACAATTGCAGAAAGTCTGCACTGCATGACTCCAGATCAACTTTCTTTGCAAACATTCTGCAAGGATGCTGCAAGTTCTGGTTCAGTTATGTTGTGCAATAGGCATCCCACCACAGGGGTCACTGTGACTGAATTTTCATGCTGTAGACTTGCAGAGCTCTTGCTGTAGACTCACCACTGCAACTTTGCCCTTGCTAGAGACTTGCCATGTAAATTTGCTACAGAGCGTCAACTAGAACTTGTGCTTCAAGTGCTCTGCAAGTGTACAACTTGCCAGTGAAAATGTGCAGCAAGTTAACAGACTTACAATTCAACACTGCCACAAATTTGTGGCAAGTTATTCTTGTTATCTGGGAGGTGCTCATCAAATATTCTGGATCTTCGTGTACTTTTTCCTTGAAAATAGTTCCTCACAAATATAGGTGCTGCTGAAAACTGATGACATGAATAAGGCATGATTGTAAAGAGTGGGAGATTTTTCTTTGGGAAGATAAAAGTCCAGTAAAAGAGACACTGTCAAATTTGTCTTCACCCACATGTGTTTGCTATATGTAAACACATTTTGAACCAGAGGTGGTGGGAGGTGGAGGGATAGATGTCGCCAATAAGGGACCATCCACCTTGCTACCCGAGACCACCGCGAGTGAGCTGAAGCCAGTACCAAAGCAGACTTCTCACCAGCCAAGGATGGTGAAGAAGTGGGAAAACTTCAGCAAGTGCCAAGTCAGGAACCCAGCGGGACAGCAAAGGTGATGCTTGTGGAGCATCAGTGAGTGCCAAAAAAAGGACCTAACGTTTTAGCGGGGGTGAAGCTTGAGGAGTATCTGTGAGTGCCAAGCCAGGGATCCAGCAAGGAAGCGGGGGTGACGCGTGAGTAAGATACTGAGTGCTAAAGTGGAAGAGCTCATGGGATCCAGTGGCTAGTGGATCTGAAGTCTAGCGAGAGAGAGACTGGGAGCTTGTTGAGTGAAGCCCCACAGTGAGTGAGTGTGGGGTAAGGAGATAAGGAGAACTGTTCGAGTTGCAAATAGTTGAATACCGTTATAGTTAGTAACAGCTGCAAGATTGTTGCCATAGGAGACAGCGATCCTACCTATACAGAAGTGGTGTCCGGCTGGAAGCCTTCACCTGTATAGCTGTCCACCTATAGAAGTCTCAGAGTCTGCTAATTATATTTGCATCTACCTAAGGGTGTCCTGGCCCTAACCCACTCTTCACATTTCTGTTCAAGAGACAATAAATCTCTTTGCATTCAAAAAGTGTCTGGCCTACAGTGTAAGGTGGGAAAACACATATTAGAGCAAATCCAGATAGTAAGCAACACCACTCTCAAAACTGTTTGGGAACAACATGTAATGAACGGAGTAAGACTATCCCTCGATAGTCTAACATCATCCTCTGAGGGAAAATCTTCAATGTATTACTTTCAACCCATTGATTGTTTTCATATCTGGTTATCACCAAAGTCTTATGCCGCGTACACACGAGCGGACTTTACGGCGGACTTTGCCCGGCGGACTTTTCAACGTACTTTCCGACGGACTTTGTGAACGAACGGACTTGCCTACACACAATCCACCAAAGTCCGTCGAATTCGTACGTGATGACGTACGACCGGACTAAAACAAGGAAGTTCATAGCCAGTAGCCAATAGCTGCCCTAGCGTGGCTTTTTGTCCGTCGAACTAGCATACAGACGGCGGACTTTTCGACCGGACTCGATTTCAACGGATAAATTTTAAACAAGTTTCAAATCTAATTCCGTCCAACTTTTGAGAAAACAAAGTCCACTGGAGCCCACACACATCGAATTGTCCGACAAAATCCAGTCCGCCGGGCAAAGTCCGCCGTAAAGTCCGCTCGTGTGTACGCGGCATTACACAGAACAGGAAACCACTCACCATGTCACAGCATTTGTATCTTATCCTTGCTAGAGGAAATTTTGCTCATATATACTCGTATTCTCCGTATTTGTATACCAGTTTCCTACACTATGCAATTTACGTGTTTTACAACTCTAATGCCCCGTACACACGATCGGACATTGATCAGACATTCCTACAACAAAATCCATGTATTTTTGCCAACGGATGTTGGCTCAAACTTGTCTTGCATACAAACGGTCACGCAAAGTTGTTGGAAAATCCAATCGTTCTGAACACGGTGACGTAAAACATGTAAGTCGGGACTATAAACGGGGCAGTAGCCAAAAGCTTTCGTCTCTTAATTTATTCTGAGCATGCTTGGCACTTTGTACGTTGGATTTGTGTACACACGATCGGAATTTCCGACAACGGATTTTGTTGTCGGAAAATTTTATAGCAAGCTCTGAAACTTTGTGTGTCGGAAATTCCTATGGAAAATGTGTGATGGAGCCTACACACGGTTGGAATTACCAACAACAAGGTCCTATCACACATTTTCCATCGGAAAATCCTATCCTGTGTACAGGGCATAATACTGATCAATAGAGGGAGGCAGGGGCTGCCCCTCACTTCCCGGCACAGCTAGATCCCTTGTGGGGTGTCAGGAGTGGGGAGTCCTCCCCTCTTTCAGAGGCTGCAGATATTATAGAAGCCCCAATGAGGGTGCATAGTTTTTCGTTGTTTTCTAAAGCATTTTGTTATGCTATGTTTTTGTGTTCCTGATGCAAAGAATCCATTACATTTATACCTGTATTACAATGCTTGCAATGAAAATTCAATAAAAACTATTGAAAGAAAAGCAATGTACAGTACACCAAAAGAACCGTAAAAAGCCCACATTACTAGGATTGACAAAAACCAAACATGCAAGCATTTTTGCAATATACTGTATGTATTATTTGGCTTCCCAAAAACAATAATAGCAAGCAAAAAGTGTCTAGCTCCCACCTGTTCATTTTGCATTACACCCACCATACCTTGTACTCTACAATGAAGCATGTCAGCTCTCCATAACTCTGGAGGTAACCATTAGGCCTAAAGGGGCCCAGGACTTGGCTACAGATAGAAAAGGGAATCACTTACACAGTTCTGCCTTCTTTCTTAGAACTTTAAAGTTGAACTTATAAATTGTTATAAAACAGAAAAAAAAATGACAAAAAAAACCCACAAAACATGGAGGATGCTGTAAATGCTAGAATTCCCTTCAGTACGTTTGATCCACATTAATAACAGTGATTTGTGTAGCAGAACTATTAGAAAATGTTCTCATGTGGAGAAAGAGAAATTGTGAGTTTTTATCAGTGTTATTATACCAAAGAACATTTGAATCCGAATCCCATATAATCATTTTTATTTGCGTTCTTCTTAGGAGTCCTAAACTATTACTTTGCAGTCACCTGAAATAGAATTGCTTAGGATTTATAAATCCATTTTGTCATATTACACCGATAATAAAATAATAAGCAAGGCTGTTAATGTGTTTTTATTTTCCTATCACTGCATAATGTTCTCTAATTTTACAGTGTAGTTCACAGAAGCTGTAAGTCAACGGACAGCTTTCCCAGCATAAAAAACGGAATTCTACTTCAGAAGAGATTAAATAATTATAAGCCATGCCAGTTAAAACTCTGCAGATTGTTTTGTAAGTCAATGGACAATACTCCTAATGCAAATACTAATTTCTAGTTGTCAGAAAAGTACTTTTCACAGAGATTAAATAATTATAAACTGTGCCAATTGGAAATCTGTAAAATTCAAAAAAACGCCTAGCAGCAGCAGAATTATTAGCTGATCAAACGACAATAAAAAAAGTTGTTACAGTATATTCCCTATGAAGAGAAAACTGTCACCAATTTAAAATGTCTGAGAAGTTTAAAGCTAAACTCCAGGCAAACAGCTGAATGCACAGATGAAAAACATAAAAGAGGACTTTAAATATTTTTTTCTATACAATTCTGAGATATACGCAGTTCCTGACACAAAGCAAAGTCCTTTGTAATAAGCCCACTTCCAACCTGTGACTGGACAGTGAAAGGACGAGCAGCAGACTGATGAGCTCATCTCTATGTCACACGGTATCTAAACTCTTGGAGGGGATGATAAGGGACTATATACAAGATTTTAGTAATGAGAATGGTATCATTAGCAGTAATCAGCATGGATTCATGAAGAATTATTCTTCCCCAACCAATCTATTAACCTTCTATGAGGAGGTAAGTTGCCATCTAGATAAAGGAAGGCCCGTAGACGGGGTGTATCTGGATTTTGCAAAACCATTTGACACAGTCCCCCATAAACGTTTACTGTACAAAATAAGGTCTGTTGACATGGATCATAGGGTGAGTACATGGATTGATTACTGGCTTCAAGGGCGAGTTCAGAGGGTGGTGATAAATGGGGGAATACTCGAAATGGTCAGGGGTGGGTAGTGGGGTCCCCCAGGGTTCTGTGCTGGGACCAATCCTGTTTAATTTGTTCATAAATGACCTGGAGGATGGGGTAAACAGTCCAATCTCTGTATTTGATACTAAGCTAAGCAGGGCAATAACTTCTCCGCAGGATGTGGAACCCTTGCAAAAAGATCTGAACAAATTATTGAGGGCAAATACATGGCAAATGAGGTTCAATGTAGAAAAATGTAAAATAATGCATTTGGGTGGCAAAAATATGAATGCAATCTATACACTGGGGGAATCAATCTAGGATGGAAAAGGACCTGGGGGTCCTAGTAGATGATAGGCTCAGCAATGGCATGCAATGCCAAGCTGCTGCTAACAAAGCAAACAGAATATTGGCATGCATTAAAAAGAGGATCAATTCCAGAGATAAAACGATAATTCTCCTGCTCTACAAGACTCTGGTCCGGCCGCACCTAGAGTATGCTGTCCAGTTCTGGGCACCAGTCCTCAGGAAGGATGTACTGGAAATGGAGCGAGTACAAAGAAGGGCATCCAAGCTAATAAAGAGTCTGGAGGATATTAGTTATGAGGAAAGGTTGCGAGCACTGAACTTATTCTCTCTGGAGAAGAAACGCTTGAGAGGGGATATGATTTCAATTTACAAATACCGTATTGGTGACCCCACAATAGGGATAAAACTTTTTTGCGGAACGGAGTTTAACAAGACTTGTGGCCACTCATTAAAATTAGAAGAAAAGAGGTTTAACCTTAAACTACAGAGGGTTCTTTACTGTAAGGATGTGGAATTCCCTTCCACAGGCGGTGGTCTCAGTGGGGAGCATCGATAGTTTCAAGAAACTATTAGATAAGCACCTGAACGACCACAACATACAGGCATATACAATGTAATACTGACATATAATCACACACATAGGTTGGACTTGATGGACTTGTGTCTTTTTTCAACCTCACCTACTATGTAACTATATAACACTGCTTTCTCCTTGAATCAGCATGCTCTTTGCTAGCACATAAAGACTGCCGCACAACTGACTGGCTCTTCGTGCTGCTTCTCCCTCCCAGTTCCACATCTAAAGATTGGTAAGCTACAATATTTTACATATTTGTTTTGGGGTTTAGATATGTGAAGCCCCAGTGGGGGCCCTTTTAGAGGCAGTTGCCACTCAACTTGAGCATGGAGGAGGTGGCCACCCACACTGCTGCAATGTTTCCTCTCTCCTGCTGCAATATGACAGTGAAGTTGCACGAGGAGAGAGAGTGATAGGAGAACTGTCCTTGGCCACCACGGTGGGTAAAAGCTTTGCCCACACAGATGGGAATAGTACAGGTACAAAGGCTGCTGGGGTGTGTACAGTATGTAGGGAGAAAGGACTTTATCTTTCAGAGTGCAGAGCAGGGCTTGAAGAAAGGACACATTGCTGTGACCTGTGCTGTACTACCTGTGTGAGGACTTGGCTGTAGAGAGCCTGTGCTGGGGATCCGTTAGTCACCCTTTGGGATTTCGTGAGAGACTGTGGCTGTGATCCAGTAACTGACTGCGCTTGTGTCCTGACCCCTTCAGGAGAGGACCACCTGAATTTACTTTTTTGTGGTGACTGGGGAGTTCGCATTCGCTGGTCTTTTTGGAACTTCCATAGTCCCAGAGACCAACTGCAATGGTGAGAGGTCTCTTAGCCATTGCTCTCTCTGCAGCCTTTCCAGTAAAATAGAGCTACCCTTTCGTCCAAAACAATCTGAGACCCAGTTCCTTAGGAGCATCTTTCTCCGTTGGGATTACAAATATACCCTAAACACTCCACCCCAAAGACTAAGGGGCCAACGCTCGCTGGATTGAGTTTAGTACTACTTGCCAGCAGAGTGGCAAGAGACTGTAGCATCCTCTAGTCTGGTCTTTGACTACTCATATAATAGTTATTTATATTTACAGTTACATTGAATTATACAGTTTCAATGCAGCATTGTGTTATAGTATAACTACTGTGTGGTATTATACTGCAGTTGTTGTTTTAACCAATTTTTCCCCTCCAGGGCTTTTGAATCTCTTAGTAACTCTCTTTTGTTAAGCCATAAGATGTGTTGGTGATTCTTGGGCAGGTCAATTTTGGGCAGGTCATCACTGGAGCAGGTTAGAAGATCCTGATCAACCCACTGGGGTTTATATACTAAACCTGGAATGTGCAAAATCTGCTGCAGATGTGCATGGTAGCCAATCATCTTCTATCTTCAGCTTGTCCAAATAAGCTTTGACAATAAATCCTGGAGGCTGATTGGTTTCTATGCAGAGTTGCACCAGATCTTGCACTCACTAAATCAAACCCAATGTCTCCTTTGGTGGTGAGTACTACATATGCTTTAAATAGAGAGTAGGGATGGGCGAACGGTTCGACCCGAGCATAAGTTCAGGCCGAACTTTGGATCTTCTGTGAACACTGAACAATATGCGGTGTTCAGGGCAAATTCGAAAGCCGCCGGAGCACTGTTAAATTCTATGGGACACTAATATGAAAAATCAAAAGTGCTCATTTTAAAGGCTTATATGCAAGTTATTGTCATAAAAAGTGTTTGGGGACCTGGGTCCTGCCCCCAGGGGACATGTATCAATGCAAATTTTTTTTTTTAAAAACAGACGGTTTTTCGGGAGCAGTGATTTTTTTAATGCTTAAAGTGAAACAATAAAAATGAAATGTTCCTTTAAATATCATGCCTGGGGGGCGTCTATAGTATGCCTGTAAAGTGGCGCATTTTCCCGTGTTTAGAACAGTACCACAGCAAAATGAAATTTCTAAAGGAAAAATTGTCATTTAAAACTGATCGCGGCTGTAATGAATTGTCGGGTCTTGGCAATCTAGATAAAGCTCATTGAAAAAAAAAGCATGGGATCCCCCCAGTCCATTACCAGACCCTTTGGGTCTGGTATGAATATTAAGAGAAACCCTGAACCAAAATTAAAAAAAAAAAAAATTGCGTGGGGGTCCCCCTAAAATCCATACCAGGCCCTTCGGGTCTGATATGGAAATTAGGGGAACCCTGCGCCAAAAAAAAATGGCGTAGGGGCCCCCCAAAATCCATACCAGACCCTTCAGCTCTGGTAAGGATTTTAAGGGGAATCCTACACCAAAATGTAAAAAAAAATGGCATGGGGTCCCCCCCAAAATCCATACCAGACCCTTACATGAGCATGCAACCTGCAGGAAAAGAGGGAGGACAAGAGAGCGCCCCCCTCCTGAACCGTACCAGGCCACATGCCCTCAACATGTGGAGGGTGCTTTGGGGTAGCCCCCCAAAGCACCTTGTCCCTATGTTGATGAGGACAAGGGCCTCATCCCCACAACCGTTGCCCGGTGGTTGTGGGGGTCTGTGGGCGGGGGACTTAACGGAATGTGAAAGCCCCCTTTAACAAGGAGACCCCCAGATCCCAGCCTTCCCCATGTGAAATGGTAACGGGGTACAAATGTACTCCTACCATTTCACAAAAAAAGTATCAAAATGTTAAAAATGACAAGACACAGCTTAGGGACAAGTCCTTTATTAAAAAATAAAAATGTCCCACGATGTCCATTCATCTTCTTATATCGCTCCGCCGACAGACCAAAAAAGAAAAAAAAATCTGCCACCGATCCGCCTCCATGTGAGGCTCCCACCATATGATGCTTCATTGCCATTGACAGTTCTTATATAACTGAGGGTGGGCCACCTGGTGATGTACCTGGGTGACCCCGCCCCTCTGATACCACAGGGACTTTCCCATGGCTTCCCCGTGGCGTCAGATGGAGGCAGGGTCACCCGTGTACGTGGGCTACCCCAAAGTACCCTCCCCATGTTGAGGGCATGTGGCCTGGTACAGTTCAGGAGGGAGGGGCGCTCTCTCGTCACTCCCTCTTTTCCTGCAGTCTGCCAGGTTGCGTGCTTAGATAAGGGTCTGGTATGGATTTTGGGGGGGACCCCTATGCCATTTTTTTTAAATTTTGGTGCAGGGCTCCCCTTAAAATCCATACCAGACCCTTCAGGTCTGGTATGGATTTTGGGGTGGACCCCTATGCCATTTTTTTTTTTAATTTGGCGCAGGGTTCCCCTTAATTTCCATATCAGACCCGAAGGGCCTGGTATTGATTTTAGGGGGGCCCCCACGCAATTTTTTTTTCCATTACCAGGCCGAAGGGCCTGGTAATGGACTGGGGGGGATCCCATGCTCTTTTTTTTCAATGAGCTTTATCTATATTGCCGACAATTCATTACAGCCGCGATCAGTTTTAAATGACAACTTTTCCTTTAGAAATGTCATTGTGCTGTGGTACTGTTCTAAACACGGGGAAAATGCACCACTTTACAGGCATACTATAGACACCCCCCCAGGCACGATATTTAAAGGAATATTTCATTTTTATTGTTTCACTTTAAGCATTAAAAAAATCACTGCTCCCGAAAAAACAGCCGTTTTAAAAAAATTTTTTTGCATTGATACATGTCACCTGGGGCAGGGCCCAGGTCCCCAAAAACTTTTTATGACAATGACTTGCATATAAGCCTTTAAAATTAACACTTTTGATTATTCATGTTCATGTCTCATAGACTTTAACGGTGTTTGTGTGTTCTGCCAAATTTTTTGCCTGTTCAGTGTGTTCTGGTGCAAACCGAACCGGGGGTGTTCGGCTCATCCCTAATAGAGAGGTCTCTTGGATAAGTTATAAGAAGAACTCTGATGTGACTCTGCCGTATGTGTGACACACATTTCTTTTCTTGTTTCCAGTGTATTCCAAACTGTTGGATCTAGACAGCCTTCACTGTAGACGTTGCAAAGCTCAGAATTTCAGTGTAGAAATGCCTTGTAGGAGAATATATTTTCTTTAAAAGTGGCAGATAGAGAGGATGATAAAATCTCAATTTGTATTGGCTTATATCTGTCCCTGTAGAGATTTCAGAGAAGACCAAGTCTTACATACAGTAGATGCTGGCAGTGTAGGTGGTTGGGATGTGTGGACAGGGTAAGAACTAGGGATAGGCAAACGTTTCGGCCCGAGCATAAGTTCGGGCCAAACTTTTACTGTTTAGACTTTCGACGAACAGCCAAACAAGCGGGTTGTTCGACCGTATGTTCGCCCCTCCGAACCAACCGCAATGCATTGCGGCGCTAAACAGTGCATTGCAAGCTCTGATGGCTGCAGTAGTGAAAGCTTCAGCCAATCAGGGCACAGAGCACTGTCAGAGTCATGATTGGACACTCATGACTTTATCCAATCATGGCTCATACCCGCACCACAGTATAAAAGTATTCTTTCAATGTCAAGCATTTTCAGTGTGACTTTGGCATGGAGAGAGATAGAACATGGCTCTGTTCAGTGCTATTAGTTAGTGTGCTATACTGTGCTATTTTGCTTTAATTGTCAATATAGAATATTAGTTTAGTGTCAGTCTAGGGACAGTGTGAGTGTAGTGAGAAGGACCATCATTCAGCTTTGCATAGTGTGCAACTAGAGTAGGGACAGCTCAGATAGTTTCATTGTAGTGTAGTGAGACTGTGTCAGTAATCTTTACATTAGTGTATAGCTAGGATAGGGACAGTTCAGATAGCGTCATTGTAGTGACGGTTGAACACCGTCTATTTGATTGTATTACTGCCAGTTTAACGCCATATAGTTCTGTGTGCGTTACTGCCAGTTTAACGCCATATAGTTCTGTGTGGGTTACTGCCAGTTTAACGCCATATAGTTTTGTGCGATACTGCCAGTTTAACGCCATATAGTTCTGTGTGGGTTACTGCCAGTTTAACGCCATATAGTTTTGTGCGATACTGCCAGTTTAACGCCATATGGTTCTGTGTGCGTTACTGACAGTTTAACGTCATATTATGTGTGCGGTACTTCCAGTTTAACACCATATCGTTTTGTGCATTACTGCCAGTTTAACGCCATATAGTTCTGTGTGGGTTCTGCCAGTTTAACACCATATAGTTCTGTGTGGGTTACTGCCAGTTTAACGCCATATCGTTTTGTGCGTTACTGCCAGTTTAACGCCATATCGTTTTGTGCGTTACTGCCAGTTTAACGTCATTTACTCCTGTGTGCGTTACTGCCAGTTTAACGCCATATAGTTTTGTGCGTTACTGCCAGTTTAACGTCATTTACTCCTGTGTGCGTTACTGCCAGTTTAACGCCATATAGTTTTGTGCGTTACTGCCAGTTTAACATCATTTACTCCTGTGTGCGTTACTGCCAGTTTAACGGCATATCGTTTTGTGCGTTACTGCCAGTTTAACGTCATTTACTCCTGTGTGCGTTACTGCCAGTTTAACGCCATATAGTTTTGTGCGTTACTGCCAGTTTAACACCATATAGTTCTGTGTGCGTTACTTCCAGTTTAACGCCATATTGTTTTGTGCGTTTCTACCAGTTTAATGCCATTTACTCCTGTGTGCGTTACTGCCAGTTTAACGCCATATAGTTCTGTGTGCATTACTGCCAGTTTAACGCTATATAGTTTTGTGCGTTACTGCCAGTTTAACGCAATATAGTTTTGTGCGTTACTGCCAGTTTAACGCAATATAGTTTTGTGCGATACTGCCAGTTTAACACCATTTACTTTTGTGTGTGTTACTGCTAGTTTAACGTCATATAGTTCTGTGCGTCACTGTACGTTTGGTGCATTATATTGCAGTATATTATAGTGTATCAATGGAGTGTGTCTGCGTAGTTTGAGTACTCTTAAGTGCACCAAACACCTCTTTACATTGATTAAAGTGCATCTACATACAGATTTCAACTTCTTATTTACATTTGCTTATAAGCACCGCCCCCTCCCTCCAATTACTGTCTGGGAGGAAAACAAGGAGAGGCAGACGTTCCCTTAGCACTGTAAGGGGGCCAGCAACAAATGTGTCCACAGGCAAAGGTGTATGTGGTGGTCAGTCCTCAGGCAGGGCATAATTTCCTCTGTTTAGTGAGTTTGCCCGTGCTATGCAGCCACAGCATGCAGAGGAGGTGGTGTACTGGCTTACTAAACCTTCCTCATCCTCCTCATCCTCTGTCATGCAAGCAGAGACAAGTGTGCAGTCCCCTGCAGTTGCCAGAATGGATAAACCTGCCTCCTTGTCCACATCTATTCTTGCCATAGCCCCAACATCAGCCATTGAGGAGTCAGCTGAGTTATTTGACCACAGCGTCAGCCACTTGTTCCTTGATGATGCCCAGCCATTACTGGATTCAGATGTTGGTTCTGAGGTTGAAGATGACAGGAACATGAGCCTAGAGAGAGGGCCGAACACTGGTAGACAAATTGGCATTCATGTTCCCCAGTCCACAGCGTATTGCCAAGTTGTCTTCAATGGTAAAAATGAAGATGGAGGAGATGGAGAGGATGATGATGAGGTCACTGATGCGACTTGGGTGCCAGATAGAGCAGAGGAGGAAACTGAAGGTGAAGTGGCACAACCTCAAGGAGGTCGACATCAAGAAAGAGTAGAGAGCAGCCACCCTATTCCATCACATTCTGCAGCTGTTATCTCCTGACCCACTCCCCAAAGCTCAGCTGTCTGGGTCTTTTTCAGCACTTCTGCAGCAGATTGCATTGTTGCTGTCTGCAAACCATGTCTCAGGCACATCAAACGTGGCAAAAACACTAACCATATGCATAGCATTGCAATTTTTTTTTGCCTTCATCAAGAGCACCTCTATAGGGTTATGGTGGGAAGGCGCCCCCCGACACCCAAAGAGTAAAGTAAAAGTCTTTTTGGGATGTGGAATCTCCACAGGGCTTCAAGGCTGCCTAGCTTTGAGGGTGTTCAATCATTTCATCTGGAAGAATGTTTTTGGTATAGGTTTCATGGGCACAATTAACACTCAAAGACCAATTTTTCAGCACCTGTTTGACAGGTGCATATCATTGCAATTTTTTACAGCAAGGCCAATTCTTGTTTTCATCAAGAGTACCTCTATAGGGTTATGGTGGGAAGGCGCCACCGACACCCAAAGACCAATTTTTACTTCTATACAAAGTCAAAGTGACACCAGAATGTATCTAAAAAATCTCTAATCTTGTTCCCAGTGGACTACATCGTGGCCTCATCATACACACTGGCTCCCCAGTTGTTGCTGAGCAAAATAAAGGCAGCTTGCACGGAAATTTTTTTGGTTTTATAAATGTAATTATTGCTGCAGCAGATTTTAGACATGGTATATGTGGACAAAGGGGACCCCCCAGGCACTATATTGGAAGGAATTTTTCATTTTAAGGCTTTCACTTAAAAAAAAAAAAAAATCACTGCTCATTTAAAAATGACGTTTTTGCAAAAACATTTTTTTTTATTGATACACGTCCCCCAGGGCAGGGCCTGGACCCCTAAAACCATTGTATGCCCAATTACTTTCATATAAGCCTTCAAAATGGGCACTTTTGATTTTTGACATTCGGGTCCCATTGACTTTAATGGGGTTCGTTATTTGGGTCCCAACTTTCGCGGTGTTCGGAAGTTCTGGTGCGAACCAAACAGGATTCTGTTCGGCCCATCCCTAGTAAGAACCTGACTAAGCTACTAAAATGTTAACCAGACCTGTTTAAAAACTTCTGATCTTTCTGCATGTGTCACCCTTCACCTTGTCAAAAGTTTTCTTACTATTTTTATCTCATCCATGCAGGCAAGCTATGGTCAGTTGACCATGGAGTAGAAGCAACAGACCATAATGCAAGACAATGTTTGAATGTCAAACGTCAGAAGTTCAGCCTCTTGACTTTCACACTTTTCTTATTATAATGTAGAGAAATCTTATACAAAGGGCCAAAAACGAAACAAAAGAAACAATGGAATAATTTAAAAACTTGAGCTAAAGTACTGTATAATACCAACTACAGTGATTTTTTAATTAAATTTCCTTTAATTACAATACACCGTACACACTTAAACCTACAGAAAAACCTTGTAAATTATATTGTTTGGCTGGTTTTCATTTAACACCATTAGTTTTTGAAGTATCTTTTCTGCGCTCTCATTTAATTCTTCCTTGCAGCCATGGGGTTAGGTAAGGACTCATCCATCCAGGCCATAAGTAAAACTGAAGGGCATATTCAATAGATAATTTGAAGTGAAAAGCGCAGCAATCGATTAATGCCAGCTGTCAATTTAACTACACCAAAACCGTCAATTTAGCTACACCAAAGCAAGATGGATTCCACTATGTTATGCCCCTTTCACTGTTTTACCAATTATGCCATTCTAGGTCTTATATTTGCGTTTCCCAGTGTCAGACAAAACAATCCTGAAGCATAAAAACACAAGGTATAAAATCCTCTATATGCTTTTCCAAACAATCAAAACCCCTGATGCTACAGGGGGCAGCCTAATGGTTCAGTCCTGGAGTTAAACTCCTGGAGAACAGATCTCCAAGGCAGCCACCATGTCTGATCCACTTGTGCTAGAAAAGTACTGCAAACATAAGAAAACACAAGGACACCTCTAAGAGTAAAAAATACAATTCATGCACCCATATTAAATTGTGCGCTCCTAGAAATATGGCTGGGAAAGTACATATGTGTAACCACAGAAGGCAGGATTTAAGAAAAAAAAATCACTAAAACTTGTACATGAACCTTTGTATAAGGCCTTGTTTGCACGTACACAGGTTCATCATAACACACTTCTAAGCACTATGGGTGCTTACATTTTAGTTTATTGATACTCTTAGAGGCTGTCTTTTCTATATGCCCCTTAGCAGTAATTTTGTGCTTGTATTCCTAAATTCACAGACAATGTTTAACCATAGCTAGCTATAAACACTTGTCTTAAAAAGCAACCGATTCGGCAAGCATTTAAGGTAAATCTGTCACAACAGAAAATGTAGGCTGCTATTACTTCCCCACTTATAATGCAACCTGGATAGCTTGTCTGACTTCCATACTTCTGTCTACCCAAAACAAATTGGCAACAAATGAAGTTCACAGTACATTATTACTATATTTCTCTTTCTGTTCAATATTTAAAGTGATACTAAAGTAAAATATTTTTTTCTTTAAAACAAACAAGATATTATACTTACCTGCTCTGTGCAACAACATTGCACGATGCAGTCCCTTACCTCCTATCTGTAGGTCCCCTGCAGGCGCTGTCCACTTTGCACTGCACCAGGGGCTCCTTAGCAAGCCTGATACTGGGGAGGCACCCATACACTCCCAAACCAGGCTTTGTTCCTCCGTAGACACACACAGCACGGTAAGCCATGCCTTTGCTCCCTCCTCAGTTTGACTGACAACAACAGGAGGTTATGGCTTCTCGCAGTGTCTCCTGTGGTTCCAGGAAGTGAGGGGAGTGGTGCTGCAGTCAGGACAACACTTGAGCGGTCTGGTAAGTGTTTAGGGGGGAGTAGGTAGAACAGTTAATGGATCATTTTTTATCCTAATGCAGGGAATGCATCAAGATTAAAAAAAATTACTTTAGAACCACTTTATTACTGCAACTAGTGAAGATTGAGTGCAAAGCATACGCATGGTAGCCCGGCATTAGCATTTCCAGAACAGATCATCAATGAGAGCCTTAATATTTTTCTTCAACAAGTTTCAAGTAGCTTTCTTGAAGTGAATCTGCCACCCATTTTTAGTGCTATCGGAGATACTTATTAAGTTATATAAAAAGGACAAACTATACATATATTTTTTTTTTAAACACATTATATAATTATATATATATATATATATATATATATATATATATATATATATATATATAAATTATCCATAAAGAAGGAATAAGAGTGCTGAATATGTACCTAGAAAAAGGAAAAGCCTTTACTTAAAACATAAATCAAGGTGCATTATGTGAGCTGACAACATTACAATATATTTGGCAGTTGTTTTTAAAAAAAAAAAGCTTCTTCGGCACTTATTATTTGTGGATGCCAGCATTAATTTGAATGTCTCCCTATAGGCAAAATAAGCCGTGTTGGCTGTTCTTGTATCCCCATTGGTTTTCTCTTGATTAAAGGAATCTGCTTCATTATGGAAGCACAGCAGATAATCCTTAGAGTATTACACTTCATCTTCCTTGTACGCTAATGGGAAATTCTGTAAGGGGTTCTTTTCATAAAAGGCAAAAATAATTTGACCCTCACTGCAATAGACTGCGTCTAACATTATACATGATCGGTTTTCTACACAATTAAGTATAGCACTTACATACAGCATAATTACAATATAATTATGTATAAATGCCATGGGGCTGATTAATAACTAGGAAGGGAAAAAACACAATGTAGTTTGTCGATTTCTAGTTAATTTGTTAGGGCATTTGAGAAAAGTAGAGATGATATTGAGCGGCAGAGAAGGAGTAAGCATTGCTACATTGCAATATGGTGTTCTGGGTTCATCTCCCAAAAGGACAGCATTTGTATGGAGTCAGTATGTTTTCGGCCTGTGTTTACTTGAGGTTCCACCAAGTTGATGCGCTCTTGCCTAATCTGATCCTCGTAACAAATATGATGGACAACTAGCACACAGCTAAAGTAGAGCCATAAAAAACGAATAAATGATTTGAAATTCACATACATTTGTAATCTACTACACGGCAATGATATTTGAAAGCTTGTCAGGGTGGGTAGAAACTCCCCAGCTTAAAGGAGATCGAAACCCTAATGCCGTGTACACACGACCGGACTTTTCAACTGAACTGGTCCAATGGAACGAATCCGTTGGACAATTCGATCGTGTGTGGGCTTCATCGGATCTTTTGTGTCGAAAAATCTGTTGGACTTAAATAGAACATGTTTCAAATCTTTCTGATGGACTCGACTCCGATCGAAAAATCCGTTCGTATGTATGCTAGTCCGACAGACAAAAAAGGACGCAAGGGCAGCTATTGGCTACTGGCTATGAACTTCCTTATTCTAGTCCGGTCGTACGTCATCACGTTCGAAACGATCGGACTTTGGTGTGGTCGTGTGTAGGCAAGTCAGTTTCCTTGGAACTCCGTTGGAACTCCGTCGAAAAGTCCTTCGGAGTTCAGTCGGACGAAAAGTCCAGTCGCGTGTACACGGCATGACTCAACCTTTCTTAGCCAGGACACTTCTAGGGTTTCCTTGAGCATTGAATAGTATAACAAGGCATACCTTCCACTGATAACCATCTTAAGTGTTCATTTGCCCCACTGACCTCCAATGTAAAGTGGCATCTATCCTACTGACCACTAGTGTAAGTGGTCATCTAACCTACTGACCACCATTGTAAGTGGTCATCTAACCTACTGACCACCATTGTAAGTGGTCATCTAACCTACTGACCACCATTGTAAGGGGTCATCTAAACTACTGACCACCATTGTGCAAGGAAACTTTTTTTCTATGAATCCTAGTGTAGTGGGGTTCTTTTCCACTGATCATCAATGTAAGGGACACTCCACTGACCACTATTACAAATGGATATTTCCCCGCTGTCTACCACTAATGTACCATGAGCTGTAGATATATATTTTAAGCAGGGGTTCCCTGAAACCCATAAATTCATTCAAGGGTCCTCCAAAGTAGAATGAGAAAAGGATGAGAAAGCCTGTTCTCAATGGATACGATTTAGTTTGTTAATTGTGTACCAAACAACAGCTATGTTTTCTTCCATAAAACACTTTTTCAACTTTAATTTGTTTTTTTTAATTTTTTCATCCTATGACTGCTGATCTCCTCCTGCCTCATTTCCTCCACTTCCTGTCTTCATGCATTACCTCACACATTGGCTGCACATCATTGTTTAGGAGAGTTGTCCTGATATAGATGAAGGTGAACCCTACTTGAATAAAATGTCAGAATGTTCACTTGTATGCCCCGTACACACGGTCGGATTTTCCGATGGAAAATGTCCGATCGGAGCGTGTTGTCGGAAATTCCGACCATGTGTGGGCTCCATCGGACATTTTCCATCGGATTTTCCGACCCACAAAGTTGGAGAGCAGGAGATAAAATTTTCCGACAACAAAATCCGTTGTTGGAAATTCCGATCGTGTGTACACAAATCCGACGGACAAAGTGCCACGCATGCTCAGAATAAATAAAGAGATGAAAGCTATTGGCCACTGCCCCGTTTATAGTCCCGACATACGTGTTTTACGTCACCGCGTTTAGAACGATCGGATTTTCCGACAACTTTGTGCAACCGTGTGTAGACAAAACAAGTTTAAGCCAACATCCGTCGGAAAAAATCCTAGGATTTTGTTGTCGGAATGTCCGAACAAAGTCCGAGCGTGTGTACGCCCTATAGTCTCCACCATGGGTGGGTGTGACAAGGAGACAGTGCAGGATCAAATTTAGGCTAGGTTCACAGGTTTGTGTTTTGCAGTGCGTTTTCAATTTTGCAGAAACGCACTACAGTTCATTTAATATGGTTTCCTATGGGTCATGTTCGCATCTATGTGTATTCAACCAGTGCATTTTTTGCATTTTTGTTTCTATAGACATTAATGGAAATACAGTGGACCGCATTAAAAATGCAGTGATGGCATTGTAGATGTGTTTCCACTGCGTTTTTGCTGGTTTCTCTCGCATAAAAACAGGCACCTCCCAAAAATGCAAAAAAGCGCATTAAAAATGCATCAAAAAACGCGTGTAAAAAAATTCAAGATGCATCAACTGCAACCTGCATAGATGTGAACCTAGGAGACAGTTGCCATCCCATTACAGAAAGTGCCTAAACAAAGACCTTCATGGCAGGATTGGCAGGTGTTTTAAAAAAAATTATAAAATTGAAATTAACTCTTGAGTTTATATGATAAGCTTAAATCGTATTCTAGTGTCTTATATAACAATAATTCAGACATATTAAGTGCTGTAAGATATTTCACTCTTGTCATTGTCCCTTGGCAGCTCTTATGTGGCAGCTGGCAGATGTTGCACCGCTAGACTCCTGAGCACAGATGAAAGTTGTGCTGACGGTGAGCGTCACCTTCTTCCTCTGCTGTGTTTTGCCTGGTAGAAAACTCCAACACCACTTCTAATGGGAGGAGGAAAAGGAATGAACTGTCATTCCATCACAGAGAACAGAGGAACAAGAGTTTACACATGTACCTGTCTGAGTTTCCTTTAATAAATTTCTTTTTTTAAATTTCACAAGTAACTTTTCCCCCTGCGCTCATCACCAGCCTGATTTTACCTGTCATGTGGCAACTCAATGTACAAATAAACTCTGAGAAATAAGCCAAATACACAGCTGAATTAATTAGGTTTTAGGTGAACAGTTTTATCTGACAAAGGATTTGTAATTTTAAATCAGCCAATCTTGTATTGTAGTCACTCCTGCCAGGCAACATAGCTGACTTTTTATTGCGGTGGTAGCAAAACTAACGCCTGCCATACACAGCTTAAATTTCATCCAATTCCTGATGAATTGGCTGAAATTCAAGCCATGCACGGCCCTGTCGGCGCCAGCTGTCTGAGCAAAAGTCACATTTAATTGACTTTGTCAAGAAGCAAGATGGACAGTGACAACATCCAATCAGATGAAGTATGACGTCCACTAAGATGAGACATCATCAATCATCCAATTAGATGAAGATTGTGTATTCAGGCAGCTACAAGTGTCAGCTGTCAGAATACAATAGCCGGCAAAGAAAGGTGCCTTCATCCATGCTGTTTAGCATGGATGGAGTAATCTATTGACTTGTTAAGTTTGAAGGAGGGGGCATAGGCCCAAGGTACCCAATCAGGAAGAGACCACACACAGTCCTCGATTGCAGTAATTATCCTATATACTGGTTAGCGATAATGAATAATGACAGATCTTGTAGGCACTGGGATAAGGCAATATAACAGTTGATATTCATGCAGTGGGGTAGATTTACTAAAGCCGATGCACACAGAATCTGGTGCAGTTGTGCATGGTAGCCAATCAGCTTCTAATTTCAGCTTGTTTAATTAAGCTGTGGCAATAAAACCTGGAAGTTGATTGGTTTCTATGCAGAACATTGCACCAAAGTTTGCACTCTCCAGCTTCAGTAAATAACTTCCACAGTTACCAGGCTTGGGCCTGTATTACTGGAGGCAGTGTTGCCAACCGTCAGTATTTTTACTGGCAGCAAGTAAACAATGGGCACTTTTCTCCTGCCAGTAAATGCCAGGAAGAGGAAAAGGTTGCCAGTAAAAAATATGGCTGTGTCGCTTGGCTCGGAACTGGGCATGCGCAGCTCTGGTCGGGAGTCGGCCAGAACCATCCAAGTGCCTGCTACAGTGTGTTCAGGTGGTACCGGCGAGGGGAGGGTCTGGCGGAGGCAGTGTATGAGCGTGTCGTGTGATGTCAAGGTGCAAGGGAGCTGAGTGGAGCGACCAGAGCCTCGTGTGCGGGTCTGTGGGACGGGAGCAAGGCAAGCTGGGAGCGGGACTGTCAGTGCTGTTTGGACTGGAGGGGGACTGGGAGGACCACCTGGCGTGGAGAGAGTGTGTCACTGTGACTCAGGAATTTGGAACGTGTCAGTGATGTGCTGCTGAACACTGCTGTGGGTGACACTGTGAGAGTCCATTTCATGGGCGTGCGTCGCCCATTCTAATTTCCTGTCCCTGAGCCACTTACTTACTATATTGAGAATAAAATAAGAAATATGCTTTTTGCCTTAATATCTATCTTAAATCACATTGCTAATTGCATATTGTACTTATTTGTAGCCCAAATACTGAAATTTTCACTTACAACTGTATTTTTTTAACTTTTGGAAATGCCAGTTAAGACTTGGCTTTGCCAGTAAATTTTGGGTGTCATCTCAGCAAATTTCAATCTGGTAGGTTGGCAACACTGACTGGAGGATGGTTTCTGTTGGAGAGGTGGCGCTTTGTAACGTACCGGGATGGTACTGTAAAACTGTTGAGATAAGCCCAAGGTACTGGGATGTTTCCTCTAGATCAGTTGTTCTCAACTCCTGTCCTCAGGACCCAATAACAGGCCGGGTTTTCAAGATAACTGAAATACATCACAGGTGATATCATTTGCTGCTCAGTGATTGCAGCATTCTAGTCTGCATCTCCCCAAGGTAATACTTAAAATCTGGCCTGTTAGTGGGTCCTGAGGACAGGAGCTGAGAACCAGAGGTGGGGGACTCGAGTCACATGACTTGACTCGAGTCAGACTTGAGTCACCTGTTTGAGGACTTGCGACTTGCTTGACAAAATTAAATAAATGACTCGACTTGACTTTGACTTGTCACTAATGACTTGCGACTTGACTTTGACTTGGGCTATTTGACTTGCAATGACTTGGCACCACCAGTGCTGTGTCTTGGCCTAGGCAAAAGCCGCCCCCCCCCAGAAAAGAAAGCTCCCCCCGAGTCCCGGCTTCGGGGTAAATCAGTATTTTGACTTAATTTGTGACTTGACCAAAATAAATGACTTGACTTGACTTCTAGCAAGGACTCGACTTGACTTGCTTGCTTTTTGCCACAGTAACTTGGGACTTGCTTGTGACTTAAAGGTTAAGACTTGAGACTTGCTTGTGACTTGCACATGTGTGACTTACTCCCATCACTGCTGAGAACCACTGGTCTAGATATACATTGTTCCTGTTGAAACCCTTCTAGCCAGCAACCTCTCCCTGTGCCAGTGCCAGGACAAGGTCCTCTGGAGCCCAGGGCAAACGTGGCAAATTGCGCCCCCCCACCCCAAGATGTATGATTATGTGTCAGCAAAAATCCCCCCCAAAAAATTGAGCACTAATCTGCATGCTCCCCCTAAGTATAAATCCCCCCTTCCTGACATTACAAATCCACTCCCCTGCTGAAATGCCCTCTCCTGGCACAAATCCCCCAGCTCAAATCCTCTCTTTCCCCATTTGCCCTCAGCACAAATCCTCCACCCCTCAAATTTCCCCTCCGAGCACAAAACCTCTCTCCCCATTCCAAATCCCCTGCCCCTAGCACAGATCCCCCCCCCCCAATCGTCCCTACTAGCATAAATCTCCCCCCCAAAAAAATTCAGATCTTAGCACAAATCCCCCCTCCCTACCATATTACCTTTTCTAGTACAACCCCCCCAAATCCGCCCTTCTAGCACAAATCCTCTTCACCCATCCCCCCTTCCAACACAAATCCCCCCAAATTACTGCTCCTAGCACATCTACCCAAATTTCCCCTCCTAGAACAATTCTTACCCCTACCACCCTCCCCCAAATTCCCCCTTCCAACACAAATTCCCTCCCCCAATCTGTTTGTGGTGCCCCCCTACCCCACGATACCACAGCCACCCCTTTTGCCCACCTCTTGTCTTGGCCCTGCCCTGCGCTATACACTTTTCCTCACCAGCGGGGTCTCTGATTTGTCCCTGACCTACCACTCGCTCCAGGTACACTAGAATGTCATTGATACCCTATGAAAATAGTTCTTACCAAGATGGCTACCTGAAATCTCATTTACAGATTACAGAGCCCAATTTGATACTGATCTCTCTGAGATGGACACTGATTCCTCTGAGAGCCTGACAAATCTCCCCCAACAGACTTCACTCCATCTGTAATAATCGCACAGTGCCACCTATCGCATGGAGGGAAATCTTCACCTGCCTCCAAACCTGCAGTTAGGCTAACCCTACTTCAGAAAATACAGACCCTCCTCTGAATGGACAGTGAGGGAACAGTTAAGGATACTAGTGGTGCCCCCTCGTTTCCACAGTCTGAGTGCTGGTTCAAACAGGGATATTCACGAGTTCAGGTACTTACATAATACACACATAAATGCGAAAGTCAAAACAGTCCATTTAGGCTTACTGAAGTTAAAATAATAATATTATTACGTCACAATGCAGTGCATGGTAAAAAAAAACAAAAAAAAACATATTGCAGTATGAATAGACACTTGATTTGAATAATTACTTAGCAAAGTGAAAACTGAGCTTGGAATGTTCACTAAGATTAGAAAATAATTGTTCCCTCAACCAATCATGTTCTAAATAATATCCTGTTTTTTAAATTTCTCTCATTCATGATTGGGTATTCAAAGTGAACACAGGTTTACCATAATTACCAACATTTATTCTGAAAAGTGGACAACCTCAATGTCTTTAGTAACTCAATCCCAATGTAACTGTCTGCAAAATGCAAAAACACACACGCACACACAAAAGCTCATCATTTTTAGTAAGAAACATAAAAATCAGAACTTATGGTGACACTTTTGGCCCACACGCACAGAAATTTTCCAGGCCAATACATTATGTATCTAAGTGACAATGTACTAATACTGGTTTAAATAATACATCACTGGAAGGGACTTAACAAATCAAGTTAACCATTTAGTTATAAAGAAAAGATAGCTAAAAGCATAGCATATGAAACAGACTTATTAAATATTAAACATGTCGTAATGACACAGCTGTGGATATGCATGAAATGTCAGCAGACCAATACAGCATCAGTCTTCTGAATTCGGTAATACAGAAAAATACAGCAAAATAAACCAGACAATGATTATCCCTTAAAATAGAAAATTAAACAAAAATATACACATCCAGAGGAATATTAAAGCAGCAGTCTAGGTTTTGTGATTAAAACCCCATGGGATGTATAGCAATAAACGAGCAGGGCCCTCTGATTCCTCCTGTATTGAATTGTATTGTACTTGTATTGTCTGCCCTAATGTTGTAAAGCGCTGCGTAAACTGTCGGCGCTATATAAATCCTGTATAATAATAATAATAATAATAATAATAATAATAATAATAATAAAGGGGACCTTCACCTTCCCCATTACTTCACTTATACCTCCTTCCACTCTCACAATCAGACATTACATTTTTTTAGTTTTTTTTTTTTTAATCCCTCTTCACACCTCATCTAAAGGAGAATGATGTACCCAGTTGACTACAGCCACCTAGGTTACCAAGTCACGAAACACAGGGGGCCTCTGGGCAGGCCTGGATCTAGGGGGGTGCTGGGGTGGACTGTGCCCCCCCAGATTTTAGTTGTGCCCTTCCAGGTCTCCTACCCCTGATCTATGAGGCACCCTAATGGGGACAATTGATGTAAGGAGACTCTCATGGGGACAATTGTTGTAAGGGGGACTCTGATGGGGAAACATGATGTAAGGGTATGCTCTGATGGGGACATCTGATGCAAGGAGGCACTCTGATAAGGACTCATGATGTAAGGGGGAGACTGTGATAGGGACACTTGATATAAGGAGGGATGAATTCTGTTTAATCATGCTGATCTAATGAGAGCCTAATACACATTAGTGTTCCCTGTTCAGTCCTGCATCGCCTCTGCACTACCTGTCAGATGTTATTTCTGGGTTGTGACTTGTGGTGCAGAAGCATGTTGAGTGAATGGAAAATACTGGTTCCCTGCATCTCTGCCACACTGTTAACAGTATGCCCTTTGACTTTTTATACTGTACACCCAGATCAGATAAGCTAGCTTGGGCCCTGCCTCTAAGTACTCTACAGAGCATTCGCGGCATCAAGGGGCAGGTGCAAGGACCCAGAAGAGACAGTTGGCTCCTGGTGAGAAGAAGTTGGCGGAGCTATATTAAGTGTGCAGCAGTGACAGGCCACTAAAGACTACCGCTGGTTTTGTATGTTTTTTGTGGATAATTTAGGAAAAAACACTTATGACCCGATAGGATTTTCCGACAACAAAACCGTGGATTTCTTTCAGAAGGATGTTGGCTCAAACTTGTCTTGCATACACACGGTCACACAAATGTTGTCGGAAATTCCAAATGTCAAGAACGCCGTGACGTACAACACATACGACGAGCCAAGAAAAATGAAGTTCAATAGCCAGCGCGGCTCCTTCTGCTTGATTCCGAGCATGCGTGGACTTTTGTGCGTCGGACTTATGTACACACGCTCGGAATTTTCGACAACGGATTTTGTTGTTGTAAAATTTGAGAACCTGCTCCCAAACATTTGTTGGCGGAAATTCCGACAACAAATGTTCTATGGAGCACACGGTCGGACTTTCCGACAACAAGCTCCCATCCAACGTTTGTTGTCGGAAAATCCTATCGTGTGTACAGGGCATTAGGATTATCAACATAGTGAAAAAGCTAAGAAAAAAAAAAAGGAGGGGTGAGGTTGCCTTTAATCTTTTAGTCTTAAATTTAAAAACATTTAAACACATGGAAATGTATTTTCTGTCATGGGCAGTACAGTGGATAAGTGGTTAGCACTTCCATCTGGCAGCACTAGGGTTGTTGGGTCAAATCCTAACTACATCACTACCTGCTTGGAGTTTGCATGTTCTCCCTGTGCTTGCGTGGGTTTCCTCTGGGTGTTCCAAAGACATGCTGGTAGGTTAATTGCCTCCTGACTAAATTGGCCCTCGAATGTGTATGAATGTGAGTTAGGGACCTTAGATTATAAGCTACTTGAGGGCAGTAACTGATATGAATGTATAATATACTGTATACATAAAGCGCTATATAAATGATATGCTATCCCTTCTTTTATGTTTTGAATTGTCGCTCTAATATTTTAAAGTCTACAGGGACATTTGAGAATGAAAATGACAAATGTACTTACACAATTAAAGAACTGTTAAATCCTAATTGGTAAGCTCTTGTGTTGTACACCATATGTTCTGGTTTGTCATATCTAATAAAACAATTGCTTGCTAAAAGCTGGATTTTCTTTTCCTATAGATAGGGGATTTTCTGCATGGATCTCTGTTGTCAGCACTACCTCCAGGAAACCTAAAAATCATTCCTTGTGTTGGGGCTGCCCCCGCACTGCAAGGGTTAACAGCTCGTTTCTGTCTATGGGATTTGAAAAATCTGACTTAATTACTCGATCCTCTACTCCTGCAGGTTTCACAGGACTGCTAGACAGGCTCCTGCAGCCTCTCCTCCATGCAACAGCAGTCAAAGGTCCTTTACTGTCATCAATGCCAATTCAGGGTACAGGCATACCCCACTTTTAAGTACACAATGGGGTTTATTTACTAAAGCTAGAACGTGCAAAATCATGCTCACTTCTGCATATAAACCAATGAGCTTCTAACCTCGGCTTATTCAATTAAGCTTTGGTAATAAAACCTGAAAGCCCATTGCTTTCTATGCAGAAGTGAGCCTGCTTTTGCACTTTCCAGCTTTAGTAAATAAATCCCATTGTGTACTTAAAAGTGGGGTATGCCTGTATATAGCCCTGCACTAGATGGGAGGACACTGAGAGACAGTCCACGACTGGAGCATAAAGGAGCGCCATGGGGGAGGGGAGTGGAGAACTGGGTGAAACTGCTTTTACCGTCCCCCTAAATGAGCAGTTAACCTTTACAATGTTCATGCATCCCCATGGATGATTTTTTTTCCTGGCGTTGGGCTTTAAATATGTATCAGTTCATGCGTGCACGCACACACATGTAAATGTATCCATTTATCAATGTTTTCATCACATTCCTCACTTCTTTTAATCACTTGCCTACTGGGCATGCATTCATGCAATGCTGTACCCAAACAACATTTTTTCCATTTATTTGAGACAGATAGAGCTTTCTTTTGGTGGTATTTAATCACCAATGTTTTTTTTTTTTTTCTGCTAAACAAACAAAAAAAGACCGGAAACTCTGCAAAAAATGTTTTTTAGTTTCCGTTATAAAAATTTGTAAATTAGTAATTTTTCTCCTTCACTTATGTCCGCTGATTAGGCTGCACTGATGGTAACTGATAGGCACTGAGGAGGCGGCACTAATGGGGAGGCACTGGTGAGGCTGCACTGATATGCGGCACTGAGGGGCACTGATAGGCGTGAATGATAGGCGGCACTGATGGGCACTGACAGGCAGCACTGATGGGCACTGTTGGGACTGCACTGATAATCAGGACACTGATGAAGCTGATTGGTTTCTATGCAGAGCTGCAGCAGATTTAGCATTCTCCAGTTTTTGTAAATCAACCCCAATATGTCATTCGAACTTACTTCAAAACGTTGTTTGCTTTTAACATTCAATTTTGGAGTGAATGGATATTTCTGAACAAAAAACAGATACTCAGTCAGAAATTTGTTTGAATTTTCTTGCCACGGGGGGGTTAAAAACAAATGTAATTTGACCCCCATTATCAATAAGTAAAATCAAACACACATTCTTATGCAGTAATAATAAGTTTTGCTTCTAATTGTATATAGCCCCTGTGGACCAGCTTGAACCAATGTAACTATGTAACTATCCATATACCATAACTGTCCAATCCCTGTGGAATAGCCCCTATATATATAGCCCCTGTGGACCAGCTTGAACCAATGTAACTATGTAACTATCCATATACCATAACTGTCCAATCCCTGTGGAAGCTGAAAATCACCACTACTCCACTAGCTTCCAAGTCCCATACTGGCTGCCCTGCTGCTTACTGAATACACGAGGGTGGCATGGATGCCATCCAAAGAGCGCTTTGCATTTTCTCAATGAATGCAAATATTTCTCTGATTAGATGAGGTGGAATTTGTGATGTCACTACCCTGCCTCTTTATTTTATCCATTCAGAGAAAGCTTTGCACTCATTAAAAAAAACATTTTTGGCTTCCAGGGGGATCCTATAGGTATAGTATATACATAGTTACATGGGTCCAAGATGAAACAATGTAATTATGTAAAATTATCCATACCTGGGATTCAGCTTTAAAAAAATATATTTAGCCATTGGCCTGGAGTTCAGCTTCACTTACCAAATTGGTCTTAATTTTCTACACCCAAAAGTCAGTTTGCATCACAATAAAGATGGTAGACAAGTAAGCCCAGTGTGTCATTACATTTATATGATAAATATACCAGTATGTATGGATTTTTAATAAAATGGATATACACACACATGGTATAGGGGGTATTTGCTCAAGGATTTATATTCTATGCTAATTTGGAAAACAGTGTTCCTTTAAGTTTATACAGTGTGCTACATAAAGCAGATGGTTGTGCTGCCGTCCATGCAACTTCTAGGTTTCACAGCAGATCTAGAATGCTAGAGATAGCGTGTGTATTCAGCAGAGGATGAAAATAATAAGGCTTTTCTCTTGCTTCATTCTCCAGTGCACATGTCAAATAGTGAACTTCTAAATGCCCTGGAAGAGCACAGGAGGCCGTGCACGGCACGCAGGCTCCCCTGATGCTCCATGCATCTCTGGGAAGGAAGGTGTCCTTAGAAAAATAGAAATAAGAAAACACAACCTAGTACAGCGCAGGTTGTCAGCGGGACCAGAGGTTATGTAAACTTCTAAGCAGATTAAATGTTTTATTTTGCCGGAGCAGATTTTCTGACAACTATTCAATATGCAGCCTAGCATAAAGAACAATACAATAAGATCTCAGCAGTTCTGGGACTTTTTAGCGTTGATCTTGCTCAGAAGAGACACATTCCCCGCGCAAGCATGGAGAGAACCAGTTCATCGCCTTAAATAATGTATAGGATGATTTTGGAGGCTGCAAATGCATGTCAAAAAACAGCAGCGTCTGGGGGGAGATAGTGCATTACTGTTTAAGGGCAACTCCGGCCACACAGCTAAATAAACAGATAAAATCAGATACAGAAGAATAGATAGCTTCTGGAACATTTGTAAAGTAATGCATATCCTCTATGTGATCAATCTCTTTCTGCTTCACTTTATGACTTCACAGGATCAGGACACATAAAATGAAATAAATATTTTTTAAAGAGA
This sequence comes from Lithobates clamitans, assembly GCA_037952925.1. NCBI lineage: Eukaryota > Metazoa > Chordata > Amphibia > Anura > Ranidae > Lithobates > Lithobates clamitans. The sequence continues at coordinate 8,017,810 of JBBGZY010000067.1, forward strand.
CTCTTTCCTGTTTAAGACAAAGTGCAAAATGTGCACTATACTCAAGGTAAGTATGATCTGGTGTAATCTCCAATCTTATGAGGTATCTCTCCATCATACATGGTAACCCCCCTCTGGAGCTATAAAAGAAAGAGTGAACGCCACGTCTGTAAGTAGTCCAGTATAGATTTATCAATCTAAATAAAAGATCCGTACAAAAAGCCTTCACATTTTGGGGGCTCACAATTACCCCTTCAACAGGGTTTGTGCTGGCAATGATAGTTGGAAATATCGAACAATGAGATCAAAGGATCAAGAATTAGAATGATGCCAGTATTGGCACCAGACTGACAGTACCAGATCTGTCCAAATGGGGGATTTAGGCAATGTGACACAGTCATTTTAAAGTCCACCCTTCAACCCACCAATAATCACCTTCCCCATGCTCCTTTGCAACTTGCTTGCTCTGTTGGAGTCACTGTAACACACACAAATATGAGAAGACATGTGACCACCACTAATGCAGCGCTTAGGCTCAAGCGATCAATTGCAAAGGAAGGGTTTAACAAGTTTGCTGACACTACCCAAAATGGAGTTTACCAAGGGTTTGGACTGCAATGAAATGAAGCAGCAGATGGGCATGGGAAAGGGGATTAAGGAGTGGATGTTAACCCCGTATCTGCCACCATTCGTTTAGAAACGGCACTGCAGAAGTTACCCTAGGGTGCCCAGTGCACCCTTTAATGACTATAAGTGATTGTCCTACAAGTTGCCATTTGGCACCTTGGTTCAAAGACACAGTGTACACAGCCGATTGGAATGGGTCTGTACCATATGATCACTGTGGTGGAGTCATTATGAATGTAAACAGTGTACTATTTACATTGGAGAGCCTGTTTACAATGGTGAGGGCAGACCTTTAAATCATCTGCCTGTCCTCCATTCATAGATCATTTTTTATTCATAGAAGCGATAGTATGACATCTATAAGTGAATAGGGTGGGTAGAAAGGGTGGGCATAGTGAAGCACTCTTGATGTGTCCCTGTCACAGCTCCCTCGGCTCTATTCCCCCCTGCCACACTGTTAAGATTATGGTGGTGGTGTTAGGGGAAACCAGAGGAAGATTTCTGCTAAAGCAGGAGACAGCAGCACAAGAGACATTTCTTTACTAAATTTAGGCTTTGAAAGTGTACCCATGAGGCTTCCTGGAGATGACCTTCTCAATGGGATGCTGTCGTATCAGAGGGTTGTGCAGAAATGCTCCAGACCAAGTAGTAATTGGTAAGCTTACTTTCCCTCCGACATAGGCATTCCTAAAATAGTGGCCAGAGTCCATGGCAGAGGACACTCTGATGCCATGTCAGGTCTCCCCTATATAGGAAAAATGGAAGAACTTCCACTGCAAAATGATTTCCATTAAGGAAATAAGAATAGGTGAGAGCATCAATGGGTGAAATGTGAGAGCTACATACCTAATAAGGATGGGCGAATGGTTCGGCCCGAGCACAAGTTCGGATCGAACTTTCACTGTTCGTCCGTTTGTTTGGCCCCCCGAACTGACCACAATGCACTGCGGCGCTGAACAGTGCATTGCAAGCCCCGATTGGCTAAATCAGTGAAAGCTTTAGCCAATCAGGGCACAGAGCACTGTCAGAGTCATGATTGGACACTGTCATCATGACTTTATCCAATAATGGCTCATTCCCACCCCACAGTATAAAAATATTCTTTCAATGGCAGCCATTTTCAGTGTTAGTGTGATTTCAGCGTGGAGAGAGATAGAACAGGGCTCTGTTCAGTGCTATTAGTTTGTTAGTGTGCTATACTGTACTTCAATTGTCAGTGTAGAATATTAGTTTAGTGTCAGTCTAGGGATAGTATGAGTGTAGTGAGAAGGACCATCATTCAGCTTTACATTAGTGTATAGCTAGGGTAGGGACAGTTCCGATAGCATCAGTGTAGTGACGGTTGAACACAGTCTATTTGATTGCGTTACTGCTGGTTTGTTGACATTTACTTCTGTGTGCGTTACTGCCAGTTTAACACCATAAAGTTTTGTGTGCGTTACTGGGAGTTTAACGCCATATAGTTCTGTGCGTCACTGTACGTTTGGTGCATTATATTGCAGTATATTATTGTGTATCCGTGGAGTGTGTCTGTGTAGTGTGAGTACTCAAACTAAAGTGCACCAAACACCTCTTTACATTGATTAAAGTGCATCTACATACAGATTTCAACTTCTTCTTTACATTTGCTTATAAGCACCGCCCCCTCCCTCCCAATAAATGTCTGGGAGGACAACAGGGAGAGGCAGACATTCCCTTGGCATTGTAAGGGGGCCAGCAAGATGAAGATGGAGATGATGATGAAGTCACTGATGCCACTTGGGTGCCAGATAAAGCAGAGGAGAAAACAGGAGGTGAGGCCGCACATCAAGGAGGCCGACATTAAGAAAGAGCAGAGAGCAGCCACCCTATTCCATCACATTCTGCAGCTATCATCTCCCGGCCCACTCCCCAAAGCTCAGCTGTCTGGGCCTTTTTCAGCACATCTGCAGCAGATCGCACTGTTGCTATCTGCAAACTGTGTTTCAGGTACATCAAACGTGGCAAAAACACCAACCATTTGGGTACCACATGCTTAACAGGACATTTAACGTCCAACCACTCAGCCCGTTGACAAGAGCACCTTAAAGCCACACAAAAGGGGCACAAATCTGTCCCTCCTCCTCACCCACTTCAGTCTGCCCCTGTGATACAGAGTCATTACCTTTCAGCAGCCTCCACTGACAGGGATGATGGTATAGCACAGGGTGTTCCAGGTCCTAGCAGCACACCACCAGCTGTAGACTGTAGCTGGCAAATTTCTCTGCCCCATCTGCTGCAGCAGAAAAAAAAATACAGTGCCTGCCACCCACATGCCCAGCGTCTGAATGCTAGCTTGTCAAAGCTGTTGGCTCTCCAACTTCTGCCTTTCAGCCTGGTGGATTCTGCCCCCTTCCGTGAATTAGCACAATGTGCTCTACCACAATGGCAGGTTCCCAGTCACTACTACTTTTCACGTAAGGCCTTTCCATCTCGCTCTACCATCACGTGAAAGGAAATGTTCTGGCATCGTTGGGCAAGGCAGTCAGCCGTAAAATCCACCTTACTGCTGACACGTGGTCCAGCAAGCATGAACAGGGACGATACATTTCATTCACAGCACACTTGGTAACGCTGCTTGCAACTCGAAAGGATGCAAGACAGGGCTCGATGCTGCAGCTTGTTGTGCCCCCACGTCTCCATACAGCTGGTGGTGATGATGCCAGACCTGTGAGCTCTACCCCCTCCTCATTCTCCATGCCCTCCTCTGCAGAATTGTCCTATGGACATCACGTACCCCCTAAGCATTCAAAGGGCCATTCCCAGAGTCAGGCTAAAAGGTGCCATGCAGTGCTTCAGCTGGTGTGTTTAGGGGACAGGAACCACACCGGAGCAGAGATTCTTGCAGCTCTGCAGGGACAGGCCCAGAGCTGGTTCACACCACGCCAGCTGGAGCCAGGAATGGTGGTGTGCGATAATGGCTCAAACCTCCTGTCCGCCCTTAGACAGGGAAAGTTGACACATGTACCATGCCTGGCACATGTCCTCAATTTGGTGGTGCAGCATTTCCTAAATATGTACCCAGGGTTGCAAGATGTGCTAAAGCTGGCCAGAAGAGTCTGTAGCCATTTCAGGCGGTCATACACAGCCAGTGCTCGGTTGCCTGAAATTCAGCAGGAAATCCACCTGCCTGCAAACCGCCTGATTTGTGACATGAACCACCAGGTGGAACTCGACTTTGTCAATGCTGCAGCGTGTATACATGCAGCAGAGGGCCCTCAATGAGTACCTGTGCGAATACGGCACGACAGACTCAGACTGCTTTTTTTCCCCACGCCAATGGCTGATCATTAAGGATGCATGCACTGTATTGTCACCATTTGAGGAGGCCACAAGGATGGTGAGCCATGACAGTGCATGCATCAGTGACACAATCCCTGTTGTGTTTCTGCTGGAGCAGACTCTGTGTGGCATTATGGACAGGGCACCGGAGGCAGAGCAGCAGGAGGAAGAGGAGGACTTCCTTTCCTCTCAAGGCCCACTTTATCCAGACACCATCATTCCTATGTCACAGAACACACAGGAGGAGAGAGGGGAGGAGGATGAGGAGGAGGATTCTGGCACTTTCTTAGGCTTCGAAGAAGAGGAAGACGTGTCAATCTGTAAGCGATGGCTTTCCAACCCCAGGATCCTTGGGAGTAGTATGCGGCTGGGATGAGGAAGTCTGAGGAGTCTGCTTCTCAAGCCTCGGCAAATTTGAGGCGCATGGGCAACCCCATGCTTCAAAGCCTGCGAAAGGACCCAAGAATATGTATGAAGGAGAAGGATGATTACTGGTTGGCAACCCTCCTTGACCACCGTTATAAGGGGAAGGTCTCAGAACTCATCCCGTCCCCGAAGAGAGTGCAGAAGATAAAATCTCTTGAGGACACGTTAAAGATGATTTTATTGAACATTTTTCCTGGCTCCACTAGGTTACAGTGTCATGGAAAATGTTCTTTTGAGTCTTCTGTTGGTCAAGAGAGGAGTGTTGGAGAAGGCGTCTGCCTAAGTGTGGCATTTCAGGATTTTTTTAGTCCTCGCCGCCCAGAGCTGTCAGCTTCCACATCCCATCGGCAGCGTCTGCATCGCATGGTGGATGATTACCTTGGGGCCAAAACAGAGGTGGAGAGCTTTCCAGCCGACAATCCACTGACTTACTGGATCATAAAATATGGACCACTGGCCAGAACTTGCCCAGTATGCTATTGAGTTGTTGGGCTGCCCTGCATCCAGTGTGCTTTCAGAATGGGCATTCAGTGCTGCAGGAGGTTTTGTTACTGATCATAGAATGCGTCTGTCCACAGACTCCGTGGACCGTTTGACTTTTATAAAAATGAATCAGTCCTGGATTACCAGCTATGAAGCCCCTGATGCCGATGTCACTGATTAAGTCTTTTTGGGATGTGGAATCTCCACAGGGCTTCAAGGCTGCCTAGCTTTGAAGGTGTTCAATCATTTCATCTGGAAGAATGTTTTTGGTATAGGTTTCATGGGCACAATTAACACCCAAAGACCAATTTTTTAGCACCTGTTTGACAGGTGCATATCATTGCAATTTTTTTACAGCAAGGCCAATTCTTGCTTTCATCAAGATTACCTCTATATGGTTGCGGTGGGAAGGCGCCACCGACACCCAAAGACCAATTTATACGCACCCGTTACTTCTATACAAAGTACCAGAATGTATCCAAAAAATCTATAATCTTGTTCCCAGTGCACTACATTTTGCCCTCTTCATACACACTGGCTCAAAATAAAGGCAGCTTGTAGGGAAAATGTCTTTTTTTTTGGCTTTATAAATGAAATTATTGCTGCAGCAGATTCTAGACATGGTACAGATCTGAAATTTTACAGGTAGACTAAGGGGACCCCCCCAGGCACTATATTGGAAGGAATTTTTCATTTTTATGCTCTCATTTAAAAAAACAATTAAAAAAAATCACTGCTCATTTAAAAATGACGTTTTTCATAAACTTTTTTTTTTAATTAATATGTCCCTCAGGGCAGGACCCAGACCCCTATAACAATTGTATGCCCAAATACTTGAATATAAGCCTTCAAAATGGACACTTTTGATTTTTGACATTCAGGTCCCATTGACTTCAATGGGGTTCATTATTCGAACTTTCGCAGTGTTCTGAACTTCTGGTGCGAACTGAACAGGGGTCCATTTGGCCCATCCCTAATACCTAACACCCAGTTAAATTTGGCTAACCCAGACAGATGTGAGTCTAGTGAAAACCAGGTATTAAGAGATTAAAGGAGGTGCTCCAGGTACCCCCCCCCCCCCCAAAAAAAATATTAGCATGCTACAAATACTGTTGAGTTTTAATATAAGAACACTTGTCCAGGGATCCAGCGATGTCCTCACCCGAGCCGATTCTTAAATTGGCTTCGGGTGCAGGTGCCAGCATCTGCAGTGAAGCCTGTTTCCTACTGTGCATGCACCCTACGTTGTGCCTTGTGAATTGTCCCAACGTTTTCTGGGACCTGTGATGTGTCCAAGAAGACAGTGGGGGAAGGAGGAGGAGTCGAAAGTCCAGCTTAGATCACAGCAGCAATCTGACCTGAAGTGGGTACCTGTCAAAACCAGGTAACCGCTCCCCCCCCCAAAAAAAAGTGCCAAATGTGGCAGGGTAAAGTTCTGCTTTAAGTACACAAGGTAGTGTTGGAAGAACAACAGCAATCTGCTTACATACTGTGACTGTGTATATGCATTTTACCTATCTATCCAGCAGGTGGCACTGCAGTGTTATGTTATAGAATAGTGTGTTATTCTAAGGTAAAGTAATAACAGGATGTTCTGTCTATGTTAAGTGCATGTACTTATATTCCTGTTTCCTATGTTTCTCCATTCTGTAAGACATGCATTGCTAATCCTCCACAAGGCTCCATGCACACTGGAGCTGATAAACTGCAGTTTATTAGAGTTTGGGCGTTTTTTTTAAAAGCCCATAAACTCCAGTCTATGTTATCCTATGTGTCCATGCACACATGGACATTTTTTAGCTTTAATGAGCAGTGGAGTTTATGGGCTTTTTTGTGAACGCCAGAAATTTGCGTTCAAAGTGCCGTTTTCACCTCCAAAAAAAGACAAACGCTGATAAACGCTCAAACGCGCGTTCGGCATTCTATTTTTTCAATGCATTGTGGGAGTTTGGAATGCATTGTGAGATTTTTGGCGTGTCCTCTGTGTATTTTTATTAAAAACGCCCATAACCGCTAATGCTAAAATAAACTCAAAATAAAGCTCATAAACGCTAGTACAAAACACTGTTAAAAGCACGTTTTTTCAATCAGAGTTTTCTGCCAGCAATCTGGCATCCAGAAAAAGCTTTTTTGAGCTTCAGTGTGCATGGAGCCTAAAAGTAGAGTATTCTCTGCATACAACAAGCTTCCAAGCACGATTCCATAACCTGCTGCCGGTAGTATCAATGTAAAGTGTACATTTAGCCAAAGAACCTTGGTTAGGATTTTATTACTGCATATGTATCCCTCCCTACTGGCAAGATTTACCCTTGCGTATTGTTTCTGTGACTATGTAAAGAACCTCTACAATGGGACAAAGACAACAAATAGAAAAACTGATAAAGGTTTTTGCTCTTCTCCACACTACAAAAATAATACTATTGTTGCTTTCTTTGTCCCCATTGGAAACATGCCACTCTTTTCCTCTACTAGGTACTGCACAGGAAATTAGGGGGGGGGGGGGGGTGGACATTGCATAGAAATACATACAGTAATACAATTCTGATAATGTTAATCCTTCACTACCTACAACCTAAAATTATAAATACAAAAAAATGGCCAGTGTTCCACTGCAACCTGTTAAAATCCAATTTAAAATATCCCTAAAATAAGTAAGCAGAAAAAAACTAATGGACATTTAAATACCATCTAGGCACAAAAAAAGTTAAAATCAGGTTTTGTGACCTGACACAAAGCATTACAGATTGCTAAACTCTTTACAGACAATCGGGTCACCTTGAGCCTTTAATCAATTATGTTTAGCTGGGAATCGTGTACCAGCAGACAACCCTTATAGCAATATAAAAAAGCCACACTTGTTAAATCTTGGATGTGTTAAACTTACTTGTAAATGTGATTAAAACAATTCCATCTGTTCTCAGTGTGGTTGAAAGCAAAGCAAACTTGACAGTACATATGCAGGAAAATATGTCATTTTGTGCAATAACAAGCCTGGCGCAAGTTACGTCTATTATATAAAGAAAATTTGTCAAAGTGTTACTTTACTCCACACTCTAATATTTGCATTATACTGACACCATCTGCTCAAAACAAGAATACTAAATTAATGGAACATAAGCACTCCACATTGATACCTCTTTATATTAAATTTATTTCTCTGTATATTGCCAACACATTTGACGAGTTACTAAACCCAGGACCCTGAATTCACTATATCTGGTCTCCCACAGTACACAGAACATGGAAATGCAATTATTTTAGGAAATATTAACTGCTAAATACCTTTTCTCATCAGCATTATATAGCAGTCGACTTCTATTAGTGTCTGGTTAAAGCTTGTAGGAGGAGTTTTCGTTCTCCTCTTGCTGTCCTATGAGGATACAGGACCCCTGACCCTCTGTCTGGACAGTGCTGATCACATGCACCCTCCCCAAACAAACAAACAAACAAACAAAAAAACTGTCTAGCAATACACACCAAACTGAGCATGTGCAGAGTGCCCCAAGGATCTGTACTAGTATCAGCAGATGGATTGGGACAGTAAAAGAAGGGGAGGATCAGAGAGGACAGGATCAAAAAGCCTTTTTGCACAATGAAGAGGATTAATACCTTAGGTTCCACAGCGAGTATAACAAGAATGCTTTGCTACATATACAGACTGATTTTACTATTGTGGGTTTGGTAACACTTTTAAGCTACTTTCATGCAGGGGTGGTGAGAGCATCGGCGGTAAATCGCCGCTAGTTTTAGTGTCGCTTTACCGTCGTTCTATCAGTGCTTTTTCCACTGCTAGTGGGGAGCTCTTAACCCCTGCTAAGAGACACTTTACAGGCGTTATTTTTAGCGTAAAATGCCTGTAAAGCGCCTCAGTGTGAAAGTGGCGACCGTGTGTGCTCCATCGGTCTTTTGCTGGCGGAATTCCAGCCAGCAAAAGATTGGGAGCATGTTCTCTATTTTTCGGTCGGGAAAATTTCCTATCCAAAAATGCGTTCGTCTGTATGCAATTTGGACGCGCAAAAAATCACGCATGCTTGGAAGCATTAAATTTCATTTTGTCGGCTCGTCGTAGTGTTGTACGTCACCGCGTTCTTGACGGTCGAAAGTTCAGAGAACTTTTGTGTGACCATGTGTATGCAAGGCAAGCTTGAGCGGAATTCTTTTTTTCTGACGGAAATTCTGATCGTGTGTACGTGGCATAAGGAAAATCAGTTTTGCCATGTGCATGCTAGAGACAGTGAGAGCAACTTTAGGACACGGTGCTGTAGTTGCTCGCTGTGCTCCCACTACACTATCTTACCTCCACCCAGCATGGGGAGTTAACCAGCAGAAAAAGCTTAATAGACTTGGATGCTGGCCGCACTGAATTATGAGAGATGTAGTTGTATGGAAGGATCTTACTATGGAGATCAATGAGCAATTAGACTAGAATCCCCAGGAAGAAACTGCTAGGTGGAGGAGAGGAAAGCTGTATTTACCCACAAACAAAATGGCTTCCTCTTGCGCACCTCATAGTGTGCACACATGTTTGCTACAACCTGTGACTGGAGTGCTCAGAAACCGGGAATTGTGTCTGGAGTACCCTGAGTGCTGAGCTGGAAGGACTGTGGATAGCTAAGTACTTGGATTAAGGCTTGCTTTATCTCTGGGACTGCTGAGAGGCCGTTGTCATGATTGTTCTTCTGCTGCTGGCAGAGACTGGCCATCTACCTAGCGGTTAGAATCACTGTATGCAGACTTTAAAGGGGACTGTGCTATTTAGCACCACCTTAAAGACTTGGCCCTGACACTAGCCGGCTGAAGACTCAGAACTAAGAACTGCATACCAACCAACTACTTTAAGAAATTTGCCCTAATTGCCCATAGTCAGAGGTACCCCCCATCCTTAGGGAGCTACAGATAACATCATAGCCTTTTACCTACAGTGCACTCTGAAGAGGGTATATGTTACTGGTCACAGAGATGTTGCTGTAGGACTATTCAATAATTGCTACGACTGCTATTGCCGTGTTAGTTTTTGCTCACTTGGTGCAGTTTTCTATCCTAAGCTGCTTTAGCCTAGAAATTCTATTGAATAGCGTATTGTGAGTGAATTGATTCTTTTATCTTCTCATATATATGTATTACCATTTACCTTAAGCCGTGACAATATATCTACTATATTAACAGTTTTCCGGTTTGATGCTTGTTTACTGATATTGAAATGCAGTTATGTGCAGGATACTCATATTTGTGCTCACATAAGTTTGCTGCAGCAACCATTTGCTTATACAAGGTGTGTCAGAAGGGACAAGGTTGTTCACGGAGTTGAAGGCAACAGAACAGAGAACCCAAAGTAACAAGCAGATCTTGCAGGGGTAGTGCTACATAAGCTTAAACTGTAATTCCATTTTTGTTAAGAAAAAAACAAAACAAAAAAAACCACAATCCTCACTAGGTGAACTATGCCGGTTGCATTTTTTTTTTTTACTTTGAAGCAGATTCCTACCTTTTCTGTTCTGAAAATTGCAGTTTGTTTCACAATGTCCTTTGCAGATTGATTTTGAATGGAAGGATCTGGTTCAATAATATCACCTGGTGCACTCTCAATGTTCTGATGAGTAAAACTGAAGGGTTGGCACCCCTTTAGAAATGTTTAACCCTTGACATATATTTCACCGAAATCGAAATTCCTATTGCAGAAGGTTTCTCGACTATTTATCATAGTGCATATTTCTGGTAAAAATTTGTGAACCAAACACACAAGAAGGACATTTGTGGAAACATTCCATACAGCAATGGTGTACAGCACACCTCCAGGTTGCCATATTGCATTTTATTTTACAGAAAATTACAGCAGCTGCAAATTACATTAAATCGCATGTCTTGTCTAGCAATTATAAAGGTTATTTATTTTTGTTTTATTGACTATGTTTTCCATAAAAGTTCCATTATCCTTTAAAAACTAATTTTCCACCACTCTTACACAGGTACTCCAAGACAAAATTTTGGTGTAAGCCAATTTTGGTATTAGTGTGTTTCTGCATATTGGAGGGGACTGAAGTGAGTATGGTACACAGTATAATACCCGCACAACTGCAGGAAGATCCTACAAACTTTATTCTGTACGTTTAGATGAGAAATCAGTAGTCCAGCAATTCATTATGTTAAGGAAACCTTTACCAATAGTAATTGCCTGCCATTGATGACATTTTGAAAAATGCTAGTTGCCTAGCTGTCATCTCTATCCAATGGTTTCAATATTGGACAGACATACAGACCAAGTCATAGTAAAATGTACTCCTGATTTGGTTCTTAGTCACTGACAAAGTACTGAAAACCACTGATTCTGATTAAAAACCATTCAACTATATTTTCAGGTGAGGCAAGCAATTGCCTCCTACATACTTCATGACTATAGGATTCATCAGCTAAGACCCCTTTCACACTGGGGCGCTTTGCAGGAGCTACAGCGCTAAAAATAGAGCCTGCAAAGCGCCCTGAAACAGCCGCTGCTGTCTCTCCAATGTGAAAGCCCCGAGGGATTTCACACTAAAGTGGTGCGCTGGCAGCGCGCTCAAAAAAGTCTTGCTAGCAACATCTTTGGAGCAGTGAAGGAGCGGTGTATACACTGCTCCTTCACCGCTCCTGCCCATTGAAATCAATGGGGCAGCGCGGCTATACCACTGGCATAGCGCTGCTGTAGCAGCGTTTTGCGGTGGTTTTTCACCCTTTTTCGGCCACTAGCGGGGGTTAAAACTGCCCCTCTAGTGGCCGAATAGCGCCGCTAAAACGTTGATAAAGCAGTGCTAAAAATAGCGCCGCTTTTACTGCAGACGCCGTCCCCGCCCCAGTGTGAAAGGGGCCTTACAGTCCTTGAACTTATAATAAAAACAAAACATTGCGTGACATGGGTTTAAATTACCACAACAGCCCTTTTATTTAAAGTGGAGTTCCACCCAAAAGTGGAACTTCCACTCATTAGATTCCTCCCCCCCTCCGGTGACACAGTTGGCACCTTTCACGGGGGAGGGGGGTACAGATACCTGTATATTACAGGTATATACCTGTATATTACAGGTATCTGTACCCACTTCCGGCATAGATACCCGCAGAATCTGCGGGTATTTACGCCACTTCCTGCTCCCTCCCCGCTGCCTGCTGGGAAACACACGGGTCCCAGAGGCAGCAGGGACCATCCGTGTTGCGCTGCGCGACTCGTGCATGCGCAGTAGGGAACCGGGAAGTGAAGCCGCACGGCTTCACTTCCTGATTCCCTTACCGAAGTCCTCGGCAGCACCCGAGGATGGAGAGATGCTTCGGCCTCGAGTGCCGACATCGCGGGCGCCCTGGACAGGTAAGTGTCCATGTTTTAAAAGTCAGCAGCTGCAGTATTTGTAGCTGCTGACTTTTAAAAAAAAAATTTTCGGTGGCGCTCCGCTTTAACAAATTAATAAACAACAAACAAAAACAATTCTAACACCAGGGTGTCCTTAAATCCCATTTTGGACTATTACCAACCATGTCTTCAGCCGTGCCCCATCTGGCTCGAAGACGTTGCAATTTCCGCATTTTGACTTTCCCCCAGGGGACCTAGCTCCTGGGAGAACCACCAACAACCAATCAGGTGGAAGCACCATACCCTAGATGGGCCCCCAATTGTTCTACAATCTGGTCAATCCTTGACCCCCCAAAGACCCCCTGACCCACCACGTGAGCCTGAGTGACACCTTACTCAAGCGAGTCCCTCTACACCTGAAGAGCCCTCTGCACCCTTTTCTGTAATAACAAAAACCAGAAATCCGTGCCCACGGCATTCAAGTGAACACCATCATCCCTCCAATAGCCAATAGTCAGGTCCTCCAGATCTCGATGGCGAACCACTAAGCCCCCAAGACGAGACAGAAAGCATCCTATCTCCCTGTTGGCTTTAATCCTGGCCTTATTCAAGCGCTCAACAGAGCGAGCATGACGCCAATTGTGTCAGGCCGCTATGTCCGACCACACGATGACTATACCAGGGAAATCACATATCAAGCGCAAAATGTCAAATTTTACATCTCTGACGAGGTCCCTGTCATTCAGACATGGGGGTTCAGGCCAAGCACCAGAACATCGGGAGGCCTGTCAATTTTTTAAAAATAATGAAAGTCAGGAAGAACCCGGCCCCACATCATGCCTCTAATGCCCAGCCATTTACAGACTGCTTCACTCCTGGGAACGCTGAGTTGTGTCCCTTCCGGAATGTGCATTCACTCTGATCGCCACCCCAGAAGATGTAAGAGTCTCCCAAAATCCACACTAGGCCCTGAGGAAAACCTGTAATAAGAAAAAAACAAAGAAAAAACATAGAGCCAAAGAAAAACACCCAAAAAACAAGTACAGAACAATGAACAACATTACAGCATGTGTGGGCAAAAATAAATTTTAAAACGGTCAGACTCCCACCTCCCTATAGGTTTTACCACCTGCTGACTCAACCCCCAGCGAGCCACCTCCGTAGCTGCCCCCACTCTGAAGGAGTGAGTATTAAACTGGGTAGCTGTCCTGCCAACCTCAACCAAACAGCGCTTGAAAATCGCCACAAACTGAAAATGCGACAGGGATGATCCATCCACATGCCGCAAAAAAAGCCCCTGCACTCCCTCCCAGATCTGCATGAAACGCTGTACAGCGAGAACCAGACACAACGTTTCCGGAAGCACTTGAACAACATCAACACCCTTGCCCAACTGATCAGTTTTAGTTCTGCTGATATAAAGCTGGACACTGTCAGTAGTGACCTGTACATCCAAAAACATGAACCCACCCAAACCACGCTTGTTTTTGCTCACTAACTCCCCAATCAGCAGGGCCCCAAAAAAGGCCAAGGCAAAAGCCGCCGTCAACCTCAAAAAGGAAGGTACAAACCCTGGGCAAGATCCCTACCAGCTCCTGGAGCAGCTCAAATGATACCGGGCTCCTGCTATCTGGTACCACACGTCCGCGCCGAAACCCTTTCATGGCCTGTCGCACCATAAAGTCTTTTGTAACGTCATGCAGGCCCTCTAGCTTGAAAAGGAAAGCTAGAGCAGCCCACCTCTGGTTCATTTTGGATACATATGCGCCTACGTAGAACTCCATCCTGATCATCTACAAAAGCAGGGAAAGTCTGTCCCGATCTGAAGAGAACTTACCAATCCGTACCAGTCCCGCCAAACAGACGAGTAGTCCACCCATGTACCCTCACTCACCGAATTCTGCACTAGGGCACCAGCTAATCCAATGCCAGTCTCCACAGATGTGCAGGACAAGGAACCGCCCTCTGCTCTGCCGCTGGCGCCAGCTTCCGGAACCTGTCCCACTGAAAACGAGACAAGGCATCAGCATCGGAATTCTCAACTCACGGAACATGTGCAGCTTTCACAAAACAGTTCAAACTTAAACAATGAAGAACAAGAAAATGCAGCAAGCGCACTACTGGCGGAGATGAAGCGGACAGACTGGACACAACCGTAACCACCCCCATGTTATCACAATGAAAGCAAACCCGCCGATTTTGAACTCGAGGCCCCCAAATATCTACCGCCACCACGATCGGGAAAAGCTCCAATAGCACCAGGTTGCTCAAGAATCCCACGGCACGCCATTCCTCCGGCCATGCAGCCGTGCATCATGCCCCTTGACAATAAGCCCCGAAACCCAAGTTGCCAGCAGCATCGCTATACAGGTCAAAGTCAAAAGCCGACACCACCGGGGCCATCCACAAGGACCTCCCGTTATAAGAGGTCAGAAACTCATCCCACACCCGCAGATCAGCCTTGTGTTCGCACGAAAGTCTAATGTAGTGATGCGGCAATCGCACCCCAGAAGTAGAGGCACTAAGGCGATGGCAAAAAATGCGCCCCATAGGCATGATGCGACAGGTGAAATTCGCCAACAAGGATTGCAACTGTTTCAGCCTAACCTTTTTCACCTGCAAGGCCGCACCAACCATCAACCGCAGGTCCTCCAATTTTTCAATTGACAAGCGACACTCCATCGCCTGCGGGTCAATGATGATACCCAGGAATTAAATCTCCGTGGAAGGACCTTCCATTTTTTCCGTTGCAAGAGGGAACCCTGAACCCCCGAGCGATGCCTTCCAATGTCTACAACAGGGCCGAGCAAACTGTGGACTTCGGGGTTCCGATACAAAGAAAATCGTCAAGGTAATGCAGAACGGAGTGTACTTGCGATTCCTCCCGTACCACCCATTCTACAAAAGTACTAAAAGTCTAAAAATAGGAACAAGAAATGGAGCAACCCATGGGAAGACAACATTTAACAAAAAACTGCCCACCCCCAAAAACAACCCAGCAACGGTTGACTCTCCGGATGAACCTGCAACAGACGAAAAGCGGATTCAATATCCGTCTTCGCCAACAATGCCCCCCAGCCTTACCGCTGAACCCAACTGACCGCCGCATCAAAAAATGTTTACGACACAGAAGTTAAATCAGGCTCAATCGCGTCATTCACCGAAGCTCCCTTCGAAAACGACAAATGATGTATCAGCCTAAATTTGTGGGGTTCTTTTTTATGGACCATCCCCAAAGGTGACACATGCAACAAAGGTATGGGTGGTTAATTGAAGGAGCCGCCCGTCCTGCCCATGTCGACCTTCTTAGCCAATTTCTCAGTCACTACCTGCGGAAACTGAAATGTGGATTTTAAATTCTTGGGCACAGAAGGCCCAGACAGAGGTAACGAACAAGGAATCTGAAAGCCATTGGCAAAACCATCAGCACGGAAAACCGGCGGCGCTCTCCTGGGATAACTATTTATGTACGGCAGCATCTCGGACAGGTTTACTGGGGTCCTCCCTTTTTGAAGTAGAATCCCCTGATTGGTGCTTCCCCTTTTTAAAGCACTTGGCATAACTGTGGGCGCTCCCGCAGCCGGAGCACTCATGGCAGAAACGACAGGCCACGCCAAAACAGCACGTTCCCTCGTTGAACTGCCAACAGTAGTTTTTTCAGTGTGTGGCCGACTGTCCAGCGGCACCTGAACCACCGCCCCCCCCCCCGAAAGGGCTGTCCCAAAGCCCGTGCCTGCACCATGAGCTTCATCCAAAACCCAATATCCTTATGATCCCAGCGTAACTGAGGCCTCGCGGCTTTCCGCCGACAAAACTGCTCTTCATAGCGGAGCCACGCCAATCCCCCGTAAACCCTATGGCCTTCCCCAATAGCGTCCAATTAGCAAAAGAGCGGAAAACAGTTCTCAGGTTCTCTTTCGCTAACGACGCTTGCCAATATAGCAAAGGCCTGAAGCCAATTAGAAAAAGTCAGAGGGATAAGCTGCCAACGACGCCTCTCCTCCTCCTCCTTCTTGCTCTCGTCCGCCTTCCCCTTGTCTATATTAAACTTCTCTAAAGACAAGAGGGAGAATATTTCCATATGTTCTCCCCGCCAAATCTTTTCCCTGATTTCCCTGAGCTTTCACCGTCGGTGAGGCAGATTCATCCTTCCTCCCCGGCCTGTCATGCTGTGACACTGTGCCCACTGCCGCTGGCAGCGCAGAACTAGGTATGATGGAGACATCACGGCCTAAGCCATCAGATATGGCCACGGCAGGAATCCACGCCCCCGTTGGCCCCCAAAATGGGCCCAGTAGGCCCAGGCGGAGCACAACGGTCCAGCAAATCACAAAATCCTGCAAAAAATTCTGCCAAGCCCAACATACTCCTAGAGTCCCTTACCGGCAGACCTACTATAACTCTGCCCTGTGACCCACCCTGATCTACTGTACCAACCCCGACACCCTGAGATAAAGAGGTGGATAAAGAATGTGACTTACCAGGCTGCCTTCACGCCGGATGTCGAGCAGCCACACTTCCGGATCCCGGCTGGCTCTGAAGAGTAGGGCGCACGGCCGCTGACTGCCCGCCGCCATCGCTGGATACCTTGCCGGTTTTGTCAAACGACTCACAGAAGGAAGTTGCCACAGGCGCCCCTCTCTCTGTAGACTCAGGCCCAGTGCACCCCAATGTATCTTCGTCCACCTAAGGCACTTTAGACAAAGTCGGAAAGCGGCAGGGTCCCCATGCTGGCCATTTAATTGGGTATAGCCACTCCCCTATGTAGCTGTCTCTCCAGAATCATTTTTTTATGCTGCACCGCCATAGTAGAAGCAGCAGAGGGTGCCAAATGCCTTCTGCTCCCTGATGCTGGACTCTTCCTGTGCTGAGCCTCTCTCCCAGTCACAGGGGAGGGGGCCGCTCGCTCCGGACACTGTGCAGGGGGGAACATGTGACCTCAGCTCACGGCGGCCTCCGGATCCACAGGCTGCCATCCCAGCGTTAGAGGGGACGGGGCTCCCGCTCCTCCCCACAGCTGAATGATTCCCATGCTGAGCCGGCCTCCTGCTAGGCACATCAGCAGGAGAGCCGGCCTCCATGTCCTGGGATAGAGAAGAGGGAGTGAGAGCGTGGCGTTCCCTCCTCCCATGGGTCCCGCTGATGAAGGGGATTCCTTCCAGGCCCACTGCAGGAGCCAGAGGCAGGTGGCACAGCAGGGGACACTGGAGGGTGCCTATTGGAGCTCCCATGCGGCAGCCGGACCCGGGGGGTGTGAGAAGGGCTCAATCGCTCAGGAGGGCAAACCCTCCTAGCGCGTTTTGATGATGGGGGGACCCTGGAAGAGATGGATCAACCCCCGACCCCCCTAACATACCCATCAGTTGCTGCTGGAGCCACAGCTGCCTGGTCTCACAAGGCCTCCAAGTCGCTCATCCTGTCCGTTATTCTTTCCGCAGGGAACAGCAGAAGCTCTTCAATCAACAGAACTACCGGAGTGATTACCCATCAGCCCTTGCACGGACAACACCCCCTGCGGCTCCTCCCTGACCATCTGACCCCTAATACACCAATCAGGTAAGCTACAACCCTACCCCCACTAACTACCTATTTATTAACCCTTCCCCAGACCTGTTCCTCCCTTAGTCATGTGGATCCTGCATCACTTTTTTCTTCTCCGGGTCACACTATACAGATTTCCTTTAAAAAACCCAACACATCCAACTGATTATGTCTATACCTCCCAACTTTTTGGGACGGGAACGAAGAACTATTAGCAAACATATGTAGGCATAGGACACCCCCTGCCACACCCCCTTTTATGCAAACAAATGATTAGTTAAACCCACAAGTGCCTTTTTTTCCACTACTATTTTTATATTGGCTTTTGACGTTTACAGTGCAGCAATTTAGAAATTGGATGAAAGGTTGAGCACTGGGAAACACTTTTGGAAAGTTAAAAAGTATATTTTATACACAACTGGGAGCTATGATTATATCTGTTTCACATCAACACCAAATGTGTTTATAACATCTTGTGCTATAACATGTCTATGCAAGATCTAAATATTCTTAGTTAATCTCGAGCACAATGTGTAGGGTCTACAGCTTCTGCAGTTTATCACCTTTTTCTAATTTCTGTGTTATGTGCATGTCTTAGCAGTCTAAATATGTTCACCTATTTCTATACATCAACTTTTCGCTCAAATGTCTCTTGGCGATTGACCTCATCTCTCCTCAAAGCATCCAAGTTTTCAAAAGTCACTTACCTTCTGCCCGTCAACATGTCATTATTCATGGTGTATAAAGTAACTGCACTTGCCACTCTCTGTAGTCAACATTCACTTCAAAGTTCTATAAAAGTGTTTCTTTATAGGCAACTGTCTGTGTATTTCCCCCTGACCTTAGTGGGACCAAGTGGTCCACTGTGGGACTCTACGAAGTTAAATCAAACTCAGGATATTCCCAGCCATTGAGATTAGGACAGATGAGGGTCATGGAGTTTTAAAATCAAGAACACCCAAGATTAAAGCTTATGTTTAGCTTAAAAAAAAAATCCCATACACCTATAGTCTCACCTTCTGTAGGTAGCTCCATCCTGGAGAAATCTTCACTGCAGGGATGCCTGTCCACTTCCTGTCTCTGATATTCCAGTGCTGGAATGGTTATCAGCTTTAGATATTTAGGCAGAACAGCAGTACAGATGATCCAATGGGGACACGCCTCCTCCATCCTTCTCCTCCAGTGAGAAAAGTTATTTCACTGATTACACAATCTGTAAATGGAGAGTTGTGTGATCAGACTTTCCCCTATTCACAGATTGTCTTACAAGCAGCGTAACCCGCGGAATAACTTTGCCCACTAGAGGAGGAGGATGGAGGGGGTGTGTGTCAGGGCTGGGCTCAGCCCTTCCTTCTCAAAGCTGGCCACTTAGCTGTCGGCAAATTGCCAGCTCCTATCTCTCCACAGTGACTCGCCTGTTGATGATATCCTGCTCGTCAGTCATGCCTACTTAAGCCGTCCAGTCCAGATGATCTCTGCCTTCCCCTTGGTCACATCTCTAGAGACGCTCTCCTGTGTTCCTGTTAAAGACTTGCTTGGATGACATTCCTTCTGGCTCCAGATCCTGCTTGCTGTTCTACTACGCTTATCTCTGGCTCCCTGACGTTTTAGCTTGTCTGACTATCCGTTCCAGTTTCTGAATGCTGGCTATATTTTGACTACGTTTACTCTGTTTACCTTTTATTATTATTAAACAAGCGTGACTTAATTGTATTTCTGTCTCAGTCTGATTCATGGTTTCTGACAGCGTGTCCCAGACAAACCATCTGTACTGCTGTTCTCCCTTAAGATCCAAAGCCGTTAACCATTGCAGCACTGAAAGTTCAGAGACAGGAAGAGGACCAGCATCCCAGCAGTGAAGATTTCTCCAGAATCCACCTCCCTGCACAATGTGGAAGTAGCTTCTTACAGGTAATACAACTATAGCTTTAGGTTTTTAATTAGCTGGACCAGTTGAGCATTAAACTACCACAAGCTACCTAATCAATTGTATATGATCTCCCAATGATTAATGGTATTGATTGTTTGAAAACTGAGTTGGTAACATCTTGTAATACAGCTAAGGTTTTATGGGCATTTAAAGAATATGTTGTTCCAACATTTCATATTCCTGATATGTTTTAGAGGTTTACATATCCCTTTTACGCCTAAGCCTATTTCTGACATTTTTTGCTTAGTTAAAATCCATATTTTTTGCTAGAAAATTACTTAAAACCACCTAACATATATATATATTTAGCAGAGACGCTAGAGAATAAAATGGTGCTCGTTGCAATATTTTATGTCACACGGTATAACGCATTGTTATGGAAAAAATGAATTGAAAAAAAACTAAACAGTAAAGTTAGCCCAATTTTTTTGTACATGGAAGATGATGTAACGCCGAGTAAACAGATACGTAACATGTCATGCTTTGAAATTGTGCACACTTGTGGAATGGCAACAAACTACGGTACCTAAAAATCTCCGTAGGCGACGCTTTAAAAAAACATATTGGTTACCAGGTTTGAGTTACAGAGGAGGTACTGGAATTATTGCTCTCACTCTGACGATAGCGGCGATTCCTCACATGTGTGATTCGAACACCGTTTACATTTGCGGACACGACTTGCGTATGCATTTTCTTTGTTGCACAAGCATGTGGGGACGGGGGCGCTTAAAAAAATTTTTAGTTCTTATTTATTTTTTTATACATTGTCACTTTAAATTTTTTTAAAATTCTGATCATTTTTATTGCTGTCACAAGGAATGTAAACATCCCTTGTGACAGTAATAGGTCCTGACAAGTACTCTTTATGGAGGGATCGGGGGTCTAAAAGACCCCAAATCCCTCCTTTTTAAGTGCAGATTGCCAAAAACGGTGATTTTGAATACTGTCATTTTTTTAAAAATCGCCGCCATTGGCAGCCGAGTAAACCGGAAGTGACGTTGTGATGTTGCTTCCAGGATTTTACATTGGAGACCCGATCAGAGATAAATTTGGCTGCGTATGGGTCTCAGCCTAGCCGGCGGATGCGCCAGCTGGTGGCTCAGGTCTCCCGGTGGGACAGGAGGCCCGGGAAGAGCTCTTTTAGGATAACAGCCTAGCAGCTTTTAGCCGCTTTGATTGTTATCACTAAAGAGCCAACCGCCCGCTATAAAAAATGGTACTGGGTGATGCCTGCAGCTGCAGGCTTCACCCCGCTATATAACCCCTTCAAGCCTGAATGCAAATTTGCCTACGGTCGGTGTGAATGTATGAAGATAAAAAACCTTGAGCCTTTACAATCACTTTAAGAATGCTAATAAGCATCATTATCCCAGTATGTACATTTATTGCGACAGTACAGACCGGCTGTGCAGAATCACGTATGCGTGATTCTGAATTTCCGAGTAGGGGGTGCCCACCCAGCTGTGCTTCGTCACAGCGCATCGTGGTTGACTGCTGGTACCCAGCGATCGGCTCTGAGCTTCATGGAACAGCACAGAGCTGTGTTCAGTGGCAGGGGATCGAGTTGTTTTTTTCATTCCCTGCTAAGCAGGGATTGAAAACAACTATATCCCCAGTAAAAGCAGCACACATAAACACTTATGCCCCGTACAAACGGTCGGACATTGATCGGACATTCCAGCAACAAAATCCTAGGATTTTTTCCGACAGATGTTGGCTCAAACTTGTTTTGCATACACACAGTCACACAAAGTTGTCGGAAAATCCGATCATTCTAAACGCGGTGACGTAAAACACGTACGTCGGGACTATAAACGGGCCAGTAGCCAATAGCTTTCGTCTCTTAATTTATTCTGAGCATGCGTGGCACTTTGTCGTCGGATTTGTGTACACACGATCGGAATTTCCGACAATGGATTTTGTTGTCGGAAAATTTTATAGCAAGCTCTTGTGTGTCGGAAATTCCGATGGAAAATGTGTGATGGAGCCTACACACGGTCGGAATTTCCGACAACAAGGTCCTATCACGCATTTTTTCACAACATTTTGTTTATGTAATACAAGAAAAGAAAACCCAGAGATGATCAAATGCCACCAAAAGAAAGCTCTATTTGTGTGAAAAATTCTATAAATTTTGTTTTGGTACAGCATTACATAAATGCGCAATTGTCAGTTAAAGTAGCGTAGTGCCGCATAGCAAAAAAATGGCCTGTTCATGAAAAACCAGCTGAAGCTGAAGTGGAACAAGCTCAACCCTTGCAAGAAAAAAAAAAATACGAAAATTAGTATGCAACACTATCTGTCTATATCTATATAGGCTTACCCTAAAATGACCTAAAACACTTCTAAGATAACACCATTTTCTGTTGTCTGTACCTCTTTTTAATCTTCCAGTTGAATCCTTTGTACCTGGAGGTCCTCTTTGGATCCTTGGCTTAAGCCAGTGATGGCAAACCTTGGCACCCCAGACGCGTTGGAACTACATTTCCCATGATGCTCAACTACACTGCAGAGTTAATGAGCATCATAGGAAATGTAGTTCCAAAACATTTGGGGTGCCAAGGTTTGCCATCACTGGCCTAGGTTGAATATGGGGCCATAAATTCTGCCTGGTGGGATTACAGTGACACTAAACTCTGGTTTAAAAAAAATTCAATTCAAGTATGTACTGTATTCTTAGCTTTAAAAAGTCCTTTCTATTGCTCTCAACCTCCTCCAAATCTCTCAATTCCTTTTTTTTTGCTACTGTGATCCAACCACTTGTTAGATGGTGGCTATATTAGTTCTCCATGGACCCACTGTATGCAGGAACATAGTCATCTTCTCTTGCTCACTCCCGAGAACTATAGACTAGGGACTGTGGGATTTGTAGTGTGCATAGAGCAGTGTTGATGACTGCAACAATTGTGCACTGCTTGTTCCAAAACTAACAGAAATTATGGGGGGAAAGGAGAGGTTCTGGAGCTCATGGAGGATGTTACAATGAGCCAGAAAAACACAGTAAGAAAAATTATATGCAAAATAGATCAGTGCCATTAAGTAGTGGATGTGTATGGATTAGTCTTGGAGAAAAACTATATAATTTAGTGTCACTTTAAGCACCTTGTAGTGCCACTTGAGCAGTAAAGATATTTGACATCTGAATGACAGGGGGCAGGGCTTAATTTCAACTTGAGCAAATGTTGTTTATAGCCCGGTTCACTTTAAGGATAAAAATAAATGTGTTTTATGCAGATAGCAAATGCAGACCACACAGAAAATTGATGGAAGAAGACAGAGGTTGATGGTCGATTATCAAAAGTTTTCAATATTCTAGCAGTGCATTGTCAACTACTCAAAACTGAGCAATCTGCTGTTTCTGAACTCAATAAAATGTGTCTGACAGTAGACTGTATGCTTCTGCTTCCCAATGCAAACATTCACATTTGTTAAAAAGGTACTGATATAGCAGAATGACAAGCTGCCACAAAAACCCATAAAAACACAAAATGCAGCATGCTGAATATTTTATTGCATTTTGAGATAAGAATACATGTAGCAGTCACTTTGCGGCACAGAAAAAGACAGGAATCTGAGCCACAACCACAAATATTGGAGGTGCTGTTGAAAGTTATCCCATGAAACTTCACCCCCCCCATCCCCCCCAAGCCCCCCCAAGGAAATTTAGACCAATCGATGTTTTGAATAACATGGTTTTCAATCATTTAAATAAAGGGAAAAATATAACAATTTGGGGTCAGCCCTCAAAAACTAGTATATACTATTTTATATATATATATATATATATATATATATATATATATATACATATACACATATACACACACACACACACATAGTACATACATACACACACAGAGAGGTTAAGTGAATAACATTGATTATCTAATTACAATGGCACCTGAAAGTAGGTGGGATATATTAGGCAGCAAGTGAATACGTTGTCCCTGAAGTTGTATTGAAAATAGAAAAAAAAAATAAATGGGCAAGCATAAGGATTTGAGAGACTTTGACAGGGGGCCTACTTGTAATGGCTAGACGACTGGATCAGAGCATATCCAAAACTGCAGCTCTTGTGGGATCTTTCTGTTCTGCAGTGGTCAGAACCTACCAAAAATGGTCCAAAGGTGGAAGGGAAATCGGCTAACCTGTGAGAAGATCATGTGCAGCCAAGGCTCATTGATGCACGGCGTGTGGGGGGGGGGGGAGGCTGGCACTCGTGTAGTTTGATCCAGTAGAAGAGCTATTGTAACTCAAAAAAGTCAATGCTAGTTCCAGTAGAAAGGTTTCAAAACACACAGTGCAAATTGAAAGAACAAGGCCGCAATCCGTGGGAATCCCACTGGTAGGTTCATTGTGTATAGCTAGTTGTAGACACAATCCACTCCCTTAGGCTGTGAGGCTCTACACAATAAACCTAACAATTTAGAACTCCATGGAGTGTGGCCTCGTTCTTTGATTTTACCATATATATGGAGCTAGACAAGCTCTTGGGATCTGCATCAGGAGCAGTGGACTTCCCAAGAGGTTGTTTTAGGAGCCTGGAGTGGTGCAGTTTTTCTTTTGACATTTCACAGAACATATAGTGCATTGTAGTTTGTTGTATATAGGGCTGTGTAGTTACAGACTGGTTAGGGTGCCCATGCTGACCCATGTCCATAGCCAGAAGTGCCTACACTGGGCACATGAGTGTCAGAACAAGACCATGGAGTAATAGAAGATGGTGGTCTCTTCTGACGAATCACGTTTTCGTTTACATTATGTAGATGGCCGGGTGCATGTGCAGGATGCATTATGGCACCAGGTTGCAGTATAGGATGAAGGTAAGCTGGTGGAGGCAGTGTGATGCTTTGGGCAATATTCTTCTGGGAACCTTGGGTCTTACCACCTTCCATGGAGGCCACACCACACAACTTACAGGGCTTATAAGTACCTGCTACTGACGGCTTGGTGCTAGATACCACAGCATACCTTCAGAGATCAAGTGGAGTCCATGCTTCAACGGGTTATGATGGGTGGTAATAATGTTATGGCAGATTGAGATTACATTATATATATATATATATATATATATATATATATATATATATATATATAAAATGTATTTTGACTACATAACACCATCCCCTCGCGCCTCATTGCTAACTTAGGCGGAGGTCCACAGAAATGAACTGGGCTGAGATGATAAAAATGCTTGAGATTTCCATGTAGCAGAAGCAAATGGTACATAAACTTTTGAGCTCACTAGATCTGGGCCATCATCTGTGGCCAACTGACCTCCCATCTAATGGTGCCTGCAAAGTTCCAGGGCCAAAGCTACTTGTCAGAGCCAGTGACATGGCTCCAATGATCCTTTTAGCTGTCTGTAGGAGTGGCATTTTGACCACTACCGTAAGGGGAGCATTATTCTTACTGACCATCTTTATAAGGAACATTTTCCCAATTATTAGGGGTTTCTTAAGACATGAAAACTGTTTTAAGGGTTCCTCTGGGGTACAAAAAAAATTTAAGAAAGGCCATACTAGAATAATAATCTGTCTTTCCAAAGAGAACCCTTTTAGGGGACTGAGCACATGTGAAGGTCACAAGGCACCTAATGAATGTCATGTACGAGGGGTGTATGATAGAAAAGGCTTATGCCGCGTACACACCATCGGAAATTCGGCCAGCAAAAGGCCGATGAGAGCTTTTGGTTGGAAAATGACCGTGTGTATGCTCTATCGGACTTTTGCTGGCTAAATTCCAGCCAGCAAAAGATTAGAGCATGTTCTCAATTTTTCAGTCGGAAAAAGTTCCTATCCGAAAATGCGATCGTCTGTAGCAATTCCGACGCGCAAATTTCTACGCATGCTCGGAAACAATTCAACGCATGCTCGGAAGCATTGAACTTAATTTTCTTGGCTCGTCGTAGTTTTGTACGTCACCACGTTCTTGACGGTTGAAAATTCAGCGAACTTTTGTGTGACCGTGTGTATGCAAGGCAAGCTTGAGCGGAATCCCGTCGGAAAAACCATCTTTTTCTGACCAAAATCCTGATCGTGTGTGCGCGGCATAACTGCACTGTTCCAAGGTGGACATTTGTTTTTTACTCAAAACACAAAACTAGAAAGAAAAGTCAATTTGTATTTTTTGTGGCAGATAGTGAGAGAAGACGGTTGAATATCACCTTGTATTTAAATTTAAAAGTATAAAATATTCATGCCTACCAGCTGAATATAGTTGGTTATATTTAAAAATTATTTCCAGGGATATTTCTCTTTGTGCTTACATTTCAAAGCACTTGGCCGCCAAACTGCCATGTTTAGAAGTGCATTTCCACTTTTGCAGCCAAAGTGGGATAACACCTATTTTATATTTGTTACATGTTCCTGTTCACATAGCATAACTTAAAAATATTAATAATACGGTAATTGCTGCTTATTTTTTTTTTATTTTGGGGAAAATCTTACACAGCTTTCTACTTTTATGTAATGTTAACGCGGTGGGGGCACTGGGGAGTAATGCTTACCATAATGAATCCTGTCTGTACTCTGCTGGCAGATCTTATTAGTTGTAAACTAGATTTGAATACTAACTATCCTAACAAAGATTTAAAGATCTCAAAGGCTTAGGTGCCAAAGTTGGATTACACTTTTAGGCCTGATTCACACCTATGCATTTTTAGTGCTTTTTGCATTTTGCAGATTTGCACTACAGTCCATTTAACATGGTTTCCTATGGAACACGTTCTGTAGTGTGAATATGCAAAATGCAAAAAGCACCAAAAAATGCATAGGTCTGAATCAGGCCTTAGGCCAGCCATACACGGTTCGAATCATTAATGGGCAGGCTGAGCGTAATAAGTTGATCAATCAATCAACTTGGGTACAACCAGCCTGCCGAATTCTCTTATGATTATCGATAGGGGCTGCTATAGCCACTAGCGATAATCACTGTCTTCTCCTGGTGGTGACGGATTTCCCCCGAAGCCAGAGGGTCAGCATGACAGCTAGGCAATTTCTATTTTGAGAAGGAAAGGTCTCAAAATAATGAAACTAGCCTCCCTGGCGGTTTTCCCGAGTGTGGCTCGGGGTTAAAATTCAGTACCATTAGCGGTAACCCCGAGCCACACTCGGGATCACATTGCAGGATCCTGGGGTGGCGTTACTTACCTTGTCCCCGGGATCCTGCGATGTCACCCGCAGTGTCCGAGGGCTCCGTCCTCCTCCGAAGCCTCTCCGTGCCAGGCTCCGTTCCCTGCGAGCGGTGCGACGCACGGGGGCGGAGCCTGGCGGCAAATTAAAAAAAAAGTAAAAATCATAACACATACAGTACTGTAATCTTACAGATTACAGTACTGTATGAAATGATTTCACATCCCTTTTGTCCCCAGTGCTCTGGCCCATGCCCTGCATGCAGTTTTATGTGACATATAGTGTTCTTTCTGCCTGGAAACTGGAGATTGTTCATAGCAACCAAAAAGTATCCCTTTACGTCAAAAGTGATTTTAGACCAGCTAGAAAACAGCGATAGTAAATTAGAACACTTGCAGAATTGAGCGATAGTAAATTGTGGGGAAATTTATTTTATTACTATTTTTTTTTTTCATTATTTATTTTTATTTATTATATTATAATTTATGTTTTTGTGTTTCAAACTTTATCATACCCGGGATATCTACTAGACTCTGGTTTGAACAGATTTAAGTGTGTTATTGTTAAGATTTACAGACCTACAATATAAAACGCCAAATTTCCATGCAAAATAATGGTACCGCTTTCAGCACCTAAAATCCGAAATAATCATACCGCCAGGGAGGCTAGAGAGTCAACATGACAGCCAGCAACTCATTTCAGGAGGCATCTCACATTTTTTAAGCCAGAGTTCCAGTACAACAGGCAGGCAACTAGCAATCTGAAAAGGGGGATATGCAGGGGAATCCCTAATAAATTAATTATGACAGTTAAGTGGTTGTAAACCTCAGACATGAAATATGAACAAAGCATATCCCTCTATAGTGTGTCTCAATCCAGAGCACTAAGTGTCATTTCTGTCTGCTGCATCGATCCTCTGCTATGAGCATGAATCACTTCTGACACGTTTCCCTGATACCAAGAGAAAAAAAAGGACAGGGGAGGGACCTCCAGCACACAGCCTGAGGTTGACAGCGTCAGCTCTGTTCCGGCATTTAGTGTGAAGGGGTGTGCAGCTTCCCTCCAATCAGCTCTCAGAGCTCTCCTCACTGATATAACTTCAGCTCTCCGCCCTCTGCTTTTCAGAGTTGTGAGATCCTGTGTAATTTCTGCACTTTGAATAAATGTAGAGAAAAGATGCTATAGATAAACAGGTACAACTTGTGTAAGAGGATTTGTTTGATCTCTGTGAATCACCTGCGGTCAGTCAGTTCAATGGGTATATGTAAGGGTTTACCACTTTAATGCCATCTTTGCTGAGCAATCAGCAGTGGAAACTCTGTAGTTTCGGAATGTGTTTCATATAAAATAACAGCGTAAAGCCCTGAGGACAAATGATCAAATGATAATGATTTTGACTTCAATACTGGCTGAAACATGCTGAAATTACATACACTCATCCAAAATATGTGTGCTTTATCCAAGCTCTTCCAAACTACTGAGCCTCAGAATTGTGAGGATTCACAAAAGTGACCAATAATAAGCCAGAAAGGGATGGGGCTCAGTTCAGTTTTGGGGCCCATTAAAAGCAAATGCATCGCATAGCTTTGCCCAACACAATCTCACTACATAGACAAGATATTAAGCTAATAGGTAAATGTCCTATTAGCTCAATTAAGACCAATGTGCAAGAAAACAAATACAGTAAAACCTTGGATTGCAAGCATAATTCGTTCCAGAAACATGCTTGTAATCCAAAGCACTTGTATATCAAAGCAAATTTCCCCATAAGAAATAATGGAAAGTCAAATGATTCGTTCCACAACCATTCATTCATAGGTCCTTCAGTTTATAGTCCATATAAAAGGATTATAGCAATGTGATTATAGCAGTTGTGTACCCAAAAAAGGTCCATCCAGAGATGGAGGCCTCCACAAGGGGATTAGAAGCAAAATTCAGCAGGAGATACAGAGTATAAAAGAGAAGAGAGGCACCTCTAAGTGTAGCAATATGTTTCTAAATGTTGTAACTTCATTAAATGTAACCATATTGCTACACTTAGAGGAGCCTCTCTTCTCTTTTATACTCAGTTGAGACATGATGCTACTTGCATATCAAGACATCGCTTGTATATCAAGTCAAAATTTATTTAAAAAATGTGCTTGTCTTGCAAAACGCTCTCAAAAGTTTTAAAGCATTATTACCTTTTGTATCACTTGGCCTTGCTTTTAGATTGTAATTGCTAACGAACAGGGCCCTATGATTCCTCCTGTATTGAATTGTATTGTAACTGTACCGCATGCCCTCATGTTGTAAAGGGCTGTGCAAACTATTGGCGCTATATAAATCCTGAATAATAATATTCGAGCTAAACTTTAGGTATGATCTCAATAGTTATAGCATAGTTAAATTGGTCCAGCTTGGCTCAATGTAAGTACGTATATCTCACACCTGATGGATCACAGGGGAAGCTAACAATCACTGTAGTAGTTGTTGCTACTACAATGATCAGTGCCATCTTCCTGGTCCTGTGCGGGTGCCTCACTGTGTATTGATCACAGGGAGTCACTTGCTTGGCACTGCAACCATTTAAAGAACATCTTTCCACCATTCAAAGAACATTTTTAATTAATACAAGGCAATCTGTAAATGGATGATGTGAAGGTTGTGATGCCCCTCTTGCTCATCTAATCCAATCAGAGTATGCCTTGTATGCATTGAAAAAAAATAGGAAGCGTTCTTTGAATCACAGTGACGCCAAGCAAGCGAGCGACCCTCTGTTTTCAGTATGCGGTGGGGCAGCCATTCGGCACATGACCCAGAAGATAGCGGTGATCGCCACTTGAAGATAGTAGTGATGACAACTTGTCAGCTTCCTCAGCTGTCCATCAGATACACAGTATACTTACATTGATCCAAGTTGGACCAATGTATTATACAATTAAAGTTTTACAAAACCCACAACAGTAAAATCATTCTGTATATGCAGCATAGCATGCTTGTTATACTCACTGTGGAACTTAAGGAGTTAATCCTCTGCATTGTGTAAAAAGGCTGTTTTATCCTGTATGCACAGATCCTTTACCTCTTGCATTGTCTATCTGAGAAAGGCAGAAAGGCAGCTAACACAGGCAGTGTAGCCCACCTGCACATGCTCAGTTGTGTATTTTATGCTGGAGATAACATTTACTTGCTCTCAGAGCTAGCCAGGTCACATGATATTAACATCACACATGTGGGCGTGTATACAGGCTGCAGTGGAAATCTCCTCCTACCTGAACTCTTAGCACTGGAGAAACTGTGCAGTTTATTACTGACCGTGGTATAACAGATCAGCCAAAAAGGTATATAGTGGAAGTATTTTAATGTAAAAAGACGATTTATAAGCTGTGGGCACTGTCGGGGATGAACTATTTTCATATTACTGGGTTTAGTAACAGTTTAAGATCATACCTAGAGTTCAGCTTTAAAGTGGATGTAAACCCAATTTCATCCTTTCTGAACTACTGCCATAGGGGTTATCTATAAGGATTTACATGCCTCCTGCATGTATCCTTACCTGTCAAATGTCTCCCCTCTGTCTGTTATGAGAGCCGAAAACCTGCATATTCTGTGGGTGGGTCCGTTGTCTGGAGCTTGGTGGGTGGAGTCGTGATGTCAGTAGACTCCCCGCCCACCTCTACACTCCCCTTGTCAATATGCATTTTCTCCTGTGTATTTCTTACACTGAACTTCTGCTATGATCACTAACATCCAGTGAAAAGACAGGAAAGTAACCACATGACTTCAGCATGCCAAATCATGCTGAGGTGTGGAACAGCCAATCCTTGCAGAACTGCTGAAGAAAGGAGTGGGGGAGGGAATTAAAAAATAATGCATGTCTTAGGCTAGTGCACGAGATATCTAAATCACCTGTCACTCACAGCAAGGGGGAGGATTTGACAAAGTTTTTCTCTGTTTGTCAAGTTTTATCTCACTGAACAATAAAATAGGATTGCTCAGAGATGGATTAACTCTTCGTGGCAAGACTGGGCTCAAGTGATAGGAAATCTTATACTCTACATTATGACATAAAAAAAACATCCACTTTAAGGATCTGCATCGCTAGTTCCTAGCCAAAGGACACAAACTTGAGAATTGGGTAGCAAAAAAGCCAGGCAGCTAGCATTTTCAGAAGGGGAGTTTAGCAATGGCAGCCTACTCAGGTTTCCTTTAAACACACTGTATACAACCATCTCCTTGCATTCCCAATTACTACATGAAATGGCTTTAACAAAAGACAAGAGTGGAGTTTCCTTATAATTTCTGTCTTGTTGCATGACAATCTTATTTTCTTGTTATAACACTGCAGTTAATATCATCGACGCCTTGCAATTACTGATGTGCATCCTGCTGTTGATAACTCATTAATGTCATACGTTGTAAATGGATTTGATTTCAAACAAGTCAATAGAATGAGTGGGAGCGACAAGCTAAAATACTGCGTAATACACGACATTCGAGAGAGACAGCCAGCGCTACCATTTACGACGGTGCTTTATTATACTAAAGATGACCTGCTGGTCTGACCTGCTTTTATCCTATAATGCAACAGACAGGCATTTCAGTCTCTGATAGTGGAGAAGAAAGTCTATGCTCCAGTTTGTGGCACATAATGAGGAAGACTGAGAGGTTACAGAATCATGCTTGTTTTAGCACATTAAGTGTCAAGCTGGGCACTTTTTTTTAACAGCACAGGTGGGTGAAAGCCTTCTAGAACGCAGAGTTCCTGCGCTGAACAACTAATGAATTATATTCTGCAAGAGATGATGAATTAAACTCTTTGTGCCACCCAGGGAGATGGCTTGTTTTATGTCTGATGCTGCAAATCTTTATTAAGCAACAGTGTAAACAGCCCTAATTCCAGGGAACCTACATCAACTTAGTTGACTCTT
Source organism: Lithobates clamitans (assembly GCA_037952925.1). Lineage (NCBI taxonomy): Eukaryota > Metazoa > Chordata > Amphibia > Anura > Ranidae > Lithobates > Lithobates clamitans. The sequence continues at coordinate 8,049,457 of JBBGZY010000067.1, forward strand.
ACATCTGATCAGGGCTCTCAAGAAAACTTTGCAATCAATTATGACGTTGGGCTATGGCTTAAATCTCTTTACCACCCAGAGATTTAACTAATTCTTGCCCATTACCTCATTAACAGCACAGTGATGTAAATGATGTTGAGAATGAGTATACTGCCAAGACTTAAATCTCTCAACAGAAAGCATAATAATTGCCATATTAGCCCAAGCCTTCATAGTTACATAGTTAATCTGGCTGAAAAAGGACACAAGTCTATCTAGTTCAACCAACATAACGTTAAATATTCTAATATGGCTTAATGATTGTATTTAATGGATAACTCCGCCAACGTTATTGGGTGGGAATGTGGGGGTAACAATTGCTTGTGGTTTTGAAGGGAGCAACACAGTTATGCCCTGTACACACGGTCGGACATTGATTGGATATTCCGACAACAAAATCCATGGATTTTTTTCGAAGGATGTTGGCTCAAACTTGTCTTGCATACACACGGTCACACAAAGTTGTCGGAAAATCCGACCGTTCTAAACGCGGTGACGTAAAACACGTACATCGGGACTATAAATGGGGCAGTAGCCAATAGCTTTCATCTCCTAATTTATTCTGAGCATGCGTGGCACTTTGTCCGTCGGATTTGTGTACACATGATCGGAATTTCCGACAACAGATTTTGTTGTCGGAAAATGTTATAGCCTGCTCTCAAACTTTGTGTGTCGGAAATTCCGATGGAAAATGTGTGATGGAGCCTACACACGGTCGGAATTTCCGACAACAAGGTCCTATCACACATTTTCCGTCGGAAAATCGACCGTGTGTACAGGGCATTAGGTGCTGTACGTGATACTTTATTTGCAGTAATAATGAACTTTTCAAGGCAAGCTTTCAGGGGTCTACAGTACTGCTTGTATCTAGAAGATGGGGCAAGAGCCCCAAAAGTTTGTCCTGAAAAAAAATACTGTTACTACAAATATAAAGAGAACTTTTAACCATGTTGTTACAAGTGTATTAATATGTCCTAGAGTGCTGCTTGAACCTGGAAGATTCAGGTAGACCCCCCAAAAGTTTATTTTTAACTGTTGTTACAAGTGTATTAATATGTCCTAGAGTGCTGCTTGAAACTGGAAGATTTGGGTAGACCCCCCAAAAGTTTGTCCTTAAAAATAAAATAATTTTTCAACTGTTGTTACAAGTGTATCAATATGGTCTAGAGTACTGTTTGGACCTAGACCGCCAAAAAGCTTAACAAAATGTTACTACAAATATAAAGAGAATGTTTTACCCTGTTGTTACAAGTGTGCTAATATGTTCTAGGGTGCTGCTTGGACCTAGGAAATGAGGGTAGACCCCCAAAAGTTTGTGCTGAAAAATTACTGTTATTCCAAAAAGAGAATGTTTAACTGTGTTGTTACAAGTCTAACATAGTTTAAAGTACTATTTTTACCAAGTTGTTACAAGTGTATAATATGGTCTAGAGTGCTGCTTGGACCGAGAGGATGGGGGTAGAACCCCCAAAAACTTGTCACCCCCCAAAATAAAGACTATTACTACAAATATAAAGAGATTTTTTAACCATGTTGTTACAAGTGTACTAATATTCTTTGTAGTGCTTCTTGGACCAAGAAGATGGGGGTAGACCCCCAAAAGTTTGTCCTGAAAAATTACTGTTACTACAAATATACAGAGAATGTTTAACTGTGTTATTAAAAGTGTATAATATGGTCTACAGTACTGTACTGCTTAAAAAGCTTGCCAAAAAAATAAGTGGTTGTTGTGAAAAGTATACTATTATGATGCCCTACAGTATTGCTTGGAGGTAGAGCATGGGGGTAGACCCCCCAAAAACATGGTCTTAAAAATGAACTATTACTACAAATACAAATATATTTTAACTGTCTTGTTACAAGTGTATAATATGGTTTGCCGGTATTACTTGGACCTGGAAGATGGGGGTAGACTACCTAAACCTTGCCCCACAAAATAAATTATAGTTACTATAAAGAGAATTTTCAACTGTGTCACTACAAGCGTATGATATGGTGTACAGTACTACTTGGACCTAGAAGATGGGGATAGACCCTCAAAAGCTTGGCCAAAAAATAAACTGTTCTACAAAAATATATATATATTTTTAATGGTGTTTTTACAAGTGCACTTACTAGGTCTATAGTACTGCTTGGACCTAGAAGATAGGGGGTAGACCTCCCAAAAAACTTGCCCAAAAAATAAACTGTTTCTACAAATATACAGAGTATTTTCAAATGTGGTATGAGCAGGGCCGGTCCCAGGCGGGTGCACGGGGTGCAGTGCACCCGGGCGCCAGAGAGGTGGGGGCGCTGAAGCGCCAGAGTGCTCCCCTCCCTCCTTCTCCTCCTCTCCGTGTCCAAAGCAGGCTCTCTCCATAGGTCACGGTCGCGGAGCGGCCGCCGCTGCCGCTGTGTTTTTCGCTGCTGCTAGAGCCCATCACCCCTCCCTCCTTCTCCTGTCAGAGAAGGAGAGCAGCCGCCGGAGATCGGAGCGGCTGGTCTCTGAGTGGAGAGAGACCAGCCGCTCAGTGACTTCGCTGAGGGGGAGAGCGATCCGTGCCTGCAGCCTGACAGGCTGACACACACAGGTTCTCCTCCTCTGTCTCTCACTCCCGCGGCCGCCCAAGCATGTCTAGACAACTGTCCTTCACCCGGGCGGCGCGGCTGGACACTGTCCTCGCTAGCTGCCGCCCGGGTTTTAATGGGTCTCGAGTACTAATACTAATGGGGGAGTCTGTACTAATGGGGGGGTTTCCTGGTGGGGGGTCTGTACCAATAGAGGGGGGGGGCATTGTCGGGGGGTCTGTACTAATGGAGGGGGCTTTGTCCTGGTGCGGGGTCTGTACTAATGGAGGGGGGATTTGTCCTGGGGGAGTCTGTACTAATGGGGGGGTTGTCCTGGGGGGGTCTGTACCAATAGAGGGGGGGGCATTGTCGGGGGGTCTGTACTAAAGGAGGGGGCTTTGTCCTGGTGGGGGGTCTGTACTAATGGAGGAGGGATTTGTCCTGGGGGAGTCTGTACTAATGGGGGGGGTGTCCTGGGGGGGGGGCTGTACTAAAGGAGGGGGGTTTGTCCTGGTGGGGAGTCTGTACTAATGGGGGGGTTGTCCTGGGGGGGTCTGTACTAATGGAGGGGGGTTGTCCTAGGGGGGTCTGTACTAATGAAGGGGGGATTTGTCCTGGGGGGTCTGTACTAATGGGGGGGGTTGTACTGGGGGGGTCTGTACTAAAAGAGGGGTGGTTTGTCCTGGTGGGGGGTCTGTACTAATGGAGGGGATTTGTCCTGGTGGGGGGTCTGTACTAATGGAGGGGATTTGTCCTGGTGGGGGGTCTGTACTAATGGGGGGGTTGTCCTGGGGGGGTATGTACTAATGGAGGGAGGGTTGTCCTGGGGGGGTCTGTACTAATGAAGGGGGATTTGTCCTGGGGGTGGCTGTACTAATGGAGGGATCTTGCCCTGGGGGGGTCTGCACTAATGTGGGGGTTGTCCTGAGGGGGTCTGTACTAATGGAGGGGGTTTTGTCCTGGTGGGGGGTCTGCACTAATGGAGGGGGGGTTCTCCTGGGGGGGTCTGTACTAATGGAGGGGGCTTTGTCCTGGTGGGGGTCTGTACTAATGGAGGGGGGGTTGTCCTGAGGGGGTCTGTACTAATGAAGGGGGGATTTGTCTTGGGGGGTCTGTAATAATGGCGGGGATTTGTCCTAGGGGGGTCTGTACTAATGGAGGGGGGGTTTGTCCTGGGGGGTCTGTACTAATGGAGGGGGGGTTTGTCCTGTTGGGGTCTGTACTAATAGAGGGGGGTTGTCCTGGGGGGTCTGTACCAATGAAGGGGGGTTGTCCTGGGGGGGTCTGTACTAATGAATGGGGGATTTGTCCTGGGGGGGTCTGTACTAATGCAGGGGGGTTTCTCCTGGGGGGTGGTCTGTACTAATGGAGGGGGGATTTGTCCTGGGGGGGTCTGTACTAAAGGAGGGGGTTTATCCTGGGGGGTCTGTACCAATGGAGGGGGGATGTTTGTCCGGGGGAGTCTGTACTAATGGAGGGGGGTTTGTCCTGGTGGGGGATCTGTACTAATGGAGGGGGGGTTTGTCCTGTGGGGGTCTGTACTAGTGGAGGAGGGTTCTCCTGGGGGGGATCTACACTGCAGCTGCGGGCTCTTCTTTTGCCCCTTCCCCTCCCTCTCCTCCGCACGTGCACTGCTATACTAGTGAGCGGTGCTGGCCGCCATAGCCTCCCACTATGTTTCTTCCCCCGCCTTCATATCAGCCAGGGAAAAAATAGAATAGAAAAAGGAGCATAGAAGAGGATTGTGGGACATGTAGTCCCGAGGACTGACAGCCCCACTGTAACACGGAAACTGCAGCCCACACAGCATGCTCAGCTGAATGGGAGAGAGAGAGACAGGAGCCTGGGAAAGCTTTCAGGGAAGTACACCCAGAACTCCAGAGGGAGAGGGGAGTGCTGAGGGAACACCATCAGAGAGGGAACCCCACTGCCCTGCACCACCAGAGGGAAAGACACACAGCCCAGCGCCATCCCTGGTGGAGAAAGGAATGGAGTCATTGCCGGAATACAGATCTGGGTGCTACCCAGCGGAGTCACCACGGGCAATTCAGAGTGAGCTGACTCCTGATCAGAGGAACCGTTGCTGTATCGCTGGGTCAGGTGAGAGGGCCGATCGGCCATTATTTACTAACGTCCATAGGAACTGCAGTCTCTGACCATCTTCTTGTTCTGACCATCTCTTGTATAATGTCCGCAGTCTCTGACCATCTCCTGTATTATGTCCGCAGTCTCTGACCATCTCCTGTGCTATGTCTGCTGTCTCTGACCATCTCCTGTATCATGTCTGCAGTCTCTGACCATCTCCTGTACTATGTCTGCAGTCTCTGACCATCTCCTGTACTATGTCTACAGACTCTGACCATCTCCTGTAACATGTCTGCAGTCTCTGACCATCTCCTTTACCATGTCTGAAGTCTCTGATCACCTCTTGTACCATGTCTGCAGTCTCTGATCATCTCCTGTACCATGTCTGCAGTCTCTGACCATCTCCTGTATATGTCTGCAGTCTCTGACCATCTCTTGTATCATGTCTGCAGTCTCTGACCATCTCCTGTACTATGTCTGCAGTCTCTGACCATCTCCTGTACTATGTCTGCAGTCTCTGACCATCTCCTGTACTATGTCTACAGACTCTGACCATCTCCTGTAACATGTCTGCAGTCTCTGACCATCTCCTTTACCATGTCTGAGGTCTCTGATCACCTCTTGTACCATGTCTGCAGTCTCTGATCATCTCCTGTACCATGTCTGGAGTCTCTGACCATCTCCTGTATCATGTCTGCAGTCTCTGACCATCTATTGTATCATGTCTGCAGTCTCTGACCATCTCCTGTACTATGTCTGCATTCTCTGATCATCTCCTGCACTATGTCTGCATTCTCTGATCATCTCCTGTACTATGTCTGCAGTCTCTGACCATCTCCTGTAACATGTCTGCAGTCTCTGACCATCTCCTGCACTATGTCTGCATTCTCTGATCATCTCCTGTACTATGTCTGCAGTCTCTGATCATCTCCTGTACTATGTCTGCAGTCTCTGACCATCTCCTGTAACATGTCTGCAGTCTCTGACCATCTACTGCACTATGTCTGCAATCTCTGACCATCTCCTGCACTGTGTCTGCAGTCTCTGACCATTTCCTGTATCATGTCTTCAGTCTCTGACCATCTCCTGTGCTATGTCTGCAGTCTCTGACCATCTCCTGTATCATGTCTGCAGTCTCTGACCATCTCCTGTACTATGTCTGCAGTCTCTGACCATCTCCTGCAACATGTCTGCAGTCTCTGACCATCTCCTGTACTATGTCTGCAGTCTCTGACCATCTCCTGTACTATGTCTACAGACTCTGACCATCTCCTGTAACATGTCTGCAGTCTCTGACCATCTCCTGTAACATGTCTGCAGTCTCTGACCATCTCCTGTAACATGTCTGCAGTCTCTGACCATCTCCTGTAACATGTCTGCAGTCTCTGACCATCTCTTTTACCATGTCTGAAGTCTCTGATCATCTCCTGCACCATGTCTGAAGTCTCTGATCATCTCCTGTACCATGTCTGGAGTCTCTGACCATCTCCTGTACCATGTCTGGAGTCTCTGACCATCTCCTGTATATGTCTGCAGTCTCTGACCATCTCTTGTATCATGTCTGCAGTCTCTGACCATCTCCTGTACTATGTCTACAGACTCTGACCATCTCCTGTAACATGTCTGCAGTCTCTGACCATCTCCTTTACCATGTCTGAAGTCTCTGATCATCTCCTGTACCATGTCTGGAGTCTCTGACCATCTCCTGTATCATGTCTGCAGTCTCTGACCATCTCCTGTATATGTCTGCAGTCTCTGACCATCTTTTGTATCATGTCTGCAGTCTCTGATCATCTCCTGTACTATGTCTACAGACTCTGACCATCTCCTGTAACATGTCTGCAGTCTCTGACCATCTCCTTTACCATGTCTGAAGTCCCTGATCATCTCCTGTACCATGTCTGGAGTCTCTGACCATCTCCTGTATCATGTCTGCAGTCTCTGACCATCTCTTGTATCATGTCTGCAGTCTCTGACCATCTCTTGTATCATGTCTGCAGTCTCTGACCATCTCTTGTATCATGTCTGCAGTCTCTGACCATCTCCTGTACTATGTCTACAGACTCTGACCATCTCCTGTAACATGTCTGCAGTCTCTGACCATCTCCTGTAACATGTCTGCAGTCTCTGACCATCTCCTGTACTACGTCTGAAGTCTCTGATCACCTCTTGTACCATGTCTGGAGTCTCTGACCATCTCCTGTATTATGTCTGCAGTCTCTGACCATCTCCTGCACTATGTCTGCAGTCTCTGACCATCTCCTGTACCATGTCTGCAGTCTCTGATCACCTCTTGTACCATGTCTGCAGTCTCTGATCACCTACTATACCATGTCTGGAGTCTCTGACCATCTCTTGTATCATGTCTTCAGTCTCTGACCATCTCCTGTAGTATGTCTGCAGTCTCTGACCATCTCCTGTAATATGTTTGCAGTCTCTGACCATCTCCTGTAATATGTCTGCAGTCTCTGACCATCTCCTGCACTATGTCTGCAGTCTCTGACCATCTCCTGTATCATGTCTGCAGTCTCTGACCATCTCCTGTAGTATGTCTGCAGTCTCTGACCATCTCCTGTAATATGTTTGCAGTCTCTGACCATCTCCTGTAATATGTCTGCAGTCTCTGACCATCTCCTGCACTATGTCTGCAGTCTCTGACCATCTCCTGTATCATGTCTGCAGTCTCTGACATCTCCTGTACTATGATTGCAGTCTCTGACTGTCTCTTGTATCATGTCTGCAGTCTTTGACCGCATCCTGTATTATGTCTGGGGACTCTTTCTAACAGACAGCCCTCTCTGTGTGCATCAGAGAGACTCCCTTCCAGGTCTCATTAGTGTTCTCTCTTCCTGTATTTTCTTTATTGTTAAGAGATCGTGGGAAGATCCCAGGGTAACAAAGACTTCTTAGGGGAGCAGCTCTGTGTTTGAGTCGTTGCCATATAATCATTTGTAAAGGGGAGGAGTTGGTAAGATGACCACGCCCATGTGGGGGCGCCAGAAATATTTCTGCACCCAGGCGCCGGTGACCCTAGGATCGGCCCTGGGTATGAGTAAAGATGGGGGGGGGAGACCCCCAAAATCTTGTCCTAAAAGTTTACTTGATACTACAAAAAAAAGCAAATTTTTTAACTGAGTTGCTACAAGTTTCCCAACAATCACTTTATATGTTAATAGAGCAAGTCACAAATCTCACTCTTGTCTCCCCCAATCTTTAATAATCATCATAGAGCAGCACACACTCCTAGCATGATAATGCTTGTCTAAAGCCTGAAACTTCAGTCTGCTTGGTGGTTAGATAGCACACTTATACAGTATTCTTATGCTGTCCCCTTGAAAAATTAAAAATTCTTAGTGATTTAAAGAAGCTGAATTAAAATAGGACACCCCTTTAAAAAGCAGACATGAGCACAAGGCTGATACAATACCTGATACTGATATAAGACTGATACTTGATACAATTTCCTAGTACAATTTTGCATTATATTTACCAAAACCATATAATATGAGGTCAGACCTAAACGCTTTAAATTTCTATGCAATCAGGCAGGCCCTTGCACTACATAGTTGAAGGTAGATCTAAAGAAAATTGAACAAGAAAATTGTATAATGTATGGCCAGCTTAACTCCAGAAAAAAGTTACAGAAGAGGGAAATCACTTACCCTGCCTCACCTGTTCAATTTAAATGGATTCTAGTTATGCAGCATCAACATTAAACTCCCCAGCCTGCATATAGTACTGACAGCTGACACACATAAACAGACTAACACATACTTCTATATTGTGTATGTCTGCTATACATACACAATGCATAGGCGATTTCCTATAAGGTCCATCAGAATCCCAGAGACAAGGTAACTTGTGTGTAATGTTAATAATCCATTCTGAGCAGTATAGGATCTGCAGCTGAGTGCTCCTATACAAAGGGTGCCTGTCCTTCACATTAACAAGTTTAATCCCACAAAGTGCAATCCAGAACACAGCCTTGTTATAGAACTAGTTGTACATCCCTCAAGCTGTGAGCAGCACAATCCACATTTAATAGAATAAAGCCTATTGCATGCTGAGTGACAGAACAAGTAGTAAAAATCATTCAGCCTACTATTTAGCCCCTTTACCAGAAGCATGACACAGGCATCCTAAGCCCATCATCAAACCCCCTCTTACACTAGTGAGCCCTGAGAGGCTCTGAACCCGGGGGGGGGGCATCACATTCTAGTTTTAGCAGCTTCAAAGACAAACCCGACAATTCCCTACTTCTCAATTACATGTAATGATGCCCAGAGCTTCTACCCATCGTAGTGCTGCTGCCCTTGGCAAGAAAAGTGAGCATCCATCTGATTTATGGAGCCTGAAGCAAAAGTGGAGCTACTCATATAGCAATCCAACACACCAGGGCATCATTCCCTACAAAAGTGCCTATAGAAGTGTTAAAAAAAAAAGGAGTAGAGTACCTCTTGATGAGCCATGTAGAGGCAGCTGAACTGAACTGTATGAAGTCCCCTCCAGCTTTCCAGAGACAAGGGATGAGGATAGAAGAGAAGGAGTCCTCCACAGCCTGGATCTCACCCACTGCTGAAGCCTATGGCACAGTCTGCTCCAGATAAATGTATTAACGGCAGCCGGCTCATGATTAATTAATCAGCCCCAGTGACCAGACTGGGAGAAGGGAGGAAATCTAGGATAGGAAAATGATAGAAGAAGAAGAATGCAAAAAAATATCACAAGCAGCAGCCAGATCACTTGCTTCCCCTTCTGAAATCATAATCCCCTCTGCTCCTTGCAAGCTTCATAGACAAGAAAGTGGCAGCAGCATCACAGTGCTGCGCTGCCGATGTGTTCACCAGGACCATCGGAGATGTTAACCAGTTCAGCTGGAGTTGGGATGCTGCGCTTGGATGGAGAGGGTACCAGCTTCCTATTGGACGATCCGTATTGCTCCTTTATTGGCCATAAGATAGTTAACTGGCTGCTGCCTGTGCATGCTCTAGGTAGCAGGATGCTCAGTGCCCTGCAGGTGTGGGCAGATGTATTATTCAGGGGCTAAGCCAGTGATTTAGAAAAGAGAAAAGATGCATCATGTTCATCATCAGGAAGACTTCATAGAAAATAATAAAAGAAGAGACCTCTGCTGGACTGCTACTGTGATATAAGAAGGAACTTTACAAGAGCAGCAGTTATGCCTTCTGTGTGATATAGGAATTCAGACCTGTAATTCAGAGCTGTGAACCTGTAATATTTAAAAAAAAAAAAAAAAGACACCTGTCATAAAAAAATGTCAGCCTGCTGCAATAGAAAACTAAAAGGGACACTTGAAATATAATGTGGAACATTTTTCTGTGTCAGGCTGTACCCTGCTTTGATTATGTTTCTTTGTTCTGCGACTGCCTGGGAAAAAATGAAATAAAAATGGTCCTTTTTTCCAGTTTTTTCTCCTGGAAATCTGTAAATGATTTTTTTTTTCTGCTGTGGAGGAGGAAATGGGATGTATGTTTGTTAACCATTGCATTATAAAAGGATCAGTATAGGGTTTGCTAGAGTGCATTAAAGGGATAGTCTGATTGATATTTAAGCTTTGGATAAATGCTGCTGGGTTGTATTATCTCCTGATTTTTCTGGTATTTTGGGGACTCCAGGAGCCAGGTCTGCTGGAAAGATTTGTCCTACCTCTGCAGCCACAGAGTGTGTTCTCAGTGTAATACTGACTAATGAGAAACCCGACAGAGAGAGTGAGACATCTCCCATCCCTTGTAATTGTCACAGCGGGTGGGAGGAGCTGAGAACTTAAATCCATCCAAGACTATCTGCAGGAGCTGGTTTACAATGACCAGCAAGCTGCCCAAAACTGAGTAAAGTATAGCATAGGTATAGAGGGGACTGTACTAATTAATAATTAATTAATAATTATTTTCTTCAATCAGAGGTATGAGAGAGACTTTTAAACCCACATAATGGGCAGCACAGTGGTGTAGTGGGTAGCACTTTCACCTAGCAGCAAAAAGGGTCACTGGTTCAAATCCCAACAGGACACCATCTGCCTGGAGTTTGCATGTTCTCCCTGTGCCTGTGTGGGTTTCCTCCAGGTACTTCAGTTTCCTCCCACACTCTAAAGATATGCTGGTAGGTTAATCAGATCCTGTCTAAATTGGCCCTAGTATATGTATGAATGTATGTTAGGGACCTTAGGTTGTAAGCTCCTTGAGGGTAGGGACTGATGTGAATGTACAATGTATATGTATAGCACTGCGTAAATTGACAGTGCTATATAAGTTACCTGAAATAAATAAATAAAGCATTAGTTCAGCCTTATAATATACAATGATTTTAAAGGTCCTGCGGTTATTATAACAAAACCTACTATCAATAATATTAAATAAAATCAAATAAAAATTGATACTAGGTTTTGTTATAAGCATAGTATACCTTTATAGTCAATTTTGAGTTTGCAACATTTTGTGCAGCTAATTATATTTTTTACAGTAGTGCAATCCACATATCTATATACTTATATTAAAGATGGAAAAGAAAAAAAAAAGAATGCAATGGAACTGGAAATAGAATAGAGAAGAGCACTTATATTTATAAAGTGCATAGAGGACCTCTGTTACCAGCAAAGGCTAATGAAACTCACTTATCCTTATAGATGAAGATAAATATATAGTTCAGATAAAACCACAATGGAAATCTGATCACTTTAAAGTGGTATTAAAGGCTTGACTTACCTGCTATGTGCAGTGGTTTTGCACAGAGGAGCCCCAATCCTCCCCTTCCTGTATTCCCCACTGGCGCTCCTGGCTTCTTCTCCTTGACCAGTGCCCTCAATAGCAAGCCGCTTTCTTTGGGGGCATTGGTGCGTGCTTTCTCCCGAGCCTTGCTCTATGCATCCATAAGACACATAGAGCCGTGGCTCAGCCCCACCCCCGCTCTCTCCTCATTGGTTCACTGGCTGTAACTGACAGCAATGGGAGCCAATTGCTCCCGCTGCTGTCTCAGCCAATGAGGAAAGGGAATCTCAGGACAGCCGAGGCTCTCGTGTACATCGCTGGATCGAGAGGGGCTTATTTTAGTATTAGAGGCCATGGAGGTATCAGCACATAGAAGGTTTTGCATGCATGAAATGCATGAAGGTAAAAAAAAAACTTCAGCCTTTACAACCACTTTAAATTCACTAAAAGTATAACGTCCTTTGAAGTTTGTAGAAATTACGTTCTTATCTCCATCTGCAAAAAGGGTTCTTCACTGTAAAAGTGGTGAACAAAATATAAAGGTTTTTAAGTGACCCTACCCTATGCTATTGTGTCTCTAATTTACTTAAGTAAAGTAGTTATGTTATGTTAGTTATGTTGCTAAGCTAAGCCAGCCTGAGCTGTTGATTACTTTTTTCTAGGCTCTGTAGGTCTCCCCTAAGCTCAGTGTGTTGATTGCTTTTGGCTGTTACTGTGAAGGAGGCTCCAGTAAGCATTATGGAGTGGTCAATCTTTAAGTCATGAACATGTATCTGGCCCAACCAATCCCAGAGGTCCTTGCTCAGAGATAGGGTTTGGGCAATGATAAATATTTGGGATGCTTTTTCGAAGTGTTCTCTTTCCTTCTGGGCTCTGACTGGGCAGGATGTATGCTTAGCAGTATTTCTGCTTGGACCTTGCCTTAGGTTGGAGAATGTGCTAGAAGCCCAAGAACTCACACTCTCTGCTTGAGTCTAGATTCACCTATGTGGTTGATGCATTTTTCAGGCACGTTTTGCGGTTCATTTTGTGTTTTTAAACCTGCGTTTTTATATTGTTTTTTCATGCAGTTTTTATGCATTTTATGTTTTGTGTGTTTTTTCCCTTTTATAAGCACTGTATATAACTGGTTTCTAAGGAGCAGGCTGGGAAGCCAGGCTACCGCATCCTTAAAAAATGATGAGTCATCAGCTGTCAGTGGATTTCTGCTGACAGCTGAATGTCAAAAAAAAAATTGGCGACTAAAAAATTTGAAAAAAAACCTGGCATGCCCCCCCCCCCCCAGATCCATACCAGGCCCTTCAGGTCTGGTATGGATTTGGAAGGGAACCCCATGCCTGAATAGAAAAAAAAATGGCATGGCCCCCCCCAAATCCATACCAGACCCTTATCTGAGCATGCAGCCTGGCAGGTTAGGAAAGGGAGCGGACGGACGAGTGAGCGAGCGCCCCCCCACCTCCTCCTGAACCATACCAGGGCGCATGCCCCCACCATGGGGGGGGGGGGTGCTTTGGGGCAGGGGAGCTCCACACTCGTTGGAGGCTAACCCCCAACTGCCCACTCCTCCTTTTTGACAGTTCTTAAATAGGTAAGGGGCGGGGCACCTCAGTGACGTCACCTGGTGGCCCTGCTCCCTTGCATTTTTCTCATTTTTTTTAACCAGCAATTCTTCTTTTACATTCAGCTGTCAGCGGGGGAACCCTGCTGACAATCCCTTTCCAAAAATGCACCAGCTGAAAAACGCATAGATGTGTACATGTACCATAGGAAACCACTTAAATGGACTGTAGTGCGTTTCTGCAAAAGGGAAAACGCACAAACATGTGAATATGTGGAGAAAGTAGGCCTGGGAATGGATCTTCTTGCTGAAGAGTGTCACAGAAGAGCTGGGTAGAAGCTACTATCTGGACATATACAGTATCTCACAAAAGTGAGTACACCCCTCACATTTTTGTAAATATTTCATTATATCTTTTCACTGAAGAAATGACACTTTGCTACAATGTAAAGTGGTGAGTGTGCAGCAACAGTGTAAATTTGCTGTCCCCTCAAAATAACTCAACACACAGTTATTAATATCTAAACCGCTGGCAACAAAAGTGAGTACACCCCTAACTGAAAATGTCCAAATTGGGCCCAAAGTGTCAATATTTTGTGTGGCCACCATTATTTTCCAGCACTGCCTTAATCCTCTTGGCGTTCACCAGAGCTTCACAGGTTGCTACTGGAGTCCTCTTCCACTCTTTCATGGAGATGGTGGATGATAGAGACCTTGCGCTCCTCCACCTTCTGTTTGAGGATGCCCCACAGATGCTTAATAGGGTTTAGGTCTGGAGACATGCTTGGCCAGTCCATCACCTTTACCCTCAGCTTCTTTAGCAAGGCAGTGATTGTCCTGGAGGTGTGTTTGGGGTCGCTATCACGTTGGAATATTGACCTGCGGCCCAGTCTCCGAAGGGAGGGGATCATGCTTTGCTTCACTATGTCACAGTACGTGTTGCCATTCATGGTAACCTCAATGAACTGTAGCTCCCCAGTGCCGGCAGAACTCATGCAGCCCCAGACCATGACACTCCCACCACCATGCTTGACTGTAGGCAAGACACAATTGTCTTTGTACTCTTCACCTGGTTGCCACCAAACACGTTTGACACCATCTGAACCAAATACCCCTGAAGAAGTCACGTGATCGGTGATGTCACGCGTAGGGACGGAATAGGCTGTTTCATATTGCTAGACACAGAACGAGTTTGCTGCTAGTAGGAGAGAGGTTTGCTCTGCATTGTTTTTATGTGAGTACATCTACTTAAAGATTTTTAATAAAGCATTACCTGGTTAATACATACTTCACTATCAAGTACCTTTGTCCTGCATATTCCTGTACATACATACCTGAGATGTGGAGGCTGAGCTAGGATCCGCGCTGGTCCAGGACCCCTGATAGGACCATAGCCACTTGTAATCAGCTGCCATTAAGATAACCCAACACCGGCAAGCGTGGATATAGGGACGCGATTGAGGCTCAGGACCTGGCGTTTTAGCTACAATTCATGCGGTTGACCTAGCACCGCTAGGTAAGGGGCCACTGCTTACATTAGTGTTTTATGCACGAAGAGGATACTGAGTGAATTGCATCCCAGACACCCCACTGTTGTTTTATTGAAAACACCAGAACTTGCTTTTGTACCTTCAATGACTTTTACACTGGCACTTTAAGTTTGCTGCACTTACTGGCATGTCATTGGTCATTTGTTTCGCAGGCCAGCACAATATATTGTAGATCACTATTATTGGGACATTTATTTATATTATTTATTATCCATATTGCGTTGGATTGATGTGTTTTATTTGCGATATCTAGATCACCTGTAAGCACTGGCACTTTGTACGTTTTGCACCATTTATAAGGATATGTTTTTGATGGTTATTTCTGATTTATTCTATGTATTTTTATTTAGAATTATTCACATGAAGTAGTGTTTATGTCCCTTTGTGCACCAACACATGATTATCTAGATTTATATGTTTTTAGTGTCAACACTTATTTATGCGATTTAACATGCGATTTTTTTTGTCATTTAGTATATACCAATTGAAAAGGATTTTTTATGCACTTTTTTTCACATACACATAATGCTGATTATTAAGACCTGAATGTTTTTTAGTGTCAACACTTATTTATGCGATTTATTATGCGATTTTATGTAATTTTATTAATTGACCACAGACAGAGATTTACAGCTTTCTTCTGGTTAGCGCAGCACCTCCCCCCCTATACCTCAGTTTGATTTTGGGCTTATGTCTGATCCTTGCTTCGGTGCATGCAGCTGTCCAGTCGCACACGTGCGTTTTTACTATTTTTCTGAGTTCTTGTTTTCTTTTCTTTTTCCAATTGGGTAGCGCAGGAATATTCTTATTACAAATAGGTTTATCTTGGTCTCATCAGACCACAGGACATGGTTCCGGTAATCCATGTCCTTAGTCTGCTTGTCTCCAGCAAACTGTTTTCGGGCCTTCTTGTGCATCATCTTTAGAAGAGGCTTCCTTCTGGGATGAGAGCCATGCAGACCAATTTGATGCAGTGTGCGGCGTATGGTCTTATCACTGACAGGCTGACCCCCACCCCTTCAACCTCTGCAGCAATGCTGGCAGCACTCATAAATCTATTTCCCAAAGACAACCTCTGGATATGATGCTGAGCGCGTGCACTCAACTTCTTTGGTCGACCATGGTGAGGCCTGTTCTGAGTGGAACCTATCCTGTTAAAGCGCTGTATGGTCTTGGCCACCATGCTGCAGCTCAGTTGTAGGGTCTTGGCAATCTTCCTATAGCCTAGGCCATCTTTATGTAGAGCAAAAATTCTTTTTTTCAGATCCTCAGAGAGTTCTTTGCCATGAGGTGCCATGTTGAACTTCCAGTGACCAGTATGAGAGAGTGAGAACAATAACACCAAATTTAACACGCCTGCTCCCCTTTCACACCTGAGACCTTGTAACACTAATGAGTCACATGACACCATGGAGGGAAAATGGCTAATTGGGCCCAATTTGGGCATTTTCACTTATGGGTGTACTCACTTTTGTTGCCAGCGGTTTAGACATTAATGGCTGTGTGTTGAGTTATTTTGGGGGACAGCAAATTTACACTGTTATACAAGCTGTACATTCACTACTTTACATTGTAGCAAAGTGTAATTTCTTCAGTGCTGTCACATGGAAAGGTATAATAAAATATTTACAAAAATGTGAGTGGTGTACTCACTTTTGTGAGATACTGTAGTTAGTCACATAGTTAGTCTGGTTGAAAAAAGACACAAGTCAATCTAGTTCTAACAATAAAAGGGGAAAACATTTTTACAATCCCAAGTACACAATCTTATACCCAAAGACTGAAAGGAAAAGCAGCAGACTGACATAATTCTCTGTCACTCTGCTCTCTCCACTCTCAGTGCTCTCAGCAAACTCTTCGCACTGCAGCACAACTGACTGACTCCTTCTGATGCTTTTTCCCCCAGTCTGAAATCAGTTATACCATGACTGCAAGAGGCTGATGCCAAGTCAAATTCTGGTATCCGGGCTGCTTGCATGGATTAAAACACATTATACAGAGGTGCATTAGTTTGTGTGTTTTATATCTGCCCGAAATCCAACTAAAAGTGAGCCTTATTCAATTGTAAACTTTTCCAACTAAGCATCCTTACATCATAAGATACCTGCTATTACCTTTATAAGTCAGAAAGGCCTCTCTGATGTAGTTTCAGCTTGTTACTGGGACCTGAGTTTCCTCGACTTCTTGGCTAAGCTCCACCAACTGTAAACCCCTATCGAATGAGTTTACCTTGACTGGCTATTGAGCCAATCTCACTGGGCTGTAGATTGGAAGTTAGCAAGAATAAGACATAATGTCAGACCACAGTCAAACCAAATCAGAGAGGGTACAGAAGAGGCATCTCTGGGTATCAGAAGTCATTGTGTAGTGACTGGTCTTAGGCAGCTTTTTTACTTTAAAGCCCCGTAAACACGATTTGATTTTCTGACGGGAAATGTTGGATGTCAGGCTCCATTGGACAATTGTCAGACTTTCCGCCAAAAATTGTTGGCTAGCATGTCTTCAAATTTTCCGCCAACAAATGTGTGTTGTTGGATTTTCCGATTGTGTGTACACAAGTCCGTCGGACAAAAGTCCGAAGTACAAACACGCATGCTCGGAAGCAGAAGCGTTCGGTCTTGTAAACTAGCGTTTGTAATGAAGAATTAACATTTGTGACGTGGCAAATTATGAAATCTCCAAATGCAGATCACAATTCTCTTCTTCTTTAATGGGATAATAATGAAGCTGCTTTGCTGGTAATACTGATGGAGTTATTGCAAACTAATTTTCAAAGGCTTTTTTTTTTCTAGTGATAGCAAGAATGATATTATTATGTTTTTTATTGGAAAAATAGAAAAAATAAAAAAAGCTCTGTCTCCATAGGAGGCTTCCCTGCGACTGCTGTCTTTTGGCTTTGACAGCTGTTATATAGGCAAGGGCGGGGCCACTCGGTGACGTAACCGAGTGACCCTGCCCCCTTTTGACTTCATGTTATTATTATTATTATTATTATTATACAGGATTTATATAGCGCCAACAGTTTACACAGCGCTTTACAATATAAAAGGGAGACAATACAGTTATAATATAATAAAATACAGGAGGATTAAGAGGGCCTTGCTCAGAAGAGCTTACAATCTAATAGGGTGGAGCAGGTGGTGCAAAAGGTTGTAACTGTGGGGAATGAGCTGATGGAAGTGGTAAAAGATTAGTTAGAGATATGATAAGCTTTTCTGAAGAGATGAGTTTTCAGGGACCGCCTGAAGATAGCAAGAGTAGGGGATAGCCGGACGGGTGGAGGCAGCAAGTTCCAGAGGATGGGAGAGGCTCTGGAGAAATCCTGGAGACGAGCATGAGAGGAGCTTGAGAGTAGGAGGTCTTGAGAAGAGCGGAGAGGACAATTTGGGTGATATTTGGAGACTAGATTGGTGATGTAGCTCGGGGCAGAGTTGTGTGGCTTTGTATGTTGTGGTTAGTATTTTGAATTTAATTCGCTGGGTGATTGGGAGCCAGTGTAGGGATTGGAGAAGAGGGTTGGCAGACACTGAGCGGTTGGTAAGGTGGATAAGTCTGGCAGCAGCATTCATGATAGACTGAAGAGGGGATAGCCTATGGAGAGGCAGACCATTGAGAAGGTAGTTGCAATAGTCAAGGCGAGAGATAACAGAGTGAAGGAGGAGCTTGGTGGTTTCATTTGTTAAAAAGGGACGAATTTTTGTTACGGAGGTGAATTCTACAAACTTTTGACAACGATTGGATTTGAGGCTGAAATGACAAGTCAGAGTCTAGGATTACACCATCAGGGGAGGGACTGATGGTTGCATTGTTGATTCATGTGACGTCATGTGACATCAGAGGGGACGGGGTCATCCGTTTGCCTATATAAGAGCTGTCAAAGCGACAGCAGTCGCTGGGAGGCCTCCCATGGAGGCAGAGTTTTTTAATTTTTCAATTTTTTGGGTCCATTGGCGGCGTGATTGACATCGGGACACTTTTTTTTTCAGTGTACCCTATACCCATTCACATGGGGAGGGGCCGGGATCTGGGATCTCCTTTATTAAAGGGGGCTTCCAGATTCTGATAAGCCCCCCTCCCACAGACCCCGACGAACACAGCCCAGGGTTGTTGGGAAGTGGCCCAACAAAGCACCCATCCCCCCATGTTGAGGGCATGTGGCCTGGTATGGTTCGGGGGGGTGCTATCCCCCCTATCCCCTGCTATCCTGACCTCCAAGCTGCATGCTGGGATAAGGGTCTGGTATGGATTTTGGGGGGGGCACGTAATTTTTTTTTAATTATGGCATGGAGTTCCCCTTAGAAGCCATACCAGACCCGAAGGGCCTGGTATGGAGTGGGGGGGGGGGGGCCCACGCCAATTTTTTCATTGATTTTTCATCCATATTGCCAGGAGTCGGCAATACATTACAGCCGCAAGCAAGTTTATTTATTTTTTCCTTTAGAAATGTCATTATTGTTGCGGCACTGTCGCACATATGCGCTGTCGCACACATTGCACATATGTGCCACTTTACAGGAAGACTAAGGGGACCCCCCAGGCACGATATTTAAAGGAATATTTCATTTCTATTGTTTCACTTTAAGCATTATTAAAATCACTGCTCCTGGAAAAACTATTGTTTTAAAAACTTTTATTTGCATTGATACATGTCCCCTAGGGCAGAACCCGGGTCCCCATACACTTTTTATGACAATAACTTGCATATAAGCCGTTAATATTAGGACTTTTGATTTTTCATATTTGTGTCCCATAGACTTTAATAGGGTTCGCATGTTCACTAGAACTTTTTGCCTGTTCAAGGTGTTCTGGTACAAACCGAACCGAGGGGTGTTTGGCCCATGCCTAATTGCTTTATATGGAACTCTACACCAGCAGCATAGGGCATCACAGCGGTTATGTGCAGCAGGGTCCAGAGGGGTGGCCAAGATATTTGGAGTTAGTTCACTTTTTCATTTTTTGTGAAAATGTAAACTTACCCTTTAAGATGTATTTAGAGCTTAACAATGAACTTCTCTTATTTGCTACCTTTGGTTTGATAAATACAACAATATGCAATACAATTAAAAATCATCTTGTTCATCTGTTCAATTAATGGAAAAAAAATCTGTTGATCCTGACAGAAATCTTGCGAGATGATAGCATCCTTTGCTCTCTATCTGTGCTGATTTTTATCAGTTAAAGTGATACTAAACACACACTGTTTAATATACATTGTCTCTTCTATTTCTGTATATGGATGATGGTACTGTAATTATAATATAATATAATAAAAATAACATTTAAGGACCTTTTTCCTTATCGATATACAGTGACAGTCACATGACCCAGTTCTTTCTCAGCCTGTCTGCTGGGAAACATAAGCAGAAGGAGCTCCTAGTCCTCTGCTGCTGCTCACATGCTCATAATAAAAAAACAGCCTTTGGAATACAAAGTAAAAATAAATAATTCATATCAATGAACTATTTTAAATTGTCATACAAATATATATCAATAAAATCTTTATTTGTTTTTGGCAATAACATGGTGAGTAGATTTCTTCCTGTCACAGACTCTGTCACGTCCCTCCAGCCTGTGTCTTAGGATTAAAAGGAGGTGAAGCCTTCATCAATCTACATGTAATCTTCCACTCCATTGTGTTAGCTGGCTAATGGGCATTGAGGAGGAGGGAGGGAGTGGGCTGTCATTTACCACTGTGTATACACCCACATGTGTGACTCTTTAGTCACATGGGCTGCTCAGATGTGATAGGAGGAAATGCCCAGCATAGACTCTCACTAAATCTCTACCTGAATTGGGGACATGGACAGAAGGTGGAGATAAAAAACAGCAGAATTGGGCAGGTTTTTTGCAAAATACAGAAAACAAATCCCATAGTGACTGACTGAGTATGAACAACATGTAATACACCATTCATTGAAATGTATTTTAGGATATGGGTTTAGTGTTCCCAGCTATATCTGTAGACTGCAAAACTCCACCCCCTATTGTTGGGGAGAGTTCAAGGGTGACCCTAGAATAGGTGTGTTCCTGGTGGGATCACCAGGTGAAAATCAAGCAAAAACTAATGCATACACCATATCTAAGGACTGGTAAGCTGCAATATAGTACATTTGTTATTCTTGTGATTAGTTACACTGTATGGATAACTGTGATCAGCAAGGGTTACTAAATATTTTTTTTTTTGTTTAACCTCAGCAGTCATTTCTAATGTAATAGTTTTTACAGATAATCAATGAAAAAAAAACATGCCTAAAGAAGCAATAACCACAGAATTGTAAATGGATTCATGTAGCCACACCTCTGTGGTAGTGATCTTGGCTGCACAGGGGTCCAGTATATATGAAATTCAATAAATAGGAAGCTGAGTTCATATATTGGACAGGTAGGCAATGCACATCAGTGACTGTCAATATGTGCCAAAATGTATTTGATGGTCTTTGACATAGGTAAGTAACAGATGTCAGAGGCCAAATCTACGAACAGCAAAAAAAAAAACCCCACAAATTTTACATTTAGAACCTGGAGCTATTATCATAAATGTTGTGCTCACCATCTAAGTTTAAAATCAAACCTAACCTTTTATCACCTGAAATAACTTAATGGTAACAATCATCACCACTTCTGCTACATTGATGCCTGTACAGGCTGTGAGAGGTCCTACACATTTAGAAATTATTGCGGTTTTCTGACTGCCGTAAGGCTCCGTGAACAGTGTTTTGCAGGTACAGATTTTTGTAGAATCATCCTATGTGCCCACAGTGCTCGCTTGTCAGTCAGCATATTCTAGACATCTCCTTCAGTGCATCAGTACTTATTTAAAAAAAAAAAAAGAGCACAACACAAGAATGTCTTTTCTTACAAATATATTTGGAGTTGGCCTCTATGATAACTGTACTTTGAATTTAAAGTGTAACCCTAAAAAAAACAAAAAAAAAACCCAGATCCTGTTCTTTTAAAGCATGTTAAACAGCACAGTGCTTGTGCCGTGTAATTTGTCACATTGTATGATGTAAAATACCTGGTTGATCCTGCCTGTTCCTGTGTCCCCCTGTGCGTGCTGACCACGGTAATCATGGCTGCTGATCCATGATACCGTGGTCAGTTTACGTGCCTCTGTCATCCCGCTCTCTGCTCTGAGTCTCTCACTCTCCCTCCCTGCCTGTGAGTTCCGAAGCCTGTGTGTGAGAGCGATCTCCTCCCCGCCGCTCCCCTCCTGCTGCTCTCCCCTGTGGCTTGAAAATATAATTTATAAATAACTGCCATCCCCTCGGTTTTATCAAGATCTAAAGTACTGTGTGTCCGTTTTTTGAAATTCTAATCCTAAATACCTCCTCTCACAGCACCGATGTGCGGTCATGTGACCTTCCTCTGCTGGCCGGCTGACATTAGAGGGTTATCTCACCCCTTCTCTCCGCATTCCTTAGATTAAGGAAGGAGAGCAGAGGAATGTTATGTGACCTCACATCAGAGAAGGTATTTAGGATTAGAATTGTAAAAAAATGGACACAGTAATTAAGATTGTGATATAACAGAATGGCTTGTGGTATACCCACAAGCCATATATCCATGGGTACCGTTTAACCACTTAAGGACTGAGCCTCTTTCTGAGATTTATTGTTTACAAGTTAAAAACAGATTTTTTTGCTAGAAAATTGCTTAGAACCCCCAAACATTATACATTTTTTTCTAACACCCTAGAGAATAAAATGGCAGTCATTGCAATACTTTCTGTCACACCGTATTTGCGCAGCAGTCTTACAAGCACACTTTTTTTGAAAAAAAAATACACTTCTTTGAATTAAAAAATAAGACAACAGTAAAGTTAGCCAAAGTTTTCTTTATATTGTGAAAGATAATGTTACGCCGAGTAAATTGATACCCAACATGTCATGCTTCAAAATTGCACCGCTCATGGAATGGCGACAAACTTTTACCCTTAAAAATCTCCAGGTTAAAAAAATTCTACAGGTAGCATGTTTTGGGTCACAGAGGAGGTATAAGACGAGAATTATTGCTCTCGCTCTACCGATCGTGGGGATACCTCACATGTGTGGTTTGAACACCGTTTTCATATACGGGTGCTACTCGCGTATGCGTTCACTTCTGCACGCGAGCTCATTTATTTTACCTTTTATTTTTTATTTTTACACTGTTCTTTTAAAAATAAAAATGGTGTCACTTTTATTTCTATTACAGGGAATGTTAACATCCCTTGTAATATAAAAAAGGCATGACAGGACCTCTTAAATATGAGATCTGGGGTCAAAAAGACCTCAGATCTTATATTTACATTAAGATGCAAAAAAAAAAAAAAAAAAAATGTCATTTGAAAAAATAAAAAAAAAATGTCCCTTTAAGATCTATGGGCGTAAGGGACGTTTTGACGGCGCTTCTGCCCTGCAATTGTATGGAGACGGGTGGGGGCCATCTTCCCCCTCACTCGTCCCCATACCCAGGAAGGAGAAGCATCAGATCGCCTCCGCCGCTACCGACGGCTGCCGATAAAAGTGGTCTTGCAGCAAATCCGCTGCAGAGACCACTATTATTGGAAACCAGACCGTCCACTGAAGAAGAGGATACCAGGGTTATGGCAGCTAGCTGCTGCCATAACAATGATATTCCTCTTCAAATTTAGGACATATATTGGCATGCGTTGGTCCGGAAGTGGTTAAAGTGCACTGTTCCATGTAAGTGCAAATTTGGGGTTTTAATAAAATTTTAATCTTTTAATGCACTAAAATACGATGTTGATCTTTTTTGATTCTATTTCATCCTTGTTTGCTGGAGTATCCAACTTATTGAAGCAGAAGCAGACAATATCCTATACCAGTGGATTTGCCCCCAGGGTGGGGAAGGCGGGCAGTGACCCTTTAAGGTCTAACATGGAGGTGAGCGCATAGGATTGCTGGTGGTGAATATCACATGGTGCAGTGTAATTGGATATGTCATCGTATGAGATTGAGAAGCACATTTTTTAGAGGACTGTTTTTCATGTCACAGAGTTTATTTCATTAGCGTTGGAGACTCTACAGACATACATATATGAAATTGTTTTTATGTACTTTTCTTCGGAGAAGCCTAATTACCTGTTCTTATTCTCATTGTATTACCCCATATGTTATTAATATATGAATTCTATTGTACCTTGTAATACTCAATAAAATATTTGAAAGAGAAATTGTTTTGAAGTGCTGTTTGTTATAACATGTGCTAAGTTTATATGGTATTGCACATATGGTATTCTGTAGTTTTATGGTGTTCTTTTATGAACACTATACAGTAAAGTTGTTTATATGCTCTATATATCACATTTGCAGTACACTTAGTTTTTTTATTTGAGTTACTGTATATACCAGTTCTTATGGTTTCAGCATCATAAGCTGGATATCATTCTGGTGATTCACATTCAAATCCCAGATAGCAAGAAATTGTGCTGCAAGTTTGAAAATGACTTGCTAAGCTATTGCTAGACTTGCCAGGCTTCACAAGTTTGTTGCACAATCTGTATGACTCCAGAGCAATTTTCGTTGCAAACAATGTGCAAGTCTACTGCAAGTTCTGGTTCAGTTATGTTGTGCTGTAGTCATCCCACCACAGGGGTCACTGTGGCTGAATTTTCATGCTGTAGACTTGCAGAGCTCTTGCTGTAGACTCACCACTGCAACTTTGCTCTTGCTAGAAACGTGCTACGCAAATGTGCTACAAATTGGAAAAGTGTCAACTAGAACTTGTGCTTCAAGTGCTCTGGAAGTGTACAACCTGTCAGTGAAAATGTGCAGCAAGTTCACCGAATTACAATTCAACACTGCCACAAATTTGTGGCAAGTTATCCTTGCTATCTGGGATAGGGTGTTTCCACCACTATTTGCATATGATAGTTTTTTTTAAAGGAGCAGCCCTACATTTTTGGGTTATTCACTTCCTGTCATAGGATGACAAAGATCTGTTCCTGTTTCCCAGTTGTGCTCCTGTATCATCAGGAATGACCAGCGGGTGATTGAAAAAAGAGCACTAGTTTGGATTTCAGCCAGAGATAAGTTTGGAAAACTGTGCTCCATTGCATAGGCTTCAAGTGGCAACTATATAGAAGATGTACAGATGCTCAATGGGCAGACCTGTTTTGCTATTATCACTATTATAAAGTTGGCCCAGAGCAATGACATGCAGCTGACTCTGGAGTAAGTATGGACAAGAAGTGGTAAAAAAAGGGCCAGAGTAGATCAGCAGCACTCAAATGCAACAAAAGATTAAAAAATGAAAACAGTATTTTTTAAAAGAAAAAAAAAAACATGCCAATTGTTTATTAAATATACAGTGCTTTATCAAGCTAAATGTCATCCAGTTAGGATTTAAATCTGATTTAACCACACACATAAAAAAGGTACTCTTTAGTGGAGTTGAGTGCAGCTTTCATTATAAGAGGAGAACAAAGGACAAAACTGAAATTTCAGCAACAGTAGATCTGGTTAGAAAGAAAAAAAACTGTGCAGAAAAAAATCATTTTAATATGGGCTTTCTATTCCATTCCGTTTATTGTTTCACTAACGAATAGTTCAGCGCTAATATAACTGTGTCTTTGTCCTTGAAAGCATTTGTAAATGCACTGAAGCACGTATTTAGATGAAGGTGCTTCTTAAATATCGGCAAAGGAGAAAAGGAGAAAATGTGACATTTTCGTCAAAGCGATAACAAACGATCCCTTTGTTTCCCACGGCACCACTTCATTTTATTGTTCCGGTTCGCTTAAGAAATAACATTAGAGAAAGCCATACATCAATTCTATGTTTATTTACTCCAGCAAAACAAAATTAGATATAAACGTATGAAAAAGCAAAGCGGAAAACATCCTACTGCCATATTTCAAATTATTAAATGACATTTTCCCCCCCTTCTTTTAAGACGCTTCAAAATATCTGTAAGGTGACAGCTTCTCTTAATTGAGTTTGTAGGACATGCAATTGTCAACGAATCTGCACGTGCGGATTGGAATTGCAATGAGGAAATAGATTTAAATTCCATCTAGTGAATTGAATAAATATGTTTTTGCCTGCATTTGAAAGGGCCAGACTATATAAAAGTAATGTTTAGATGATGGGGATTTAAAGTGAACCTACAGGGATTGATTTACTAAAACTGAAGAGTGCAAAATCTGGTGCAGCTCTGTATAGAAACCAATCAGCTTCCAGGTTTTATTGTCAAAGCTTAATTAAACAAGCTGAAGTTAGTAGCTGATTGGTTGCCATGCACAGCTGCACCAGATTTTGCACTCTTCAGTTTTAGTAAATCAACCCTAATGCTTATGTTCAGTTTAACCATCTCAATACAGTGCCTTTTCACCCCCTTCCTGCCCAAGCTATTTTTCAGCTTTCAGCGCTGTCACACTTTGAATGACAATTGCGCGGTCATGCAACATTGTACCCAAATGAAATTGTTATCATTTTTTTCCCACAAATAGAGCTTTCTATTGGTGGTATTTGATCACCTCTGCGGTTTTTATTTTTTGCGCTATAAACAAAAGAAGAGTGACAAGTTTGAAAAAAACGCAATATTTTTTACTTTTTGCTATAATAAATATCCAATTTTTTTTTTTTTTTAAACAAATTTTTTCCTCAGTTTAGGCCGATATGTATTCTTCTACATATTTTTGGTAAAAAAATTCGCAATAAGCGTATATTGATTGGTTTGCGCAAAAGTTATAGTGTCTAAAAAATAGGGGATAGATTTATAGTATTTGTATTTATTTTTTTTTTTACTAGTAATGGATATCTGTGATTTTTATCGTGACTGCGATATTGCAGCAGACATATCGGACACTTTTGACACATTTTTGGGACCATTCACATTTATACAGCGATCCGTGCTATAAAAATGCATTGATTACTGTATAAATGTGACTGGCAGGGAAGGGGTTAACACTAGGGGGTGATCGAGGGTTAATTATGTTCCTAGGGAGTGATTCTAACTGTAGGGGGAGGGGATTCACAAGGGGAGGAGACCGATCGGTGTTCCTCTGTACTGGGAACACACCATCGGTCTCCTCTCCTCTGACAGGACCGTGGATCTGTGTGTGTTTGTTTACACACACAGATCCATGGTCCTGCTGTGTTACCGGACAATCGCGGGTGCCCGGCGGACATCTCGGCCGAGTCCCCAGCAACACAGTGGGCCGAGATGGCGAAGGCGTCCTATGACGCCCTCCCAGAACGAGAGCCGTGCCGCCTGGCCATCATATGACAGCCGGTGGACGGCAAGCGGTTAAGCAACCATTTTCCAAAAATCCCTGTATGCCATTCCATATCTTCATACCAGCATTTCTCCGGTTTCAAATTCTGCTCCTTCTCCTATTACACATGCAGCTGTGGGGGGCCTTTCAAAACCACTGGCCCCTTGAACCTCCTCCTTCCTGCCATTTGCAGGACAGACTGGACACTACAATTGTGTGCCTCCTAGTGGTCACTCTGGGCCATTGGCTGTTCAGACTGAGTGTGTGTACATTGTGCTCTCTCCTTCTCTAGCTGAGCTTAGTAGCAATTGTTCTGGGCCATTAAAGGTGCATGTGCGTGCAGTGCGTTCACATCTTCTGTAGTTGAATTCAGCCACTACAATTACAGGAGGAGAGAGAATGCAGGTTAAACAGCTCAGTGCATCCACTAGGGGGCACACAATTGTAGTGTGCAGTCCTTCTTGCAAAGGGCAGGAATAGAGGGAGGTAATGGGGCAAGCATTTTTTGCAAAGAGACCCCCTCTCCACAGCTGCATGTATAATGGAAAAAGGCGCAGTATTGAAACAAGAAGAGCACTGTTTCATACTATTCAGAAGATATGAAATTGCATTGGAGGATTTTTAGGAAATGTTGCTAAAAATGAACTTACACTTTAAAGCAAAAGGAGGCTGCCAAATATACAGGTGTCTTGTTATGCAAAATTGCAAATATTGACTTTAACATGGGAGCTCATGTTTGGCCTGCTCCCCTTTTCCACCTGTGCCTCACTACTGGGTAATCATTATGATGGGTGGTCTTAGCATCCATTCGTTTGGTGCAAGAGGTAGGCAGGGCAGGCTAACATTTTACTAACCAAAGTCAGAATTAGCATAACTGAGTGCCAAACATTTTAGGGTTTCTGGGGCACTCTAAAACTCAGCATTTTGAATAAGATACTGAGCTCATGGACACAAGCGGATGACTTTAAACAAGCAGAAGAAAAGTTCAAAAGTCATGTTACTTTACTGAAAGAGTACTGAAAGCTTGGAAGAGACTTCTAAGTAAGTCACTCAACTGTACATTGATTTAAACATGCTTAAGATAATCATAGATCAGAGAAAAATGTAAAAAAAATAAAAAAAAGGAAAAACAAATTAGACTCAGTGGGTCACTTGGTCTTTCTCTGTATCAGTCTTGTATAGTATTTCTCTATATGCAGACACACGGAGTAGTCCTTGAGGAAGTCTTTGTTGATGAAACATTTCAGGTGGAGGAGGTGATGTCATTAGGTTTGAAATACCTGTTTTCTAAGATCCATTGTTGTCAGTTGATGCAAGGTCTGCATAGTACTTTAAACACTCTAGATATTAATGGAACTAAAGCATGTTTTTATAATTTTCCTATTAAAAGCAAAGTTACACTATTAGGAGTTTTTGGCTGTATATGGCTTTTTATATATCAGATCAGCCATAGACTGTAGACGTGCCACAGGAAACAGCTAGGGACTGTTAACATGGCCTAGGAGAAGGTTAGAGACTGCAGACATGCCACAGGAGATGGTCAGAGACTGAAGACATGCCCCTGGAAACAGCTGAAGACTGTGGACATGCCCTATGAGATGCTTAGAGACTGCAGACATGCCACAGAAGTTGGTCAGAGACTGTAAACATGCAACAGACAACATTTTAGACTGTGGACATGGCACAGGAGATGATCAGAAATTGTGGACATGCTATAGGGATTACTATCATTACAGACTCCATAGACGCCCACACTACACTAAATAGCTAAAGACTATGGAAATGCCATGGATAATGGCCAGAGACTGTGGACATGAAACAGGAGACAGCTAAAGACTGGAAATGTCACGGGTGATGGCCAGAGACTGTGGACATGATACAGGACATAGCTAGAGACTGTGGAAATGCCACAGGTGATGGCCAGAGACTGTGGACATGTCACAGGATACAACTAAAGACTATAGAAATGCCATAGGTGATGGACAGATAGAGGGGACATGTCACAGGATACAGTTAAAGACTATGGAAATGCCACAGGTGATGGCAGGAAACTGTGAACATGACACAGGAGTCAACTAGAGACTGTGGAAATGCCACAGGAGATGGCCAGAGACCATACACATCCACACTTTTTCCCTTACATCCCCCTAATAAATGATTTCCCTTATGTTTATTATAATATCAACAACAAGATCCATTGTGACAGGCCTAGGTAAGTACCTAGGCAGTGAAAGCACTGACTAATGGTTGCTTGGGCCAAAGGGTTGAATACCAAGCACCATGGGACCAAAGGTCGGGTACCAGTTTTTTATAACTTTCCATGGCTTCCAATCTTGTGCCATTAATAAAAATTGTCTGTTTATTTCAGTGTTGTTATGGGAGAAAGAGAAATGGTACAACCATCTGGTGACTATAAAAATTCCAAAATTCAAGTTATGCTGGAGAAGAGCCAGGAAATATAGCAGGAAAATCTCAGCCAGCAGGTGACGAACCATTTATCAATCTTTTGTTTTTCGGTGGGTTGAATGTGAATGTGATAGAGTGCAAATAATATTGCTATTGTTTTTTGTTTTTTTTTTCTGTACTACAATCCTTGCATAGTAAGTGTGCCAGATATACCAATGAAAGTCTATGGATGAATCAGATTATAAAGATTCAATAAAGGCTGTGGGAATCTCACCAAGAAAAAAAAAAAACAGTTTAGAATTTTGTGCTGTCCAAGAGACTTATCCTGCATTTTTTTTGTTTTTTTTGTTCATCAAGTAGGCAGTGTCTGCCATACCGATGAGTCAGAGAATATTGGAGCCACAGGATCAAATGCCAGTTACAATTGGCATTTCTGAAGATCAGCAGTGGCAGCCTATATATTTCTCACATGACAGGTTTCCTTTAACACAAAAAGGTAAATAAATGTTTAAATGTCATCGGAGCCACTCTTATTTCTCATACTCATCTCCCTCAGGTAAAGGCGACATTGTTTTTTTTTTCTTAATGAGTAACTTTAGTCCTGTAGCAAATTTTGTACTTCACGATCCTCTGAGAAGTTATTAGCTTCACAAATCAATTGAAAATTTCATAACAGGATACATCTTAGCTTCCACGGAACAAAGCAGAATGTTTATCATGTAGGGAAGGTTTACACAGGAATGTAACAAAAGGATTAACCCTTTCACTTTCACATTTATTATTTGCCCAATAAAATTCACATTATGGTCTTGACCATCACTAAAGCATTTATTTTCTGAAAGCAAAGACTCACAGAATGAATAGATAGTGCTACTGTGTTTGTATTTCCTATGATGCTTGCACAATTGTTGTCTAAATCCAAATGTTAAATATTAACCCCTTGGAGCCTAGTGCCGTGTACACACGGGCGGACTTTTCAGCATCAAACGTCCGACGGTCTTTCCGATGGACTTACAACGGAGTTACGACGGACTTTCGGTTGACCGGACTTGCCCACACACAAACGGACTAAAGTCTGTTCGAAAGTTCGTTTGTATGAACGTGATGACGTACGAAGGGACTAGAATAAGGACATTCATAGCCAGTAACCAATAGCTGCCCTTGCGTCCTTTTTTGTCCATTGGACTAGCATACAGACGAACGGATTTTTCGACCTGATTCGAGTCCATCAGAAAGATTTGAAACATGTTCCAAATCTAAAGTCCATCTGATTTTTGATAGAAGGTCCAATGAAGCCCACACACGGTCGGATTGTCCAACGGATTCGTTCCATCGGACCAGTCCAGTCGAAAAGTCCGCCCGTGTGTACACGTGTGTGACACTTGTTGCTTCCAAGTTAAAATCAGTATTTTTTGCTACAAAATTACTTAGAACCCCCAAACATTATATCATTTTTTTAGCAGAAACTCTAGAGAATAACATGGCGGTGGTTGCAATATTTGTTATATTTCAAAATGTTTTATTTTGAGGTATAAAAGTCATATACAAGGTGAATATAAGGGGAACAGAGGAGATACAATAAGACATAATAAGTACGTAGCTCAGTGTGAGCAAATGTGAAATCGGAGAGCCATATCAAGAACGTTTCAGAGAGATGACAGACAATAATCATAACAACAAATCTCTTGATGGAGCCCTATAAACCAGCTAATAGCAACCTATGGGTTATTTTGGGCCTCTGAGTTATGTCAAGTCAGACATTGCCGTAGTAAGATCGGGTTGGTCTGGGGGGGAGACTCTCTCTGCACCCGGCACCCCCAAGGGGATCAAGCTGTGCCGGGAGGGGAATCCTTAACCCCCATCTCCAACCCCTATACCACCACGAAACAGTAGTATACATTTAAGATAATGGCTATTCTCATAAGCATAAAATTACTGTAGCTCAGATTTTCGTAATAACCTCTATAACCCAAAACATTTGGGTATTATAATATGGGGGAAATGTGATAGAATAGGAGGAGAGAGGAAATGAAGTTGAGGACAAAGAGAAAGTAGAAAGTTTAGAGCAGGCTTTTGGTACAGTTCAGTCTGGCTTAACACTAGGGAGGAAGGAGATGCCTACATGATGGGCCCAGGGCTCCCAGGTTGCTTCAAATTTGTGGACTGTGTCTGATAATATGCTGGATAACTTTTCCTGAGAAATTCCCACCAAATGTGGACCATTGTTCCTGAAAGTTGGCAACCTCTAAAGCATAAAGGGTCTGCCGAAGGGTACATAGAGGCCAATCTGGAGGGGGTGTAATACCATCTACATCCTTGAAGGATTTAAAACAAGCCATCTGCCAGTTCTCCAGGTCCCAGTGGAATCGGAAATCCGACTCCCAGAAAGTCATGAAATGGGATTTGGAGGTAGGAAGAACAAGTGACGAGTAGATGAACGAGATCCCTCCCTGCTGTTCCATGGCCTGTCCACACCAGAGTTCATAAGCAGTGAACCTAGGAGGAAGTGGTTTATCTTTCCAGAGTGAGTGTAAGATGTGCAAAATTTGTCTGGATCTGAAGCGCTCTGAAGCGGGTAGATCCAACTTACTCACACAGGGATTTAGGGAAAGAGGACCTATGGAGGTGTAGAAATGTCCGATTCGGTACAGTCCCTTGTCTAGCCACCATTTTAATGCTAATATGTTCATGCCTGGAGGGAAGTCAGGGTTATTAACCACTTGCCGACCGCCGCACGACGATGTACGTCCAAACTTTGAAGGGGTATATCGTTGTTATGGCAGCAGCTAGCTGCCATAACCCAGGTATCCCCGTTTTCGTGCGGCGGTTGGCTATCAGATAAAAGTGGTCCCTGCGGTGGATTCGCCGCAAGATCACTTTTATCGGTGGCGGGAGACGAGTGAGGCTAAGATGGCGCCCACTTGTCTCCATGACACTGCTGGGCGGAAGCGACGTCAAAACGTCACTTCTGTCCACGCCTCTTAAAGGCACATTTTTTCAAATGTCATTTTTTTAAATGACTTTTTTTTTTTTATTGCATTTTAGTGTAAATATGAGATTTGAGGTCTTTTTGACCTCAGATCTCATATTTAAGAGGTCCTGTCATGCTTTTTCTATTACAAGGGATATTTACATTCCTTGTAATAGGAATAAAAGTGACACAATTTAAAAAAAAAAAAAACAGTGTAAAAATAAATAAAATAATGTAAAATAAATAATAAAAAAAATTTTTTTTTTAGAAACCCCCGTCCCGACGAGCTCGCGTGCAGAAGCGAACGCATACGCGAGTAGCTCCCGCATATGAAAACGGTGGTCAAACCACACATGTGAGGTATCGCCGCGACCGGTAGAGCAAGAGCAATAATTCTAGCCCTAGACCTCCTCTGTATCACAAAATATGCAACCTGTAGAACTTTTTAGACGTCGCCCATAGAGATTTTTGAGGGTAAAAGTTTGACGCCATTCCACGAGCGGGCGCAATTTTGAAGCGTGACATGTTGGGTATCAATTTACTTGGTGTAACATTATATTTCACAGTATAAAAAAAATTGGGCTAACTTTACTGTTGTCTTATTTTTTTATTCAAAAAAGTGATTTTTTTCCCAAAAAAGTGTGCTTTTAAGACCGCTGCTCAAATACGGTGCAAAAAAAGTATTGCAACGACCGCCATTTTATTCTCTAGGGAGTTATAAGAAAAACCATATATAATGTTTGGGGGTTCTAAGTAATTTTCTAGCAAAAAAAAACTGTTTTAAACATGTAAACACCTAAAATCCAAAACAAGGCTGGTCCTTAAGTGGTTAAATAAATGGGACAGCGACTTGCTTGTTGAGGTCAGGGCCGTAGTGTCCCATAGGGCTAAGGAGTGAGATAAGGTAGGAGCCATTATCAGAGGATGGTTTTTTGGGGGACACCACAGCAAGAAGTCTAAGGCGTTGCTGGGAACTGCTTGTCTTTCTATTTGGACCCAGTCAGGTTTTTCGGATCTGGAATATACTATTGAAAGCTGGGCAAGTCTGGCTGCTAAATAGTATTGGTGTAGTTGGGGTAGGCCTAAGCCCCCAGTTTTCCTATGATAATAAAAAATGAATTCTGTTTCCACTCTTTCCCCAGATGAATTTCAGTAACTTGCTTTGAAAGGATTGAATGCGGTCCCTTTTAATTGGGATGGGGAGTGAGCGAAACAGGCAGAGCAGTCTGGGTAGCAGTGTCATCTTTATAGAGTTTATCTGTCCTATCCAGGACAGGTTATGTTTGGACCAAGACTTAAGATCTAATTCAAGTTTACAGAACATAGCGGGTTAATTACTGACATAGAGCGACTGAGCGATGGACAGGTGTTAAGTTAATTCCAAGGTATTAATAGAAGACTCACTCCATTCAAATGTGAAGGATTTCTGAAAAAGGGTAACTGTGTCTGGCTGTAGAGATACATTTAGCGCTTGGGACTTAGAATAGTTAACCTGGGGGCCTGATATTTTGGAGAATTCTTCTAATGTCTGGCATAGGTTAGGAAGTGAGGTGATAGGGGAGGTGAGGAATAGTAGGATGTTGCCCGCATAAAGACCGTATTTATGAGTTTGGGAGCCACATGATACCCCTTTTATGTTTGGGTTTTGACAAATTGCAATGGCAAGGGTTTCAATTGTCAAGGCAAAAATTAGAAGTAATGGTGGACATCCTTGCCTGGTGCCTTTTGCTATATGTATTGGTTTAGAGTAATATCCCTGAAGGCGAACATGTGCCTGTTGTTGAGAGTAGAGAGCTTGTATCAAGCCCAGGAATCGTTGACCAAAGCCCCATTGCTCTAGAAGGGTAAAGATATAGGGCCAGGAAACCAAATCAAAGGCTTTTTTTGTCTAGGACCACCTTCCCAATTAGTCTGGAGTATGAATACTATATCAATTGTTCTCCTAATTTAGTCAGGGCCCTGTCTGCCTGGGATGAATCCAACTTGATCTTTGTGAATGTAAGTGTTGATGAAGGATGTGAATCGGTTGATTAAGATTTTGGTCAGTATTTTCAGATCACTATTAATGAGGGATATCAGGCGATAGTTGCTGACTTCCTCTGGATTTTTGTCCGGCTTGGGTATTACAGTAATGTATGCTGTATTAAGTTGTGTGTCCATTGGGTCACCCCGGGTCTTGGCATTAAAAAATTTTGCTAGATGGGGAGCTAAGGTGTTAGCAAATGCTTTATAATATGGGGTGGAGAAACCGTCCGGCCCGTGGGCAGATCCTCTTTTAAGGTCCCGATGACACCTAGTACCTTCTCCTCGATAAAGGGTGCTTCTAGAATCTCTTTATGTTCAGAGATGGGCAGGGATGGGCAGATTATCCAGGAACAGATTAATGAATTGGTTATTATTTGAGGGATGGGCCCTATACAGTTTGGCATAAAAATACTGAAATGCCTCTAAAATTTTTGTGGGGTTGGCTGTAGAACCCTAAAAACAAAAATTGAACAGAATGTCGCATTCAGAGGTCAGTACTGATGCCGAATACTATCCATTTAGGTGAATGGGACCATGCTGCAATACATTCAGTTACAGCACAGTAAGTAAGCTGTCCATATCACACTCCAGCTTATATGGGTCATTGCATACCAGTACCAAGCTAATGTGTTTCTGGCAATGACCCTATGCACAGGACCACGGCACCACACGCATGCACCCACACTGGTTTTCTCATACTGGAATGACCTGGACCTTCCTTACATTGACATCGACAGGGTGATGTCACCCATTACCAAGAAGTGCCACCAGGTATTATTATTAGTGATCACCAGGTATTATTTTATAAAAAAAAATACTGAAATATGTAATTAAAATTTCAAAAAATAATTTTGAAATCTCAAGTAAAAGCTTATCTTAGATATTTGTTTTTGAATTTACATTGCTTATAATGAATACTTAATGATATGAGAGCACAGTATTCTAAAAAGGAAGAGTATGTTCAAAGCTCACATTTAAAAAATATATGCTAGTAAATATCATTAACTTCAAAGTAAATTTCTCCAGCCATTTCCCAATTCATTCGGCTCTCATGGGATAAAATGAATAATGAAGCCCTTGGTTTGCAATGCGGTCCTCTCTGCTTTTAGTTGATAATTGACCAATTATCTTGTCATTGTCAAAAACATGTCATCTACGTAGACAAGATCTTTCCAAACACACCTAAATGCAACATTATGATTAGCACTTCCTAGACTTGCTGTGATTCTCTTGTATTTATAGTCAACTTTTAAATGCCTGTGACAGATTCAAATTAAAATTGCAAATTGAAATTATGACCCCAAAATATGTCCTATTTGCATTGAACTGTTTCCACTGCACCAAAAATAAATATACCTGGTCTATTTTAATACAGGCTACAGTACACTTCCAGGAATAGCAAATTGTATCCTTATTGTGGCCCTTAAATGATATGAGAAATAAAATGTTATTTAATAGCACTTATCTTCATACCATTACCACCCTTTAGCTTAAAATCTCAACTTTTAGTTAAAGGTTCGGGTAGAGTTATTGTTATGGTCAGGGGGCCAAAGTAAAAGGTTAAAGTGGTGTTAAACCCAAAAACAATAATATAATATATTGTAGTAATGTAATATAAACGTAATGTAATATATGTAATTATATATATATATACATATATATATATATATATATATATATATATATATATATATATATATATATATATATATATACATATATATATATATATATATACATATATGTATATATATATACATACACACACACACATATATATATATATATATATATATATATATATATATATATATATCATCCTTAACCGCTTCAATACTGGGCACTTTGACCCCCTTCCAAGGCCAATTTTCAGCTTTCAGCTCTGTTGTATTTTGAATGACAATTGCGCAGGCAGAGCTGTATCCAAGACAGATAGAGCTTTCTTTTGGTGGTATTTAATCACCACTGTTTTTTTTCTCCTTCACTGATGTGCGCTGATGAGGCTGTACTGATGGGCACTGATAGACTGCACTGATGGGCACTGGTGGGCACTGATGAATAGGCACTAATGTGCAGCAGTGGTGGGCAATGATAGAAGGTGCCGATATGCAGCACTAATGAGCACTAATAGGCGGCATTGATAGGTGGCACTGATAGGTGACACAGATAGGTGGCACTGATGGACACTTATTGGCTTTACTGCTGGGCTGCATGGGTGTGGCGAGAGTAGGACAACATCGTATGACGTCGTCCTAGATTAAGAGAGCCACCTTGCGGCCGTCATTTTACTATATGGTGGGCGGGAGATGGTTAAGAATAACTCCAGGCATGGCTAAATTAAACATAATTACACTGGTCCAGCTTGGACCAATGTAACTCTGTATATACCATACCTGACTGATGCCCCTGGAAGCTGTAAATCACTGAAGTAGACCCCACCACGCTAATGATCTCCACTTACTTCCTGGCCTCATGCTGAGTGGTTGGCTTTATGTATTCTGAACACAGGAGGTTGGCCGCGCAACACAGACTCTATAGAATGCTTTGCATTTTCTTTATGAATGCAAAATATCCTCTTAGTAAACAACATGGAGAGTGCACATCACCCCCCCCCCCCCCCGCCTTGTCCTATCAGAGAATTCTGTGCAATTATTCCGAAAATGCAAAGCTATCTCCAAATGGCACCGGTGCTGAGCGTCCGACCTCCTGTTTTCAGAATATATCAGATGTGCAGCTCAGCATGGGACCTGATAGCAAATGGAAATCACTGGAATAGTGGTGGTGGTAATGTCCAAGCTGGAGCTATTTAAAAATATACTGACTGCACTTTTTTTTTTTCTTCTGTCATCTACCCGGCTATTACATGACTTCAGTCATTTCTGAGCCATTGACCTGAAACAAGGTCAGGTGTTCTAACTTCACTCTAATATCACAAACTGTATATTTGTTTAGGGTCAGTCATGCAAGAAGAATAGATTTATTAAAGTTAAAGTGGTGTTCCGGCCGAAATTATACTTTTTAAATAAAAATACCCCTAAAATACACAAGCTTAATGTATTCTAGTAAAGTTAGTCTGTAAACTAAGGTCTGTTTTGTTAGTTTATAGAAGTAGTTTGTTATTTTATAAACTTACAGCAGGCCGTGGCCATCTTAAGTGTGGGCATCTGAAGCCAGACTGTATTTCTTCCTGGATCTCATCCTTGCAGATCTCGCACATGCTCAGTGCAGCACAAGCAGTGTAATAGGTTTCAGGTCAGGTTTCCGTAGCAACGGCAGTTTCAGAGGAAGTTGCCGCCCCTTCCCAGAAGGCATTGCAAACAGGAAACGGTGCGATGGGCCGCGGCCAGGGAGGAGGAAGTGAAAAATGAATACAGCAGATATACAGTAGGTGCTGAGAAAAAAAATAAAAAAATATCCAATTTGTTTACAGTGCACAGTTTAGTGAGGAATGCTGAAGAGTTGTAAAAGTGGGTGGAACTCCACTTTAAAGCCCAACTCCTGGAAAATTATACCATAGGAGTGGAGCTGCACCTACACTGGAAGGGTTACTTGCTTGTTTAGTCTAGGTGAGAGGAGAAGCCCTTTTACTTGCCTGATCCTCCACTTCATCAGCAGATGGTGCTCC
Source organism: Lithobates clamitans (assembly GCA_037952925.1). Lineage (NCBI taxonomy): Eukaryota > Metazoa > Chordata > Amphibia > Anura > Ranidae > Lithobates > Lithobates clamitans. Next base: position 8,087,211 of record JBBGZY010000067.1, read on the forward strand.
TGTGTGTTGCCATGGCTATTTGTAGTGATTTTTTAGCACTAATATGGAGTAGATTTAAGAACATGTGTTGTTTTAGAAGCTAGAGAAAAGCAAGAAGACACTGCTAAGTGCAAAACACCTACGATTTATATTGAACTCAGTATAAAAAAACTTACAAGAAGTAGCAATAAATCAGGCTCATCATAATCCTCCTGACAGGGCTCCTGACACTGTCTCTTCTCTTGCAGTGCCGGCCAGCAGCTGCTGGGGGAGCTAGTAGCACAGGGTAATGGTGTCTGTCACACTTCCAGAATCGTGGAGTGCACACTATCCACATAGAATGCATACACTGGAAGTGATATCAGGAAGGGGGCGGTGACCCATTTCGGAGCATGCACAACAGCTCCTTCTTCAAACCTAAGCCCCTGGATTGCAGAGCGGTCATACATAGAATAGATGGGTGTGGAAATTGCGGGAATGTGAAGAGTTGGGCGGGACCAGTAAGTGGATGGACAGTGGCAGTGCGTCCCAACAATCCATGACTGTGAATTAAGCATCCAAAAGTTACAGTATCTCACAAAAGTGAGTACACCCCTCACATTTTTCTAAATATTCTATTATATATTTTCATGTGACAACACTGAAGAAATGAAACTTTGCTACAATGTAGTGAGTGTACAACTTGTATAACAGTGTAAATTTGCTGTCCCCTCAAAATAACTCCATACATAGCCATTAATGTCTAAACCGCTGGCAACAAAAGTGAGTACACCCCTAAGTGAAAATGTCCAAATTGGGCCCAATTAGCCATTTTCCCTCCCCGGTGTCATGTGACTTGTTAGTGTTACAAGGTCTCAGGTATAAATGAAGAGCAGGTGTGTTAAATTTGGTGCTATCACTCTCTCATACTGGTCACTGGAACCTCATGGCAAAGAACTCTATGGAAAAAAAGAATTGTTGCTCTACATAAAGATGGCCTAGGCTATCAGAAGATTGCCAAGACCCTAAAACTGAGCTGCAGCATGGTGGCCAAGACCATACAATGGTTTAACTGGACAGGTTCCACTCAGAACAGGCCTTGCCATGGTCGACCAAAGAAGGTGAGTGCACGTGCTCAGCGTCATATCCAGAGGTTGTCTTTGGGAAATAGGCATATGAGTGCTGCCAACATTGCTGCAGAGGTTGAAAGGGTGGTAGGTTAGCCTGTGAGTGCTCAGGCCATATGACCATATGCTGCATACTGCATCAAATTGATCTGCATGGCTGTCGTCCCAGAAGGAAGCCTCTTCTAAAGATGATGCACAAGAAAGCCTGCAAACAGTTTGCTGAAGACAAGCAGACTAAGGACATGGATTACTGGAACCATGTCCTGTGGTCTGATGAGACCAAGATAAACTTATTTGGTTCAGATGGTGTCAAGCGTGTGTGGCGGAAACCAGGTGAGGAGTACAAAGACAAGTGCCTTGCTAAAGAAGCTGAGGGTAAAGGTGATAGACTGGCCAAGCATATCTCTAGACCTAAACCCTATTGAGCATCTGTGGGAAATCCTCAAACAGAAGGTGGAGGAGAGCAAGGTCCCTAACATCAACCAGCTTCGTCATGGAGGAGTGGAAGAGGACTCCAGTGACAACCTGTGAAGCTCTGGTAAACGCCATGCCCAAGAGGGTTAAAGCGGAGTTCCACCCATAAATGTAACTTTATATTACTGTGCAGCAAATAACCTAACCAACGACATTTGGACAAAAACATTTTTTTTCATACTTTTTAATGCCTATTGCTATGTGGCCCTTCTAATCTTCCCCTTCCTCATCATGGTGCCTGATGTCATTTCCCTCGGCGCCTCTGCTCGCTACTGCTCCTGGGAGATGTGTGTCATCATTTCCCAGGAGTCAGTGGGCAGCGCCGAGGGCTAGAATTGCAGTATTTCAGAACCGGAAGTGACACAGGAATCTTCGTTGCCATCAGAATGGGGTGGGCACTTCTGATGCCGCCGCCCATTGTGATGGCAACCTGTGTAGTTTCCTGCGCCACTACGTGCTTTTACTGAACATGCGCGAGAACGGCGGTGCATGCTGGGAATACAGCAGCACCATATCCTGGAAGAATATGCTTGTGGGCTTCGCCTGCCCACAAGTAAGATGGAAATGCCTGAGAAGCCTGAATCAAAGGTATTTTTTAAAATAAAATAATCAGAAATGCAGCGCTAATGACACGAGTAACAATCGTTTAATATGCATTCTGCAATAGTTATGCCGCGTACAGACGATTGGAATTTACGACAACCAAACGGTGGATTTAATTCCGACGGATGTTGCCTCAAACTTGTCTTGCATACACACGGTCTCACAAATGTTGTTGGAAATTCCGATCGCCAAGAACGCGCTGGCGTGCAACACGTACGACAGGACTAGAAAAAGGGAGTTCAATACCAAGTGTGCCACCCTTTGGGCTCCTTCTGCTAATCTCGTGTTAGTAGAAGTTTGGTGAGAGATGATTTACGCTTTTCAGCCTTGTGCTTTTCAGTTCAGTACTGCTCTTCACTTTGTGCTTGTGGGTTCGTATCTTTTTCAGTGCCTGTAGTCAGTTCGTATCTGTTTTCAGTGTGTCCTTGTCCGCTCATTTCTGATTTTCAGTTCGCTCTTCTCAGGCCTCTCTTTTCAGTGTGTTTTGTTAATTCGTTCTGACCAGCCGACCGTTTTGAAGCCATGTTGCGGTTTATTACTCGTCATAAAGTTCATGTTATGCAGGGGCTTGGTGTTGGGGTTCTTACTTTGACCCAAGTCCAGTCCATGAACAGGGGGAGGAGGAGTTCATGGATGAAGAATTGGTTGCTCCAGCGTGACCAATTCTCGCACATGCCTTTGTTGCGGTAGATCCAGGAGAATAATCCTGATGATTTCAGGAATCATCTCTGGATGACGGACCCTGTTTTTCGCCGTCTGTTGGGTTTGCTGTCCCCTTATATTACCAACACCTGCATGCGGCAAACCATCACTCCGGAACAAAGGCTCGTCGCCACCTTGCGGTACTTGGCGACGGGGAGAAGTCTGCAGGACATCAAGTTCTTGACTGGCATCTCCCCCCAGGCTCTGGGGATCATTATTCCAGAGACCTGTTCTGCCATCATTCAGGTCCTGCAGAAGGACTATATTAAGGTAAGTTTTATCCTTTAACATAACATTCTATGTATGTAATGTTTGCTAATGTATTGTATTTATTTCATCATTCCCTAATTACCATGATTGTAATATGCTGTGAATGTCCTCTTTGTCCTCATGCATGCTGGAAGCTTTTAATGCTCCTTTTTTGTCATTCATGCATATTTGCCTTCACTAACCTCCCCAGCATGCTATCCTGGGCCCATACACACCTAGCCTAGTCACTTAACAATGTATTTTGTCAGCTTCATAGTAGTGTTTTACCCTAAACGCCCCCTAAAATGTTTACAAATGTAACTTGAGTCCTTAAATTCAGGCAAAGTGCAAGAGGCTTTTTTGGGGGGGCCCAAACTCATTTGGAACCCTCCCTCCCCCCAACCGCTAAGTCAACAGATACCAATCCTCTATCTGCTGACTTTGCCAAACCCATACACACTATAACTACCTCTTTTGTGGTCATATTTATGGATTAATTCACCAAAGCATGTAGTGCAAGGGCCTGCCTGAATACTTTCAAATGGTACTGTTTAAAGTTTTGTTCTCCTATTATCTTGATAGGTAATTGCAGAATGTAAAAATGTGCTTCAATTTGTACAGGGTGTATTCCTATTTTTGTATTATGACACTCCTTACCTGTCCAATGGGCTGCCAATAGTGTAAGTAAGCAGGGGCTGGCCAAAGTATCACACATTGTTTATGCATTCAGTTCTTAATGAAGTGGAGAGGGTTACCTGTCCAAAACATCTCCCGCCCCCCTAAAATTTTTACAATGGGCCATCAGAGGGGTTGAGGAATCTGATAAGTGGACCTTATACTTGTGTCTTTAAATACTTCTTAAAATAAATGTTATACTGATGCTGGCCAGGAATGTTTGTGTCTAATTTGCTTGCAATGTTATGTGCAAAAGTACTAATTTTTGTTTTTCTTGTTTGACTCCACAGTTTCCTTTAACCCCACAGGAATGGCAGACTGTGGCATCCCACTTTGCCCAGCGGTGGGACTTTCCTATCTGCGGAGGGGCAATCGATGGGAAGCACGTCCACATCTTCCCACCCCCCAACTCGGGGTCATACTATTATAATTACAAGAGATTTAATAGTATTGTGATGTTGGCGGTGGTGTCGGCAACATACAAGTTTTTGTATGTGGACGTGGGGAAGAATGGCCGGATGTCGGATGATGGAGTCATTGCCCAGACGGAGTTCTGCAGATGGCTCCAGAATGGTGGCTTGGGCTTGCCACCTGCGGAAGACAATGTGGGTGGTCTTTCATTTGTTTTCGTCGCTGATAAAGCGTTTGGGCTAGGAGAACATCTTATGTGGCCGTTCCCCATGAGGACCCTCATCCTGGACCAGAGGGTTTTTAATTACTGGCTGACCAGAGCCAGAAGAGTGGTGGGGAATGCTTTTGGCATAATGGCCAGCCGGTTCCGCCTATTTCTAACACCAATCCACATGGCGGAATATAAACTCAACCATATTGTGCTTGCCTGCTGCATTATGCACAATTTCCTACATAAAAATGCTATGAACTATGCGGCCTCAGTTGAGACTGGCCTCAGTTGGGACTCTGGGGATCATTATTCCAGAGACCTGTTCTGCCATCATTCAGGTCCTGCAGAAGGACTATATTAAGGTAAGTTTTATCCTTTAACATAACATTCTATGTATGTAATGTTTGCTAATGTATTGTATTTATTTCATCATTCCCTAATTACCATGATTGTAATATGCTGTGAATGTCCTCTTTGTCCTCATGCATGCTGGAAGCTTTTAATGCTCCTTTTTTGTCCTTCATGCATATTTGCCTTCACTAACCTCCCCAGCATGCTATCCTGGGCCCATACACACCTAGCCTAGTCACTTAACAATGTATTTTGTCAGCTTCATAGTCAGTTGGGACTGAGGCCGGATTTCCTGATCAATCAACCCTGATGGCACTTGAAGCTGGCCGTCCTGGTTTGCCCCCCCCCAAAGCGCCCGCAAAGTCAGACAAAAATATTTGGAGCACTTTGCGGGTAGGGGGGCCATTGATATGCCAGCAAATGTATAAAACATTTTTTTGATATTTTTTTTTTTAAATGAACGAATATTTCATTGGATTTACTGCTTGTGTTTCTTTTAGCTGTCTCCTAGGTTCTACAATGGGCTGTTCTTTTTGGCCATTTTCTACAATAGTGCAAATGCAATTTATTTGATACATGAGGTGACAATCTCTTCTTCAGCTAACTATTATGTTGTGGGTCTGCTACACACACACATTGTTTTTGTTGTTAATGTATGTAATGCATTAATGCTAAAAATGATCATCCTTTTCAGCACCATGAATTAATTGTTTAGAGTCCCTAAAATGGCCTGATTGGGGCCAATTTTAGAGCACTGTGGGGGTTATTTACTAAAGGCAAATCCACTTTGCAAAGTGGATTTGCCTTTAGTAAATAACCCCCATTGCCACTGTAAACTAATCACCAACTTAATCCAAAGACTGGTATTGAGCATTGAAAGAAGAAGCCACACATTGATGAGTATAAAAACATTTTACTCTGTGCACATTCACATGTGCGTTAGAAAACGGTTTTTGAACAAACCAACATCTTTGGTGTATAACATTTTTTTGTTTGACAGTAGAAATATCCTTTTTTTGGTTAAACAGGCATGTTTAAAACCATAACATACAAAACTCAGGAACTTACAAAGTTCAACTTTGAAAAAATTAAGGCAATATCAGACATTAGTATGTCGAAAATGTGTTGATCTTGCCTTCATCAGATGGGGTGATGTCACCCCTGTAAAAGCCAAATTCTGAAGATGCACACAAATTGGGACTCAAAATGTGGATTTCCCTCCTGATCCCATGCCTAATGTCAACATGTGCTAGCTCCCATCATGGGGGATCAATGGACGTGTTTTCGGGGTTGCAACTCCTTCCTCTCATCTACTTGAGTTGGGAGGAAGGGGTTGCACCCCCAAAATGCGTACATTGATATCCTGTGATGGCAGATAGCACATGTTTGTCACACTGTGTGCATCTTCAAAATTTGGCTTTTAAAATACTTTAAAACTTGATTTAAAATAAAAAAGTCCTCGACAAAACGGTACAATTTTTATGTGTTTTAGATTCTGCCTAAAACATCAAAGATGTTCTTCATTTTTTGTTATCATCATTGATGTTTTCCTTATATTTTCTAAATCGTGATTGCACACCATGATCTCCCCGATGAGGATGTGTGCACTTGCACTGGTGAAATGAGTTTCTTCGTCCACAACATCCACATCACCTAAAAAGAATAAAACACACCATGTATTATAAATATGCAGGCATACATCTGTTACCTGAAGCTGTGGTCTCAGACACTCACCTGTTGTGGTCACCATTTCGCCCAATTCATGTACCTCGGAATCCATATCTTCAGGTTGTGGTGTGGGGACTTCCCCTTCTTTAGGAGGTTGGGGGTCCCTGGTGTCCTCTGATGTCCCGAGTCTTTTCTCCCCTATGTGAATAAAAAAAAGGTATACTTGGCACACAGATATTTCAGGCAAGAAATTGGAATATGAAACATTGCTTGGAAGTGTCGTACAATTGTCTGTTTTGGCAGAGTTCCAAGCTGAAGACATGATTTTTTCCCTTTCTTCAAGCTGGAATACTTACCTTTTTTGATAAAGTTTCCCACATGGAGACGCCCCTAGTAAAAAGGGTGTTCTAGTGTCCCACACTAGTGCTCCTGCGCCCAGATGTGTAAACAGCTGCTGAGTGTCTTCTCCTTACACTGTCTTAAGTTTGCATTTCATTCTAGTTACAAACCCATCTAGACAATAAACTTCTTTTAATACAAATAGGCATGAACAAATGTAATTAACCTGCATCTGCCAAAAATATTGTTTAGTGAGCAAATGAATGGTGTTTACTACGAACGATTACTGTGCCCACGAACCTGAAACTTGCCATTTTAAACGCCATTTTAAACTGTACAACAGCAAAAAAGTAATAATAATAATAGGAACACATGACAAAATACTTTTTTGCAGCACTCTCTTGATCCTTCTGTACTGATCATGCTCCGTCAATTTGAGGTCTGACCATCGTTTCCTCATTCGATCCTTGGATCGCCATACCCCAAAATTCTTCTGCAGACTTTTCACAACTTTACTCATGATTTTGGCCTTTCTCACATTTGGATTTCTGTACAGTCCATATTTCCTGTCATAGTCGGCCCTCTTCAAGTCTTCAAGTTCAAATCTCCTGTATCGGGATGTTTGAGGCTCCGGGCTTTCCTTCGTTGCTGTTCTCCTCTGCATGCACCTGCTCTGTCTCTGCCATGTGCTCTCCCACTGCGCTGAAAGAGAAGGGGTGGAGAATATACTAGAAAGAAGGTCAGGGGTGGGCGGAGTTTAATGCATGCGCAGCGTATATAAAGTGTAACACGCGTGCGTCGTACATACAATCTGTGAGCGGAGGACGGAGTAGCATAAACACTGATTGTGCTAATGAAGGTACAATTTTAACTTGGGGCATCAGTGGCCTATACTGCTTATAGATTGAGGCCTATATTGGGACAAGATTAGGAGAGTTTAGCCTAACATTAGGGTTTCTCTTGTGTTGTGTCTTGCAGATAAAATGGATAGATTCAACTTCCTCCCTAGCTTCATTGATAAATACAGGGTGCTGCCCTGTCTGTGGCAGGTGAAACACCCATTTTATAATAACGAAGTAAAGAGGAAGGCAGCGCTGGATCAATTGCTGGAATTGGTGAAGCCGGTGATTCCCACAGCAACCATCCCCTATTTGAAGTGCAAAATTGGATGACATTTATGTCCCCAGGCTCTGGTACAATGACAGACTGCGTATATTTGTCAGACCAGACTGAAATCAGGCCATCACTCTCAACCCTTCCTTCCGCTCTTCCTTCCACCTCAGATGAGGCTTCCGACATACAACCTGGGCCTTCCACCCAGTAAGATGTGGAGGAGCCCAGCTTGAGTCGGGTATAGCATTGTTCAACATATTTCTTGTCACAAAATGAATGATGTTAACTAGATGTTATTATTGATCACTAATTTCTGATTTAACAAAGTGGTTTAAATATTAATAGACAGTAGCAGCCAAAAATTATTGCGACAAGAATGAAAAATGCTGGGGTCAGAATGATAGTCTTTTCTATTTGTTAACATTCAATTTGCAACAGTCATGAGCTCAAAATTGTGTGTGATTGTTGACCAAAAAACTAAAACTATTTCCCATTTTCATACACAGGAAAATCTCAGCCAGGAGGAGGCCGTGGAAAGTCTCAGCCAGGAGGAGGCAGGGGAAAGTGACAGCCAGGAGGTGGCCGTGGAAAGTGGCAGCCAGGAGGTGGCCGTGCTCAGTAGCCTGACCCAATCGCAGATTCCTCCCCTCCGCCTTCCAACAAAAGGGCCCAAGAAAGGGAGTAATGTGGAGGAGTCAGCACTTTCTTTGATTCGGCAGGCAACTGCGGCCTCAGAACCACCCCCAATCTTTAAGAGGCCTATGCCTGCATGGCAGCCAGCAAAATGCAGGAAATGGAGGTAGGCCAACGCCTCATTTGTGAGGAAGTCATCTATCAGGCCCTATATAAGGGGGTGATGGGCAAACTCACAAAAAAGTCATGTATGTGAATTGGACCATACTCCTCCTCCACCTCCTGCCACAACTCCAACACCATAGCCTGGAAGGAAGCGTGCAAGGAAGTCTTGAGAGTGATGGCCTGGGTTTGGTCTGGTCTGGCAAAAGACGCAGGCTGTTGTAAGACCACAGACTCAGATATGTCATCAGCTGCTGCTCCTGATCTCTCGAAGTCCTGGACCAGATTGTGCTCCCTATTAAATGGACTCCTCAGGCTACCAATTTTGCCTGTCAAATAATTGATGTCTGCCCTGGGGTACAAAGGCTTCGCCAATTTCAACAGTTTATCCAGCGTTGCCTTCCTCTCTATTTTGTTATGACCCCTAATAAATGTCTATTTTTTTTCACAAATACTTGGCTATGAATTTTACTTCAAAAAGGACAGTTTGTTTGTAAGTAGGCATGTACATTTCAAAAATACAAGGTCAAATTAAAATTACCAAGGGACAACAACACCAACCAATCTCCTTGAGGTTAAAAAATATAAGATAATAATGGTGTTGTGGTAACTCAAAACGACAAAAAAAATTATGGAGATCACTAGAAAAAAAACATTAAAAAAAAAATCGACACATCTTGATAAAAAAAAGTAGATCACCATAAAAAAAATTCTAAAAATTATTCTGGAGATCTGGTGAAAAAAAATATAAAGATTACGAAATCACGAGAAATAATAAAGAAATCAGTTTGTCAGAACTCTGTGTGAATATCAGCAGCAAAACAACTTCATTATTCTAGCATTATAAAGAAGAAGAGAATGTGCTGCATTAAAAGATTTAAAAATTTGCAGCGTGACGAATGTGCTATCTCCATTACGAACACTAGTTTTTCCAGACCGAGCGCTTCTGTCTCGTACTTGATTCAGAGCATGCATGGAATTTTGTGCGTCGGAATTGTGTACACACGCTCGGAAGTTACGACAATGGATTTAGTTGTCGGAAAATTTGAGATCCAGCTCTCATCTGTTGTCGGAAATTCCGACACGAAATGTCCTATGCAGCCTACACACAGACAGTCGGAACTTCTGACAACAAGCTCACATGCAACATTTGTTGTTGGAAATTCCGATCATCTGTACGCGGCATAAGATTTTGTTTTAAAAAAAAATCAAATATGTGGGTGGAACTCCGTTTTAAGGCAGTGATGGAAAATAATGGTGGCCACACAAAATATTGACACTTTGTGACCAATTTGGACCTTTTTACTTAGGTGTGTACTCACTTTTGTTGCCAGCAGTTTAGACATTAATGGCTGTGTGTTGAGTTATTTTGAGGGGACAGCAAATTTACACTGTTATACAAGCTGTACACTCACTACTTTACATTGTAGCAAAGTGTCATTTCTTCAGTGTTGTCACATGAAAAGATAGAAAAATGTGAGGGGTGTACTCACTTTTGTGAGATACTGTACATATATTACATATATTAACACATTAAAAAATAAACTATAAAATCATGCTGTCCACTTGCTGGGAAACAAGTCAGGGAGGACTTTGATAACACTGCACAATACATATAAAGAAATGTATCTGATGGCTAAAAAAGCCAGCGAATTATATGTATCTCTCTCTTCATATGTATGACATAAACTCGGTATAGCAGAGAATGTCAGCTCAATGTGATCCTCCACAGTGGCACACAAACATAACACCCATTAAAAGTGAGAGAAGTAGTAGTGTCTCCCTCTCTATAAAAACTGCCTTTTACCAGCTGAAAATGATCTCCTGTTACGGAAGATCAAAATGCGCCTGTGGCTTATAACCCCGTCTTGGGTCTCTGTATAGTGCACCACTGCTCCCAGCATTTTCACCAAATGGATGGCCTCATATACACATAAATTCAGAAGGTCCCCATGGAAAAGTAAAGGCTTGCATAGTGTAAAACCTTTTTTTTAATCAACTTAAAAGAATGAAATTGCACTTACAATTTTGATGAGATAAAACGGCATTTAAAAATCAAGCCGGCTGGCTCTCGATAGCAGCCTGTTGCTTCCGGGACCTGCGTACATGTGGTGACAGCAGCACGTCGCTCCTACCTACGTACGTTTCGTCACACCTGACGTCGTCCTGGGGCATGGGCGGTGTACTAACTCACTACCTAATATACGTTTCTAAGCAGAGTGGTTCCGCCCTGTTCTGAGCTCCAAGTGTCCCTCACTCCACATCCGCTATATTAGAACAGGGCGAGATGCCCATATCTTACGGCTTGCACTAACCAAATTGACTAAGTTAGATCCGCCATGCTGTGACAGGGCATAAGCCCACATATAAAAATTAGGTTATCCATATTGTTAGAAAAAACCTAAAGGGCTAATCCAACTATAAAATATGTTTGAATAGTGTTAAACAAATAAGAATTGTAATAACATCCCCTTTCATATGAGAACTATACCACAATCCTCATTCAACCAGCACACAGCCAAGAGGAGTTGAACGGATGCAAATATGAAAGACATGGGCTGAATAATTCTCACTGATATAGAAATTAAAAATGATGATTAAAAATAATAACAAAATTATTATTTAAAAAGAATAATGGAATTGCATTATGAGCCTAAGCGGCCACACACATCAAAAACTGATTAATCATGGGTGTGCGCCACAAAACCCTCAAAAAATTCCATCATAATATCCATATAAACCTCTCCCAAAATGCAAGGATAAGGACTAAATAGTTATATCCAATCACCCCCTGCAAAGAAGGTTGAAGCATCGAATAAAAATAAAGAGAAAAAGATTTTATATGTGCCCTCTGGGAGAAAGGTGAAGCATAAATCAAAAAAGAGAAAACATTATATATTTATATATATCAAACACATACACACATAAAAATAAAAAAGAGAAAAAACAAATAAGTAGACATTTCAATTACAAATTAAAATATCTACTTTTGCTCAATAATGGCACCTAAACCTTAGGTCATACCAAAAGAACAGTAGACCAAATGAATCCTTAACATTTGGTAACCCAAATTAGCAATCAGAATCATCATGCTGGAAATCCCCTAGAGTCTTATAGTAATACATGATGGCACTTAATCAAAGCACCACCATGAATGTTAGAGACTACACAGACGTTAAATCAGAACATACTGTAGAGCCTTATTTGAAAACATGGAACAGTCAATAATAATAAAAGACCTGCACGTAATATATGCAAAAAGTGAGGAAAATGGCCCAGCATCACCAAGAACCCGTAAAGAGGCAATACCGTCAAACTCACATGATCTTCACACTAAAATTGTCCTATATAAAAAAGGCCAATAAATCAAGGAATATGGACAACTGGGAGCTCAAAACAGGTTCACATATAATGTACACTATACTTCACAAATCATATGCAGTGGCCTCAGGCATTGTGAATGAATGCATTGACATTCATATCAACGTTTAAGCCGTATGGTGTTTAACACCATACCCTGTTTAGCCAGGCCATTTTCAATCTGGACAGTTCCCTAACTAAAGAGCTACCCCTCCAATATGCACTAAATTTATCTATCCCTATAAATAGGGTATTGGCTGGATTCTTGTTGTGATGGGTGGCATAGTGTTTAGAGACAGAATGAAATCTAAATCCATTTGTAATGCTGGTAATATGCTCCCCAAGATGGATTTGCATGGTGCGTTTGGTCCTGCTCACATACTGCAGGCCACACAGACATTGCAACAGATATACTACTCCGGTAGTGGAACACAGTAACCAGTGAGGTTTTGAAAGAATGAGGGAACCCCTCTGAATATTACTTGTGGGTTAGTTGGTAAAAAGGTTTTGATAACCCTATCATTCCCCAACAAGTGCCAGTGTCTGCGGATGATGCTCTTAATTCTGTGATGTTGTGTGGAAAAAGTAGAAATAAAGGGTATTACAGAAGTGACCTTCCATTCCTGTTTTCTGGATACTCCTTCCAATAGACCTATCAATTTTATCAACCTCTTCTATGGTGTCCAGTAATGAAACAGCTTGTCAGCTTGAAATTGATAGTCTTTAATTTGTGTGCAATTACGTCTCATTCTCACAAACTGACTTTTGGGGACTGACTTAAGCCAGGAGTCGTGATGGCAACTCCCGAGAGGAATGGAAGCATTTCTGTCAGTTTTTTTAAAAAAAGTGACAGCATTGAAGCTATCCCCATCCTTAGAAATTGTTAAATCAAGGAAATTGATTTTATCCTGATCTGCCTCATGGACAAATCTAATCCCCTATCGTTGTCGTTGACAATGGAGAAAAATTTCTCTTAGGGCCAGTTCCATCCTACAGGAGGAGGATGTCATCAATGTACCTCGCCCAAAAGGTCAAATGTGGGTTTCAGTTCATGTAGATGATGTCCTCCTCCCACTTGGCCATAAACAAATTAGCCAAGCTGGGGGCATACTTAGCCCCCATAGCTATACCACACTGCAGTTGATAATATTGATTCTCAAACCAAAAACATCTGCTGTAACCAATAAAGTATGCTCGCTAGGTTTGAGCTGAACAAGCAAATTAATGACATGTCTGGTATCCTTCAAATAAGAAGGAACCTGTTGGACCATGGTGGAAGAAAATAGTCAATATACTTGCCCACCTGGGATGTGGTCGAATCGATGCCACTGATGATCGGATGATCTAGGGGGCAAGTAAGACTTTTATCTTGAGCTCCCAGTTGTCCATAATACTTGATCTATTGGCCTTTTTTATATAGGACAATTTTAGTGTGAAGATCATGTGAGTTTGACGGTATTGCCTCTTTACGGGTTCTTGGTGATGCTGCATTGGCTTAAGGGCAATTTTCTTCACTTTTTGCATATATTACATGTGCAGGTCATTTATTATTATTGACCGTTCCATGTTTTCAACTACAGTATGTTTTGATTTAACGTCTGTGTAGTCTCTAACATTCATGGTGGTGCTTTGAATAAGTGCCATCGTGTATTGCTATTAGACTCTAGGGGATTTCCAGCATGATGATTCTGATTGCTGATTGGGTCATCAAATGTTAAGGCTTCATTTGGCCTACTGTTCTTTTGGTATGACCTAAGGTTTAGGGTGCCATTGTTGAGCAACAGTAGATATTAGTAGGGTGCCATCATTGAGCAAAACTAGATATTTTAATTTGTATTTGAAATGTCTACATATTTGTTTTTTTCTCTTTTTTATTATATGTGTGTATGTGTTTTATATATATATATATATATATATATATATATATATATATATATATATATATATATATATAATTTTTTCTCTTTTTTGATTTATGTTTCACCTTCCTCCCAGAGGGTGATCATACATATAAAGTCTTTTTCTTTTTCTTTTTATTTGATGCTTCAACCTTCTTTGCAGGGGGTGATTGGATATAACTAATTAGTCCTTATCCTTGCATTTTGGGAGAGGTTTATATGGATATTATGATGGAATTTTTTGAGGGTTTTCGTGGCGTACACCCATGATTAATCAGTTTTTGAAGTGTGGGGCCGCTTAGGCTCATAATGCAATTCCATTATTCTTTTTAAATAATAATTTTGTTATTATTTTTAATCATAATTTTTAATTGCTATATCAGTGAGAATTATTCAGCCCATGTCTTTCATATTTGCATCCGGTCAACTCCTCTTGGATGTGTGCTGGTTGAATGAGGATTGTGGTATAGTTCTCATATGAAAGGGGATGTTTTACAATTCTCATTTGTTTAACACTATTCAAACATATTTTATAGTTGAATTAGCCCTTTAGGTTTTTTCTAACAATATGGATAACCTACTTTTTATATGTTGGCTTATGCCCTGTCACAGGATGGTGGATCTAACTTGGTCAATTCGGTTAGCGCAAGCCGTAAGATATGGGCATCTCGCCCTGTTCCAATATGGCGGATGTGGAGTGAGGGACACCTGGAGCTCAGAACAGGGCGGAACCACTCTGCTAAGAAACATATATTAGGTGGTGAGTCAGTACGCCACCCGTAGGGAGGAACTACGTGCTGACGTCATCACGTGTACGCAGGTCCCAGAAGCAACGGGCTGTTATCGAGAGCCAGCCGGCTTGATTTTTAAATGCCGTTTTATCTCATCAAAATTGTAAGTGCAATTTCGTTCTTTTAAGTTGATTAATAAAAGGTTTTATGCAAGCCTTTGCTTTTCCATAGGGACCTTCTGAATTATACTATATATTAATATATGAGGCCATCCATTTGGTGAAAACACTGGGAGCAGTGGTGCACTATACAGAGACCCGAGGCGGGGTGATAAACCACAGGCACATTTTGATCTTCTGTAACAAGAGATCATTTTCAGCTGGTTAGAGGCAGTTTTTATAGAGGTGGAGGCACTACTACTTCTCTCACTTTTCCTGGGTGTTACGTTTGTGTGCCACTGTGGAGAATCACATTAAACTGGCATCTTCAACACATTGACTCGTCTTTGGGTCTTTTTCCGCCCTGGAATCAATCAGTGACTTTTTTCAATAATTGTCATTAACTTTTATTAATTCTTTTCACAGATTGCACAGCTATTTATTGGTGTATTTTTCACCTGTTCAAGGCAGCATCCTTGATCATTTATTATTATTTATTATCAATCAGCGCAACTTGTTCTTTTTATTTTGTATGATATTGTGTGTGTCTCACATGAAGTTGCAGCGGAGGTTTTTTTAAATTAATAAATTTTTTTCTCAATCAATTGTTGTTTCACAGATAGCGCAGTATTTTACCATTTTTGTTATAGCAGAGAATGTATCTAAATTGAACAAATAAAATGAATAAAATCAAAGAGAGCAAGACTAAAAAAAAATGATTATTATATATAATTATGAGAACAAGATCCTCACCTCAGATGCCTTATACCAGATGAACCAAAATTTTCATATAGGAAAGCCCACAACATCAAGAGTAGGGTGGCACCCAGATAACTAAAATCCAGACAGTCTGGTTCCCCTTCTCTTAGGTTCTTTTCCATTATAGGCATATATCAATGCTGAAAACCACTGTGTATGATGTGCAAATTTGTAACCCGAAGCAATTTATTATCAAAGATAAAACATATAAAATAAGAGAATTCCACGCTTCATAGAGGTGGGTAAGGATATGCACAGTGTCCCTTTTGGAACTGCACAACAAATCTACAGAAGGACTTGGGTTATTAACCCGTTTATGCCTGAGGTTGTAATTTTTTGAATTTGTGCATGAAATTCATATGTTTTACCTAGAAAATATCAAGGAACAAGAATTGTAAGAGAATTTATTTTTTTAATATATTCCATTGTTCAGTTATGTGGCGTTCCAAAATTGGAGCACTCGGCAAAACCACTGCTACATTGTACATAATGTATAAAATCATGTTTCTTATCTAAAGAGGTGATGACACCTGCTATTCAGTGTGATATTCAACAGAACACTTCACATGTAGGGCAACATCACATTTTTCACATTGAAAAGTGGTGTTCTTAAGACATTCAACACACCACGTTTGCTTTCCCTGTTTGACTTTCACATGATTCATGCCATCATAACGTGAATCAACGTTACGCTTCTGAGAAGGTCTTCCTCTTTGGCCAGGTTCTGGAGGATGACCATGAGTCTCCAGATAATGGCATACCACACCCTTACTTTGAGCGTATAAGTTGGAGCATGTGACAATGAGTTCAACTACACTGTCATCAAGAAAAGGTTCAAGAACTTCTGTGGGAGTTCTCATTTTGTTGAAGAAACTGGTGGTTCTGTAACTCTACCTGCTACGGGATGTGCACTTAGGTCCGCTTTTTTCCATTTATGAACAAATTTTGTCACTTTCTTTCTTTTTGATGGAGCGGGTTGCTGCGCAGTAGATGTAGATCTAACTTCATTGTCAAGAGAGTCATCTTCAGGTGCGTATGAGGGATCCTCTGAGTCAGGCTCAGCCTCAGAGTCATCATGAATAAGATGTGCAGGTGGGTGCAACAAAGAACTTGGCAGATTATTTATTGCTCCACCTTCCTACCACCTGTTTCTTATTAGTCCTCATTAGAAACAGGTGCTAAAGCATTTTCAGGTGGTTGTATCACTGTAGCACTTGCTTCTATGCTGTCATCTGTCTCTAACAGGTTAGTTATTTTATGTAAACTTAGAGTTCGAGGCACCTTGAGACTTGTAAAAAAATAATTCCAAGTAAAAATAAACGGAAAAATATATTATTAGTCCTAGTGGTAGTAGTTTTGCCTAGTGCTCCAAGAATGGAACATGCTAAATGTCAAACCCATAACTAATACAACAATAATAATTTGGTATTTTCTTTTTACATCACAATAGCATAACTAGTAGAAGTAATAGAAAAAAAATACTAGTATAGGATGTAGTGACGTAAAGTTGTATTTACCTGTCCTTGGATGTTTCTTCAAAAATGTTTCCGAAAATTTGCATCGCTTTTTTACAAGCTCCCAGCATGCCTGTATCTGCAGCAGTGACTAACATTGTGCATGACTAGGGATGAGCCAAACACCCCCCGGTTCGGTTCGCACCAGAACCTGCGAACTGACCGAAAATTCGCACGAACGTTAGAACCCCATTGACGTCTATGGGACTTGGACATTCAAAATCAAAAGTGCTCATTTTAAAGGCTAATTTGCATGGTTTTGTCCTAAAAAGGGTTTGGGGACCCGGGTCCTGCCCTAGGGGACATGTATCAATGCAAAAAAAACTTTTAAAAAGGGCCGTTTTTTCGGGAGCAGTGATTTTAATGATGCTTAAAGTAAACAAAAAAGTGAAATATTACTTTAAATATCGTACCTGGGGGGTGTCTATAGTATGCCTGTAAAGTGGCGTGTGTTTCCCGTGCTTAGAACAGTCCCTGCACAAAATGAAATTTTTAAAGGAAAAAAAGTCATTTAAAACTGCTTGCGGCTTTAATGTAATGTGGGGTCCTGGCAATATGGATGAAAATCAGTGAGACAAACGGCATGGGTACCCCCCAGTCCATTACCAGGCCCTTTGGGTCTTGTATGGATATTTAGGGGAACCCCGCACCCAAATAAAAAAAGGAAACAGCAGTATACAGGCTCTGTACTCTGAATAGCAGTTATACAGGTGGTGCAAACAAGACAGGGACTGTAGGTTTGTTGTTAAGTAGAATCTGTTTGTAATTTTGAACTGCTACAATTTTAACGTGTTTAGCTCCAGCCAAAAAATCTATTTTAAGCTTTTTGGAAAACATAGGGAAGGGTTATCACCCCTGTGACATTTGTTTTGCTGTCTGTGCTCCTCTTCAGAAGATTTCACCTCACTTTTTGTCCCAATAAAATTTTTTTTTTTGTGAAACAAGGATTGGTGATAAAGCATCAGTGGAAAGGAGAAATGTTTTTCCCATATTAACATTTAGAGAGAGAGAATTTTCCTTCCTAGGGGTAGATTTCATCTCACTTCCTGTTGTCTTCTTCCATTTGCAAGTAGGAGTCGTTTGTAAGTTGGATGTTTGAAAGTAGGGGCCTGCCCTATACACTCAGCAGAAATTTGGGCCATAGGCGTTGTTTTGGCCACAACACTGTAAGCCCTCACAGGGCCCTGCTGTGAAATATTAGATCAAGATTTGTGATTACATGCCCCTGTTGAACAGGGGCAGAAAAATTGGGCCTTTGGTGGTGGTGGTGGTGCTGGTGCCACAACACTGTAAGTCCTCACTCGCTCTTGGTGGGCGCAGAAACGGGCCCTGCTGTGAAATATTTTTAGTTTTTGTTAGATTATTTTGCATATCAAATGAAGGCTAAATGTATTGTGCTGATATCTGTCTCTTTGATATATGAAACGTTATGATATTAGTTACACTGACCATTGTTATACTGGATGCATGTCTGAGGTACGGGTCCAATATACTATTTCTTGGTCTTAAACAGTAATTGTTCTTATATTCATGTATAATAATTAATTATTTTTAGTTTTGCTCTTTTTGATTTTATTCATTCCTTTTTTTTTAATTAATGGAAAATACTGTTTTGACAATTTTGACAAGCAATGTGCATGCTCAGTATCTGGACAAATAAAGGAATTGCCCTTAACATTAAGCTATAATTACACCAAATGTTATAATTATAATTTGGATGTGACCCTGGACTGCTGACAGTGCATCATGAATATGAGTAGCTCCCAGCCTGTAGGCGTCCCCTGGGGTCATGACGATGAGGTTTGACTCTCCATATGATCTACTGGCCTTTTGTAAGCATCTGGTAAATTCTAGTATAAACCTTAGAATAACCTTACCTGCACCTGCAGTGTTTTCTTAACTCTAATCTGGCAAAGGACGAGATTTATATAGGAACTCTCTACAAGCCAAACAAGTCTTTTGTTCCAGAAATTGTAATGGCAAAAAAAAATAAATAAATAAACTCTTCAGTGTGGGCAGATATCTTTTACAATTAGTGTGACATGTAAAAAGCAAAGCAAAATAGACTGCGTTCAAACAGAAAATAATCATATTCTTTAAAAAAAATCTAGGGAGTAAGAAGTAATTTTTGGCCTTATTAGGGTAAGATAAGGGTTAATTTTAGTTAAATTGTCAACATTTAAAAAAACAAGCACAGTGGTTTCGTGGTTAACACATTTGTCTTGCAAAAATGGGGTCCCCAGTTTAAATGCGAGTCTACACACTATCTGCATGGGTTTGCCTGTTCTCCCAGTACTTGTATGGGCTTACTCTGGTTAATCTAGTTTCCTCCCACTCTCCAAAGATATGCTGGTAAGTTAGTTGGCTCCTGTCAAAAATGGCCCTAGTATATGTACAGTATGAATTTGAGGTAGGGACCTTAGACTGTAAACTCCTTGAGGGCAGTGCATTTGATAGACAGTAAGGGGGTGATATGTCACCTCCTCACCACCTATTTAGCCTTAGAAAGGCTGAACCACCATGCCACAATGACGTGCATTGAACACAGTTGCAGTGAGGTTGCAGCGCTGCTCCGAACACTTAAACTGGTTATGTTGAGCAGTGCAGAATGCGATATGAAGTTCAATTTTTCCCACTTCTGCAAAGCATTATGGGTGTGGCATGTGTACAGCCCTGAGCTGCTGCATGCCCTTCTTTAGGTGGGTGGTTGGGGGAAGTAAAAATGTGGCTCAATTGTCTGTTTTACTGCCACTTGGCTGCCCATGTCAATGAGCCCTTACAGTATCACTGAAGTAGGAGGCAAGTGCAGTACAGCCAGGAGTTGTGCAATACAGCCAGAACTTTGTGCATAGCAGCCAGTAGTCAAGCAGTCCTCAAGTTGTACAGTTTTGCAGTTCTGGGGTATACTCCCATTCCTACCCAAGTTCATTCTTCAATAAAAACACACAAAAAAAACCCTAGACTGATCTGTGAGCACTATCATAGTAGCTAATATCCCTGAATTTTAAAAGTGTTATAAAGTGTAAATGATATATAGTAATGCAAAGGGGTTGATTTACTAATGGCAAATAGACTGCACTTTGGAAAGTGTACTTGCTCCAGAGCTTAGTAAATCAGCAGAAAATCTGCTGACTTCCATCATCCAATCATGTGCAAGCCAAAATGCATTTATTTTTTTCTTTTCCTTGCACATGATTGGGTATTCTTTGCAGAGTGAAGTTTTACCTCATTTAATAAGCTTCGGAGCAACTGCACTTGCAGAGTGCAACTGCACTTTGCAAAGTACACAGTCTATTTGCCTTTAGTAAATCAAAGTGCAGCTGATATATGGTGATATAAAGTGTAAGTGGACCATAGGTGCAGTTATAAATTAAGAGACTCTGACACTGTGGGGTGAAATGATCTTGCTTGAAAAATCACCCAAGTAGCTAAGTAAACACGAATCAAGGTGGTAAATATTGTATTTTTAAAATGCCTGGCGTATGCAAGAAGCTGGTTGCTTATGCATACAGTACATTTATATATTTTTTTAAATTAGTCCAGTAAACAGATTAACTTTTATTTCACATTTACAGCACTACTGTATGGAAAAAAAGAAAAAAAAAGGAGTTGAAGTACCGGTCTATATGTATTTATATTCTATTTTATTTCAGTATTTTATTTAAGGATATAATGATTAAAGCATAACTTCAATTTGGATTTTTTTTTACTGATCTTCGCCACAGAGCCTTACTTCACTTTTTATTTCCTGTGAATTACAGCTCCAAGTTCTGCATGCAGGGCACCTTTGTGTACTCTCCTCCAGCTCTGCCACTTCATGTCACAGCCAGCTGCCATTTTAACTCCCCCTGTAGTGGGGATGTAGTGATGCAGCTGTCTGTAAGATTTTACCTTCCTCATTGCCATGATTTCAGGCTTCCCCATGGCCCAAGGCAATTACAGTTTCTCTGCCAATGATGTAATTAGTGTGTGCCCAAGCCTTTTTAAGGGAGCTTATGCCCTACACCTGGCACCTAAGTAATGTTCATATTTACCTCTGAGCTCGGTCCTGTGCTTCCTCTTCCTGACTGTTGTCTTCTTAGATTGATCTCCTGACCTTATCTTTCTGTCTAATTTGTTCATCTGCCATTTGGACTTACCTCTGGTCTTATAAATAAACTTATGTACTCTAAGTATACATTAAAATGTATATGGCCCCCTTCACATAGGCGCCCCTGTGAAACGGAATCTGTTTACTCAGTGGGGGATCTCTCCGCTGATCCCCACTGAGCAGGGATCCCCGCTGGTCAGTGCCTGTCTGGAACAATAACTGCCCTCCCTAATAGCATTGGTGGTCAATGGCAAAGTGTAATAATAACTTCCCCTCCCTCTGTGTTGGTGACCCATTAGAAATCATGGACCCCCCCTTCCCCCCACATCCTCTCTGTTCCCATCTAGTAACCATGTAGCATCTGATAATAATAATTACAAAATGAACCTGTTACACATTATCACGTACAATCTGATATTCCTTTATCTTAATTTCTGTGCGTGTGTATATGTGTGTATTTTTGGATGCATGTACAGTATATGTACACATATGTACTGTATATGTCCGTTATCTATGATGTTCTATGATTATTAGATTATTTATTTTATCAGTCACATTTACATTATATTGTGGTTTATTGAAGCCCTGATGAAGTTTCTTTGACCCCCGAAACTTGCTGGATTTTATTTTAGTACATACTAATAAATTAATTTGGACCCTTTTATCCTTTGGTCTGATGCTCCACCCATTTGTGAATGTTTTTTTTTCTCTTCAAATAGAGACAGGACATGACAGAGCACACTGTCACTATGGTAACAGTGGCAGCACCACACAATTATAGAGTTCTGTGTAAATCCGGCATTCTACCCAGAAGTCTCTTCCAGGTTTTAGAAAGATACTGCAAAAGCTCTAATGAAGAAGCACTGCAATGTGTGGAATAGGATGCATTGCAGCACATAGCTGCTCGCGGCCCCCCCCTCCCAAAGCCAGCATCCAAGCTGACATAAACTGTGAAACAGAGTACCAGGTTGTAGAATGCAGAGAGCATTCTAGTACCTGGCACACCATTGCCCTGCCATTCTGCAAATATCTGGCCAGTGGAGGACTTGCGGGAGGTGTCCACAGCACCGCCACGTTCCAGCAGAAAAAAAAAAAGACCCGGGGCTACGTTATACCAGGCCTACCAATTGAGATAGCTGGAGACCCCAACCCTGAAAGTGGGAGATAATTTTGGTACCGAGTAGGGAGCTCACCGACATTACATCACTGGAGCAAAGGTTAGTATTGATGTCTTTTAGTCCGCTTTTTATTGCAGAGTTCATTTTAAGGCATGGTATGATACTTCCACCCAATATTTATATCTTGTGAAAAATGATTTTCTTTACATTAAAAAATGCATACATTTAAACAACCCTGGAAAGCATGGTTTAACATACCACATTGTTCTGTGCCTCCATGATGTTGGATACTATTATTTGACTCTTCTCCTATATACAGGATTGCAGGTATATGTCCTGGGTGAGAGGTATGCGTCTTCATGATTTGGGTTGTGGTCATTTTAAGGGGGATTACAAAAGACATTTGGAATACTCAGTGATTCTCACCTGTGCAGGGTGATCCAGCAAAATGGAAAAAATGACTTGCAGTTTTCCCAGGATTATTTATAACTCGTGTGTCAGGGAATGCCTGAATGATTAACTTAGTCAGCTATGTCATTTGTTTATTCCAGGGGTCTCCAAACTCTTAAAAGTGGCAAAGGGCCAGTTTACTGCCCTTCACTTATTAGAAGGGCCAGACTCTAGCCAGTGGGAGTAAAAAAAGCCACTGCATTGGTGGGAGTAAACAATGCCATAGGCTTGACAAGCAGCGGGATTAAAACAATGACATTATTCTTGTCAGCGCCCCATCATAGGTGTGAGTGAGAGGAATAGTGCTCCATCATTGGTGTGAGTGAGAAGAATAGTGCCCCATCATTGGTGTGAGTGGGAGGAATAGTGCCCCATCATTGGTGTAAGTAGGAGGAATAGTGGGTAAGGCGGATCCTGTTGGGAGATCTGGAAGACCTACGGGAACAACTGGCTGAGCTGAAAAGGATGGGGATTATCCGAGAGTCCCAGAGTCCATATGCCTCTACCATAGTGGTCGTAAGAAAAAAAATGGTTCCTTACGACTATGTATTGACTACCGGACACTAAATCGGAGAACCATTCTGGATCAATACACCACACCTCGGATAGAGGGTGCCCTACAGAGCCTAACAGTAGCAAAGTGGTTCAGTGTGCTAGATCTTAGAAGTGGGTACTATCAGATCCCCATGTGGCCTGAAGATAGAGAGAAGACCGCTTTTATTACCCCTGTAGGATTCTTCGAATTTAATCGAATGCCTCAAGGTCTGCCTGGGGCCCAAGCAACCTTCCAGTGATTAATGGAGAAGACAGTGGGTGATATGAACCTGATTGGTGTTAGTCTACTTAGACGATGTCATAGTATTTGGCAGAACCCTAGAGGAGCACGAAGAGCGGCTGGAGAAAGTCCTGAAGAGACTCCATGACGAAAGCCTGAAGCTCTCTCTGGAGAAGTGTCATTTTTACCAACCTTCAGTGAACTACTTGGGCCACATTGTGTCCGCTGAAGGGGTGGCAACAGACCCACAGAAATTGGTGGCAGTCACCTCTTGGCCTAGACCAACTAATGTGAATGAACTTAGGTCCTTTCTAGGTTTCTGTTCTTATTACAGACGGTTTGTGGAAGGGTTTGCTAAGATAGCCCACCCACTCACCGAGCTGTTGAAGAATCAAGAAGGAACTGGCTCAGACTCAGAAGGCTTGGGGAAGCCAAAGGAAGGTCCCGGGAAGAAGAAAGAGCCATCCAAGAAGAATAGACTTCACAGAAGAGGCCCTCAGACAGCTGAAATGGAGCCTTACCACTGCTCCGGTTCTAGCCTATGCAGACCCTACTAAATCCTACGAATTGCATGTAGATGCCAGCCGAGACGGGCTGGGTGGAGTGCTTTATTAGGAATATGACGGGCAACTGAGGCCCATTGCCTAAGTGAGCAGAAGTCTGGTCCCCGCCAAGAGGAACTATCCCACTCACAAACTGGAATTCCTGGCTTTAAAATGGGCTGTGGTAGATAAACTCAAGGGTTACATGTATGGTGCAGAGTTCCTAGTCAAGACGGACAATAACCCTCTCACTTACCTGTTAACCACCACAAAGTTGGATGCCACCGGCCATAGGTGGTTGGCTGCACTCTCAGCTTTCACATTCAGCTTGAAGTACAGACCAGGAATTGGAAATAGAGATGCGGATGCATTATCCAGACGACCTCACTGCTCTCAGGGTCAATCAGAAGAATTGACCCAGCTCACCCCAGAGGGAGTGAGAGCCCTTTGTGATGGAACACAACAGCAAAGTAAAGGTGGGGCCAGAGTTGTAGAAGTAGAAGTGTCTGCTGCCAAAGTGCCTAAGTGTTACTGTGATGTCACTCAGATTGCAGAAGAGGGTTTACCAAAGCTGTCCAGAAGGGACCTTTGGTTAGATCAACAGGAAGACCCACTTTGTAGCCTGGCACTGAAGGCTTTGGAGAGCAAACACCCTGACCTACTTCTTGAAAGCACTAAAAAAGAAGCTCGCATTTTACACCGGGAAAGGGAGCGGTTACAGTTGAGACAGGGGGTGGTCTACTGAAGGGGCCCCTCTGACGACTGTGAAGAAAAGTGGCAACTGCTTCTGCCGGAGAAACACCGAGAGAAGGTACTGATTGCTCTACATGATCATCATTGCCATTTGGGAGCAGAGAGGACTTTCCAGTTGGTGAGGGACAGGTTCTACTGGCCCTACACGAGGACCGAAGTAGAGGGCTACTGTCACTCATGCCTTTGTTGCATACAGAGGAGGACCTTGCCTCAGAGAGCTACCTCAATGGGCCATTTGGAGAGCCAAGGACCAATGGAGCTGGTCTGTATAGATTTCTTGTGTGTGGAATCCAACCTAAGTGGAAAGGAGAACATTATAATAGTCACCGATCACTTCACCCATTATGCCCAAGCATTCCCTAACAAAGACCAACAGGCATCTACAGTGGCAACGGTTCTGGTGGAAAAGTTCTTTGTCCATTATGGTCTACCTCAACTAATTCATTCCGATCAAGGGAGGGACTACGAGAGTACTCTGATTCAAAGACTGTTGGATCTCTTAGGTATTCGGAAATCCAGGACCACTCTATACCATCCACAAGGAGACCCCCAACCGGAGAGGTTTACCCGGACTCTTCTAAATATGTTGGAAACCCTGACATCTGAACAAAAACCACATTGGAGTAGGGACATCACTGCATTAGTACATGCCTATAACAGTACAAGGTGTGATGCAACAGGATATTCCCCCTACTGGCTAATGTTTGAAAGAGAAGCCAGACTACCAGGGACTTGGCTTTTGGAACCAGCCTAGACCATACCTTAGCGATCTCTCACCGAGGGTATGTGGATAGGTTGAGGAAGAGTCTGAAGACTGCCTACGACAAAGCTCAAGTCACATCAGACCGCAGAGGGTACAGAAACAAAAAGAACTTTGACCTCAAGGTACGAGTTCAAGATTTACAACCCGGTGACCGAGTTCTGCTTAGGAATTTGGGTATCCCAGGCAAGCACAAACTGGCTGATCGCTGGAGATCACAGCCATATATTGTAAGTAGGAAACTTCCAGAACTTCCAGTATATGAAATTCGGCCAGAAGGAAGCACTGGGCCATTAAAGACCTGGCACCGTAATCACCTTCTGCCTCTCACGGAAGCAGTCAGGATTACCCCAGAAGAGGAGCTGCCATCCACATCTACTGTTGTACACAGACCAGTAACTAGATTTCAGCCTGGGCCTTTAGCTACTGAGGAAGAAGAAGAGGAGATGGAGATAAGCTGAAGTGTCAGAATCTGAAGCGGACCTTTCAATCCAAGCAGGGGGAGAGAATGATGGAATCCTTAGACCGGAGGCTCCTGAATTTATACCCCGAAGTAGATCAAGAGAATATTCAGGAGAGTCTCAAGTTTTTCTGCCAGAAACAGATTTAGGAGATTTCAGTGCTGATTCAGATTCTGGAGCACAAGAGAAAGAAGGGATTGAAGAACATGCCAATCTGCCTGAGACGCCAAAAGTACAGAGGACCAAAAGAGTGATTCGTCTCCCAAAAAGACTAATTTATGATACATTGGAGAGTGCTCTGAAGGAACTCAATTCACTGCCAGGAGAAATCCTGAAAGGCCTGATACCCTCACTATTGACTCAGAAAAACAAAACCCCATCTCACCCATTGACACACCTGTACACATCAAAGTGTCGGCTGTGAGTGTACAGGACAGCTCCCCATCATGTGAAAATTGGTGGGAAGCTCCCCTGTCGGTTTTATGTAACCGCATAGAAACACAAATGTGTAACAGAAACCAATCTTACATTTCTTTGGGGACCAAAGAGTGCAAGCAGGGGGAGTGTGTAGCGGTCACATTTTTGCTTAATAATTCAATGTTATGTTATAGCTTAGTTTTTGCATCTAGCGACCAAAATTGTGAATGGACTTGATTTTATTTTTAATTTATGGAGAATGTGAGAAGATGATAGGAAGTGACTATCTTGTTTACATTTCCACATTATGGAGGAAAAACAAGGTGCACCAATCTAAGTGCAGTATCAGATATAACTTTATTAAATAAATATAAAAAGGAACGGCCAAATGGCTACAGTAAGGGTAAGGCATGTATTGGCATGTGGATAGCCCAAAACCGCAGAAGCTCGCAGTGAAGGGTCCCAAGGGTGTGCAATGCGCTTCTGGAAGATGTTCGGAGGCTGTCCGTAGTGTGCTGTCCTCGGCCGGTGGAGGCTCTGATGTTTTTTGGCTTTTTAGCAGTTGTTGCCAGTTGGTGCCTTCTCCCTTCTCCAAATCCCCCTGATGAAGGCACGTGATCCTGGTGCCGAACACGCGTAGGGGAGGGGCCTGGACGGAGCTGTCAGCAGAGAGAGAGAGGGAGAGATTGAGGTACACACCGCACCGCACGCCATTACCATACGATCGGCTGGTTTAAACTTATGCCTATGTAGGATGGTGCACTTACGCACCCGCAGCATGTGAGTACCCCGGCAAGGGGAGAGTTTGGTATATTTCTTAATAAAAGATCCGTTATTATCATGCAATATTGCACTATGGAGTTTCTTTTTCTCTTGCATATAAAATCATTATTGTGAGCACTGGAGGTCTGCACAGCTGATTCCATTAGAGCACAGGAGTGTCTCCAAAGCGTGTTTGACAGAGTTTAAATACTGTGTCGCACGCTGGAAGGTGAGCGCATATGCTTGTGGGGGTCACTGAAGGACACGAGTGCATGTTTTATGGTGTTGCACTTTTGGAAGAACAAGTTGGATGAACTTCACTGATTATGGACACTAATTTTGGGCACTTTATATATTTTTGGATATACACCGTTTGAAATATAAAGACTTTCATGAGGAATGTTATCATTTCACTTCTGATTGGACACTTATATTGTATGTTTGATACAGCACTTTGCACTTTGGATAAATGCACTATCAGGTATCTCTGATCTATCATTGGTCAGTATAAGCACATTTGTTTATTTTGGCACTTAGCACTCACTGTTATTATATATATGGTATTATTTTTCATCTAGCGCAGACACATTTTTCTTTATATTCTCCTATTAGTGCTCACAAAGATCTGCTGATTGCCTTGGTTTTTAAAAACCAAGGCAATCAGCAGATCTTTGTGAGCACTAATAGGGGAAGGCACCCCTCACTGGACCCGCATATTCGAAGGGTTATACTTAGGAGCCAACCACCATGGGACTGTCTTTGGATATTTATCCTTCCGGCATGCAGCCGGCTTGTTACAGGTTCTAACGAACGCTCTTCCCTAGTTGGCTCACTTACTACTTTTTGATACCGGCAACACAATACACATACTATTCTTATATAGCCTTGGTCTTGTGCATATGAAAACACGTTATTTGATCTTAGGGGCCATGGGTGCTACCTGAACACAAAGTCATTCCATTGGAATCCATACACGTATAAAATACTTACAACTCTGAAACCCCTGATGAAGGTACCAGAATACCGGAAACGTGTTGGGTATTGGGGTATACTACCCCCATGAGAGTATATCCACTATTTTCACCTTGTATATATTCTTTGTTTTGATTCTGTATCAATTTTGTATGGAATTATTTTTTATTCTGTTTGTTATAGACACTTTCACGTCTTTTTTAGTATATCAATAAAATATATATTTTTTATTTCAAGAGTTGGTGGTCTGTCAAAGTCCCATTCTAAGGGGGAATCTTTTTTCTATGGTCTACGATAACACTGAGGATTTGCTTAAGGGAAAAATGGTAGTCAGGTTTGAGGGGGTAAGGTACCATCTGGGCATTACTTTAAGGCTAGCTTCAATCAAGGAAATTTCTAATCCCTTTATAGGACCTAGAGAAGGAGGTCTGCCACCTCTCTAAATCCTAATAAATTTGGAGGTCATTTTCCCAAGCCTACATATAAGGTGATTTGCAAGGCGGGTGAGCAAGCGACTAGATAATGGAGATTCCACCCCTCTGATCCATGGCTTGTCCACCCCATTGTTCATGAGGTGTCATTTTTGGAGGAGATGGTTCACTTTTCCATATCTTTTGGAGAAAGTGTTGGATTTGTTGGAATCTAAATTGCTCCGAGGTCAGAATTTCAAGCTTCTGAACACAGTAGCTCTGGGAAATTGGTCCAGAGGGAGTGAAGAAATGGACAATTCGATACAACCCTTTGTCCAGCAGTCATTTAAAAGATTTAATGTCTAGACCGTGGATAAAGTCAGTATTGTGAAAGATATGTGCAAGGGGATGGCACTCAGAGGTCAGTGAGGTCTTGGATCTCATTTTGTCCCAGAGAGTCAGGGTTTGTGATAGGATTGGCGATAGTTTTTGGGGGTAATCTTTGGAGGGGAACCTTAATAGATAATTTAAGTTGGAGGTGGGGACTGCCTGTCTCTCTATTTGAACCCAGTCAGGTTTTTCAAGTTTGGCATAAACGGTGGATATTTAAAGTATTCTGGATGCTTGAAAATACCACAACAGGCAGGGTAGACCCAACCCACCCCATGCCCTAGGCTGGAATAGGGTTTTTTGGAACATCCTGTGGCCTGTACTTCCCCAGATGTATTTAATGACTTTGATTTGGAAAGATTTTAAATTATCCTTCCTTATATTGATTGGGAGGGATCTGAATAGGTAAAGCAGTCTGGGGAGAAGCGTCATTTTTATGGAGTGTATTCTGCCTAGCCAGGATCGCTCCCCCCTAGCCCAGTTTTTCAGGTCGGATTCTAGTTTCTGGTGCATGGGTGGGAAGTTGGACGAATACAAGTGTTCTATTTTGGCCATGAGAGTGATCCCCAAGTACTTAATAGAGGAGTCGCTCCTTTCAAACTTGAAACAGCTTTTCAATGATGTAACCATATCCAGTCTAAGAGAAATGTTTAGAGTGTGGAAGCCATCCTTTTTGAGTCCCGGGCCATCCAAACCACCTCACCTCCCACCAGTGATACCCCTACAGGTTCTCTGATCCATGTTGGTGAACTCCCATTACATAGATACATATAATGTAAGTACTTTTGAGAGTGGTTGGGGGGTCTTTCCTAGGTAACTTTACCTCCTACTTATTCCATCTTAATTTCTCTTCCTTGACAGGGTCAGACCATATAGATATTTTTTTATCATACTACAGTACTCATTTATCCACGTGCATGCTCCCGAAGAGTGGATGAATTCACAAAATGCATAGAGCTATTAAATGCTGTGTTTTTTGCCTAATTATGTTTTATCTGACCAAATCATTACTTGTATTCTGGGATATGTATTAATATGTGGCAATTTGCAATTACTGTATGTATATACAAATTAATTGTATTGGTTATCTATGTCTACTCATGATTACCCTCATGTAACATATTATTGATTTCCACTAAATTAGAATTTTTACACCTGCATGCTTCACCTAAAGTCCCAATCCTCAGTCCTCCTTTTTGTCTCATTTAGATAGGGATGGAGGCAATTGACCTTACCAGGTCACCGCCTCATTTAAAGTCCCAATGTTCTCTTTTTCTTCATTAGTTTGAGAGACTGATAGTTTTCAAATGCTTTCCTCCATTTCTGAGGGGTGTTTAGACCCTGAGCATTATGTGTAGCCATCCTGAAATTTGTCCTTGTAGGGTCTAAGGTAGCCATGGGAACAGAGGGGCGGAAAGCTGTCGACGCTACTGTCACTTACCCAATGCCGTCTTTTTCCGTTTGAAATAGATCTGTGTTTAGGACGGGTTTTGATCCAGAGCTGGAGCAGGGCACAGGTCACAACCTGGAGATTGACTAGAAAAAGAGAAAAAGTTAGAGAAAAAGAGATATGAAAAAAAGAGATATAAAGACAAAATAAGGAAAAGCATCTTCTAGGAAGACTAATTGGGTTTGGAGTAGGACATTCCTGCCAAACTCCAACCCCAAAAAATTGTCTGCCTCATAAAGAGGGCCAACAACCCATCCCACATTAACAGGGAAGGTGCTACTATGGGATAGGTGGAGGCGCAAGGGGGTCACCCCGACGTCAATGTGAAACAGTAAAAAAAAACCAATTACATCATAACTAGGAAACATAAGGGAAAAAAGATCCCCAGGACTGTATCTGGGGTGTCTCCCTCCCCTCCCCAAGTGCACAATATGTGCTTAAGGTACTGAGATTATCCGTTTAGGACCTTGAGTGCATGCAGAATTACTATCCCCCAGGCCACGGGAGAACCTGACTTCCCGCCGCCCCTGGAGCCTCGCTCAAGGGGGGCCGTGAGAGCCCAAGGAGAGAGCATATATATACATATAATCACTGAAAACTCTTAGGATCATTTTAGAAAGTAAAAAATCACTCATTGTCTTATCCTATAACTTGCTTGCCACGAGCAACTGGAGGAAACTTTGGAATGCATAAAAAGTGAAAAAAAAAACAATTTGGCCGCGTAGGTTAGCGGCGAATAGCTCCAACAACAGGTAGAACCACTTTCGTGGGAAAAGAAAGGAAAGTAAGAGTATGGCATATGTCCATGTTGAAGTTGCAGTCTTAAGGAGGCCTATTGTCTTTAGATCTTTTGGTCTTTCCTTTGTTCCAGACGGGGGAGACCGGGATTGCTGGGGGAGGATGCTTGGTTGAGCCCATGGAGGAGTTGGTAAAGTCCACGGTTGCTTCCTGTGAGATGAGCTTGAGGTTCAGGAGGATTTTTTCACCATCCGGCAGGTTTAGAAAAAGAGTGTGTCTTGCCCTTCAGTGTGAATTTTACAGCAAATGGGAAGGCCCATCGGTGTTTAATGTCCTGTTGTGTGAGGACTGTCAGGAGGGGTTTAAGAGCTCTCCTATTTTGAATTGTTGAGGGGGATAGGTCTGCAAAAAATTGTATTTGATGGCCCTGGCATGTCACCTTTAGCATGGAACGTGATTGACGCATGACTTCTTCTTTTTTGGAGTAGAAGTGTGGTTTCACGATTACGTCTATAGGGGGATCCATCATTTCTGGGGGGTCACAAAGCCCTGTGAGCATTGTCCAATGCCAGGCAGTGAGGAGGGGTATTGGGCATTATATCCCTGATGAGCTCCTGGACTGCTGGGGAAATGTCGGTGATGGTCTCAGGAAGGCCCCCGATTCTGAAATTGTATCTTCTGGACCTATTTTCCAGACCATCAATTCTGGAAAGGGCTGTTTCAAGCTGATACTGGAGGACCTGAATGTGGGCTGAATTCTGATATACCATAATGTCCAGGTTATTTTCTATGGCCTCCATTCTGGATCCCAGGTTCTGAAAATCAGATTAAATGTCCCTTGTGATTTAAGCCGCCGGGTTGGCCAGCCCCCTCTCTAGGAGGTCAAAGAGCTTAAGGAATAGGTCTGCTGATGGTGTCGACAGGTCCTGGCCTGGGAAGCCTGGGGATAGGGTCACAAGAAGATGAGTTTGACCACATGCCACATGCCCCCAACATGGGGAGGATGTTTTGGGGTCCCCCAAAACATCTTGTCCCCAAGTTGATGGGGACAAGGGCCTCGTCCCCACAACCCTTGCCCGGTGGTTGTGGGGGTCTGTGGGTGGGGGGCTTATCGGAATCTGGAAGCCCCCTTTGACAAGGGGACCCCGAGATCCCGCCCCCCATGTGAATGGGTATGGGGTACATTGTACCCCTACCAATTTACCAAAAAAACTGTTAAAATAGTAAAAATGACAGGAGACACTTTGGGACAAGTCCTTTATTAAAAAATTAAAAAATAAAAATGTCCCGTGATGTAAATCCATCTTTGATGATAGCGCCGGATGGACCAAAAAAAGAAAAAAATGCAATAACTCTGCCTCCATGGGAGGCTCCCGCTGACTGACGCTTCTTCCCAATGACAGCTGTTATATAGCTGAAGGCGGGGCCACCCGGTGATTTAAACGGGTGACCCAGCCTTCCTCTGATGTCACGTGGCCTCAGAGGGGGAGGGGTCACCTGTTTATGTCACCGCATGGCCTGTGCCCTCAGCTATATAATGACTGTCATTGCAAAGAAGCGTCAGTCGGCGGGAGCCTCCCATGGAGGCAGAGTTGTTGTGGGTTTTTTTTTTCTTTTTTTGGTCCGTCGGTTAATGTCATTGAAGATGGATTTACATTGCGGGACATTTTTATTTTTTTATTTTTTAATAAAGGACTTGTCCAAAAGTGTCATTTTTACTATTTTTTACACTTTTTTGGGGAATTGGTTGGGGTACAATGTACCCCATACCCATTCAAATGGGGGGCAGGAACTGGGGGTCCCCTTGTTAAAGGGTGCTTCCAGATTCTGATAAGCTCCCCCGCAGACCCCCACAACCACCAGGCAAGGGTTGTGGGGACGAGGCCCTTGTCCCCATCGACATGGGGACAAGATGTTTGGGGGGACCCCCAAACATCCTGCCCATGTTGAGGGCATGTGGCCTGGTATTGTTCAGGAGGGGGTGCTCTCTTGTCCCCCCCCTCTTTTCCTGTGGCATGCCAAGTTGCATGCTTAGGTAAGGGTCTAGCATGAATTTTGGGGGGACCCCTATGCCATTTTTTAAAATTTTGGCACAGGGGTCCCCTTAATATTTGTATCAGACCCAAAGGGCCTGGTAATGGACTGGGGGGGTTAAACATGCCGTTTTTTTCAATGAATTTTTTCTATATTGCCAGAATCCGACAATACATTACAGCTGCGATCAGTTTTAAATGACTTTTTTTCCTTTAGAAATGTCATTTTGCTGTGGTACTGTTCTAAACATGGGAAAATGTGCTTGATATTTAAATGAATATTTAGTTTTTATTGTTTCACTTTAAGCATTATTGAAATGACTGCACCTGAAAAAACGTTTGTTTTAAAAACTTTCTTTTGCATTGATACATGTCCCCCAGGGCAGGACCGGGGTCGCAAACACTTTTTATGGCAATAACTTGCATATAAGCCTTTAAAATGACCACATTAGATTTTTCATGTTCGTGTCCCATAGACTTTAACAGTGTTCGCTTGTTCGTACAAATTGTTTGCCTGTTCGCATGTTCTGGTGTGAACTGAACCTGGTAGTGTTCGGCTCATCCCTAATAGAGACATACCCAAAAATATTTGCAGCTATAATTGCAGCTGAAAGGTGGTTTTACAAAGTATTGACTCGGGGGGACTGAATACAAAAGCACACCACATTTTTCAGATCTTTATTAGTAAAAAAATTTTTAAAACTATTTATCATTTTCCTTCCACTTCCCATGTCCTTCTTATCAACTGGTGACATCATTGATTGTTAGGATACCAGCGGCTGGCCTGCACGGTGCTCAAGGTTGTAATGCTGCACAATAAAAACCTGTGGCTTTGTGCAACAAGACAAGCATGATCCACTTGTCGGCAATTTTTAGGCATTTTGATAAGAAATCTCTGAAGAACCCAGAAGGCACCCTGTTTGCAAAAGGCTGTTCTGTCAAAGTGCTAAAAAAGGGTTTTAGTACATCCAAGGTTCTCAACAGGTTGAGGGGCTTCAGGATGTTTATTTAATTTTGAGTAAATTGGGCTTGCAGTTTCCTCAGTGCTTGGTAAAACCCGGTTTGGGACCTGGAGCCTGGAGAAATAATAGAGATTTAGGAAAGAGAAAACTCCAATCCTGGGCCCAGGTTTTGCAGGCAACCTGCTCATTGATGGCAAAGGTGTTCACACCTGTTAGTGCGCTTGGCCCTTCTGAGGAGTCCATGTGTTGGCAAGGGAGCAGCCAGAAGTGTACATGTCTGCAAGGTGCAGTCTGTGATAAAACAGATAGTGGGCCCATGCCTGAGGGCAGAGTGGCAAGGAGCTGCCAGAAGGAGAGCTGACAGAGGTACAACAGTTGTACATAAACACAGGAGTGCTGCGTTAGATGGTCAGAAGGACTGGAGTAGGTGCCGAACGAGAATGGCTGCCTGATCTCCTCGCTCTGTCCCACGGAGGTCCTGCTAACTGTCTAAAGGAGCCCTTCTCTACAGCCAACATGGGGAAACCGAAGGACAAAGCATCCCAGTCCCGGTCCCGATCCCCCAGAGGTACGGATCCGCTCTCCGGTCACAACATCCCGGAAATCTTCCGGCCGCGATCACGCGAGGCCCCGGCTTCATCTGCGGCCTACTCCGGAACGCGCTCCCCCAGCCTCAGCCCTGCAAGGAGAAGCTCACAACGCACAGAAAGCCCACCTGCGGCCCGACCACTTAACATGAATGATCTCAGAGAGGTAGCAACAGATATAAAAGATTCCTTTGCTGCTGCCTTTACAGATCTCAGGAGAGAAATTCAATCGATGCACATGCGGATTGATGACCTAGAATCAACCACAAACAACCATGACGCCGCCTTACAACAGCTACAGCATTCATCTCAGATTTACAACAGCCAGCTCAGAGACCTACACAGGCATATGGAGGATCTGGACAATCGCGGACGCCGCCATAATGTAAGGGTAAGAGGTATACCCGAGTCCGTGGAGCAGAATCACATTATACAGGCCACAATCCAGATCTTCAATGATCTCCTAGGAAGACCCCCTGAAACCCCCATTGAATATGAGCGTCTACACAGAGCTCTTAAACCCAGAGGAAGAGATTCGGACCCTCCCAGGGATGTGATTTGCTGCCTAATAAATTTCAGACTGAAGGAAGACATCCTGAGAAGAGTCAGAGAGCGCCGCAGCTTACTGTTCCAGGGTGCAGAAATCAAGATTTTCCAAGACCTGTCCCCCATAACCCTACAAAACCGAAGAGACCTGCGCCCGCTACTCGACCTACTACGCCATAAAGGGATCCAATATCGCTGGAAATTTCCCTTTTGCCTGTCTGCATCAAATGCTGGACACACTGCCAATCTGAGAATCCCAGAAGATCTCAGGGGGTTCTGCAATACCTTGCAGATCCCATTCATCGAACTTCCGGACTGGTATAAAGCTTTTCGTACCCCCCAGCTCCAAAGAACCAACTCCATGGAAGCTATCCCAGTAAGAGATGAATTCCACATTCGAAGGCGCAGATCATCCTCTCCAAGACCACCCCCTCAGAGGGATCAGCTGGATAGAGACCGACAAAGCCCAACAGCATCCCCAGCCCACAGGTGGGCTAGGCCAGATCTGCCTTAATTGCTCCGGTCCTAATGCTTGAGAACAGTACAACTCACGTTCAGAGTTGCAGTCTTTTCTGTTTTTTAGGTCGCCATCCCAACCCAAGTTCCAGTGCCACAGATCCAGGACAGATCAGCAAACCAACCGACACCTGAAACCCATCCTGCGGTGGTCTATTTCAAACTGGACCCAAACTGGATCCGCCAGATACAGATAAATGATCTCTCACCCCCATAAGCTCAGACACCCCTGAAGATACCACGTTTTACCCCTCCACACCATCTCAACAACAGGAATATCTCCCCGGAGGGACACCCCTCATCCACAGACCCCAACAGAACCCAACCCTCTCCTCTAAGAGACAGATCTTAAATCACATACATCGCCAGTGGAAGAATGTCTGGATGAACAACTGGCTACCACGCAATCCATCAACATTCTTACTTTACCGCCAACCTTTATTGGGCCCATGACTGGAAACCTGGGATGGATCCCCCCCTCAACATGATGTTATCCAACGCAGCCCACAACACCACTTGGGTCTCCCCTTGCCATTCTCCCATTTCCCCTTCCCCCATTCCCTTACCTCCACTAACCCCCCCTTACTTTCAGGTACCTTCTCCAGACTGAAGATGGCGCATCAATAAGATGGACTGAACTTCCGATACAAGAACAAGTTAGATGCTGATCTTACGGTATTCCACCGTGCTCTGAGCCATATAGGAAGTTCTTCCCCCCCTCTTTTCCCTTTTCCCCTCTCTTCCTGAATTTTACTTTATGTTTTTGAATATGCCTATGCTGAATGTCTTGACATGTTTATCGTGAAGAGGGGGGGCTCGTCCCGCATGGATAAGAGCTCCTTCCTTAAGCACACTCATACCCATTAAATCTACCAGGAGCTTTCATGTGGGACGAGCTTCCTAATGGTGAGCAGGTTGTATCGAATTAACCACTCTAGGGCCATAGCCGCTGAATTATATACTGCCAATTAAATACCCATTAAAAGGCCACTTCATACCTTACCCAATGCTAAAGTTGGCCATGAATAACTATAGTCCATTCTGGGAAAGGGCAATTACCCGAGACACGGCTATATCTTAACCTGCCGTTTGAACCACACCTAGGCCAATCTTTACACTTAAACATCAATGGATCCATACTCATTCCCCCCCCATAATCAAATACCCCGCCAAATTATAGTGAACTAGTCTCTTAGAGGATGCGATACTTCACGCCCCCATCTATCCTCACTACTCAACACGAGATCATACTTTGCACCAAATCCGACCCATTTTCAATATTATTGTTACTACCAGTATCAGTATTATTACTAAGATATGTGTATAGATGGTTTAGCAATAACATTTTTCCTGTGCCCTTTTACCTGCTGGATGGGTGGCGACCTCCCCAAGTTTACTAACGTAGCGAGTTTATCTTTTAGAACATAGTCTAAAGTTCAGTGTTTCAACTGTCTATATTGCTGAATGTTAATGTTACCACATCATCAATGTGAGATCTCTAACCACATATTTTACCCTTGCTATGAAAGCAGGCTCCCTCCACACAAGTCGAATAGACCCAGGACGACCTCCCACGGACAGAACACCCCTCGAACCTTTCTTCGAGCACCTTCCACTCCTCCACACAACAGGACAGTGACTATCCTAGTTGACCCACACCGGACGCCTCAACCCCTAACAGGGTAAGGTAGCCGGACTACTTCTACCCCCGGTAAGTAAATCTTACTTCCTGTTACTAGACCCCACTTGACTAACCCCCCCCCCTCCCCCCTCCCAACTCTCCCCTCTCCCCCCCTCTTTACGCTCTCTCTCCCTCCTGTCCCCCTCCCCCCGTCATATATCTGGGTTTCAATCCCCCCCTAGTCTCCACCGTAGCATCTCCCATTGTAACGCTTAAGTACTTTTAAAGAGTGTACGACCCTACTCGGATTACACTTACCCACATTGGCCACATCGGCAAATTGCAACCCCACCCCGTGCCTAATACTCCAACCAGACGTTACCCTTTTACCATGGATTCCCTACATTCTAGACCGCAATACAACACTCTTAAAGTAGTCTCCCAAAATGTCAAAGGATTAAATATTCCTGAGAAGCGTAGTCAAATCCTCAGCATGATTAGTAAATTAAAAGCAGATGTGGTTTTCCTCCAAGAAACCCACTTCCGCACGAACAATATCCCTAAACTAGCAAGCCGTATGTACCCTACTTCCTTCCATGCCACAAATCCTCTAGCCAAAACAAAGGAGGTATCAATCTTGCTCTCTAAAAACCTTCCATGGCAACTGACAGACTCCCTAATAGACCCAGAGGGCCGATATATATTCCTAAAGGGAATCATCCACAATCGGACGGTCACTTTAGCAAATATATACAGTCCCAATACCGCCCAGGTCAGCTTCTTCCGTTCTATCGCAACCACCCTTGCAGGCTTCCAAGCTGGGATTACAATCCTTGGAGGAGATTTTAATGTGACACTTCAGCCCATCCTAGATTCCTCATCGGGGTCCTCCACCCTACCTTACAGAGCATTGAGACAAATTAAGTTACAAATACAAGAACTCCTTCTACACGACACATGGCGTACCCTACACCCAAATGGGAAAGACTACTCCTTTTTTTCCGTACCTCACAACAGGTACTCTAGGCTAGACTACCTTTTCCTCTCCCAAAAAGATCTCCCCTTCTTAAAATCGGCCACCATTGAACCCCTACTCATCTCAGACCACCACCCGATCACCCTGTCCCTTTC
This sequence comes from Lithobates clamitans, assembly GCA_037952925.1. Classification (NCBI taxonomy): domain Eukaryota; kingdom Metazoa; phylum Chordata; class Amphibia; order Anura; family Ranidae; genus Lithobates; species Lithobates clamitans. Next base: position 8,125,791 of record JBBGZY010000067.1, read on the forward strand.
CTTCCCGGAAAGAAACCTGGTCACAAAGATTTGGCGTCTTGACCCATCTCTCCTCACTTCAGAAATTGACACCAATCATATCCGCACGAGCCTAGGCAACTACTTCAGGGAAAACGACAACCCCGAAATAGCTCCCCTATCCCTCTGGGAGGCAGATAAGTGCGTCATCCGAGGGGAATTCCTCACACTTCAGGCTAATCGGAAAAAAACACAACAAATAACTATACGGGAACTAACTAACAAAATAAAGAGATTAGAACTACTTCACAAGCAGTCTCAATCACATGACACATTCCTAGAACTTACCCAAACCAGGAAACTTCTGCTGGAAGTCCTCAACCGCAAAACCCAACGCAAATTTGTGCTAAACCAAAAGCTATTCTATGAACAGGGGAACAAGTGCGGGAAGCTGCTAGCCAGAGCTCTCCAATCTAAGAAAGCTAGCACCAACATCCACTCCATAAAAGACTCTTTAGGTAACTCATGCTCGAACTCCGCAGACATAGCATCTCAATTCGAAAGCTACTACACAGAACTTTATAACATACCTCAACAACCCGAAACTGTTGGCCAAACCACTAGAAGAGCCCTTATCACAGATTTCCTCAAGAAGTTCAGCCCCAAACCCATACCCCGGGAAGAGGCTCGCGACTTAGACAATCCCATATCCGAAGAGGAACTTAAGAGAGCGATCAAACAATTAAAAGCGGGCAAAAGCCCAGGCCCAGACGGCTTTTCAGCACCTTATTATAAGACCTTTGTAGACATACTCTCAGCCCCGTTTCTGAAGACATTTAACTCCTTAACTTCATCAACGTTACCTTTTCACAGATTACTAGAAGCGCATATCACGGTCATCCCGAAGGAGGGGAAGGATGCCACTTCAGTCAATAGTTACAGACCAATCTCCCTACTCAATGTAGATCTTAAATTATTTGCCAAAATTTTAGCAAACCGACTCCTTCCCCTCCTTCCTACAATAATAGGAAAAGACCAGGTTGGATTTGTTCCTGGCAGAGAGGCCAGGGACAACACCATCAAGGCAATCAACTTAAACCATTGGCTGACTTCCCAAAAACAAAGAGGCTTCTTTCTATCCCTGGATGCGGAGAAGGCGTTTGACAGGCTGGCCTGGGACTATCTGGGGGCGGTTTTACGCCACCTAGGTCTGCAGAACCGAATGTTCAACCTAATTATGTCCCTATACACCACACCAACAGCAAAAGTCAAAGTCAACGGCCACCTGTCAGACGCCTTCTCCATCCGGAATGGAACGAGACAAGGATGCCCACTATCCCCTATCCTTTTTATATTGACTCTAGAACCCCTACTACGTTGCCTGCGATCGAATGAGAATATCAAAGGCATTCCCATTGCAGGACACACGTATAAAATAGCGGCGTTTGCCGATGACATTTTGCTATTTCTAAGTGACCCACTCATCTCGATCCCAAACCTCCTAAGAGATTTCGACCTATTCCGGCAAATATCCAATCTAAAGATTAATTTTTCAATATCCCATGCCCTCAACATATCTCTCCCGAAAGACTTAATCTCTCAATGCCAGGATAACTTCCCCTTTGTCTGGAAACAAAACGCCATCACTTATCTGGGAATCTAATTGACCACACACTTGTCAGACCTGTACACTAAAAACTTCACCCCGCTGATTCGCACAATCTCCGAAGACCTACGCAGATGGGATAAACCCCATTTCTCTTGGTTCGGCCGTGCGGCCATTCTTAAGATGAATGTGCTCCCTCGTGTCCTCTATCTGCTACAAACAATACCCATCAAACTCCCTGCAGCTTTCTTTCACGCGATTAAACAACAATCCCTGCAGTTTCTTTGGAAACACAAGCGACCTAGGATAAGCTACACCCAACTCTCGAAACCCAAAAACAAAGGGGGTATTGGGCTACCTGACTTGCAGAACTATTCCAGAGCTTGCCACCTGGGAAGAATTGTAGACTGGTCAGTGCACAAAGGGATTAAAGACTGGGTGAGACTAGAGGGCTCTTTCTCACATTTGCCCATTAGAAACACCCCCTGGATTCCCCAATGCCATATTCCCAAAACACTAAAAGAACACCCACTAATAGAGGCTACCCTCAGAAGCTTTAGGGAAGTATGTAAAAAATTCAAAATCTCCTCTAACCCAGGGCCCCGTACGCCTATCCGACTTAACCCAGCCTTTGTCCCGGGGATGTCCAACACCTTCCTTAATGATGCCTGGCCACACAAAGACATATTAGCCCAACACTTCTTTAGAGATGGCAAATTTCTAAATCGTGATGCAATTCTAACAAATACAGGAGGCGAACCCCTCCCGCTATGGATCTACTTCCAGATTCGCCATTTTCTTGCAACAACGCACCGAAACACGTCTCTATCTAGAAACCTAACACCATTTGAAAACTTATGCGCCCAAACCACACCGCAACAACACTTGATTGCAAGTACCCACTCCATGCTTTTTACCCTGACTTCCCCCAAAGACTCCAAAGCTTGCCAGGCGTGGGAAAGGGAACTTCAAATAGACCTAACAGAAGAGAACTGGGAACGAATTTTCACAATAGCACACAAAGGCTCCCTCAATGTCGCGATACAGGAGAATAATTATAAAACCCTGTCCCGCTGGTACCGTACACCTGAATTACTAAACAAATTTAACCCTGAGACATCAAATACATGTTGGAGATGCTCCAATGATATTGGTACATTTCTGCACGTCTGGTGGTCCTGCCCTCTTCTCCAGACTTTCTGGAAACAGGTTCACGACATCACTTCCCAGGTAACTACATACCCTATGGACTATACTCCTGCCAGACTCATCCTCCACCATTCCTCCACTTCAGCCCACACATACAGAAAGTCTCTGGGAATACATATGATCAACGCTGCTAAATTATGCATCTCAGCCCACTGGAGATCCCCCTGTATCCCAACTTTGTCAGAATGGTTCTCCCGTGTGAACAAGGTGGCTGAAATGGAGGAACTAATCCACATTGCAAATGACTCGCCCTCAAAATATTCCCGAACGTGGGCATGCTGGACCCACTTCTGCACTACAGAGAGATATACCTCCATTATGAAACCAAACCGTTCCGAAACCCCTCACAATGACTGACTGCCTGGAATAAGCCAAACGATGCCGTCAAGATACGCACTTTCTCATCAAAACTCGCCGTTTCGCTCACTCCCACTCTAACGCGGACCCTGGGGGGAACTCCCCTTTAGACAGGGATCCACCTATGAACACACATATGCTCTTGAGACCCGGTGGAGACTGGGGTGGGGATATCCCAACTCCCTCCCCCCCCTTCCTATGTCCCTCACCTTACCCCTCTATCCCACTCACTTCTCTGTCTATTCCCCTTTCTACACCCCGACCCCAATTGATTAGACAACGTCAACCATCTACTTACCCCCATGACTACCCGAACTTTGGTGCATAAAGCGCCATCTAATCCTCACACTTCAAAAACTGACGAGACCGACTCCCTATTCAGACATGCTCCACATTGCAAGCCCGACACCCTTACACGTGCTCAAGAACGAACAAACGGACTTATAGCTAAACACACACGGCCACTTCTTCAACCAGCCCCTAATTTTTGAAACCGTACTCAAGGTGTTACCCCTATCTAAGATGGTTCCTGATTTCGGATGATGTGGTAAACCTCAAGTTCGAGGCTGTTTTACTATTTCATATGTCTGTTTGATTTACTGTTGAACTTATATCTGACTCATTACACCCCAGCGAAATAAGTCATGTCAAAAAAAGATCTATGTTGTCTATTCACCTAAATGTTTGTAAAAACTGTGTAACAAAATTTTGTTCACAATAAAAACTTTTATGGAAAAAAAAAAAAAAAAAAAGAAGGACTGGAGTAAAAGGCCTGAGCAGCGCCACTGCTAAAAAAAACTAAGAGGCTGAATATTGCTTTATTTTGGGTTGATGGTAGAAACTCCTGCGAGGGAAGCCGTTTATTCTGTTGAACTTTTCTTTTCTGTTAATAAATAATAAAAATGGCCAAAAAGCGCTTAAACAGTACATCTGGCGTGGACTGTACTCGCTGGTGAATGCTACACTTGAGCTAAACAACCCCCAAACATCACAATACATAGTCACTTATTATATAGCAAAAATCTTTTATGGGTTATGTGACATTGGTATATTACATTTTTAGTCTCTGAAACATAGAGAAAAAAACCCCTGAAATAAATAATAATACAAACTAATAAACAAAATTGCATTTAGTGGACTTCGTGAAACTTTGACCTCCAGACAATAAACAGAAAAAAATATATAATAGTTTACATGGTTCTTTTAAAAATGCCATGATTAAAACGTGTTAAAATATAGATTTAATATAGTGAGTTTACCAAAGGAGTTAATGATGATGTGGTTACTTTAAACACCCAACCATATGCAGGGAAACTAACAAAAATACTGTCATTTCAATTGAATGTAATTGGATGACTGTAATAAGGGCAGCTTCAATGGGCTATGTTAATTTAATCTATTATGTACAAAGCGGTTGCCAAGGTTCCGCTTTCTGCCTAATAACTGATATTTGTAAATGCAAATGCGAGGTCACTAAAATCAGTTGTACAATCCATTTTTTTTACTATTTTTTTTTTTAATTTTAAAAATAAAACATTTTCTTAGAAATGTGTACACAAGTTCAAGTATACAACATACAAGAAAACTGCCAATGAGAAAATGTGTAAGCTGCCATTGTTTTCTTTTTTTTTGCTATTTGCTTGTTAGTAATATTGATCCAAGGACGTATGACCCAGAACATGTATGGAAATCAAGAGTTCTTAACTCACTTGCTGTAATAATAATAATAATGATAGTAAACTTTATTTATAGAGCACTTTTAACCGCTTTCCGACCAGTGCACAACGATATTTGTCGGCACAATGGCACGGCTGCGCAAATGGGCGTACCTGTACGTCCTTTTTAAGACGTGGCATTGTGGGTGCGCGCGCGTTGCATACTCTGTGACTGTGCCCACGGGTCCCGCGGACTCTATGTCTGACGGTGTCCCGTGATCATGTCACGGAGCGGCAGAACGGGGAGATGCCTATGTAAACAAGGCATTTCCCTGTTCTGCCTAGTGACATATAACAGAGATCTACTGCTTCCTGTCATCGGGAGCAGTGATCACTGTCATGTCAGTGGTAGTCCACCCCCCCCACAGTTAGAATCATGCCCTATGACACACTTAACCCCTTGATCGCCCCTAGTGTTTAACCCCTTCCCTGCCAGTGCCATTTATACAGTAATCAGTGCATTTTTATAGCACTGCTCACTGTATAAATGACAATGGTCCCAAAATAGTGTCAAAAGTGTCCGCCATAATGTTGCATTTACTAATAAAAAAAAAATTAATAATAAAAATGCCATAAATATATTCCCTATTTTGTAGACGCTATAACTTTTGGGCAAACCAATCAATATACGCTTATTGCAATTTTTTTACCAAAAATATGTAGAAGAATATATATCGGCCTAAAATGAGAAAGAAATTTGTTTTTTTTTATATATTTTTTGGGAATATTATAGCAAAAAGTAAAAAATATTACTTTTTTTCAAAATTGTCGCTCTTATTGTTTATAGCGCAAAAAATAAAAATTACAGAGGTGATCAAATACCACCAAAAGAAAGCTTTATTTGTGGGAAAAAAAGGACATCAATTTTGTTTGGGTGCAACATTGCACGACCGCGCAATTGTCAGTTAAAGCGACGCAGTGCCGAATCGCAAAAAGTGCTCTAGTCAGGAAGGGGGTAAATTCTTCCGGGGCTGAAGTGGTTAAAGGTAGCTTCTCAAAGCAGTTTACAAGGAACACACAAGAAATATACAGAATAACATAAAAGGAAAAAGGGACAACTACGTGAATGCTTGTCTAAAGAAAAAGGTTTTAAGATTTGAAATGAATGAGTTTAGAGAAGATGACTCTCTGATGTTCTTTTTTTGGCACATAGCAGGAGAAGGCTCTGTCTCTCATTGAGTGTAGGTGAGAAGGGGGGACACAAAGAAGACCAGAATTTGAGGAGCAGAGGTTATGGGGGGAGAGTAAGTTAATAAAAGTTTGGAGAGATAATGGGGTGCCAAGCCATTAAGAGCCTTATAGGTGAGCAAGAGGATCTTAAAGTCTATGCGAAACCTGTTAAGTAGCCAGTACAAGGACTCCAGGATAGGGGTAATATGATCACTTGCACCAGACCTAGTCAGGATTCTGGCTGCAGAATTTTGAACATATTGAAGTCGATTTATAGTGGATTTAGGTACATCAGCGAGTAGAGCATTGCAGTAGTCAAGTCGGGAGAACACAAATGTATGAATCAGCTTTTCAGCTACAATGTATGATAGCACAGGATGCAGCCGAGCAATGATTCTCAAATGGAAAAAAGATGTTATGACAACATTTTGTACATGTGGATCAAAGGTTAAATTAGCATCAAATATCACCCCCAGATTATTCCATTTAGACTGAAGCTCTAGTGCAGTGCCATCTATAGAATAGTTATTAGAACTGGCCCTACATAATCAATGTGGGGTGCCAATAAGCACGACTTCAGTCTTGTCACAGTTTAATTCAAGGAAATTGTGGACAATCCAAGTTTTTAGATCATAAAGCCAGATAGGAGAGAAGGAGATAGGAGATTTAATGTGGATGTATATCTGAGTATCATCAGCATAGAAGTGATAATTGGGCCTGTATCATGATACTCCGAAATACAGTAAGAGGAATGTATCAACACTATAGCAGCACTGCATGGCAGCCAGTCAGCTTCTATAATTTTTCATTTTCAAAATTTACTGAACAATCTCAAGATAGAATTTGATTGGTTTCTATGCACAGCTGCTCCAGATTCCTTCTGCTTCAGTTTTGATAAACTAAATGATAAAAGAAAATGTATACTGTCAAATTGAATAATTTAAAGACAAACAGTATCTCAACTGCAGGAGTTGTGCAAGAGCATAATGAGCTGTCCACTCATATACTTAGAAACAAACCATTTGCATTGGACAATTCTGGCCAGGTTTATAAACCCTGAAGAACGGTACATCCTAAAACCCCCTAAAATTCATTCATGAAGTCGCAAAGGCCCTCCTCCAGTGTGGACAGACCTTCCTAGAAAGTAGCCTAAATGAAGCCCCCAAAAAACCTTAAAGAAGACACAGAGTGCCTTCTGCTCATGAAAAATAACTTTATGAACTGGAAGAGTAATGTAAATTATACTCCAAAAATTAAATGAATAAAATCCTCATAAAATGTATATCAAAGTACTGCTCCAAATAGTATCAATCTGGATTACAACACCTTGCCTGTAATAAATCAACAGACACGGACATAAGACATCAGCTTTGACGAAGGGGGCAAGGCTCCAGAAAACGTGTTAGCTGTCCTCACTAGCAGAGGGCCTTTGTGGCTGAGCTGCCTACCTCAGTGAAACTTGGAAACTGTGGACACACTAGTGAAGGCTATGTGGGTGGTTTCTAGTGCTGGAGATCTGAATTGGTCACTCAAAAAAATTGCAAAAAACATGCTACTACAATCATTATCAATCTAAATTCAGTCCAGAGCCTTTTCAGCTATTACTATATGCAATTATTTTAAGATAAAAAAAAGCAAATAATATGATTTTTTAAACATTTTTTTGTCAGGGTAATTGCACCTAAAGTCTGTAGTTGGAAAAAATCTGACCTGCACTTTGGTAACTTTAACAATGTTAAGCTGTAGTACAAAATTCTTTGTCGAATTTAAGTGGCCTCTAAAGACTGGTCAGACAATAATGCCATAGTACCATTTTCTAAAATATTTCTATCTGAGCTAAGTGGCCAGTAACTGGAAGAAGAAAAGGTCTTCAATCAAAAAGAAAATGGAGCTATTTGCTTAAAATACAGCCTCCCTTGCTTGCTCATCTCAATGGCATTTATGTTGTAAAATCAGTATCTGGTACCTTTTGTTATGCACAGATACAAGAAAATTGCTTCATCTAATTTAATGTAGCTAAAATATGCAGGAAGAATGTCCCATTTCTGAGAAGCAATCATTAACTCAGTGTAACATACATTGCAATTTGGTAACCAGCAATGATACGCGGAGGAAATAAATAAGAGAAGCTTTGTGTGTCAGGCTGAGGAAGTTCAAATCTGCTTGAACAAATATTTATAGACAGACAGTTTATTTAGGCAGAGAATAACAGCAGATACTTTGATCTGGTACTTCTGGCCTGTTGATGATTTCAGTTCACCTTTCTTTTATTTATTGTAGCTGACAAGAGACCATCATTTTGTTTGCAGTGAAAAGTTAAAGTGGCGCTCCAGTCAAATGCATGGTTAAAATAGCTACATGACTGTTTTACTTAAAGCTGAATTCCAGGTATGGCAATTTTTACATAGCGACATTAGTCAAGCTTGGACTACTGTAATACCCTGTACACACGTTCGGATTTTCCGACGGAAAATGTGTGATAGGACCTTGTTGTCGCAAAATCTGACCGTGTGTGGGCTCCATCACACATTTTCCATCGGGATTTCCGACACACAAAGTTTGAGAGCTTGCTATAAAATTTTCCGACAACAAAATCCATTGTCGGAAATTCCGATCGTGTGTACACAAATCCGACGCACAAAGTGCCATGCATGCTCAGAATAAATTAAGAGACGAAAGCTATTGGCTACTGCCCCATTTATAGACCCGACAGACGTGTTACGTCACCACGTTCAGAACAATAGGATTTTCCGACAACTTTGTGTGACCGTGTGTATGCAAGACAAGTTTGAGCCAACATCCGTCGGAAAAAATCTATGGATTTTGTTGTCGGAATGTCTGCTCAATGTCCGACCATGTGTACAGGGCATTAGTATGCATATATCGTACTTATGGGATCCCTATGGAAAGTGGAAATCACCGTACTAGGCACCACTACAGGCAAAAAGACTGTTCACTTTGCAAAGAAAGTTGTACTTTGCAGGATCATTTTCCCAGAGCTTAGTGAATAAGGTGAAGCTCTGCAGACTTCATTATCCAAACATGTGCAAGCAAAAATACTGTTTATTTTTCATGTACGTGAGTTGGTATTTTTTTGCAAAGAGAAATTCCACCACATTCTGGGGCAAATTCCCTTTCAAAAGTACAAATTCCCTTGCAAAGTGAACAGTATTTGGCTCTAGTAAAATCAACCCCACTATGTGTTATAGAGAGGCATGTGGCACTGCATGTAAAAAAAAAGGGATATGTCATGGGGACTGGGGCAGGAAAAAAAAAACTTAATAGAGGACCTAACCCTTCTCCACTCTATCCAAATTAGAGATACACTTTAAGGTGATTTAGTTCACCTATATTTAAAATCCATTTCAAAGATTAGAGTTCCCCTCTAGTTATTTTAGAAGGGGTAAATGACTTTGCAGGAGATTAAGTGATTCTTTTAAATATAAGAAAGTCATGTCACCTATCAAGCATATTTCATGTGCAATATTATATTATGTACGTATAATGTATACATATTGTATAATGTATATTTCATGCATTATGTTTAGTAACTCATGTAGTATGGCCAGCTGACCACTCTGTAAAGTGTTGATCTTTGCTCACAACACTAGTCTGCATGGTGGTGCTTTTTTAAAGGGGACAATAACACTGTTGCACACTTTGCAAAGACACATAGTAGTTGGTTTACTAAAACTGGAGAGTGCAAAATCTGTTGCAGCTGTGCACAGAAACCAATCAGGTAAGCAGTGTACTCCGCGCTCAGGATACGTGCGGGTTGCATCTCCCCCTATTGGGTTCCCAAGGGAACTTACAAAGGATCAGTAAAAGATGGGGTGAGTGGCGCTACCCTATAAGGTATGGGGATAATTAGCTGTATGCCCAGCCTTTAAAAAGGAGGGGGGAGCCTATCCCAATAGGGCTAGGTGTATATATGTATGCACTTCACAGTAAATGTGAAAAATGTGTTAGTGCATGTATACCTAACGTGAACCCAAATATTTGTTGTAAGTGGTTAAACAAATCTGATCGTGTGTCAATCTCAACACATAATGCAAAAATATACATATAGATGTAATAAGCCGATAATATAAACTTAAAAAACTTAAAAAACCATAATAACAATGTTAAATAAAAATGTCCAAAGCCGTAATTATAAGCGAGAAAAATAAACCGATACTAAATAGTGAAGTCCAGTACACAAACGTGTAAATAAAAATATATATAGTCCCGCACATTGTATATGTAAAAAATCAGCATATGAATCCCAAAAAGTGATAAATATAAAACGTGAATGAAGAATATAATTCCAGAGTAGCCAATTCCAGCTCATTCAGGTGACTTCGGTGCTCAACAAACCAAGTGACTTGTAGTGCTCCCCCCGTTGGGTCCCCACTTACCAGACGTAGTTACCCCTGCAAGGGTAATAGGCATATGTGGGTACTGTGGATAGACTTTCTCCTCAGCTCTCCCAGCGTTCCCAATGTTGGTCCAATAGGCTGCTGTAGCTGTATCCACACAATTGGGGGTGTTGTACACCGATCAGCACCTCCTAGGGGTCACTCTACAACTTCTCAAGTATGGTTCCTCAGAGGGAGGAAGAAAAGGGCTCCCATAGTGTAGTAAATTAAAATAAGTTTTTATTAAAATAAATAAAAATCAGTAGCTTCCCATCCACAGTGTGGGATAGCTCAAAATAGCGCAGATCTGGTATGTAGGAGAAGCTGGTCCGCAGCGTGTGTTCCACCTGCGTTCCAGGCCTCCTACTTCCGTATCGGAGATGACGTCAAAGCGTAGCCCCGCCTTACGTGTTTCGTCATTGGACGCTCTCAAAGGCGGGGCCATCTTTCTCCATTAGACATCTAATATAGGCGGACGAACGTGCAAGTTCCTCCCCCTCCCGGGATGCAGCGAATAGCCGCTCAGAGTGTCAATAGTAAGCTAGAGGGGAGGTAACCCTACACAGCACGCATCAAGTGGCAGTTTCCCATTGGTTAGTTAAACTTGTGTGTGTCCCTTCATCCTTAATGGTCATATAACAAACAGAGATACCATATTGCAGACAGAGGTATATGAGAGGCATATATGACATAATTAATAAACGAGTTTATAAAGCAAACTATTGCTAATGCATATATGAAATGACCAATATTATATGGTAAGTTTCTCCCTATACGTGCCCGGCCGTAACTTCTCAGACTACCGGACAACTAAAAATTCTAACACAGACAGATATTATCTGGTATAGCTCACATGGGGAGACCTATGTACGAAAAGATAATGCTTTTAAAAGCAGAAACACACTACTATGTGGTATAAGGTATGCAGAGGTAAATGCAATATGTGGACCAACATAAGGCTGTATACGGCCAATAAAGAAAAATAAACAAATGAAATAAATAAAAAAAAACAAAAAAAATAAAGATAAAAATAAAAAGTATGTGAAATAAATTATAGGAGGGTTTATATGTACATATGGGTCCTCTGATGTCACAGTTGTACACTAGGGCAAGGAGTTTATAACCTTAGTGATGTACAATTTTCAAAAGAGGAATTAGAAGTACTAGATTTAGGACTTAAGTTCGCTCCGGACAAACCCTTGGAAAAATTTGAGGTCTTTATTGACCTCCAAAAATTTATAAGAAAACTCAATATAAAGAAGCACTTTACCATGAATACAGACAATAGGACAAAGGAAGATCCAAAATTTATACAAACAAATCTTAGAAATAATTCCATCTTCAACCCACAAACGTCAGGAAACCAATGTATGGGTGTATTTAAGAAGATGGTGGAGGATGACCTAAGAAATTTGGAAAACAAGCATAGGAAAACTAAAAACATGTGGAAAACCATCAAGCAAATAGGAAAAAAGCATGAGGTAGTAATACGGCCTGCAGATAAAGGAGGAGGGTTAGTGATTTTGAACAAAAAGGACTACCGAGAAGAGATAGATAATCTCCTAAAAAGAGAAAACACATACAAAAAACTGACAGGGAACCCCAAGAAGAAATATGAGACAAAATTAAAGACGTATGTGAACAAGGGAAGAAAAATGGGTATCCTGAACCCCAAAGAAGCGGAGTATTTGGTTTCAAATTCCACCAAGACACCAGTTATATATTACACCCCCAAGATCCATAAAAGATTAGACAAACCACCAGGGAGACCTATTATTAGTGAAATTAGTTCAGTTTTCTCCCGACTTGGGGAATATCTAGATATATATCTCAAACCATTGGTACAGGAAGGTAAATCTTACCTACGTGATAGACTGCAGCTTATCCAAGAGCTGCAGGAGATAATGGGTGCAGAACAATGGTTACTTGCAACAATAGACATTAATTCATTGTATACAAGTATTGAACAAAAAGATGGATTACTTGGAGTGGAGAAAGCACTGTATGAAAATACAGGAATGAAACAACAACAGATCAACTATATCCTAGAGGGCCTGAAACTCGCCATGGAATGTAACTACTTCTGGTATATTAAAGATTATTTTGTGCAAACAAAAGGTGTTGCTATGGGAGCCCGTTATGCCCCAAGTGTAGCAAACTTATTTCTGAACATGTGGGAGGAGGAATATGTCTTCAACAGTAATATCCCCCAGATTAAGATGTATAGAAGATACATAGACGACTTGATTATACTCTGGGATGGGACACCAAAAAGCTTTACAAAATTCCTTGAAGATCTAAATAAAAATAGATATGGTATCACGTTCATGGGCAAATGGCACCACCAGAAGATAGATTATTTAGATCTAGAAATCTTTAAGGTAGAGGATACTTTATGTACCCGTACCTTCTTCAAGGCAACCGATTGTAATGGGTACATTCCCACTTCGAGTTGCCATCATCCGAAGTGGAAGCACAAAATCCCGAAGGGCCAACTATTGAGGATATGTAGAAACTGTGACACATCTGAAGATTTTGATGTACAAGCCGACATCCTCATACACAGATTCCATGAGAAAGGCTATGCAATCGATAACCTCATGAAACTAAAACAAGAAATCATGGGAATGGATAGAAATAATCTACTCCACAACAAGAACAGGAATAGGAATAAACAAATGGATATAGCCTTTATAACTGGGTTTAACAGCCAGTATAAGGATTTTGAACGCATCATGAAGAAATACTGGCCTATCCTTAAAGAGGATTGCGTTCTGGCTAAAATTTTGCCTGCCAAACCTAAATTTATGTACAGAAAAGCGCTCACTCTGAGGAACCATTTTGTACATAACGTCATAGACCCCCCCCAAACGAGACAACCAAGGAAGAAGACATCTTTTAAATCACTTAATGACCACAAGTAGTACCAAATAAAACATCTAATTACATGTCGTAGTACCCATGTCACATACGTCATCGAATGTCTATGCCACCTTCAGTATGTGGGTAGAACCACTCGCCCTCTCTTCGTCCGCATACAGGAGCACATTAAAAATATTAGAAATGGATTTCCTAACTACAATCTATCAAGACATTTTGATGAGGTGACCCGAGTGGGCTTATATTTTATGGCATTGATCTAGTTCAGGATCATTGGAAAGGGGGAAACAAGGAAATTTTAATCTCTAGGAATGAAACCAGCTGGATATACCAGCTGGGATCCTTTGCCCTTAAAGGGCTTAACCTTTACATAGATCTGAACTGTTTCATAGCCAACCCTTAATTAACTTTAGCTGTAGTTGGAGATTGGGGGTAGGATGCTTGACGGGCAGTATAGAGTTGGCCACTGATTCTTATTACCTACTCCGTCACCCAATATACCTTACATATGAGTTGACCTTGGGTATATATCGGGATCTAATTTATGGGATAGCATTGGGGTGCTTATTATTTATTTATACATATATATTTTTTTTTAGCTCTCTGCATAACATCCATTGGTATGCCCACTGGGGTAATTTTTATATATATACCAACCTCAATTTTTAGTCAGTCTGAGACTTGGGACTGGCTTTTTGGTACCGAGGATGTATATTCTCTAATTTAATTTTTATTTTTACTGTAATTTTCATCTATGTAGTACATCCCTTTTTAACATACACATTACAATTTGTTATATGTACAACAACTTAGCCTGCATAGCATAGCAGCTTTCTGGGTAGTCATAGCCAGTTTTACCAGGTAGTACCTGGGTTTGTTAAACTTTGTGATGAATCAAGCTGCATTTCTTTGGCTGGCCACTCTGTGAATCTATTGATATATTCATGATCAATTATAGGTTTCCGTTTGGGCTTAGTAGTGACTATTTTTATTTTATTTTATTTTTATCCAACATCAACTGTTCACTGTTGAATGCATCTATTAACATACATGTCGACACATGATGAGGATGCACTTCACTGTTTATTGGCTTGTTATGCTATTTTCATCATCTCATTTGAGGGGCTGAGTCTGTGTAGCTACCACACAACTCCCTTAGACATAACCTTATAACCATCTGGGACTAGGTGAACATATCATCTTGGTAGCAGGAAGTTTTTGGAAAGTGCCAATTTCGTATAACTTCCCCTTATGTGACATCAGAGGACCCATATGTACATATAAACCCTCCTATAATTTATTTCACATACTTTTTATTTTTATCTTTTTTTTTTAATTTATTTTTTATTTATTTCATTTATTTATTTTACTTTATTGGCCGTATACAGCCTTATGTTGGTCCACATATTGCATTTACCTCTGCATACCTTATACCACATAGTAGTGTGTTTCGGCTTTTAAAAGCATTATCTTTTCATACATAGGTCTCCCAATGTGAGCTTTACCAGATAATATCTGTCTGTGTTAGAATTTTTAGTTGTCTGGTAGTCTGAGAAGTTACGGCCGGGTACATATACGGAGGAACTTACCATATAATATTGGTCATTTCATATGTGCATTAGCAATGGTTTGCTTTATAAACTCGTTTATTAATTATATCATATATGCCTCTCATATACCTCTGTCTGCAATATTGTATCTCTGTTTGTTATATGACCATTAAGGACGAACGGACACACACACACAAGTTTAACTAACCAATGGGAAACTGCCGCTTGATGCGTGCTGTATAGAGTTACCTCCCCTCTAGCTTACTATTGACACTCCGAGCGGCTATTCGCTGCATCCGGGGAGGGGGAGGAACTTGCGTGTCCGTCCGCCTATATTAGATGTCTAGTGGAGAAAGATGGAGCCGCCTTTGAGAACGTCCAATGATGAAACGCGTAAGGCGGGGCTACGCTTTGACGTCGTCTCCGATACGGAAGTAGAAAGACTGGAACACAGGTGGAATGCACGCTGCAGACCGGTTTCTCCTACATACCAGATCTGCACTGTTTTGAGCTATCCCACACTGTGGATGGGAAGCTACTGATTTTAATTTATTTTAATAAAAACTTATTTTAATTTACTACACTATGGGAGCCCTTTTCTTCCTCCCTCTGAGGACCCATACTTGAGAAGTTGTAGAGTGACCCCTAGGAGGTGCTGATCGGTGTACAACACCACCAATTGTGTAGATACAGCTACAGCAGCCTATTGGACCAACATTGGGAACGCTGGGAGAGCTGAGGAGAAAGTCTATCCACAGTACCCACATATGCCTATTACCCTTGCAGGGGTAACTACGTCTGGTAAGTGGGGACCCAACGGGGGGGAGCACTACAAGTCACTTGGTTTGTTGAGCACCGAAGTCACCTGAATGAGCTGGAATTGGCTACTCTGGAATTATATTCTTCATTCACGTTTTATATTTATCACTTTTTGGGACTTATATGCTGATTTTTTACATACACAGTGTGTGTGGGACTATATATATTTTTATTTACACGTTTGTGTATGGGACTTCACTATTTAGTATCGGTTTATTTTTCTCGCTTATAATTACGGCTTTGGACATTTTTATTTAACATTGTCATTATGATTTTTTAAGTTTATATTATCGGCTTACTACATCTATATGTATCTTTTTGCATTATTTGTTGAGATTGACACACGATCAGATTTGTTTAACCACTTACAACAAATATTTGGGTTCACTTTAGGTATATATGCACTAGCACATTTTTCACATTTACTTTGAAGTGTATACATATATACACCTAGCCCTATTGGGGCTGGGCATACAGCTAATTATCCCCATACATTATAGGGTAGCTCCACTCACCCCATCTTTTACTCATAGAAACCAATCAGCTTCCAGTTTTTTTTTTGTCAAAGCTTCAATGAACAAGCTGAAGTTAGAAGCTGATTGGCTACCATACACAGTTGCACCAAATTTTTCAAGCCCCAGTTTTAGTAAATCAATCCCATAGAAACATAGAAAAGTAAGGGAAAAAAAGATCAAGTGGTCAACTGAGTCTGCCTGTTTTTCTGTGTGTTAACTTTTTTGTCTGAGTATAGATGTATGTTTGTCCCATACATGTTTGAAGCCATGTTAAATGACTCACTACCTCTGTTGCTGTTTTTAACTTTCCTCCTGTTAGTTTGAGTCAGGGCAGAAACTGGGGGGGGGTAGGGGGACATGTGCCCTGGGTGCCACACAGAGACGGGTGCTGCCATCCCCATGCTCCATCGAAGTGATCTTCCTGTCACACCTGGGTAGAAGGGGGGCCATTTACTGGAAGCCATCGGTAGTATTTTCCTCCTGCAGCCTCTGAAATCCAGCTTCTCCTCCTCTCCCTCCCATCAGCATTCAGCAGCTGCAGGAGGAAAATACTGCCGTTGGCTTCTAGTAAATGCTGCCAACCGGTGCCCCTCTTGTCCATTATGTTCTCCTTCCTTCTGCTGTCCATAAATTTACTGACAGTTTGTAAAATTTTGGAATTTTTACAACTCCCGTATATTCATGAGAGAAGCCTTCTGTCTGCAAATCACTCACAGTAGAAGCAGCAAGAAGGAATCAAACAGAAATCGTATAGGAACGTGAGACGGCAGGTCAGGCAGCATTATCAGGAGGGAGAAACTGAAGGGTTAACTACAGCGGATTTGCCTCCTGTTGCATCCTGAAGCAATGGGCACTGCTGGGTTTCATCGAGAAGAGAATATCAAAGATGGGCTGGAGAAGATCCTGAGCTGCCTGGGGAGGGGGAGAAGGATTAAACTGGGGAAGTGAACCAGAGCCATCAATTTAGAAAAAAACTCAAGATAAACTCAAGAATATTAACAGGGAAGAGAAATTTACTCCAAGGATCCATCTCTTTGGCTCTCTCTCTCTCCTTCTCTGCCTCTCTCTCTCTCTCTCTGTCTCTCTGCCTCTTTCTTTCTCTCAGATAGGTAAAATCCATGCACAACATCTTTAAGGCAGTTTTCTGGTCTGAAATTGGAGATTTGTAAAAGGAAATATATCAGAGTAGACTGGACAGAATCAGCCAAATAAATGGACACGGGGCAATGGTGATGTCAATACAATTTTTGCAGGCTAAAAGATCAGATACTGTTTGTTTATTGTCGGAGATCACATAATCAGCGTACATGGTGTAGACCAAGACGTATTTTATAGTCATTTCATCATCTTAGTTTTTCAGCATATGTTTTTTTATTACTAGTAACTATGAAAGTATAATATAAGTTTAAAACTAGACCAGGTCTTGGATAGGATTTTATGATAAATCCATGAGCAGTATACCTAGAAGGAAATGCATGCTTCATGGTTGATAGCACTGACACTACAGAAAGTAGTATTTTTTATTTAGGTAAATGCTGAACATACAGTGGTACTCCATGGGAAGACCACAGTAAGAAATACCTCCACTAATACCATATTGTTCAGCCATAATTTGAAGGGATAGCCACAAGTTTTAGAAAACAGTAGAGAGCATAGAGTGCAGAAGAATAGCAAACAAAAAAGTCTGAATGCTTTTTGATGTTAATTGTTAATCCATATATTTTTTTGCCATGATTTTTTTGCCATTACCATAGTGTTACTTGTAATCTTTCTTCGTTAGGAACTTACAGGGAACCTACAATTAGGTGTTTTGCAGCCTCAAATGTTAGCTTTGTTTCATCCCATGTTCTACTGCTTATGTACCATTTGCTTTGGAAGTGTCTTCACTGGCATCACCAGTATTGGTGTCATTATTTATTTTGTAATTTCCCAAACCAATGGTTTAACTCCAATGCCACAACTCTTAAATAGATAAACAGCTGTACTGGGTCTGTTGCGTTTACAGATGGGAATATAAGATCAGAAGTAGAAAGGATGGCTACCCCCTCTCCACATCTAATGAGTCTTCTTGTCATCTTGGGAGTGGGACCATGTATGATTACCAGTTTGTTTCAGAGCCAGACCATCCACAGTGCAAACTATGAATAATTCTAGACCCCAGGGGATGTCCAGGAGACCCAGCTAAAAACTTTGCATCATACTCCTGCAGTATTTCCTATAGCGCAGTTAGTCAAAGGTGTGCACCTGTGAGTAAAATAAGTAGTTGATCCCCAAGCACCAAAGCAAAACTCTACTATGAAACTATGCAAGCTATGAAAACATGACTTAGTCCTTGGTGGAGAAACCCTTGTTGGCAAGCACAGAGGTAAGACATTTCTTGTAGTTGGTGACCAGGTTTGATCTCATCAGGAGGGATTTTGGTCCACTCTTCTTTACATATTTTCTCTAAATCCTTAAAGGGGTTGTAAAAGCAGAAGGTTATTTATCTTAATGCATTCTATGCAATAAGATAAAAAGCCCTTTGTGCAGCAGCTGTCCCAGCAGCCCCTAATACTTAAAAAAAAAACAAAAAAAAACAAACAAAAAAACCCAAAAAAAATACTGCGCTACCTATAGAAACTAACCCCCCAAAAAGCAGCAGTTAAACAGTGAGATGTGCACTAAAATAACTAATAAAAAAGAAAATAACCGCGCTAAATATAAGTGAAACACGTGAAGCAATCTCAAAGACTTCCGTGAGGGAGTACATATATAAATACAAAAATGTTGAAAAATATTAGAAATTAAATTATGAAAAGTACATGGGTCAACACATGTATGTATGAATCAAACATGAGTGTTCATATGTAATACTTGCGAATAAAAATAAGTGTCCATATATAGTAACAGAAAAATAAAAATGTGAAGTAATGATCTGAAATCAGTCCAAGAAAGACCCCTTGGGTGAATCCAACCAGGGTCAATAGTGTAAAAAATATGAGTGACAACCCATACAGTATCCGCAAATACACAATAATTGCGCTTACCGCAAGGCAAGCGAACACCAGCCTGTATCACGTCTTGGTGTGGAGAATCCAGATGGTGCTCTTAGACTGTATATATCGTAGCACAAGGCAAGCCAACAACAGCTTGTGTTCAGTATCAGTTAACCACACCACACTACGCGATCCACCACCAGGAAAATATTGCGCTTACCGCAAGGCAAGCCAACCACAGCTTATGTTCAATAGCAGTATGAGAGATCCATTGGCGTTCTGGACTGCTTGCGGCAGGAACCGGGGGATACAGCAGAGACTCCAAAATGACATCTCACAAGCATGTAAATAAAAAGGAACTGGCCATAGTGTAATACTGATAAAAACGATTTAATAGATAAAGGTAGAAAACTCACATGAGTATGTAAAAATACAGCAAAGAGCCGGCCGGCATAGCGAGCACCCGTCCACACTGAAAATGGCGATGACGTCAGAGCGTCAACCTCCCGACGTACATTTCACCACAAATGGCGTTTATTTATTTATATAGCAAGGGCTCTAGAATAAAATGATGAGTGTTGCAATTTTTTATGTCACACAGTATTTGCGCAGTGGTTTTTCCAAAAGCTATTTTTTGGGAAAAAATACACTTTAATGAATTAAAGAAAAACAAAACACAATAACACATTATTGACCCCAATTTATTTGTATAATGTGAAAAATTATGTTACACTGAGTAAATAGATACCTAAAATGTAACGGTTTAAAATTGCATCTGCCCGTGGAATGGCGGCGATCTACGGTTTTTAAAATTCTCCATAGGCACTTACAGTTACACTTTTAGTTTTTTTTTATTATTACCTTTATTGCTATTACAAGGGGTGAACAACATCCCTTGTGACAACCTGGGCCGTGACAGGTCCTCTTGATGGAGAGATCTGGGGTCTATTAGACCCCAAATCTCTAGTCTGGCCTCCCATGCAGCTGTTCAGACACAGATCGGTCTGATCGACTGCTTTCCTGCCCGCTAATGGCCAGGTAAACAAAGAGGGGGACTTGGAAGTGACACCATTATTCGTCGCTTCCAGTTGCCAGAGGGTCACAGAGAGAGAGGGACAAATGTCAGTTCCTCTCTCTCTGTTCTGTGCAGCTGGGTTCTGCGATTGAATGGTAAAACCCGGGAGAGGCAGTGATGGTGGGTGTGACCTCCTTCTGCCCCCTGCAGAAGTGATTGAGTGGCTATTTAGCCACTTGAATCACTTCAGCTAGAAAGGGAATCGCTGGTTAAAAAAATCCATACCGGGATGATGCCTGTAGGTGCAGGCATCACCCAGGTATAACTACTTCACCTCAAGGATGTCCTACGGACGGGATGTAGTTATTGTGCTTCTTTTCTGAGCCACTCCTTTGTTGGCTTGGTGGTATGTTTTGGGTCATTGTCATGCTGGAAGACCCATCCACGACCCATCTTTAGTATTCTGGCTGAAGGAAGAAGGTTCTCATCCAAGATTTTACAATGCATGGCCCCGTCCATTGACCCCTTAGTGCTGCAAAGTCATCCTGTACCTTTAGCAGAGAAACAGCCCCCACACGTGTCTTTTATACACATAATGAGATTTCGTTAGGAGCACCTTCTTAAATTGACAGCATTAATCTGTTTGCCACATAAGCATATACTGTAGCCAGTCTGTGTGTGCCAAAATTTTTGTTGGTTGGTAGGGAATCAAATACTAATTTTACTCAATGAACTGCAACTCAATATATAACATTTGTAATATGTGTTTTTTTCTGGATTTTTTGGTTGATATCCTGTCTCTATTCATTTAAAATACATCTATGTTAACAATTGTAGACCCTTCATTTCTTTGTTAGTGGGCAAACTTACAAATTCTGCAGGGGATCAAATAATTATTTTCACCACTGTATGCTATAAACATTATAAACTGAAAAACGAATGTGCAGATTTTTAACTTATAGCAAACAACCAGATTTCAGCTTTCTATAGTGGGTTAACATATGATTTCTGGTTGATATGGGTCACTGAAATGTGCACGTTATCATTGCTCTGTGCTACTTAATTACTTCTTCTTTTCAGTTTCATCAGTGGGAAGTGCATCATTCCTATGTTCCTGTTCAAGGTTCATTACCATAATAACAATACCATTTTTTCAAGAGACAATTACAAAATTAGAAATGCTCTGCTTGGCTTTATGCTTATTGGAAGTGTATAAAGAAGCATACATTCAGACAAGCACTGCATTCTCGCAGATAGGCTGCTAAGAACAGCAGAAAAGGTGACAGCTACAAGTAGCTATCAAGCCATGGAACTCCAGGCAAATAACTAAATATTCAATTGAAATACTTACTTGAAATACTTATTTGGGCGCTCTTTTCCTGTCAAATGATTCATATTTCTGTCTATTTTGTCCTAAGATTGACAAAGCCCCACCATATTACATAGGAATACACACAGCTATAATTATTTAGATGTCAGCGCACACCCCTAGGGATCTCTACAATTACTGCACATCTCTCCCGATGCTTTACTTGCATATGCACATACACAGAACAATTGTAGTTTTACTACTATTGTTCTGTATACTGCATAGAAAGCATAGTGATTTTTGCATGGAAGCATTTTTTTCTGTTGCTGTTCAGCAACGCTGCTCAGTCACTTCTTTTTCCGCATCATGTGATTGGACAATAAAGGAGATGACTAATGGGGTCATCTCTCTGCTCCCCCTGTCAGCATGCACCATATCAGTACAAGAATGAAAACCATATGATTGGTCCCAAATACTTCCCCTTCATCTTCCAATCCTTGCGTTGCTGCAGAGCAGGGATATGCAATTAGCGGACCTCCAGCTGTTGCAAATCTACAAGTCCCATCATGCCTCTGTCTCTGGGTGTCATACTTGTGGCTGTCAGAGTCTTGCTATGCCTCATGGGAGTTGTAGTTCTGCAACAACTGGAGGACCGCTAATTGCATATCCCTGCTGTAGAGGAATATACAGTACAAGAGGCTATGGTGTTTACACTACTTGAATTAAAATTACATTAATGATGTTTAAAAGTAGGGATGAGCCGAACACCCCCCTGTTCGGTTCGCACCAGAACATGCGAACAGGAAAAAAATTCGTTCGAACACGCGAACGCCGTTAAAGTCTATGGGACACGAACATGAATAATCAAAAGTGCTAATTTTAAAGGCTAATATGCAAGTTATTGTCATAAAAAGTGTTTGGGGACCTGGGTCCTGCCCCAGGGGACATGGATCAATGCAAAAAAAAGTTTTAAAAACGGACGTTTTTTCAGGAGCAGTGATTTTATTAATGCTTAAAGTCAAACAATAAAAGTGTAATATCCCTTTAAATTTCGTACCTGGGGGGTGTCTATAGTATGCCTGTAAAGGGGCGCATGTTTCCTGTGTTTAGAACAGTCTGACAGCAAAATGACATTTGGAAGGAAAAAACTCATTTAAAACTAGCCGCGGCTATTGCATTGCCGACAATACACATAGAAGTTCATTGATAAAAACGGCATGGGAATTCCCCACAGGGGAACCCCGAACCAAAATAAAAAAAAAAAAATGATGTGGGGGTCCCCCTAAATTCCATACAAGGCCCTTCAGGTCTGGTATGGATTTTAAGGGGAACCCCGCGCCAAAAAAAAAAAAAAAAAAACGGCGTGGGGTCCCCCTAAAAATCCATACCAGACCCTTATCCGAGCACGCAACCTGGCAGGCCGCAGGAAAAGAGGGGGGGACGAGAGTGCGGCCCCCCCCCCCTCCTGAACCGTACCAGGCCACATGCCCTCAACATTGGGAGGGTGCTTTGGGGTAGCCCCCCAAAACACCTTGTCCCCATGTTGATGAGGACAAGGGCCTCATCCTCACAACCCTGGCCGGTGGTTGTGAGGGTCTGCGGGCGGGGGGCTTATCGGAATCTGGAAGCCCCCTTTAACAAGGGGACCCCCAGATCCCGGCCCCCCCCCTGTGTGAAATGGTAAGGGGGTACTTACCCCTACCATTTCACTAAAAAACTGTCAAAAATGTTAAAAATGACAAGAGACAGTTTTTGACAATTCCTTTATTTAAATGCTTCTTCTTTCTTCTTTCTTCCTTCATCTTCTTCTTCTTCTGGTTCTTCTGGCTCTTCTGGTTCTTCCTCCGGCGTTCTCGTCCAGCATCTTCTCCGCGGCGTCTTCTATCTTCTTCTCCTCGGGCCGCTCCGCACCCATGGCATGAGGGGAGGCTCCCGCTCTTCTCTTCATCTTCTTCTCTTCTTCATCTTCTTCTTCATCTTCTTCTTCTTCTTCCTTCTTCTCTTCTTCTCTTCTTCCTGTCTTCTGCGGGCCGCTCCGCAGCCATGCTGTGGCATGGTGGGAGGCTCCCGCTGTGTGACGGCGTCTCTTCGTCTGACGGTTCTTAAATAACGGGGGGCGGGGCCACCCGGTGGCCCCGCCCCCCTCTGACGCACGGTGACATGACGGGACTTCCCTGTGGCATTCCCCGTGACGTCACAGGGAAGTCCCTCAAGTCACCGTGCGTCAGAGGGGGGCGGGGTCACCGGATGGCCCCGCCCCCCGTTATTTAAGAACCGTCAGACGAAGAGACGCCGTCACACAGCGGGAGCCTCCCTCCATGCCAGCATGGCTGCGGAGCGGCCCGGAGAAGACAGGAAGAAGAGAAGAAGGAAGAAGAAGAAGAAGAAGAAGATGAAGAAGAAGATGAAGAAGAGAAGAAGATGAAGAGAAGAGCGGGAGCCTCCCCCCCATGCCGTGGGTGCGGAGCGGCCCGAGGAGAAGAAGATAGAAGACGCCGCGGAGAAGATGCTGGACGAGAACGCCGGAGGAAGAACCAGAAGAGCCAGAAGAACCAGAAGAAGATGAAGGAAGAAAGAAGAAAGAAGAAGCATTTAAATAAAGGAATTGTCAAAAACTGTCTCTTGTCATTTTTAACATTTTTGACAGTTTTTTAGTGAAATGGTAGGGGTAAGTACCCCCTTACCATTTCACACAGGGGGGGGGCCGGGATCTGGGGGTCCCCTTGTTAAAGGGGGCTTCCAGATTCCGATAAGCCCCCCGCCCGCAGACCCTCACAACCACCGGCCAGGGTTGTGAGGATGAGGCCCTTGTCCTCATCAACATGGGGACAAGGTGTTTTGGGGGGCTACCCCAAAGCACCCTCCCAATGTTGAGGGCATGTGGCCTGGTACGGTTCAGGAGGGGGGGGGGGCCGCACTCTCGTCCCCCCCTCTTTTCCTGCGGCCTGCCAGGTTGCGTGCTCGGATAAGGGTCTGGTATGGATTTTTAGGGGGACCCCACGCCGGTTTTTTTTTTTTTTTTTTGGCGCGGGGTTCCCCTTAAAATCCATACCAGACCTGAAGGGTCTGGTATGGAATTTAGGGGGAACCCCACGTCAATTTTTTTTTTCAATTTTGGCTGGGGTTCCCCTTAATATCCATACCAGACCTGAAGGGCCTTGTATGGAATTTAGGGGGACCCCCACATCATTTTTTTTTTTTTATTTTGGTTCGGGGTTCCCCTGTGGGGAATTCCCATGCCGTTTTTATCAATGAACTTCTATGTGTATTGTCGGCAATGCAATAGCCGCGGCTAGTTTTAAATGAGTTTTTTCCTTCCAAATGTCATTTTGCTGTCAGAC
This sequence comes from Lithobates clamitans, assembly GCA_037952925.1. Taxonomy (NCBI): domain Eukaryota; kingdom Metazoa; phylum Chordata; class Amphibia; order Anura; family Ranidae; genus Lithobates; species Lithobates clamitans. The sequence goes on from JBBGZY010000067.1 coordinate 8,150,607, forward strand.
TGTTCTAAACACAGGAAACATGCGCCCCTTTACAGGCATACTATAGACACCCCCCAGGTACGAAATTTAAAGGGATATTACACTTTTATTGTTTGACTTTAAGCATTAATAAAATCACTGCTCCTGAAAAAACGTCCGTTTTTAAAACTTTTTTTTGCATTGATCCATATCCCCTGGGGCAGGACCCGGGTCCCCAAACACTTTTTATGACAATAACTTGCATATAAGCCTTTAAAATTAGCACTTTTGATTTCTCCCATAGACTTTTAAAGGGTGTTCCGCGGCATTCGAATTTGCCGCGAACACCCCAAATTGTTCGCTGTTCGGCGAACTTGCGAACAGCCAATGTTCGAGTAGAACATGAGTTCGACTCGAACTCGAAGCTCATCCCTATTTAAAAGTAGTGGAATTCCAAGCTAGAACTAATCAAGCTTAAAGTGGTTGTAAAGTCAGAAGGTTTTTTTATCTTAATAATTCTAATTCTTAATTCTATGCATTAAGATGAAAAGCCTTCTGTGTGCAGCAGCCGCCCCAGCACCCCCTAATACTTTAATACTTACCTGAGCCCCATCTCTATCCAGTGATGTCCACAAGTCCTGGGCCATCCAGGACTCTCCTTCTGATTGGCTGAGACACAGCAGCGGCGTCATTGGCTCCCGCTGCTGTCAAAGACAGCCAATCAGGAGAGAGATGTGGTGGGGCAGAACCGGGGCTCTGTGTCTGAATGGACACAGGGAGCTGTGACTCGGCTCGGGTGCCCCCATAGCCAGCTGCTTGCTGTGGGGGCACTCAGCAGTAGGGAGGGGCCAGGAGAGCTGAAGAGGGACCCGATAAGAAGAGTATCTGGGCTGCTCTGTGCAAATCCACTGCACAGAGGAGGTAAGTATAATATGTTTGTTATTTTTAGAAAAAAAACGGACTTTAAAATCACTTTAAAACAGCTCCCACCCCTCTTCTAACACCTATACTAATTACCCTGTTGAAGAAAGATGCATAGACTTACCTATTTTCAGGGCACCCTGATCCAGTCATGTGATCAGCTCCCAGCGGCCAGAATTGCTTATATGTGATTATAGGTGAAATATGCTTATAGGTGATGTCACAGTTCAGGCATTCTAGCCATTCTCGGCACGCTCTTCTATTCACTGAAGCTAGACACTTGGGAGATCACGTGATTGGACCTGATCATCCTGAGAATAGGTAAGTATAGGATTCTTCCTTCTACAGGGTACTTAGTATAAGTGTTTGAGGGAGAGTTTGAGCAGTTTTAACCACTTGACCACTGGGCACTTAAACCCCCTTCCTAACCAGACCAATTTTCAGCTTTCGGTGCTCTCACATTTTGAATGACAATTACTCAGTCATACAACACTGTACCCATATGATTTTTTTTTTCCTTTTTTTCACACAAATAGAGCTTTCTTTTGGTGGTATTTAATCACCGTTGGGTTTTTTATTTTTTGCGCTATAAAAGAAAAAAGACTGAAAATTTGGTAAAAAATTTAGCAAATTAGTAATTTTTCTTCGTAAATTTTGGCCAAAATTTATACTGCTACATATCTTTGGTAAAAATAAGTACAACTTGGTGTATATTATTTGGTCTTTGTGAATGTTAGAGAGTCCAAAAGCTATGGTGCCAATATCTGAAAATTGATCACACCTGAAGTACTGACGGCCTATCTAATTTCTTGAGACCCTAACATGCCAGAAAAGTACAAATACCCCCCAAATGACCCCCTTTTGGAAAGAAGACATTCCAAGGTATTTGAAAAGATGCATGGTGAGTTTTTTTGAAATTGTCATCTTTTCCCACAATTCTTTGCAAAATCAAGATTTTTTTTTTCACAAAATTGTCATATTAGAAGGTTATTTCTCACACACAGCATATGCATACAACAAATTACACCCCAAAACACATTCTGCTATTACTCCCGAGTATGGCGATACCACATGTGTGAGACTTTTACACAGCCTGGCCACATACAGAGACCCAACATGCAGGGAGCACCTCCAGGCGTTCTGGAGCACCCAGGCCAATTCTGACATTTCTCTCCTACATGTAAAAATAATCATTTATTTGCTAGAAAATTACATAGAACCCTAAAACATTATATATATATATATTTTTTAGCAAAGACCCTAGAGAATACAATGGCGGTTGTTGCAACTTTTTATCTCGCATGGTATTTGCGCAGCAATTTTTCGAACGTTTTGTTTTGGGAAAAAAACAGTTTTGTGCTTTAAAAAAAAAACAAAACGGTAAAGTTAGCCCAATGTTTTTGCATAATGTGAAAGATGGAGTTACGCCGAGTAAATAGATACCTAACATGTCACCCTTCAAAATGGCACACGCTCGTGGAATGGTGCCAAACTTCGCTACTTAAAAATCTCCATAGGTGACGCTTTAAAAATTTTTACTGGTTACATGTTTTGAATTACAGAGAAGGTCTAGGGCCAAAATTATTGCTCTCGCTCCAACGTTCGCAGTGATACCTCGCATGTGTGGTTTGAACACCGTTTTCATATGTGGGCGGGACTTACGAATGTGTTCGCTTCTGCATGCAAGCACACGGACAGGGGCGCTTTAATTTTTTTTTTTTTTATTGTTCATTTTACTTTATTTATTTTAGTTTGACACTTTTTCCCCCCCCAAAAAATTTTTGATCACTTTTATTTCTATTACAAGGAATGTAAACATCCTTGTAATAGGAATATGGCATGACAGGTCCTCTTTACAGTGAGATATGGGGTCAATAAGACCCCACATCTCACCTCTAGGCTGGGAAGCCTGAAATAAATTTAAAAAAAAACGATCCTGGCTTCGATCATAGCGGTGAGTCGGTAGAAGCACCGGAGGGTGGCGCGAAGGGGGGGCGTCCCCTCTCGCCTCCCATAAGAACGATCAAGCAGTGGAACAGCCGCTATGATCATTCTTATGGTGTAGGGAATCGCCGCTGAAAAAGCTGATATCTGAATGATACCTGTAGCTGCAGGCATCATTCAGATATCCCCGCTCAAAGTCAAGGATGTCATATGACTGTGGGCGGGAACTGGTTAAAAATTGTGAGGTATTGTGGAGTATTGCAGAGTATTGCGGGGTATTGCAGAGTAGTGCAGGGTATATTGCTGGGTATATTGCAGAGTATTGCTGGGTATATTGCAGAGTATTGCTGGGTATATTGCAGAGTATTGCTGAGTATATTGCAGAGTATTGCTGGGTATATTGCAGAGTATTGCAGGGCATATTGCAGAGTATTGCAGGGCATATTGCAGAGTATTGCAGGGCATATTGCAGAGCTTTGCAGGGCATATTGCAGAGTATTGCAGGGTATATTGCAGAGTATTGCTGGGTATATTGCAGAGTATTGCTGGGTATATTGCAGAGTATTGCTGGGTATATTGCAGAGTATTGCTGAGTATATTGCAGAGTATTGCTGGGTATATTGCAGAGTATTGCAGGGCATATTGCAGAGTATTGCAGGGCATATTGCAGAGTATTGCAGGGCATATTGCAGAGTATTGCAGGGTATATTGCAGAGTATTGCAGGGCATATTGCAGAGTATTGCAGGGTATATTGCAGGGATGGCTGAGCATGGAGGGAGGGATGGATGGATGTGACTGCAATTGTCACTGAGCACCGCTGTGGGCACTACACATGCAGCACACAGCGGTGCTGCCATCCGATCCCTCCCCCTCTCCCCTCCCACTGTACCGATCGGTACACAGAGGGGAGGGAGGAACCGGCGTCATGACATGACGCTGGTTTGTTGACATGTGATCGCTCTGTCATTTGACGGAGCGATCACATGGTAAACGGCCGCAATCAGCGGCTGTTTACCGTGATCCGTGATGCGCCGAGTCCTCTGGACTCGGCGATCACGGAAGTTCTCGGGTGCGCGCCCCAGGGGGCGCGCGAGAGCAGGATTCTGGGATGATGTCCATGGACGTCCACCCAGAACTAGCCGACCGCGCTGCTGCCGTCTTTCGGCTATGGCCCGGTCGGCAAGTGGTTAAGCTTAGTTCTAGTCTGGAATTCTACTTTAATAAACCATGTTGGGCTGATTTACTAAAGGCAAATAGACTGTGTACTTTACAAAGTGCAGTTGCTCTCTGCAAGTGCAGGTGCTCCAGAGTTTAGTAAATGAGCAAAAGCTATGCAGACTTCCATTATCCAATCATGTGCAATTAAAAATTGTGTTTTTTAATTTTTCCTTGCAGGTGATTGGGCATTCTTTGCAAAGTGAAGCTTTACCTCTATTACTAAGCTCTGGAGCAACTGCACTTTGCAAAGTGCACAGTCTATTTGCCTTTAGGTGTCTTTTTAATCCATGCTGCCATGTCCTAATTAGTATTACTTGCTTGAACCATAATTGCTGCTGGGGACCCAAAAATCCCCTGTAACCTAGGTGTTAGCACTTTTCAAATTTCTATGTTGTGAAAAGTTGGTCCCAGTGATGACATATCCCAAATCAATCTTCTGTAGCTAGGTCGTACCAGAAGTGGATATACTTCACAATATTGCTGAAACCAGGTTTCAGGGACTCCAGGGCTCCTTGAAATGAAAAAAGTTCATAAGGTATACTGATACTAGTATTGACTCTTCTTTCCTAATCTTTTTTCTACCTGTGACATATAGTGACAGGTTTGCTTTAATTAACTATTCTTAAATCTGACTTTAGTCACTGTTGCATGCTCTGCTTTCCCTCTCATAACACAATCTTTGTGTGATAACTGTTAATGAGTCACAGGCTTTTTATAGAATATCTACTGGAATCTACACTTTGCTGGAACACAATCAAAGAAGTTTGAAGTATAAGATAAATGATGTGTTCAGTTGTATTGAAAGGACCTGTCCATCCAGAACTTGAAAAAGAACTTAAAGTTGTCAAGATCCCTAGATGATGCATTATACTTATCTTTGTTACCCTAAACCAAACCAAGGGTATTGAATTATAATTCACAGAGGTCTGACCAGTAAAATTTTCTTCAAGCAAAGGTTTGAATCGCATGTTTGTGCAATGACTCCAGTTCTCCACATCCCAGCTCTTATATTACAATCCCCTTCTTACATCAGTGTCCTCAGTCCCCCTTCACAGTGGTATCCTCTCTCCTCCTTCACATCACCCCCCATAGTAGTGTCCTATGCCCCCTTCACAGAATCCCCTCCCCACAGTGCTGTCCTCTGCCCCCACTTCACATCACAGCCCCCCACAGCTTTGCCCCTCTTCACGTCACAGCCCTCCTGCAGCTTTGCCCCCCACAGCTCTGACGCCCTCTATTCACATCGCAGCCCCCTGCTGCTCTGCCCCCATTCACTTTGCAGCCCTCACGCAGCTCTACCCCCCTATTCACATCGCAGTCCCTGCAGCTCTGCCCCCTTTCACGTCACAGCCCCCTGAAGCTCTGCCCTCCCATTCACATCACAGCCCCTGGCAGCTCCTCCCCCCATTCACATTGCACCCCCCCACAGCTCTGTCCCATCATTCTCCTACCCCACTCAGGTGCAGAGAGCGAGAGGCAGGACAATTCTGGGTGAAGGGCATAAGCTGCTAGAGTTAACTTTTTACCAGTGGTGGTCTGGATGGGACAGTGGCTCAGTCCAGATGCGGACCGTGGTCTGCCATTTAGTGATGCCTGCCCTAAACTAAAGATCCTCAAGTGTAGTCTTTGACAGCCAGCATGATATTGAGATCAGTAACTAAAAAGCAGGTGAAGCAGTGGTATCAGAACAAGAACAAGATCCTTCTTAACCAGTCAGGAAGGCCATACCTTACTGTAACCCTTCTCTGCTCTGTCCAAGTAACCCAAATTCTGGACTTGGATCTTAAACCAGAGATATAGACAGGAACTTACTGCTGCATACATGAGTCTAATGGAAAGATGACATGTCATCCGCGGTGTGAAATGTAACCACATTAGGAAATTTCAGCAAGCCCAGCACACACTGTTGCAGAATATATTTGTTGCCAGGTAGAAGTTTGTGTTGGGTCACACACACAAGGCCGTAGGGATCTTCCAGATTTTCTTGGATATCCAAGTTCACCTTGGTGGTGTATCGACTTTTGAATGTTGAAAAATCCCATCTGCCCTTGTGATGTGTATGCCGAGATGTTCCAGAAACAATGTCATGTGGGAACTTTTACTTTGGTATGTTTGTGCAAAAAATAATCTTAAAATTGAAAAAAGAAAACTAAAGCGCTGATGTGGATTCCCTATAAAATAACAAAACACCAAAAAGAAATGTGTTAGCTGCAACCAACCAATTAGTGCTGTGACACCTGTTGCTATAAATCAATATAAAATATGTTAGTGCGCTTATCAAACTATCCCCATCTGTTGGAGTGGTGCTTATATATAAAATCCTAAACCATAAAAATACCCTGATATCATAATCAGTAAAGTGAATAAGTGAATATTAATTTGCACTTATTCACTTTACTGATTATGATATCAGGGTATTTTTATGGTTTAGGATTTTATATATAAGCACAACTCCAACAGATAGGGATAGTTTAAAAAGCGCACTAACATATTTTATATTGAATCTTAAATTTGACTTTACAGTATTTCACACACCTTGGAGTGGAAGAATTCGGATCGGCTGCACACACACACAAAAATGATAAGATTCCTTTATTGAAAATTCATAAAAGCACTGGATGGGTACAGGCAGGGGATAAAAAAGGTTCTATACAATATAGCATCTTTTCCAATAAAGGAAAAAACATTTCTTCCAATAGAGGAGAAGATAAATGCACACCATGAATATGGGTATTACCACAAGTAGCACACGGACAGAAAAAACCCCAAGGGTACAAGGATATGACCATTAATAATAATAAACTTGTAAACGTCTGAAGTGCAAATAGTGGTGTTACCTAGTCATAAAAATGAGTCAAGTCCCATTCAAAAGTTAAGACCATGGGAATTCTAGTATTGAGTGAAAATATCCAGAACACTTTCCATTTACACAGGATTCTGAATCTATCTCCCCCCTACTAGGTGTAGTTACTTTTTCTATACCTTGTATTTGCAAGAGAGTAATGTCACCATCATGGACATGATTAAAGTGTCGAACCACATTAGTGCTATGCCTCTTTTCTATATTATAAACGTGGTCATTTAAACAATCTCGAAGTCTCCTTGTCGTCCGACCCACATACTGGATCTTACATGTTTTAGATGAGATCAAATTGATTACACTTCTTGTATTGCAATTGATGGAAGTTTTTATTTTAAAAATTCTATCATTAGTAGTAGATTGAAACATATCCCCTTTCGCAATACAAGGACAGCACGGGCAATTATTAACGCCACACTTGTAATCACCCACAAAATCCGGCCATGTCCTATGTTGGGTACCAGACCTAAACTCACTTGGAGATAAGGAATTACTCAATGAAGGTACCCGACAGGACACCGTTTTAAAGCCTTTTGACAAAACTTTAGCGTATATATCATCCACATAGAGAATAAGAATATGACGTGCCAATATATTTTTTTAATTTTCTGAAGCTCAAGGCTATAAGGGGTGTAGAAAACTGGAATGTTGACAGAATCTAGCTGTGGTGTCCGCAATGTTAATGGCCCTACGGAGTGTACTCATGCTGTAACTCCTTCTCAGAAACCTATCACTCACTCCCTTCTTCTCCCTCTGAAAATCATTTTCCTCATTACACACTCTCCGTAATCTTAGGATTTCCTGAGTCAGCACAGAGCAAAACATTTTCCAGAGTTTGGTTTCCTATATATACTAGATTTGATATGGCCATCCCCACTGGAGAGCGTGACATCTAAAAAAGAGATTGATTAATTATTCATTTGTACAGTGAACTGCAGGTTCAAATTATTATCATTTAAATAACCAAGAAAGTTATCCAGATCACTCACAGTGTCTGAACAAACAAACAACAAGTCGTCTATATACCTACAGTAAAATTTCATCATCCTCCACCATCCTCCCATGCTAACTTATTGCAACATTGTAATAGTTGTTTTGTGTCCCTTAAATAGCTGGGAAGGCTCCTCACTATGGGCTGCAGCTGACAATCAACCCATAGCCCAAGGTGTTCATTGAGTGAGCCTATCCCAGCCACTATGGGATGTCCCTTAAGAGGGACTAAACCTTTGTGTGTTTTGGGAAAGTGGTGAAACACTGGGACTATTGGTGCCTCAAGGATCATGTTCTCACCCTCTTTCTGTGACAAAATGCCCAAACGTATTCCTTTTAGTACAAGCTCACCCAAAACCCATTTAAATGCATCAGTGGGGTTACTTCTAAGCTCACACTATGTATCTGTATCCAATAATTGTCGGAGAGCTTCTGCTTCATACATAGAGGCATCTTGAAACACCACCAGACCCCCCTTGTCTGAATTCTAAATCTCTTCAGAGGAGAGGTTATCATTAAAGACATGTTCCCTACTCCCAGAGCACACACCTTCTTCTGTTTATTAATACACTTATTTCTTATACACTTGATTGTTTATTTAATATTGATTTTCATATTAATTTCACTTCATATTTGGTATTTAATATTACTGCATTATTTAGCACGAAGTTGGATAATATTGTTATGCACATAGTTGATTAATTTTTGGATCACTTAAGCGCAGCGCATATTTTGTAAATTGATTTTCTGCACGTTATATGAAGCGTGATTAGCGCATGCAGCTGGGGGTAGTTTAAGTAAGGCACAAGATCATTGTGGCTCACAGAATTTCATCTAGTTTACTACAATTAAATTGACAAATTCCAACAAGAATTTTATCAACTAGTAGACTCTGCTTTCTTCATACTTTAATTTCAAAAAACAAATGGGAATTTATCCACACTCCTTTTCCATGCACACCGACCTATTATGCACTTCCCTAACTGCACAAAAGTATATTACACCCATCGGGCCAGCCCATCTTATCTGGCAATGGTTCTCTGACTGAGATAGGAGAAGCCGCGCTAGTATAGTCCAATTAATGCATTTGATTGTAGAAATAAACATTATGTTTCTAATGGCCAAAATGATGCAATATTAAACCAGATTCTTCTAGTATTGACACCACAGTGAGTTAATTCAACAAAGTGTGCCACCACCTTTAGAAAAACTCGCTCACCAGATGGCAAGCAAAACCAGGCATGTGGCTATAGCCCATCCAAGGCCTTTGCTTGCATGGAAGATCATAGAAATAGGCTCTGGATGGATGGCTGCATAAGTATATCCAAACACCGATACCACCGTTCAATCCAGGACCATTAGTTCAGCAACAATATTTATTTGATAAAAACAGTATTGCACTTACATTTAGACAGTTAAAAATCACGCATAAAAACAGCAGGGCTCCATTCCGAACGTTAAGGGCCTGGCCTGTATCCGACGTGTTCTATCAGAAAAAAGTACTTTTGATTGTAAATTTAACGATTTAATTATTGCCGCACTAGATTTTGTCCTATGTCATAATTATTTTACTTTCAATGGTTACCACTTCCTCCAGGTGCAGGGCGTAGCAGTGGGGACTTGTTGTGCCCCATCCTATGCCAATTTGTACCTGGGGGTGTGGGAACGTATGATTAGTACCTTGGATGATTTGGCCTTACTTTTCAACCATGTGAATGAGAAGAGAATCACGCTCTTGACAAAGCAGCGTGCCCTGAGTCCCATCAACCAGTGCGCATGCTCCAAAATGCCGTTGCAATCCACCAGTGACGTCATCACGCCTGACGCCACGTTCCAGCCCTCACCATTGGCCTGATCCAAGCCTCGGTTTCATCGCCGTGGTCCCAGAGATCCTGCTGGCTAGGATTTCTCCCCCACAGGCAGAAAAATCAGCTGTTCAGAACACCGCTCTGCAGTGAACGCCACGCCAGTGTGGATGGACTCGTGCCTTACTTCCCTAACCTCCATGTAAGTGGATAATGCACCTGTATCTCATTAAAATGTTTACTGTTCTAAACCTAGAGGCGCCTGTGTTTCTTTTCTCATTTGCATATCTGGAGTCTGCTTTCAACTCCCCCCTCTCAAAGGCTGCAAAGGTTGTTTTAGACTGCTAAAGTAATCCATACAGGTCTCCCCTATTCATCTCTCTCTCTCCACATATACTGAGTATCCACTTCAAGGACTTATTGATGAACTAATGTATTAAATCTCATACTATTTAGCAGTACCACTACCCATTTTTTTTAAACCATGTGACCCTGTGGTTTTGTTTTATTGACGATATTTTCCTGGTTTGAAGTGGCTCCGATGAGCTGCTACATACTCTTGTGCAGCACCTGAATATCAATACCTTTAATCTCCATTTTATCGTGTCCTGTGATCCAGCTGAAATCGAGTTTTTGGATGTACATATTTCTAAAGACAAGGATGGTCTGCTGTTAAGCAGTCTCTATCATAAACCCACCGCTGGAAATGGCATCTTACATACCACTAGCTTTCACCCTAGAAGTCTGATCAATTCAATTCTTTTTGGGCAGTATCTCCATTCTAGACGAAATTGCTCAAATGATATCACATTCAAAGAAGAAGCAGATAAACTCAAAGTGAGACTGCAAGCCCGTAGGTATTCTAATAAATGCCTTAAGCAAGCTTTAAAAAAGATACTATCAAAAATAGGCAAGGATTATTATACAAAACTAAAAATAAATCATAAATCTGATACCAATCATTTAAGAATCATCACCCCTTTTTCCAACCAGCAGGAACGTTTTAAACAAATCATTAACAAATACTGGTATGTCCTAACACTTGACCCTATAGCTGGATCCTATGTACCTGAACGTCCAACTTTTACATTCTGGAGAGCTAGATCTCTGAGAGAAAAATTGGTTTTGAGTGAGTTCAGACAAGGTGGGAGGGATCCCTGCAAAAGGCTTGGCACCTTTAGTTGTGGGGGATGTGGGTACTGCCAATACATGAGCACCTCTAGGTATCCAGATCTTTCAAATAGAACCAGGTTTATTCCTAGACATTTTGCCAATTGTCACACTCAAGGCATAGTGTATTTGCTCCAGTGTGACTGCTCCTGACCAAAATGGAATTTTGGCAGAGAGCATACCGGCAGATCCACAGTATGCAATCATGCAATCCAGATCTGCCACTGGGACGGCATGTTACCCATTTCCATGGCGGTTTGTTCCCGCGGATCAAATTCTTAATATTGGATTGAGTTCACCCAGGCCTTAGAGGCGGTGACTGGAACAAGACACTTTTGCAGCGGGAGCATCGCTGGATTTTTAGACTTAACGCCACTACATTTCCTGGCCTAAATGAGATGATTTCCTACAAGCCTTTCTTGGAGGGATTTGTCTCGGGGGCCAAGAGAATGAATAAACAGTCATATAGGCAGTTCCCCCCAACCTGTCCATCAATCTGTTGAGCCACGTACACACGATTGGATTTTCCAACGGGAAATGTGTGATGACAGGCTGTTGGAAAATCCACCGTTTGCACACTCAATCGGACAATTGTCCAATTTTTAGCGGACAAATGTTGGATGGCAGGCTTTGAAATTTTCAGCGGACAAATGTCTGTTGTCGTATTTTCCGAGTGTGCGTACACAAGTCCGTCGGACAAAAGTCCAAAGTACAAACATGCATGCTCAGAAGCAAGGACAAGCTGGAAGCGGTCGGTCTTGTAAACTAGCGCTCGTAATTTAGAATTAACATTCGTGACGTGGCAGATTATTAAATCTCGAAATGCAGCGCACATTCTCTTCTTCTTTATTTAATGGAATAATAATGAAGCTTATTTGCTGGTGATACTGATGGAGTTATGGAAAACATATTATAAAAGGTTTTTATTTTCTAGTGATATCAAGAATAATATTATTATGCTTTGGTTTTTTTTGGACAAATTACCACAACATCATTATCCTGTAGTTTTTGTGCAGGGCAGCACACCACTGTGTTTTTAAGCTTGAAACCTTATAGCAATACTGCACTTGGAATGAAGTAACGAATGGGTTAGTAACACCTGGTACTCATCTTACATAATTAAGAGTGGGTTGTGGTTTTATATTTAATGGGTGACAGCTGACTACTACCCTTAGTTTTGACAAAGTTTCGGCTCCTCAGAACGAAACATGTAAACTTTACGCTGGGACGAGCACCCCTGCTCTTTTACCTCCCGTAGCTAAACCTATTGAAATTAGGGACTCATTGACTGCAACCAGGAAGCACAGCCTGAAGAAATCCTGCCTGGATGAACTTTCCATCACCCCCTGAAGGACTTTCTATCACTTCCTGAAGGACTTGGGAAAAGAAGATTGGCAACAGGACATTGTGAATAAAATGTAAAAAATTCCTGCAGAAGAACTACAAATTCCCTCCTTTGATTGCAGAACACTGTGCTAACATAAGGGAAAATAAGGAAACAGCTAACAGAAAAGGAACCGTGTGTTGGACATTTAAATCAACTGGATACACATATATAGATTGATCCCGATTATATCTTTGAGTGATCTCTGTATAATCAACAGATCCGTGAGTAACCCACATTATAAAATGTATTATTTAATACTACCAACTGGAAATTACCTGCAGGTTGCAGGAACTCCTTTTGTGACTACGCTGGTATGACGGTTCCACATACCACACCTCAACATCTCTGAATATTGTTCCATATCACATGTTACCTCAGAATAGTCTGAGATGGTTGCACAGCGCCTTACGAAGCCGTTTTGAATGTGAGGAGTGCGGGAACCAATATCATACAAACTGATATATATTGAAATATCAAGGACAATTATCACTCGGCTGGCAATTTGTGTTGATTGGACATACACTGATAGATTGATCTCGAACAATCTTGTGGAAAACTTTGCATAAAGCAGAGATTGTAAAGCAACTATACAGCTATATGTGTGACTAATGACTTAATCATGATAATTACCTGCAGGCTGTGGGAACAACTTCATATTATTACAAATAAGGAACTATAAGGAACCATTGTTTCACACCCAGTGACTATTGAACAACTTGCTACTGTATACAGAGTGCTCTATACAGTCCTTGGAGTATCTGAAAACCCTTCCTTTTCTCAAGTCATATACTATTCATCAGGATAGCATAAGATTACAAATAGGATGTACTATATACATATTTATTTGTTGACTGACTGACGACTGGGAGTCCTTCAGGTGCATTTCATTAAGTGCATCTTAGGCTGTGCTCCATTCCACTGTTGCACAGTGAGATATAACCTGTTTTTCAGGAATACACTGCCCCACATTAGGAATTGTTTGCATGATTTTGGCCCTATGGGTGATCTACGTGTTCTTAAGGGATGAGCCGAACACCCCCCGGTTTGGTTCACACCATAACACACCTAATTCTACACCTTCATTCCTCTCAGTGCAGGTCTCATAGAGGACTGAAGGTATAGTGGGGTTGGAGATCCCAGCTGATGAGGAGCAAGGAGAGGTCCTCTTTGTTCTTTGGTGTGGGTCTTTTAGGTACGCTTGCCAACGAACTGCATGGCAGGTCAACATATGTCTGGTCAAGCATGTGGTGCTCAAGCTGGAGATGTTTTGGCCACACAAGATACGCTTGAGACATATGTTGCAAATAGCAGCGGTGGGATCTGATGCACTTGTCTCAAAAAAGGCCCACACCAAACAACTTTTGGAATAACGTGCAGAGACAGCAGCGCCCTGCACATGCGGAGCTCTGTGGTGTGATGCAGCCAGTGTGCTGCAGCCAGTGTGCTGCCCTTAGGCTGGCCCCTGAAGGGCATCCTGCCTCGTTGGTGATTTGCCTCCTCCTCCTCCTCCTCTCTTCTATCAGGCACCCACGTGGAGTCCATGACCTCATCATCCCCTCCCTCCTCATCACTGGAGCAAACCTGGTAGTATGCTGCAGCAGGGGGAACATGACTGCCAGATTGCTGTCCTTCTTGGGCCCCCCCTCTGTCTTGGCTCACGTTACTGTCTTCCTCTAGCTGAGTACCATCATCGGAGCCTTCAAAACGCTGGGCATCCTCCTGGAGCATGTACCCAACACTGTGGTCAAACAGTTCGGGGGACTCCTCAGGAGGACATGGTGGGGCTAGGGAAGGAGTCACTGATGCCATTGAGCAGAGGGAAGAGGCCGCGTTGGCAGCTGCTTTGCCAGACAAAGTACCCTGAGCCTGGGTGAGAAAGGATGAGGAGGATGAGGACGACTTGGTCATCCACTCGACCAAGTCTTCCGCATGTTGCGCTCAACACGACCAGCTGCCAAAAAAAAGGCCAAGCATGTCCCACGGCCACGTGCTGATGAGGATGCACCGTGTCCATAACCAGCACTGTTGCCTCTAGACACAGAGCCTGCTTGCCCTCTTTTATTGGCTTGTGACTGTCTGCCTCTCCTTGTTGGCCTTCCAGACATACTATTAGCCTGCAGTGAGATGTAGCTGCACAAAACTGGGATGTATATATATATATACATATATATATACCGGTTATACTGCAGCTAGCAGAATCAACTGCCTGCCTGTAGTATTATTAGTATGAGAACACCTGCACTTGTCTTCAGGTAGCTATACTGTAGGTGCAACTGTGCAGGGTACACAGTACAGTAACTGGAAATACGTCAGAGCCTACACAAGCACCTGACTTCAGGTAGTTATACTGTAGGTGCAACTGTGCAGGGTACGAAGTAAAGTAACTGGAAATACGTCAAGAGCACCTGGCACCTGGCAAGCACCTGGCTTCAGTTAGTTATACTGTAGGTGCAACTGTGCAGGGTACACAGTACAGTAACTAGAAATACGTCAAGAGCCTACACAAGCATCTGGCTTCAGGTAGTTATACTGTAGGTGCAACTGTGCAGGGTACACAGTACAGTAACTGGAAATACGTCAAGAGCCCACACAAGCACCTGGCTTCAGGTAGTTAAACTGTAGGTGCAACTGTGCAGGGTACACAGTACAGTAACTGGAAATACTGTAAAAACACCTGCCTGCCTGTCAGTATATTAGGAAAAGAAGAACAGGATCTAGCTAAACTGAATACAGTGTATATATATATATATATATATATATATATATATATATACACAACACCTGGGATGCATATATATACACAATACACTGCAAGTGCAGCTAACTGACTCGACCTGCCTACTCTAACTTAAATCAAATGACACTGTCTCTCTATCTCTCTCCACCGCAACACACTACACAGGGCCGACGTGCAGGCGGCCTTATATAGTGTGAGGCTTGTACTAAACCCCCTGAGCCATAATTGGCCAAAGCCGCCCTGGCTCTCTGTACACATGGCGCTGTGATTGGCCAAGCATGCGGGTCATAATGCATGCTTGGCCAATCATCAGCCAGCAATGCACTGCGATGCCGCAGTAAATTATGGGCCGTGACGCACCACTCGAATTTGGCGCGAACGGCCCATAACGTTCGTAATTTGTCGAACGACCGAACACACGACTCGAACACGAAGCTCATCTCTAGTGTTCTTATCAGGTATATTCAGGGGGTGCTCTTATACCAGGGGAGGGATTAGGTCTGCAGACTGTGTGATCTGTTTGTCCCCTCCTATTTTGTGAGGGTTTCTTCTATATATCACTTACACAGTCTGTGTTTTATCTTTTGGGCTAGGTTAGACCACCGGGGAGACCCCCCTTTTCTTGGGGGCCTTCCCCTCTGGCCTAACATATAGGGGTATATAGGTATTTGTGCTTTTTTCTATGCATATTGCTTTTTTTATAGGCAATAAAATTAGTGTAGTTTAACTCATGTAGGTGTGTGTAGATCTATTTGTTTTTTATTTTTCTGTGTTGATTTAGTCTAATTTTTGATCACACCCTCCGAAACCCATTCGGTGAGTGCTATTATTTAAAATAGGTGGGATTCCCATTTTGCTCTCCCTGTATGTAAGGATTGATGGGAGTCTGTGTCTCTCAGCCAATACAGCTTGTCAATAGAGTCAGGGGGCTGGGGCTTTAACAGACAGGAAAACTTTAACAGCTCAGAGGAAAGCAAAAGTTCAGGTGGGTTAACATCCCTCCCTCACATTTTCATTCTGTTTTTTGTTCGATGAAAATTGGAATTCATTTTTGTCATAGTTTTAACTTAACTTAATTCTAATTTTATTCTCATTTAATTTTCGTCACTGAAACATGCAGCTGATGAAAACTATGCCAAAAATATTTTTGAATATTAAATTAACACTGTTTAGCACCTGCAGCAGGATGCAGTAGACGCAAGATTGCTAATGTGTTTTGAGGGATAAGCCCTTTTCCAGCAGCAGCAGCAGAAGAGACTTTGAATTTGGGATTTTATGATTGCCTGTGGTTTTTAACCCTTTTGTTTTATTAAACTTTTTATATTAAAATGGTATTAGAAGGTGGTGCACTAAGCCTTTGCACTCCCTCTTTTTTGTGATTCTTATGCCCTAAAAAAGCCCATCTAGATACTGAGGGGTCACATGAGTGGGGACTGGGCACGTCCGTGTACTTTACCAACTCCTAAACTAATTTCATAAATAATGATTTCAGATGTATGCAAAGACAAAGACTGAAACTTTACCAATATATTCCTAACAACGCTATGACATTTCAAGGAGAGGTGATACAGCATTTGTTGTTTAAAGGTAAGCAATTAGCAACATATTAGATTGCTGATCTATAATTAGGTGTAAACAGTGTTCGCAGTATATCAGCGCCCTGCATAATGGTAGGTGATACATAGCACAGCACTCTATATTTTTATGTTACCTCGAGACCACAAAATGACTTCAATAATTATCTCTTTAAATGAAAATCTGTAATTGGTGAGGCAGATTCCAGCACATTTTCTTTTTGACTTTAGGCATAATAAATGGATAGGACAATATTGCCTGTTTAAGATTATCAACAGTTAAACAAAGGAGGATCTCATCATCTTGGCCATCACTGAATATGCTGCATAGAATGGAGCCATGTGTCACTTAAAGACAATGCAGTCATGGAAACAAAAGAAGATTACAGAGCAGGAGCTGAAAACATTACATTCATTGGACATTACAATGACTTTTTCGCTGAGCCTTACTTCTCTGTTTTATTTCTTTATTTTAAAGCTATAACCCAGGAAAATATAACAAAAAACACAAAAGATTGCAGTTATATATTTATTTACAACAATCATTAGTGTATTTTCAAATGCAGCTAGTGTAAAAGGCTGAATTTCACTTGATTCATACCTTTTGCAACCCCTTGAACAACAGCGGTCAGACTGGGAGGCAGGATCGGCATTAGGGGTCAATCAAATTTTCTGAATGCTCATGTGTTGACAAGGAACAGAGAGAGCAAATATATGACTGCATCAGTATGTTGCTGCTCCTTTATGATCCAATCACAGGCTACAATGGGGAGATGATTTGTGTTGTGGTAAATAACTGCAGTAGTGACAAGTCAGGTGACAGGGTGACTGTTCAGTCTGGAAGGGCTGTGTAGTTCTCAGAACTGGATGAACAGAAATACAAATGGTTAGTAATACATCTCACCAGCTGCGGCCCGTCCATATAGGGGCACAGGGGTGCTATTGTTTTCCTGCTTCTCCTCCTGGCCAATCAGGACAGGAAGCAGGTGCTAAGACCGGGTAGGCTGGGAGGAGAAGCGACCGGATTGGATGGGAGGAGAAGCAGGGGAAGCCACCGAAGCTGCCCGCAAACCTGGATGGGATATTGCGAGACTGGCGGGCTAGCAGGCTTGCGAGCGGGAGGGTGTGTGTGGGAGCTATTGTTTGTCATCCCCCAAAAATGGAGCACCAGCCACCACTGCATCTCACAGTTAAACATATCCGTGGTTTATTTAGCTGTATGCCTAGTTTTCCTCTTTAAAACTCAACTGCAGGAATTAGAGAAAAAATGTACACCTGCAGTAAGGCATCCCTGCATTGCAAGGGTCACATTTTCATTATGTGTAGCGCAGACCCTCTTGGATGATCCCACTGTTAAACCAGGTTCGGGTCCCTTGATGGTGTAAAAAGCCAGGCATGAGGTATTTTCAGCCAGGTGTGTCAAGTCCCACTAAGTCCTCACAAATTAATCAGGCAGATAGTCTTTTTTGTGGTTTTTATTTGTTTTGTAGAAGTGGGATAGGGAATGGTAAAAAAAAAAAAAAACATTGGGATACCCAGAACTAGCAACTTGAAGGAAGACACTGTCTTGCAACGGTTAACTGAAATAAAGCAGAGTCTTCTGTACAGCAAGTGGCAATAACTCAGTACAGGGGGCTCCCACTATGGACATAGCCCTGGCAGCAGGTCTGGAACAGTCCCTCAAGAAAAAGGGGTGCAAAGGCAAGTCTCTCTCCTGAGATTTCTCTTAGGCCTACTCACTGTGTCACAGGCAATCTGAAGGACTTCTTCCAGCTTCAGCTGACACTGGCATCAAAGTATTCCAGAAAGACCCTCTTTGGCTGTTACCTGAGTGTTCCTGCAACATTGGGGTGGTCCTTTATCTCCTTGGTAAGCTAGAATCATCCAGGGGTTCTTTAAGCTTCTCAGAGCCTTGGAAGGTTTGACAGAACTTCCAGGCTGGGTCACTCTCCAGCTGCTCCAGCTGGAGAGAATGTGTATATGTGTGTGTTGGACTAGTGGAGATACCCTTCTTTCCTTATCACCTCATTTCCTTTTCCCCTCTCCTTATTTGTAACTGTAATGTATTTACTTCCCTAGTTGGGAATAAACCCAAACCCTACTAGAAATTTCTGGAAAGACAGGGGGAGACAGGCACCCTGCAACTGCAGAACCCACCGTAGACAAAAAGCTATCCACAAGCTCACTTGCTTCAGCAGAGCCCAAAAAAATATCTAAATTTACTTCTTATTTATCCAACTAGCACCTAACTAGGAGGGTGCTTCACAAATCTAGAAGTAGATGAAAAGATTGTAATACTTATGTAGCACCCTCTTAGTTTAGAGTAGGCTGCTAGGTAAATTTATTTAACTCCTCTGTAGGTATGAATCAAAGAGTACCAAATTCCACCACAGGATGGAACTGTGGGAATTTTTTAGGTAGGGCAGTGCCACGTCCTAAAAGTCAAGTAAATTGAGTAAAAAGGCAGCAAAAATGGACTTTATAGGCACCAATTATAAAAGAATATATTGATTTTTATTAAACACATGAAACAAAAACATATTTAAAACATTGCAAAGAGCTAAACAGAACTCTCTAAGACGGGTCATATATCTCAAAGGCATACCCTTGAACAGAGATATGTTCCTAAATTGTAATACAGTAGACAAAAAATAGCTCTACATGTTTCGCAATTGAATGCTTCTTCAGGAGCTTGTTAATTTGTCTAAAGGAGAGAGAAACACAAATATATCAGCAATGAAAAAAAATCAGAGTTCTTGGTAGAGAGTCTCAAGAGTTTGTGAAGAGTACCATAAGGCAATCAAAAAGTGGGCTTCAAAAAAGACATGCATGAAGTGACGCAGATCACAAGTGGGGACGTGCCTGGTAGGAATACTTTATATGGTGTAGAAAAGGGGATGATAGTAGCAGAGATAGGATAGGAATCCACTGCCAGGGAAAGGGGGGCATAAGACCCCTAAAAAGTTAACTGAGGTGGATCAAAAGAGTTCACTCCAAGCAGGAAAAAAGTAGACAGGTGTAGTCAGATACACAAATCATTGAGCCTACCTTTAGTGGGAATTTTATATGGTAAGTCTAGATCACTGGGGAGTGCTCATATAATGTGAGCTTTAAAAGATGGAACTGTGCTTGGGACTAGGCACCGCCGCCTGTGACATATATATGTATATATGTATAATAATAGGGAGCAGTTCTGAGTGGAAATTAACAAATTAATTTCACAATTTAGGTGATATTAGTAATATACAGGGTCTCACCTTATAATCTTAGTAGTTTGAACTAATTGGTCTATTGTTCCCCAAGGGCCCATGTGCAGCTCTTGCAAATCAATAAAAGTGGCGCTAAAGGCCAGTGTTTAAACTGCCAAGTGTGCAAAACAGCTTTATAGGCTAAAGTGATCTGGTGCTGTAAATGCTACATAAACAATACAAGATTATTACATAAATGTGCAAATGAAATCGTGACAGTGCCTCTGAAAGTATACCATACACGAAGCAATATTAAATCGTGCACTGATATCAATGATAGAATATAAGTGATTTAGTCCATAAAAAAATCCATAGACAGGACACCGTGCAGGAAATGTGCAGTCTCTGGAAACAGTCCACCAATTCACTCAGTGATAGTGATTCCTCTCCCCTTGAACTCACCACTCACCAGCTCAATATGCCTCACACTCTCGTGTTTTGGCAATAAGGCATAAGTATAGTTGGTCAATAGAAGGCGGAAGATCCAGATTCCTTGATAAATCGAAGTGTCACCTTAGACACATGTACCGCCAAGGATCATACCACAAGCAAACAGCAATACACAGGGGGGTAACACCCCTGCACCTGGCATTTGAGCGCAGTGGTGGAAACTCGGGGAGGGCGGTATATCTTGAGTTTTCTCATTTGTTACAATCTTAGTAGTTTATCTATAAAACCTTTATGTCAGAAGTAGGGATTGCTTACTTCAAATGACTGTCAGCAGAAAAAAGGAACTTGATAGAGGTTTTGAATGCAGCAACACAGTAAAATAGCAGATGACAAGTCAGCCATCTAGAAAAGAGGGAGTATATAACTAGAATATATGTATTTCAACAGCCCAGTAGTTGGAGTGAAACAAGCTAAGTATAAGAAAATCAAAAGCCTTACCAGGATAATTGTAGTAATAGGTTATAAATGGATCCAGAGACGGAGCACCGTCTGAGAGAGGTACCATGATACAAGGCTGAGTAATCAGCCTTAGATGCACGTCCCAATCAGGTGTGCGGCTTCCGCATCACCTGATTCAGCCGGGAAGGGTTGCATGCGCAGTACGCATATGCGGCTACGATAGACGCGACCGTATGAAAGGAGCGCAGCCCTAAAGGTTTGAGGGCTGAGAGCTCCCCCAGGTGGACACTCCAGAATCACAGCGTGTGGAACGCTATGAAGGGCAGATGAGTTTACAGACCCTACAACTCCCCTCGCGGGAAGGGGGTTTAGCAGTACCTCACCCACGAAGTTACTTCTTAGCAGCCCAGTTGCAGCACTTGGGGAGAAGTTCGGCTCTTAGGGGATTCAGCAATGAGGGATTGATGATCACGGGAGCCCCTCATAGGACTGTGATAGAGGCGGACTCTTTTATACATAAAACCCCCACGGTCAAACTAACAACAAAAGTCTGGAGATCTATTAAAGCCATGAAGGGAATGGGTGGTTTGACTAAGTGTACACCCCTGTGGAACAATAAGAATTTACAAGAACTACAAGCAATTGAGAAAATCAAAATATGGGAAAAAAAAGGAATAAACAAACTAGTCCAGTTATATAATCAGAATTCCTTAAAATCATTCTTGTCACTGAAGGAGGAATTTGATATACCGGATTGGTCAGCATATAACTATATACAAATTAAACATGCCCTTAAGACGCAGTTTGGGGGTCAGGGACCTTCCTGGAATGAGTCCCCCATATTTCAAAAACTGGGAGACCAGGGAGCCCATAGTGGGTCTATAGCTGAAATATACCCACATATATGTAAAAATAGCATAGAGACCCCGGAAAAACTTAAAAGTAGAAGTAAATGGGAAAGGGACCTGGGTATATTTTCAGATGGACAGTGGAGGGAGATACTGGTGGGAGGACACCGGGTGTCGGTCTCACCTGCCCAGAAGATCTCACATCTGATGCTACTTCACAGGACATATTACACCCCTAAAAGGTTATTTGAATTCGGACGGAGGATAGATGCCAATTGCCCCAGATGTCAGGATGTGGGAGACTTGTTGCATATGATATGGAAGTATCCCAAATTATTCCGGTATTGGTCTGAGATATTAGAGACCCTAAATAAGATCTTTTCCTTAGAACTTAAAATGGATCCGAAATTATGTATTCTGGGAGTAGGGGAGAGTACAGACAGAGGAAATTCTAAAACTAAAATAGTTCAGAGATGTCTCTTCCAGGCAAGAAAGTTAATTGCACAAAGATGGAAGGCAAGAACCCCCCCCTGAAGGATGAGTGGATTAAAATGGTGACTGAAACAATGTGGAAGGAAAAGGCAGTATATATAAAGAGAAGGAACCTGAAGGAATTTAAAAAACTTTGGAGACCCTGGTTGGAAGAAAGGGGATACCCAATGTAAGGAAATATGGAAGGCAGAGACCTTATGGTTATTGAAGTTAATATAGGTAGGATGATAGGGAGCCGGGTTAAGATAAGTGGGATGGGGAAGGGGTGGAGGTGGGAGGGAGGGGGGGGGAGGGAGAAGGGAAGGGAGGGGGGAAGGTAAGAAGGGAAAATGGGAGGGGGAGGAAAGAAAGGAAGGGGGGGATAAGGGGAAAAAGAGAAAAAAGAGAGGAAGATAGATACTAGAGAGGGGGGGCATTTAAGGTATTTCTTTGTATATTTGCATTTGTTCTCTGTTTTAAATTCTTCCCTATAGTTCATACTCCTGGTACATATGTTTTGTATAAATATGGTATTTACCTTTTAAAAGATTTGATATTTGATAAAGATGTATATTATGTTGTATCAAATAAAGATGATTAAAAGTTAAAAAAAATGAAGGGCAGATGTGAGGAGCCTATGAATAGGTGATGAAATGACCAGAGGGAGAAAGACCACAAGTGGGGAAAAAAACAAGCCCAGACCTTGAGCCGCAATTAAAGTTACCAACCAGTGCGCACATTCCCGGCTGCACATGCAACTAGCAACATCAGCACGTCAAGGAAGCCCAGAAATTGATGCCAAAAAGGTCTCCACCACAGGCCTGAGACAAAGAGCCATAGTCAGGGATAAATGTAACAAGTAACACCTATAAGAAAATAAAGAAAAATAAAATATATTTATCAAAAAAACAAGCATTAAGCTATAGAATATTAACTGCAAAGGTTCTAAATATATGACAACAGTTAGGCAATGGACAATAAATAGGAATGGACAAAGAAATGGATTGACACATCATTATACAGTTGAATAAACGCTAGATAGTAAGGAGTACATCTCAATAAGAGAGGAAGGGAAAGGAACAGGGGGCCACAAAAGCAGGAGACAGGATAAATAGAAGCATATGGTCAATAGTATTTTAAATTTCAAGGAGTAATAAAGCAGATAGCTAATTAATTACAGAAATGATTTATAAGATTGTAGTTCATCAATGCCTGGCCAGCGTGTGGCATTAAGGTGCTCTATCCACTTTGCCTCGTGCTGGAGTATCCTCCTGTCTTCTCCAATGAGGACTTTTTTGCAGTTAATATTTTATAGCTTATTGCTTGTTTATATATATATATATATATATATATATATATATATATATATATATATATATATATTTTTTTTTTTCTTCTTTATTTTCTTATAGGTGTTACTTGTTACATTTATCCCTGACTATGGCTCTTTGTCTCGGGCCTGCGGTGGAGACCTAGAAACCCAGCAGTTCTCAAAGTTCTTCAGTTTATATAGTTTGGGGTATCCCATGATCTCATTCCTTGTTCCCCAATAAAAACACAAAACCAGAACCCCTAGATTGATTATTGAGCTGGTGGAAGAATGACAAATATGCCATGTGCCTATCTGTGCATGTGGAAAATAAAGCCCAATTGCCAGCGGCTCTCGTGTGGGTAGCGCTGCACTTAGCATACCCCCGCTCCAGATGGATCAGTGCTTCCCTCTTCTCCTTCTGGCACTCTGGGCTGAAGTCTTTCTGCTTCAATATAAACAATGTAGTGCTGTTACATTGTATCTACAGGAGGCAGGAGTCACCTTAGAGAAGAGGCTTTACATGATCAATTTGCAGCACTGGGGGAACCTTGCTGGAGTGAGGAATAGGGTAAACAAATTCTATCACCCCTAGGCCAGCCATTTTCAACCAGGGTTCCGTGGAGTATCAGGACTATTGCCACTTGCAGAGCCAGCAGTATGAAACCAATTATATTTTTAGTTTTCTGTAAGGGTGGCATTCTGACCACCACTATAGAGGTTGCATTATTCCTAATGACCACCAATGCATTTTTGCCATTGGCCCCAAATGAGTTGGTTTTAGTAAAGGTTTCCCAAGAACTGAAAATTATTTTAGGGCTTCCTGTTGGGTAAAAAGGTTGGGAAAGGTTTCCCTAAACTAAATGATCAGTGAACCCTTGCAGTGCAGATGATGGGAAGGAAAGGGGAAGCCCACTACAGGGGTAAATTTTGTAGACCCTTTTGCTTTAAGGTAATATTATTAAATTTAAGAACTATTACTACCTGCCTGGAGTTTGCATGTTTTCCCTGTACCTGTGTTGACCCAAAGACATGCTGGTAGGTTAATTGGCTCCTGTCTAAATTGGTCCTAATATGTGTATGTATGAATGTGCGTTAGGGACCTTAGATTGTAAGCTCTTCGAGGGCATGAACTGATGTGAATTTATAATATATGTGTAAAGCGCAGTGTACATTGATGGTGCTATATAAGTACCTGTAATAAATAAATGTATCAGTCCAATGTGAGCAATGAGAGTTTTGTATTCTTTCAATATAGTATAAGAGACATTTTCTTCTTATATGCATTTCCAGCTCATAATTGTATCCTCCAGTAGAAATGGAACATTCTAATCACACCAAGGGGGTGAAAAGTGCATTCATAAATATTTTAACCATGAAGGACTTGTGAACTTTTGAACCTAGGTGTTAAATATTTCATCATGGAGAACCACTATCCTGGAATTTTCATAATTCTTTTTTGGACACCGGTTTTCTAAAGTCTTGCGGAGCTTTAAGTGGTTTGGAGAACCATCTTGACAGCTCAGAAGATAACACATAAAGAAGACGAGCAGTGTTCAAAATTACACCAAATCAATTATAAATCTGTTTTCCCTAGATTTCAATCTATATCTGAACTGTTTTGTGTTAATACTTTTGCTGCTCCTGCTGTAAAAAAAATACCTATTTTTGAAAAAAGTCATAACGCCTAACTATGAGCATTCTTATTTAAAAAGACAAACAGCAAAGACCTTTGGCCCATAAGCAAGTAATCAGACAGGATTTTTTTTCTTTTCTGACTGTGCCAAGCCGCGGAAGAGCTAGAAATGATTGGTGGCTAGGGGTCACTATACTTTTCTCTCTCATACATTTCTCTTTGCATTGCTCAATAAACTCAAGAGTGACTTTTAACAGTCCCGTCTAGGAGAATTTCATTTTATAATTGAAAAAACAAGCCATGGTTGTTGTTTCGTATTTTCTGTCTCGTTTTTGTTTGCAATGAATGAAACTCAGGTGTTATTGACCAGTGTGCCCTAAATAAGAACTGTCTGTATTTCCCATAGTGATTTTAGGGATTTTAAACTTATAATGGGAAATTATATTC
This sequence comes from Lithobates clamitans, assembly GCA_037952925.1. Classification (NCBI taxonomy): domain Eukaryota; kingdom Metazoa; phylum Chordata; class Amphibia; order Anura; family Ranidae; genus Lithobates; species Lithobates clamitans. The sequence continues at coordinate 8,175,980 of JBBGZY010000067.1, forward strand.
AGAGAATAAACTTTGACTTTTTAATGCTTTGTATGAAGACATACATAAGCAACTCTTTTTTGGGAGACATTGACAAAATTTAATGTATGTATTTCTGATATATTCAGAACGGTTTACAAAAAAATCTGTTATTAAAGTGTATGTTACCCCAACATTTCATATTCTTGTCTGTTGTGCCATGTACTTGTATTCAAGAGTATCCTGTTCTCTTTCTATTTCTTCCTTTGTATTAAATACCTTGTGATCCTGCCAGCCCCCCTGCTCCCCTATTTCAAACTGCCCACGCGAGGCATAAAATCACATCCTTTTGAGCATGGTCAGCTTTTATGGCTGTGCTGGGAGCACAGCCTGACTGTTCTCCAATGGTCAAGGTTTTTTGCTTACACCCTCCCCCCCTGCACAGCAATTCACAGGGAAGATCAGTTTATTGCTGTTTCTCTGCCTCCTGCTGACATGCCCCCCTGCAGTCTCCACCCTAAACTTACCCTATACCAATTTTTTTTCTTTTCAAAAAGTTTTTATTGGCAACAGACAAATTTCAAATGCAGACAGCTTAGGTTTAGCTTAAGGAAAGTTACAGTATACAGAGTACATTTTGGTGGGTAGGTATAGCGGTGGCAAAATTAAGGGAGACAATAAGTTGTATAGATTAACAAAAAGAACTTATACGTATAGGTTGAGATCATTGCTTACTTTGTCAGTGGGGGGCTGAGCCCTTAATTACAGTAAGGTTATTTTAAGGAGGTACTTCGTAGTAGGGGGGACATGGTATCAACCAAACGACATACATCATTTAATAACGTTACAAGTGGTAGGCTTTTGGGATAAGAGGGGGAAGTGTAATGGGTGTTAAGAGCAGGTAGAGAGTAAAGAAAAGAAAAAAGAAAATTAGATAAAGAGGGATAAGGGCGGCAAGCCGGTTCGCACGGATCACACTTGTCTGCAGATTCAATTTCAGTAGGGGGGTAGGGCGACTTACGGCACTAAAAGGTGTTTGTCAAAATCAGGGGGTAAAAAGTGGTCTATCCAGGGGCGCCAGATTTTGAGGTGCTGGGGAATCTTATCAAGAATAGTGAATTCAATTTTACTATGAATCATGGCCTGTGTGACCCTATTTTTCACTTCAGCTATGTTTAAAGTTGGGGTTTTCCAAGCTTCAGCTATTGTTTGCTATTGTTTGTTATAGATGAGGTGGACCATAGAAAGGAGAAATTCTCTTGAAGGAGGTTAAGCTCCGTCTGCGTTAGAGATACATTGAGGGCCTCGGATTTTGATTGGTTGACCTCTAAGCCTGTGACCAGGGCAAATTTGTCCAGAAGTTGTATAAGGTTTAGGAGGGAAATTTGCTGTGAGGTAATGAACAATAGTGCGTCGTCCGCAAAAAGACACAATTTATGAGACGTGGAGGCTATCTCCAGACCTCGGATATTTGGGTTTGCTCTGATCAAGGCTGCAAGGTGTAAAATCGCGAAAGCAAAAAGAAATGGGGACAGGGGGCAACCTTGTCTCATTCCTCTCTGGATTGGGAAGGATGCGGAGTGAAACCCAGAGTACTTTAAATATGCTTGGAGTTGGGTGTATAGATCACTTATCCATTGTAAAAAATTTGGGCCAAAACCCCAGCATTGCAAGATAAAGTGCAGGTAAGACCAGGAGACTGTATCAAACGTTTTTCTTATATCAAGAGATAGGAGATGCATAGGTATTTTGCGTGATCTGGCTAGATGTTGTAGTAATATGACCCAACGAATATTGTCGCTGGCTTGTCGCTTAGATATAAAGCCCACTTGGTCTTTGTGGATCAAGCCTCCTATGATTGGATTTGGCTAGGACATTTATATCCACATTTAATAAGGATATGGACCTATAATTTGACCAAAGGGTACTATCTGTATTAGGCTTAGGGATCATTGAGATTATAGCAGTCAATGTATCTCGACCAAATGATTGTTGTTTGAGGAGAGCATTAAAAGAATTAGCAAGGAGGGGGGCCAATATATCCACAAATTTTTTGTAATAAGTGCTAGGGAGGCCGTCAGGACCAGGACGTTTGTGGGGTTTAAGTGTTTTTATGGCTATAAGAACTTCCTCGACTGTAACTGTGCATTCCATCGACTCACGACTGGCAGCGGACAACTCTGGAATTGTCAAGTTTTGAAACAATATCTCTGCTTGGTTCAGAGAGAAGGAGGCCTTTGCTTCATAGAGTTTAGCAAGCCTCTTGCGAAATTCCGAAAGTACTCTAGTTGGGTTACTTGTATGGATGCCATTTGCCAGCCTGAGTGTAATGGGGTTATAGGACCGTTCCAGTCGACGAAGGTGTAGAGCCAAAAAAGTGTCAGGTTTGTTGGCTTTGGTATATAGTGTGTGATTAGACCTCCGTATAGTTTTATCTGCCGGCTCGGCCAAAAGAAGGTCCAGTTCAACTTTTGTTTTTTTTTAATATGAGTCTATGGGATTCGGTAGGGGAACCCTAAAACTGAACAAAGTGGGATTGAAAATCTGATTCTAGTTGTTGCAATCTAAGTTTTTTGTCTCTTTTAAGGTGTGTGGCTACCGAAATACATTTGCCCCTGATTACTGGTTTGTGTGCCTCCCAGAGGAAAGTCTGGGATATGTCTGGTGTGGAATTGTGTAGGAGGTAATCTTTAAGGGCTAATTGAATGTCGAAACAGTAGGACTGGTCAGTTAGGTGTTTTTCATTCATACACCAAGTTTTGTCTCTGGCCTGTGGTATCAATGAAGAGTCTGTGGTGATCACTGCACAGTGATCTGACCAGGTGACAGGGTGGATGTTAGATTGAAGTAAGATCTGTGAGGATGCTATCGGGATTAGTATATGATCAATCCTAGAGAAGGATTTGTGTGGGTAGGAGTAGAACGTATAGTTCTTCTTTAAGGGGTTGCATTCCCTCCAAGTGTCGATAAGGAAAGCCTGGTGAAGTTGTTTGCGAAGTTGGGTGGAGGGAGAATAGTGTTCTGGTGAGTAAGGAGATTTATCTAAGTGTGGATGGAGTACCAGATTAGAGTCTCCACACATAAAAAGCATGCCTTTGCAGTGTGTTTTTATTATCTGCAGGAGATGTGAGAAGAAGGGGTTTGGGTTAGTGTTGGGAGCATAGTAGGAAACAAATGTTGTTTCTATATCCTGCAGTGGGCCAACCAAGACTATGTAGCGCCCCTCAGGATCTTTGATTTCAGATATTGGGGTAAATGGTAGAGTGCGATGGAAGGCTAACAGAACTCCTCTTTGCTTTGTCGCAATGGAGGCAGTAAATACTTGAGGATACTGAGAGCTTTTGGTTTGTAAAATGGGTTTCTTGGAGGGCAACAATGCTGGCCTTCAGGGACGCAAAGGTCTATAAGGCCTAGGGGGCAAACCGAAGGGTGGGTGCACCTCAGAAAGGGGGAGCAGTGACAGCTCCCCGCTGCAAACGGGAGAAGCACAGCAAACATAAAACAAACCCAGGTTTAAAATGTAAACAACATTAACTGTCTTGTCCAGTCTTATTAACAGAAGAAATAAGTACTTTAACAATTAATTTGCAATAGGAGCAGCTTTGAGTTGGGATGGAATGGAAAGAGGAAGGGGGGAGGGGATGAGGAGGGGGGAAAGGGGGGGAGGGGGGAAGGGGTAATGGGGAGGAAGGGAAGGAGGGAGGGAAGAAGGGATAGGAGGGAGGGAAGAAGGGAGGTGAGGGAGGGGAGGAAGGGGAAGGAGAAGGGGAAAGGGGAAGGATGGGAAAAGAGAAAGGAATAGGGGATATGTAAAACGTAATTCCAGAATAGCAGTCTACATCCTGTATTGAGGGAATAATCAGGGTGCAGACAGTGCATGTTTGAACAGTGCTGCTATGAACTAGGACTAAATAGAACAGAGATGCAGGGAGCATCAGTCACAGTGGCTGAAATTTATACCAGGCTGAGAGAAAAAACTTCAACATTTAGAATAAAAGAAAACAAAAAATAAAGCGTCCAGATCTGTGGGACATCCTGGAAGGCTGTTAAACTTGTTGGGAATAAAAAGTACATACCATGTAGTCCTATAGGTCTCGGTATGAGGAAAGCCTTCATAAGTTGGTAAATGGTCGGCTTCTTCATGGGCAACCAAAAACTATTTTCAGTGGGAAAAAATCAAAGACAAAGAAACAAATAACAGCTTTTGTTAAATCAGCGTGGTGGGCGGGATCTTGGGCTGGTGAAGTTAGCTCCTGGGATCCGTGAGGGGGTTCCCTTGCGAATCGAAGAAGTTCCCAGCAGATTGCGTTTTGGTGTAGCTGGGTATGGGTGGGCAGTAGAATGGGCTGGCGTGCGTGGCAACATAGTCTCTGATTGCTGGGGGGGAGGTGTTAGGTGGAGGGTTTCCAGAAGATGTTGCAGAGACTCTGGTGATGTTCAGGAATGTTGCTGACCCTGATAAGAAAATTGTAAAGCAAAAGGAAACCGCCAGGTATATTTAGGCTGGTGCTGCAGCAGAATCTGAAGCAGCGGCTTCATAGCGCGGTGTTTAGCTATGGTGAGAGGTGCCAGGTCAGAGAAAAGTTGGTAAGCATGACCATGGAACAGGAGTGAGTCCTTGTTATGGGCTGCAGTAAGTAGCTGCTCCTTTGTTCGAAAAAAAGTGCAGTTTGATAATGATATCACGTGGTGGCCCATCAGTTTGGCGACGGGTGAGAGCCCTATGTATAATATCAGACTCCAACCGTTCTATAGGGATGGCTGGTGAGAGTTCTCGGAACAGTGCGGTAGTGAACAATTGAATATCATCAATCGCCTCAGGTATTCCACGGAGTCCCAGGTTGGACCTGTGGGAGCGATTTTCTGCATCCTCTAAACGGGATAGGAGTGTGGCATTTTTTTCACGGAGTGCAGCCTGTTCCTGAGCATGCTCATGCAGGGTGAGCTCCATGTCGTCCACCCTTGTCTCAAGGTCTGCTGTGCACTGGCCTGTCTCTTGTATCTCACGAGATAGTCTATTAGTAATTTTGTCAGATGTAGCTTTCAGGGCCTTCTGAAGCATTGGGGGTTATTTATGAAAGGCAAATCCACTTTGCACTGCAAAGGCACTTGAAAGTGCACTGAAAGTGCACTTGGAAGTGCAGTCGCTCTAAATCTAAGGGGTAGATCTGAAATGAGTGGAAGCTCTGCTGATTTTATCATCCAATCATGTGCAAGCTAAAATGCTGTTTCTTATTTTCCTTGCATGCCCCCCTCGGATCTACAGCAACTTTACTTCCAAGTGCACTTGCAGTGCAAAGTGGATTTTCCTTTAGTAAATAACCCCCATTGTCTCCATAAGCTTAATGAAGTCACTTTGGGACATACCTGAAAGAGGCAGGGATGGGGAGCTGCCAAGATTGTAGTCTGCTTCCTCCTCTTCTCCACTATCTGCCTGCTCTGGTCCGGCCTGTAATGCTGTGTGCTACTTAGCCAGGGCCTTCACCACCATCTTAAAGGAGGCGCGGGCTAGCGCTTCTTTTATAGGTTTAGGCTTGTTCTTGCCTCTGTGACCCATCAGCACCATTCCGGGTAGTGCTGGGGTGTCTTGTGGAGAGATCTCCAGAAGAACAAGCCGGTAAGCTGTTGTGGACGCCGATACAGGTTCCGATGTTGCAGCGGGGAGTGTGGAGCTCTAACGGGAAGCGTCCTCCATGTTAGGCTTCGCGCATGCGCCCCCATGCCAATTTTTTTTTGTATAGTTTCCATATCCATTTTATTGGCTGATTGTGTCATGCCATTTTCACTAAAGCTAGCCTTGCTTCCATACATTTTAATTATATACTCAGTTAAAGGGCATTTCTGAAGCAGCAAAACTGTTTTTGCCATCCTTTACTGCTAGAGGCACCAACTGCACATAAAGGAATGAAGCCATTACCATTTCCTAAAACAATGCAGTGTACACAAAGGACCAAACATGAGTACTGGATAAAAAAAATCCCCCTAAAGATGGCATTATACAGGTAACTAATAATGAGATTGAAATACAATGGTTGTGCCAACTTCATTGTTTAGAAACAACAGTTGTAGCTGGATACCCTGCATAATATATTAATAGGGATAGGTGAACGGTTCAGGCCGAGTATTTGCCTGTCTGGCCATTCGCCAAACACCCGAATTAGCAGGGTGTTTGCCGGGTGTTTGTCCCAACAAACACTCTGCAATGCACAGTGCTGCACAGTGTAAGCTGGTTGTTAAGGAGCAGAGACAGGAAGCCGGCTGTGGCATCTTTAACAACCGATGAGTCATCAGCTGTCAATGGGTTTCCTCGCTGACAGCTGAGTAATAAAAAAAAGTGCCAGTTAAAAAATGAAGAAAAAAACGGTATAGGGCGCCCCCCCCCCCCAGTCCATACCAGGCCCTTCAGGTCTGGTATTGATTTGGAGGGGAACCCCACACCAAAATTTAAAAAAATAATGGTTCCCCCCCCAAAATCCATACCAGACCCTTATCTGAGCATGCAGCCTAGCAGGTCAGGAAAGGGGGGGTACGAGCGAGCGCCCCCCTCTCCTGAACCATACCAGGCCACATACTCTCAACATGGGGGGGTGGGTGCTCAGAGGCAGGGAGCACTCAAAGCACCCCAAAGCACCTTGTCCCCATGTTGATGGGGACAAGGGCCTCATCCCCACAACCGTGGCCGGTGGTTGTGGGGGTCTGCGGGCGGGGGGTTATCGGAATCTGGAAGCACCCAGATCCTGCCCCCCCCTATGTGAATGAGTATCAGGTACATAGTACCCCTACCCATTCACCAAAAAGGAGACACGTTTTTGACAATCCTTTGTTAAAAAATAAAATAGTGTCTCTTGATGTAAATCCATTGTCAATCAAGCCGTCCGCCTACCCGAAAAAACAAACAAAAATGATCAGCCTTCTGGGACGGCCTCCCGCCGAATGTCTCCTCTGCGCTTTGACGGTTCTTATAGGTAAGGTGCAAGGCCACCTGGCAATGTCACCTGGTGACTCCGCCCCCTTATGACATCACATGACCAGCATGCTAAGAAATTATAAGAATTGTCAAAGCGCAGAGCAGGCCTTCGACAGGAGTCCATTCTTTTTTTTTTTCGGGTTGGCGGGCAGCTTGATTGACAAAGGATTTACATTAAGGAACACAATTTTTTTATTTTAAAAAAGGAATTGTCAAAAACTTGTCTCTTGTTTTTTACTTTTTGACACTTTTTTTGGCCACCAGGTGATGTAGCCAGCTGGCCCTGCCCCTTACCTATATAAGAAATGTCAGACAGCTGAGCCTGCAGCCAACCTTCACCGACGGCGGCAATGTCTTTTATTTTTATTTTTCAGGTCCGGTGGGTGGCATGATGGATGGTGGATTTACATTGTGGGACACAATTTTTTATTTTTTAATACATATTTTTTCAAAAACTGTGCGTTTTAATTACCTTGTGACAATTTTTGGGTGAATGGGTAGGGGTACGATGTACCTGATACTCATTCACATGGGGGGTGGAATCTGGGGGCCCCCTTCTTAAAGGGGGCTTCCAGATTCCGATTAGCCCTCTGCCCGCAGACCTCCACAACCACCGGCCATGGTTGTGGGGATGAGGTCCTTGTCCCCATCAACATGGGCACAAGGTGCTTTGGGGCAGGCTCCAAAGCACCCAACCCCCCCATGTTGAGGGCATGTGGTCTGGTATGGCTGCCCGGCTGCAAGCCCGGATAAGGTTCTGGTATAGATTTTGGGGGGACCCCATGCCGTTTTTTTTTTAAATGTTGGCAAGGGGTTCCAAAGGACCTGGTATGGACTGGGGGGGACCCCACACTGTTTTTTTATTCATACTTTTTAATTGTCTGATGAGTCTGTTGCTAAGGACGCAACGGCTGTCTTCCCAGCCTGCTGCTTAGCAACTGGCTATTTGTCAAAGAAAAAACAGCCTGAGGGTCCCCCGACCCCCAGGCTGTTTTTTTGACAAATACCACATGTGATACCCCCAGCTAAACCCTGGTGGTAATTATTACATGCTTTTTAATGCTCTAGTCTGTTTGTGAATTGGACTTAAGAGGTTTTTATGCGGTAATTACCAGCACATTTTTTTTGTTGGGATAAATACCACATGATACTTATTATTTTTTTTTTTTTGTGAATTGGACTTAGTTCACCGCATGTGATAATTTATACAAATAAGTAACATGATAACGTTATTGCATGCGGTAAACATTAGTGAATTGACCCCATAGTTCTGTGTCTCCTTCTGTGACAGATAGGCTGGTGCTGCAGAATACCTATTATGATTAGAGCACAGATTAAATAGTTTGCGATGGTTTGTTAAAAATGTATTACCTTTAATGCAAGAGGTCTCTGTGTAATAGAGGGACAGAGACTATGGGGGTTATTTACAAAAGGAAAATCCACTTTGCATTACAAGTGCACTGCAAGTGCACTTGGAAGTGCATGCAGAAGTGCAGTCACCGTAGATTTGAGGGGTAGATCTGAAATGAAGGGAAGCTCTGCTAATTTTTTCATCCAATCATGTACAAGCAAAAATGCAGTTTTTTATTTTCCTTGCATGTCCCTCTCAGATCTACAGCGACTAGACTTCCAAGTGCACTTGCAGTGCACTTGTAATGCAAAGTGGAGTTGCCCTTAGTAAATAAACCCCTGTGTCTGTGGTTTCAGATTAAAGGGCTGCTAGCCAGTTTGTAGAACAGGATGTGCTTGATGCAGCAGCAGAACTTCTAGTCAGAAGGGCTGAAAAAAAAAGGGGATAAGAGTCGGTATTGCAAATTGAAGAGGTATTGGTTAACGTGTCAGAGTGTGCGAGTGTGAGCAACGAGATTGGGATCGCAGATCAAAAAGTAGTTTTCTAATTGGAACCTAATAAAGCACTTGAAGTGCATACTTACCAACTGTCCCGGGAAATTTCCCGGGACATTCCCCGGATTTACACGTTTTTTTGCCGCCGCCGCTAGAGGTCCGCAATTGTCTCCGCCAGCCGCCATTTTTGAGAAGACCAGAAGTGGAGTGCAGCTGGGTGACTACAATAGAAACGAGCTGCTGCGGCGCCGCCCACCCCCCGCTCTGCCCTGCTCCACCCACCCCCGCCCCGCTCCACCCATCCCCACTCCGCCCCGCTGCCAGTCTGTTATGGAAAGGGGCGGGGGTGGGCGGTGGTTCTATTGTAACCACACGGCCGGCGGAGACATTATTTTGTTCCCCCTTGGCATTCTGTAATGGCGGCAGATTCACCGCTGGGGACTCCTGTGAGGGGGGCTCCGCTGGGGACTCCTAATTTGAGGGGCACTCCGCTGGGGTCTCCTGATGTGAGGGGGGGCTCTGCTGGGGACTCCTGATGTAAGGAGGGGCTCCGCTGGGGACTCCTGATGTGAGGGGGATCCACTGGGGACTCCTGATGTGAGGGGGGCTCCGCTGGGGACTCCTGATATCAGGGGGGGGCTCCGCTGGGGACTCCTGATGTGAGGGGGGCTCTGCTGGGGACTTCTGATGTAAGGAGGGGCTCCGCTGGGGACACCTGATGTAAGGGGGGGGCTCCGCTGGGGACACCTGATGTAAAGGGGGCTCCACTGGGGACTCCTGATGTGAGGGGGACTCCGCTGGGGACTCCTGATGTGAGGGGGCTCTGCTGGGGACTTCTGATGTAAGGAGGGGCTCCGCTGGGGACACCTGATGTAAGGGGGGGCTCCGCTGGGGACACCTGATGTAAAGGGGGCTCCACTGGGGACTCCTGATGTGAGGGGGACTCCGCTGGGGACTCCTGATGTGAGGGGGCTCTGCTGGGGACTCCTGATGTAAGGGGGGCTCCGCTGGGGACTCCTGATGTAAGGGGGGCTCCGCTGGGGACTCCTGATGTAAGGGGGGCTCCGCTGGGGACTCCTGATGTAAGGGGGCTCCGCTGGGGACTCCTGATGTAAGGGGGGCTCCGCTGGGGAATCCTGATGTAAGGGGGGGCTCTGCTGGGGACTCCTGATGCAAGGGGGGCTTCGCTGAGGATTCTTGAAGTAATGGGGGCTCCACTGGGGACACCTGATGTAAGGGGGGCTCCACTGGGGACGTCTGATGTAAGGGTGGCTCCCCGCTGGGAACACCTGATGTAAGGGGGTCTCCGCTGGGGACATCTGATGTAAGGAGGGCTCCGCTGGGGACGTCTGATGTAAGGGGGGGCTCCCTGCTGGGAACACCTGATGTAAGGGGGGCTCTGCTGGGGACATCTGATGTAAGGAGGGCTCCACTGGGGACATCTGATGTAAGGAGGGACTCTGCTGGGGGGCACCTGGTGACATCTGGTAGGAGGCGAAGTGGCAGGTGATGCGCTCAGGGGTCCCACTGATCCTGGATTATGGTGAATTATTTCATTCTATATTACAATGTAATAATAGTAATAATGCGCCTCAATCATCCTGACACCATAACAACCATGGTGCTGGGTTGATTGAAGCGCTAACACCAGGTGTTTGGAGCATCTTTATCTGCTGATTTGTTAAACTCTGGAATACACATTTCTATTGTGTTGTAGCATCTGGGCCTGCTGCCCCTTCATCCCTCTTTCCTTCTTACTCTCTCCTTCCCTCCTTTTCTTCTTTCTCTCTCCCTCCCTCCCTCTTTTCCCCTTTCTTTCTCCATCTCTCATTCATCTCGGACTCTAACCACACCCCCATGTAAACCACGCCCATATAAGCCACACCCACTATTTCATGTAAACCACGCCCATTATTTGGCGCGGCGCGCGTAGCATTTTTACTTTTTTACTATGCCACACCTACAAATGCATGCCCCGTCCCCTAATTATAATAAGACTCCACCTACAGACAAAAAAAGTGTCCCTATAAATTTTTTTACAATGTTGGCAACTATGGAAGTGTGGAAAAATGTAAATGTTGAATGTGAAGGCTGGCAAGTCCTGCCAGAACTGTTCTCGTCTGGTAGAGGTCTAGACATGAGGAATATGTGACAGACTTATGCACTATCACTGCGTAATGTTGCACATATTGACGTGGCTAAAGTACAGTATAATTTGGCCTACAAGGAGTTCCTTATATCAGGAAAGTGTTGCCCATGAAAGGCAGTCATGCTGACCAACCAGTGCTCTCTGTGTTGGCAGATGTTAGTGTCTTTTTATTTCTAGTCCCCATGTGGTGATGTATTGGATGAAGTCAGTGCCTCTTAATATGCCAGCTATGGGTGTGGCCTGTGGAGTTTGGGTATGGGACCAAGGCACTCCTGGTGAGCAAAGATGTAGTGCTATGCTGGAGGAGAAGGAGAGTGCCACCTGCACGGCTGAACTGCCAGGGTGGTCAGAGAAGGACACATTGGAGGCAGCAGGAGGAACCTTGCCACCCCTGACATTTGTTTAGCAATACCTGTGGTTTGGTTCAGAATGTGAGGAACATCCTATGTGTGGAGCCACCTTCCTGGATAACAACCAGAAAGAAGGCTGAATGTAAGGTTTCTGTGACATTATGCTAAGTGTTCTACATTGTGACTCTTGACTGGCATTCTTTTATTATGGGTAATGGGAGTATGGAGAAGGCGGGCCTCAGGCTAGTAGAAAGGGATGACACAAAATGGTAGAGTATCTCCTAAACAATAGGTAGGTGACTATCACATCCAAGAAGCAGCATGGATCCAGCATGGTGGCAACCACCATTCAATGAGGGACCCTTACATCTGTCCAGGAGACAAATAGCTGCAGAAGAAGCATGTGTGTGAACATCTGAGAAGTGAAGGCCTATCCAGCCTTACAGTTAGGTGACTTGACCAGACTTACATCTGATGAAGAGAGTGTGCACCAATGTTGTACACAGTGAGGCAGTGGTGCTTCAAGAGAGCTCTCTGTGGACAGACTCTACCTGAGAGTTTCTTCTGGCTGCAAGTAGAAGCATTCTGAGAAACAATGTTTGTGTTACTGTATATACACATATACAATTTATGGTAGATGTAAGATATATGATCAAAGTCAAGGAGCCATTAAAAGGGTCCCCAACCCCCAGGCCCCAGACTGGTGCCAATCCGTGGCCTGCTGGGAGCCAGGCCACGTGGCAGGGGTTGGCAGCAGGCAAAGCAAGCCAGCATATCCTGCACTGTCACCCTGTGACTATCAGAGGGTGCCCGCTCCCCTTCTCCTAGCACCACTACTCCCTATCCCTTTTTGTGGTTACGAAGAAAAGGAGGGAGGAGAGCCAGGGACAGGATCTCATAGAGCACTGGTGAGACCCAGGCTGCCCCCACCACCGTGAGGTGACAGGCTGCACCCCAAACACCTTTCCCCCAGGGTAACAGGCTGCAACCAGCACCCGCACCCCCCCACCCGGTACGTAGATGTGTTGACCTCTGCGCAGCCAGTCCCTAATATTTTATTATATCTTTTCATGTGACAACACTAAAGAAATGACACTTTGCTACAATATAAAGTAGTGAGTGTGCAGCTTGTATAACAGTGTCAATTTGCTGTCCCCTCAAAATAACTCAACACACGGCCATTAATATCTAAACCACTGGCAACAAAAGTGAGTACACCCCAAAGTGGAAATGTCCAAATTGGGCCCAAAGTGTCAATATTTTGTGTGGCCACTGTTATTTTCCAGCACTGCCTTAACCCTCTTGGGCATGGAGTTCACCAGAGCTTCACAGGTTGCCACTGGAGTCCTCTTCCACTCCTCCATAACGACATCATGGAGCTGGTAGATGTTAGAGACCTTACACTCCTCTTCCCTCCGTTTGAGGATGCCCCACAGATGCTCAATATGGTTTAGGTCTAGAGACATGCTTGGCCAGTCCATCACCTTTACCCTCAGCTTCTTTAGCAAGGCAGTGGTCATCTTGGAGGTGTGTTTGGGGTCGTTATCATGTTGAAATACTGCCCTGCGGCCCAGTCTCAGAAGGGAGGGGATCATACTCTGCTTCAGTATGTCACAGTACATGTTGGCAATTATGGTTCCCTCAATAAACTGTAGCTCCCCAGTGCCGGCAGCACTCATGCAGCCCCAGACCATGACACTCCCACCACCATAGACACACTTGTCTTTGTACTCCTCACCTGGTTGCCACCACACATGCTTGACACCATCTGAATCAAATAAGTTTATCTTGGTCTTATCAGACCACAGGACATGGTTCCAGTAATCCATGTCCTTAGTCTGCTTGTCTTCAGCAAACTGCTTGCAGGCTTGTGCATCATCTTTAAAAGAGGCTTCCTTCTGGGATGACAGCCATGCAGACCAATTTGATGCAGTGTGGCGCGTATGGTCTGAGCACTGACAGGCTGACCGCCCCACCCATTCAACCTCTGCAGCAATTCTGGCAGCACTCATAAGTCTATTTCCCCAAAACAACCTCTGGATATAACGCTCAGCACGTGCACTCAACTTCTTTGGTCGACCATGGCGAGTCCTGTTCTGAGTGGAACCTTTCCTGTTAAACCGCTGTATGGTCTAGGCCACCGTGCTACAGCTCAGTTTCAGGGTCTTGGCAATCTTCTTATAGCCTAGGCCATCTTTACGTAGAGCAACAATTCTTTTTTCACATCCTCAGAGAGTTGTTTGCCATGAGGTGCCACGTTACACTTCCAGTGACCAGTATGAGAGAGTGAGAACAATAACACCAAATTTAACACACCTGCTCCCCATTCACACCTGAGATCTTGTAACACTAACAAGTCACATGACACCGGGGAAGGAAAATGGGTAATTGGGCCCAATTTGGACATTTTCACTTAGGGGTGTACTCACTTTTGTTGCCAGCGGTTTAGACATTAATGACTGTGTGTTGAGTTATTTTGAGGGGACAGCAAATGTACACTGTTATACAAGCTGTACACTCACTACTTTGCATTGTAGCAAAGTGAATTTTTTTCAGTGTTGTCACATGAAAAAGATATAATAAAATATTTACAAAAATGTGAGCGATGTACTCACTTTTCTGAGATACTGTATATATAATTGTTAATTTTCAGCATGTTAAAGTAAAGATTTTGTAATCTGCAGATTTTAATACTATATTAGTCAGGTTCAGGCACTGCCAATGTCCTATCTCCCAATTATTCAACCTCTTTTACATTCTCCCAAGGATTTGTGCGGATTCACATTGCGCAGGCATCTTCCACTGCTGTCACCATAGGGAAACCTGAAAAATGCCATGCAGCAAATGCCAGAGTGCATTTATGTTTTTGGTAGTGGCTGCAAAGTGGCAGGAAGAAATCCGCATTTTTTTACAAAAATAAAAAGGCGAAACAATGTTTTATTTAAAAAAATGCAACTGTTTATGATTTACAATGTTTTATCAAACAAAATATGTTTTTGCAAATAAAATATGATTTCGTGTTTATGTCAACTTTAGTGATAATATATAATTTTTGAGATGTTATGCTGTCTTTTTGCTCTAAGTTGGCTCTGTTGGTAAACAGTTAACTAAAACAAAAAAAAAATTGAAGCTCTTGTTGGCGGGATCTTTTTCATATTATCTGGATACTGGACTCCACAGGTTCATTCTAAGCAAGCTGTTGCAAAGGGAGACCTATACCTAGGTGGTTGATCAATCTTGTCCTGTCCTAATGAAGCTTCTGAACTATTCAACCTCTGCCTGGAAATGCCATTTTGTGGGATTTGTTGGAAAGTCAGTGCAACAATTCAGCAAAGAAGGTTGTGTTCCACTGTCAGGCTTTTATCTATTGCAGACTGTGGTGATTTAGAAGCTATTCGCTAAGGGTGGGTACAGAGGTTATCGCCCATAATAGAAGAGAGCACAGGGTAATATATATTTATAAGCTCTTTCTTCACTTGGCATAGTAAGCATAGGACAGGTGGACAGTTGTAGACATAATCAAGGCTGATTTATAACAAACCATCTTCAGTTTTAAAGAGGAAATAGTCCACATCTAAACTTCACCCTAGACCATCAGTTTGTTTAATGTGTCACATAGCCAATACAACAGCATTAACCCTTCCAGCTGGATAGGCTGTTATCTGTGAAGCAAAGGTTATATTGCTTTCTTTATGTTCCAGAAAATAGAAATACGTAAAAATGATCCGAAACATGCATTGGGGTTGATTTGCTAAAGCTGGAAAGTGCAAAATCTGGTGCAGCTCTGCATAGAAATCAATCAGCTTTCAGTTATTTTTTTTTTTTTCGTCCAAGATAAGTTGAACAAGCTGAAGTTAGAAGCTTATTGGCTACCATGCACAGCTGCACCAGGTTTTGCACTCTCCGGTTTTATTAAATCAGCCCTAGTATGTGGAAGAAATTTGCATTTCAATGTCTCCACTAAGGCATGTAAGGATTTTGTTTATGTACACTCTCTCACCCCAAGCGGAAAGCTTGACCTGGTAACCTTCAAACTCACTAATGGAAACCAAAAATCCACACATACAAGGGACATCCTAAAAGTTAACCTGACTTAGAAGAAAGCGTCTGATGTCAATGAAGTAATATTATTTTTCTTCTTACTCTTCTCCAATGTCTACACACTTAGCTCAACTGTGCTCAGATCCCTGTTGAAAAATAAATAAGGGTCGGTCATCCAAAAAAGTAGTCATGGCATCATTGATGTCATCGTCACTGGTGAAACAAACACCAGACAGTTCCTCTTTCAATTTTGGGAAAAGACGGTGGTCCTATGGTGCAGGATCTGGAGAGTATGGTGGATAGGTAATCAGAGAAAAGCCACAGGAATAGATGTCTGCACGTGTCTTCACTTTCCTGATTTTTTAACTTGACTACCGGGATTGCCAACTGTCTGCAAGGAGTACACGAAAACTGTATGTACAGCACCGAACATCTGGAAGAGTGGCTTGGGTTGCTTATAAAGTTTCATGTCTATGTGGTCACTCTTTCCACATTAGGGCTTGAACTTTTGGGATGCCCCATGTATATCTCTGGAGGTAAAAGAGGGCAAGAAATGATCATACATTGAAAAGCCACCAGTGGAATAATCCATCCCCCTGCTTCCAGCATCCCTTTGGAACAATCTCAACCCCCCTTCCCATGTTATGCTTTGATAACTTGATGAATCTGATTCAGGATCCGCAGTTTAAGCATTATGATATACTGTATATCTCCTGGACTGCAACCACACCCCATTACACATCATGACCAAACAACTCCAGGAACCTTATTTGACACAGTGGGTGTAGACCCATCTGTGTCCAGTTGCTCTGGTAAGCCCCCCTCTTATACATATGGTGGTGGATCTCCTATCAACACGATACTTATATTGCTTTTACACTTTTTGGTGTTATACATATACTTCAACGGATGTTCCATGGACTTTTTTCCACACTAGTATATGTCGGATATGTTCATTTCAAGCAGATGTTCCTGGGACTCTATTTTTAACAAATGTGGTACCTAAACTTATCCTCTTAATCACAATAATTTCGTGTATTTTTCAACCACATTTATGTATACTGTTGTGATATATCTACATCGTATATTATGAATCAATGTTAGTCATTGTCGATTTTCTAGCGCTGCACTTTTTCTTTTGCTATTTATGATTTTATACAAGTTTCGATCACTTGTTTGTGCTAGCTGCTCACTTTCACTCTTTTGACAGCGCAATATTTATATATAATTTTTCACAACCTTATTTTTTTACCTCAAGCTTGATTTTCTTTTTTGTTTGCCAGGGGACTTTTTTAAAGGAAGGTGTAAGACATGAGCTTGATCAGGCTTTTAACTTTCTGCTGCACAGATAAAGGTTAAAAATTAGGTGGATGAGGTGGATGAGTTGTATTTTAATAAGTTTTAAATACCATTAAATTCCAGTTAAGCCACAAAACGTCTTCTCCTGGTCTGCTTTAGGCTGCAGTATATCATGAGGTTTTATTTTATATATTAAAGCAGTATTAAAGCAAACATTATATTGCAGCTTACCAGTTCCTAGATTTTTTGGCATACTCTGCAACACAAATGTCATTTTTGGTGTGATACTCTCAAAGGAAAATCACATCTAAAGGGATGCAGGTCAAACAGATTTCCTCATTAGAGCCCTGCACGTGCAGCAGCTGATTGATAATTATAAAACCACTCGAGGACAAAGATCAACAAACCGCTATTCCTTCAGAATAACAAAAGGGTAGGAATCTGCAACATAGTTTGTTAAAATCCTTGCAATGTACACAGATCACCCAAAGGGGAATGTTTTTTTTACTCAACAAAAGTGGAGTTACTCTTTAACGTTCATAAAGTCATCCCCTGAATCTGAATTGCCAGTGTGCGTAGAACTGTGCTTGAGTGACTAGCAGCCTCTGTAGTATATGGAATATTCTCAGTGGCCTTTCAGGGGGTGAGATCTACACGTGGGGGCTCATCAGGGATATTTCAAGCAAATTACCAAGATGTCAAACCAGAGACAGCTAACACGGATTCTGCTGTTACAACCCAGTGGTGCCAAGAGCAAAACGAATGATTGGAGTCAAGTGTGGTGGCTCATATTCCTGGAGACACAACACCCCCTTTGGAAGTGAGTGCTTCACTGCCAATAGGTGTAAAGTTGTTTTCAGCCAGTCATGTGATCCAGACAGTATAGCTGGGCCAGTGACTTGAGTTTTCTCTCCTACAATTAAAAAAATACAATTTGGTCACCATCCTGCCCACATCCTGTGATTGGATAATGAAGGATAAGCAAAACATGGATGGGGTAGATCCCTGTGCTCTTCCCTCCTGTAATCATGTCCACACTATTGGCAGATTGCATTATTCAAAGGAGGATCTCACCTAAAAGAAGAGGCATCAGCACAAAGCATAAAGTGCAGCATTAGCTGCACTTTAATAATGGCATGGAGTTGTATGTGTAGCACTGACAACTGAAATAGCCTCTTGCAGTTATATTTTTTCTATTAGTAGTACTCCTTTTGTGATAATATGACAAAGGAGCACAGCACAGTGAAATTAGCTGCAACCTTCACCCATATGTTTGGGGGTAGGACATTATTACAAGCTCTGTACCCAGGGCCCAAATATTACCTTTTATATCTATAAGCACAGTATGTACAACTCATACTGATCTTTAAAATGAAGAACTGCTACTCTACAGGGGAATTCTGATTGGCTGGAAGTTGCATTCCAACCCAAGTATTAATCATCCTGTTTAACAATGTATCTGAGAATTGGCATAATTCACCAAGCAGAAATTTCACAGTCTTAAGCCTGAATTTGGAATTCTCAATGTAATTAAGAGAAATGTAGGTCAGCAGCAACTCAACTCAGATAATGATATCACTATGAGAATAAAGTCACAAGAAATAATTATACGACATTTCTATTAAATAGTAATAGTACTTTTCCCAGCATTGCTAAGTAATGTTACAAATGAAAAGAGGAGATCTCCACCATCCGCTTTCCATAACCAAGCCTAAGATGTAATGAAAGTCTTTTCATTCCTTCTACAGCATAAATACAGCCTAACAAACATGCAAGCATCCTAATTACCAGGCTTAAATTTAGCAACTGGTAATTAAATTGTGCTTTTTCACTGCACTAATTGGCAGTTAATTTATGCACCTGAATATTCAGGTGCTTATAAGCGCTCATTAAAAATGACCTCTAAGTAAAGTGGAGCCATTGGGAAAAAAGGGAAATGACAAGTATGTTGATGCTATGTTTAGCCATCACTGCAATAGGAGATGGGCACTAGGTACAATATATGGGAGGGGTGTTCCCTAGCACACTATATCCATAGATCACAGTTTTCAATATTCACCATAACTGTAGTAATGATTTCACAAATAAATACAACCAGCTACATCTTTTATGCTATCTTAAAGGGGCTGATTTACCCCAATTTAGTCCCCTTTCACACTGGGGTGGGGGCGGCTTCGGCGGTAAAGCGCTGAAATTGTTAGTGGCGCTTTACCGTCGGTATTCAGCCGCTAGCATCCGAGAAAGGGTTAAAAACCACCGCAAAGCGCCTCTGCAGAGGCGCTTTGCCAGCGGTATAGCCGCGGTGCCCCATTGATTTCAATGGGCAGGAGCGGTATACACACAGCTCCATCACCGCTCCAAAGATGCTGCTAGCAGGACTTTTTTTACTGTCCTGCTAGTGCACTGCTCCAGTGTGAAAGCCCTCAGACAAAGCAGCAGCACTTTCAGGTCAGTTTGCAGGCGCTATTTTTAGCGCAAAAGCGCCTGCAAACCGCCCCAGTGTGAAAGGGGTCTTAGAGATAAAGCTTGTTTTAGTAAGCGGTACTTTTAATATTTTTCTAGGGTTTTATTTACAGCTCCAATGCCTTTTTATTTTATTAGCAGTGCCACACTAAGGGGGATGTGGTCCACATCGGGTGCAGGCTTGCTGCCCAACAAATGCTCTCTAAATGCAGATCGCTCTTTTGAGACCAACGCTAGTGTGAACAAGCTCTTACACTCTTGCTTGTGACACAGTCATTAAACATGTTTTATTCAACTATGCTCCTTTAAGCCCCACCCACTGTTAATGCAGTTTGATCTCACCCACAACTTGGCACACCACTTTGTATCTTCATACCATTTTCTTTGTGGGGGGAGTGTAAAAAAAAAAATGAACCACCCCAGAGCCAGATGTGCTAGATGCTGGCTGCGGGTTGGAGCCTACTAATTGCAAATTTGGCACAAATAGTAAAAATGATATTAGGGTGCAACTAAACAGTATGAAAGACAATTCCCACGTTTTACTTTTTTTGGAAATCCTCCCCCATCTCCAGTGTGAGAATCCTTTCCTAGCTGTAGGCTGCAAACAGGACCACAGAGCTGTCTGCGAGAGAGCCCAACCTTCCCAGCAATGGTTTGAGCCCGGGTTCACACTATAATGCGCTGCGGATCGCACAGGAGCACTGTGCGTCCCTGTTCCCCGTTTCAGGGACGAATCAGGGCAGATTCTATGCCTGAATTCGGCCCTGAAACAGAGCCAAAGCGTTTTTGTGCAGTGCGCTCCGCAGCCGCCCCGGAGATATGTGAACCGGCTCCATAGGGAGCCAGTCACATTCTCCTGCTATGCGAATTATATGTGCGGAAACGCACATCTAATTCGCATAGGTGTGAACCCGGGCTAAAGCAGAGGTCCAGCTGAAAAAAAAAAATTTAAATTCAGCAGCTACAAACATTGTAGCTGCTGACTTTTAATAAGCACACTTACCTGTCCAGGGTGCCTGTGATGTCAGCCACCCGAGGCCAATCCATCCATCGGATCGGGTCCTGGCGCCGCCATTCGAACTGAGGGAAACAGGCAGTGGAGCCTTGCGGCTTCACTGCCCATTTCCTACTGCACATGCGTGAGTCGCGCAGCGCTTCGTGAATGCCTGGCTGTGTTCTGGGACACACACAGTTCCCAGAACACAGCGCGCCCCATTCCCCAGAAGACAACGGGAGGAGGAGAAGAATGAAGATCACCGGGGAGTAGGAAGTGGCAGATTAGGACGATCTGCCTAGCAACAGCCATTTCTGGTAAGTAAAAACATTTTTTTTTTTCAATTTTTTTTTTCCAGATTTTTAGGAGCATTTTTATGTATTTTTTTTTTTTTTTTTTTCATGGTGGACCTCCGCTTTAACATGCCCACAGCGAATCAGACCTACAGCTGTCCAATCAGAAACACTTGTTGGGGCAGACCTGTCTGCAACCCACAAC
Organism: Lithobates clamitans; assembly: GCA_037952925.1. Lineage (NCBI taxonomy): Eukaryota > Metazoa > Chordata > Amphibia > Anura > Ranidae > Lithobates > Lithobates clamitans. Next base: position 8,196,544 of record JBBGZY010000067.1, read on the forward strand.
AAGGCACAGGACTGTGAATGGGGCTGTGGCACCGATCACTCACTGTGTTCATACATAACTGAAGCATAGTAAACTGTGTTATATATACACATACACGAATGTGTGTTTCAGCTTTGAGGTGCACACGCTAATGCAACAGGCTGCGCACACCTATGATACCACCTCCCTGAGAAAAGTAATCAGTGGCTTGAAGAGATTTAGGAGGTGCTACTGGCACCTCCTAATTACCCGTTTTTTTTTTAATCCATAGATAGAGGGATTTTACATTGATTTACCAAACCACAACTGCATGTTGTGACAAGTGACATGACAAGTTCCTGTTGACTTCAATGGGTACATATGGCAAGCAGCACCACATGCCAAGTTAAAATTTGTGCACTAAAAATCAAGGCATTGTGGTCGCAGCAATGTGAAGGGTGGGGCGTCTGGTAAATTGCAGGTCAACATTTGCCAGCTGTGTGAACTCAACCTAATAGTGGCCATACACACTTTGATAAATGATTACTTTTCCTATAATTTTCTTGAAATAGGAATAATTAATCTATAGTTGACGACACATTTGACTGATATGCCACACACAGGCAGGTGGATTTTTATTGTTAGTTAAGTATGCAGCCTATGTAACTTACGATTGTAACTTATCAATCAGCTTTCCGTTTCTACCATGTAATCTCATATTCAAATTGATTACAATACAATCGTATTCTTGGAAAAAGATCTTAGTGCTGCCAATCGATGCAAAGGGAATGATAATATTCCACCCTGGCCGATCAAGTCAGTTTGATCAAATCTAACAAAATTGAGTCTAAACTGATCGGAAAGTTAGTTATGGCTATTTGATTGTTTGTGGATCATTTTGATTAAATGGCACATCGATTGGCTTAAAAATTAGAAGCGTGTATGGCCCCCATAAGTGTTTGAAGATGGAAAATATCTGTGCAGCTCAAATCAAAAGATCAGATTTCTTATTGTGACCACACTAGAAAAAAAAAAACAGCTGAATCATGTTGCTTGCTAAGTCCAAATCAGAAAATGTTATTTCTTCCAGTTTGTATAAATCACAGCTATCCACAGTGAGTACCTTATGAGTAATATAGAAAAAGATCCCATAAAAATAACAAATATATGTCAATTCTACCTCTGGAAAAAATGTTTACCATTTATATCTAATAAACTGATGGAGGAGGAATATATTTTATTTCACATCATTTATATAGCAGCAATATTAGTGCTAAGCCTGGGTGAACAATTACAATCTATAAAGAAATACATTTATGCTATTCCACATAAAAATATGAGAATACAACTTCATTTATGTATTAAGACATTAGCTGGAAAAACAAACACAATTATGTTTTAATGTTTGTTCTGATAACAAAGCATCATCTGGAAATTCATAGACCATTTAAAAATACACTGAAACGCGGCATAAACAGTCAATTAGAAAAATAATAGCAAAATATAGAACAAAATTGATTCTATAGGAAATAAGGAAATAAATGATTTTCATACCCTAGTTAGAGGAACTTAACCACTTCATCCCCGGAAGGATTTGCTCCCTTCCTGACCAGAGCACTTTTTGTGAATCGCATCGCAAAAAATGTTTGCGATGCGCGTCGCTTTAACTGACAATTGCGCGGTCCTGCGACGTGGCTCCCAAACAAAATTGATGTCCTTTTTTTCTCACAAATAGAGCTTTCTTTTGGTGGTATTTTGATCACCTCTGCAGTTTTTATTTTTTGCACTATAAACAAAAAAAGAGCAACAATTTTGAAAAAAAAGCTATTTTTTTTACTTTTTACTATAATAAATATCCCCAAAAAATATATAAAAAAAAAACATTTTTTTTCCTCAGTTTAGGCCGATATGTATTCTTCTACATATTTTTGGTAAAAAAAAATCACAATAAGCGTTTATTAATTGGATTACGCAAAAGTTATAGCGTCTACAAAATCGGGGATAGATTTATGGCATTTTTATTAATAATTTTTTTTTTTTTATTAGTAATGGCGGCGATCTGCAATTTTTATCGTGACTGCGACATTATGGCAGACAAATCGGACACTTTTGGCGCTATTTTGGGACCATTCACATTCATACAGCGATCAGTGTGATTAAAAATGCACTGATTACTGTGTAAATGTGACTGGCAGTGAAGGGGTTAACCAGGAGGGGGCGCTGCAGGGGTTAAGTGTGTTCTAGAGAGTGATTCTAACTGTGGGGGGGATGGGCTATGTGTGACACGACACTGATCACCGCTCCCGATTACAGGGAGTTGTGATCAGTGTCCTGTCACTAGGCAAAACGGGGAAATGCTTGTTTACATCAGCATTTCCCCGTTCTTCCTCTCTGTAAGACGATCACGGGTATCCCCGCGTGACCCGCGGTCGGACCCACGGAGCTCACGGCGGGCATGCGCGCGCCCGCTATCGGGACCTCGCGAGATCACGTACAGCTACGTGACTTCACGCAGCGGAGCCAACCTGCTGGAGTATAACTGCGGCGGCTGGTCCGCAAGCGGTTAAAGTGGAACTTTAGTCAGAAAATGAAGCTAGGTCACTTCAGGCTGGCCCCTTTTGCCGGTAGAGCTATGTGAGATATAAAAATGAGTGTCTAAACTGTTTACAATCCAGTAATACACTGTCTTGCCTTGGTCTACGCATGGTCAGTTGCTCTCTATTTTTAGGCACTGTGCCGAATTTGTAGAGGCCGATATGCTGAATGCCTAAAAATGTAATGCTGCTCAGGGGCTCTGGGCTTCAACAAAATGGCAGCCTCCAGTGAGAAGAAACAGGCATAATACAATTTACAGCACACACTAATTTTGGTAACATCATTATTAATGTGGAATGTATGTTTGTTGCTAAAGAACAATAATGTTTATCAGTTTTTATGGGTAAATTTCCACTTTAAAGAGGAACTATAAGCAAAATAAATTTATGTATATGATGCAGTCTGTCAATAAGAGTTTTTGTTTTAATGAGTTACCTTTTTGAGTTATCGTTACTAGTTCTTTAATTAACAGGGTGACAACTCAATTTGAAGTGAAATCACTGTAGCTTTGTCACCTTGTGGACAGCGTAGTCTTAGGCAGCCCATAGATTATTCTTTTATTTTATGTTCAACTAGCGTGTTGAACAAAAAAAAAGACCCGATTGCCCAATCCGCATACTCAATGTGGATGGGGGAATCCTCCTGCAGTACCTTTGTATTCTCACAGCAGGGAGACCCCCCACTCCTTTACCAGTGGTGCTGACCAACACCAATAATCCAACAGGGCAGTTGTACATAAGTTGATCAGAAGATCAACTCCTGTACAATCACAATGCTGTACATCTGTACATCTTGTACAATCAAAATTCGGCTGGTCCCTGCTGCCAGGAAATTCTGCTAACTGCTTCTTTTTTTTATTAACTAAAGCCAGCCATACATCAAATGCTGAAAGAATTTTCTTTTGAAAATCGTAACTAAGAATTTTCGTTCAAATTTCACACAATTAGCGGGCCTCAGCAGTGGCCGATTTATATGTGACCATCGAATGAGTGATTAGACATGCTGGAATTTTTTTAAAAAGTAACAAATTTCTAATCAATGATGGGAGAAATATGTGGGAAATATAATTAAAAAAAATGGACAGGAGCTGTGACCTGGAAAGAAAAGAAGGTTTTCAGCCATTAAAATTATTTTCTGTAGCATGAGGCAAAATTGAAGGCTTGGTTGGTCATATTTTGAAGTCAATGGTGGCATCATCAGATCACAAAACACACAAGATTTCTGATTTTCTAAAGAAAATTAGTTTGGAATTCGACCCATGGCCTGCATTAGACCAGATACAGTGATTTTTGATTATCTTCACCTGGTACATTTCTAGTCACTGGTAACGTTTGCAGGAAGGGTGTGGTCCTTGTAAATAACATAAAAGAAATACTTAAGCCCCGTACACGCAATCAGAAAATCATGAAAAATACAGATTCAAAAGCAATTGTACAATAATCGGATCGTTAATACAGAGCTTTCGAGAGCTGATCATGACAGTTCATCCGATATTATCCACTCGGACATGCACAAAAAAAAATTTTGGACGATTTTCGTTTTAATCAGTACAGTTGTCTTTAGGAAATACAATACAAATGCACTACAACACATTACATCACTTTTTTTACTGTGTCGTACGAGAATTTTTGTAACTTTAGTAAACTCTTAATTTTTAAAATGTGATTAGCATGCAAAAAAAAAACGGACGATCATTCATCCGATAATCTCATCATGTGTACCAGGCATTAGGCTGGCCATACATGGGTCGAATTCCAAAAGAATTTTCTTAGAAAATCTTACCTAAGAAATTTTGTTTAAATTTCACATCATTAGTGGGCAGCAGCAACGGCCGATTTTTGTGCTCCCATCAAATTCGAGTGATCAAGCATGTTGGAAATTTTTAGAAAAATTAACAATTTTCTAATCAATGATGGGAGAATCGTGTGAGAAATATAATCAAGAAAGAAATGCACATGAGTACAAGGAAAAAAAATCCCAGAAAGAAAAGAACATTCTCAGCCACAAAAATTATTTTCTGTAGCAACATGAGGTGAAATTGAAGGCTTGGTTGGTCGGATTTTGAAATCAATGGTGGCAAATAGGGATGAGTGAATGGTTCAGACCGAGCGTAAGTTCGGGCTGAACTTTGGTTGTTCGGATGTTCTGCGAACACCGAACAATATACGGTGTTCGGGGCAAATTCGAAAGCTGACCGGAACACCGTTAAAGTCTATGGGACACTAACGTGAAAAATCAAAAGTGCTCATGTTGGATCCCGCACAGTGTCCGGTCACGCCGAGCCACCATGAGAAGAGTCTGGGGCTCCTCACCAGCAAGTTTGTGTCCCTGCTACAGGAAGCCGAGGACAGCGTGCTGGACCTCAACGCAGCCACAGACACTCTTGCTGTCAGACAGAAGCATCAAATTTATGACATCACCAATGTCCTAAAAGGCATCGAGCTGATAGAGAAAAAATCAAAGAACAGTATTCACTGGAAGGGAGTTGGTCCTGGGTGTAACAAACGGGAGATTGCCGACAAACCCATTGACCTTAAGGGTGAACTAGCAGATCTGGAGCAATGAGAGCAGGAACTCAAGCAGCAATGTGTCTGGGTGCAATAAAGCATCAAGAATGTGACAGATGACGTGCAGAACACCGGATTAGCATACCTGATGCACAAAGATATCTGTCACTGTTTTCCGATAATCCCCCCCCACCCGCAGACCCCACAACCACCGGGCAAGGGTTGTGGGGATGAGGCCCTTGTCCCCATCAACATGGGGACAAGGTGCTTTGGGGGGCTACCCCAAAGCACCCTCCCCATGTTGAGGGCATGTGGCCTGGTATGGCTCTCTCCCCCCCTCTTTTCCTGCGGCCTGCCAGGTTGCGTGCTTGGATAAAGGTCTGGTATGGATTTTGGGGGGAAACCCTACACCATTTTTTTTTCTGTTCAAACTTTTTTATTGAAAAGAAGACATAATTATAAACAGGTATTCTTTGTGTGACAATTAACAATGTAACTTACACAACATCTTTTTGTACGTTAAGATAACAACATGAGTGAAGAAACAGTTATCATAGCTGTAAGTACAGAAGATAATCATTTTTTTTTGCAGTGTATAAAGGGTGATAAGACAACCCAGGTGCGATTGTGTGATTGAGGTGAGAGTTATCCTCAAATGTCTTGAGGGTCAGAACGTAGTAAACCTTGTGTAATCATTAGGTAGCATTACCAGTAATGAGGTTATGGGTAAGGTGGTAGAAAGGGAGGGGGAGGGGGAAGGGACAGAGGAAAGAGGGGGCCAAAAAGAGGAAAGATAAAGAGAGAGTTGGAAGAAGGTGGTGGGGGTCGCATTGGACATTGAAATGCTGTAGATTTTGGTCTGAGATTTCTGCAAGAGGACTATGGCTCTAGTAGGTGTATGTCAAAATCAGGGGGTAGAAAGTGTTCAACCCAGGGATTCCATAGTTTGAGGTGTTGAGGAATTCTGTCTGAGATTGTAGCTTCGATTTTACTATGAATCATGGCTTGGGTAATCCTATTCTTAACTTCGGTGAGGTTCAGTTTCGGGGTTTTCCAGGCCCTAGCTATTGTCTGTTTAGCTGCTGTAGTGAATTGAAGGAGGAGACGTGTCTGAGATTTAGTGCACTCTATTGTAATATGGTTCAGTAATGCTAAAGACGGGTCAGGGTCTATGGTACTTTGGAGTAAAGTGGAAGCCATGCAGAATATTGTCACCCAAAATTTCTGGACAATCGGGCAGGTCCACCATATATGGGCATGAGTGCCTTTCTCACCACAGCCTCGGAAGCACACTGAGGGGTAATTTGGGAGAAATTTAGAGATCCTAGCTGGAACTAGGTACCACCTCATGAGAAGTATATAGTTCGCTTCCTGGGCAATTATATTGTGGGATGAGATTTTTGTGTTAGTCCATATATTTGACCAGTCTATTGCATCAAGGTCTATTGTTAAGTCTGTGGACCACTGTACTGTGTAAGTGGGCAGGTTAGCTGGGGGAGAAGTTAAGTGGTTATAGAGGTGGGATATAATGCCCGGAGCATGGGGATCTGAGTTGCAAATTCCTTCAAATATGGAAAGGTCGTCTAGCGAAGAGTATGAGCCTATAGTTGTGCAGACAAAGTGGGCGATCTGAAGGTATCTTAAATATTCTTTTGAGGGTAGATCCGCTTGATTTTGCAGGGTTGAGAATGTCTTTATAGAGGTTCCAGTGACAAGGTCACATATTCGGTGTAGACCTGCTCGCAGCCAGAGCTGGAATGATCCTGGGTCAGCGAGGGCTGGGTAGAATTTCAGATGGTCTAGGAAAGAAAGTAACGGGGAGTGAGCTGATATTAATTTAAACGGATCTCGTAATTTGTCCCATAGTTTGAAGAAGTGCCCAGTAATGGGGTTGTTTATAGGGCCACGGGTTGAGGAGGGTAACCATAGTAAGTTAGCCACAGTGAGGGGGTGAAGGTCAATCGCTTCCAGGCTGACCCACAATGGTATCTCATTTTTTGCATGAAGGAGGGTGATCTGGGCCAGCTGGGCGACGTGGTAATATCTTAAGAAATTAGGCAACCCTAGCCCCCCACTGAGCTTGCTACGGAGTAGTATAGCCCTTGACACTCTAGGTCTGGTGGAGCCCCATATGTACTTGGACACTGGTGTTTGGATAATTCGGTGGAAGTAAGGAGGGAATGGGACCAGGAGGACTCTATATAAATATAGAAGTTTTGGAAGTAGAGACATTTTTACCGCCGCAACTCAACCAAGCCATGAGATGCACAGTGGTCGCCAAGTTTCTAGTAAGGTCGTAAGGTGCTTTAGCATAGGGAGATAGTTTGTTTGAAGTAGATGGACTGGCTCACTAGTCAGTTTAATACCGAGGTATGGTATCGATAATGAGGGCCAGGTGAAAGGGAAATATTCTTGTATATGTTCAAGTTCTTTTTGTGGGAGAGACACGTTGAGAGTTCTGGATTTGGACTGATTAACTTCTAGGCCTGTTATTAAAGCAAATTTGTCTAAGAGTTGGATAAGATTTGGGAGAGTTGTACGTGGTGAGGTGATAAATAGTAGTGCATCATTGGCAAATAAACACAGTTTATGTGATGTGGAAGCTATATCTAAGCCTTTAATGTTTGGATTTGCCCAGAGCAGGGCAGCTAGCGGCTCGATCGCTAGGGAAAACACTAGGGGAGAGAGGGGGCAACCCTGTCTCGTACCTTGTTGTATTTGGAAACAATCCGATCAAAATCCTGAGCATTTGACGTAAGCTTGTGGTTGGTTGTATAGGGAGTTTATCCATTGCAGGAAATTTGGGCCAAAACCCCAGCGTTGTAATATAAAGTGTAAGTAAGGCCAAGAGAACGTGTCAAACGCCTTTCTTATATTGAATGATAGGAGGTGCATGGGTATTTTCCGTGTTCGAGCAAGATGTTGGAGTAGGATTACACGTTGGATGTTGTTGCTGGCTTGTCGTCGTGGTATAAAGCCAACTTGGTCCTTATGTATGAGGCCACCTATGATTGAGTTAAGGCATAACACCATCATTTTGGCCAAGATTTTAATGTCCAGATTGAGTAAAGAAATGGGTCTGTAATTGGATCAAAGGGAGTTATCTGTATTGGGTTTGGGTATCATGGAGATGATAGCTGTCAACGTGTCTCGACCAAAGGAATGTTGTTTAAGGAGGGTGTTGAGAGTATTAGTGAGAAGGGGAGCCAGGATAGTAGCAAATTTCTTAAAGTAAGAGCTAGAGAGTCCATCGGGGCCTGGTCGCTTGTGAGGTTTAAGTGTTTTTATAGCATGGAGAACCTCCTGGGACGTAACAGGGCACACCATTGACTCCATTGCTCTCTGACAATTTGGGGATAGTTACATTTTGGAATAATGCTTCAGCTTGTTTTATTGAAAAGTGTTTTTTGCTGTATATAGCTCAGCCAGCTTTCTGCGAAATTCAGAGAGCACCTTAACAGGGTTGCTTGTGTGGTTATCTTTGGCCAGTTTGAGTCTACGCCATTTTTTTTAAATTCTGGCACAGGGTTCCCCTTAAAATCCATACCAGACCCTTCAGGTCTGGTATGGATTTTGGGGGGACCCCTACGCCATTTTTAAAAAAAAAAATTGGTGCAGGGTTCCCCTTAATTTCCATATCAGACCAGAAGGGCATGGTATGGATTTTAGGGGTCCCCCACGCAATCTTTTGTTTAAATTTTGGTTCGGGGTTCCCCTTAATATTCATACCAGACCCAAAGGGCCTAATGAACTGGGGGGGATCCCATGCTCTTTTTTTAAATGAGTTTTATCTATATTGCCGAGACCCGACAATTCATTACAGCCGCTATCAGTTTTAAATGACAATTTTTCCTTTTGAAATGTAATTTTTGACCCAGGACCCAGGGGACCCAGGTCCCCAAACACTTTTTATGACAATAACTTGCATACAGGCATACCCCACTTTTAAGTACACAATGGGGTTTATTTACTAAAGCTGGAAAGTGAAAAATCAGGCTCACTTCTGCATAGAAACCAATGAGCTTCTAACCCCAGCTTGTTCAATGAAGCTTTGGTAATAAAACCTGGAAGATCATTGGTTTGTATGCAGAAGTGAGCCTGATTTTGCACTTTTCAGCTGTAAATAAGCCCCATTGTTTACTTAAAAGTGGGGTATGCCTGTATAAGCCTTTAAAATGAGCACTTTTGATTATTCATGTTTGTGTCCCATAGACTTTAATGGTGTTCGTGTGTTCTGCCAAATTTTTTGTCTCTTCGGTATGTTCTGGTGTGAACCGAACCATGGGGTGGTCGGCTCATCCCTAGTGACAACATCAGATCACAAAACGCACATAAAATTTCAGATTTTCGAAAAAATAAAATTTGTTCAGAATTCGACCCATGCATTAATTACCCTAAATAAAATACTTTATTGCCCATACATGTGAATATATCAATTTTATGTAATGCCTCCACTGTGTAAAATGTGTACCGTTCATAATATAGAAGGGCAAGAGATTGTATTAGAGAATGTATTAGTTCTCCTTGTTTTGTGAGGAAGGTCTTTTTTTTTTTTTGTTGTTTTTTTCAATTGTATGTATTATTACATTATAAAACAATAAATAGCATATATAAAAGAAAAATACTTTATTGAACCTACTCTACTTAACTGCAGAAGATGATGCACGACCAGGATAAATGCCCCCATTGTTAAAATGCGCTTACTCTCTTGACAGTGATTGGAAGGTAAATTGCCAGGCTTTTGCTTTATCCTAATAGTTGAAAGCTTATGCAAAATCAAAGTGTAGTCCCCTAAAGCCCAAATGCCCAACCTGTGGCCCTTTGGAACTTATTGTGCAGCCCCTGAAGAGTCTGTTTTTTGGTGCTTACTCAAGCCAGGGAAGGAAACATACTCTTTAGACAGCTTGGTTTGGTTTATTTCTTTTACACACTATTGAACTTTTTATGTGCTTGTCTATTCCTCTTCATGTTTTATTTTTTTTCCTCCGATATTTTTTAGTACTAAGAGAAGTACAGTATCAAATGTGGCACAGGATTGTAAGGTTGTAAGGGGGCTGTAGAGAGCACAAATGTGGAAATGTTTGCTTGTAATAGCAGTGATCTCTTCCAGTCTCATGTAACATGTCTCTAGTCTATGGCAGTCTCCAACGGCATGATCCCAGCTTCCAACTCTTACAGCATGTTCACGCTCTCAGAAATTTGCCTATAGCATACCTGCAATTTCTGACCATCTTCTGTTGCATCTCTGTAGCTTACTGTAACATTCCTTTAACTTGCCCTTTGATTATGTCAGGGGCTCATGTGAGGCCAGTTCACATCTGTCCGGTACGTGGCATTTTAGGAGCGTGTCAGGTGCGCTACCATTGAACTCGCATTTTTTAATGAAGGTGCACCAAAGATGTATCATGCATTTTTCCTGCACTGCACCTAAAATGCACATAAAATGCACAAGTGTGAACAGGGCCTTAACCCTCACAACAGTTCTACCACTCTCTAGGTTCCTCATTAAGGTGCATCCTTTCTCTCATCATGGTACTTGACAGTGGTGAATAATAAAAAAGGTAATAATAGTAATAATTTTAAATAATATATATTTGAATACATTTAATACCATACTAAGCTTCAGAAAATACTCTTCAATCTGACCATAGTGTCACGAATCATAGCCAGGTTCCCTTCCCACATTCCGTAATAACACTCAGAACTAGTTAAAGAGATTATTCACAGTGGCAGCAAAAATGAAAGGATATTCACTGGCAGCCGAGATGCTGACCTTTCGCATCCAGCTAAAGTCAGGATTGATTTAAACACTAACTCTCAAGAGCAAGCCTTTCATTTCATTTTATTCTAACTGGTCTATTTTAATAAATGAGTAGCCACATCCTGCAAACTCATATCTGCAGGACCAAAATAGGTTAAGTGCAATTAAGCATAATTTACCTTTGGCTTGCTTCATGGACTGATTTCTTGTGGAACAGATGTTCAGGCATTTTCAAGATGCATATTTATTACAATCAGAGCTCAACATCAACATATAAAACTTACCCTAAGAGACATAGGATGATTGCTCATATGTCTGTCAATGGAAGTCTTCCTGTCATTCCAAAATGTGAATTGAAGCACGAGACCACTGCTGAAAGTTCCAGATATAACTTTATTCCTGATTGCGTTGCACTGTCAACAGATACAAAATAAAGTGCTTCGCAAAAATGAATAAATTAGAAAAATTCATATAAATATATAAAATTCATGTGAATGTACAACCAAATAAAAAAAGTGCAAGTACAAAAGATATAAAATAAAGAGTCCCAGATAATATTAAAGTGCTGCATGTCAAAGTCTATAAAACAAATGGAGTAATATAGCCACTTAGATCCTCCAACAAGTGAATAGATTCTACACCACTGTGTGCACCTGCAATAGCAAACTGCTTACCATCAGATCCTCTGACCTGAAAAGAAGGAGGTCTGGCTGCGCTATAAGTGAGAAATGCTACACAGATTGATGGATGTTAGCTTCTCAGCGTAACACTCATAGCACGTTCCAGCGGCAACAGCATTTTTCTGAAAATACACCAGTCCATGATATGCAGGAGGAAGAAGATCTCCTATGGTGTCGTACAAAAAATCAATTTTTATTAAAATAAGAAAGGTACTTACACACATAAAAAGTGTAAGAGCATTTCACTGACTATAAAACTCAAGTGATGCCTCTGTGGGCGTGAAGAGGTCACCGCTGTAGCTCCGCCTGGTGTGTTTCATCCCATGAGACTTCTTCACTGCGGCAACAGAATATAGCGGTGATGTTGCTAACACAGTATATATATAAACACAACCCACAGAGACTACTAGAGGGTGCTTCCATTGACCAGCCCCAGATTTAAGTGCCATATTACTGAACCCCAGGGCGGAAAACTTGGTTAAAATGACAATGAAAGGTGAAAGATAAAAAATAAAATCAAAAATCGAAATAAAATGAATTATATTTCCTCACAATTGGAGGAAAGCTTCAACCCATTGAGCATGTTGCAAATCTAATTAAACAAAAGAAACAATACTGGTAATTGAAAAATAATAGCGCCGTTGTCTAGAGAGTCAAAATAGCAGCATATATAACAAATACATCAAAAATAATATGTAAGAGAAGTGAAAATAAATAAAATAATTGTTAAAAAAAATGAAAAATTAGTAAATAAATAAAAATATAAAATACTGGTAAGTAGGAGAGCTGAAGTAAGTTGACAAACTAGTGGACCAACATTAGCATCTAACTAAAGTCTAACTAGTGTTTGCTTTGACCACCTGGGGCACCTGGAGGACCATTAGTGGAATAGAATCAATTACTTCAAGGGCAGGAAAGTACATATATTTTTTCCTTCAACCCCTGATTACCGGTACTCCAGCTTATTGAAAGGACACTAGTAATATGAGATTTGAAACTGGACACAGATTGCTTGCTGGTAATGCCAGACGTGTCCTCTTTATACCCCATTATGCCTCATGACAGAGCTATGATTTGAGTAAAACATTTCTTGGATAAGGTTGATACACTTTGCTATCTTCAAAAAGAGTTTATTTTAGAGATGCTAGATTTTTGTATGCACCATAACTATTTCTGGTATGGTGCTCAATTTTATCTGCAAAAAATAGGGGTCGCAATGGCGCCAAATTCACTCTCTGTGTGGTCAATCTGTTCATGGCCCACTGGGAGGAAAGTGCTATTTTTGGGATCCCCTGTTGGGAGGTCCTTTTTACAGTGTTGATACATAGAAGACACCTTGATAATATGAAGTAGCACAGAGACTGAACTTCATCAATTTATGACCAATCTTAATTTAAACACATTAGGCATTAGATAGAATTAGGAGTTCTGCACATTTGAAATCAATTTTCTCGATCTGACGGTTCAACGGGAAGGGAATGGTTTTGTTATAAAAAATTTTGTTTTTTAAATGGACCGTAACCATTATATACCGTTGCAAAGCTGCCATCACACTTCTTAGTTAAAAGGTGTCCCACAGGGACAGTTCCTCCGACTTCGGCAAAACTGCTCCCATTTGGGAGAATTTATGACACAGGCGGCAGTTATTAAACAATGCTTTTTTAATAAGGGCTAATTTGCCCAGGATTTAGATGCTACTCTGCAGCAGGTAGCCTCTCTTGATAGGGAGGACCTACTGTTGCCTCAAACTAGGGATGTAAATACCTTTACTTATGAGTGGTCTTTTTCCAATCACCCCAAGGAGTTAAAAAGGCACACGTTTTGAGACATTTGGTGGCACCTAATGTCATTGACAGACCATTACGCCCTTGTTCTTTGGGGACTTGAAGGGTTTCTATCCCTGTCACAGATGTTCTGTATATAGAACTTGTGGAACAGTCAGGACTGTTATATATCTTTTACAATGCTCCTGCAATTTTACAGTATGTGGGCAGGACTAAAAGGGCCTTACTGGTCAGGATTGGGGAGCATATCACTAACCTCCAAAAGGGTTTCTATGATCACAGTTTATCTTAACATTGTGCATTTTGCCATTAAAAATCATAGGGATCCATCTTGTTTGTAACTGGTGGGCATAGAAATTTTTTTCTTTTCAAATATTTTTATTGGTAACAATCAATGAACAGTAACAAATAATCAGTTGCGGTAGGATAAGAGAAGGGGGTAGAGTGAAGGGGGAAAAACAGGTTAGTTGGAGAAGTAAGAGAGGAAAGGCAAGGGCTGCCAGGTGAAGGGGACGGGGATGTCGCATGGGCTTCCATCAGGTTTGGTTAAGGACCCTGGGGGATAGGGGAGGTTAAGGTTCTAAGAGGTGTTTATCAAAATCCAGGGGAAAAAAGTGTTCGATCCATGGCTGCCATATTTTAAGGTGTTGGGGGACTCTGTCTAAGATTGTGGCTTCGATTTTGTTGTGTATCATAGCTTGGGTGATTCTATTTTTGGTTTCTTTGAAATTCAATGTTAGGGTTTTCCAAGCCTTAGCTATCGTATGCTTGGCCGCTGTAGTAAGATGTAGGAGGAGGCGGTTTTGGGCTCCAGTACAGTCAATCGTGATGTGATTCAACAAAGCAAGAGCTGGATTGGGGTCTAAGGGAACTTGGAGTAGTGTAGAGGCCATCTGGAAGATAGAGGTCCAGAAAAGCTGCATGATCGGGCATGACCACCATATGTGGATGTGTGTGCCTCTTTCTCCGCAACCATGAAAGTATACTGGGAGATAGCCAAGCAAGAATTTATTAATCCTTGCAGGGACCAAATACCACTTCATAAGGACTTTGTAGTTTGCTTCAAGTGCTATAACGTTTTGGGAGGAGGCTTTTGTATTGGTCCATATGTTTGTCCAGTCCTCTGCTTCTAGATCTATTGCTAGGTCCATTGAGTAACATATGGTGGTAGGCTAGTTGGAGGGGATGTGAAGTGACTATACAGATGGGAAATGATGCTCGGGGCATATGGATCCGAGTCGTAAATGTCTTCATAAAGGGAGAGGCTGTCTAGTGACATGTGTGTGCCTATTATTGTCTTGGTAAAATGGGCAATCTGAAGGTAGAGGAAGCACTCATTGGAAGGGAGTTGTGCTTGCTTTTGTAGGGCTGGGAAAGTTTTTGTAGGGTGTCGCTGTTGACTAGGTCACATATGCCTTGAAGTCCTGATTGGCCCCAGACTTGGAAGGAAGTTGGGTCTGTAAAGGCTGGGTAAAAACTTGGGTGGTTGAAAAAGGAGAGTAAAGAAGTGTGTGGGGATATTAGTTTTTAGTGGTTCTCATAATTTATCCCAGAGTCTAAGAGCTTGTTGCTTGACGACAGGATTTGTTATGGGACCCCGTGTTGTGTTGGACATCAATGACAGGTTGTTTACTGCCAAGGGGTGAAGATCCATTGCTTCCAAGCTGGCCCACACTGGGGTCTCGGATTGTGCATGGTATAATGCATACTGAGCCAATTGGGCTGCGTGGAAATATTGTGCAAAAATAGGGATTCCCAGATCACCGCTGAGTCTGCTACGGAGCAGTATGGACCTTGATACCCTAGGTTTTATGGGGCCCCATATATACTTAAATACTCTTGATTGTATAACCCGGTGGAACTAAGGGTGAATTGCAATAGTGAGGACTCTATAAAAGGTATAGGAGTTTCGGTAGTAGTGACATCTAGACAGCCTTGATGCGGCCCAACCAAGAAACGCATAGCTGCTGCCAAGTGGCCAGTAAGGCGGTGAGATGAGACAGCATAGGGAGGTAGTTTGTCTGAAAGAGTTGTGCTGGATTGCTCATTAATTTTATATCTAAGGGGCATAAAGAATTTTTTACCACACTGGAGGGGCAGTAATAACATTCGAGTGATTTCCAAACGAGAAACTCATTGGATTATATAAGTTTTTACTTACTGTTCCTCAGCACTCAATGTGGAGTTGGACATCTATTACTTCATTAACACTAGTTAGGCTTTGGTTAGATGCTAATGTTGTCCACTAGTTTGTCAACGTACTTAGTATTTTTTATTTTTATTTTTTTTACTAATCTTTTTTCATACATTTTTTAACTTATTATCTTATATATTTTAACATCTCTTAGATATTATTTTTGATGTATTTGTTATATACACTGCTATTTTTACTTTACTCTCTAGATGACACTATCAAAATCAACTGCCGCTGCTTTAAAAGTGACACACAATAACTCTAAAACAAAATTGAAATATCTTCCAATCTGAGGAGGTGCTGTGATAAACTCATATACAATACAATAATAAATACAACAGTAAACAAAATAAATCCACCCAGTGCTAAAACAAATGTAATAAAGTGATCACAAACTCAAACTAAAGTCCAAAAATGGCCATAAATATAATCCACACTTGGATGTTAAATTATCTTTTTCCCCCCAGTAACTTCTCACACCACCACGGGTGTTCTCCCACACCCTTTATATAAGACACGCCCTCACTAACTATGTATGCCTCTCGTAAAAAATCATTGGCATAAATCGTTTGTAAAAAATGTGGGGCCCCCCCACCTTTCTTCCGTGTGTAGGCTGAGTCATTGGCGTCACACGGTCCTCCTCCACATCACATCTAGTACATCCCTTCCAGATTAATGAATGACCTCACTTTCGGTTGCCATGTAGCTATGCCCCAATGTGTTTTGCCCTTCTGGCTTCAACAAAATCAACAAAGTCAGAATATCGAAGTGCATTGGGTTGTGGCTACAGGGCAACTGAAAGTGACGTCAAACCCCGATCCCAAAGTGACCCACTGGATGAGGACCGAGTGAGACACAGATGGCTTGTGGGTAGTTTTTACTTTATATTAATAAAGTTTTTATTACGCTATGTATTACACTAAGTATTATGCTATGCGAGTCCCCCTTCTTTTCAACATATGTTGTTGGAGCAATTTGAAAAAGATTGTGACTGTCTGGTACATCTGAAGAAAGGTGGGGGGCCCCCATGTTTTATACAAGCAATTTATGCCAATCATTTTTATGAGAGGCATATATAGTTGGCAAGTGCTTTATATATACAACTACTTTTCCACACTACAGTCCTCCAAACAAGAGAAAGGAGATGTCATTTCATGTTTTCTGAATTATAAGAGCTTTAGTGACCCCTCTCAACATTCTGTGCACACCCTTCCTCTACAGTTCTTCGACTGAATATAGCTACAAATTCCCAAAGGCAACCCAAGGAAGCAAAAAAAATAAGAAAGACATTGACACAATAACACAATTTGTAAACACTCAAGATTAATGCTGCCCCCTGTGCCCTACTGCCCCAGGTATTTGCCCATGAATACCATTATAGCTCTGCCTGTATGTACTTTTATGTTCAAATTTTATGTATGGATAAGATGTCCCTTTCTCTTAAGTATATGGTATATTAAGAATGATGAGAATACTTTCTCCTAATGAAAATTAAAGTTGACTAATGGATGGAACTAGTGGATAAACAAATGACAAATGCCAAATTGATGACAAATGTAATCCCTATTAGTATGCATACATGTGATCATTTTTAGTTCTATATTTAATAGATCCCCTTCTCAGGGAAGAACTTCACCTTACCTGTCAAATTTCACACACTCATTTCCAGCCTTTGCCATTTCAGACATTGGCTGCTTCCTCTGCTAGGGTCTGGCTATCATGAAAGATGTATAACTTCAACATCTGCTGTGCCAAAGGTTGTGTATCTTTTGTTCTGATACGTGCCTCAAAAATATCACAGATCAATTCCTTTAACTGCAATTCTCTTTTTCTTTTGTTGTTGAGTTGTATCAAAGTGAATATGCAGAGACTTGTTAACCTTCAATAAAGTCAGTTAGGATGGCAGAGAAAAAGGTAGAGGGGAGGAACTAGTCACAGTTGATAGTCAGGTACAATCAGCTCCTCTGTAGATGGAAGGAGAACATTTTATTTTAGTGCTCCCTAAAAGAAAATATTTTCTGAAAGTTGAAAGGAAAAATATCAAAACAGTTTAAATAAAAGCTGCACTCCTCACAGCACTTCACCTTTAGATAATAGCTCAAAGTGGTCTACTATAGAAATTGGCTTGCCAAAACCAAATATGAGGATACAGGGGTTGATTTACTAAAGGCAAATAGACAATAGGCAAGTGCAGCTGTTCCAGAGCTTATTAATTGAGGTTAAACTTCACTTTGCAAAAAATACCCAATCACATGCAAGGAAAATTTAAAAAACAGCCTTTTTGCTTGCATATGATTGGATGATGGAATTCAGCAGAGCTTTTCCTCATTTACTAAGCTCTGGAGCAACTGCTCTCGAAGAGTGCAACTGCACTTTGCAAAGTGCACAGTCTATTTCCCTTTAGTAAATTGACCCCTCAAAGTCACCAGCACTCCAAATGGAAACATCTTAAATATTTATTGTAAAGGCAGGGTCACATAGGTCATAAGAAACCAATGTTTAATTCTGTAAGACAGGGGTAGGCAACCTTAAAGGGGTGGAGATCTACCTGAACAACATGGGAGAAGTCAAATATCACCAGGCACAGTGTCGCCTCCTCACAACAGTTTAAATCTGTAATTGCCGTACTACCGTGTCACAAACATGTGCATTGCACGGCAATCATGGGTTTAAATCTGGTGGTGAGGAGGCAACATATCACCGCCTCACCACCTGTCAAATACACTCAGATGGCTTTTAAGAGGATTAGCCATGCTGCTGCTCTTGTGAATGAGCCATTCGTTGCATTCGGCAGCGGCACTCTTAGGGCTCGTTCACACGTAAAACCTTGTGGTTGAGTTGCGGTTTTACCCTACCCCTTTAGCTGCTGAGGCCAAAGGTGAACACATGCTTCAGCAGGATATAAGCACCCTGTTGCTTTTGGTGCATGCTAACGCCTGGAAATAACGAGTAAATTGGGCCACTCCGCATGGGACATGAGCCAGCACTATGGAGGCAATGGTTTATGTTGCTCTTGCTCCCTACTACAGCTCCAAGTAGTCCGTCTGCATTGCACTCTGTTTGATGCTCTGGGATGGCAGGTCCGCAAGCCCAGACAGCAGTCTACCAGTCACCTGTCCCTGATGAACTGGTAGATCGCGATCTACAGGTTGCTGACCCCCGCTGTAAGAGGATGATATGCGCATTTGCCAATGCACAGAACAAAGATCATCTCTAGTCACTTGCATGTGCTAATTCAAAGGGGCACACTGCACATATGTATGTGTATGCAAGCACACAGTCAGGAAGTTGCTGGGTGGTCTTCGGCTGTTAACCTGCAAATTGAACCCTAAACCTGTTCCTGAGACCTGCTTTTTCGTTGATGATTTGGCTTGCCCTTAGATATAACCTCACTCTGCCTTCCTCCTTTTCATATTGGCTAGTTCAGGGGCATGACTTATCTCTGTCTATCTCTGCTGGTTCCTGCTTTGACCCCAGCTAGTTCTTGACCAAGGCTTGTTAGCAGGTTAGGGTCATCAGCAGGCAGGCAAGGAGGTACAAGATTAGAGATAGGAACAAATTCAGATGGAAGGCCAGGGTCTTCAGCAGGCAAGCAATGAACTACCAATTCAGCAGGTAAAAAGAAAGTCAGAGAAGTAATATATAAGAGTAGCCAATAAAGGAGAAACTACAAGCAGGTCAGGAAGAGTGGATAATAAGCAGAGGTGGGTCAGGCTGCAAGAAAACAGCTGAAGATCAGTCAGCACTGATGCCTAGTAAGGTTGAGCCTTAAATAGTTTGCTTGGCCAACTCCAGTGTGTATGTATGTCCACTTATGCACATGAATATGTACACACACCTGCATACAAATGTAAACTCAACCACAAACAAGAGAAAGCAGAACACTGGTACACATATGTCTAGGTGCCCTTTTCAGCTGGCCAACAGAACTTCCTGAACATATTGCTTATTTTGGGGAAGTTTTTTTTCTGCTACAATTATAGTTCCCAACATATATTAACAAAATGCAGGGTCTCGCAATATAAAGTTATCTAATTAGTCAAGATACTCTCCTGCTTTTCTGTATAGTTTTTCAAGAGCTGCTGCTTTAAAAAATTCCATCAGTGAATGCCCAATGCGCCTAAGCAACATGGGCTAACTGACTGGTTTTGTCTAGGGGATTGGAGAGCCAAGATATACTCACTTCTTATGCGTTGGACTGCTTCTGATGTTATCATGCCCATAGACCGGCTTTGGATATAAGGAAGTCAATAACGGCCCACCGCTAGATGTCGGAGAGTGACGTTTTCCACTGTGTGTGAAAAAAAAAAAACATTTTTGCCCGGAGCTGGGCTTTACATTTCCCAACTTCCCTTGCAAATTGAATGGCCTATTTGCCTTTAATAAATCAACTCCAGAATATTTGAATATAAAGACTGATAAACCAAATTAGCAGTCATTTAAGAAGCAAGTTTTAAAATGTTCCAGAAAAACCCTTAAGCTTGCTTTTGCAAGAAAGTCCTTTTCGGTCACCATCCTATTTAAAAGAAGCTTTGCAGCCACACCAAATCCTGCTGAGTCGCTCATCACCTTTGGAAATTCAAATAGTGCAAACGTAAGAAGAATTACAAGGTATTCCCGCGCTGAGAAAAGGCGATAACATTGTGTATCTTTCCCAACATTTCTCCACTGGGTTTAATTAAGATACCTCAGTGCTTAGCGTGGGAGTTTCTGTGTACTCAGTAATAGAATATAAAGCTTGCCTCTTCAACAAGAATGTTTTTATAGGTCAGAAATGAAATATAAGGTTTACATTCTGAAAGCTAATTTAATGGGCAAAAAACATTGGAGTAAGCAAAGTGTCACAGTATTTTATACTCCTGTTACGCTGTTTACTACTTAAATATCTTGATTTGTCCCTAGATTATTACAATTAAAAAATAAAATCAGCATATAATTATGTTTAATACCCTATGCAATTCAGCAGTTATTTAACAATATGATGACTGCAAATGTGTGTTTGTAGAGATTTGATGTTAGCATTTGTTTTTACAGATGTGCTTGAATAAATTGTATATGCTGTATGTTAATGCAAGGTTGTTCAGAACAATCACACATTGGGGGTTATTTACGAAAGACAAATCCTCTTTGCACTACAAGTGCACTTGGAAGTGCAGTCGCTGTAAATCTGAGGGGTAGATCTGAAATGAGGGGAAGCTCTGCTGATTTTATCATCCAATAATGTGCAAGCTAAAATGCTGTTTTTTATTTTCCTTGCATGTCCCTCTCGGATTTACAGTGACTGCACATCCAAGTGCACTTATAGTGCACTTGTAGTGCAAAGTGGATTTGCCTTTCGTAAATAAACCCCATTGCCACAATGCTTTGTAATAGGCAGAAGAATTTTGTATACTGCCACATGGAGAATTCTACTTCATATAATTAGTTGTGGGCTTATTTAACCTTTCATTCCAAAGCATGTATTGACAGGATCACTTAGTGCTCCTGTTTCTCATTCCTGCATCTGGGGTTTTGGCTATGGCACTCTCCTTGTCTGTCTGTTCACCTGCAGGCTGATTAATGTAATCAGTCTTTGGGTGGAAACCAAGCCTGTTATAAGCCAGCTCAAACCTCATTTGGGTGCTTGTGATAGAGAGTGATACATGTGTTGTTCCTGATCCAGCTCCCTGTCTGTCTGCCCTGCTCTACTAGTTTTGGATTTCCCTGTGTATGACTTTGGACTGGATTATTGGACCATTCCTTAAACTCAGCCTGTCTTTTTACTTGGACTGTCATAGAACCACGTTATCTGTCTGCTAACCGCAAGTATCTATTGTATTTGCTTTGCTCAGTTTGCAAGTGCCCTGGTGTGGTGGCAGGCACTATAGCATTGTGTATAAGTCCTGGGGGCAGCCGAGTACCAGTAGGCCTGCTTGCCTTATGGGAAAGGGGGCTGCTATAGGTTAAGCACACAGTAGCCAGCTATAGTGTCTGACCACGTGTGTTGGGGTAGACATGAGGTAGACATGACATGTATATGCCTCAATTTGCCTTTTCAAATAATATCGATGTATAGTTATTGATAATCTCACCTAATATTTACCCAAAATTTGCCCATAATACAATGGTAAACATTAACCAGCTTCCTTTCTCCTTTGATATCAGCCCTCATGTTTGGTGTGCCAGGCTGATGAGCTGTGAGAGGGGAGACACTGTGTTTTTTAAATTAAAAAATAAAAAATAAATTCAACCCTTCTAGCACAGCAAATGTGTATTTAAGCACAGTTGGACAGTAACATGGACAGTTACAATTGGCAGATTCACTTGCTGGCTATGCAGATTTTCAGTTTAAGGCCTCGTTTATGTACTGAAGTGTACTGAAGTGTACAGCTGTGAGAAGGACCATGTTTGCCCGCATGGGATGCACAGGTGTTCTGAGCATATGGATGCAGGCAGTCCCATTCATATAATTTGGGATACAGCGGTTGCATAGACACAATCACTGCTTCCAAATTTGTCAGCCATGTGGGTGCATGAGGGAGCATGTCCCTAGACTCACACTGTCCGCGTTCAGGGATATACACAGTCAATAGTCAATGGTGGGCAAATTGTGGTAGTAAATTGTGGGCAAAAGCTGAGATCAGGAGCCAGTGCAATGGGATGATGAGCCATGCCCAGCCACGCCTCTCTGTCCTATCTCCAGCGCTGACATCAGCCCAGGCTGCCAGTGTTTGGCATCCTGTGGCTGCAGGAACCCTGAGTGTCCCAAAACATTGTGCATCATTTAGCCAAACTCCCCACCCAAGCGGATGCCTTTGGAGTATGCACCTTGCTCTGTGCCATGATCCCTATCCCTCCAACCCCTGGTGGGTCTGACAAGCACTGTACCACTTATATGTAAGTTACCATTTGTCTCAATAAACTTGTATATTTTCTTCCAATGCTGCTCTTAGAGTGGCGCTCTGTGTTTGTTTTCCCACTCTTCAGGGATACACACCCACATAGATGTCAAATTGGGAGCAATAGCTGTGTCCATGCAGCTGCTGCTTCTCAATTGACATGAATGAGACTGCCTGTACGCAGATTGACGGAACATCTGTGCATCCCTTGCTGGCAAGCATGGCTCCCTTGCATGGATGTATTCTTAAGCACACCTGTGTGAATGAGGCCATCCTGTCCATGTGAGATTTAATAACTGTTTATTGGAAGTTGCACTTGCTTGGTTCACATTACTGCATGTCTTATTGTAAATAGGGTGAATCTGACTGTGATATGCAGGATGAATCCTATTGAATCTTACTTGGGCAAAAATATATTATTTACTCACACGGCAAACTGCCTTATGATTAAACTATTAATAACTACACCTACCCCACATATTGGGGTTGATTTACTAAAAGACAAATAGACTGTGCACTTTAAAAAGTGCATTTGGACTCTGCAAGAACAGTTGCTCCAGAGCTTAGTAAATGAGATAAAGGTTCACTTTGCAAAGAATACCCAATCATGTGCAAGGAAAATAAAAAAAATAGCATTTTTGCACATGATTGGATAATGGATCTCAGCAGAGCTTATGCTCATTTACTAAGCTCTGGAGCAACTTCTCACGCAGAGTGCAACTTTATTTGCCTTTAGTAAATCAACCTCATTGTTCTTTTGGGCACACAAGGCTATCTTTTCCTTGCTATATTCCCTATACAATTCATCAGTTAATTAACAATGTGATGGCTGCAAATGTGTGAGTATGTAGAGATTTGATGTCGGCTTTTGTTTTTGCAGTTGTGCTTGAATAAATTGTATATGCTGTATGTTAATGCAAGGTTGTTCAGAACAATGACACATTGTCACAGCGCCTTGGAAGAAACAGCATAAGAATTTTGTATACTGGCATTTAGATAGAGCATTCTACTTTATATAATTAGTTGTGGGCTTACTTAACCCTTCATTCCACGTCTGCATATGCCTTATGGATCAGTGCAACTAAATTTGCCTCCTCATACTGTATAATATCAAAGCATAGTTAATATTCATTTCATTCAACATTTACCCAAAACTTTCCAAATACAATCATAATTTACAACGATGTAATATATATAATATACAGTATATACTGCATATATATACATATCAGCTGTTATCCAATTTGACCAGTGTTAGTTTTGAAACAGCATTTGTTATTGTAGATCAGCGGTTCTCAACCTGGGGGTCGATTGCTGATTCTCCAGGGGGTCGCGAATGCTGGCCGAGATGCTGGCCGAGACGGACCCGAAGTTACTGCCGGAGTCCGTCCGTCTCGGCCAGCGAGATGTCACTTCCTGCCATCTTGGTCGCCGCCATCTTGGTACTCTCGTCCACAGTAATGCTTAGACTTAGAAGTCGGCAAGCGGACATCTTTTTACACCCACCGAAGTCCGCTTGCTGCAGATGAGTGTACCAAGAGGGAGGCAACGAAACACCTGAAGAAGAACACCTGTGACATCTGGTAAGTCAGACACACAGGAGAAGCTGACAAGATAACATTTTTTTCATTATGTTACTTAACATTTATATATATATAAATATAATATATATATATATATATATATATATATATATATATATATATATATATATATATATATATATATATATATATATATATAAATGTCCCAGTTGGTTCCTCAAAAGTGTTTATTCTGTGCCAGTGCTAGATACATGTTTAGGTGCTATACACTTTGTGTATCTAGCACTGGCACTGAATAACCACTTTTGAGGAACCAACCGGGACGTTTATATATAAATAAGTGGTGGGGGTGCAAACAAACTGAAAAAATCAGAAAAAAACCCCCCATTAAAACACCGCAACTGTGCCATCAAATGCAGCCACTGTGCCCATCAATTGTCACCACTGTGCCAGCAAACGCCGCCACTATGCCATCAAACGCAGCCACTGTGCCCTTTAATTGTTGCCACTGTGCCAAACGCAGCCACTGTGCCCATCAATTGTCGCCACTGTGCCAGCAAACGCTGCCACTGTGCCAGCAAACGCAGGAACTGTGCCCTTTAATTGTTGCCACTGTGCCAAACGCAGGCACTGTGCCCATCAATTGTCACCACTGTGCCAGCAAAAGTCCCACTGTGCAGCCACTGTGACCATCAATTGTCACCACTGTGCCCATCAATTGTTGCCACTGTGCCAGCAAACGCCGCCACTGTACCAGCAAACGCGACCAACGAAAATAATTTTACTGTTAGGGGTTCCCACAACTTGGGAAATTTTATCAAGGGGTCACGGCACTAGAAAGGTTGAGAACCACTGTTGTATATAAAAAGTGCAGATTTCCTCCTGCAATTCATACTTTTTATGATACCATTTTATTTACAAATACCACACAAATATAAGACATTATCTCTGCATTTGAATATTTGCATATAAATGGCAAAAAAAAATAGGATTGGCAAAACTGGTTAATGGGAGCATGTGAAGGACTTAATTAGGGCTGATTAGTGTTAATCAAAGGGTAATGTTAAAAAAAGGGGGGTGTGGCTTGCGTGCATATGAGATGGCAGACTAAGCCATGAGCTCTCTCCAGCTGACCGGACACCCACAGCACAAGAACCGAAATACCGCACCATCGAGTACCAGCCGCGGCTCCCTTACTCACACTGAGCCCGCAGACATGATATCCTGCAAAAGGAAAAATGAACGGGGCTGGAAAAAGCTTACAGCTTTCTTCATCCAGGCTGCTCATCAGCATGAAAGGAGGCAAGATGGCGCCACCGACAAGACCTCACAGAACTCTGCATCATACACAGACTTGCCTAATGCTGATCCATAGGAAATAGACAGGGGAAAGAATTACTCATCAGCTCACCATTCTCCTCCATCCACTCTGGTTTCACAGAGCCCAGCAAAATCCAGGATGCGGATGGATTTTCCACATCAGGCCAAGGCCGCAGTGAGTACAGATCTTCCTTATATGAATATATCATCCCTGCAATCTTCCATAGCAGCATTCCCCACCTCAGGACAATCTGTCCTAGACACCACAATGAAAGACATGCTTTATGGATAAAAGCAAAATTGGCAGACCTAGAAGACCACTCTCGCCGCAATAACATCAAAATTTGTCCATCCCTCCTACAGAGCTACATAAATATGCCAACAACCTATTCTCCATGATCGTGCCTGAATTGTCTCTGTTAGACATGACTGTCGACCGTATTCATAGAATACCTAAACCTCACCACTTAGAGGATGCGATCCCAAGGGATGTACTCCTGCGAGTTCACTTTTACCAAGCCAAGGAGCAAATTCTGACCAAAGCCAGAATACTAAACCCACTTCCAGCACCATACTCAGAACTCTTTGCGGACTTGTCCCAATAAACTCTTTAAATGAGGAGGCAACTAAAAACAGTGACTAAAGCTCTTAACAACCACAAGCTAATCTATAAATGGCGTCACCCGGCCACTTTCCTATTCACCCAAAATGAATTAATGAGTAACTTGTATAGCGCTACCTATGCGAACTGAATTACCTCAGGGTGCTTTTTGCTGCCGGTGTCCATCTGCAGTATAGCGCGGTCCTTGCCCCATGGGGTCCCGACACGCTTACAAACACATACACATACAACATACACATATTTGGCCAATTTTTAGACAGGATCTAATTAACCTACCAGCATGTCTTTGGAGTGTGGGAGGAAACCGGAGTACCCGGAGGAAACCCACGCAGGCACAGGGAGAACATGCAAACTCGTGGAAACCACAAATACAAATTTAAATAAATGCTCATACCCTCATCAGGCTAATCATCAGCCTCAGCTCTTGTTTTCCTACAGCCTACGCTTGAACTTTCCCTCCAGATTTGTTCAGCGCTGACAAAGTTATATGCTGCAGATTTATTTTTTTCCCCTTTTTCTTTTTTAGTGTTTATTGTTCACTGTTCACTCTTAGCTGAACTAATTTTCTTGCAAATTACAGGAACCATAAGTGAAACACTTCAATTCATTGTCTAACGCTTTCCTTATCATACTTTAGACTAAGGATGAGCCGAACAACCCCCCACCCCCCCGGTTCGGGTTCGCACCAGAACACGTGAACAGGCAATAAATTCGGACGAACACGCGAACAACGTTAAAGTCTATGGGACACGAACATGAAAAATCAAAAGTGCTCATTTTAAAGGCTTATATGCAAGTTATTGTCATAAAAAGTGTTTGGGGACCTGGGTCCTGCCCCAGGGAACATGTATCAATGCAAAAAAAGTTTTAAAAACGTCAGTTTTTTTGGGAGCAGTGATTTTAAGTGAAACAATAAAAATAAAATATTCCATTAATTATTGTGACTGGGGGGTGTCTACAGTATGCCTGTAAAGTGGCACAGTTTTCCCACGTTTAGAACAGTACCACAGCAAAATGACATTTCTAAAGGAAAAAATGTAATTTAAAACTGATTGCGGCTGTAATGAATTGTCGGGTCTCGGCAATATAGACAAAACTCATTGAAAAAAATGGCATGGGTTCCCCCCAGTCCATTACCAGGCCCTTCGTGTCTGGTATGAATATTAAGGGGAACCCCAAACCAATTTTTTTTTTAAATTGCGTGGGGGTCCCCCCAAAATCTATACCAGGCCCTTCAGGTCTGGTATGGGAATTAAGGGAAGCCCTGCGCCAAATTTAAAAAAATGGTGTAGGGCCCCCTCAAAATCTATACCAGACCCTTATCTGAGCATGCAACCTGGCAGGTCGCAGGAAAAGAGGGGAGATGAGAGAGTGGCCCCCCTCCTGACCCATACCAGACCACATGCCCTCAACATGGGGAGGGTGCTTTGGAGCCCCACAAAGCACCTTGTGCACCTTGATCCCCAAATCCCGGCCTCTCCCCCATGTGAATTGGTAACAGGAACATCGTACCCCTACCATTTCACAAAAAAGTGTCAACAATAGTAACAAAGACAGGAGACACTTTGGGACAAGTCCTTTATTAAAAAATAAAAAAATAAAAATGTCCCAAGATGTAAATCCATTTGATGTCGCCCGACGAGGCGGAAAAAGAAAAAACGCAACAGGGAGGATCCATGGGAGGATCTCGCCGAGTGACGCTTCTTCTCGGTGACAGCTGTTATATAGCTGAGGGCGGGGCCACTCAGTGACATAAACGGACGACCCCGCCTTCCTCTGACGTCACGTGGCCCCACAACCACTGGGCAAGGGTTGTGGGGATCAGGCCCTTGTCCCCATCAATATGGGGACAAGGTGCTTTGGGGGGCTACTCCAAAGCACCCTCCCCATGTTGAGGGAATGTAGCCTGGTACAGTTCAGGTAGTTGCTCTCTTGTCCCCCCTCTTTTACTGCAGCCTGCCAGGTTGTGTGCTCGGATAAGGGTCTGGTATGGATTTTGGGGGGACCCTACGCCATTTTTTAAAAATTTTGGCACAGGGTTCCCCTTAAAATCCATACCAGACTTTCAGGTCTGGTATGGATTTCGGGGGGACCCCTACGCCAATTTTTATTTGGCGCAGGGTTCCCCTTAATATCCATACTAGACCTGAAGGGCCTGGTAATGATTTTGGGGGAACCCCCATGAAATTTTGTATTTAATTTTTTGGATCGGTGTTTCCCTTACTATTCATACTAAACCCAAAGGGCCTGGTAATGGACTGAGCGGGGTGGAACCCATGCCTCTACAATGCTGAGACCCGACAATTCATTACAGCTACGATCAGTTTTAAATGACTTTTTTCCTTTTAGAAATGTCATTTTGCTGTGGTTCTGTTCTAAACACGGGGAAACTCCGCCACTTTACAGGCATACTATAGACACCCCCCAGGCACGATATTTAAAGGAATATTTCATTTTTATTGTTTCACTTTAGGCATTATTAAGATCACTGTGCCTGAAAAAAACATCCGTTTTTAAAACTTTTTTTGCATTGATACATGTCCCCTGGGGCAGGACACAGGTCCCCAAACACTTTTTATGCAATAAATTGCATATAAGTCTTTAGAATGAGCACTTTTGGTTTTTCATGTTAATGTCACATAGACTTTAACGGTGTTCCGCGGCTTTCGAATTTGCCTCGCGGCGCACAGGCGAACACACCCGATGTTCCAGTCGAACGTAGGTTCCATCAGACTCATCTCTACTTTAGACTCCTTGACAGTATTAAACCTTTCTTGTCGTACCCAGAACATGCAAGTTAGGAACTCTTCCTGCTTCGTACCAATTTCTTCATGAGGAACTTCTCCAATGGTTCTCCCAAATGTGAGTTATTATTACAAAACTTAAGTTCTGAACTGTACACAACATGTCCTTCAGCATCATATCCTTAAATGCGAAAGGCCTGAACTGAACCACCTGGACAGAGAGCAATATTATTAGCTATTCAAAATACCGTATCATTCCAGCTCCACAACCACATCATAGATCCTGAAGGCCGCTTTATCATCCTGATATGTACCATGAACAACGTAAACTATTTGTTAGTCTCACTATATGCTCCAAACCGACACCAAATGTCTTTCCTCAAAAAGACCCTTAAAACAAAGAAGAAGCTACAACGAGGTAATTTACTACTATGCGGGGACAACAACCTTGTACTGTACACAACATGTCCTTCAGCATCCTATCCTTAAATGCGAAAGGCCTGAACTGAACCACCTGGCCAAATGAGCATCCCTGCACAACAGCACTATCCCTCAACTGTGACATACTTTGCGTACAGGAAACACATTTTGCCCAGAATGCGCTACCCCAGTGCAACCATAAACAATTTCCCCATGTATTCAAAGCCTACTACACAAGAAAACAGAGAGCAATATTATTAGCTATTCAAAATACCGTATCATTCCAGCTCCACAACCACATCATAGATCCTGAAGGCCGCTTTATCATCCTGATATGTACCATTAACAACATAAACTATACGTTAGTCTCATTATACACTCCAAACCAACACCAAATGTCTTTCCTCAAAAAGACCCTTAAAACAAAGAAGATGCTACAACAAGGTCATTTACTACTATGTGGGGACATCAACCTTGTACTAGATAATAAATTAGACTTAACGCAGGACCCAAAAGACACGATTCCTCACTGAACAAATTCATAGCCTCTAATAAACTGTTTGACATTTGGAGGTGTCGTCATGCTAGCGAAAGAGACTATACCTATTTGTCACCGCGTTATAATACCTACTCACGCATAGATCTCTTCTTATCAGACAAATGGTTGTTGAAAAATGTATCAGCCTTGGTCATCCACACTACCACCTGGCCTGATCATGCTCCTATTAGTATTTCAATATATGCCAAAACATCTCAACCTAATTCCTACATTTGGAGGGCCAACAATTACCTCCTTCAAAATTTTTGTTCTGCTGCAACCCTCAAACAACACCCCAAGGAGTTTTTCTCAATAAATTCAGATTCTGTATCAGACCCAATGGTGGTGTGGAACGCCCACAAAGCAGTTATGAGGGGTGTCTTTATTCAATTGGGTGCCAGGGCGTGGAAAAAGAGGATGCAGTGGGTAGATGAAATCACATCTGACATTGCAACTGCTGAATCCCAAAACAAATCAAATCCCTCACTGTATCTCCAAACTAAAATCTTTTCATTACGCCATGAACTCCGCTCACTGCTTCTAGAGTCATATGAAAAAGCGTACAGCAAATTTCAGGCGAATACATACACTACAGGAAATAAAGCAGGCAGAGCGATGGCATTGTGCATTAAACAGCAAAGAATTAAGTCCAAAATCCCTATTATACACCATCCACACACCAATGAAAAATTACTCAAACTTAAGGATATTGCCGACATGTTTAGCGCCTACTACAATGACCTTCACAAATTGACCTTCTCCCTATATCACCCCAACAACTATCATACCCTAATACTCCCTTTACCGTCCTAGAGATTGCACAAGTTATCAAAAACCTGCCTATCTCTAAATCCCCAAGCCCAGTTGGATTCCCTAGAGAATATTATAAAGAATTCCAACAACTCCTAGCCCCTCTCTTATGTGAGGTCCTCAATGCCGCTGCCTCCTCTTTTTCTTTCCCCACAGAAATGCTAAATGCACTAGTGGTAACTCTTCTGAAAACGTAAAAAGAACCTAGATCTCCCAAAAAATTGCGCCCCATATTCCTACTTAATATTTACGTAATAATATATGCCAAATTGCTAGTAAATAGATTAAACGATATTCTCCCTACCCTGATCCATAAGGACCAATCAGGATTCCTGAAAGGTCACCAAGCCTCTGATGCAAAAAGAATAGTAATAAATACCATTCACCAGGTAGAAAAAATTGGACCGCCTTCTCTGCTTCTATCACTAGACGCAGAGAAGGCTTTCGACAGAGTACATTGGAGCTATCTCTCCTCAGTATTAATCAAATTTGGCTTCCAGGGACAAATCCTCAATGCCCTTTTGGCATTGTATTCAACCCCATGAGCACATGTATACTCCATGGACACCCTCTCAACCCCCTTTAGCTGAATATATCAACTCCAATAGGAAAATTTACGGTATTCTAATTGCAGAACAAGAAAATAAAATCAGCTTATTCACTGATGATGTAATACTCATGATCAATGACCCAGTCGCTTCCCTCCCGGAGGTTCAGAGGACGCTATAGCATAGTTCAGCAAAGTCTCCTATTATAAGGTAAACGACACAAAATCTTACATACTAAATCTGGGTGTTGACTCCACAACCAGCAAACTACTCCAACAACAATTCCCATACAATGGACAGAACTAAGTATAACTTACCTTGGAGTACAGCTAACCAAATAAACTAAAACCCTATTGCAACACAACTACTTACCTATTCGCAACAAATTACAAGTAGACCTTAACAAACTAGCGTCCTTCGAATTCTCTTAGATGGGATGATTGGCGGCATTCAAAATGATCCATCTCCCAAAAATTATATACCTGTTCAGAACACTTCCAATCCCTATTCCAATAAGCTACTTCAAATCCTTACAATCCATACTTACCCTTTTTTTTCTATGGCAAGGGAAGAAAGCCAGATGTTCACACACTAAACTAATCAAGCATCGATTAGCTGGAGGAACTGGATATGTATAGTATATGTATGTATATGGATAGTGGTTCTCATCTAGCCCCTCCACAATTTGGGGTGTCAGGTCACCTGAGTCCAGGTGACAGATGCACTCCATAAGAGTCAGGAGTGCACCGTTAAGGCAGTGGACTCTAAGACTGACTGCTGCGGATTGAACTCTGGAGGGTTCAGGAAGCAGGTCTACTGCAGCATCAACACAGATCCCACTGGAAGCTAGAGCATAGATTCCCCAGGTCGCGGAGTCTAAGAGCCAGTAGGTGTTCACCAGAGCCTCTAGTGGTGAGGATGGACTGCGCTGCAGTCTGGCTCCAGGTTGCGGCCCCCAGGGTCTCACAGCTCATGCTCACGGTAGACTACGGGAGAAAGAGGAAGGAAGCAGCAGGCTGGAACAACAAGAATAGTAAAGGGATAAGCCAAGGTCGGGACGACTAGCAGACAAGGATAAACATAGAACACGCCAAAGGTCAGTGTAACAAGCAGACAGAGATAGTCAAGAACAGGCCAGGATCGATAAATGGAATCAGACATAGGAGACACAGCAAGTAGCACACGAAAGCTAAACACACAATGGTTGATCAGCCAGGTTGGCTTGCAATGCACAGGTTAATATTGTGTTCCTAATTAGAGGCTGAGGTGGAGCTATGCTGAGGGAAGTTAATATAAGCAGTCAGGTGAGAGTGGCTGGCCTCTAAAGGTGAACACATGGAGGAGAGGTAAGCTGATAGACAAAGATTACTGCATAACCATGACATGGGGTAAAATCGAAGCCTCATATATCCTAGGATGTTCACTTTCCACCTGGCTACTATCCATTTCACTGGGAGCCCAAAATCCCATCTCATTTACCTCCAAATAGCTTAGCAACGATTAAAGCCTAAAAAATATTGGTATGACAAACCTCCTCTTTCCCCAATAAGTCCACAATCAAAATTCCTATATCAGCCCTTCATTACATTAGGGATTCAATATCATTCTCAGCCTGGCAAACAAAAGGTATACTATATATTAACGACCTCTTTCACAATGATATACCCAAACCTTTTGCAACACTTCAAAAGAATACCAGTTACCTAACTCAGACCTATTTCAGTACCTTCGTACCAAACATTGCATATCTAAGCTACCATTGTGGCCCTGCAAAACACCCCAACTTGCTTGGATATTTTTCACCTCCCACAAAACGCAGCAAAAGGGGATATCGCTCTTTTATAAACTGCTGCAACAAAAAAGCACTATTAAATCAGCTCCCCTATATCAATGGGAAGCAGATCTAGGACATACCTACACTGAAGAACAATGGGCTACAGCCTGCAATTCTACGTATAAATAAAGTAGTTGCTCCACGTTATGGGAGCTGAACAATAAAATAACACAACTTGCAGGGCTTTTTTTCAGGGGGAACTTGTTGGAACTCAGTTCCACCACCTCTCGCTTAGACCCTTTGGTGCCTGCTCACCACAATCACTTGTAAACACAGAAGTCTGGTTTCTGTGTTTACAAGTGACAGCTCTGCACTCTGTGTGCAACCCTCATGAACTCTGCATTCTGTACGTAATGTAACCCTGATATTTAATGCCCCTTTAAGACCCTTCTACTGTTTGTGAAATATGACCACACCCACTATTAGATGTGATTTGGAGGGTATGTGTGGGGGGAGGGGTTTTGGGGGGTCGTGGTTGAGTTCCAGCACCTATTGTTTGAGAAAAAAAGCCCTGCAATGTTGGTATGTAACCCCTGATAGCATATCCAGATTCAATAAAAGCTTAGACGACAAATGCTGGAGACATTGTGGCCAGGGAGAGGGGACATGTTTCACATTTTTTGGAAATGTCCCAAGTTTATTTACTACTGGATGTCAATGTTCAACCTACTTTCTGAAGTTACCAATATAACATAGTTACATAGTTACATATATAGTAGGTGAGGTTGAAAAAAGACACAAGTCCATCAAGTCCAACCTATGTCTGTAATTATGTGTCAGTATTACATTATATATTCCTGTATGTTGCGGTCATTCTGGTGCTTATCTAATAGTTTTATGAAACTATCGATGCCCCCTGCTGAGACCACTGACTGTGGAAGGGAATTCCACATCCATGCCACTCTTATGCCCTGTACACATGGTCGGACATTGATCAGACATTCCGACAACAAAATCCATGGATTTTTTTTGACGGATGTTGACTCAAACTTGTCTTGCATACACACGGTCACACAAAGTTGTCAGAAAATCCGATCGTTCTGAACGAGGTGACGTAAAACACGTACGTCGGGACTATAAACGGGGCAGTAGCCAATAGCTTTCGTTTCTTAATTTATTCTGAGCATGCGTGGCACTTTGTGCGTCGGATTTGTGTACACACGATCAGAATTTCCGATAGCGGATTTTCTTGTCGGAAAATTTTATAGCAAGCTCTCAAACTTTGTGTGTCGGAAATTCCTATGGAAAATGTGTGATGGAGCCTACACACGGTCGGAATTTCCGACAACAAGGTCCTATCACACATTTTCCATCAGAAAATCCTATCGTGTGTACAGGGCATTACAGTAAAAAATGCTCTACGTAGTTTAAGGTTAAACCTCTTTTCTTCTAATTTTAATGAGTGGCCACGTGTCTTGTTAAACTCCTTTGCGCGAAAAAGTTTTATCAGTATTGTGGGGTCACCACCAGTACGGTATTTATAAATTAAAATCATATCCCCTCTCAAGCGTCTCTTCACCAGAGAGAAAAAATTCAGTGCTCGCAACCTTTCCTCATAACTAATATCCTCCAGACCCTTTATTCACTTAGTTGCCCTTCTTTGTACTCGCTCTATTTCCAGTACATCTTTCTTGAGGACTGGTGCCCAGAACTGGACAGCACACTCTAGGTGCGGCCGGACCAGATTCTCGTAGAGCGGAAGAATTATCGTTTTACCTCTGGAGTTGATCCCCTTTTAATGCATGCCAATATTCTGTTTGCTTTGTTAGCAACAATTGCCCCTTCACCCAGTTTAGCAATCTATTCTTAGAATTGACATTTTGGCGCATGCGCGGAGGACTCCAAGATGGCCACTTGAGTCTGGATCTCCGCATCACCCCAGCCTAACGGCACACAGAGCACTCGACTACAGCCAGCGGGAATGCCACCGGACCACACCACCAGCTGGGGGAACCCCCCCGGGAGCCGATACATGCCCTGGGGCTTGGCCAGATGAGACCTACGGCCGCGATTCAGCCCGATCCCGGAGCCGCTCAATTCCAAGATGGCGGCCGCAGCATACTCCTGTGCAGACATGGAAGAGGAACTTACCGAGCATTCGGCTCATGACCCCCTGCAGACACCCCCCGGGGCAAGCAGTGAGTACTCGACATGCAGTGGCACCCTCCCCGGCCTCCACAGAGTCACTCATAGGCCGCACAATGGAGGAATACATGCTCACCCCCATGGGGCCTGATGAGGCCTACTCGGCCTCCCCACACCATCCTTAGCAGGGCAACTCAGACACCCTCATAAACACGGCTGACCTGTTCAATAAACTGTCAGAATTACTCGAAAGGGGACTGACCACTACTGCAGCTAAAATTACAGGGGACATTAAGGCTGATTTTCAGAGTCTAGGTGACAGGATGGAAGCCATGGAAAATAAGCTGGAAGCCACAGTTGCCAGGACCAATCAAAGCTCTGACCACATTAAAGTCATACAAGAACAACCTGACAATGCCCTGTCCAAGATCGATGATCTCGAAAACAAATCAAGAAGGTATAATTTCAGGATAAGGGGGCTCCCGCAGTGTATCAGACATTACAGTAGCAGTCCAAGACCTCATTAAGGGCCTTATCCCTGATATTCAACAGCATAAACTGGAATTGGACAGAGCTCACAGGGCCTTGGGCGCCCCGAGAAAAGACGGAGCCCCTAAAGATATAGTGGTGAAGCCTCATTTCTACACGATAAAGGAGGAGATCATGAAAAGATCCCACACGCAAACACCACTCCTATGCCAAAATCATCCAGTCCAAATCTTTGCAGACATCTCCCCATCAACCATCCAAAGGAGACGGTCCCTAAAAACCCTGCTTGCAGTTCTTTCACAGAAAGAAATCAAATACTGGTGGACATTCCCATTTGCTCTTAGGTTTACCTTCAAATCCAAGACATACTCCAAACAAGGATTGAATGGTCACTCATCCTTTTCTAGACCTAACCAGGTTTTGGACAATGCTCCGTTAAACCATGTACCTTTCTGAAGCCCCACCATATTTTCTTTTGCAAGTTGCACCAGTTTGAACAGTTTATAACAGTTCTTGATACTTTCCAGAGGCTCATCGATGATACTATGGACCAATGAATCCCCGTACAGATAGCTAGATCCTGATTATGATCCCAAGGTCCCAAGATCCCAAGGTCCTGAGACTGAGTTACACTTGATGGGATCCAGTTCCAGGGGACTCATCCATACCCCTATGAAACTGAAATTGGGACTTTCTCCCAAACCCCCTCTGACTACCCCACCCTTCCATTAGCCTACCCCACCTATTTTGTTTCCACAACCCCCTCTCCCCATCACCTCCTCCAATCCATTCAACGAGGGTCAAGTATAGCTTTACTACTACATTAGATGAGTTGTAGTCAGATTTAACATTTACAACTTTCATAGATATATAAGTTTTGATGTGTCTCGGCCGGGGTGATATGGTTATGCACCTCACCTACCCAATGGATATGGTTTCTCCATGCCCATTCGGTAGGACCTCAATCTCTCTTTTCCTTCTCCTTGCTTTTCCTAACCTCTTATCTTCTTCTTTTTTTGCCGACCTTCAGGATCCTCCTGCTGATGCAGCTCAAGCCTGGGAACACAAACCTTGCTGGAACTAACACTGGGCACGATCCACAGATATCTCTGAGGTAGGTAACAATGTAACAGAAGAGGGCCTTTTCCCTCTGCTCAATGGCTGATAGCACTATACCCTGTCCTCCTCTGAGTGTTGCTTCACACAATACGCAAGGGATGAACTCCTCAGTCAAACGATGGAAAATTTTGCAATCCATGCACTCCCAAAACATTGATATAGTTCTACTTCAGGAGACTCACTTTCCAAAGCCCCTCCTTCAAAAATTCCTGTTGTTTTTTCTAGCAAATGCTGAGGACAAAACTAAAGGAGTAGCAATTCTAATATCTAAGAACTGCAAGTTTACGCCGCAACTAGAACACAGGGACATCCTCATAAAGGGCACGATAGATAACCACTTTGTACTCCCTCATCTCTTATTAGGCACCCAATTAGGGCCAAGCTGCATTCTTTCAGGCGATGCTCAAAACACTAGGCCCCATGGTAGGTGGGACAGTCATCTATGGGGATGACTCAAATACTGCCCTTGATCAGGGACTAGACAAAACCAGACCCCCCCGGAAACCCA
The DNA here is from genome assembly GCA_037952925.1 of Lithobates clamitans. Lineage (NCBI taxonomy): Eukaryota > Metazoa > Chordata > Amphibia > Anura > Ranidae > Lithobates > Lithobates clamitans. The sequence goes on from JBBGZY010000067.1 coordinate 8,233,482, forward strand.
GGTTATTTGCCCACCCAAAAGGTGTCTTAAAATAGCTAAATTGATATATCAACATGGTCTAGCCGATGCCTTGTAGGAACTGAATCCAACTAAGAGGGATTACACCCACTTTTCTCATCCGCATCAGTCCTATGCTAAGATTGACCACATTTTTATCTCCGCTTCTAAAAGTGATCATGATCAAGTCCTCTATAAGAGACATGGTATGGTCTGATCACTCCATAGTACTCCTCCCCCTGAAAAGAAGCTCTAGCCATCCCAACCTCCTTCAATGGAGGCTAAACAAATCCCTGCTCAGTGACCCAGTTAGGGTCACAGAAATTGAGAAAGCCATTGAGGAATAATTCCTCTTGAACACAACAGCAGAGGTATCAGCGGAAACTCTTTGGGCTACTCACAAGGCCACTATTCAGGGCAAATTAATCCAATTATCTACTTGGGTGGAAAAAAGAACACGTGATTGATATAGAAAGGCTAGAAAAAGAATTTAATTGCATGCATACTCTTCATAAACAAGACCCCAAACAGGTCCCCATAGATAAATTAGAGGCGGCACGCTTATCTCTCAACCTAGCCCTCACATCCAAAGCAGGAGCTAAATTCTACCATCAACGGGACACAATTGGCTCAATGCTGGCAGCCAAACTGACAACCCAAACTAGACAGCGAAACCTACCCAAAATATGAGTCTCGGGTAATCACCATACCTTAAACCCACAATGCATTATGGAAGCTTTTCACCATTTCTATGAGAAACTATATAGCGCAGGGAATAATGACGATGAGCCCTATATGAACTCATTTTTAGATTCACTCCCAATCCCAAAACTAGAATCCAGACACCATGAAGTCTTAAGGGACAAATCCACATTTGTTTTCAACTGCAGTGACAAGATAATTTGAAGGAGCAGGATGAATTTGTGTTTTGAAGGAACACATTTCTAAAGCCTCGTACACACGATCACACTTTCCGACAACAAAACAGTGGAACTTTGTTCGAAGGGTGTTGGCTCCAACGTGTCTTGCATACACACGGTCACACAAATGTTGGCCAACAATTATGAATGTAGTGACGTACAAGACGTACGTGATATCTCCATTACGAATGCTAGTTTTACAAGACCGAGCGCTTCCGGCTCATCCTTGATTCCGAGCATGCGTGTTTGTACTTTTGACTTTTGTCTGACGGACTTGTGTACACACAATCAAAGTCCGACAACACACATTTGTTGGCGGAAAATTTGAGAGCATGTTAGCCAATATTTGTTGGCGGAAAGTCCGACAACAAATGTCCGATGGAGCATACACACGGTCGGCCAACAAGCTCACATCCAACATTTCCTGTCAGAAAACCCAATCGTGTGTACGCGGCATTAGAGTCTCCAATTACAGTGGAGAAAGTGCTTAATGTCATTAAAAACCTAAAAAGGGGATCTGCCCCTGGACCAGATGGCTTCTCCATACCCTACTACAAGACATTCGCGCAGACTCTAGCTCAGCCCCTCACACGCTTCTTTAATGTTAAAACAAATGGGGATCCCCTAGATAGACACCTCAATTCAGTTTACATGTCCGTTATCCTTTAACCACTTGCCGACCGCCGCACGACGATGTACGTCCAAATTTTGGCGGCGGATACCGTTGCTATGGCAGCAGCTGCCATAACCCCGGTATCCCCGTTTTCGTGCGGCGGTCAGCTTTCTGATAAAAGTGGTCCCTGCGGCAGATTCGCCGTCGGTAGCGGCGGAGGCGATCGCGTCCTGTCAGTGCTGTGTCTGGAGACGAGTGAGGCTAAGATGGCGCCCACTCGTCTCCATGACACTGCTGGGCGGAAGCGACGTCAAAACATCACTTCCGTCCACGCCTCTTAAAGGCATATTTTTTTCAATGTCATTTTTTTTAAATGACTTTTTTTTTTTATTGCATTTTAGTGTAAATATGAGATCTGAGGTCTTTTTGACCCCAGATCTCATATTTAGGAGGTCCTGTCATACTTTTTTCTATTACAAGGGATGTTTACATTCCTTGTAATAGGAATAAAAGTGACATTTTTTTTTTTAAACAGTGTAAAAAAAATAAAATAATGTAAAATAAATAATAAAAATAAAATTATTTTTTTTTTAAATCCCCCCCCTCCTGACGAGCTCGCGCACAGAAGCGAATGCATACGCGAATAGCGCCTGCATATGAAAACGGTGGTCAAACCACACATGTGAGGTATCGCCATGACCGGTAGAGCGAGAGCAATAATTCTAGCGCTAGACCTCCTCTGTAACGCAAAACATGCAACCTGTAGAATTTTTTAAACGTCGCCTATGGGGATTTTTGAGGGTAAAAGTTTGACGCCATTCCACGAGCGGGCGCAATTTTGAAGCGTGACATGTTGGGTATCAATTTACTTGGCATAACATTATATTTCACAATATAAAAACTGAAAATTGTATACATACCTTTCCGTAATTTTCCTTTCCTGGCGCATCCCATGGCAGCACACACATTGGGTTGTGACTCCGCCTCCACAACCTGATAGGACTGGTTAGCTTTAAGATTTGAAGAGGAGTCCACCTTTGCATTCTCAGTAACTATCACCCTAGAAGGGTGGGATTCTGTGTGCTGCCATGGGATGCGTCAGGAAAGGAAAATTACGGAAAGGTATGTATACAATTTTCCGTTTTCCTGACGCATCATGGCAGCACACACATTGGGAAATAACTCGCTACATGGGTGGGTGCTTTCAGAAGATTTTATTTGCTCAAGTACAGGGTATAGAAGAATTAATCTGAATGATTGATCTCCCAAACTCAACCGTAGTTAATTGAGCCGGGTCTATTCTGTAGTGTGATATGAAAGTGTTTCTGGAAGACCAGGTTGCTGCCTTGAAAATGGTTTCTGAGGACACTCTACAGTACGCTGGCCAGGAGGTCACTACCGCTCTAGTTGAGTGGGCCTTTAATCCGTCCGGTATTGGGAGTAGCCGAATTTGGTACGCTCTTTTGATGGTTTTCACTAGCCAAGAAGCTATTGTTCTTGAGGAGGCCGCCTGGCCTTTTCTTGCGCCATGCGGTATGACTATTTTCAGTCTTTCTGAATTGTTTGGTAGCTTCTAAGTAGGTGGAGATAACAGATTTAATGTCCAACGGATGTGGTTCCCCTTCACTAGTAAGAAAAACTGGAAGATTGATTTCCGAGTTGAAGTGGAAGGTAGATGCTATCTTAGGTATAAACTGATCTGAGGGTCTGAGGACGACTCTGTCCGGGTAAAAAAACAGATGCAGTTCTTTAATTAGTAGAGCTTGTAACTCTGAAACTCTTTTGGCAGATGTTATTGCGACCAGGAAAGATAATTTAAACGTTAGATCCCATAAGGATACTGATTCCAGAGGGAAGAAGGGTTCTCTTGACGGAGCCTCTAACACAATCGATAGGTCCCAAGTCGGAAAGGTTGGTTTTCTTGGTGGCCTTATTTTCAGGCATGCTTTCTGGAATTGGATTATGAGCGGATCCAGTGCCCATTTGGTTCCCATCATTGCAGACAGTGCAGAGACCTGGACTTTGAGAGTGCTTGTGTCATGACTAATACTCACCGAGGCCAAGATGCCGAGAGCGGCTCGCCCTTACGACCATGCGCACCCGAACCCCCGAGGGTGATACAGGGGATCGGAGGCACGCAGAGGCACGGGCTTCCGGTAACTGCAGGATATCAGGAAGGCTGGCTAGGAGTCCAAGTAGGTATTGGAGAGCACCGGCGGGTGCCGTGCAGGACCGGGGATCTGAGAACAGGAGGTCCGTAAGGCAGGCAACGGTCAGAACCGGGTTATCAGGCAGATCAGAGTCCGTAAAGCAGGCAGGGGTCAGAACCGGGGTATCAGGCAGGCAGAGTAATCCTTAACAAGCAGAGGTCAGGGGTATCAGGCAGACAGAGTAATCCTTTAACAAGCAGAGGTCAGGGGTATCAGGCAGGCAGCGTAATCCTTTAACAAGCAGAGGTCAGGGGTATCAGGCAGGCAGGAACAAGGAACTATCAAAGATTCAGGTACACAGGAGCAGCTGACGACAAACCAGCAACCCGACTGGGTGCTGGAGTCATCTGAAGTAGCCTCTCGGCGAGCGCATCAGCGCGACGCGCTACCGGACACCCGCACGGGCGACGGCGCGCACACGGGGACCGCCGTGCACCTGCGCGTGCCGCACCATCGGGCCGCGAACGGGTGTACGTCTCAGCGCTAACCCGCTGCGCATGCGCCCCGCAGCCCGGCGGATGGAGGCGACCTGCGTCTCCTGACAGCTTGAGGCTAGTCCCCTCTCCAGTCCTAGTTGTAGGAACTCTAGGACTTGAGAGACTGAAGGAGAGAGTGGGTTCCAAGACTGTTGCTGTGAAAATGCGGTGAATTTTTCCCATATTTTGCTATGTGTTGTTCGTTGTCCCTTTTCTGGCCTGTTGAAGTGTGTTCACTACTCTAAGTGAACACCCTTGGTCTAGTAGCCTCTCCCTTTCAATCTCCAGGCTGTTAGGTGTAGTTGTTCCGGTGATGGGTGAAGGAATGGGCCTTGTGAGAGCAAATCTGGGGTCACTGGGAGCAGAAACGGCTCTTATGTGTTTAGCTGTAGGATGGTTGCAAACCATGACCTTCTCGGCCAGAAGGGCAATACTGCTATGACTATGGACGTCGATCTCCTCAGCCTGGCCAGAAATCTGGCTATTAGGGGAATCGGAGGGAAAATATATCCTAAGTGGAAACTCCATGGGTGATGAAGACAGTCGATCCCTGCCGCCGTTGGATAGGTGGCTCTCGATAGGAACCGGGAACATTTGCTGCTCTGTGGAGTTGCTGCCAAATCCATATCGGGGATCTCCCAATTGTGAGTGAGAAGAGCAAATACTTGAGGGACCACTCGTTGTTTGATATGAATAGTCGGCTCAGGTCGTTGAGGTCGAGTTGGTTCTGTACTGCCGGGACGTATATTGCCTTGAGATCCGTCAGATGAACTTGAGCCCATTCGATTATAGGGCGAACTTCCTCCATGAGTGTGTTGCTCCTGGTACCTCCTTGTTTGTGAATGTAATTCACAGCCACCGTGTTGTCCATGCGTAGGAGAACGTTTCTCCCTGTAAGGAGTGGTTTGAATGTTAGTAGAGCTTGCCAGGCGGCTCTGAGTCCAGAATGTTTGAAACTATACCTTGTGGGCGAAAGGACCAACGACCCTGTGCCCCTTGATGTTGATAATGTGCTCCCCACCCCTGGAGGCTGGCATCTGTGGTGATTATCTCTGGTAGTGGCGGTATTATGGGATGGCTGCGTGATAGGTTGCTGATTCGAGTCCACCACCATGCAGACTTCTTCACTTCTTCATGATCCGCTGGTTCATTGATGACCCGTTCCACTGTCTTCGGAACAAATTTTGAAATGTTCTTGAGTTCCATTGGGACCACTGGACCATTAAGAAGGTGGAAGACATTGAACCCAGGATGCTTAGACACGTTCTGGCCGATAGGTACTCTGCTGCCAGGAGTTTCTTTATTTTCTGTACCAGCGGATCTATTTTCGCTTGGGGAAGTCCGACTGTGTTGGAACTGGTGTCTATCTCGGCACCCAGAAGAATGATTCTTTGTGCCGGAACCAGGTTGCTCTTTTTCCAATTTATTATCCAGTCAAACTGTTAGAGTGTGGAGATTAATATTGTTCGATGTAGAAGCAGAGTTTGTTGGCTGTTGGCTAGGAGTAGTATGTCATCGAGATAGTGTAGGACTCTCAATCCTTTCTCCCTCAGCTGCGCTATTACCAGCAGCAAGACCTTTGTAAAGGTCTTGGGAGCCGTTGATATTCCAAATGGGAGGCTCTGAAACTGAAAGTGTTGGTGGCCTATTGCGAAGCGTAGGTACTTCTGGAAGGTTTGGTGCACGAGAATATGCAAATAGGCGTCGGACAAATCGACCAAGAGTATCCAATCTTTTGTCCCTACTGCTAGTAGTACTGATTGAAGGTTTTCCATCTTGAAGGATTTGACTAGAATCGTTTCGTTGAGGCTTTTTAGATCGTGTACCGGCCTCAAGTCTCCTGTCTTTTTTGTTACTAAAAAAAGAGGAGAATGGAATTCTGTGCCTTTCTGTTCCAGTGGGACCTCTACTTAAGCACTTTTCTGCAGCAAAAAATTTCATTTTCCGAACCGAATTTGGGGCCCCGTATCTCAGGGCCACTTTGTGCTAGGAACCCCAAATTTAGTGTGCAAACCCAGTTGAACTGGTACCATAACATATCCAAAGCTGGAGTTCCTAGAACTAAGTGGCCCCGAGATACGGGGCCCCAAAATCAGTTCGGAAAATGTCATTCTCTGCTGTAAAAAAGTGCTTGACATTTTCTGAACCAATTTTTGGGGCCCTGTATCTCGGGGACACTTGGTGATAGAAACCCCAGCTTTTAAAATTTTATGGTGCTAGTTCCACTGGGTTTGCACACCAAATTTGAGGTTCCTAGCACTAAGTGGCCCCAAGATACGGGGCCCCAAATTCGGTCAACTGTGTCCATCTGCAGCAATGTCATTTCAGGACCCTTTGGGTTCAGAGACCCCAAATTTTGGCTGCAGCTAGGGGGCATCTAGGAACCCTTAACTACTGAGTTTGAAGTTCGAGGGACCTATGACTGCAAATGGGCACATTGAGGCTGCAAATGGGCATTGTTGACCCCCTTTTCCGCTTACAGTAGCTGTGCATTTCTCACCCTCGTCTTATACTCGGGTCACTAAGTTTTTCCCATTTTTTTGTGGTAAATTAGGGCCTTGACTTATACTCGGAACGACTTATACTCGAATATATACGGTAATTCCAGGATATACTTACATAGTTACATAGTAGGTGAGGTTGAAAAAAGACACAAGTCCATCAAGTCCAACCTATGTGTGTGATTATGTGTCAGTATTACATTGTATATCCCTGTATGTTGCGGTCATTCTGGTGATTATCTAATAGTTTCTTGAAGCTATCAATGCTCCCCGCTGAGACCACCGCCTGTGGAAGGGAATTCCACATCTTTGCCGCTCTTACAGTAAAGAACCCTCTACGTAGTTTAAGGTTAAACCTCTTTTCTTCTAATTGTAATGAATGGCCACGAGTCTTATTAAACTCTCTTCTGCGAAAAAGTTTTATCCCTATTGTGGGGTCACCAGAACAGTATTTGTTAATTGAAATCATATCCCCTCTCAACCGTCTCTTCTCCAGAGAGAATAAGTTCAGTGCTCGCAACCTTTCCTCATAACTAAGATCCTCCAGACCCTTTATTAGCTTTGTTGCCCTTCTTTGTACTCGCTTCATTTCCAGTACATCCTTCCTGAGGACTGGTGCCCAGAACTGGACAGCATACTCCAGGTGCGGCCGGACCAGAGCCTTGTAGAGTGGGAGAATTATCGTTTTATCTCTGGAGTTGATCCCCCTTTTAATGCATGCCAATATTCTGTTTGCTTTGTTAGCAGCAGCTTGGCATTGCTGAGCCTATCATCTACTAGGACCCCCAGGTCCTTTTCCATCCTAGATTCCCCCAGAGGTTCTCCCCCCAGTGTATAGATTGCATTCATATTTTGCCACCCAAATGCATTATTTTACATTTTTCTACATTGAACCTCATTTGCCATGTAGTCGCCCACCCCATTAATTTGTTCAGGTCTTTTTGCAAGGTTTCCACATCCTGCAGAGAAGTTATTGCCCTGCTTAGCTTAGTATCGTCTGAGATTGAACTGTTTATCCCATCCTCCAGGTCATTTATGAACAAATTAAATAGGATTGGTCCCAGCACAGAACCCTGGGGAACCCCACTACCCACCCCTGACCATTCTGAGTACTCCCCATTTATCACCACCCTCTGAACTCGCCCTTGTAGCCAGTTTTCAATCCATGTACTCACGCTATGGTCCATGCGAACGGACCTTATTTTGAACAGTAAACGTTTATGGGGAACTGTGTCAAATGCTTTTGCAAAATCCAGACTACGGGCCTTCCTTTATCTAGATGGCAACTCACCTCCTCATAGAAGGTTAATAGATTGGTTTGGCAAGAACAATTCTTCATGAATCCATGCTGATTACTGCTAATGATACCGTTCTTATTACTAAAATCTTGTATATAGTCCCTTATCATCCCCTCCAAGAGTTTACATACTACTGATGTTAGGCTAACTGGTCTGTAATTCCCAGGGATGTATTTTGGGCCCTTTTTAAATATTGGTGCTACATTGGCTTTTCTCCAATCAGCTGGTACCATTCCAGTCAGTAGACTTTCTGTAAAAATTAGGAACAACGGTCTGGCAATCACTTGACTGAGTTCCCTAAGTACCCTCGGATGCAAGCCATCTGGTCCCGGTGATTTATTATTGTTAAGTTTCTCAAGTCTAATTTTAATTCTGTCCTCTGTTAACCATGGAGGTGCTTCCTGTGTTGTGTCATGAGGATAAACACTGCAGTTTTGGTTACTGAAGCCCCCCGATTCACTCGTGAAGACTGAGGAGAAGAATAAATTCAATTCCTTCGCCATCTCCCCATCCTTTGTAACCAGATGTCCTTCCTCATTCTTAATGGGGCCAATATGGTCTGTCCTCCCTTTTTTACTGTTTACATACTTAAAGAATTTTTGGGGATTTTTTTTGCTCTCCTCCGCTATGTGTCTTTCATGTTCTATCTTAGCCGTCCTAATTGCACCCTTACATTTCTTGTTGCATTCTTTATAATTTCTGAATGCTGAGGATGATCCCTCAACCTTGTATTTTTTGAAGCCCTTCTCCTTTGCTTTTATATGCATTTTTACATTGGAGTTAAGCCATCCAGGATTTTTGTTCGCTCTTTTAAATTTATTACCCAATGGGATACATTGGCTAATGCCCTTATTTAATATGCTCTTAAAGCAAACCCATCTCTCCTCCGTATTCTTTGTTCCTAATATTTTATCCCAATTTATGCCTTTTAGCAAGGTTTGTAGTTTAGGGAAGTTGGCTCTTTTGAAATTCAGTGTCTTTGTATTCCCTTTATATTTCCTATTTGTGTGATTTATACTGAAACGAATTGACCTGTGATCGCTGTTACCTAAATTGCCCCGTATTTCCTTGGTTAGAAGTTTTCATTTTGGGAGGGAGGATGGTAGTCTGGTAACTCTGTAGTACTCTCTGGGCGGCTTGTGTTTGAATGTCCATCTGTGACCCTCTTGGATGGTGGATATCGTCCAGGGGTCTCTTATAAAGTCTTTCCATACATGAGCAAATAGCCTCAACCTCGCTCCCACTATTGCGGGTTGGGCTTGCGTGCCATCAAAATGACTTTTGTTAATCCCCTGAGTTGGGGGTTTTGGGCTTCTGCACCCTCACAAAAGACGGTTGTAGATTTTGCCAATTCCGTTTAAATTGTTTCCCTGGTCTATAAGACCTTGCTTCTCGATATCTTTCGGGCAGATGTCGTCTAAACAGTGGGTTTTTCTGTTGTTTAGGTCTCCTATCCGAGGGGGTGAGACCCGATTTACCTCCAGTAACTTTCGAGATTGCAGAATCTAGCTTAGGCCCGAATAGGTTTGTACCATCGTATGGGATTCTACACCAACTGGATTTTGAAGTCGCATCTAAGACCCATGGCTTTAGCCACAATGCTCTTCTGGACGTTACTGCTGCCAACATTGCTCTCGCTGAGGATCTTATGATATCCACCGATGCTTCTGCCATGAAGTCTCCTGCCAAGCTGAGTTCCTGTAGAGCAGATGTGATTTTCTCCCGGTATGCTGCTTCTAGCAATAATTTTTCGATGTTAGATGTCCCGACTGCTGCCAGTGTGACTGCCGGCCTGCAGGCCCCTCCTGCCGCTAAATAGGCTTTTTTAAGATCGAGGTCTATCTTTCGATCCATTATGTCTCTAAAGGTGACGGCATCTTCGATTGGCAAAAATACATGTCGCGCCAGGCGCATTAATGAAGAATCCACCACAGGTGCTGAGATGAGAGGATTTACCATTGGTTCCCTCAGTGGGTAAAGCTTGGCTAGCCTATTGTTTAGACCAGATTTTTTATCTGGCTTTTGCCACTCGTCCTTTATTAGTTCTTCGAGTTCATCGATAAATGGAAAAGTTTCAGGATCTCTTTTTAGGTTAGGAAAGTATTTCCTTAGTTTACAAGGAGCGTCCTTTTCTTCTTCCCATCCGATCACCTCCTTTACTGATCTCGCAAAAGGGTCTATTAGTGCGAAGTCAAAGGAAGTGGGTATTAGGACTTCCTCCTCCTCTTGTGAATCTTCTTGGTCTTGAGGTTCGTAAGAAGTTGAGGCCGAAGTGGATTGTCTAATTGATTCGGATGCTGCCACCTGCATAATAGATTCTTTTACTGATTCTCTTATTATGTTGGATGCCTCCATTGCGTCAGCTTCTTTATCGCGAGTTGCCTCGTTGAACCATGTTTGGCATACCGATTTCCCAGGTAGCGATTGCGCTCCGCAGACCCAGCAGGTATTGGCCGCAGGACGGATACACTGCTCATCTCGAGGCTGGTGAGAAGATGTTGAATCTCTATGGTGGGAGGATCTTGAATGACTTCTCCGAGAATGAGAGTGCCTTGAAGGTGAACGCTCTTTTCTTTTAGAATACAATGACCTTGATGACCTGCCGGAACTACCAGTACAAGATGGTATTAGTGGCAGTGCTCTCTTTTTCTCCTCTTCATTACTTACCCATCAAACGCCCTCTTACCTTGTAGACCGTGAGTGGTCTGCTGTGGCAGCGGCCTCCATAGGAGAAAGTAGAGTGTGTCTATAAAGGGAGAGAAAAAAAGGAAAAGAATTCCCCTTTTTTTTTTTTAACAAAAAAAAAAGGAGCAGAGTTGGACCAGCAAGGCAGCAATGAATAGAGCAGGATTGGAGTGGAGGGTGGTCTTTTACCCTCCCAACAAAATCTGAATGCCTAAAATGCCATTTTTAAATAAACCGCCATCGCTGCGGCGCTGACGTCGCGGCCGCGCATGCGCTCTAGCTATCTGCGGCGTTCGGCACCATTTTGGATGCTGGCGAAAGAGGATGCTGGCTTTGTCACTTCCTGGCACCGTGAGTCCGAGCCGGCCGCCATGATGGGACAGGCAAGGTGAGGAACTACAGTGCCCAGTGGACTAAAATGGAGAAAAAGAGGGGGGAAAAGGAGGAAAAGTAAAGATGATCATTTATAATGAGAGAGAGAGAGAGAGAGAGAGAGACTTACCAGTAGCAGGAGCGGAGTTGGACCAGCAAGGCAGCAATGAATAGAGCAGGATTGGAGTGGAGGGTGGTCTTTTACCCTCCCAACAACATCTGAATGGCAAAAATGCCATTTTTAAATAAACCGGCGTCGCTGCGGCGCTGACGTCAGGGCCACGCATGCGCCCTAGCTATCTGCGGCGTTCTGCGCCATTTTGGATGCTGGCAAAAGAGGTTGCTGGCTATGTCACTTCGTAGCGCCGTGAGTCCGAGTCGGCCGCCATGATGGGACAGGCAAGGCGAGGAACTACAGCGCCCAGCGGACTCAAACGGAGAAGAAGAAGGGGGAAAAGGAGAAAAAGTAAAGATGATCATTTATAATTGAGACAGTGAGAACCGACCAGGTGGTAAGAAACAGAATCTCAGAAGGTAAGAGGTGGAGACCGCTGCACATAATTTAAACCTGTTTAAGGCTTTTTGAAAAAATATGAATAAGACATACCCCTGAGACCATCAGAGTGGGGTTCCCTGCATAAAGCTCGTTTAGAGGCTGTACAGTCAGGGCTTCCAACTAGGAGAGGCTGAACCTAGCTGGGGCGAATCGATAAGGGGTTCCAAGCTCTAACCAGTCGATCCATACAGGTGAGGAAAAAAAGGAGAATGCAAAGGTGGACTCCACTTCAAATCTTATAGCTAACCAGTCCTATCAGGTTGTGGAGGCAGAGTCACAACCCAATGTGTGTGCTGCCATGATGCGTCAGGAAAAAAAATTGGGCTAACTTTTTACTGTTGTCTTATTTTTTTATTCAAAAAAGTGCGCTTATAAGACCGCTGCGCAAATACGGTACTAAAAATAGTATTGCAATTTTCTCTAGGGTGTTAGAAAAAAAACATATATAATGTTTGGGGGTTCTAAGTAATATAAACAGCTAAAATCCAAAATGAAGCTGGTCCTTAAGTGGTTAAACCACACAAGGATCAAGGAGAGGTGGGAAACTACAGGCCCATATCGCTAATAAATAATGACATGAAAATTTTGACCAAAATACTAGCGGATCGCATAGCCTCCTTTATAAGTCTTTATATTCACAAAGACCAAGTGGGCTTCATTCCAGGCAGACAGGGCCCAGACCAAATTCGAAGAGCGATAGATATCATATCAATTCTACAATCATGATGGACCCAGGGGACATGACAGGAAGGGTTACTTCTTTCACTCGATCTCCAAAAAGCCTTTGACTCGGTCTCCTGTCCTTACCTGTTTAACACCCTGCAACGCCGGGGCTTTGGTCAGAGATTCATGGGCTTAATGGCAGCATATATTCCCACCCGGAAGCGTGGGTACGGCTGCAGGGTTACTATTCGGATACCATAAAAATAGCCAGAGGGACCAGACAGGGATGCCCCCTATCACCCCTTATATTTGCGATAGCCATAGGAACTCTGGCAATTGCCATTCATACCAACCCAGGTATACAAGGGGTGACATGCGGTCCACAGTCACACAAATGCGCTCTCTTTGAGGAGGATCTATTGCGTTTCGTCACATCGCCAACAACCTCTCTCCCAAACATTTGCAAACTGCTAGATCACTTCACTCGGGCTTAAAAGTTTCACTAAATCCAAAATTTTGAACGTGAATGTTTCTCCCGCCATTTGATGTCTAGGAGGGAAACTCCCCCCGAGGGTGGAGCTACTCTACTCGATCAACCTCCCCCCATGTATGATAAACTCAGTCACAGATCTTAAAGGTTGTGCACTCCATGACTTATCCTGGCTAGGGAGGCTAAACGTGGTTAAAATGACACAACTTCCCAAATTGCTATATCTTTTTTGATCAATACCAATCCCAATCAGAAAAGACCACTTGAGAACATTTCAAAGCAAAATGATAAAATTCATTTGGGGCGCCTCAGGTCACCGCCTATCAAGGAAAGTACTCTACAGACCAAGGAAGCAGGGAGTGTCGGGAGCCCCAAATCTCTAGTATTACCAAGCAGCAAGACTGGCACAATTATCAATCATCTACACACGCATGGAAAAGCCTGATTGGGTGTAGCTAGAGAGGCAAGCACACATTAGACTTCTTTCTCTGGTGCCCAGCAAAAGATTGTCCTCCAATTAAGTCCCCAGTGCTATCTAAGTCCATCTCCCTTTGGGACAGCCTTAAAACCCACCCATCGCTAACATCAGACATGACACCGCTAGCACATATTTTTCATAACCCCAAATTCCCACCAGGAATGAATAGAAAAGCCTTCAGCTGGTGGTTGGACAAAGGATTATACTGCATTGGACACTACCTGACTACCCGGGGCCCGCTCTCGCTCAGCTACTGCAAAAGCAAGCTGGAGATGCCCGGATCCAAACGTTATAGATACTTACAGATCTTCCATTTCCTGACCGCTCAATGGCGAAATAAGCCAGTACCCCCATTAACGACAGCCTATGAACAATGGTGTGGCCAGGCTACAGAGCAGAGGGGGGGGGCATTTTTAGTATTTACCTGTCACTAGCCTCAGACAGCTCTAAGCTCCCTTACATGTTGACCTGGTAAAAAGAGACTGAGATCAACTGGAGCGAGGACACTTGGCACAGTAACATCTTTCGGTCTTACAAAAACATATGTAACACAGCCTTCATAGATACAGATCTTAAAATAATAACCAGGTGGTACCTTGTCCCAGCAAGATTGGCAATAGTGTTCCCTTCCTCCTCGCCCCTATTCTTCAGAAATTACGACACATATGGTTCCATGCTACACATTTGGTGGGATTGCCCAAAAATCAGGGGATTCTGGAACAAAATTTTCTATAACATACGCAAAGTAACAGGATGTCAAATCCCAAAAGATCCATCCATTGCTTTACTCAAAGGCCGGATACCTGATGCCACCAAAGCAATCCAATCACTGATTTTCTTCATCCTACTGGGAACTAAATTGACTGTAGCAAAAGCATGGAAACAGCATAGAGTATCCTTCACCACAGCCAAAAGAAAAATTTCCTGGATAATGGCTCAAGAGAAAATGGTAAGCTCATTAAAAGACACTGTGACAAAATTCGAGTCTCTTTGGGAACCATGGACCACCTATGTAGGTATTCCCTGATGATCAACACACGTCTTATTAAGACAGTGTGATTCCTGAAGGCTGGAAAAAAACTAAACATTTTTATTTTATTCTTCTTTCCCCCTCTTCCTCTTCTTCCCCACTTTTATACTATTCACTCTTTTAACCTCGCACTATCTATTAGTGCTCACAGTTCTGAATGTTTTACAATGAGCCCAAGGACCATATACCTTGAGGTCTCTCAAATATCAATCTGATAATGTTCAAGGTTAGGCTCGTCATTACTTCACTGACAAGCCGAATGGCGTTTAGTCTCCATCACGTGCAAACCACTTCTCGTACTTGAGATTTTCGAAAGAATAAGTCTGACAGTAAATGTTATAGGTTTTCATATTACTTCCCTAGCTTACTCCAGGAATTATTCATCTTACCTCTAAAGAAATATATTAGAATGTCTAGTCCTTGACATATTGTTAAAAAGATGTAATGATCAATGCAAATTTTTTAAGTTTATATCGAAAATAAAACATATTGAAAGAAAAAAAGAATTGACATTTCCCTCGTTCCCTTCAATACATCATGGCTCATATTCTAATGTCCACCAGACTCAATATTCCTAAACACTGGAAGAATCCCAATCCTCCTACCCTGTGAAATCTGTTAGACACCACCCAATTGCATTGCACCTACGAACAAATACTAGCATTGAGGAAAAAAAAGAGAGAGCGCACTACCCAATTATGAAACCCATGGTTAACATGGATAAAGATGAATCTTTGATTCACTGATACAGTTCCCAATTAATGGGAATAAAAAAGCACCCATTGCACTTTGTAATGCATGTTTTCTTCCTACCTAAAGAAAGCCTGAGACCTTATTTTCCATAATTCTACGAGCAATCACCACAACTTATTATCCTACATGGATTCCTAGGAAGAAACAAGTTGACAAAAGTTCATAATATCTACACCAATGTTAAAAATCCTGTCTTCATGCTTACCTAGTCCTGTTTTTCCAGTCTTGTACATAATCTTAGAAAAGAATTTAAAGGCGAGTGGTGGTCTCCCCTTCCACGGCACAGTGTTATCCCTGATGGGGTGTCAGGGAAGTTAGTCATTACCCCTACCTTAAACATGTCACTCAGAACTGTTAACAATGTTTTTTTTATTTTTTTTATTTTTATTGTTTACCTATGATATTACTTACTATTGAGAAAAAAAAAAAACAACTTTTATTTTTAGTTTTGGATATAGAGAGAAGGGCTAGAACGGCGATTGGTGGTGTGGTGTGTTGGTCTGACACACTGCATCTCTGATCCTGGTAAAGAGTCTATGACATAGGCTCTTTACCATGTGGTCAGCTGTGTCCAATTACAGCTCATCACATGGTAACCAGGAAGTGCCATTTATCTGCTTTTCCTCTACTCGCATTTACAAGGCACGAGTAGAAGAGAGCCGATCGGTGGCTCTCATGACAGAGGGGGTCTGCACTGATAATCAGCGCATTGATTATCAGTGCAGACCCATCGAGGTTGCTCACTAGAGCCTACCAGGGATGTCTACTAGAGCCCACCAAGGATGCCCACTAGAGCCCACCAGGGATGCCCACTAGAGCCCACCAGGGATGCCAATCTCTGCCCATCAGTGTTACCTGTTAGTGCCTCCTAATCAGTGCTGCCTATCAGTGCCATCTATCAGTGCCCATCAGTGCCGCCCATCAGTGCTGTCAATCAGTGCTGCCTATGAGTTCCCACCAGTGTCACCTATAAGTGCCCATCAGTGCCGCCTATGAGTGCCCATCAGTGCTGCCTATGAGTGCTCATTAGTGCCACCTATACATTTTTGGTCTTTTTTTATTTATAGCACAAAAAAAAAAAAAAAAAAACAGCGGTGATCAAATACCACCAAAAGAAAGCTTTATTTATGGGAAAAAATTATAACAATTTTGTTGGGGTACAGCGTTACATGACCGCGCAATTGTCATTCAAAATGTCAAACTGACAGCTGATCCTGGTGATGGTCACAGCAGGGAAACAAGCCCTTGCTGTATTTTTAAGGTACTTAAATCAAGTTATTTGAGTCATTAAAATAGACCTGTGACCTGACGTTTACCAGTACTCCTATCCAACCAATCCAATTTTTATACAGTGTGACTGTAATAGCAGTTAAAGTTCTCATGACTCACATTTATATAAATGATCAAAAGACTGTTCATTTCCACTCAGCACAGATCTCAAACTACTGGACAGATTATAGGATTTATTGTTATGTACCAGATCACTACACAAAACTAGCTAAATAAAGCAATAAAGCAAATTGATCTGCTAGAATGAAGATCCTTGGCATACTGAGATGAGTTGTGGCTTAGCTGGTGGATATCCTAAAAAAAATTCATGAGATGCGGTGTGAGGATTAGTCGCGCTACAGGCGCCTGACCGTTTGCAATAAGCCTTGGTTGATCTTAGCGTGTGAGTGGATTCGTTTTTCTTTCCCTATATCCATATCCATAGTCCATATTATTACGTAATGATGCATCTCTCTTGTTTCATGTGACTATCCATACTTAATGAGGAAAACAAGAGGAACAGCAAGAGAAAACAGCTGAATTACTCTTAATGGATTGAGAGTGTAGTAGGAGTAGCTGTTTGGAGTAATCACCGGTGAATCATTGTGCTTTTTACTCCAGTTCGTTCTCTGGACAGGCTATATAGTCATCAGTAGGGATGAGCCGAACACCCCCCGGTTCGGTTCGCACCAGAACCTGCGAACGGACCGAAAATTTGCACGAACGTTAGAACCCCATTGACGTCTATGGTCTCAAACGTTCAAAATCAAAAGTGCTCATTGTAAAGGCTAATTTGCATGGTATTGTCCTAAAAAGGGTTTTGGGACCCAGGTCCTGCCCCAGGGGACATGTATCAATGCAAAAAAAACTTTTAAAAACTGCAGTTTTTTCGGGAGCAGTGATTTTAATGATGCTTAAAGTTAAAAAAAAGTGAAATATTCCTTTAAATATCGTACCTGGGGGGTGTCTATAGTATGCCTGTAAAGTGGCGCGTGTTTCCCGTGCTTAGAACAGTCCCTGCACAAAATGTCATTTTTAAAGGAAAAAAAGTCATTTAAAACTGCTTGCGGCTTTAATGTAATGTTCGGTCCTGGCAATATGGATGAAAATCAGTGAGACAAACAGCATGGGTACCCCCAGTCCATTACCAGGCCCTTTGGGTCTTGTATGGATATTAAGGGGAACTCCACACCTAAATTAAAAAAAGGAAAGGCGTGGGACCACCAGGCCCTATATTCTCTGAACAGCAGTATACAGGCGGTGCAAACAAGACAGGGACTGTAGGTTTGTTGTTAAGTAGAATCAGTTTGTAATTTTGAACTGGTACATTTTTAACGTGTTTAGCTCCAGCCAAAAAATCTATTTTAAGATTTTTGGAAAACATAGGGAAGGGTTATCACCCCTGTGACATTTATTTTGCTGTCTGTGCTCCTCTTCAGAAGATTTTACCTCATTTTTTGTCCCAATGACAAATGTTTTTTGAAAATTTGGGTTTTTTTGTGAAACAAGGATTGGTGATAAAGCAGCAGTGGAAAGGAGAAACGTTTTTCCCATATTAACTCTTACAGGAGAGAATTTCCCTTCCTAGGGGTAGATTTCATCTCACTTCCTGTTGTCTCCTTCTGTTTTCAAGTAGGAGTCATTTGTAAGTTGGATGTTTGAAAGTAGGGGCCTGCCCTATATACTCAGCAGAAATTTGGGCCTTAGGTGTTGTTGTGGCAACAACACTGTAAGCCCTCACAGGGCCCTGCTGTGAAATATTAGATCAAGAATTGTAATTACATGCCCCTGTTGAACAGGGGCAGAAAAATTGGGCCTTTGGTGGTGGTGGTGCTAGTGCCACAACACTGTAAGTCCTCACCCGCTCTTGGTGGGCGCAGAAACGGGCCCTGCTGTGAAATATTAGATCAAGAATTGTAATTACATGCCCCTGTTGAACAAGGGCTAAAAAATTGGGCCTTAGGCACTGGTGCTGGTGCCACAACACTGCAACCTCTCACAGATACTCTAGTTGGAACGCAGGAACGAGCCCTGCTTCAAAGTATTGCATCAAAAATTGTAATTACATGCCCCTGTCAAACAGGGGCTGAAAAATTGGGCCTTAGGCACTGGTGCTGGCGCCCAGAACAAAAATGTTCTTACAAGCTATCAGCATGATCATTGAGGAGGAAGAGGATAATTACTCAGGATAGTCACTCAGCATCAGCATAGGCAGTCTTTGAAGGGATCTGAGATTTCAAAAAAAATTATTCGGTTACATCAGCATCAGGTGCTTGGTAGCTGGTGGTGATCCAAGACTGATTCATTTTTATGAAGGTCAGTCGATCGACCGAGTCGGTGGACAGACGCACCCTGTGATCGGTTACAAAGCCTCCAGCGGCACTGAATGTGCGTTCCGAAAGAACGCTGGATGCAGGACAGGCCAGTAGCTCAATTGCATACTGTGCAAGCTCTGGCCAGTGATCCATCCTCAAGACCCAGTAATCCAGAGGATTTTCGTTGGGAAAGGTGTCCAAGTCAGATCTTATAATAGCTAAAAACCTTGCGAGCCACTTACGGACAAATGCCTATAGAGTAATAAGTGAACAGTGGAGCCCAGCTGCAAACACTCAATCACGTTCCATATTCGTGTATAATATTAAAAATAAAAATTATGTGTCTGCGCTAGAAAAAAATCACTACACTCAAAGTGCAGTGTTAATAAGCATAAGCAACCTGAGTGTTGAAATAAAATATAAAGTGCACAATACTATATAAACAGAGAATGTGAATGATCAAACAAAGTGACATATCAATTGAAATAACAAATAAATAGTGGAGGGTATAACAAATGGTGAATGAATAAAGTCCAAAAGCGTGAATAACCAATGATATAAAAGTGCCCGAATAAATTAATCCCAAAATTGGGTGATTTTCACATATTCTATCTTCCAAAATGTGCCACCAAGAAACATGCTGTAGTGTCTTCCAGCCGCCCCCACAGGTGTATATGCTCACCTTCCTGTGTGTGACACAGCGATTAAACTATGCCAAACAAAGCCTTGGAGCCACTCCTGTGCTCATTAGGAACCAGCTGTGCAAACTTCCAATGTTCTCAAATGGAGATGGTTTATGCAAGAGAAAAAAACTCCATAGCGCAATATGTAGGTATAAAGCATTTAATAAAATAATTAGCTCCCCTGTCTGGGGTACTCACATATTGTGGGTGCGTGAGTGCACCAACCTTATCAAGCATAAAACGGATAATCTCCCGGTGTGGCGTGCGGTGTAGCGTGTGTAACGAAAAGACTCCTTCTCTCTCTCTGCTGACAGCTCCGTCCAGGCCCCTCCCCTACGCGTGTTCGGCACCGGGACCACGTGCCTTCTTCAGGGGGATCTGATTGGACGAGAGCTTCAGAGTGAATATATATATAGCTCCGGCGGCCATTTTGCCTGAGACCGCAGACATATTTGTGTCTATGGCGGCCATTTTCCCTTAGGCCTTAAATCAGGCTGACGTACGCCGTGTCAATCATGGCAGCCATTTTGCCTAAGATTACAAAACTAAACTCTAATGGGCAGTAAAGGTAAGCACAGCGGCCATTTTCCCTAAGACTACACTTCTGTTAATTAGCCAGAAGTGTACTATTAATAACAGGATCTCACAATAAATGATCCAATGGGATGTTGAGTATTAAATTCAATGTAAATTCTATATTGATATAATTCAGGACGGAGCGGTCTGGCAAAGAGAGTATCACTACACACCACACACGTTCAGATCGCCACAAACGATATCACATAATGCCCTAACTGGTAAATAACCTACAGCATTCTATACAAGGGTTGACCAAAAATAAAAATAAAATATTACTAAAATATTAAAAACAAACATAACATACTTTATTCTAAACATTATTGATCGCATAAAAATCATAAACATCCTATTAAAATATTATCTAAAAGGGTCTATTCTAAAAAATCATTCAAAATGAATAAATTATTCATAGAGTCACTGTGGGGAGGTATTAGAACTATCAAGGGGAAAGAACATCAATGTGTACAATCTATATTGGATGCCCCTGCTGAGCCCAATAGATAGGGCATCCCTTATAACTCAAAACAGGAGAGAACAAAAATAATAGAAAATGTACCACCAAAGTAAACCGTATCAATAATTACTAAGGAAACATCTCAAATCGAAATCTCTATTCAATCCTCCAGGAACCAAAGACCCAAGCTGGTGTATCCACCAGGATTCTCTTTTGCTTATCTCTCTAACGAAATTAGAACCCCTCCAGTGGCGTTTGGGCGCCTCAATCCCTCAAAACTTCATGCCTGCGGTACTTTGGTTATGTACCCTCTTAAAGTGCACATACACACCGTGTTTATCGGACCCATTGCATATGTGCCTCACATGTTCTTCCATGCGGTCTTTGAGAGCCCTGGTGGTCCGCCCCACATACAACAGGTTACATGGGCACTTTAAGGCATAGACCACCCCTACTGTATCACAGGATATAAAATCCCTAATCTTATACGAAAAATTGTTTCTAGGGTTCAAGAACTCCTTTAACCTCCTAGTGTTGCCCGGGATCCTCCTGCAACTGTAACACCTGCCACAGCTGTGGAATCCTTCTAGGTCCAGGAACATTTTAGGTTTTGGAGGGGGAGGATCTACCACATTGTGTATCAGCCTGTCCCGCAAGCTGGGAGCTCTCTTAAAAACAAATTTCGGTTTATCCGGGAGAACATCCTTGAGTTGGGTGTCCTGTTTCAACACACTCCAATATTTGCATATAATCCTCCTTACTTCGTGGCTTTGTGCTGAATAATCAAGTACTACACTAATACCCTCATGAACATCATTACCGGTTAATCTAATAGCATCTTTTAGAAGATCCGCCCTATCCATGTTGCCAATTCTACTTCTTTCTTTCTCCAAAAACTCCTTCTGGTATCCCTTCTCTAAGAACATGGTACTTAACCTCTCTGACTGGGTATCATAGTCCACCATCCTGGTGCAATTCCTTCGCATCCTCATATATTGTCCACTCGGGATGTTTTTTAACCAGGGTTTATGATGACAACTCGTAACCGGGATATACGAATTCCGGTCCGTAGCTTTGAAAAAGGATTTGGTGATGATACCCTCATTGGTGTTGGAAATCTCTAAATCCAAAAAATGTATATTTTCTGTGCTGACATTCCAGGTGAGGGAGATGTTCCGATCGTTGACATTCATGGAGTTCAGTAGGCCCATCAGACCTTCCATATCCCCTCTCCAAATAATTAAAAGATCGTCTATAAATCTCTTGTATAGTACGATATCTCCATTGTCATCCATTAGGTTTTCCTCTTCCTCCCATTTAGCCATATAGAGATTTGCTACACTAGGGGCAAATTTGGCGCCCATCGCGACGCCTTTCTTCTGTAAGTAGATCTTGTTATCGTACCAGAAAAAATTATTCTGCAAACAAAATTCTAAACATTTCAAAAGAAAGAGTGTAAGATCCTCATCGATGGAATCTTCCTTATCCAAGGCCCATTTGACAGCGTTCAGGGCACCCTCATGGTCGATGTTAGTATATAATGAGGCCACATCTCCTGTGGCCATAATTATATTTTCATATGTAGTGCATCCCCCAAGCAACTGCAAAGTGTGCTTGGTGTCCCTAAGGTAGGCATTGGTTTTCTTCACTAGGGGCTGTAGATGGATGTCTATATACTCTCCTAGTCTGGAGGTGAGGGATCCAATACCGCTCACTATCGGTCTTCCGGGTGGATTTAGGCTGTCCTTATGGATTTTGGGCAAGTAGTAGATTACAGGCATTTTGCTGACCATAGGGACTAGGTATTTGGCCTCATGTTTGTTCAACAATCCCTTATCGATTCCATATTTGATAATGCCCTCCAATGCACTTTTACATGCCTTGGTGGGGTTGTCCTTAAGAGGCCGATAAGTATCCATGTCACTTAGTATCCTTCCCATCTCATCTTTGTATTGTTGTAGTGAGAGGACGACGACACCTCCCCCTTTGTCCGCCGGTCTAATCACTATATCTTTCCTTCTTTCCAGTGAATCCATTCCTCTTTTAATATCTATATGTTCATGTACTTTCTTAACCGGTAGTTGCTCTAACTCTGAGGTAACCAATTTCTTGAATAAATCGACATACTTATTGTTGGATATATAAGGGTTAAACACTGAGTTATTTCTTAGGCTCGTGAACCTGTGATCAGTAACAGCCCTCTCAACAGGGTTGAGGGCATAGTACTTTTTGATATTGAGTTTCCTGACCAATTTCTGTACCCCAACGTAGGTGTCGAATTTGTTCAGTCCCTTTTTTGGGGCATACTTGATTCCCTTATCTAAAACTAGTAATTCGTCCCTTGATAGTTCTGCTCCGCTTAAATTATAGATTCCCCGTCCTAGACCTCTTAAGGACAACCCCACCAAGGCATGTAAAAGTGCATTGGAGGGCATTATCAAATATGGAATCGATAAGGGATTGTTGAACAAACATGAGGCCAAATACCTAGTCCCTATGGTCAGCAAAATGCCTGTAATCTACTACTTGCCCAAAATCCATAAGGACAGCCTAAATCCACCTGGAAGACCGATAGTGAGCGGTATTGGATCCCTCACCTCCAGACTAGGAGAGTATATAGACATCCATCTACAGCCCCTAGTGAAGAAAACCAATGCCTACCTTAGGGACACCAAGCACACTTTGCAGTTGCTTGGGGGATGCACTACATATGAAAATATAATTATGGCCACAGGAGATGTGGCCTCATTATATACTAACATCGACCATGAGGGTGCCCTGAACGCTGTCAAATGGGCCTTGGATAAGGAAGATTCCATCGATGAGGATCTTACACTCTTTCTTTTGAAATGTTTAGAATTTTGTTTGCAGAATAATTTTTTCTGGTACGATAACAAGATCTACTTACAGAAGAAAGGCGTCGCGATGGGCGCCAAATTTGCCCCTAGTGTAGCAAATCTCTATATGGCTAAATGGGAGGAAGAGGAAAACCTAATGGATGACAATGGAGATATCGTACTATACAAGAGATTTATAGACGATCTTTTAATTATTTGGAGAGGGGATATGGAAGGTCTGATGGGCCTACTGAACTCCATGAATGTCAACGATCGGAACATCTCCCTCACCTGGAATGTCAGCACAGAAAATATACATTTTTTGGATTTAGAGATTTCCAACACCAATGAGGGTATCATCACCAAATCCTTTTTCAAAGCTACGGACCGGAATTCGTATATCCCGGTTACGAGTTGTCATCATAAACCCTGGTTAAAAAACATCCCGAGTGGACAATATATGAGGATGCGAAGGAATTGCACCAGGATGGTGGACTATGATACCCAGTCAGAGAGGTTAAGTACCATGTTCTTAGAGAAGGGATACCAGAAGGAGTTTTTGGAGAAAGAAAGAAGTAGAATTGGCAACATGGATAGGGCGGATCTTCTAAAAGATGCTATTAGATTAACCGGTAATGATGTTCATGAGGGTATTAGTGTAGTACTTGATTATTCAGCACAAAGCCACGAAGTAAGGAGGATTATATGCAAATATTGGAGTGTGTTGAAACAGGACACCCAACTCAAGGATGTTCTCCCGGATAAACCGAAATTTGTTTTTAAGAGAGCTCCCAGCTTGCGGGACAGGCTGATACACAATGTGGTAGATCCTCCCCCTCCAAAACCTAAAATGTTCCTGGACCTAGAAGGATTCCACAGCTGTGGCAGGTGTTACAGTTGCAGGAGGATCCCGGGCAACACTAGGAGGTTAAAGGAGTTCTTGAACCCTAGAAACAATTTTTCGTATAAGATTAGGGATTTTATATCCTGTGATACAGTAGGGGTGGTCTATGCCTTAAAGTGCCCATGTAACCTGTTGTATGTGGGGCGGACCACCAGGGCTCTCAAAGACCGCATGGAAGAACATGTGAGGCACATATGCAATGGGTCCGATAAACACGGTTTGTATGTGCACTTTAAGAGGGTACATAACCAAAGTACCGCAGGCATGAAGTTTTGGGGGATTGAGGCGCCCAAACGCCACTGGAGGGGTTCTAATTTCGTTAGAGAGATAAGCAAAAGAGAATCCTGGTGGATACACCAGCTTGGGTCTTTGGTTCCTGGAGGATTGAATAGAGATTTCGATTTGAGATGTTTCCTTAGTAATTATTGATACGGTTTACTTTGGTGGTACATTTTCTATTATTTTTGTTCTCTCTTGTTTTGAGTTATAAGGGATGCCCTATCTATTGGGCTCAGCAGGGGCATCCAATATAGATTGTACACATTGATGTTCTTTCCCCTTGATAGTTCTAATACCTCCCCACAGTGACTCTATGAATAATTTATTCATTTTGAATGATTTTTTAGAATAGACCCTTTTAGATAATATTTTAATAGGATGTTTATGATTTTTATGCGATCAATAATGTTTAGAATAAAGTATGTTATGTTTGTTTTTAATATTTTAGTAATATTTTATTTTTATTTTTGGTCAACCCTTGTATAGAATGCTGTAGGTTATTTACCAGTTAGGGCATTATGTGATATCGTTTGTGGCGATCTGAACGTGTGTGGTGTGTAGTGATACTCTCTTTGCCAGAATGCTCCGTCCTGAATTATATCAATATAGAATTTACATTGAATTTAATACTCAACATCCCATTGGATCATTTATTGTGAGATCCTGTTATTAATAGTACACTTCTGGCTAATTAACAGAAGTGTAGTCTTAGGGAAAATGGCCGCTGTGCTTACCTTTACTGCCCATTAGAGTTTAGTTTTGTAATCTTAGGCAAAATGGCTGCCATGATTGACACGGCGTACGTCAGCCTGATTTAAGGCCTAAGGGAAAATGGCCGCCATAGACACAAATATGTCTGCGGTCTCAGGCAAAATGGCCGCCGGAGCTATATATATATTCACTCTGAAGCTCTCGTCCAATCAGATCCCCCTGAAGAAGGCACGTGGTCCCGGTGCCGAACACGCGTAGGGGAGGGGCCTGGACGGAGCTGTCAGCAGAGAGAGAGAAGGAGTCTTTTCGTTACACACGCTACACCGCACGCCACACCGGGAGATTATCCGTTTTATGCTTGATAAGGTTGGTGCACTCACGCACCCACAATATGTGAGTACCCCAGACAGGGGAGCTAATTATTTTATTAAATGCTTTATACCTACATATTGCGCTATGGAGTTTTTTTCTCTTGCATAAACCATCTCCATTTGAGAACATTGGAAGTTTGCACAGCTGGTTCCTAATGAGCACAGGAGTGGCTCCAAGGCTTTGTTTGGCATAGTTTAATCGCTGTGTCACACACAGGAAGGTGAGCATATACACCTGTGGGGGCGGCTGGAAGACACTACAGCATGTTTCTTGGTGGCACATTTTGGAAGATAGAATATGTGAAAATCACCCAATTTTGGGATTAATTTATTCGGGCACTTTTATATCATTGGTTATTCACGCTTTTGGACTTTATTCATTCACCATTTGTTATACCCTCCACTATTTATTTGTTATTTCAATTGATATGTCACTTTGTTTGATCATTCACATTCTCTGTTTATATAGTATTGTGCACTTTATATTTTATTTCAACACTCAGGTTGCTTATGCTTATTAACACTGCACTTTGAGTGTAGTGATTTTTTTCTAGCGCATACTTAATAATTTTTATTTTCAAGTCAGATCTTGCCCCTAGGTATTCCTGCAACATGTAAAACAGACGCTGGCGATGGTTGCTGGAAAACGATCATACCTTGGGACTGCGGACCAAAAAATTGTCTGAACGCATCGGTCAGACGGCCACCTTCTCCACCGCTCCTTCTTTAACTGACCAAAGCATCAGCAACACGTTGCCCAGAAACAGGAGTTTGTAACCTCCCAGTCTCTGGGAACGCGTTGCACAGACCTTTCTGCAAGGCCTCCCGAAGATGTTTCATCCTCTGCTCCCTCTGTGATGGCAAGATAAGGTCCGCAACCTTACCCTTGTAACGTGGATCAAGGAGGGTTGCCAGCCAGTATTGGTCCTTCTCCTTGATACCACGAATATGAGGATCCTTACGCAGGCTTTGCAGGATCAGGGAGGCCATGCAGCGTAGGTTTGCTGAGGCATTCGGTCCGGAGTCCTCTGGGTCACTAAGGACGACATGGTCCGCAGCCAACTCCTCCCAGCCACGTACAAGTCCATGTGTTTCTTGGGACTGATCCCTTAAAGACTGCTGCTGATGCTGAGTGCCAGGCTCCACCTCCATACTGACACAATCCTCCTCCTCCTCCTCATCCTCATCCTCTTCCTGTGTGATCGGTGAGCATGCAGGGACACTGTCTGGATAAAGGGGGCCTTGAGAGCTAAGGAAGTCCTCCTCTTCCTGCCTCTGTTCTGCCTCACGTGCCCTGTCCATTATTCCAGCGTGTGCTCCAACAGGTGGACAAGGGGGACAGTGTCACTGATGCATGCACTGTCACTGCTCACCATCCTCGTGGCCTCCTCAAATGGTGACAGGACAGTGCATGCATCCCTGATCATGGACCACTGGCGTGGGGAAAAAAAAAACAAGCTCCCCTGACCCTGTCCTGGTGCCATAGTCGCACAGGCACTCATTGATGGCCCTCTGCTGCGTGTGCAGCCGCTGCAGCATGGCCAACGTTGAGTTCCACCTGGTGGGCATGTCACAGATTAGGGGGTTCTTGAGCAGGTTAAACTCCTTTTGGAGGTTAGCCAGCCGAGCACCGGCATTATATGACCAGCGGAAATGCACACAGACTTTCCTGGCCTGCCTGAGGACATGCTGTAAGCCTGGGTACCTGCCCAAGAACCGCTGCACCACCAAGTTAAGGATGTGAGCCAAACAGGGCACATGGGTCATTTGTCCCTGTCAGAGGGCAGAGAGGAGGTTGGTGCCATTGTCGCAAACCACCATTCCTGCCTTAAGTTGGCTTGGCTTCAACCACCTCTGAACTTTCCCCTGCAGAGCTGACAGAACCTCTGCCCCAGTGTGGCTCCTGTCCCCCAAGCACACCAGCTCAAGCACCGCATGGCATCTTTTGGCCTGAATACTTGCGTAGCCCCTTGAACAGCTACGGAGCACCGCTGGTTCAGAGGACAAAGCACAGGAAGAGGCCATGGAGGAAGAAGAGGAGGAGGTGGAGAAGAGAGGTGTGTCACAATCATTAGTAGTGGCATTCTGGAGGCGTGGTGGTGGAACAACCTCCAACACTACTGCACCTTGTCCTGCATCCTTCCCAGCTGCCAGCAGAGTCACCCAATGCGCGGTGAAACTTAGGTAACATCCCTGTCCTTGCCTGCTGGACCATGAGTCAGCACCTTACCGCTGACTGCCCTGTCCAGCGAGGCCAAGACATTGCCCTCCACATGCCGGTAAAGAGCCGGAATCGCCTTCCGTGGGAAAAAGTGGCGTTTGGGTACCTGCCACTGAGGAACCGCACATTCCACAAACTCACGGAAGGGGACAGAGTCTATCAACTGAAAAGGCAGCAGTTGAAGTGCTAGCAATTTTGCCAAGCTAGCATTCAACCGCTGGGCATGTGGATGGCTGGGAGCGAACTTCTTTCGGCGGTGCAGCAGCTGGAGCAGGGAAATTTGCCTGGTACAATCTGACGTTGGTGTACCGAAAGCAGATTGCCCACAAGTACTTGGCTGTGACACACCTAATTCTACACCTTCATTCCTCTCAGTGCAGGTCTCAGAGAGGACTGAAGGTATAGTGGGGTTGGAGATCTCAGCTAATGAGGAGCAAGGAGAGGTCCTCTTTGCTCTTTGGTGTGGGTCTTTTAAATACGCTTGTCAACGAACTGCATGGCAGGTCAACATATGTCTGGTCAAGCATGTGGTGCCCAAGCCGGAGATGTTTTAGCCACGTGAGATACGTTTGAGACATATGTTGCAAATAACAGCAGTGCGATCTGATGCACTCATCTCAAAAAAGGCCCACACCAAAGAACTTTTTGAATAACACGCAGAGACTGCAGCGCCCTGCACATGCGGAGCTTTGGGGTGTGCTGCCCTTAGGCTGGCCCCTGGAGGGCATCCTGCCTCGTTGGTGATGTGCCGCCTCCTCCTCCTCTCTCCTATCAGGCACCCACGTTGAGTCAGTGACCTCATCATCCCCTCCCCCTTCATCACTAGAGCAAACCTGGCAGTATGCTGCAGCAGGGGGAGCATGACTGCCAGATTGCTGTCCTTCTTGGGCACCCCTTCTGTCCGTGCTCACGTTACTGCCTTCATCTAGCTCAGTATCATCATCAGAGCCTTCCAAACGCTGGGCATCCTCCTGGAGCATGTACCCAACTCTGTGGTCAAACAGTTCGAGGGACTCCTCAGGAGGACATGGTGGGGCTAGGGAAGGAGTCACTGATGACATTGAGCCAAGGAAAGAGGCCGCTGCTTTGCCAGACAAAGTACCCTGAGCATGGGTGAGAGAGGATGAGGAGCATGAGGACAGCCTGGTCATCCACTCGACCAAGTCTTCCGCATGTTGCGGCTCAACGCGGCCAGCTGCCGAAAAAAAATGTACTGATACTGCAGCTAGCAAAATCAACTGCCTGCCTGTAGTATGAGAACACCACCAACCTTCTACAGGTAGCTTTAGCTGAACACTGTGCAGAGCTCGCACTACACTAACTTGTAGCTTATTTAGCTGCCTGCGGTAGTGATAGGATCAGGAAAACACCACCAACCTTCTACAGGTAGCTTTAGGTGAACACTGTGCAGAGCTCGCACTACACTAACTTGTAGCTTATTTAGCTGCCTGCGGTAGTGATCGTATCAGGAAAACACCAACAACCTTCTACAGGTAGCTTTAGCTGAACACTGTGCAGAGCTCGCAAAAAAATAACTTGTAGGTTTAGCTGAACACTGTGAGGAGGATGCACTACACTAACTTGTAGCTTTAGCTGAACACTGTGCAGAGGTCGCACTACACTAACTTGTAGTTTTAGCTGAACACTGTGAGCAGGACGCTCTACACTAACTTGTAGCTTTAGCTGAACACTGTGCAGAGGTCTCACTACACTAACTTGTAGCTTTAGCTGAACACTGTGCAGAGGTCGCACTACACTAACTTGTAGTTTTAGCTGAACAATGTGAGCAGGACGCACTACACTAACTTGTAGCTTTAGTTGAACACTGTGCAGAGGTCTCGCTACACTAACTTGTAGCTTTAGCTGAACACTGTGCAGAGGTCGCCGTCACACAGCGGGAGCCTCCCTCCATGCCAGCATGGGTGCGGAGCGGCCCGGAGAAGAAAATGAAGAAGAGAAGAAGGAAGAAGAGAAGAAGAAGAAGATGAAGAGAAGAGCGGGAGCCTCCCCCCCCATGCCATGGGTGCGGAGCGACCCGAGTAGAAGAAGATAGAAGATGCCGCAGAGGAGATGCTGGACGAGAACGCCGGAGGAAGAACCAGAAGATGAAGGAAGATAGAAGAAGCATTTAAATAAAGGAATTGTCAAAAACTGTCTCTTGTCATTTTTAACATTTTTGACAGTTTTTTAGTGAAATGGTAGGGGTAAGTACCCCCTTACCATTTCACACGGGGGGGGCCGGGATCTGGGGGTCCCCTTGTTAAAGGGGGCTTCCAGATTCCGATAAGTCCCCCGCCCTCAGACCCCCACAACCACCGGCCAGGGTTGTGGGGATGAGGCCGTTGTCCTCATCAACATGGGGACAAGGAGTTTTAGGGGCTACCCCAAAGCACCCTCCCAATGTTGAGGGCATGTGGCCTGGTACGGTTCAGGAGGGGGGGCGCACTCTCGTCCCCCCCTCTTTTCCTGCGGCCTGCCAGGTTGCGTGCTCGGATAAGGGTCTGGTATGGATTTTTGGGGGGACCCCACGCCGTTTTTTTTTTGTTTTTTTTTGGCGCGGGGTTCCCCTTAAAATCCATACCAGACCTGAAGGGTCTGGTATGGAATTTAGGGGGAACCCCACGTCATTTTTAAAAAAAAATTTGGCCGGGGTTCCCCTTAATATCCATACCAGACCTGAAGGGCCTTGTATGGAATTTAGGGGGACTCCCACGTCATTTTTTTTTAAAATTTTGGTTCGGGGTTGCCCTGTGGGGAATTCCCATGCCGTTATTATCAATGAACTTCTATGTGTATTGTCGGCAATGCAATAGCCGCGGGTAGTTTTAAATGGGTTTTTTCCTTCGAAATGTCATTTTGCTGTCAGACTGTTCTAAACACAGGAAACATGCGCCCCTTTACAGGCATACTATAGACACCCCCCAGCTATGAAATTTAAAGGGATATTACACTTTTATTGTTTGACTTTTAGCATTATTAAAATCATTGCCCCTTGAAAAAACGGCCGTTATTAAAACTTTTTTTTGCATTGATCCATGTCCCCTGGGGCAGGACCCAGGTCCCCAAACACATTTTATGACAATAACTTGCATATAAGCCTTTAAAATTAGCACTTTTGATTTCTCCCATAGACTTTTAACCACTTGACCACTGGGCACTTAAACCCCCTTAATAACCAGACCAATTTTCAGCTTTTGGTGCTCTCACATTTTGAATGACAATTACTCAGTCATGCAACACTGTATCTATATGAATTTTTTGTCCTTTTTTTCACACAAATAGAGCTTTCTTTTGGTGGTATTTAATCACCGCTGGGTTCTTTATTTTTTGCGCTATAAAAGAAAAAAGACCGAAAAATCTGTAAAAAAATAATTTTTTCTTCGTTTATGTTATAAAATTTTGAAAATTAGTAATTTTTCTTCATATATTTTGGCCAAAATTTATACCGCTACATATCTTTGGTAAAAATAACCCAAATTAGTGTATATTATTTGGTCTTTGTGAAAGTTATAGTGTCCACAAGCTATGGTACCAATATCTGAAAATTGATCACACCTGAAGTACTGACGGCCTATCTATATTCTTGAGACCCTAACATGCCAGAAAAGTACAAATACCCCCCAAATGACCCCTTTTGGGAAAGAAGACATTCCAAGGTATTTAGAAAGATGCATGATGAGCTTTTTGAAGTTGTCATTTTTTCCCACAATTCTTTGCAAAATCAAGTTTTTTTTTTTTTCTTTTTTTTCTTTTCACAAAATTGTCATATTACCAGGTTATTTCTCACACACAGCATATGCATACCACAAATTACACCCCAAAACACATTCTGCTATTAGTCCCGAGTATGGCGATACCACATGTGTGAGACTTTTACACAGCGTGGCCACATACAGAGGCCCAACATGCAGGGGAGCACCTTCAGGCGTTCTTGAGCACCCAGGCCAATTCTGACATTTCTCTCCTACATGTAAAAATCATCATTTATTTGCTAGAAAATTACATAGAACCCCAAAACATTATATATGTTTTTTTAGCAAAGACCCTAGAGAATACAATAGCGGTCATTGCAGCTTTTTATCTCGCACGATATTTGCGCAGCAATTTTTCGAACGCGTTTTTTTTGAAAAAAAACTGTTTTTTGCTTAAAAAAAACCAAAACAGTAAGGTTAGCCCAATGTTTTTGCATAATATGAAAGATGAAGTTACGCCGAGTTAATAGATACCTAACATGTCACCTTTCAAAATTGCACACGCTTGTGGAATGGCGCCAAACTTCGCCACTTAAAAATCCCCATAGGCGACGCTTTAAAATTTTTTACTGGTTACAAATTTTGAGTTACAGAGGAGGTCTAGGGCCACAATTATTGCTCTCGCTCTACCTTACATGTGTGGTTTGAACACCGTTTTCATATGTGGGCGGGACTTACGTATGCGTTCGCTTCTGCATGCGAGCACACGGACAGGGGCGCTTTAAAAAATTTTTATTTTTTTTTATTGTTCATTTTACTTTATTTATTTTAGTTTGACACTTTTTTCCAAAAAAAAAAATTTTTTGATCACTTTTATTCCTATTACAAGGAATGTAAACATCCCTTGTAATAGGAATATGGCATGACAGGTCCTCTTTACAGTGAGATATGGGGTCAATAAGACCTCACATCTCACCTCTAGGCTGTTCCTGAAATAATAAAAAAAAAAAGATCCTGGCTTCGATCGTAGCGGTGAGTCGGTAGAAGCACCGGAGGGCGGCGGGAGGGGGGGCGTCCCCTCTCGCCTCCCGTAAGAACGATCAAGCAGTGTAACAGCCGCTATGATCATTTTTATGGTGTAGGGAATCGCCGGCTGAAAAAGATGATATCTGAATGATGCCTGTAGCTGCACCCATCATTCAGATATCCCCACACAAAGTCAAGGACGTTGTATGACGGAAGGCGGGAAGTGGTTAAAATGCTTTTTTTTTAACACAAAGTTGTCCATTTATACAATATTTCTAACACATAGCATGTATATACCAAAATTATCCCCCAAAATAGATTCTCCTACTCCTCCTGAGTACGGCGATACCACATGTGTGAGACTTCCACAGCCTGGCCACATACAAAGACTGGGTATGGCTGAGCATGGCTGGGTATGGCTGAGCATGGCTGGGTATGGCTGAGCATGGCTGGGTATTGCAGAGCATCCCTGAGTATGACTGGGTATGGCAGAGTATGGCTGGGTATCACCAAGTATTGCAGAGTATCGCAGAGTATTGCAGAGTATGGCTGGGTATCACCGAGTATTGCAGAGTATGGCTGGGTATTGCGGGGTATTGCAGAGTATGGCTGGGTATGGCAGAGTATTGCGGGTTATGGCACAGTATTGCAGATTTTTGCAGGGTATTGCAGAGCATGGCTGGGTATGGCAGAGTATGGCAGAGTATGGCTGGGTATCACTGAGTATTGCAGAGTATGGCTGGGTATTGCGGGATATTTCAGGGTATTTCAGGGTATTCCAGGGTATGGCAGAGTATTGCGGGGTATTCCAGGGTATGGCAGAGTATTGCGGGGTATTCCAGGGTATGGCAGAGTATTGCGGGGTATGGCAGAGTATTGCGGGGTATGGCAGAGTATTGCGGGGAATGGCAGAGTATTGCGGGGAATGGCAGAGTATTGCGGGGAATGGCAGAGTATTGCGGGGAATGGCAGAGTATTGCGGGGTATGGCAGAGTATTGCGGGGTATGGCAGGGTATTGCGGGGTATGGCAGGGTATTGCGGGGTATGGCAGGGTATTGCGGGGTATGGCAGAGTATTGCGGGGTATGGCAGAGTATTGCGGGGTATGGCAGAGTATTGCGGGGTATGGCAGAGTATTGCGGGGTATGGCAGAGTATTGCGGGGTATGGCAGAGTATTGCGGGGTATTTCAGGGTATTGCGGGGTATTTCAGGGTATTTTGGGGTATGGCAGAGTATTGCGGGGTATTTTGGGGTATGGCAGAGTATTGCGGGGTATTTTGGGGTATGGCAGAGTATTGCGGGGTATTTTGGGGTATGGCAGAGTATTGCGGGGTATTTTGGGGTATGGCAGAGTATTGTGGGGTATTGCAGGGGTATTGCAGAGGGAATTGCAGAGTATTGCACGGCATTGCAGGGCATGCAGAGTAGTGAGGGATGGCTGAGCATGGATGGATGGATGGCTGGATGTCTCTGTGCAGCGCTGTGGGCACTACAGATGCAGCCCACAACGCTGCAGCCATCCATCCATCCGCCTCTCCGGTCACTGTGTACCGATCGGTACACAGGAGGGGAGGAGAGGGGGAGGAGAGGAACCGGCGTCATCAGATGACGCCGGTTTGTTTACATGTGATCGCTCCGTCATTTGACGGAGTGATCACATGGTAAACGGCCGCGATCAGTGGCCATTTACCAGGATCTGTGATGCGCCGGGTCCTCTGGACCCGGCGGTCACGGATGCTCTCGAGTGCGCGCCCTAGGGGGCGCGCGGGAGCAGAATTCTGGGAGGACATCCCTGGACGCCCTCCCAGAGTTAAACAACCGCCCTGTAGCCGTCATTTGGCTATGGGCCGGTTGTTAAGTGGTTAAAGGGTGTTCCGCGGCATTCGAATTTGCCGCGAACACCCCAAATTGTTCGCTGTTCAGCGAACTTGCGAACAGCCAATGTTCGAGTCGAACTCATGCTCATCCCTACCCTCCACCATGTTTTATAGATGAGGTTGTGTGCTTTGGGTCATGAGCTGTTCCAGGCCTTCTCCACACTTTTTTCCTCCCATTATTCTGGTACAAATTAACCTTAGTTTCATATGTCCAAAGAATGCTTTTGTCGAAAAGTCGAATCTTTCTTTTCTATTTTTCAAGCTTATGAATGGTTTGCACCTTGTGGTGAACCCTCTGTATTTGCTCTTGTGAAGTCTTCTCTTGATTGTAGACTTGGAGAGTGGAGAGTGTCCTTCACTTGTCTGGATGTTGTGAATGGGTTTTTCTTTACCATAGAGAGGATCTTGCGATCATCCACCACTGTTATCTTCTGTGGACGTCCAGGCCTTTTTATGTTGCTGAGCTCACCAGTTCATTCTTCTTTGATTTGATTGAACTGTTGAGTTGGCCACTCCTAATGTTGCTGCTATCTCTCTGATGGATTTTTTTCCTTTTTGAACCCCTCCAATGGCCTGTTTCACTTGCATGGACAGCTCCTTTGAACGCATGATGTAGGTTCACAGTAGATTTCAAATGCAAATACCACACTTAGAATCAACTCCAGACCTTTTACCTGCTTAATTGATGAAGAAATAACAAAGGAGTAGCCCACACCTGGCCATGAAACTATTGATTCAATTGTCCAATTACTTTTGGTCCCTTGAAAAAGTGGGGATGGCTATTCTTAACCAGTTGCCGCACGACGATGTACGTCGGCAGAATGGCACGGGCAGGCAAAAGGACTTACAGGTACGTCCTTGCCTGCCCGAGGGTGGGGGGTCCGATCGGACCCCCCCGGTGCCCGCGGCAGTCGGCAAATCTTCCCCGGTGATCGGAGGTGAGGGGGAGGCCATCCATTTGTGGCCCCCCTCGCGATCGCTCCTAGCCAATCAGATCATTTCCCTGCCTCTGTATTGTACACAGAGGCAGAGGAAATTATGTCATCTCTCCTCAGGTCGGCATTTTCCGTTCCGGCGCCGAGGAGAAAAGACTGCAATGTGAGTGCACTAACACAACACATCACAGTAGAACATGCCAGGCATACATAACACCCCCCTTTACCCCCGATCCCCCCGATCACCCACCAATCATCCCCCCCCCCTGTCACACTGACACCAAGCAGGTTTTTTTTTTCTGATTACTGCATGGTGTCAGTTTGTGACAGTTAGTGTGGTAGGGCAGTTAGTATTAGCCCCCTTTAGGTCTAGGATACCCCCCTAACCCCCCCTAATAAAGTTTTAACCCCTTAATCACCCCCCGTCGCCAGTGTCGCTAAGCTATCATTTTTCTGATCGCTGTATTAGTGTCACTGGTGACGCTAGTTAGGGAGGTAAATATATAGGTTCGCCGTCAGCGTTTTATAGCATCATGGACCCCCATATACTATCTAATAAAGGTTTTAACCCCTTGATTGCCCCCTAGTTAACCCTTTTACCACTGATCACCGTATAACCGTTACGGGTGACGCTGGTTAGTTCGTTTATTTTTTATAGTGTCAGGGCACCCGCCGTTTATTACCGAATAAAGGTTTAGCCCCTGATCACCCGGCGGTGATATGCGTCGCCCCAGGCAGCGTCAGGTTAGCGCCAGTACCGCTAACACCCACGCACGCAGCATACGCCTCCCTTAGTGGTAAAGTATCTGAACGGATCAATATCTGATCCCATCAGATCTATACTAGCGTCCCCAGCAGTTTAGGGTTCCCAAAAATGCAGTGTTAGTGGGATAAGCCCAGATACCTGCTAGCACCCTAGTTTTTCCCCTCCGCCCGGCCCAGCCCAGCCCACCCAAGTGCAGTATCGATCGATCACTGTAGCTTACAAAACACTAAACGCATAACTGCAGCGTTCGCAGAGTCAGGCCTGATCCCTGCGATCGCTAATAGTTTTTTTGGTAGCGTTTTGGTGAACTGGCAAGCACCAGCCCCAGGCAGAGTCAGGTTAGTGCCAGTAGCGCTAACACCCACGCAAGCACCGTACACCTTCCTTAGTGGTATAGTATCTGAACGGATCAATATCTGATCCGATCAGATCTATACTAGTGTCCCCAGCAGTTTAGGGTTCCCAAAAACGCAGTGTTAGCGGGATCAGCCCAGATACCTGCTAGCACCTGCGTTTTGCCCCTCCGTCCGGCCCAGCCCAGCCCACCCAAGTGCAGTATCGATCGATCACTGTCACTTACAAAACACTAAACGCATAACTGCAGCATTCACAGAGTCAGGCCTGATCCCTGCGATCGCTAACAGTTTTTTTGGTAGCATTTTGGTGAACTGGCAAGCACCAGCGGCTTAGTACACCCCGGTCGTAGTCAAACCAGCACTGCAGTAACACTTGGTGACGTGGCGAGTCCCATAAGTGCAGTTCAAGCTGGTGAGGTGGCAAGCACAAGTAGTGTCCCGCTGCAACCAAGAAGACGAACACAGGCCCGTCATGCCCATAGTGCCCTTCCTGCTGCATTCGCCAACCCTAATTGGGAACCCACCACTTCTGCAGCACCTGTACTTCCCCCATTCACATCCCCAACCAAATGCAGTCGGCTGCATGAGAGGCATTTCTTTATGTCCTCCCGAGTACCCCTACCCAACGAACCCCCCCAAAAAAGATGTCGTGTCTGCAGCAAGCGCGGATTAGGCGTGACACCCGCTATTATTGTCCCTCCTGTCCTGACAATCCTGGTCTTTGCATTGGTGAATGTTTTGAACGCTACCATGCACTAGTTATTAGCATAGGATACAGCATTGCACAGACTAGGCACACTTTCACAGGGTCTCCCAAGATGCCATCGCATTTTGAGAGACCCGAACCTGGAACCGGTTACAGTTATAAAAGTTAGTTACAAAAATGTGTAAAAAAAATATATATATATATAATTAAAAAAAATAGTTGTCGTTTTATTGTTCTCTCTCTCTCTCTATTCTCTCTCTATTGTTCTGCTCTTTTTTACTGTACTCTATTCTGCAATGTTTTATTGTTATGTTTTATCATGTTTGCTTTTCAGGTATGCAATTTTTTATACTTTACTGTTTACTGTGCTTTATTGTTAACCATTTTTTTGTCTTCAGGTACGCCATTCACGACTTTGAGTGGTTATACCAGAATGATGCCTGCAGGTTTAGGTATCATCTTGGTATCATTCTTTTCAGCCAGCGGTCGGCTTTCATGTAAAAGCAATCCTAGCGGCTAATTAGCCTCTAGACTGCTTTTACAAGCAGTGGGAAGGAATGCCCCCCCCACCGTCTTCCGTGTTTTTCTCTGGCTCTCCTGTCTCAACAGGGAACCTGAGAATGCAGCCGGTGATTCAGCCAGCTGACCATAGAGCTGATCAGAGACCAGAGTGGCTCCAAACATCTCTATGGCCTAAGAAACCGGAAGCTACAAGCATTTTATGACTTAGATTTCGCCGGATGTAAACAGCGCCATTGGGAAATAGGGAAAGCATTTTATTACACCGAACTTGGTGTGGTCAGATGCTTTGAGGGCAGAGGAGAGATCTAGGGTCTAATAGACCCCAATTTTTTCAAAAAAGAGTACCTGTCACTACCTATTGCTATCATTGGGGATATTTACATTCCCTGAGATAACAATAAAAATGATTAAAAAAAAAATGAAAGGAACAGCTTAAAAATAAGATAAAAAGCAAAAAAATAATAAAGAAAAAAAAAAAAAAAAAAGCACCCCTGTCCCCCCCTGCTCTCTCGCTAAGGCGAACGCAAGCGTCGGTCTGGCGTCAAATGTAAATAGCAATTGCACCATGCATGTGAGGTATTACCGCGAAGGTCAGATCGAGGGCAGTAATTTTAGCAGTAGACCTCCTCTGTAAATCTAAAGTGGTAACCTGTAAAGGCTTTTAAAGGCTTTTAAAAATGTATTTATTTTGTTGCCACTGCATGTTTGTGCGCAATTTTAAAGCATGTCATGTTTGGTATCCATGTACTCGGCCTTAGATCATCTTTTTTATTTCATCAAACATTTGGGCAATATAGTGTGTTTTAGTGCATTAAAATTTTAAAAAGTGTGTTTGAAAAATCGCTGCGCAAATACTGTGTGACAAAAAAATGAAACACCCACCATTTTAATCTGTAGGGCATTTGCTTTAAAAAAACATATAACGTTTGGGGGTTCAAAGTAATTTTCTTGCAAAAAAAAAAAATTTTTCATGTAAACAAAAAGTGTCAGAAAGGGCTTTGTCTTCAAGTGGTTAGAAGAGTGGGTGATGTGTGACATAAGCTTCTAAATGTTGTGCATAAAATTCCAGGACAGTTCAAAACCCCCCAAATGACCCCATTTTGGAAAGTAGACATCCCAAGCTATTTGCAGAGAGGCATGTCGAGTCCATGGAATATTTTATATTGTGACACAAGTTGCGAGTAAGAGACAATTTTTTTCTTTTTGCACAAAGTTGTCACTAAATGATATATTGCTCAAACAGGCTTTCTAAGGGCGTAAATTTTTTATTTCACTCTTCACTGCCTATCACAGTTTCGGAGGCCATGGAATGCCCAGGTGGCACAAACCCCCCCCAAATGACCCTATTTTAGAAAGTAGACACCCCAAGCTATTTGCTGAGAGGTATAGTGAGTATTTTGCAAACCTCACTTTTTGTCACAAAGTTTTGAAAATTGAAAAAAGAAAAAAAAAATGTTCTTCATTTTCAAAAAACAAATGAGAGCTGCAAAATACTCACCATGCCTCTCAGCAAATATCTTGGGGTGTCTACTTTCCAAAATGGGGTCATTTGGGGGGGGGGGGTTGTGCTATCTGGGCATTTTATGGCCTTCAAAACTGTGATAGGTAGTGAGGAGTGAAATCAAATATTTACGCCCTTAGAAATCCTGAAGGCGATAATTGGTTTTCAGGGCCCCGTACGCCGCTAGGCTCCCAAAAAGTCCCACACATGTGGTATCCCCATACTCAGGAGAAGCAACTGAATGTATTTTGGGGTGCAATTTTTACATATGCCCATGGCCTGTGTGAGCAATATATCATTTAGTGACAACTTTTTGTAATTTTTTTTTTTGTCATTATTCAATCACTTGGGACAAAAAAAAATAATATTCAATGGGCTCAACATGCCTCTCAGCAATTTCCTTGGGTTGTCTACTTTCCAAAATGGGGTCAACTTATTGACATTTTTTTTACCAAAGACATGTGGCCGAATACATTTTGGCCTAAATGTATGACTAAAATTGAGTTTATTTGTTTTTTTTATAACAAAAAGTAGAAAATATCATTTTTTTTCAAAATTTTCGGTCTTTTTCCATTAATAGCGCAAAAAATAAAAAATGGCAGAGGTGATCAACTACCATAAAAAGAAAGCTCTATTTGTGAGAAGAAATGGACGTAAATTTTGTTTGGGTACAGCATTGCATGACCGCGCAATTAGCAGTTAAACCTACGCAGTGCCAAACTGTAAAAAGTGCTCTGGTCAGGAAGGGGGTAAATCCTTCCGGGGCTGAAGTGGTTAAGAGCTGTAATTCCTTTTTTTTTTTTTTTTTATTATTATTATTTTTTTTTCCAAGCATATTACAAAATACAAAAAAAACAAACAAACTGCAAAACACAGTTCCTCTAATCAATACATTATATCCCATCACCTCCCCACCTGCCCTCCCCTCCCACCTCTCGCCTCTAAATTCTATTTATGTTCCTTTTTGACAGCTTATTCCCTCTGATCTCAGGTGGTCATAACCTCGACATACCTCCACGTCTTCTTAAACTCCTGCCAACACACCCACTTATCCATCATCCCCTCCCTTTCTTCCTCCCCACTGAATCTGAAACTCTCCATGTTGTACATTCCATCAACAGCAATAACCCAATCCCGGATTTTAGGGCTAGCTTCCTCCTGCCATCTCTTTGGTATAAGACTTTTCGCTGCATTTAACAGATAGGGTAGTAGTGATTCCCTATATTGTTTCACTGGTCCCTCTACTCCATGGAATAGGCATATCCACGGGTCTTCCGTATAAACTTTTCTCGTAATTTCCTTTATTAGTTGTAAAATTTCTTTCCAATATTTTTTAATTTTAGTACAGGTCCACAACAAGTGGTCCATTGTTTCAATACCCTTACAGCCTCTCCAGCACTCCTGAGATTTCTCCAGGTGGTACTTACTTAATTTATCTGGTGTTGCATACCGCCTTGTCAGGCACTTATAGTTCAGTTCAGCCATCTTGATGTCAATAGCAGAGATATGTGTTAAATTCAAAATCTTCCCACTCTTGTGTTTATACTCAAATGACCCTAAGTCTTTTCCCCATTTTTTTAAGAATGGTGGTACATCCGGTTCCTCATTTGCCAGTAATATTTTATATAGCTTAGAAATATCCTTTTTTGCATTTCCAACTGTGCATAACCACTCTAGTGGCATTAATTCATTTCCTGTTCTTATTGGTTGAGGCAAATTCTTGACAAAATGCTTCAACTGGAGTTAGCGCCATTCATTTATCATCATTAAATTCGTGTTTTGTTGTAGCTCAAATAGTGTGTTTAATTTCCCTTTTTTGATTATATCTTTTAATTGTGTATTATCTCTTTTTATCCAATTCCCTCCTATAGTCCTTTTCCCAGGTATAAAAATAATCATTATCTTTCAAAAAAATTAAGGGTGAATTATAATCCCATTTACCTTGTTTATGGACCATATTTTAAGTGCATTCTTTGTCATTTCATGTATTTTATCTCCTAATACCCTGTATTGTGAGGGGTTCCACTTAATTATATTATTTAACCGTGCACCACACATATAATTTTCTATTTTAACCCATTGTTTTTCAGTTTTCTCCCTTTGCCCACTCCACCACTCGTGACAACACCACTGCATAATAATATTTTTTAATGTCGAGGACCGCTAAACCCCCTTTTTTTTTCCCCTGTCTCAAAACGGCGAATGAGATTCTAGGTTTTTTATTTTGCCAAATGAATCTCATTATAATAGCTTTTAAAACTAGATAGATAATAGTGCGGTAAAGCAATGGGCAGCATTTGAAACTTATATGTAATCTTCGGTAATAAGACCATCTTAACTGTGTTAATTCACCCGATCCAGGAGAGGGGTCTTAATGCTATTTTTTTTACTTCAATTTTTATTTCATCTAATAAGGGAATATAGTTTATTTTATATATTTTCTTCAGGGAAGACACCAGCTTTACTCTATGTATTTTAATCCCTCCGTCGTCCATGGGAATTGAAAATCCTTTTGCAAACTCTGCTCATCTTGTTTAGTTACATTTATGCTTAAGATCTTGGATTTATTGAGATTAATTTTAAAGTTTGATATTTCTCCATATTGTTTTAGTATTTTAAGTAAATTTGGCATTGTTATCCTAGGATTGGATATGTAGAACAACAGATCGCCGGCAAAGGCCGCCAGTTTGTGCTCCTTGTCTCCAATCCTAAACCCTCCTATATCTGGATTGGATCAAATCATTGCAAGGAGGGGTTCAAGGGACAGTATGAAAAGTAAAGGGGAGAGGGGACACCCCTGTCTTGTCCCATTTTTCATTTCAAAAGAGGGGATAACTCCCCATTAATTTTTATAACTCCAGTCGGTTGTTTATATAGTACTTTGATCCACTGGATCATTCTTGGGCCCAATCCCATAGAGTCCAATGTTTTTATCATGAGTCCCCAGTCTACCCTGTCGAAGGCTTTTTCCACATCTATCGACAGGAATAGACCTGGGAACCCATCATTTTTTTATTTTTTGGAGGAGGAGCAAGGTTCTCACTTCATTGTCCCTCCCCTCCCTCCCTGGGATAAACCCAATCTGATCCGGGTGGACTAGACCTTTCATCAGGTCTTTCATCCTTGTTGCCAAAACTTTTGCATATAATTTCGTATCAGTGTTTAGCAGGGAAATTGGTCTGTAGTTTGAACATAGTGTTCCATCTTTCTCCTCTTTCAAGATGACTGTTATTGATGACTACAGGGCCTCTCTGCTCATTTCATATTCTGCCCCCAGTCCGTTCATGTATTGACAAAGTTTTGGTACCAAAATCTCTTTATACTTTTTTAGGTAGAAAGTAGGGAACCTGTCGGGTCCAGGGCTTTTACCCGGGGCAGATTCTTGTAATGCTTTCATAATTTCCTCCTCAGTTATGGGTTTATCCACAATATTCCTGTCGCGCTCTGATATTTGGGGGAGCCCTGCTCTTTCTAAGAACTCTTCTGTTTTACTTATTCTATCTTTGTCCTGTTGCCCCTTGTTTACTGAATACAGTGCCCCATAGTAGCACTTGAACACCTCTGCTATCTCTTTTATCGTATAGACCATTCCCCCCTGTTTATTATGAA
This sequence comes from Lithobates clamitans, assembly GCA_037952925.1. Taxonomy (NCBI): domain Eukaryota; kingdom Metazoa; phylum Chordata; class Amphibia; order Anura; family Ranidae; genus Lithobates; species Lithobates clamitans. The sequence goes on from JBBGZY010000067.1 coordinate 8,276,138, forward strand.
TCTTTTCTATATAGTTAATTGATTTTTTCTTGTTAAGCATCCTGGCTAGGTGTTTACTCGGTTTATTTCCCCATTGATATCTATCTTTTAATATTCTGTTAAATATCCTTTTTGTTTCTTATGTCATGAGATCTTTTAACTCATCCCTCTTTATCATCAATAGGTGTAATGTCTCCTGATGTTGTCTATTTAAATTTGTATGCACTTGCTCTATTCATCTATTAATAATTTCATGTTTTTGGTTCTCTCTTCCTTTTCCCTGGCCCATATAGAGATAAGAATACCCCTGATATAGGCCTTGTGGGCCTCCCAAAGGGTAACGTATGATGTTTCTTTTGTGTCGTTGATCAGGAAATAATTTTCTAACTCCTTTCGAACTATTTCTGCGTCTTTCTTATCTTGTATTAATGCTTAATTTAATCGCCAATTATAAGGTGGTCTTTGTATTCCTGTTATTCTCATTTTCATAGTCACTGGGGATTTGTCGGACAGCATTGATATTTTTATGTCTGATTCAGTTACCCACTCCAATGCTTTATGATCTACCATTATGTAGTCAAATCTAGTGTATTAAGAGTAGGGATGACCTGATCACCCCCCCCCCGGTTCGGTTCGCACCAGAACCTGCGAATGGACCGAAAGTTTGCGCAAAATTTAGAACCCCGGTAAAGTCTATGGGACTTGAACGTTCAAAATCAAAAGTGTTAATTTTAAAGGCTAATATGCAAGTGATTTTCCTAAAAAGGGATTGGGGACCCGGGTCCTGCCTCAGGGGACATGTATCAATGCAAAAAAAAGTTTTAAAAACGGACGTTTTTTTCGGGAGCAGTGATTTTAATGATGTTTAAAGTGAAAAAAAAAGGTGAAATATTCCTTTAAATATCATACCTGGGGGGTGTCTATAGCATGCATAGAACAGTCCCTGCTCAAAATGACATTTGAAAAGGAATAAAAGTCATTTAAAACTGCTTGCAGCTTTAATGTAATGTCGGGTTCCGGCAATATGGATGAAAATCAGTGAGACAAACGGCATGGGTACCCCCCCAGTCCATTACCAGACCCTTTGGGTCTTGTATGGATATTAAGGGGAACCCCGCACCCAAATTAAAAAAAAGGAAAGGCGTGGGGCCCCCAGGCTCTATATACTCTGAACAGCAGATTACAGGCGGTAGAAACAAAACAGGTTTGTTGTTAAGTAGAATCTGTTTGTAATTTTGAACTGGTACATTTTTAAAGTGGAGCTCCAGCCAAAAAATCTATAAGCTTTTTGGAAAACATAGGGAAGGTTTATCACCCCTGTAACATTTGTTTTGCTGTCTGTGCACCTCTTCAGAAGATTTCACCTCACTTTCTGTCCCAATGACAAATGTTTTTTGAAAATTTGGAGTTTTTAGTGAAACAAGGATTGGTGATAAAGCATCATTTGAGAGGAGACACATTTTTCCCATATTAACTCTTACAGGAGAGAATTTCCCTTCCTAGGGGTAGATTTCATCTCACTTTCTGTTGTCTCCTTCCGTTTGCAAGTAGGAGTCGTTTGTAAGTTGTAAGTTTGAAAGTAGGGGCCTGCCCTATATACGCTGCAGAAATTGGGGCCTTAGGTGTTGGTGTTGCCACAACACTGTAAGCCCTCACAGTTACTCTTGGTGGGCGCTGGAACGGGTCCTGCTGTGAAATATTAGATCAAGAATTGTAATTACATGCACCTGTTGAACAGGAGCAGAAAAATTGGGCCTTTGGTGGTGGTGTTGCCACAACACTGTAAGCCCTCACAGTTACTCTTGGTGGGCGCAAGAATGGGCCCTGCTGTGAAATATTAGATCAAGAATTGTAATTACATGTCCCTGTTGAACAGGGGCAGAAAAATTGGGCCTTAGGCACTGGTGCCACAACACTGCAACCCCTCACAGATGCTATAGTTGGAGAGCAGGAATGAGCCCTGCTGCAAAGTATTGCATCAAAAAATATAATTATACTCCCCTCTTAAACAGGGGCTGAAAAATTGGGCCTTGGGCACTGGTGCTGGTGCCACAACACTGCAACCCCTCACAGATACTATAGTTGAAGCGCAGGAATGAGCCCTGCTGCAAAGTATTGCATCAAAAATTGTAATTACACGCCCCTGTTAAACAGGGGCAGAAAAATTGGGCCTTAGCCACTGGTGACGGTGCCCAGAACCAAAAATGTTCTTACAAGCTATCAACATGAAAATTGAGGAGGAAGAGGATTGTCACTATGCATAACAGGATAGTCACTCAGCATCAGCATAGGCAGTCTTGAAGGGATCTCACATTACAAAAAAAATATTCAGTTACATCAGCATCAGGTGCTTGGTAGCTGGTGATCCAAGACTGATTCATTTTTATGAAGGTCAGCCGATCGACCGATTCGGAGGACAGGCGCACCCTATGATCGGTTACAAAGCCTCCAGCAGCACTGAATGTGCGTTACGAAAGAACCCGGGATGCAGGTCAGGCCAGTAGCTCATATGCATACTGTGCAAGCTCTGGCCAGTGATCCATCCTCAAGACCCAGTAACCCAGAGGATTTACAGTGGGAAAGGTGTCCAAGTCTGATCTTGCCCCTAGGTATTCCTGCACCATGTGAATCACACGCTGGCGATGGTTGCTGGAACCGATCATACGTTGGGACTGCGGACAAAAAAATTGTCTGAACGTTTGTCAGAGGGCCACCTTCTCCACTGCTCCTTCTGTGACTGGGCGGGACGTCGGAGGTGCCGCGTGACGCGGACGTGACGCCAGAGGTGTCACATGACCCATACATGTGATCGCCCTCGGTCTCCGTCTTCCTTTGTGGGAGGGGAGTCGTAGCCTGGGCGGATCACTGTACGCAATGTTGGCTCTTAATGTTTGACACGCTGAAGCTCAGCCATTGACGTGGACATAGCAGTCCATGTCCATTGGCTGCTATGGCCACCCAGCCCCCAACACTCAAGTCGAGATTGACGTCCGGCCCCCGTTCGGGACCGGATGTCATATCGCTTGTTTGACACATGCGTTTCGAGGTTTGAAGGTTATTGGTTTCCTGCAAGCTCACGGATTGGCCACTGGGTCCGTCTGCTCTCTTTTGGATGATATCACTGGCCTCTTCATGCATGGTTTGTCATTCCCTGATCAGCTGACATTCATTTGTCCAATTACATTTAACCATGCCCCCTGTTTGCGATTGGTTTACATCTGTATGTATCATTTAAAAATATTGGCAACTCAGATGGTGGCTTTTGCCCCAGTAGAAGACCTATGGGGTCCAAACATGTCGGGCTCCCTTACCTTCTCTTAAGTTGCCCCAGATTTTTTATAGTGATCACTTTGTTTTTAAGTATCTGGTTTTATTACAATAAAAGGATACCATGGTTTTTATCTGCACTATGGGGAAGCTCTTCTTTTCTTTTTACATATCATCGGGAGAGAAGTAAAATACCCCATCTCTGCTACCTATTACATACGCCAGTCGCCAGAACTCCGTCCATATCCATCACAAAGATTCGTCTGACGAACTTGTGAGGACTTGGGGAATTGACATCTGTGAGCCCTGACGATCTGGATATTGTTTTACATGCCCAGAGTGGCGAAATGCCTACATGACTCCATGTCATAGGACAGGGGAGTCCACAGGATCCGGTAAGAGTTCACGCCTACCATTTTTTTTATTTGAGGCAGTCACAGGTGGAAGCGGCATCCGTGTGTTGACCAACCCAGTCTTCAGTCCACCTTATGAACACTCTCACTGCCAGCGATTTCTCATGTGCACATTTGTCTAGAGACTTTTCTTTGCTTTAGGTTCACTCATATGGACTCCACCCTTATCCCCACCCCATTTTTTTGGTATTTCACTACACCTGGTTTTCACAATTGAGGTGTTTGTGAAGAGTATATATCATATTTATGCGTTACATTTTATATATAGATTCTGTATTTTTGTTTGTCCCATTGTATGTAGCTGCTCCGCGTACTAGCTTAGCGCAGTGTTTTTCTGTTTTTTTTCACTGTGACTGACCGAAGCCTCAGTAACACGTTGTCCAGGAGGACCAGGAAATTGTAACCTCCCAGGCTCTGGAAACGCGTTGCACAAACCTTTCTGCAAGGCCTCCCGAAGATGTTTTATCCTCTGCTCCCTCTGTGATTGCAAGATAAGGTCCGCCACCTTACCCTTGTAACGTGGATCAAGGAGGGTTGCCAGCCAGTATTGATCCCTCCCCTTGATACCACGAATACGAGGATCCTTCTGCAGGCTTTGCAGGATCAGGGAGGCCATAAAGCATAGGTTTGCTGAGGCATTCAGTCCAGAGTCCTCTGGGTCACTAAGGACGACATGATCCGCAGCCATCTCCTCCCAGCCACGTACAAGTCCATGGGTTTCTTTGGACTGTAAATGATCCCTTGAAGACTGCTGCTGATGCTGAGTGCCAGCCTCCACCTCCATGCTGACACAATCCTCCTACTCTAACTGTGTGAGCGGTGGGCACGCAGGAACACTGTCTGGATAAAGAGGGTCTTGAGAGAAGTCCTCCTCTTCCTCCCTCTGTTCTGCCTCAAGTGCCCTGTCCATTATTCCACGCAGCGTGTGCTCCAACAGGTGGACAAGAGGGACAGTGTCACTGATGCATGCACTGTCACTGCTCACCATCCTCATGGCCTCCTCAAATGGTGACAGGACAGTGCATGCATCCCGGATCATAGTCCAACTGGTGGGCATGTCACAGATTAGACGGTTCTTGGGCAGGTTAAATTCCTTTTGGAGGTCAGCCAGCCGAGCACTGGCATTATATGACCGGCGGAAATGCACACAGACTTTCCTGGCCTGCTGCAGGACATCCTGTAAGCCCGGGTACCTGCCCAAGAACTGCTGCACCACCAAGTTAGGGACGTGAGCCAAACAGGGCACATGGGTCAGTTGTCCCTGTCAGAGGGCAGATAGGAGGTTGGTGCTATTGTTGAAAACCATCATTCCTGGCTTAAGCTGGTGTGGCGTCAATCACCTCTGAACCTGTCCCTGCAGAGCTGACAGAATCTCTGCCCCAGTGTGGCTCCTGTCCCCCAAGCACACCAGCTCAAGCACTGCATGGCATCTTTTTGCCTTGCATAGCCCCTTGAACGCTTACGGAGCACCGCTGGTTCCGAGGACAAATCAGCACAGGAAGAGGCCATGGAGGAAGAAGAGGAGGGGGTGGAGGAGAGGTGTGGCAGAATCACTACTAGTAGAATTTTTGGAGGCATGGTGGCAGAACAACCTCCAACACTACTGCACCCTGTCCTGCATCCTTCCCAGCTGCCAGAAGAGTCACCCAGTGCGCGATGAAAGATGGGTAACGTCCCTGTCCATGCCTGCTGGACCATGAGTCAGCGGTAATATGCACCTTACCGCTGAACACCCTGTCCAGCGAGGCCAAGACATGGCCTTCCACATGCCAGTAGAGAGCCGGAATCGCCTTCCATGAGAAAAAGTGGCGTTTGGGAACCTGCCACTGAGGAACTGCACATTCACAAACTCACAGAAGGGGGCAGAGTGTACCAACTGAAAAGGCAGCAGTTGAAGTGCTAGCAATTTAGCCAAGCTAGCATTCAACCGCTGGGCATGTGGATGGCTGAAAATGAACTTCTTTCGGCGGTGCAGCAGCTTGGGCAGGGAAATTTGCCTGGTACAATCTGACGTCGGTGTAACGATAGCAGATTGCCCGCAAGTACTTGGCTTTGACACACCTAATTCTGCACCTTCATTCCTCTCAGTGCAGGTTTCAGAGAGGACTGAAGGTATAGTGGGGTTGGAGATTCCAGCTGATGAGGAGCAAGGAGAGGTCCGCTTTGTTCTTTGGTGTGGGTCTTTTAGGTACACTTGCCAACGAACTGCATGGCAGGTCGACATATGTCTGATCAAGCATGTGGTGCCCAAGCGGGAGATGTTTTGGCCACGCGAGATACGCTTGAGAAATATGTTGCAAATAGCAGCGGTGCGATCTGATGCACTCGTCTCAAAAAAGGCCCACACCAAAGAACTTTTGGAATAACACGCAGAGACAGCAGTGCCCTGCACATGCGGAGCTCTGCGGTGTGATGCAGTCGTTGTGCTGCCCTTAAGCTGGCCCCTGGAGGGCATCCTGCCTCATTTGAGATGTGCCTCCTCCTCCTCCTCTCTCCTATCAGGCACCCACGTGGAGTCTGTGACTTCCTCATCATCCCCTACCTCCTCATCACTGGAGCAAAGCTTGCAGTAGGCTGCAGCTGGGGGAACATGACTATCAGATTGCTGTCCTTCTTGGGTACCCCATCTCTCTGAGTTCACGTTACTGCCTTCCTCTAGCTGGGTACCATCATCGGAGCCTTCAAAACGCTGGGCATCCTCCTGGAGCATGTACCCAACACTGTGGTCAAACAGTTTGGGGGAATCCCCAGCAGGACATGGTGGGGCTAGGGAAGGCGTGACTGATACCATTGAGCCGAGGGAAGAGGCCTCATTGGCAGCTGCTTTGCCAGACAAAGTACCCTGAGCCTGGGTGATAGAGGATGAGGAGGATGAGGACATCTTGGTCGTCCACTCTACCAAGTCTTCGGCATGTTGCGGCTCAACGCGGCCAGCTGCCGGAAAAAAGGACAAGCATGTCCCACAGCCACGTGCTGATGAGGATGTACTGTGTTTATGACCAGAACTGTTGCCTCTAGACACAGAGCCTGCTTACCCTCTTTTATTAGCTTGTGACTGTCTGCCTCTCTTTGTTAGCCTTCCAGACATACTAATGGCCTGCAGTGAGATGTAGCTGCACAAAGCTGAGATGTATATATATATATTGATTATACTGCAGCTAGCAGAATCAACTGCCTGCCTGTAGTATTATTAGTTTGAGAACACCAGCAATTGTCTTCAGGTAGCTTTAGGTGCACACTGTGCAGAGGACACAGTACACTAACTGTAAATACTGCAGCTGCCTGCCTGTAGTATTATTAGTTTGAGAACACCAGCAATTGTCTTCAGGTAGCTTTAGGTGCACACTGTGCAGAGGACAAAGTACACTAACTGTAAATACTGCAGCTGCCTGCCTGTGGTACTAATAGGATCAGAAGAACACCAGCAATTTTCTTCAGGTAGATTTAGGTGCACTCTATCTAACTTAAATCAAATGACACTGTTTCTCTGTCTATCTCTCTCCGCCGCCGCAACACACTACACAAGGCCGCCATGCTGGCGGTCTTGTATAGTGTGGGGCATGTACTAAACCCCCTGAGCCATAATTTGGCCAAAGCCACCCTGGCTGTGGCCAATTACGGCTCTCTGTACAGACGGCGCTGTTATTGGCCAAGCATGTGGGTCATAGTGCATGCTTGGCCAATCATCAGCCAGCAATGCACTGAAATGCCGCAGTGAATTATGGGCCATGACGCGCCACTCGAATTTGGAGCGAACGGCCCATAACATTTGCAATTCGACGAACGGTCGAACAGGCGATGTTCAAGTCGAACATGGGTTCGACTCGAACTCGAAGCTCATCCCTAATTAGGAGCTGTAATTCCTAAACCCTTCCTCCAATTTGGATGCACATACCCTCAAATTAAACTTGAGAGTGTGCACTTTCACTCCATGCCTATTATATACATATATGGACCAAACTGTACAGCCAAAGTCATTAAGAACTATCTAAGACTAAGAACTATCTAACTAAGAAGAACAAGGAGTCCTGGAAGTGATGGTTTGGTCCCAAATCCTAATCTCAACATCATTGAGTCTGTCTGGGTATACAAGAAGAGACAGAAGGATTTGAGGCAGCCTACATCCACAGAAGATTCATGGTAAAAATTCAAAAAGTTTGGAACAACCTATCTACCAAGTTTCTTCAAAAACTGTGTGTAAGTATACCTAGAAGAATTGAAGCATTCATGCTGTTTTGAAGGCAAAGGGTGGTCACACCAAATATTGATGTGGTTTGGATTCCTCTTCTGTTCATTTACTTTACAATTTGTTTATTGATAGAAAAACTATTAACACTTCTATTTCTGAAAGCATTATTAATGTACAGCATTTTTCCCACCTGCCTAAAATCTTTGCACAGTACAGTACCTATGTGTTGGGATGCTGTCTTATAGGCATCATGGGGGTACTTGTTTTTTGGAAGTTTGTTCACCTTCAGCAACTATAGCCTTTAGTATATCAATGACCCATGTAGCATTCTATCAGCTGTCAGTGTGTCTGAGTGCCTATACATGCAAGTATCAAATTTTAGGTGGTTGGTGGGGATCAAGGCAGTGCAGACAAGATGAGACACTTATGGTACCTGCTATTAATCTGCTGGCTCAGATTTAACTTTGACATTTTTCTTTGCATGTACAGAATTGTTTTAAAATGCTATGAAAACAGAACAAAAGAAGTAGGAGAAAAATGTATACTTTATAGACAGAAAAATATAAAATGTACTTCTATTAGTATGGTATCAAAATGTACCAGTACTTTTTTTTTTCTTCTTATAAACAAACAATTCCCTCACACTGCATCCAATTCAGGAATTCTAAACTTTTCTAGAATAGACAGTTTTGACAGATGGCATATCCTCAATATATAATATAAATTCTAATTATTAAACAGGATTTATTAGCATCAGTCATACGTTGGTCATTCTTTGTGCAGATTCTGCCCTAATTCTGTACCGTTCTGTATTGACCTGAATTCTAAAGCAAACTTAATGAGTGCTACAAATCTGAGGCTCCTCTCTAGAGAACAGACGCCAGTCATTAGGGAGCAACATTCTATTTTGATCACATATAAAGTATGAGGAAAAAACAAATACCCCAATAATATATGATAATGGTATGCAAGGTGGAAATCTGGAATGCGATAGTGTATATGAGAGGCCGACACTGGTAGTTTTATTTGAATTCTTTATTCAAGTATGCATAACATCACTCATTACAAGATAAATGCTTATATCAAAAATAAAAAGAAACCAATAGACACAATTTATATAAGACAAGTACTATGTAGAGTAGGAAAGTACAAATCTTGACACAACAAGTAGCGGTATCAAAGAGTAGTACCAACTATATACTTAGGAGAAAATAATTTGAATGTCAACTGTTCTGTCGTCTTATACACCATCTCCTCTTATTCATCTGATCTAAAATACTTCAGAGTGTAACATCACAAAAAGAAAGGGCAATGAAAATCCTGTAAAAATCAGGTAAGTGTGAAGTAAAAGTGAAAAAGAGATCAGAGGAGAGGCATTGAAGGTGTGAGTAGTAGGGGAAGGAAATAAAAAAGATCCTTCTTGGGGGATGTATTTTAATGGTATGTGCACTATGCCATCAAGCCACTGAACTGCAGTTGTCATAACACTAATAGTATTTAGCGGGAGTCTTTTAGTATTAAAGAAGTGTGAACAAGTGTGAGACCATCCCAGATAGGCCAGCTTACACCACAAACTGGAAAATTAAGCTGTCTATTCCAACAGACCCCAAAGAGTTGGACAAAGCCTTCACCTTTTTATACATACATTTTTCCTCTATAGCTGATAGAAGAACATAATAATAAGATCATAGCCAGATAATGTCCTATAGGCATATGCATATTCAGTCCTGTAGTCCCTGACACCTGCTAATAATCTGATAGTGGAAAGGTTTATATGCCCAACATATAGGGTGAATGCTCCATAATTTGACCTTTCTGGCGTAAGATTCTTACTATCTACTGTACATATGAAAAACTGGACTCAAGATCCTCGTATTACCTTTCTGTCTGCCATCCAAAATGCCTGGATCCTCTAAATACTTTTAAAGTGACAACATCACTTTTTAGCTGCAGCAAATATCACTATCTAGACACTTAAGATCATCAGAGACTCCCTCAATGGCACAATTGGCACAGCGTGAGAAGATGGTTTCCTGAGAGGAGACAGATATGAACAATATAATTTGACTTGATCCTAATGGGAACAAAATAAGGCCTTGGCAGATTTTACATCATGTTTATAATAAAGCTAGAGCCCCTCTTGTCATCTGTACCCTCATACCTCTACCTTCCCTCCGCCTTTTTTACCCTTACCCCCTCCCTCTCAAATCACTAGCTTTTTCTTGTTCCTCATGGTCTTTCTGTCTTTTTCATAGTTCCCTGTTTCCTTGCCTTTCTGGTTGCTTTAACCATTTAACCATCTCTCTCTTTTCTCCCCTGTTGCAGGGTAAAAGAGAATATATAGACCCAAAGTGATGAATACTGTAATGTAAATATTAAGTATTTGTATTGTTACATCTGTACTATAAAATAGAATAAAAACTGAGAACTAAAAAAATATGTTAACGTGTGAACAAGGATTGTCCAGGCCTCTGACAAATAAAGTAGACCAAGAAATATGAAGACCAACTTCCATTCCTGGCCTTCTTCTGAAAATCCTAATTAGCTGGCTTTACCAATGATCCAAAGGCTTCAACACAGTTTGAGTCTGAGACACTGAACAATTTTAGACCTAACTCTGGGTTGACTTGACAAGTCAGCAATGGCAAACTAAATATGTACAGTATCTCTCAGTATAGGTTTATTTTAATCCTTACTGCCACTTGATGCCTAACATTTAAAATAAACCCTATAATTGACCATTAACCCAAACATTTAACCTTTAACCCTAAAGTGGTTGTAAACACTCACATTTACCCATTGAAATGGCTAGATTCAGGTGATACACAGAGAAGAAACAAATCCTGCCATTCAATTTCTACTCATTTATCTGCAGCCCTATTATCTCTACATCTGTTCGAAGTGAAGAATTTATACGGCTTGTCTGAGCTTTCAGGAAGCAGAGGGGCTTACACTCTGCAGAGATCAGTGAGGAGAGCTCTTATGCCCTGTACACATGATTGGAAATTCCACCAGCAAAAGTCTGATGTGAGCTTTTGGTCTGAAATTCCGACCGTGTGTATGCTCCATTGTACTTTTGCTGGCGGAATTCAGAGCAGGTTCTCTATTTTCTATTTTATAAAGTTCCTATCAGTTCGTCTGTATGCAATTTTGATGCGCAAAAAAACATGCATGCTCAGAATCAAGTACGAGACGGAAGCGATCGGTCTGGTAAAACTAGTGTTTGTAATGGAGATAGCACATTGGTCACGCTGTACATTTTTGGATCTTTAAATGCAGCGCATTTTTTTGTTCTTTATAATGCTAGAAGAATGAAATTGTTTTGCTGCTGATATTCACACATAGTTCTGACAAACTTATTTCTTTATTATTTCTTGTGATCTCCTTAATAATATTTTTCGTTTTTAAAGCCAGATCTCCCTCAATAATGTTTAGAATTATTTTTTTAGTGATTTTTTTTCTTTTTTTTAATTTAAATCAAGATCTACTTTTTTTTAAATTATTTTAAAATTATTTTCTAGTGATCTCCATTATTTTTTTTATTTTTTTGTGTGTCAAGTTACCACAACAACATTATTATCTTGTACTTTTTAACCTCAAGGAGGTTAGTGTCCCTTGTTAATTTGACATTGTATTTTTGAAAGGTACCCGCCTTCTCACAAACAAACTGTCCTTTTTACAATAAAAACACATAGGCAAGTATTTGTTGAAAACAAAATTACCATTTATTCTGCGTCATAACAAAAGAAAGAGGGAAGGCAACGCTGGAGAAACTGCAGAAATTTGCGAAGCCTATGTACCCCAGGGCAGACATCAACTATTTGAAAATGAAAATTGGTAGCCTGAGGAGTCCATACAATAGGGAGCACAATCTGGTCCTGGACTCCGAGAAATCAGGAGTAGCAGCAGATGACATTTATGTCCCCAGGCTGTGGTACCACCACAGCCTGTGTCTTCTGTCAGACCAGACTGAACCAGGCCATCACTGTCTTGTCTTCCTTCCACGCTTCCCTGCACTGTGTGGCTTTGTTCGTTGAGTTTTGGCAGGAGGTGGAGGAGGTGTAGGAGGAGGAGGGGGTGGAGGAGGAGGAGGATGAACGAACTCAGAAAGGTGTGTATTTTCTGTCATTTTTACACTCAACCTCTTATTTAGGGTCTGTAAAATTATGTTCTCTCATAAGTCCCTTCTCCATTTCCTGCATTTTCGCTGCTACTATGAAGCCATAGCCCTCTTGAATGCTGGGGGGGGTCTCTCAGGGTCGCATGAGCATCCCGAATGAGGGCAAGTTCTGCCTCCTCTACGTTCCTCGCCTTCCTGGGCCTTTTGGGCGGAAGGCGGAGGGGAGGGACCTGGGATTGGGTCAGTCCACTAGGCCCAGCCACCTCCTGGCTGCCACGTCCCCCTGCCACCTCCTGGCTGCCACTCCCCCCTGCCACCTCCTGGCTGCCACATTCCAGACCCCCATCCTGGCTGAGGCTTTCCTGTGTATAAAAAAGGGACATAGTTTTAGTTTTTGCTTCATCAATCACACACAATTTTCAGCTCATGACTGTTGCAAATTGAATGTTAATAAATAGAAAAGACTATCATTCTGACCCAGCATTTTTCATTCTTGTCCCAATCATTTTTGGCCACTACTGTCTATTGATATGTAAAACACTTTTTGTTCAATCATTAAATTTCTTATCAATAATAACATCTAGTTAACATCATTAATTTTAGGACAAGAAATATGTAGAAAAATACTATACCTGCCTCAAGCTGGGCTCCTCCACTTCTTCCTGGCTGGAAGGTCAAGGCTGGTCCTCGGAACCTCAGCTGGGGTGGAAGGAAATGTGGAAAGTGATGACCTCACTTCAGTCTGGTCTTTCAGAAAACGCATTTTGTTGTAGTACCACAGACTGGGTACATACATGTTCTCTGCTGCTGCTCCTGACCTCTGGGATGCCAGGACCTTATTACGCTCCTTCTTGTATGTGCTCCTCAAGCTACCAATTTTCCTGTCCAAAAAAATGCTGTCTGCGTTGGGGACTTCCGTCTTCACAAATTCCAGCAGTTTCTCCAGCGCTGCCTTCCTAGCTGGTCTGTTTTGGTATAAATTATGTTTGACTTGCCACAAACAGGACATCTCTCTGTACCTATCTATAAACTGGCTCATAAACTCTGGCTTTTTGAGTGGATTCATTATTTCTGCAAGACAAAAAACAAGAGAAAAAGCTAAACTCTCATAATCTTATCACAATGTAGGCCTCAAACTAGAAGCAGTATAGGCCACTGATGCCCCAAGTTAAAATGTTAATAACGATCGGCACTTCCTCCACTCACAGATCGTACATCCAACGCACGCACATTGCGCTTTATATACACTGCACATGCGTGAAACTCCACCCACCTCACCCGCCCCTGACGTTCTTTCTAGAATATTCCCTGCCCCTTCTATTTCGGCACAGTGGGAGAGGACATGGCGGAGACACAGCAGGTGTGTAATTCCAGTAACGACAAGGAAAGCCCGGAGCCAGAAACATTCCGATCCCAAAGGAGATTTAAGGCCTCAAATATGGCCTTTGTAGAGATGGTGGAGATGGTGGACATCTTGAAGAGGGCCGACTATGATGGGAAGTATGGACCTTACCTAAATCCAAATGTGAGAAAGGCCAAGATCATGTCTAAAGTTATGAAAAGTCTGCACAGGAATTTTGGGGTATGGCGATCCAAGGAGCAACTGAGGAAACGATGGTCAGACCTGAAATTGAGGGAGCAGGATCAGTACAGAAGGATCACTGCTTCTAAAAAGTAAGTATTTGTCCTATTATTATTTGTTCCTATTATTATTATTACTTGCATGCTGCTCCATGTGCTTTTCTTTACTGTTTTACAGTTTAAAATGGCAACTTTCAGGCTTGTGGGCACAATAATTGGTCGTAGTAAACATAGTCCGTTCACCCACTAATAATACAATGCTTTTGCAGATGAAGGTTAAATACATTTGGTCATGCCTATTTGTATTAAAATAAGTTTAGTACACTGTTGTCTAGATGTGTTTGTAACTGGAATGAAATGCGAACTTGATTCAGTGTAATGTAAGGAGAGGACACTCAGTAGCTGTTTACACATCTGGACTCAGGAACACTAGTGTGGGACACCAGAACAAACTTTTTAGGGTGTCCCACACAGGTGCTCCAGTGGATACTAGGGGTGTACCATGTGTGAATATTGTCCAAAAAAGGTAAGTATTCCAGCTTTAGTAAGGCCCCTTTCACACGTGCGGAACGTATGTCCGTATTTCATCCATCCATTTTCGGATGAAATACAGACATGCATGCATCCCTATGGGATAGTGGGTGTCAGTGAATGAACATTTGCTGACACCCGATATCATCCATCCCCGCTATGGTCCAATTCTGCAGACGGAGGAAAATCCTATTTTTCTATCCGTCTGCAGAGCAGATCGGATGAACATGGACAGACGGTCCTTGTTCATTGGATCCCCCATAGGAGAGAGCGGAAATCTGACAGGGCGGTCCCTGCACAGTGTGCAGGGACCACCCTGTCATCCGCCGGCTCAGTGGGGATCAACGGTGCGATCCCCAATGAGCAAGCAGATGTTCACGGGGTGGATCATCACGGATCCGTCCCGTGTAAAAGGGGCCTTAGGGAAAAAATCATGTATTCAGCTTGAAACTCTGCCAAAACGACTTTTCCAAGCAATGTTTCATATCCCTATTTCTGGTCTCAAATATCTGTGTGCCAAGTATACCTTTTTTTAAATTCTCATAGGGGAGAAAAGACTCAGGACGTCTGAGGACACCAGGGACCCGCCATCTACTAAAGAAGGTGAACTCTGCACACAACCAGAGGATGTGGAGGAAGGAGAGGTGGTTGAAATAGTGACCACAACAGGTGAGTGTCTGAGACCACAACTTCAGATCATAGATGTATGCCTGCATATTTATAATACATGATGTGTTTTTTTTATTTTAGGTGACGTGCATGTTGCGGAGGAAGATTCGCATTTCACAACTGAAAGTGCACAAATGCTAATCTAGGACATAATGGTGTGTAGTCGGAATATAGACATCATCAAGCAAAAAAACAATGATTTGAACAAAAACTGAAGAACATGATTGATGTATTAGGGAGAATCTAAATATCAACAAAATGACACCTTTTTATAATTTTTGGGAGAAATTTCCTAAAGTTTTAATACATGTTAAAAGCCAAATTTTGAAGATGCACACAGTGTGTCAACATGTGCTATCTGCCATCATGGGATATCAATGTACGCATTTTGTGGGTGCAACCTCTTCCTCGCAACTCAAGTAGGTGAGAAGAAGGGGTTGCACCCCCAAAACACGTCCATTGATCACCATGATGGGAGCTAGCATATGTTAACATTATACATGGGATCAGGAGGGAAATCCCCATTTTGAATTCAAAATTTGGCTTTTACAGGGGTGACATCACCCTATCTGATGAAGGCAATATCAACACAGTTTTGACATACTAATGTCTGATATTGCTTTCACTTTTTGTACGTTGAACTTTGTAAGTTGTGTATGTTATGGTTTGAAACATGCCTGTTATTGCAAAATATAAAACTAAAAATGTCAAACTTAATTAAACAAAGATGTATTTTGGGTGGAAAAATGTTTTAGAATGCACATGTGAATGTGGACGGAGTAAAAGTTTTTATACTCGACAATGTGTGGCTTCTTCTTTCAATGCTCAACACCAGTTTTTGTATTAAGTTGGTGTTAACAGTGACAATGGGGGTTATTTAATAAAGCAAAATCCACTTGGCACTACAAATGCACTAGGAGAACCTAGGAGACAGCTAAAAGAAACACAAGCAGTAAATCACATTCAAGATGATTTCAGATCAAAATATTTTTCTATGTTATAAAAGAATCAAAAATTTGCTGCCATAGCAATGGTCCCCCTACCCGTAAAATAGTTCAGATATTTTTTGCCGCACATCACGGGCGCTTTGGGGGGGCAAGCCAGGATGGCCAGCTTCTAGGGCCGTCATTGTATTTATGTCCAGAAATGCGGCCTCAAGCCCAACTGAGGCCACATAATTTGGAGCATTTCTCCTTAAATAATTATGGAGAATACAGCACGCTAGCACTATCTGATTCAGTTTATACTCTGCCATGTTTATCGCCATAAGGAATAGGCAGAACCGACTACTATGGAGCAGACAAAATACATTGTTAAGTGACTAGGCTAGGTGTGTATGGGCCCAGGATAGCATGCTGGGGAGGTTAGTGAAGGCAAACATGCATGAAGGACAAAAAAGGAGCATTAAAAGCTTACAGCATGCATGAGGACAAAGGGGACATTCACATCATATTACATTTATGGTATTTAGGAATAATGAAAGAAATACAATACATTAGCAAACATTAAATACATAGAATGTGATGTTGAAGGAGAAAACTTACCCTAATGTAGTCCTTCTACAGGACCTGAATGATGGCAGAACAGGTCTCTGGAATAATGATCCCCAGAACCTGGGGGGAGATGCCTGTTGAGAACTTGAGGTCCTGCAGTCTTCTCCCTGTCGCCAAGTACCGCAACGTGGCGACTAGCCTTTGCTCGGGAGTCATGGCTTGCCGCATGCAGGTGTCCTGCTTGGTAATATAAGGGGATAGCAAAGCCAACAGATAGCGAAAAATGGGGTCCATCATCCAAAGATAATTCCTGAAATCATCAGGATTATTCTCCTGAATCTCCCACAACAAAGGCATGTGTGAGAATTGGTCACGCTGGAGCAACCAATTCTTCGTCCAAAGCAAGAACCCCAACACCAAGCCCCACATAGCATGAACTCCATGACAAGGACGTAACCGCAACATGGCTTCAGAACGAACTAACAGAAAGCACTAAAAAACAGAAAGGCCTGAGAAGAGCGAGCTGAAAATCAGAAACGAGCGGACAAGAACGCACTGAAAAACAAATATGTACTGTAATAATACGCACTGCAACCCAGATGCAAACTGACTACACACGCTGAAGAACAGATACGAACCCACAAGCACAAACTGAAGAGCAGTAACGATCGGAAAAGCACGAGGCTGAAAAGCTTGAATCATCTCTCACCAAACTTCTACTAACACAAGATAAACACGAGATTAGCAGAAGGAGCCCAAAGGGTGGCGCGCTTTGTATGGAACAGCCCTTTTCTACAGCTGTCGTACGTCACCGTGTTCTTGACAGTCGAAAGTTCAGAGAACTTTTGTGTGACCGTGTGTATGCAAGCCAAGCTTGAGCGGAATTCCGTCCGAAAAACCATCCAAGGTTTTTCCAATGAAAATTCTGATTAGGGCACTAACTAACTAACTAACTAACTAACTAACTAACTAGCATTAGAGGTGATTAGAGGGAAGGAACACACCCCTTCACACAACACAGGAACAGGGCTGAGGTTGTCAATCACATGCTATATGCTGGAGGTCCCTCCCCTGCCACATTATTACCTCTTGGTGTCAGGAAAACTTGTCAGAAGTGATTCATGCAGATAGTAGAGGAACGAAGCAGCAGACAGAATTGACACCTAGTTCTCTGGATTGAGATAAGTACACACTATAGAAGGACAGGCTTTGTTTCATGTCTGAGGTTAACCTCTTTAAAGAATGATGCAAGGTTTGCTTACTAGATATGGGCCCCTTCTTAAAGATAAAATTGCTGCATAACAGAAAAAAAGTTAGTTTAAATTCTAACCTCACCCCCATCTTTTGCCCACAGTGTCTAGATGACAGCGATTTCATGCTCCTTCCAGCCCACACACTATGCATGGTGAGATCATGGTTTTTAATGGAAGCAGAACACATCAGAACATATATAAACCTAGACCAGGGTTGTCCAATGGACTGTCTTTTTTGTGGCCGTCAAGTTGAAAAGCCCCTGTATAATGCAGAGTGCCATATGATGTTTTGGCTTTTAATACACTTGAGGTGATATAAATCAACGTATTTATGAACATCCATATGTGAAAATCTTGAAAATTTAGATTCTATCCTAAATATAGAGCTACAACAAAATGGGGACTTTTTTCCGCTCTTTCTTCTTTCTTTTCCTCTTTTTTTTCTGTAACAGTATAATTCACGCTATGGGGATGCAATTGATTCACAATAAATAAGTATTGTTTAAATGTGATGCAACCCAACGAGTTAATATTATATGATGTCAAATTTTGGTGTAATTCCCCCCCCCCTTTTTTTTAAATAATCAATAAAAATGTATTAAAATAAACAAAACTGTACCACCCAGGGTGTAGCACAAACTCAAAAAGTACAAATCTAAGCACTTTATTTTGGACACATCCATTAGAAATCATTTTATACAACCAAATATGCAAATTAGCCATCCAAAGTTTTGTATATGTGTAGTCTTGAGATCAAATTATAGGGTTGACGTGTTCAGCGGGGAACCCCGCTTCATCAGGACTTGGGATCTCAGTGTAAAGATAATGTAACAACACACATATAAATACATTGTTATTGCATGCAGAGATATTTACAATACACAATGTATTACAATAAATCAAATAACAATGAACAGTATCTCACAAAAGTGAGTACAGCCCTCACATTTTTGTAAATATTTTATTATATCTTTTCATGTGACAACACTGAAGAAATTACACTTTGCTACAATGTAAAGTAATGAATGTTCAGCTTGTATAACAGTGTAAATTTGTTGCCCCCTCAAAATAACTCAACACACAGCCATTATTGTCTAAACCACTGGCAACAAAAGTGAGTACAACCCTAAGAGAAAATGTCCAAATTGGGCCCAATTAGCCATTTTCCCTCTTCAGTGTCATGTGACTCGTAAGTGTTAGAAGGTCTCAGGTGTGAATGGGGAGCAGGTGTTTTAAATTTGGTGTTATCGATCTCATTCTCTCATACCGGTCACTGGAAGCTCAACATGGCACCTCATGGCAAAGAACTCTCTGAGGATCTGAAAAAAAAAAATTGTTGTTCTACATAAAGATGGCCTAGGTTATAAGAAGACCCTAAAACTGAGCTTCAGCACGGTGACCAAGATCATACAGTGGTTTAACAGGACAGGTTCCACTCAGAATAGGCCTTGCCATGGTCGAGCAAAGAAGTTGAGTGTACGTGCTCAGCATCATATCCAAAGGTTGTCTTTTGGAAATAGACATATGAGTGCTGCCAGCATTGCTGCAGAGGTTGAAGGGGTTGGGGGTCAGCCTGTCAGTGCTCAAACCATACGCTGTACACTGCATGGAATTAGTCTGTATGGCTGTGGTCCCAGAAGGAAGCCTCTTCTAAAGATGACGCACAAGAAAGCCAGCTAACAGTTTGCTGAAGACAAGCAGACTAAGAACATGGATCCTGTCCTGTGGTCTGATGAGACCAAGTTAACCTTATTTGGTTCAAATGCTGTCAAGCGTGTTTGGCGGCAACCAGGTGAGGAGTACAAAGACAAGTGTGTCTTGCCTACAGTTAAGGATGGTGGTGGGAGTGTCATGGTCTGGGGCTGCATGAGTGCTGCCGACACTGGGGAGATATAGTTCATTGAGGGAAGCATGAATGTCAACATGTACTGTGACATACTGAAGCAGAGCATGATCTCCTCTCTTCGGAGACTGGGCCGCAGGGCAGTATTTCAACATGATAATGACCCCAAACACACATCCAAGACAACCACTGCCTTGCTAAAGAAGCTGAGGGTAAAGTTGATGGACTGGGCAAACATGTCTCTAGACCTAAACCATATTGAGCATCTGTGGGGCATCCTCAAACGGAGGGAAGAGGAGTGTAAGGTCTCTAACATCTACCAGCTCCGTGATGTCGTCATGGAGGAGTGGAAGAGGACTCCAGTGGCAACCTGTGAAGCTCTGGTGAACTCCATGCCGAAGAGGGTTAAGGCAATGCTGGAAAATAATGGTGGCCACACAAAATAGTGACACTTTGGGCCCAATTTGGACATTGTCACTTAGTGGTGTACTTACATTTGTTGCCAGCGGTTTAGACAATAATGGCTGTGTGTTGAGTTATTTTAAGGGGACAGCAAATTTACGCTGTTCTACAAGCTGTACACTCACTACTTTACATTGTAGCAAAGTGTACCGTATATACTCGAGTATAAGTCGTTCCGAGTATAAGTCGAGGCCCTAATTTACCACAAAAAAATGGGAAAAACTTATTGACCCGAGTATAAGACGAGGGTGAGAAATGCACAGCTACTGTAAGTGGAAAAGAGGGTCAACAATGCCCATTTGCAGCCTCACTGTGCCCATTTGCATGCCTCACTGTGCCCATTTGCAGCCATAGGTCCCCCAAACTTCAAACTCGGTAGTTAAGGGTTCCTAGATGCCCCCTAGCTGCAGCCAAAATTTGGGGTCTCTGAACCCAGTGTTCCAAAATGACATTGCTACAGATGGACACAGTTGACCGACTTTGGGGCCCCATATCTCGGGGCCACTTAGTGCTAGGAACCCCAAATGTTGTATGCAAACCCAGTGGAACTAGCACAATAAAATATCCAAAGCTGGGATTTCTAGAACCAAGTGGTCCCGAGATACAGGACACCAAAAATCGGTTCAGAAAATGTCAAGCACTTTTCTGCAGCAGAGAATGACATTTTCCAAACCTATTTTGGGGCCCCATGTCTCGGGGCCACTTGGTTCTAGGAACTTCAGCTTTGGATATGTTGTGGAACCAGGTCCACTGGGTTTGCACACTAAATTTGGGGTTTCTAGCACCAAGTGGCCCTGAGATACGGGGCCCCAAAATCGGTTCGGAAAATGAAATTTTTTGCTGCAGAAAAGTGCTTGACTCGAGTATAAGTCGAGGGGGGCACTTTCAGCACAAAAAAAGGTGCTGAAAAATTCGACTTATACTCGAGTATATACGGTAATTTCTTCAGTGTTGTCACATGAAAAGATATAATAAAATATTTACAAAAATGTGAGGGTGTACTCACTTTGTGAGATACTGTGTTTAAATATATCGACCTTTTGTAGAATGGAAGGAGGGTGGGAAGGGACACACAACCAATACACACAAGCAAATACTAATAAGGGATATATTTTTATAAATTAAACTCCCAGAAAAACTTCCCCTTTAAACGTACTTGTTGGTAGGTGGCTAGTGGCAAAGTCTGACCCCGCGCAACACATCAGCCTTATAACTTGATCTCAAGACTACGCATATACAAAACTTCGGATGGCTAATTTGTATATTTGGTTGTAAAAATTAATTTTCAATAGATATGTCCAAAAATTGGTTGTTTAAATTTTCGATTTGTACTTTTTGATTTTGTGCTATACTCTGGGTGGTATAATTAAATTCCCAATTTTGTTGTACCTCTATCTTTATAGATTACAGGGATGATACCTCCAAGGGCAATAACTTACTGTACACCCTGTTTCTATACATAAATAATCCCTTTACAGTTCTGTCATTTTTTGTATTTAAACATGGAATTCCATGAAAAAAGAAGCACATAAATCTAAATAACATTAGCTATTGGATAACAGCTTTCATGGAGCAACACTGCTTTTTTTAAATACAAATAATTAAAATAGTAAATGTCAAGTATGCGTATTAGGTCACATTTTACTATTTGTTTCCATTTATATTCTCTCCCAGTTTATATAAGCGTTAATGGTATCATTTATAAGAAGTAACGCTCCTGGCGTGTGAATAATGTTATAGAATGATTCAGTCATGCCCTTTACTAGAGAAACTTGATTTAAGTTGCAGTCTAGATAAAATTATTGCTAAAGCTTGCTGTTTTAGCATATTAAAAGGTCAAATTTAAATAAGCTCTGGTGGTGCCACAGAACCTTACCCTGGTATGAAAGAAATCAAGCGCTTGTTTGGCTACTTTCTTTTACATTTATTTTTTAACAAACTATGCCCTTGTTTATATAATGTCCCCAGGAGAGGTGACACAAACAGCTACAGGGCTTTGATGCAAATGTGAACATGTTTCACACCAAATCCCAAGGGTCATATTCAGCTCCTAGGTTACTGATATATACTTACATCCCTAAAAAGACACATGTAACACAAATTCAGTCTTAAAGTGTATTTAAATTAAGTGGGCCCAACTTGACTGCCTGACCTCCTAAGCGCTTTGAGTCCTTAGGGAGAAAAGCGTAATAGAAATGCAAATTAAAATGCAGTAAATTCAACCCAGGTTTTATTTTTCTGATTACCAGTTCTAATATTTAATGGTTGCATTCGTTCTCTTTTTTTCTGTCTTTTCCCATATTTTTTTTCCAAATCATTTTTATAAACGCTTATAGCAAAAACCAACAAACAGCATGCTGTAATGGTGAAGCTCGAATTACAATGCTCAGTACCGCAAAAAAAATATAAGAGATATAAGCAACAGTACAGTACAATAAGTACAACCAAGGCATCATAGCTGCCATGCAGTTAATACCTTAAGTGTGAAAATACAACATAACATTTTGAAAAAAGACAAACAATAACAGAACATGCACCCGTATTTAAAGAGAGACATTCCCTCCTAATGGAGAAGCTAAACCATTATTGTAAATCCCTATTTCCCTGAAAAGTACAGTAGAAGGCTTGAGTCCACAACGCCCATCTTGTATTGAAAGCTGAAAGAGATTGAGTGTGGTAGGTAAAGTATTGCTGAGACCACAGGAACCTGCGAGCTCACAAGATTTCTGACAACATCAACAGGTATTTGTGCACTTAATAAACAAATATAACACAACACTTTCAATTATTGTATAAATCTGACAAAGCAAAAGGGAACTGTGACAGACCTAGCCGGGAAAGAGATTTTTGGAGGGGACTGAATGCTAGCCTCTTGCCGATCGATCGTTGGCCCTGGCATTTGGGGGAATAGTGCTCTTTGTGAGCTGTATACCTGGGGACCCTTGAGGTGGTATTACTGTGGATTCGGTTCCTGGTCCCCCAGGACACACAGACTCTAGGGACCCTGGGTTTGCCATATTAGAAATAGTGGCTGATTCATAATGCTGGGACAAATACTGTTAGGAGATGCTGATGTCAATTCCAGCACCTTTCTGTCTGTTGCCTGCTAGAATGTGTATTGTAAATAAGTCTCTAATATGGGATCTAAGAGTCATTAGATCCCCATTGTTGGTTGTGTTAATTAACTCTGCTATTGTGATAATGTTGATTGGGTTTTCTGAGCTACAAGACGGCCAGTCTGGCCTAAAGGTCATGTCTGAGTCATCTAGGCTGTCTAAAGGGATTAGTTAATTAGCCCATGTTAATTAGGTTTCTGGTCACAGGTGTATGTTCAGAGTAATATGAGCCGGAGGTAAGCACCTCGTCTTTTATTGTATAAAAGAGCCTGCATTTTTCAATAAAGGAGATTCCTGGTTGAACTTACATACAGCCTGCCTGGTGTTTGTTCTGAGCTACACAACTGGATTAGAACGGCACATAGCTGTAGTTCTAGTCCCGGAGCATCGGATGACCGAACCATCAGATGTTGCGATCTGCAATCTGATTTTATAGCTGCAGAGGAGTGTCGGGAGAGTGGAACCGAGTGAGCAAGGGGTTCGTTACAGGAACTTATAAGAGAATTTTTATTGTTGGAGTTTACATACATTTTAGGGTTTAGATACACTTTAATATTTAAAAAAAACAGGGTATTTTTTTTTCTCAAAGGGCCTGCAAACAAATAAAATTTTTAACATGTTAGATATTTAACACAATAGAAGATAACTAAGAAAATGTATATTCTGTTGGAGGGTAATCCATCTGTTGACTTCTTTATCTCTTATGCCCCGTACACACGGTCAGATTTTCCGATGGAGAATGTCAGATCGGAGCGTGTTGTCAGAAATTCCGACCATGTGTGGGCTCCATCGGACATTTTCCATCGGATTTTCCGACACACAAAATTGGAGAGCAGGAGATAAAATTTTCCGACAACAAAGTCCGTTGTCGGAAATTCCGATCGTGTGTACACAAATCCGACGGACAAAGTGCCACGCATGCTCAGAATAAATAAAGAAATGAAAGCTATTGGCCACTGCCCCGTTTATAGTCCCGACGTACGTGTTTTATGTCACCGCGTTCAGAACGATCGGATTTTCCGACAACTTTGTGTGACCGTGTGTATGCAAGACAAGTTTGAGCCAACATCCGTCGGAAAAAATCCTAGGATTTTGTTGTCAGAATGTCCGAACAAAGTCCGACCGTGTGTACGGGGCATAAGACTTTATGTACACACACAGCCTACTTTGACCGCTGGCTGCAGGAAAATGCAACACAGGGAAAATTTGCCACGGTTTGCATTTTCTGGTGGCCGGCAGTCAAAATGTTCCTATCCTGAACGTGATTCTTCCACTTTCAAGAGAGTGAGGTTGAGGGAGGTTGAAGCTCCCCTAAACACAGCAGCTCCTAAACTCTGGTAAAAGCCTATATGTACACTGACACATAGGCTTTTATGGAGTTGAATTTAGGAGCTTTGGCAAAAAAAAAAGCAGCTTCCAAACTCAAGTTTTGGAGCTGTAGTGTACAGGAAGCCTTATATATGTTTTATAAAGTATGTCTTGATGTTTTAGAATTTTTTGCTCACCCTGTGGTTCTCACATTTCTCCTGTTGTATTTACTATAATATAAAATAAAGCAAAACTTTAGCCACAACTTTGTTTTAGATTTGTACAGAAAGGTGAAGAGTAAGAGCCTGTCAGATCTTCATTAGCATTAATGTCCTTGTTGGGTAGATGCACCCTTTCTTTGTCTTCAGAACAGAGTTTCACAAGGACACAACTGATTCATTTAAAAGAGTGGAGAGGACTAAGAACATCTGTCAGGTTTTTGTCTTCCTGTCCCATCCTCTCATCTCTTGTCTTGGTGTCATCATGTGAAGAAGTGAAGAAGAAAAATCTCCCCAGAAAGGACATGGATAGTGATAAAAACTTCACAGTGGTTATATCACTCTTGCCCACACTATAGGAAACTAATATAAATTTTTGGTTGTAGCTGTACTTCAATATTTCAAGTTGGTTGAGCAGGGTCCTTCAATAATGGCCACAGAAGGCATGCAGAGCCTGGAAACTCAAACTACAAGATGTCCCCACTTAAATCCCCAGAAGATGTAAAAACTAATTAGAAGATTCAACTCTTCTGTTTTGAAAGAAAACTGGAATATCAGTTTTAATCACTTCAAAATATTTATGTTGTTAATTCTATCTGAAATTCCCCCAAAATCGGAGAGGCTTGAAAACCTTGACAACAAGCCCTTAAAGAGACTTGTTCATGTTGCAAAAGAATAAATATGACAGCTCCCTTGATGGAATTATGGCATGTGCACAGGCATCCAACACTCATGGAAGAGCTGAATGCCTAAGAGACTTAGGGAGGCTGTAGTGCTGGAACAGAGGGGAGCGAGCCATGGCCTGCCAGAGAAGTTTATATTGCAGGAAGCAATTTACTGTAGGTCTCTGTAAGCCACCTTCATTATAAAGCTATTTAATAACTTTCATACTAATGATAAAGGCTTTCTTGAGTGCAGGGTTAATATAATAACCCTGAATTCAGTTTTGTAAAGAAGTAACATAACTATTCGGGCTTCGCAGTGATGACCAGTCACAAAAAAACTGAAAGGTCTTCCAGTAGAGTACTGTGTAGTACTGCTGTTCTGCTGTATTATAATATAACACTTCTAGATGCACAGGGCTGTAGTCGTGATTTACATGGCTGTAGCATATACTGTATTATACTGTGATAAAAAGACTGAAGGAGCATTTTGGATCCTTTTGGTTTCAATATTGGAGTGGTACTGTGGAGAGAGATCCTTGTACAGTAATTCCATAGATAAATATTGGCTACTGCATTAGCCTGGCCATACACTAATAGATTTTCAAATGAACATTTGTTTGAAACTCTCAGTACATTTGATGACTTGAAGAATGTCAATCGAAAGTACTTTAAATATGTGTCTGCTTTTAACATTTTCAGAATTAATGGCATTTGGAAGGAGTGGAATTTCCCAAATAAAAACATCATATGCTGTTAGAGAAACATTTTCCATCCTGCTCCTTTGAATTTTCTCATCACTGCAGTTGAATAAATGTTGTTTTGACCACACTAATCATAAAAAAAAATAGATCAAACATTCTTAAAACTAAAAATTTTGAATGAAAATGTAGGAAATGGTCAGCTTAGCTTAGATAACCGAATAGGCAAAACACAACAAACTCTGTGTCTCGGTCACTTTTTTCATACATATTATAGTTGGTATTATAATTTGTTGTATAGTTTGTTGTATAAAGTATTGAAGTTGGTTGCATAAAGTATAATATTTAGGTCTACTCTGTTTCCCCGAAAATAAGACCTAGCGTGATTGTCAGTGATGGCTGCAATATAAGCCCTACCCCCCAAATAAGCCCTAGGTAAAGTTCTTGTAGGTCTTATTCTCAGGGTAGGGCTTATTTTCGGGGAAACAGGTTAGGGCTTATTGGGGGGTAGGGCTTATACTGCAGCCATTACCGACAATCACACTAGGTCTTATTTTTGGGGAAACAGGGTAGTGGTCTTTTAAAGCTGAACTCCAGGCAAATGGCTGAACACAAAGATGAAAAACATATGTGAGAGCAGTTTTACCAACCAAACGATTTGTATTTTGTGTCCACTCAATCCTGAGATTTACACTGCTCTGCTACACAGAAAAAAGTTAGGCAGAAGACCTGATTATTTTCTTCTGCAGACCTGCAGTACAGTAGCACTTGCAGGTCTCGTCTCTCCTGCAGCCTGTGAAAGGACAATGAATAAAGAAGCAACAGAATGACAATTTTACCTCTTTACCACTCTGCTCGCTCCTCCTATCAGCATGCCCCTTGCACTGAAGCACAACTGATCTGTTGCTTGTGCAGCGTCACCCTCCACAAGCTGATCACTGCTGTACAGGAACTGCAAGAGGCTAAGTACAAGTCAATGCAGGTACATACACTGCTTGCATTTAGGAAATGATGAATGAATAGAGAGTGGCACTAATGCCTGAGCTTAAGTAGACCTAATAAGTCTATCAGAGGCTGTAGCAGGATATAAAATGGATAAAGGTGGGAAAATAAGAGAAGTCAAGTAAAAGCACAATGTGATTGCTACCATTTAGGATCAATACATGCATCTAGCATTGTTTCATAAATGTATATTTATGGGAATGGATGCAGGTTTGTCAACACGAGTGTGGAAAAAAAGCCTTATTGTGTGCAATGCAACTATACAGCTGGCGAGGGAAGTCCTAAGGGGAGTAAGAAATGTAAAAAAAAAATTTGTATTATTTACATTACATTTTTCCTTCCAGAAATTCCAATAATGAAGATACATCCAAATATATCAGATCATAAGGCGGTATAGAAATGATCTGAATGGTTTTTATACCTCTGTTACAGTTCCATTATCTCTACCCCTTGATTTACATTCTTCATTCTGATGGGTCGGGTAGTATGACAGACTAAAAAATATTGTTTTTTCTTTTCCAGAGTGTCTTTATTTGATGCATTTGATTTCTTCTAAATACTAGAAGAGCAGCTTCATGAAATCCTAGCAACTTAACAATATAAGAAGTCAAAATGATTTGATATGCAGCAAATCAGTATTTATGCATTTGAAATCAAACTTAAGAAAGTCACCTTCGCTGTTTATTGTGAAAGAGAAAAATGGCCTTCAATGAAATCCTGCTGAAAATGGAATATTTGGTGCCCTAGAACTTCTTCTTTATGTGAGGTTTACATATCTGTTAAACTTCAAATGAAAATAGAGTTTTAAATATTCTGTATTATATGGTCTTGGAGCCAGGAGAACTCAGGATACTGTAGACTAGAGCACTTCTGGGGTAAATAACAAGATCTTTGGCAGATTCATGCACCACTGGAGTGCCTAACATAGCTTTCAAGTTTGCAAGTTTTACTACTATGACCAAGTGTCAATGTAGTTCCTTTTGCAATACCAAAAGATATCAGTACTTTTATGTAAATTCAACTGCCCAGCCTCCCAAACTGGTCATAGTCTATGTCGATTTCTGTAGTTCTATGGGCCTCTTACTGGTAGGGAGCAATGTACTGTTCATGCAGGACTGTTGGAGCAAGCATAGGCTGCTGTCCATGGAGGAGGTCCCCAAATAATCTGAGCCATATAGTGAGTTATACAGTATATCACAAAAGTGAGTACACCCCTCACATTTTTGTAATTATTTTATTATATCTTTTCATGTAACAACACTGAAGAAATTACACTTTGCTACAATTAGTCTGATGGGGTTAAAAGTGACTTGTGCAAGGTTTCTCCTTAGCCACTCTGCCCACCTGTCTCCTTGAGCTGATGTAACAGTACTGGTGACTGGAGCACAGTTGAGATAGTTTGGCCAAAATGTTAGTAACATTGTTGAAGGTAGCATTTATGTGTAACAGTGGGGTGAACATGACAGCTGCTGTGCCAAATGGATGGTCTGCAGTGCAGCGCAGTGCAGCCAGTGGTCAAGGGTAGGGATGAGCCGAACACCCCCCGGTTCGGTTCGCACCAGAACCCGCGAACGGACCGCAAGTTCGCACGAACGTTAGAACCCCATTGACGTCTATGGGACTCGAACGTTCGAAATCAAAAGTGCTCATTTTAAAGGCTAATTTGCATGGTATTGTCCTAAAAAGGGTTTGGGGACCCGGGTCCTACCCCAGGGGACATGTATCAATGCAAAAAAAACTTTTAAAAACGGCCGTTTTTTCGGGAGCAGTGATTTTAATGATGCTTAAAGTAAAAAAAAAAAAGTGAAATATTCCTTTAAATATCGTACCTGGGGGGTGTCTATAGTATGCCTGTAAAGTGACGCGTGTTTCCCATGTTTAGAACAGTCCCTGCACCAAATGTCATTTTTAAAGGAAAAAATCTCATTTAAAACTGCTTGCGGGTTTAATGTCATGTCGGGTCATGGCAATATGGATGAAAATCAGTGAGACAAACGGCATGGGTACCCCCCAGTCCATTACCAGGCCCTTTGGGTCTTGTATGGATATTAAGGGGAACCCCGCACCCAAATTAAAATAAGGAAAGGTCCCTATATACTCTGAACAGCAGTATACAGGCGGTGCAAACAAGACAGGGACTGTAGGTTTGTTGTTAAGTAGAATCTGTTTGTAATTTTGAACATTTTTAATGTGTTTAGCTCCAGCCAAAAAATCTTTTCTAAGCTTTTTGGAAAACATAGGGAAGGGTTATCACCCCTGTGACATTTGTTTTGCGTCTTTCCTCCTCTTCAGAAGATTTCACCTCACTTTTTTGTCCCAATGAAAAATGTTTTTTGAAAATTTGGGTTTTTTTGTGGAACAAGGATTGGAAAGCATCAGTGGAAAGGAGAAATTGTTTTCCCATATTAACTCTTACAGGAGAGAATTTCCCTTCCTTAGGGGTAGATTTCATCTCACTTCCTGTTGTCTCCTTCCGTTTGCAAGTAGGAGTCGTTTGTAAGTTAGATGTTTGAAAGTAGGGTCCTGCCCTATATACTCAGCAGAAATTTGGGCCTTAGGTGTTGCTGTGGCCAAAACACTGTAAGCCCTCACAGGGCCCTGCTGTGAAATATTAGATCAAGAATTGTAATTACATGCCCCTGTTGAACAGGAGCTGAAAAATTAGGCCTTAGGCACTGGTGCTGGTGCCACAACACTGCAACCCCTCACAGACACTCTAGTTGGAACGCAGGAACGAGCCCTGCTGCAAAGTATTGCATCAAAAATTGTAATTACACGCCCCTGTTAGACAGGGGCAGAAAAATTGGGCCTTAGGCACTGGTGCTGGTGCCACAACACTGCAACCCCTCACAGACACTCTAGTTGGAACGCAGGAACGAGCCCTGCTGCAAAGTATTGCATCAAAAATTGTAATTACACGCCCCTGTTAGACAGGGGCAGAAAAATTGGGTCTTAGGCACTGGTGCTGGTGCCACAACACTGCAACCCCTCACAGACACTCTAGTTGAAACGCAGGAACAAGCCCTGCTGCAAAGTATTGCATCAAAAATTGTAATTACACGCCCCTGTTAGACAGGGGCTGAAAAATTGGGTCTTAGGCACTGGTGCTGGTGCCACAACACTGCAACCCCTCACAGACACTCTAGTTGGAATGCAGGAACGAGCCCTGCTGCAAAGTATTACATCAAAAATTGTAATTACACGCCCCTGTTAAACAGGGGCTGAAAAATTGTGCCTTAGGCACTGGTGGTGGCGCCCAGAACCAAAAATGTTCTTACAAGCTATCAGCGTGATGATTGAGGAGGAAGAGGATAATTACTCAGGGATAGTCACTCAGCATCAGCATAGGCAGTCTTTGAAGGGATCTGAGATTTCAAAAAAAATTATTCGGTTACATCTGCATCAGGTGCTTGGTAGCTGGTGGTGATCCAAGACTGATTCATTTTTATGAAGGTCAGCCGATCGACCGAGTCGGTGGACAGACGCACCCTGTGATCGGTTACCACGCCTCCAGCAGCACTAAATGTGCGTTCCGAAAGAACGCTGGATGCAGGACAGGCCAGTAGCTCAATTGCATACTGTGCAAGCTCTGGCCAGTGATCCATCCTCAAGACCCAGTAACCCAGAGGATTTTCGGTGGGAAAGGTGTCCAAGTCTGATCTTGCCCCTAGGTATTCCTGCACCATGTAAAACAGACGCTGGCGATGGTTGCTGGAACCGATCATACCTTGGGGCTGCGGACCAAAAAATTGTCTGAACGCATCGGTCAGACGGCCACCTTCTCCACCGCTCCTTCTTTGACTGACCGAAGCCTCAGCAACACGTTGTCCAGAAACAGGAGTTTGTAACCTCCCAGTCTCTGGGAACGCGTTGCACAGACCTTTCTGCAAGGCCTCCCGAAGATGTTTCATCCTCTGCTCCCTCTGCGATGGCAAGATAAGGTCCGCAACCTTACCCTTGTAACGTGGATCAAGGAGGGTTGCCAGCCAGTATTGGTCCTTCTCCTTGATACCACGAATACGAGGATCCTTACGCAGGCTTTGCAGGATCAGGGAGGCCATGCAGCGTAGGTTTGCTGAGGCATTCGGTCCGGAGTCCTCTGGGTCACTAAGGACAACAACGTCCGCAGCCACCTCCTCCCAGCCACGTACAAGTCCATGTGTTCCTTGGGACTGATCCCTTAAAGACTGCTGATGCTGAGTGCCAGGCTCCACCTCCATACTGACACAATCTTCCTCCTCCTCCTCCTCCTCCTCCTCGTCCTCTTCCTGTGTGATCGGCGGGCACGCAGGAACACTGTCTGGATAAAGGGGGCCTTGAGAGCTAAGGAAGTCCTCCTCTTCCTGCCTCTGTTCTGCCTCAAGTGCCCTGTCCATTATTCCACGCAGCGTGTGCTCCAACAGGTGGACAAGGGGGACAGTGTCACTGATGCATGCACTGTCAGTGCTCACCATCCTCGTGGCCTCCTCGAATGGTGACAGGACAGTGCATGCATCCCTGATCATGGCCCACTGGCGTGGGGAAAAAAAACCAAGGTCCCCTGACCCTGTCCTGGTGCCATAGTCGCACAGGTACTCATTGATGGCCCTCTGCTGCGTGTGCAGCCGCTGCAGCATGGCCAACGTCGAGTTCCACCTGGTGGGCATGTCACAGATTAGGCGGTTCTTGGGCAGGTTAAACTCCTTTTGGAGGTCCGTCAGCCGAGCACTGGCATTATATGACCGGCGGAAATGCACAGAGACTTTCCTGGCCTGCCTCAGGACATCCTGTAAGCCCGGGTACCTGCCCAAGAACCGCTGCACCACCAAGTTAAGGACGTGAGCCAAACAGGGCACATGGGTCAGTTGTCCCTGTCGGAGGGCAGAGAGGAGGTTGGTGCCATTGTCGCAAACCACCATTCCTGCCTTAAGTTGGCGTGGCGTCAACCACCTCTGAACCTGCCCCTGCAGAGCTGACAGAACCTCTGCCCCAGTGTGGCTCCTGTCCCCCAAGCACACCAGCTCAAGCACCGCATGGCATCTTTTGGCCTGCGTACTTGCGTAGCCCCTTGAACGCCTACGGAGCACCGCTGGTTCCGAGGAAGAGGCCATGGAGGAAGAAGAAGAGGAGGGGGTGGAGGAGAGAGGTGTGTCACAATCAGCATTTTGGAGGCGTGGTGGCGGAACAACCTCCAACACTACTGCACCTTGTCCTGCATCCTTCCCAGCTGCCAGCAGAGTCACCCAATGCGCCGTGAAACTTAAGTAACGTCCCTGTCCATGCCTGCTGGACCATGAGTCAGCGGTAATATGCACCTTACCGCTGACCGCCCTGTCCAGCGAGGCATGGACATTGCCTTCCACATGCCGGTAGAGAGCCGGAATCGCCTTCCGTGAGAAAAAGTGGCGTTTGGGTACCTGCCACTGAGGAACCGCACATTCCACAAACTCACGGAAGGGGGCAGAGTCTACCAACTGAAAAGGCAGCAGTTGAAGTGCTAGCAATTTTGCCAAGCTAGCATTCAACCGCTGGGCATGTGGATGGCTGGGAGCAAACTTCTTTCGGCGGTGCAGCAGCTGGGGCAGGGAAATTTGCCTGGTACAATCTGACGTCGGTGTACCAAAAGCAGATTGCCCACAAGTACTTGGCTGTGACACACCTAATTCTACACCTTCATTCCTCTCACTGCAGGTCTCAGAGAGGACTGAAGGTCTAGTGGGGTTGGAAATCTCAGCTGATGAGGAGCAAGGAGAGATCGTCTTTGTTCTTTGGTGTAGGTCTTTTAGATACGCTTGCCAACGAACTGCATGGCAGGTCAACATATGTCTGGTCAAGCATGTGGTACCCAAGCGGGAGATGTTTTGGCCACGCGAGATACGCTTGAGACATATGTTGCAAATAGCAGCGGTGCGATCTGATGCACTCGTCTCAAAAAAGGCCCACACCAAAGAACTTTTTGAATAACGCGCAGAGACTGCAGCGCCCTGCACATGTGGAGCTTTGGGGTGTGATGCAGTCAATGTGCTGCCCTTAGGCTGGCCCCTGGAGGGCATCCTGCCTAGTTGGTGATGTGCCACCTCCTCCTCCTCCTCCTCCTCCTCCTCTCTCCTATCAGGCACCCACGTTGAGTCAGTGACCTCATCATCCCCTCCCTCCTCATCACTGGAGCAAACCTGGCAGTATGCTGCAGCAGGGGGAGCATGACTGCCAGATTGCTGTCCTTCTTGGGCACCCCCTCTGTCCGTGCTCATGTTACTGCCTTCATTGAGCTCAGTATCATCATCAGAGCCTTCCAAACGCTGGGCATCCTCCTGGAGCATGTACCCAACACTGTGGTCAAACAGTTCGAGGGAATCCTCATGAGGACATGGTGGAGCTAGGGAAGGAGTCACTGATGACATTGAGCTGAGGGAAGAGGCCGCTGCTTTGCCAGACAAAGCACCCTGGGCATGGGTGAGAGAGGATGAGGAGGATGAGGACGGCTTGGTCATCCACTCGACCAAGTCTTCCGCATGTTGCGGCTCAACACGGCCAGCTGCCGAAAAAAAGGCCAAGCGTGTCCCATGGCCACGTGCTGATGAGGATGCACCGTCTCCACGACCAGCACTAGACACAGAGCCTGCTTGCCCTCTCTTATTGGCTTGTGACTGTCTGCCTCTCCTTCTTGGCCTTCCAGACATACTAATGGCCTGTAGCTGCACTAAGCTGGGATAGAACACCTGTAATTTTCTTAAGGTAGCTTTATATACTGTAACCAGACAAGCCTGCCTGTCAGTAGGAAGATAACAGGAACGGATCTAGCTGAACACTGTGAGCAGGACGCACTGTACTAAATGTAAATAGTCTAGCTGCCTGACCGTGGTACTAATAGGATCAAAAAGAACACCTGTAATTTTCTTAAGGTAGCTTTATATACTGTAACCAGACAAGCCTGCCTGTCAGTAGGAAGATAACAGGAACGGATCTAGCTGAACACTGTGAGCAGGACGTACTGCACTAAATGTATATAGCAGGAACGGATCTAGCTGAACACTGTGAGCAGGACGCACTGCACTGAATGTAAATAGCAGGAACGGATCTAGCTGAACACTGTGAGCAGGACGCACTGCACTAAATGTAAATACCAGGAACGGATCTAGCTGAACACTGTGAGCAGGACGCACTGCACTAAATGTAAATACCAGGAACGGATCTAGCTGAACACTGTGAGCAGGACGCACTGCACTGAATGTAAATAGCAGGAACGGATCTAGCTGAACACTGTGAGCAGGACGCACTGCACTAAATGTAAATACCAGGAACGGATCTAGCTGAACACTGTGAGCAGGACGCACTGCACTGAATGTAAATAGCAGGAACGGATCTAGCTGAACACTGTGAGCAGGACGCACTGCACTGAATGTAAATAGCAGGAACGGATCTAGCTGAACACTGTGAGCAGGACGCACTGCACTAAATGTAAATACCAGGAACGGATCTAGCTGAACACTGTGAGCAGGACGCACTGCACTAAATGTAAATACCAGGAACGGATCTAGCTGAACACTGTGAGCAGGACGCACTGCACTAAATGTAAATAGCAGGAACGGATCTAGCTGAACACTGTGAGCAGGACGCACTGCACTAAATGTAAATACCAGGAACGGATCTAGCTGAACACTGTGAGCAGGACGCACTGCACTGAATGTAAATAGCAGGAACGGATCTAGCTGAACACTGTGAGCAGGACGCACTGCACTGAATGTAAATAGCAGGAACGGATCTAGCTGAACACTGTGAGCAGGACGCACTGTACTAAATGTAAATAGTCTAGCTGCCTGACCGTGGTACTAATAGGATCAAAAAGAACACCTGTAATTTTCTTAAGGTAGCTTTATATACTGTAACCAGACAAGCCTGCCTGTCAGTAGGAAGATAACAGGAACGGATCTAGCTGAACACTGTGAGCAGGACGTACTGCACTAAATGTATATAGCAGGAACGGATCTAGCTGAACACTGTGAGCAGGACGCACTGCACTGAATGTAAATAGCAGGAACGGATCTAGCTGAACACTGTGAGCAGGACGCACTGCACTAAATGTAAATACCAGGAACGGATCTAGCTGAACACTGTGAGCAGGACGCACTGCACTAAATGTAAATACCAGGAACGGATCTAGCTGAACACTGTGAGCAGGACGCACTGCACTGAATGTAAATAGCAGGAACGGATCTAGCTGAACACTGTGAGCAGGACGCACTGCACTAAATGTAAATACCAGGAACGGATCTAGCTGAACACTGTGAGCAGGACGCACTGCACTGAATGTAAATAGCAGGAACGGATCTAGCTGAACACTGTGAGCAGGACGCACTGCACTGAATGTAAATAGCAGGAACGGATCTAGCTGAACACTGTGAGCAGGACGCACTGCACTAAATGTAAATACCAGGAACGGATCTAGCTGAACACTGTGAGCAGGACGCACTGCACTAAATGTAAATACCAGGAACGGATCTAGCTGAACACTGTGAGCAGGACGCACTGCACTGAATGTAAATAGCAGGAACGGATCTAGCTGAACACTGTGAGCAGGACGCACTGCACTGAATGTAAATAGCAGGAACGGATCTAGCTGAACACTGTGAGCAGGACGCACTGTACTAAATGTAAATAGTCTAGCTGCCTGACCGTGGTACTAATAGGATCAAAAAGAACACCTGTAATTTTCTTAAGGTAGCTTTATATACTGTAACCAGACAAGCCTGCCTGTCAGTAGGAAGATAACAGGAACGGATCTAGCTGAACACTGTGAGCAGGACGTACTGCACTGAATGTATATAGCAGGAAC
Source organism: Lithobates clamitans (assembly GCA_037952925.1). Taxonomy (NCBI): domain Eukaryota; kingdom Metazoa; phylum Chordata; class Amphibia; order Anura; family Ranidae; genus Lithobates; species Lithobates clamitans. The sequence goes on from JBBGZY010000067.1 coordinate 8,311,757, forward strand.
GGATCTAGCTGAACAATGTGAGCAGGACGCACTGCACTAAATGTAAATACCAGGAACGGATCTAGCTGAACACTGTGAGCAAGACGCACTGCACTAAATGTAAATACCAGGAACGGATCTAGCTGAACACTGTGAGCAGGACGCACTGCACTGAATGTAAATAGCAGGAACGGATCTAGCTGAACACTGTGAGCAGGACGCACTGCACTGAATGTAAATAGCAGGAACGGATCTAGCTGAACACTGTGAGCAGGACGCACTGTACTAAATGTAAATAGTCTAGCTGCCTGACCGTGGTACTAATAGGATCAAAAAGAACACCTGTAATTTTCTTAAGGTAGCTTTATATACTGTAACCAGACAAGCCTGCCTGTCAGTAGGAAGATAACAGGAACGGATCTAGCTGAACACTGTGAGCAGGACGTACTGCACTGAATGTATATAGCAGGAACGGATCTAGCTGAACAATGTGAGCAGGACGCACTGCACTGAATGTAAATAGCAGGAACGGATCTAGCTGAACACTGTGAGCAGGACGCACTGCACTAAATGTAAATACCAGGAACGGATCTAGCTGAACACTGTGAGCAGGACGCACTGCACTAAATGTAAATACCAGGAACGGATCTAGCTGAACACTGTGAGCAGGACGCACTGCACTGAATGTAAATAGCAGGAACGGATCTAGCTGAACACTGTGAGCAGGACGCACTGCACTGAATGTAAATAGCAGGAACGGATCTAGCTGAACACTGTGAGCAGGACGCACTGTACTAAATGTAAATAGTCTAGCTGCCTGACCGTGGTACTAATAGGATCAAAAAGAACACCTGTAATTTTCTTAAGGTAGCTTTATATACTGTAACCAGACAAGCCTGCCTGTCAGTAGGAAGATAACAGGAACGGATCTAGCTGAACACTGTGAGCAGGACACACTGTACTAAATGTAAATAGTCTAGCTGCCTGACCGTGGTACTAATAGGATCAAAAAGAACACCTGTAATTTTCTTCAGGTAGCTTTATATACTGTAACCAGACAAGCCTGCCTGTCAGTAGGAAGATAACAGGAACGGATCTAGCTGAACACTGTGAGCAGGACGTACTGCACTAAATGTATATAGCAGGAACGGATCTAGCTGAACACTGTGAGCAGGACGCACTGCACTGAATGTAAATAGCAGGAACGGATCTAGCTGAACACTGTGAGCAGGACGCACTGCACTAAATGTAAATAGCAGGAACGGATCTAGCTGAACACTGTGAGCAGGACGCACTGCACTAAATGTAAATACCAGGAACGGATCTAGCTGAACACTGTGAGCAGGACGCACTGCACTGAATGTAAATAGCAGGAACGGATCTAGCTGAACACTGTGAGCAGGACGCACTGCACTAAATGTAAATACCAGGAACGGATCTAGCTGAACACTGTGAGCAGGACGCACTGCACTGAATGTAAATAGCAGGAACGGATCTAGCTGAACACTGTGAGCAGGACGCACTGCACTGAATGTAAATAGCAGGAACGGATGTAGCTGAACACTGTGAGCAGGACGCACTGCACTAAATGTAAATACCAGGAACGGATCTAGCTGAACACTGTGAGCAGGACGCACTGCACTGAATGTAAATAGCAGGAACGGATCTAGCTGAACACTGTGAGCAGGACGCACTGCACTAAATGTAAATACCAGGAACGGATCTAGCTGAACACTGTGAGCAGGACGCACTGCACTGAATGTAAATAGCAGGAACGGATCTAGCTGAACACTGTGAGCAGGACGCACTGCACTGAATGTAAATAGCAGGAACGGATCTAGCTGAACACTGTGAGCAGGACGCACTGCACTAAATGTAAATACCAGGAACGGATCTAGCTGAACACTGTGAGCAGGACGCACTGCACTGAATGTAAATAGCAGGAACGGATCTAGCTGAACACTGTGAGCAGGACGCACTGCACTAAATGTAAATACCAGGAACGGATCTAGCTGAACACTGTGAGCAGGACGCACTGCACTGAATGTAAATAGCAGGAACGGATCTAGCTGAACACTGTGAGCAGGACGCACTGCACTAAATGTAAATACCAGGAACGGATCTAGCTGAACACTGTGAGCAGGATGCACTGCACTGAATGTAAATAGCAGGAACGGATCTAGCTGAACACTGTGAGCAGGACACACTGCACTAAATGTAAATAGTCTAGATAGAAGATAACAGGAACGGATCTAACTAAACTGAATACAGTGTATATATATATATGCAACACCTGGGATGCATATATATACACAATACACTGTAAGTGCAGCTAACTGACTGACTGTTCTGCCTAATCTATCTAACTCAAATCAAATGACACTGTCTCTCTCTCTCTCTATCTCTCAGCACACCGGAACACACACTACACAGGGCCGCCGTGCAGGTGGCCTTATATAGTGTGGGGTGTGTACTAAATCCCCTGAGCCATAATTGGCCAAAGCCACCCTGGCTTTGGCCAATTACAGCTCTCTCTACTGACGGCGCTGTGATTGGCCAAGCATGCGGGTCATAGTGCATGCTTGGCCAATAATCAGCCAGCAATGCACTGCGATGCCGCAGTGAATTATGGGCCGTGACGCGCCACACGAATTTGGCGCGAACGGCCCATATCGTTCGCAATTCGGCGAACGACCGAACAGCCGATGTTCGAGTCGAACATGGGTTCGACTCGAACACGAAGCTCATCCCTAGTCAAGGGCATGTTGGATGCTGCAGAAGTCAGAAGGACTGGATAAGGGCACATGCTTGACAGAGGTTTTATCCACAACCCAACAGTGAAAATGTCCAAATTGGGCCCAATTAGCCATTTTCCCTCCCCAATGTCTTGTGACTCATTTGTGTTACAAGGTCTCAGGTGGGAATGGGGAGCAGGTTTGCAAAATATGGTGTTATCGCTCTCACTCTCTCATACTGGTCACTGGAAGTTCAACATGGCACCTTATGACAAAGAACTCTCTCTAAGGATCTGAAAAAAAGAATTGTTGCTCTACATAAAGATTGCCTAATGTATAAGATTGCCAAGACCCTGAAACTGAGCTGCAGCACCATGGCCAAGACCATACAGCGGTTTAACAGGACAGGTTCCACTCAGAACAGGCCTCGCCATGGTTGACCGAAGAAGTTGAGTGAACGTGCACAGCGTCATATCCAGAGGTTGTCTTTGGGAAATAGATGCATGAGTGCTGCCAGCATTGCTGCAGAGGTTGAAGGGGTGAGGGGTCAGCCTGCCAGTGCTCAGACCATACGTCGCACACTGCATCACATTGGTCTGCATGGCTGTCATTCCAGACTCTTCTACAGATGCACAAGAAAGCCTGCAAACAGTTTGCTGAAGACAAGCAAACTAAGGACATGGATTACTGGATAAGACGCCACAGAGGAAGATGCCGGACGAGAACACCGGAGCAAGAAGCAGAGGATTGGAGGAAGAAGATGGAGGAAGAAATCGAAGGAAGAAGACCCGAAGAAGATGGAAAGAAGAAGACTTTAAATAAAGGAATTGTCAAAAACTGTCTCTTGTCATTTTTGACACTTTTTTTGTGAAATGGTAGGGGTACTTTTGTACCCCGTTACCATTTCACACAGGGGGGCAGGATCTGGGGGTCCCCTTGTTAAAGGGGGCTTCCAGATTCTGATAGACCCCCCACCCGCAGACCCCCACAACCACCGGGCAAGGGTTGTGGGGATGAGGCCCTTGTCCCCATGAACATGGGGACAAGGTGCTTTGGGGGGCTACCCCAAAGCACCCTCCCAATGTTGAGGGCATGTGGCCTGGTATGGTTCAGGAGGGGGGGGCGCTCTCTGGTCCCCCTTCTTTTCCTGCAGCCTGCCAGGTTGCGCGCTCGGATAAGGGTCTGGTATGGATTTTGAGGGGGATCCCCACATTATTTTTTTTTATTTTGGCGCGGGGTTCCCCTTAATATCCTTACCAGACCTGAAGGGCCTGGTATGGAATTTTGGGGGACCCCCACACATTTTTTTTTCTTCATTTTGGTTGGGGGTTCCCCTGTTTTTATCAATGAACTATCATGTGTATTGCCGGACCGACAATTCATTACAGCCGCGAGTAGTTTTAAATAACTTTTATTCCTTTAGAAATGTCATTTTGCTGTCAGACTGTCCTAAACATGGGAAACATGCGCCCCTTTACAGGCACACTATAGACACCCCCCAGGTACGAAATTTAAAGGAATATTACACTTTTATTGTTTCACTTTAAGCATTATTAAAATCACTGCTCCCGAAAAAGTGGTAGTTTTTAACCACTTGCCAACCGCCCCATAGCCAAATGACGGCTGCAGGGCGGTTGGATAACTCTGGGATCACGTCATATGACGTGATTCCAGAAAACTGCTCCCGCGCCCCCTGGGGCGCGCACACGGGAACATCCGTGGCAGTCCATGGATCACGGTAAACGGCCGCTGATCACGGACGTTTACCATGTGATCGCTCTGTCAAATGACGGAGCGATCACATGTAAACAAACCGGCGTCATGTCATGACGCCGGTTCCTCCCTCCCCTCTCTGTACCGATCAGTACAGAGAGGGAGAGATCGGATGGGAGCCGTGCTGTGGGCTGGATGTGTAGTGCCCACAGCGCAGCTCAGTGACATGTACAGTCACATCCATCCATCCATCCCTCCATGCTCAGCCATCCCCCCCATGCTCTGCAATTCCCTGGGCAATACTCTGCAATTCCCTGTGCAATACTCTGCAATACCCCGCAATACCCTGTGCAATACCCCACAATACTCTGCAATACCCTGTGCAATACTCTGCAATACCCCATAATACTCTGCAATACCCCACAATACTCTGCAATACCCTGGGCAATACTCTGCAATACCCTGTGCAATAGTCTGCAATGCCCCGCAATACTCTGCAATGCCCCGCAATACTCTGCAATGCCCCACAATACTCTGCAATACCCCACAATACTCTGCAATTCCCTGTGCAATACTCTGCAATGCCCCGCAATACTCTTCAATACCCCACAATACTCTGCAATACCCCACAATATTCTGCAATACCCTGTGCAATACTCTGCAATACCCTGTGCAATACTCTGCAACACTCTGCAATGCCCCGCAATACTCTGCAATGCCCCGCAATACTCTGCAATGCCCCGCAATACTCTGCAATACCCCGCAATACTCTGCAATGCCCCGCAATACTCTGCAATGCCCCGCAATGCCCCGCAATACTCTGCAATGCCCCGCAATACTCTGCAATACCCTGTGCAATACTCTGCAATACCCCGCAATACTCTACAATGACCCGCAATACTCTACAATGCTCCGCAATAGTCTGCAATACTCTGAAATACCCCGCAATACTCTGAAATACCCCGCCATACTCTGCAATACTCGGTGATACCCAGCCATACTTTGCCATGCTCAGCCATACCCAGCCATACTCTGCCATACTCTGCCATACTCATCCATACCCAGCCATGCTCAGCCATACTCTGCCATACTCAGCCATACTCGGCTGTACTCGGCCTCTGTATGTGGCCAGGCTGTGGAAGTCTCACACATGTGGTATCGCCGTACTCAGGAGAAGTAGGAGAATCTATTTTGGGGGGTCATTTTTGGTATGTACATGCTATGTGTTAGAAATATTGTATGAATGGACAATTTTGTGTTAAAAAATGTGTTTTAACCACTTCCCGCCTGCCGGCCGTCATACGGCGTCCTTGACTTTGTGTGGGGATATCTGAATGATGGATGCAGCTACAGGCATCATTCAGATATCAGCTTTTTCAGCTGGCGATTCCCTACACCATAAGAATGACCATAGCGGCTTTTCCACTGCTTGATCGTTCTTACGGGAGGCAAGAGGGGACGTCCCCCCTTCTCGCCGCCCTCAGGTGCTTCTCCTGACTCACCGCTAAGATCGAAGTCAGAATCATTTTTTTTTTTTATTTCAGGCTTCCCAGCCTAGAGGTGAGATGTGGGGTCTTTTTGACCCCATATCTCACTGTAAAGAGGACCTGCCATGCCATATTCCTATTACAGGGGATGTTTACATTCCTTGTAATAGAAATAAAAGTGATCAAAAATTAATTTTTTGGAAAAAAGCCTCAAACTAAAATAAATAAAGTAATATCCCCGTGTGCTCGCATGCAGAAGCAAACGCATACGTAAGTTGCGCCCACATATGAAAATGGTGTTCAAACCACACATGTGAGGTATCGCTGCGATCGGTAGAGTGAGAGCAATAATTTTGGCCCTAGACCTCCTCTGTAACTTACAACATGTAACCAGTAAAAAATTTTAAAGCGTCTCCTATGGGGATTTTTAAGTAGCGAAGTTTGGCGCCATTCCACGTGCGTGTGCAATATTGAAGGGTGACATGTTGGGTATCTATTTACTCAACATAACTTCATCTTTCACATTATGCAAAAATATTGGGCTAACTTTACTTTTTTTTTTTTTTAAAGCACAAAACAGTTTTTTTTTAAAAGAAAAGCGTTCGAAAAATTGCTGCACAAATACCGTGCAAAATAAAAAGTTGCAACGACTGCCATTGTATTCTCTAGGGTCTTTGCTAAAAAAATATATATAATGTTTTGGAGTTCTATGTAATTTTCTAGCAAATAAATTATGATTTTTACATGTAGGAGAGAAATGTCAGAATTGGCCTGGGTGCTCCTAGAATGCCTAATGGTGCTCCCTGCATGTTGGTCCTCTGTATGTGGCCACGCTGTCTAAAAATCTCACACATGTGGAATTGCCGTACTTGGGAGTAATAGCAGAATGTGTTTTGGGGTGTAATTTGTGGTATGCATATGCTGTGTGTGAGAAATAACCTGCTAATATGACAATTTTGTGAAAAAAAAAAAAGAAAAAAAAAATCTTGATTTTGCAAAGAATTGTGGGAAAAAATGACAGCTTCAAAAAACTCATCATGCATCTTTCTAAATACCTTGGAATGTCTTCTTTCCAAAAAGGGGTCATTTGGTTTTTTTTTGTACTTTTCTGGCATGTTAGAGCCGGTTCACACAGGGGCGACTTGTCAGGCGACCTAGCCGCCTGACAAGTCGCCTCCCGTTCTGTACAATAGAACCGTTCTAATAGGAGCGACACAAGTCGCTCCAACTTAGAAAAAGGTTCCTGTACTACTTTGGGGGCGACTTGGGGCGACTTGCATAGACTTCTATACAGAAGTCGTTTTGCAAGTCGCCGTGGAAGTCGTTTGCAGGTCGCCTCGCTGAGGCGACCTGCAAGTCGTGCCGCCCCTGTGTGAACCGGGGCTTAGGGTCTCAAGAAATGAGATAGGCCGTCAGTAATTCAGGTGTGATCAATTTTCAGAGATTGGCACCATAGCTTGTGGACTCTATAACTTTCACAAAGACCAAATAATATACACCAATTTGGGTTATTTTTACCAAAGATATGTAGTGGTATAAATTTTGGCCAAAATATATGAAGAAAAAAGTACTAATTTGCAAAATTGTATAACAGAAACTAAGAAAAATGCATTTTATACAGAATTTTTGGTCTTTTTTCTTTTATAGCGCAAAAAATAAAGAACACAGCGGTGATTAAATACCACCAAAAGAAAGCTCTATTTGTGTGAAAAAAAGGATAAAAATTTCATATGGGTAAAGTGTTGTATGACTGAGTAATTGTCATTCAAAGTGTGAGAGCACCGAAAGCTGAAAATTGGTCTGGGTATTAAGGGAGTTTAAGTGCCCAGTGGTCAAGTGGTTAAAACTTTTTTTTTTGCATTGATACATGTCCCCTGGGGCAGGACCCAGGTCCCCAAACACTTTTTATGACAATAACGTGCATATAAGTCTTTAAAATTAGCACTTTTGATTATTCATGTTCGAGTCCCATAGACTTTTAACGGTGTTCGCGTGTTCGAACAAATTTTTTGCCTGTTCGCATGTTCTGGTGCGAACCGAACAGGGGGGTGTTCAGCTCTTCCCTAATCACCGCCAGTGCTAGAAAGAGTATAAAAGCAAAAAATAAATGAATAAAAATATCCCATAGTTTGTAGACACTATAACTTTTGTGCAAACCAATCAAATGCTTATTGGGATTTTTTTTACCAAAAAAATACATATTGGCCTAAATTGATGAAGAAATAAGATTTTTAAAATTTTTTAATGGGTATATTTTATAGCGGAAAGTAAAAAATATTGTTTTTTTTTTTCAAAATTGTCGGTAATTTTTTGTTTATATAAAAAATAAAAACCGCAGAGGTGATCATTATTTGTGGGGTAAAAATGAATTTTACTTATTTGGGTAGAGTGTAGCATGACCGAGCAATTGTCAGTTAAAATAACGCAGTGCCGTATCGCAAAAAATGGCCTGGTCATGAAGGGGGGGTAAATCTTTCGGAGGTCAAGTCGTTAATAAGATTTGGAATAGTCCCAACTTTGCTCATGCCCATGATCTGGCACACTTTCGCTAGTTTAAATTAAATGTTCTATCTGGGTTGGGTATTATGAGCAATGCATTTTCTTACCAGTTTCAATAAACTATCAAAAAATATATTTATTATCCATTCAAGCATGGGTCTCTTATTTCATGCAGTTGATGACTAAGAATTAAAACTGATTGGTTTCTACAGATAGCCAACATGTTTCTAAGACAAGCTACATGTCACGTTTTAGAGAAATGTAAAAATAAGTCTGCATTTACCTGCTTGTGATAAAAAAATAGTCAGAACTAAATTTTTGGCATTTGTCCTATCTGAGGGTGCAATCGTATATTGAAAAGTGGTGGGAAGAGCTTCCACATTGTTTCGGTGAATCATTTATTATGAGCTGCTGGAAGAGTCCAATGATGAATTCTGTAGATGCTTTGAAAGGAAAAGGCGCCATCTGTGGTGTGGTGCTCCTTTGTTACCATCAGCTGGAAAAGGCAATGGCTGTATGTTAGTAAGTCCATTATTCCTAGGCGTTGGAAAAGGCACCAGATATGTAATTGTGAATTCTTTATTGCCTAGAACAAGCGCTTTTTAGTACTCCAGCTGGAAAAGGGTGTATAAAAACAAGCATTGGCAGGACTTGGGAAATTATACTTTTATCGAATGCTTTAGTCATTTTGTTTAGAGGGATATGGTGGTCTGCCATCTTGAGGCTTTTGGCAACTTGTGCTCCTCTGCCTTTTGTTTGTTTTTTTAATCCTTTTTTGGCTCCCTCACCAAGACAGAGGCAGGAAGCTTTCCTGTGAAGGTTTGTTGTTGCCTTTCAGCTCCAAATTGGTGATGCCCTTATCTCCTGTCTAGTTAATTTTATACTGTCAGAAAAATCATCTGCTTCCTTGTTGCTTGTGACCAACTTCTTTACTGTTCTTTGACAACCCAGTAACTGACTGGTTGTCTCACACAAAGGGTAGAAACCATGTTCTAATCACTGTCAGCGTTCACAGGGTCAAACCCTAACTATGGTGTATATGGGCAAGTTTCTTTGCACCCAGAGATTATATCATCACTTTGGTCTTAGGTCACCTTGTGGCCCTATCTTGTCACCAGACCAGGTAAGATAAGGAACTAACACTGAATATACTGGCAGTTTTGAAGCACCATGTAAGCTGGAGGTATTGGTAGATTGCAGAAATATTGTGAATTGTTATTAGATAAAGGATAGGAACTATTTCTCTTCTTCTGTTGTGGAGGATATTCCCAATATAAATAGAATAAACAAGAAGGAAAACCCCAAAAACTTGCATAATGCAGACAGTAAAAAGAACATCTACATAAGTAAAACCACCATAATTTATCAACAGTTACAAAAGAAAATAGTCCAGTTTGGATAAGTGTTTTGCTTTGCACAGATACATTGGAATTCTCCAATACTCATGACAATGAATGCTCTAAGGTAATATACACTATATTAGCAAAAGTATTGGGACACCTTCCTTTACAAACGCATGAACTTTAATGGCATCTCAGTCTTAGTCGTAGGGTTCAATGTTGCGTTGGCCCACCCTTTGCAGCTATAATAGCTTCAACTCTTCTTGGAAGGCTGTCCACAAGGTTTAGGAGTGGATTTGTGAGGTCAGGCACTGATGTGGACGTGAAGGCCTGGTTCGCAGTCTCCACTCTTATTCATCCCAAAGGTGTTCTATCGGGTTGAGGTCAGGACTCGGTGCAGGCCAGTCAAGTTCCTCCACCCCAAACTCGCTCATCCATATCTTTACCGACCTTGCTTTGTGCACTGGTCCAAATCTTTTGGTGGAGGGGGAATTACGGTGCTGGGTTGTTTTTCAGGGATTGGGCTTGGCCCCTTGGTTCCAATGAAGGTAACTCTTAAGGCAGTGTTTCTCAACTCCAGTCCTCAAGGCGCCCCAACAGGTCATGTTTTCAGGATTTCCCTCAGATGAAACGACTGTGGTAATTACTTAGGCAGTGAAACTGATCAAATCACCTGTGCAAAATAATGGAAAGCCTGAAAATATGACCTGTTGGGGTGCCTTGAGGACTGGAGTTGAGAAACACTGTCTTAAGGCATCAGCATACCAAGACATTTTGGACATTTTTATGCTTCCAACTTTGTGTGAACAGTTGGGAGCATAAATCAATTCATCTCTATGGAGATGGTTTACATCTCCACTTCAAGTCACCCGAAGCCAAACGCCTGAGCTTTTTTTGTAGCTCGAATTGGGCATATTCGAGCATTTTTGTTGTTTTTATTCCCATAGAAATGAATAGAAACACACCATTCACACGTTTTTGTGCGCATTCATACATTTGTGCCCGATTTTCTGTTCAAAATAAAAATTGTAAAACATAAAATAGCAATAATGTATAGATAAATAAATGTAAACTAAATACACAAAGAACTAAAAATCATCATAAATAAATAAAATTAATTAACAATATGTAATAATACATAAATAAATGATAATTAACCCCTAACCTTAAAAAAATTAAATAGGTACAAAACAATTATTAATAATAATAATAGTGATTTATGTATTTATTTTGTGTTAGGGTGTTTACTTATTTATTTTTTTTTGTTTAAGGGTTAGGGTTCAGGTTAATAATTTATTTACTATTACCTAGTATTCATTTATTGAATTTATTTATTATTTATTTGTAATTATTTGTATTTATTTGTGTATGTATTTTACATTTATTTATTCATGTTTTATTATTATTATTATTATTATTATTATTAGTAGTAGTAGTAGTAGTAGTAGTAGTAGTAGTAGTAACACTCTAACCCTAACACACACAAAAAAAATAACCCTATGTCATGCAAATTCTTCTGCAGCTAATGCTAATTCTTCTGCAGCTACTTGTTCATTCCCATACAGCTAATGCTTGTGCATGTGTACCAGCACACAGACGAGCTCAGGCTAATATCCAATGTGCACTGACACGTAGGCGCCTCCTGACAACCCTGCTGTCTTACTGTGTATGACCCTGGTCCACCTTGACTACATCCCTGACTGTGGCAGTCACCTTCTATCAAGCTACCGGCACCTGTACTTCTTTGAGCCTTGTACCTCTGTCACCACGTTCAGGGGTGCTCGGACCAGAGCCACAAGGGAAAACCTCTTGTCAACTTGGCCTCCAACCAAGGTATGTGACACTCTAACCCCTAATCCTAACCCTAAACCCAACTCCTAATCCCAACCTTAACTCTGACACCAAACAATCAGCTTCTAGGTTTTAGCCCTTATCCACACCAGGCCAATTCAACATACGAATTAGTGCAACGCCGACTTTGTGCCACTGCACCGATTCCCAAAAGTAGTTCCTGCACTACTTTTGGCGACTTTGAGGGCAATTTCAATAGACATTTGTGCATGATAATAATAATAACAATAAATGTACATGCTTAGGCTGAATACTGATCTGAAATTAACATTAACATAAATTTGTTCACCCAAGGATAATTATCTCATACCTTGAAGGAGTAGGTGTATATTGTTGGTGGATAGCCTACATACAATAATAAGCCTATCAATCACCGAATACATTTAGTTATAGAAAATCCATAAATTCTACCCCAATCAGTAATATTATAGTAATATCTGTGACAGTGTCCACCTTCAGTTGAGCCATAGCATAGGTAAATATCCCAAGAAAGGGAGTTGTAAAATTCTTATAATATAAGAATATTATAATATAATTCTTATATCAACGTTAATAAATAAACTCACCATAATAGAAAAATCTCATGAAGGTGACCACCAGAGTAATACGTGTAATAAAATGTAAAAAATGTGTACACAATATCAAAAAATTACTTTTATTTAAATGCATACAATTTATAATTAGTAAAATATACTCGAGTCCCTATAACTCTGTGTATAAATACGTGAGCTTCAGACCCATTTTACTGAGGTTTCATTGAAAATTGTAACACTATCCACTCTCTAGAAACCTGCCTGTTTTAGATCTCTATTTAAAATATGAAATTATATTTAAAGAGGTAGTCCACCTAAAAAAAAAAAAATTATTAAAAGCCAGCAGCTACAAATACTGCAGCTGCTGACTTTTAATAAATGGACACTTACACTGTCCTGGAGTCCAGCGATGCTATAGGGCGGAGCTGAAGAGGATAAGCTTTGCTTGTACTTATCCATGATGGAGTTTCGAAGTATTAGTGTTAAAGTGTTACTAAACCCGGGGCCCTGTATTCACTATATCTGGTCTCCCACAGTACAGAGAACATGGAAATGCAATTGTTTTAGTAAATATAAACTGATAAATACATTTTCTCATCAGCAGTATATAGCAGTCTTGTGACTTCTGTCAGTTCTTAGTAAACCTTGTAGGAGGAGTTTTCATACTGCACTGATCCTCTGTCTGGACAGTGCTGATTGGCCCTGTGCTGATCACATGCACCCTCCCAAGACAAGGAAAAAACTCTCTAGCAATACACTCCAAACTGAGCATGTCCACTGGCTCTGTAAATATCAGGTTAATTTTTTTTAGACAGTGGTAGAAGAGGAGGATTAGAGAGACAGGATCAAACAGCCATTATACACAATGCAGAGGATTAACTCCTTAGGTTCCACAGTGAGTATAACAAGCATGCTTTACTGCATATACACACAGATTTTACTGTTGTGGGTTTAGTAACACCTTAAGTACAAATTCTTTATATAAAAAAAAACCCTTGATAAAAACTATTAAGAAAGTTACACTATATTTATTATATATATGTGGGAATAAATATATCTCCACTCATATTGGGTAAATCATAGTGATGATGTATTATTTGTTGAAAAAAGGAGAACTGTCTAGTTACTCCGTAAACCAACATATTAGCGCAGACACAAAGGGGGGATTTACTAAAACTGGTGCACTCATAATCTGGTGCAACTGTGCAACTAGTAACCAATCAGTTTCTCCCTTCAGCTTGTTCAATAAAGCTAATAAGACCTAGAAGTTGATTGGTTGCTATGCACAGCCGCACCAGTTTCCGTGCGCACCAGTTTTAGTAAATCTCCCCCAAAGTAATTTGGCATCGTTTTTTCTCTGTTTAATTACTGAATTCTATTGTGGCTCCCTCCTGGCCATATTTAATCAAATATGGCCGCTGCCCTCACATACATATTATTAAAAACTCCAAACATCAATTTGATTTTTAAAACATTTATGCATGTCAGCAATACTACTTCCATTAAGCTGACCGCATTCATATTCTGTATATAACTTCACATTAGTATTATAGATTCGCTTTTATTTATGGAAGTTACTTTCAGTAATGTAAAAATAATAGGACATACTCGTGAATATTGCTTTCCACTAAGCTCCTTTAAAAGAGATATTAGGACACATAAAATGTGGCAGCAGGTCTGCATGTTATAAGATTAGAGATTATTAAATATAATGGGATGTCCTGCAGAAGAAGGGAAGTTAAATTTCCCGTCAATGCAAGAAGCTTGTGAGACAAAGCTGCAGAGCATGTTTTCCTAGGAAAGAAATTGGTGCCTAATAAACATAAGCTGTTCTAAAAGATAGTCACTTATTCAGCAGATTATATTGCCGAGCATGTAGGAGAATTATATTATACTCTTCAAATCCTGCATCAACACTTCTTCTCAACATCTTACAGAAAGCTGTAGCATGTGTAAGGATTTCTAATTCCTGTGGTGCACAGCGTCCTCTTCTTAAGGTGGCAGCAAAAGGAGAATTTTAAATGAGCATTAAAATCAAAGAATTGAAAACTATTGTGGAGCTGACCATGGAGAAGGTAAATAAATTTGTTTACTGTATTCTTCACTTGTGGTGCAATGAATACATCTTGTAACTATACATTATAGAGGAGCAGCCCCTCTCATTTTATACCCTATGGGGGACACTTACTGCTGCTTCAAAATAAATGCACATTTATACACAGTACAGCTATATGCTTAGTGTTCCATTGACTATGGGACTGCATTAAAATAAATGGAGGTTTAAGAAAAGAAAAAAAAGTCGGAGGAGAACCCGTCAAGAAACCTGTGAAATTCATGTGATTGGCTTCTTCTTCAATCATGGAGCTCTCTCTGCTATGTTAGGACTCCTCACCACAGCCTGCGTTTTATGAATGGGAAATTAAGTGCAGGTATGTCCTCTGAGGTATATATTGGAGAGCAGATAGTGTTAGCCACTCTCTACTATAGGTGGGGGCCTACATGTACCTCTTGTTTCTGAACTGAAGGTTACTAATCATTTTTAAACAATCATTTAAAAATGTATTAAACATGGATGGTGTTAGTAAGGCAGAGGTTGGTGTCAGTGGATGATGTCAGTCAGTAGGACAGTGTACGGTGTCAATAGTTTTTTTTCTATTATGTTTTACAACTTTATTTTTTACATTATTATTTTTTGTCTTTTTTTTTTTTACAATTTTTATTAGGAGCCCTGATAAGGGGGGCTTTAGTTGAAATATCAGGGGTCCAAAGAAGACCTGTGTTGTCCCACTTTTGAGACAGAGAAAGGAACTGAGGACAGAGATTCCCCAGTTGCACGGGACAGTGAATGAATGGGAAGTGCTCTGTGTTGAGCAGCTTCCTGTTCATTTACAAACACATTTTACTATGCTTCAGTTATGAATGAACACAGTGAGTGATTGGTACCAGGGAGAGGAGGGAAGTCGGCATCGCTGTGGGGGGCGCATTCAGCAGGGGGAATCGGCACTGCATGGGAAATCGGCAGGGGGAATCGGCACACCTGGCACACCCTGTGCACACGCCTATGGTAAGAAGGTGGCACTATTCAGGACTTTAAGCTGTCCATAGATGGGATTCCCCCATCCACACGTGCAAGATGGATGGAGGAATCTTTCCCGCTGTGCCATTGTACAGTGGAGGAGTCCCACTGATCAGTGGTTTCATCTGACTGGCCGCAAGTTGCTGATCGGCAAAAGTTTTCCCCTTCAGCAAAAGTCAATTGTTAGATTGTCTTCTGTTCGGTGGGAAGGGCCGTAAATGGATCGAAATTCAATCAGTCCCTGCTAAACCAGTTGAATTTTGATCCATCTATGGACAGCTTAAATCCACCCAACTCTTGCCCCCCAGTGATATGCTACATAGTTACATAGTTACATAGTTGGTGAGGTGGAAAAAAGACACAAGACCATCAAGTCCAACCTGTGTGTGTGTGTGTGCTTTTATGTCAGTATTACATTGTTTATCCCTGTATGTTAAGGTCATTTAGGTGCCTATCTAATAGTTTTTTTGAAATGATCTATGCTTCCTGCTGAAACCACTGCTTGTGGAAAAGAATTCCACATTCTTACCGCTCCTATAGTAAAGAACCCTCTACACAGTTTAAGGTTAAACTGCTTCTCTTCTAACTTTAGTAAATGGCTGCACGTCTTTTTCATTACCCTTTCATGGAAAATTTTTATCCCTATTGTGGGGTTACCAGTATGGTATTTGTTTTTTGTTTTTTTTTATGTAATTCTTTATTTTTTCCATAAAAGGTGTGTACAACAAACAACATATCCAGCATAGGTACAAAGCAAAAGTCAGGTAAAAAATTCAGACAAGATTACAAAGGCAAGGTCAATAAATCAAGTTTTCTGACTTTGCACCGAACTCAAGGCACATGGGGGAACACCCCGGTATAGCAATACTGAGAATGAACGGGGCCTGGGGGTGCTCCGAGAGGTAGTTATTTGACCTGAGGCTGGCGTTAGAACATATCTAAACATGCCGCACAGTAATATAGTATACATTTTCATAATTAATTGGGGAGCTAGGGGATCCGAAGAACTAATGAGCCCAAACATGAGACATGTGGAAATGTAGTGAATTTTAGGATCTTCACTGTATCTGTTCAGATAACCCATGAGTGGGAGAAAGTTATAAGAAAACTGGTATCCCCAAAAGTAAGAAAGGCATAGGAGCCGGGAAAGGAGGGAGGGAAGGGCAAGGGGGAGGGAGGAAGGAGAGCGGGGAAAGCTAGTAGCAGGAGATGGAGAAGAAGCAGTGTAAGGTAGAGTGAAGTAAAGTAAATGTGATGCAATGTTTTGTGATGCCCTCTGCCTAGGGGGCAGAACTGGCCCATCAGGTCAGTTAGTTTGTGCCATTTCTTGGAGATAGGCGTCTGTGTATATAAAATGTTGCCAGGGTCTCCAGGTCTCTCGGAAGGTCTCCTCCCTATTGTGCAGGGTAGCGGTGAGATCCTCCATAACTTTCAGTTTGTTCACTTTAGCAAACCAGAGGGACTTTGCCGGCGGCTTCTTCGATCTCCAACAGAGAGGAATAGTAGCCCTGGCGGCATTCAGTAACTGAATGGTGAGGGAGGTCTTATATTTCTTAATGAGAACAATGGGAAGGGTTGTGGGACTTTATATGAGGCACATATAGGATGTGCCTCCATCCCTAATTCAAGGAAAATAGTAAGTTTGGGACTTTGAGTGAGGCCATAGACATGGTGGAAATGGATAAAGTAAAAGTACACATTTATTGTCATAAGAGTCATAAAACATGTCAATAACAGGAACCACATGGGTGAGACAACATTTAAAAAAATGTAATTTCATGTTTGTTCACATACACTATTAAAAGTGTGCGTGCAATACAGGCAACTAGGGTACATCTGGGTCTGGTAGCCAAGTGCCCCGCAGTGGTCTGGATTGATCAGTCAATGCATTCCAATGAGTTCATGATGGTACACTGTGGTCTCATTGTCTCTTTTGCAAGTGTTGTTATATACTTTATGTACCATCATGAACTCATTGGAATGCATTGACTTACTATTTTCCTATATTTCTTAATGGGTCGTTCCGATAAGTGAAGCAGGCAGGCCGCAGGGTTCCCCTCTAGTGAAACACCAGTTAAGTGTCGGATCGTGCGAGCCACCTCAAGCCAAAATGAGGTGAGCTTGGGACATGCCCAAAAGACATGTAGCATCGTCCCTTCCGCAGTGCCACAGCACCAACAGGAGCTAGGCACCTGAGGGAGAAGCGATGTAGAATGGCGGAACTCTATACCAGCGAGTCATTATTTTATAGCCGGTTTCTTGGACTCTGGTGGCTATAGAGGATTTCTGGGCAAAGTGGAGAATCTTCTTTCTCTGTGTGTCAGTGAATTGGGTTCCAAGTTCCGCCTCCCACTTAGTAAAAAACGGGGGGACATACCCTTCTACTGGTTGGGTCAAGGCGGAGTAGATAAGCGAGAGACAGTGCCGCACTGGTTCTCCACGATGGCAGATGAGCTCTAATTCAGTGAGTTGTCGGGAGATGCCCGGTTTCCGCAAGCAGCTGCACAAATAATTATGCAGCTGTAAGCCGCTTAAGAAGTCCAGGGGAGGGTCCATCGCTGATGCCCTAGCTTCTGAGGAAAGCTGACCATTAGGCCCCAAGAAGTCGCATAGGCGGAGTCGAGTGCCCATTGCCAGTCGTTTAAGATGGAGGTTTTGCAAACCAGGTGCAAATTCCGGATTGCCCAGAACCGGCACCATGGGGGAGGGCATTGGAGACACAGAGGAGTGCCGAAAGGCATCTCTCACCACTGATAAAGTGCTGCCTAGCGTAGGGTGCTCAGCAAGATCCCTCGGCGGAGGTCTGGTGATCCAAAGCCAGCTCTTGACCGTATCTCCGAAGTCCTCCACTTCCATGGCTACCCAGTGTTTTGCCTCTGCATGGCAGTGCCAGTCCACTAACCTGTTGAGGTGAACTGCCCTGTAATAGGCTTTTATATCTGGGAGGCTGACCCCACCCCTACTTTTCGCTAGGTAAAGGAGTTGAAGTCGAATGCGTGGTTTGCGATGGGACCAGACGAATGCACGAAACATTCAGTCAATTTGTTTGAAAAAAGCTGAGGGTAGACTGATGGAAAGAGCCTGCATCAAGTACAGAACCCTTGGCAACAGGGTCATCCTGAGGACATTGCATCTACCAAACCACGTCAGCATGAGAGAATGCCAGTGCAGGAGGTCCATCTTGAGAAGAAGGAGTAGTGGGGCAAAGTTTGCCAAGTATAAATCGTCAAGATTCGGGATAATGTCGACTCCCAGGTAACGGATGAGTTTGGTCGCCCATCTCAGCGAAAAGGACGATCGCAAATGTTGGACAATGTTTCCGTCTACCGTTATATTGAGGATGGAGGATTTGGTTAGGTTAATTTGAAAAAGAGAGAGTACCATATTCTTGGAGGGATTGGAGCAGGTTGGGAAGGGAGGTAAGTGGTTCTGTTAGAAAAAAGATAAGGTCGTCCGCAAATGCGGCCACCTTGTGGGACCCTGAGGGTTTGGGGTAGCCTACAATGCCCGCATTTGCCCTTATTCTACACAGGAGGGGCTCTAATGATAGAATAAAGATCAGAGGGGACAAGGGGCAACCTTGCTGGGTGCCATTACGGATGTTAAAAAAGTCTGACCTCGTCTCGTTGATTTTAACCGCTGCAGTAGGGTATGTATAGAGGGACAGTATCCACTTCAACATGGACGATCGAAGGCCTATGTGTTCTAGAGTAGCCCGTATGAAAGACCAATCCACACGGTCAAAGGCCTTTTCCACATCGGTAGGCAGCAGGAGAAGAGCCCGTTTAGAAGTCCTGGCCGCATGGATCAGATTCACCACTCGGGTGGTATTATCCCGCGGCTCCCGTAGCAGTACAAAACCCGCCTGATCTCTATGAATAAGACTTGGTATATGAGGGAGTAATCTGTTGGTCAAGATTTTGGCGAAGAGTTTCAGGTCCGTATTCAGGAGTGCAATCGGACGTTAACTCCCACACTGCAGTGGGTCTTTCCCTTCTTTTGGCATAAGGGAAATATATGCCCTTAAGGTATCTACTGGGAAGGAGCTTCCTTCTGTGATGGTATTGAGGGCAGAGACTAAGGGTTGCGACAGTGTATCAAAGAAGGTTTTATAGTATGCCGGAGTCAGGCCGTCTGGGCCAGGGGCCTTTTTTGGTTTCGAGGTGGCTAGGGCCATTCCCAGCTCTGTTACCGTGATGGGTTCCTCCAAATCCTCCCGTACAGTACTCGGGAACGATGGCATGCCCGAAGCAGCTACATACGACTGAGAGGTATGTCTACCTTCCGCCGGGGGACAAGCAGATGAGGGTCTGCCTAGATTGTAGAGACCTTCATGAAAAGAGCGGAACTCCTTCGCTATATCTGATGAGGTATTCAGCTTTTCCACGTCTAGTGGAAGTCAGAATGTGGGGGATATAAGTTTTCATACGTGGGCCTTGCAGAGCCCTAGCCAGGAGTGATCCGGGTTTATTTGAGAATTCGTACATAGTACGTCGCGCCCAAGCCAGTTTCTGCTTCGTTTTGTGAAACAGAAGCGCACAAAGTTTCCTCATGAGCCTTGAGGAGGTCCTGAAAGGTTGCACGTAGGGATGAGCCGAACACCCCCCTGTTCGGTTCGCACAAGAACATGCTAACAGGAAAAAAGTTTGTTCGAACACGCGAACACCGTTAAAGTCTATGGGACACGAACATGAATAATCAAAAGTGCTAATTTTAAAGGCTTATATGCAAGTTATTGTCATAAAAAGTGTTTGGAGACCAGGGTCCTGCCCCAGGGGACATGGATCAATGCAAAAAAAAGTTTTAAAAACGGCCGTTTTTTTCAGGAGCAGTGATTTTAATACTGCTTAAAGTGAGACAATAAAAGTGTAATATCCCTTTAAATTTCGTACCTGGGGGCGTCTATAGTATGCCTGTAAAGGGGCGCATTTTTCCCGTGACAGCAAAATTACATTTCAAAGGAAAAAAAGTCATTTAAAACTACTCGCGGCTATTAATGCATTGCCGGTCCGACAATACACATAGAAGTTCATTGATAAAAACGGCATGGGAATTCCCCACAGGGGAACCCCAAATCAAAATTTAAAAAAAAATGACGTGGGGGTCCCCCTAAATTCCATACCAGGCCCTTCAGGTCTGGTATGGATATTAAGGGGAACCCCGGCCAAAATGTAAAAAAAAAAATGACGTGGAGGGATCCCCCTAAATTCCATACCAGACCCTTTAGGTCTGGTATGGATTTTAAGGGGAACCCCGCACCAAAATAAAAAAAACGGCGTGGGGTCCCCCCAAAAATCCATACCAGACCCTTATCCGAGCACGCAACCTGGCAGGCCGCAGGAAAAGAGGGGGGGATGAGAGAGCGCCCCCCCCTCCTGAACCTTACCAGGCCACATACCCTCAACATTGGGAGGGTGCTTTGGGGTAGCCCCCCAAAACACCTTGTCCCCATGTTGATGAGGACAAGGGCCTCATCCCCACAACACTGAACGGTGGTTGTGGGGGTCTGCGGGCGGGGGGCTTATCGGAATCTGGAAGCCCCCTTTAACAAGGAGACCCCCAGATCCCAGCCCTCCCCCCTGTGTGAAATGGTAAGGGGGTACAAAAGTGCCCCTACCATTTCACTAAAAAACTGTCAAAAATGTTAAAAATGACAAGAGACAGTTTTTGACAATTCTTTTATTTAAATGCTTCTTCTTTCTTCTATCTTCTATCTTCTATCTTCCTTCGGTTTCTTCCTTCATCTTCTTCTTCTTCTGGTTCTTTTGGTTCTTCTGGTTCTTCCTCCGGTGTTCTCGTCCAGCATCTCCTCCGCTGCGTCTTCTTCCCTTCTTCTCCTCGGGCCGTTCCGCATCCATGGCATGGAGGAAGGCTCCCGCTCTTCTCTTCATGTTCTTCTCTTCTTCTACCCCGCCCCCCTGTTATTTAAGAACCGCCAGAAGAGGAGAAGCGTCACACAGTGGGAGCCTCCCTCCATGCCAGCATGGATGCGGAGCGGCCCGGAGAAGAAGATGAAGAAGAGAAGAAGATGAAGAAGAGAAGAAGATGAAGAGAAGAGCGGGAGCCTCCCTCCATGCCATGGATGCGGAACGGCCCGAGGAGAAGAAGGGAAGAAGAAGCCGCGGAGGAGATGCTGGACGAGAACACTGGAGGAAGAACCAGAAGAGCCAGAAGAACCAGAAGAAGAAGAAGAAGAAGATGAAGGAAGATAGAAGAAAGAAGAAAGAAGAAGCATTTAAATAAAGGAATTGTCAAAAACTGTCTCTTGTCATTTTTAACATTTTTGACAGTTTTTTAGTGAAATGGTCCCTTACCATTTTACACAGGGGGGAGGGCCAGGTTTTGGGGGTCCCCTTGTTAAAGGGGGCTTCCAGATTCCGATAAGCCCCCCGCCCGCAGACCCCCACAACCACCAGCCAGGGTTGTGGGGATGAGGCCCTTGTCCTTATCAACATGGGGACAAGGTGTTTTTGGGGGGCTACCCAAAAGCACCCTCTCAATGTTGAGGGCATGTGGCCTGGTACGGTTCAGGAGGGGGGGCGCTCTCTCGTCCCCCCCTCTTTTCCTGCGGCCTGCCAGGTTGCGTGCTCAGGGTCTGGTATGGATTTTTGGGGGGACCCCACGCCGTTCTTTTTTTAAATTTTGGCACGGGGTTCCCCTTAATATCCATACCAGACCTGAAGGGCTTGGTATGGAATGTAGGGGGACCCCCCACGTCATTTTTTTTTTTTAAATTTTGGTTCGGGGTTCCCCTGTGGGGAATTCCCATGCCGTTTTTATCAATGAACTTCTATGTGTATTGTCGGACCGGCAATGCATTAATAGCCGCGAGTAGTTTTAAATGACTTTTTTCCTTTGAAATGTCATTTTGCTGTCAGACTGTTCTAAACACGGGAAACATGTGCCCCTTTACAGGCATAGACACCCCCCAGGTAGGAAATTTAAAGGGATATTACACTTTTATTGTTTCACTTTAAGCATTATTAAAATCACTGCTCCCGAAAAACAGACGTTTTTAAAACTTTTTTTGCATTGATACATGTCCCCTGGGGCAGGACCCAGGTCCCCAAACACTTTTTATGACAATACCATGCATATAAGCCTTTAAAATTAGAACTTTTAATTTCTCCCATAGACTTTTAAAGGGTGTTCCGCGGCATTCAAATTTGCTGCGAACACCCCAAATTGTCCGCTGTTCGACGAACTTGCGAACAGCCGATGTTCGAGTCGAACATGAGTTCGACTCGAACTCGAAGCTCATCCCTAGTTGCACGTACAAGACTTGCCTTGTAAGAACACTCCAGGCTACGGATCAAGGCTAGAAGTTCTTCTGTGCGTCGGGTTATATCTCGTTTAAGCCGAGCTCCTATTTTAATTAGTGTGCCCCTGACGACCATCTTGTGGGCCTCCCAGACCACTAGAGGGTTGGTTACGGATCCCCCCATTGATGGTAAAATACTCCTGCAGAGTGTTCAAAATCTCGGAGCGGGTTTCCTCCGACTGGAGCAAGGCTTCGTTCAGTCTCCAGGGTGGGGGGGACTGGGACACAGATCCCAGCTCAAGTGTCAGGTGGACTGGTGCATGGTCCGAGAAAGACACGACATCGATAGATGTAGACACCACTCTGGTTAGGTCTTTATGTGATAACAGTAGATAGTCTAGCCGTGAATAAGTGTGATGCACGTGGGAAAAGAAAGTATAATCCTGTTCCTGCGTATGGAGCAGCCGCCAGGGGTCCACTAAGTGTAGGGCATGGAGATCCGCCTTCAGGCGTTTTAAACGTGAAAAGGACAGATGGGAAGCACCGCGTGAGACGTCGAGGGTCGGGTCCATGGCAAAATTAAGATCCCCGCCGAAAATAAGCATCCCCTCTGAGAACTCCAGGAGCTCAGGAAGGAGTTTGCGCAGGAACTGTGAGTGGTCTACGTTGGGAAATAAACATTAGCGAAAGTGACTCGCACATCAGACACCCTCCCCTTTAAGAGGATAAAACGGCCCTGTGCGTCTGCCCGCTATGCCTCAAACACCCATGGTATCGATTTGGCCAGTAGGATGCTAACCCCCTTCGACTTAGAGATCGGAGAGACGCTATGGTAAGCCAGTGGAAAAGTCCCGTTGGTCAATTTAGCAATGTTATCGGCACAAAAGTGCATTTCCTGCAAGACTGCTACTTGAGTTTTGCCCTTGCGCAGGTCAGCTAAGAGCTGTGAGCACTTTTCCGGTGTATTGAGGCCACGCACATTGAGGGAGGTGATCTTGAGATGACCCATTATGTTGTCTGGCGTGGAGATGAGTGTCAGTGGGTGCGCAAGAGGGTCCCAACCAAGAGATTCCCCCCAGGCAGAGGTCAGCAGCCAAGAAAAATAAGAACAAGAGGGATGGGAAGGGGGACAGTAGCAGAGGGAGGAAGAACAATCGAAAGCAGGGAGCTAAAGGGGGGAGAGGAGAAGAAAAGAGAGGAGAGGAAGGGGGGAGGGAGAGGGAGGTGTGAGAGGAACGGAAAGGGGAGGGGTGTGATGGAGAGGGGAGGGAGAGTGAAGGGAGGGAGGGAAGGAAGGGGAGTGAACGGTTCCTGTCGTAGACTTATGCCCCGTACACACGGTCGGATTTTCCGATGGAAAATGTCCGATCGGAGCGTGTTGTCGGAAATTCCGACCGTGTGTGGGCTCCATCGGACATTTTCCATCGGATTTTCCGACACACAAAGTTGGAGAACAGGAGATAAAATTTTCCGACAACAAAATCCGTTGTCGGAAATTCCAATCGTGTGTACACAAATCCGACGGACAAAGTGCCACGCATGCTCAGAATAAATAAAGAGATGAAAGCTATTGGCCACTGCCCCGTTTATAGTCCCGACTTACGTGTTTTACGTCACCGCGTTTAGAACGATCGGATTTTCCGACAACTTTGTGCGACCGTGTGTAGACAAAACAAGTTTGAGCCAACATCCGTCTGAAAAAATCCTAGGATTTTGTTGTCGGAATGTCCGAACAAAGTCCGACCGTGTGTACGCCCTATTACTGTTGACCCTTGTTGGGCACTTGAAGTGTCCACGCAGGGGCCCGCCCTAACGGGGGGTGGAAGGAGCGTTAAAGTCTGATCAAAATCAAGCAGCAATAAGGCAGTAAATAGAATAAACAATACGAATGGAGATGCATGAGGTGAGACCACAGAGAACCACAATGTGTGTAGCATATGAGCCAACATAACATCAACTTAACTATCAGTAAGCAGTAACTGGAACTATACATCAGAACACTGTCCGCCTCGATCATACGGCAGTGGTGTTTCCGGGAAGGTGCAGGTGGATTAGGGGAGGCCCCAGACCCACAGTAAACATTAGGAGTCAGGACTCACCCAGACACCCTGCTGCATGACCCAGTGCACTAGGACCGTGGATCTATACATAGACCTGTGGGGAAATTATATGCAAGACGGAGGGCAGTTAAACATGGTGGGATGGGTGGATACAATGTGTGCAAGTTAAATAGAATAAAATACAATACCACCCACACCTTCTGTAAACCAGTGGGAGCCGACAGACAGGCCACAGTCCCCCCCTCCAAAAAACAATTGCTTCGGCATATTAAGGAAAATTGGGAAGGACGAGTGATCCGGAAGGCGGCTCGTAAAACACATAACATCAACATTAAACAGAGAACAAGGCTCCCAGGGCACCCATCTGGAGTGGTAGATTCAACATATCATCAGGGAACAGTATTGGCTGCCCCCATCCAGTGCACCCATCGCTCCCACCAGTCACCCTAAAGCAAACCTGCAGGGGGGGAGTGGCGCACAAGGCAGGGCAGCCCATTATCAGTTAAGCCCCAATATCTAATACAGGAAGTTTACATACATATAATGCACAATATACGTTCCCCCAAATCTGATTGAGAGGATCCCCCATGGGCCAGTAGTATGTGGGGTATACTGCGTATGATGAGCAGCAGGGGCAGATAGGGGCGCCCATTGAGGCAGTTTCATTAAATCAGAGTAACTAAGATCCAGATGCTTAAGGGACCTGGGAAACTAATAGGATAGTTTGACAGGAGGTCAATAGCAGAGCAGTCATCATATCTTACCAATCCCCAGGGTAGTGAGGGGAATCAGGATTCAGAGGACCTTGGATGAGGTCTGACAGTCTCCCGGGTAGTAGCGCGTGAACGAGGTTGGCGGAATCATTGCGGCCTGGGCACTGGTGGGCTGAGAGCATCTGGAGATAACAAGTAGTCAAACCAATTGGGGACACTTACAGCAGGTCTGTCGCTGAAACTGAACAGGTCCAGAAGTTGGTCTGGCGAGCGGAGGTAAAACTCGGCACCCCGCCGTCGTACAATTAGATGGAAAGGATGACCCCAATGGCAGGTGGCTTCAGCTTCACAGATCACTTCAAGGAGGGGTCTCAGTAGCCCCCGCATGGCTCTCGTTTGCCTGGAGATGTCAGGGTAGATCCGAACCAGCGCCCCATCAAAGTCAATTGGGCCTCTTTCCCAGGCCAGGTGCAGGATCTCCTTCTTTTATGGTGAAGAAATGCACCCGACACAAGACATCTCATGGAAGGTCCATGGCATTAGGATCTTGTGACGCTGTGGAGGGTGCTCTGGGCCCTGGTATACGGTGAACCCTGTCCAGTTCCAGCTCCGAAGTCGGCGGTTTTCCAAGAATCTGGTTCAGAATGGCCACAACAGTGGCGCGCAGATACGGGCCCAAGGTGGCTTCAGGAATGCAGCGCAGGCGCAGATTGTTTCGTCTGCTCCTGTTCTCTCTGTCATCTAACTTCAATTGCACCTTCACAAGATGGCAGTGAAAGGCACGCTGTTCCGTTTCAAGGGAGGTGATACGGGCATCTGTGGGGGAGGTGGAGGACTCCAAAACAGTGACTCTCTCCTCCACTGTATTCACCTGTTGGCGCAGATCGTGTAGTTCCCTAGAGAGGGCATTCACTATAGATGACGCCATTTCCTGCAGGTCCTGCCTGGTGGGCAAACCTGCCATAATGTCCCAGGTGGAGCCCTCTGTGTTGCTGCCTGTCTCCCCTGTAGGACTGGAGCTGGGTCTGATTCCTGTATCACAGGGGACAGTATAGGGGAGGGTGATCTGTCATCCCGAGCGAGCTGATCGCTGCTCGCAATAGCTCCCGCCTGGGTACTTTTTTTCAGATAAGCGGCAGCGCTCGCCTGGAGGACTCGTGGTGGCTCCATCTTGGCTGAGGCAGCGGGGGAGGAAGTGGCGTGTTGCCGGAGGAAATAATGGGTTATCTCGGCCCCCTCTGTACCCCCAAGTTTGGAGGATGCTTACGATCCCCTGGCATGAATTCTGTCTCTCTCTGGAAGTGCAACGGGCTGTTCTCAGAGCTCCCCCATGCAGAGCTTCAGGGTGAATGTCCTCACTCTTCCATTGCTTGGTCACGCTCCCTCCAGTATGGTATTTGTACAATGAAATCATATCCCCTCTCAAGCGTCTCAGAGAGAATAAGTTCAGTGCTCCTAATCTTTCCTCATATCTATCCCTTTATTAGCTTTGTTGCCCTTCTCTGGATTCTCTCCAGTTCCAGCACATCCTTCCTGAGGACTGGAGCCCAGAACTGGACAGCATACTCCAGGTGCGACCAGAGTCTTGTAGAGTGGGTGAATTATTGTTTTATCTCTGGAGTTAATCCCCTTTTTAATGCATGCTAAAATTCTGTTGGCTTTGCTTGCAGCAGCTTGGTATTATTGCATGCTACTGCTGAGCATGTCATCTACTAGGATCCCCAGATCCTTTTCCATCCTAGATTCCCCCAGAGGTTCTGCCCCTATTGAATAGATTGCATTCATATTTTTCCCAACCATATGCATAATTTTAAAATTTTCTACATTAAACCTCATTTGCCATGTAGTTGCCCACCCCATTACTTTGTTCAGATCTTCTTGCACGGTTTCCATATCCTGCGGAGAAATTATTACCCTGCTTAGCTTAGTATCGTCCACAAATACCAAGCATGCAATTTAATAATTAGCTTAATTGGCTTACTCTGGTGGCACTTCAATTTTCAAAGTTCCATTTTTGTAATATGGGAAGCTAATATAAAGCTAGTTTTCAGGTGTTTATACTAGCAATAAAAAAAATCAATATTGTTTTAATAAACATCTAACTAAATTAAGGCAATTGATTAATAAGTTCTTATGGAGTTTAAATGTTTCTAGATCCAGTAGGGTAAGAATTTCAGTCTGTTTTTTTTGCTGTCTGTGTTCCCACTGCAGAGATTTACACAAATCCACAACTCTGAGTTGTCACGAGGTCATTAAGAAAGGAGAATTTCCTAACTGGTTCTGAAGACAGCTGCCTAAGGATAGGATTTGTCATGCTTTAGAGGGATCTACTCTCACTTTCTGTTCCTCTTGAGAAAGGACGTAAAGGAAAATCTCACCAATGGAACAAATGTTTTAACAATTCCATACTCTCTAAAACTAAAGGACAGTACCAGAACATCAGCACAAGAGTTAACACATTTACAATGTACTGTGTCATTGTTAACTTTATTCACTTAATTTACATTAGATCTTTAGCTCAAACAACGATTTAATGACTGGAATGTTAGCAATACAAACATAACCCTCGAGAGTATATTGGATCAATAAAAGACACTCTCTCGCCCTGTGAATATTGACATGAACATAGTTACTACTGCAAGACTCAGTAATAACGATTTGGGCATCAATAGGCACTATCAATCTGTATCAGGTAAAGACAGTAAATATATTATAAATTACTTTTTCATTTAGGCTGATTAGCATTGTTTGATGCTGAATTTTTTAAGGCTGAACTCCAAGCAGATATAAAAAAACAGCAACAAATTCAGCTATGTATGTATTAACAAAAGACAAGCAAACATTAAATATATTAATAAATGCAACTAGTATTATAAACAAGTATATCTGATCATATTTTATTTTCGCTGTGCGAACGGACAAACTTTCCGGCAACAAAAGTCCGATGGAGCAAAAAGTCCAATGGTGTGTACACAAAAGCATTGGACTTTTATACAAATTACAGTATGTGGCCGCGAGAATGTTTCCAGCGCGAACCCATCGCGCTGGTTCTCGGCGACAGGGTACTGTACATCTCGTGCTGGCTCCAATAGGAAAAACACATTTTCATATTGCGGCGAGCGCGAGAGGGAATTTCCCTCTGGGGGCATACCAGGCCCTTAGGTCTGGTATGGATTTTAAGGTGAACCCCCTACCCCGGAAAAACGGCATGAGGTCCCCCTAAAATCCATACCAGACCCTTATCCGAGCACGCAGCCCGGCCATTCAGGAAAGGGGGTGGGGACGAGCGAGCGCCCCCCCTCCTGAGCCGTACCAGGCCGCATGCCCTCAACATGGGGAGGGTGCTTTGAGGGAGGGTGCGCCCTGCGGCCCCCCCACCCCAAAGCACCTTGTCCCCATGTTGATGAGGACAAGGGCCTCTTCCCGACAACCCTGGCCATTGGTTGTCAGGGTCTGTGGGCAGGGGGCTTATCGGAATCCGGGAGCCCCCTTTAAAATAAGCGGGCCCCCCGATCCCGCCCCCCCACCCAATGTGAATGAGTATGGGGTACATGGTACCCCTACCCATCCACCTAGGGAAAAAAGTGTCAATAAAAAAACACACTACACGGGTTTTAAAAGTAATTTATTAGGCAGCTCCAGGGGTCTTCTTCCGACTTTGGGGGTCTTCTTTCGACTTCGGAGGTCTCTCAGGCCTCTTCTCCCTCTCTCCGGTGTTGTCTCCGTGCTCTCTGGTTCTTCTCCGGTGCCTTCTTCCTTCTGCCGGGCTCCTCTGCTATCTTCTGCTCTTTTGCCGCTCTTTTGCTAGCGGAGGAGCCCGGACATCTGGATCATCTTCTTCCCTCTTCTCTTCCAGAGATGTTGACCCGATGCTCTCTCCGATTGTAATGCTGTCTGTGCACTCTGCTATGACTTATTTAGGCGGTGACCCCGCCCCCCTATGACATCACAGTCCCGGGGCATGCTGGAACTGTGAGGTAATAAGGGGGCGTGGTCATGTCATCATATGTCGTCTATATGCAAGACAAACTTCTAGCCAACGCCCTTTGTACAAAAATCCAAGGGAACGTTTGTACAAAGTCCTATCATGTGTATGGGGCTTAACACTAAACATGGCCCGTTCTGTATCAGGAGTCTGACCCACAGGGAGATCAATCCCCAGAGCTCTTCTTTGGACCTCTCCTAGGGCTGAGCTGAACACCCCCGGTTAGGTTCACACCAGAACATGCGAACAAGAAAAAAGTTCTAGCGAGCATGCAAACCCTATTAAAATCTATTCGCATGGATGTACTTCTAAGTATGCCTGTGTAAACAAGGCTTTATTTGTAAACAATTAACACAACAAGGATTCCCAGAGCACCATGGGGGAGATTTACTAAAACTAGAGCACTAGGAATCTGGTGCAGCTGTGCATGTTAGCCAATCAGCTTCTAACTTCAGCTTGTTCAATTAAGCTTTGACAATAAAACATGGAAGCTGATTGGTTTAAATGCAGAGCTGCACCTCATTTTGCATTCTCCAGTTTTAGTAAATCCACTCCCATGTGTTATCTAAGTGGGTAACCCATCAGAAGCAGCTTGTTTTTTTTTCTCATTAAAAGTTCAGACAGAACTGAAGAAAGATAAGTCATTCAGCTGTGTAAGAGTTTCTGCTTGAGCTGTCGAGGTCTGTAAACAACAAGCTTTTATTCAACAGACTACAGAGGTGAAGTAAAACAAGAAAATGAGCTGAAAGCTTCACTTACTAAACAGAAATACTGAATAGTTCATAAATATTCATATTTCATAAAATGTTTCATAGTTACCTGACTAATAAAATATTTATTTTATTTTCATTCATTAAAAAGAAAATATGCACCACTATACATCCTTCCAAAAGCTTTTCTGAAAAAAAAAAAAAAAAACAAGGAAAAGGAGGGCAAATTCATATATGGTTTCTGGAGGAAAATACTATGGAAGGGACTTTTTAGGCACCAGTAACCATGACAATATATATTAAAAAAAAAAAGGAAATCTTATTGAAACATAACAAATCAAAATACAAGTAAAAAACAACACATTAAATGTGTACAAAGAACCTATCATATATAAATCGACATCTGTCATCAGGGCAACAAGGCCCAATGGTCATCCATATATGGGTTCTTTTAGAGTTTTTTTTTTCTTTTTTTACATGCATTTTGATTGGAAATATATTGTGTATTTTAAGTGTTCACATATCTTTAGTTATTATTGCAGTATTTATCATAAAGTAATTTTTTAAGTGACTTTTATACATGCTAGCTCTTTTGTGTTTTGTTATATTAAATGCAGAGATTTTTGCTTGCATATTATTGGATCTTTTGAAGTAAATGCAGCTTAACCTTAGTCACAACCCATAGTGAATATTTAATCAGCAAAGAGTACTCTTTTCCTCATTCTCTACTCTACTAAATCAAGCTAAATGAGTCAGCTAACTCATTAAAGTGTTACTAAACCCAGGACTCTGCATTCACTATATCTAGTCTCCAACAGAAAACAGAACATGGAAATGCATCATCAGCATTTAAAGCAGTCTTGTGACTTCTAGGGCCGAGCACTGGTTAAAGCTTGTAGGAGGAGTTTTTATCTGCTCTGACTGTCCTATGAGGCTGCAGGACCACTGACTCTCTGTCTGGATAGTGCTGATTGTTCCTGTGCTGATCACATGTACCCTCCCAAGAAAAAAATGTGCAGCTTGTTCCCTAGCCTCTGTTCTATCAGGAGATGGTTTGGGGACTGTGGAAGAAGGGGAAGAACAGAGAAAAGAGGATCAAACAGCCTTTTTAGACAATGCAGAAGATTAACCCCATAGGTTCCACAGTGAGTATAACAAGCATGCTTTACTGCATATACAGACTGATTTTACTGTTGTGGGCTTAGTAACACTTTAACTCTCATAAGGAGAAGCAAATCACAACCATTATGTAGTATAAAAGCAGGAACCAGAACTTGAGTATGTAATGAGCAAAGGTGCAGCTATATTCAATACATATAAATACAGACTTTCAGCACAGATTGCGAGTCAATAAACAGTAAGTGAACTTCGGTCTCCATGTCTATATGGACCCTTCCTGCCTTTTGAACCCTCACTGGCTGCATGTTATGCTTGTGTTTAATTTGTATCTTTTCCGAAGTCCTTAGGTTTCTTATGTGATGCCACAAGGTCCTGGTTGAGCTTGTACCTGCACTCTGCACGAGCACACTATGGGGTGAATTTACTAAAGTTAAATAGACTGTTCACTTGCAGGCAAATTTTCATTGTACAAGGGATTTTTTTCCAGAGCTTAGTGAATAAAGTAAAATTTTACTTTGCAATGAATATCCAATCACGTGCAAGGAAAAGAGAAAAACTGCATTTTTGTTTGCACATAATTGGATGATGATCAGTAGAGCTTACCCTCATTCACTAAGCTCTGGGGATAATTCTCTTGCAAAGTGTAACTCCCCTTACAAGGTGAACTGTCTATTTGCCTTATGTAAATCAGCCTCATTGAATAAAGGCACTGTGGTGACTCCTCCTTAAAGCAGAAGTAAATTTGGCTTAAAGCAGAACTACACCCTCCTATCCTTTTCAGGCAAGGAAGCTGCCACCTTAGCCTCTGTTTGATCTGCAACTGCCATCATGCTGAACGTGTTATCAGTTATGACACCAGCCATTTGATGGTTTGACAGTTTGGGTGAAAGCACAAGCAAATGTTACAGTTGACATACCCAGCATGCCAGGAATGTAACAGTTTTTTTAAACAGTTACATTGATGGATTTAGTTCTGCTTTAAATATTCTTTTAAAATGGGCCCCCTGCAGGTATATGCCATAATGTGCTAATATACACCGCATGCTAGCACAATTATGGCAGACTTACCTGCCAAAACTCAGCCCACCAGGAGTGCGCTGTCATGGCTCCAGTAGGTCCCAGCAGCTCCCATCTTTGCCCGGTCTGCCTTCCAGGTTCGCGCTCTCAGGCCACATGAATAGCTGGGGCACAATGAGGTCACTTCACTATGTCACACGGAGCGGGCCGTAAATGTGGTCTGAGCTCTGCATGCATGGCTCAGACGATATTGCCGCTGACAGGCTGGGAGAGGCAGAACAGACCACTAGGGTCTCTTGTGTTATAAAAACTCTACCTGTCAGCGGGTTATTTATATGGGAGTTTACTACCCCTTTCACTTTCACTTTCCCCTTCACAGTATACACTTAGCATCATTCATAAAGACTGAGGAAGTACTGCAGGGGACAGCTCCAGACCAAAGCTGAGTGCTGCAGCCAGGTCTGCTTTTCTTTTTTAATCACTGCCTCTATTTTAAGTAATAAAAATATATCCTGGATTATATTTCTAGTTTTCCAATAAAGCACTACTTATGTACAGTACATATACAGTATAATTACAAATTGTATGCATAAATACAATTTCTAAAAATATTTACACATTCAGATTTTTTACAATGTTCTTTACATATTGATCATCAAAGATCATCAAAAAGACTATGCATTTAAAATGTAAATTTAAATCCCACAAAAAAAGTTTTTTCTTTTTGTGTTCCTCTAATTAGCATAAAACACTTTGAAGTGTACAGAGCATTGTGGAGACTTATCAATACAGACATGCTTGTTTTGTGCTACTTCTTTCTCAGCTGTCAAAATCCATTCTGTCGTGTAGACACGATGTGACATGCACTGAAGTGGCACTGCTTGTTCTCCCTGTAGTGTTATTTCCACCAGCACAAATCACGACAACTGCTTTGTTCACACAATGAAGCCTACATTTTAAAATAAGAAGAAAAGAAGCAGAAGAGATGATAATTAAAGAAAAATCATCGGAAAGGTGTAGGATCAGCATAGTTCAAAAAAAGAGAAGGAAGGTATTCCTTTACACATCTCATATAAATAATGTGACAAGGGATGGATAGCCTCGTCCAATCTGATTCTGCCACACTGACATTCCTGATGTCGGACGGGGCTGAGAAGCTCATAATGGCGATGCATATAACATTACTTATTTAGATTTCTTGAAATCTTTGATGAAATCCCCCATGACAAAGTTATTTTTAATGCACATGGCTTTGGGGTAGGACAGGCGAGTGAATATGCATGGGTGAAAAAAAAAACATCAAACAGAATATTCTTGAGAGACTTCCAGGCACTAGAGGGAATCAAAATTTCGAATGAAAGAGCGACCTCTCAGACGTTCTCTATATTTGTACCGGCCACAAAACTAGCGAAGTATTGTTGATTTTCTTTTAAAAAGGATGGATGATAAGACTGTACAGGTTATAAAGCAAACAAAAAAGCAAAACAATGGATAGTGGGGTATGGAGGGGTTATATTGGAGACCCCTACATGATGCAAAGCACACTGGGAGAACACCCAACACATGCAGAATTGGGAAAAGAATAAAGAGAATCTAGGAAATTGAATGCAAACACATTTGACTTTGAAATATTAACCCTTACGTAAAAAAAAAATAAGACTATCAGGCTTATTTATCAAGGCAGTGCAAAGTGCTATTATGGTCTGAAAAATGCAGCAATCTATAGCAAACAACCAAATGGCCCTAAATAGTAATTCTAATAAGGATGATAATAATAATAATAATAATAATAATAATGATAATAATGATGATAAGAATAACAAAACAAATTATATTTTTACAGAGCTTTTCTCCCTGGGGACCCAAATGAAGAAGGTGAAAACTCTAAATAAATGGTGTTTAGATTGCTAAATCACCATGTATAAGAAATAACTGCCAAGTTTTTCATTAAAACACTTTTTTCACATCTCAGTGCTGTTGAACTCCTGCAGCCTTTCTCAGACACTTCCTCTCTACATACAGTCCAGCACTGTCTGTGTATTGTTGCTTTGGATAGTGGCAGTGTTGGATGATGTCTGCACATGCATGACTACGACCATCTGAAGTCTTCCCCAAGGGTGCATGTGACAGGGTGACAATGCAGGATCACAACTGGGAGACATTGTCATCCAATACCAGAAAGGGCCTGAGCAGGTATCTGCTCAGCCACAGATTTTAAAATACATTAATATGTTGAAGCTTATTTGAAAGTTTAGAGATAGGGTTTAGCCAACTTTATGGGCTCAGGGGTCATGGGACCTTCTGCTTCCTTAATATGTCTTGGAAACAGACAGTTCAATTACGCTTGATGGTAAAACTTTTATACTGTTTGGTATCCAATATTATTCTTATGAAAAGATTGATTTCATGGGGCTTGCTATATAGGGAGATAACTTTCTGTTGTACTTTAAATTTAACTTTCATGAAAAAACATTGACTCTCTTATAGATTGTATGTAACACATCATATTGCATGGTTTAGGATCACCAGTATTTATTTAATTGAACAACTTCTGAAATTCATTAACATGTCCAATGTGGCATTGCACTTTGCCTTCAGCTATACATATTTTTAAACTTTATCTTTAACTTTTTTCTTTTATAATTCTGGATTCTCCAGACCTCCGGAAGGGGATATCTGCTTTGTTGCTATTGGCTACTTAACAGAACTGCCCTATGAAATTTTAGTATAACAGAGCACTTTCTATAGACCTTACAGTAGCAGTTAAACTATTTTTTTTAAATCAGAGAAAATATTAACAGGTGCATAGATTCATGTTGACTTTAATGCGGTCAGGTAGTTTAATTATTGTAAACATATGTTTCATCAGAAATCTTTTTTATAATACAAAATAGTAAATAACATTCTCCAATAGTATATAGATATATATTGAATTAAAAGCCTGTCTTTTACAGTGCTGTTGTCATAAGGCTGTGAATACATTATCATAAGGAACAACCAGAATAAAATGATATGAATATTGTATGACATGTATATTGTTCCCCTTTTACCAGCGTCAATTACTGCACAGGAAAACCATATAAAACAATAACACATAGCGATCATATAAAATAGAAATGCAGCTCTACATTCCATAATCATATGCATTAAATAAATAATGAGTATCCGCAGGTAATCCACCAGTCCTTCTTTTGTCCCTTCTGTTCTCTATAAGATATTAAGCGTTTTTCTTAGCGGTAGTTACTAATTGTGCATTTTTTTTCAGTGGAATATGTGTAATAAAAGCAGACAATAGTGTTGAATTATTCTTTTTGTGTATTTGTTTTATGGGGCCTCTGTCTTATGAAAAAAAAGAAATAATAGTATTTATGCAAAGCTAAAACTTTTTATTTGGTTTTGTATAGAGTAGGACCTTATTTATTTATTAATTTGCTGTCTGTGGAGATTTCCCTTTACTTCCTATACTAGAGACAAAGCACCAACTATGAGGAATTCTCTCCAAACACAGGTGATATTCTCTCATAGATAGATGTTAACAGAATTGGGTTCCCCATTAGAAGATTCATTAATTTCTACAACAGATTTTATCGGGGCCCACAAATTATTGTAGAATATACGGTGTGGCCCTGGTAACGAAAAATTTGGAGACCCCTGGCCAAGGGGATTGAAGAAGAGGCTGTATTACATATCTGAATGCCACTCCAGCAGGTACCAGAGTTTTCCTCCTCTTCCTAAAACTACAGTCTGTGAGTGCAGCCTCTGCATCATTTTCTACAGTGCAGAGCTATAAACCCTGTATTGTACATGGTGGGAGCAAGCATGGAACCACGGCAGGCAGCAGTTTAAAGAGGAGGCTGCGGCAGACTGACCGGAAGGAGGGAGGGAGCCTGTTGGAGCAGGGATTCAGATGAGTGATACAACCTCTTCTACAACATCCTAACCTAATGAGCACTTAACCCTTGCAGTGTGAGGGGGTCCTAAGTCAAGGGTTTTTTTTTTTACTGCTGTGCCTGGAATTGTTCTTTAAGCTTTCTCTTGTCAATCTATGCTTGCAGGACCATCTTCTGCTCTTTTGCCATAAAAAATAAAAGTGCTAGAATAAGAAGAAAACCTGACATATAACTTCAGTATGCCATGTGACAGTGCTAAACTCCTATCCCTAACTATTCTCTGTAGTATTATGCAGATCGTGTTCTAAAAGATACCACAAGCTTCACACTTATGAATGAAGTGTAAAATGCAGACACAACCTAGAGTAATCAATGCAATGTCCTGCAGAAAGCTGTATCAGCTCTCCATTTTAAACAAGGCCCTAAGGATTTCTGTGAATCATTGCCTGCACTGAGAAACATTCAGGCTGAAGTTGAGAAATAACCACTGCACTTTGTTATTTTGAACAGTTATTGGTCTCCAGTAGTGTTCAATCACTTAAGGTGACACTGTCACCAATGTAAAAAATTGCAGGTAAAAGTACAGAAATTAAAGTATTTGAAATGCTTAATTGCAGTGTTTTTCTTTCCATAAACAAGAGAACTTGACTAGTCATTTCTTTAACACAGCCCCCTCCCTCCTTATGTGTCATAACAGTTTCTTCTTTTGGGACTGTCTAATTACTCTCTGTGCTGGTCCAGCTCCTCTGTCTCCTTCTTCACTCCCCTTCATAACCTTTTATGTCCTCATATATACTATGAGAAACACTTGAATGAAAACTCTGATGCCGCGTACACACGAGCGGAATGTCCGACAGAAAAAGTCCAACGGAAGCTTTTCATCGTATATTCCGATCGTATGTATGCCTCATCAGACTTTTTTTTTCAAAAATTCTGACGGACCTAGAAATAGAACATGTTTTAAATATTTCCGACTGAACCAATTCCTATCAGAAAAACCGCTCGTCTGTATGTTGTTCCGACGGACCAAAAACAACGCATGCTCTGAAGCAAGTACGAGACAGAAGCTATTGGCTACTGGCTATTGAACTTCTTTTTTCCAGTCCCGTCGTACGTGCTGTATGTCACCGCGTTCCTGACGATCGGACTTTGGTGTGATCGTGTGCATGCAAGACAGTTTCAGCGGAATTCTGTCGGAACTCCATCGGAAAAACCTTCAGAGTTTATTCAGACAGGAAAACCGGTCGTGTGTACGCGGCATGAGTCTGCTGGAACATCAAAAATGGTGACACCCAGCAGCAGTCTCAATGCTCATTGATTTCTTTACAATGGAGACTTTTATAAACCCTTAATATGCATAAAATATACTAACTACTTGTCACCCGTAGGACGTCCATGAACGTCATCGGGTTGCAGCAGTTATATGGGGATGATGTTTACACCTACAGGCATCAACCCAGTATTTAAGCAACGTGTTCCTGAAGCACTCAACCTGAAAGTAAGTGGGGGGTGTATATGGATAAGACTGATACCCAATGCAGCTGCCAACCACTGGAAAATGGGAAACAAGATATACAGAAACAAAGGCAGCGCTTTATGGAAAAGAGTCAAAAATATATCAATATATGTAATAATGTATTAAATTGTATACACCTTGAATTCAATTAAAAACAGTTTATTGCTCTTAAATTATAGCCCAACAATATCCATAGAGTTATAGATGTAGGTGTGGACAGCAGTAGAAAAAAACAGTAACTATAAACTTGATCAGAAAAGTTTAAAAACGGTACCACCATGTGATCTTGGAAGAGAGGGGTTAACTGTTCTTGGGAAGTTCGCCGTTCATTGGTGGAAAAGGGTCATCCTGAGGTGTATGGAGGACAATCTGCCTCCAATCTGAAGGAGAGGGGTGATGGAAAAACTACGCCTGCTGACACGAGACCAATGGATGTGCAGATGGAAAGCAGAGGGGGCTCCCGCCGGCCACAGCGGTGGTCGGAGCTCACCTCCCACAGCACAGCATCTAACTCTGGTGGCATGTGGACGTATGCCAATATGGTGAAGCCGAGCCAGGAGAGACGGAAGTGACAGATGGAACTGAGTGTGCGCGCAGGCACGTATGATGCCAGCACTCCTCTGGGGACAGGAACCTGGTCAGTGGTGGAGGACTGCAAGCTGAACAATTGCCGTAGCTGACATGTTTTGCGTGCCTGCGCTTTGTCAAAGCATCAAACAGTTATGGCACAGGCTTCTATGTACACCTGACACCCATGGTCATTAGCTGGAATGTCTTCAGCCACCAGTTAAACATTTTTTCAGCCGGGGATTCCCTTTGTAGCTGAAGTGATTTGAGTGGCTAAATAGGCACTTGATCACTTCTGCGGGTGGCAGAAGGGGTCCCACTCCTTTCCTGCCACCACCTCTTCCGAGCTCTACCATCCGATCGCTGAGCCCTGGAGCGATGTGACTGCCGGCATCAGCTGCACGGAACTGAAGTTAATCCAAAAAAAAGTACAAAAAATAAAGTTTTGGATAAAATAAATAATATTAATAAAAAAAAAATAATAAAGCACCCCCCATGCCTATGTGCAAATGCGAACAAATACATTACTCCCGCACGCATGTAAATGGTGATTGCACCACCAACTTTAAACTGTTAAGCTAGTTTAAAGTGATGCCCATGGAAAATTTTAAGCACCCTATTACCACCATTCCACGGGCAGACACAATTTTAAAGCATGATATGTTGGGAATGCATTTACTTGGCGTAACAGTATCTTTCACATTATAGAAAAAAGTGGGTATCTATTGTGTTTTGTTTTGTTTTTTTAATTCATGAAAGTGTATTTTTTGCCAAAGAATTGCATTTGAAAAACCGCTGTGCAACTATTGTGTGAGATAACAAATTGCAATGATCACCATTTTATTCACTAGGGTCTCTGTTAAAAAATATACATATAATGTTTGGGGGTTCTAAGTAGTGATTTTTACATGTAGGAGCAAAGTGTCAGAATTGGCCCAGATACGAAGTGGTTAAATACACACACAATCTTATAGGAATATTTTTTCTGAAATGAAGGACCTGGCAGCAGGGTAGGGATGAGCTTGATGCTCGGGTTGAACATAAGTTCAACTCGAACATCGGGTGTTCGCCCATTCGCAGAACAGCGAACATTATGGGGCATTCGCGTGAAATTCAAGTGCCGCGGAACCCCCTATAATGCACTGTGATCTTGCAGTGCACTGCTGTATGATGATTGGCCAAAGCATGCACCTGACCTGCATGCTTTGGCTAATCACAGTGTGATCTGTTGAGAGAGCCATAATGGGCCAAAGGCAGGGTGCCTTTGGCCAATCATGGCTCAGGGGGACTAAGTTTACGCCCCACACTATATAAGGCTGCTTACACGACGGCCGTGTGTAGTGTTGTTGGCGTGGACAGAGAGATATTAAGCAGGCAGGTTATTCAGTTAGTGGCAGTGTATTTGATATATGTATATAAATATATATATATATATATATATATACACAGTCTAATAAATATATATATAATGCATTTAGCATAGGCTATGTAGCACTAACTCACGGTGGAGCTGCTGGTTTAAGCGGGTCTGTTACCTTCACTCTGCTTCCCTCTGTTTCACCGGCCGGGTCTTGGGTTCCGTTGAGTTTACTCCTGGACAACACACGCACCAACACTGGAGTACGTTTTCAATGCTTTATTAAAACAAATGACTTAGGAAGTAGCAGGAAAGAGGTAGAAAGGAAACTTGCAGAAGAAACTCAAATATTCTCTGGTAGGGTTCTCTTGACAAAATGTCCTGGTAGAATTCAAGTACTATTTGAAATGCGCTCCCCTCGTGGGACACACTCCTTGCTTGTCTGTATAGGCCTCTCTCACTGGTCTAGCAGCCAGCACGCAGCACGAATCAAAGTCTCTGCCACAGACTTGTTTGGGAATAAAATCTGTACGATTCTCTGCCACAGGATGTATAGGTTTTTCTGTAGTGAAAGTCAGTCACAGTGCTTGAACCTTTAAGCCGAGCCGGCAACACTATGCTGTATAGTTACTTTTGGATACGTCCTCCAACCGAGTCACCAGGCCCCTCTATAGACCAGCACGCTGCGTGATCTCTCCAAGACGGGTCCTCCCCTGGGATCTCCTCGGTTGTCCAGCTTCGTCACATAGGACCGACAGCTCAGGACCATTCCTCGGCCGCGGTGGTAGGCTCCAGACAAGCCTCTGGACCCACCCCTGCGCCGCTGTATCGTGGGCCTCCCGAACGAAGGACCACAAGGTAACTCCTTAACGCATACCTGTCGGCCAGGAGGGCCAGCAGGTGGCTGCAAAACGAACCCCAAAATATGGCGTCTGTCCCATAAATACCCTCGCCCAGAATGCAACTTGGAGGACCACCTCCACCCAGCGTGCTTCCGGGACAGAGGAGCATCCATACGCTTCAACATGTTGCCTTTCCAACCCCGACCAGTGGCAACAGTGACACCCACCGGTCAGCACGGAAACACACACAACGTCAGCCAAGCTGGAACAGAGGCAAACTTTAACCTTCCTAATGCACAATTTACTAAATTTACCTAACATGCGGTAGATTGCAAATCTACCAGCGCTACACTATATATATTCAGTGTTTACTCAATATTCAGTCAGGGCAGGCAGTGTGTATATATATATATATATATATATATATATATAGGTCAGTCAGGGCAGGCAGTGTATAAATATTTATATTTATATTTATACACTGCCTGCCCTGATTGACCTATATATATATATATATATATATATATATATATATATATATATATATACTCTGCATCCAGTGTAGCCTATATTATCTACAGTGCATTTGGTGGTGTACTGTTTCTAATACACTTCAGGTGGTGTATTACTATATATATATATATATATATATATATATATATATATATATATATATATATATATATATATATATATATATATATACAGGGTGTGATTTACTGAGAAGAAGGCACTGCACCAGTTACTACATTAATTGGTGCGCTGGAAAAGTCATTAATTAAACGTGCAAACCGGCGCACATTGAAGCACAAACAACGATAATAAATACCTGCATATGTAAACTGCAACTGGCGCTAAGGTAACTGTGGTTTTCTCATTGATAATAGCGCACGCCCAATACAATTGGTTAAGTTCATCTTATTGGATGAGTCTTGTTAGGCAATTAATAGGTGAGCTCAGTTAATTAATCCTTTTGATGCTAATCTCATTCCTATCACTTCTAATATATCTTTGAAATGTGTTTTTTTTTTTTTTTTTTTTTTACTCAAATCTTTCAATACATTACAAAGAACAGAAACGTGTTTCTAAACCCAATACATTTACAGATCTTTTCAGATCTTGATCTTTAAAAGTGACCATACACTGCAATCAGTTAGATCTTAAAAAAATTAAATTTAGTGCAAGAGCCTGGTTGATTTCCTATATTTTGAATTAATTGTTCAAGTGCGTCTTCCTATTACCTATTTTGCCTAAATATCGAGTTGTACAGAGATTGGCCAATCAGTTTGCATGACCATCTTTAGTGCCAAATTTGGAATGTAGATGTGCCATGACCCACTTGTATTTTCCTAATGATATTTCTTGGGCATTTTACAAAGCACATGAAAAAACATATTTTTTCAAGACATGCTAGAGTGATCAGGAATCTTTAAACTACGGCTCTCCAGCTGTTGCGGAACTACACATCCCAAGAGGCATTGTAAAACTCTGACATTCACAGACATGACTAGGCATTATGGGAATTGTAGTTCCTAAACAACTGGAGGGCCGTAGTTTGAAGACCCCTGTGCTAGACCATTATTATGCCTACAGAATTGGCAGTGTGGCATCTACCCAACTTCTCTCTGCTGGCGGACACAAGAACCTATATCTATAGCTATATATTTGGGCGGTGTAGTGGTTAGCACTGTCACCTAGTAGTAAAAAGGGTCGCTGGTTTGAATCCCGCCTGTGACACCATCTGTCTGGAGTTTGCATGTTCTCCCTATGCCTGCGTGGGTTTCCTCCAGGTACTCCAGTTTCCTCTCACACTCTAAAAACATGCTGGTAGGTAAATTGGATCCTGTCTAAATTGGCCCTAATATGTATGAATGTGTGTTAGGGACCCACATGAACACCACCTCATATTAAAAAAAAATAATAATTTTCTTAATTTGCAAATAAGGATCATCTCTTCTTCAGAGAACAGTGAGCAGGGCATGGTGGTGGGAAGAAATTAGCAGCAGTACAAGCAACTTCCTGTAGGGGTGTGATGTCATTCTTGTGTGCTTGCCGCCGCTTCCGA
This sequence comes from Lithobates clamitans, assembly GCA_037952925.1. Classification (NCBI taxonomy): domain Eukaryota; kingdom Metazoa; phylum Chordata; class Amphibia; order Anura; family Ranidae; genus Lithobates; species Lithobates clamitans. Next base: position 8,354,072 of record JBBGZY010000067.1, read on the forward strand.
GAATCAGATATGCGCCACAGGTACATACCTCCGCGCACACAGCAGTTGCGCATCTAGATGCATTTGGTGCATCTAGCTGCAGGAACCCAATTTTTATGTGAATTAATAGTAGATGCAGATTTCCAGGACTGGACTAACAAATATTTCTAGTGAAAGGCAACAGGTGTTTTATATTAAACAAGGTCTAAATGAGCCATTGATATGCATCTCAGTTGAACTTAGGAATGTGTCTTTGCACTTGGGGTGTACACAACAAAGTGCTAGAGTGCAATTTGCTTAATGGGGACACTAGTTAGATTGACCTGTGTGTCCCCAAGGAAAGACATTGGTAGGGTTTTACCCTCACTTCCTGTTTGGCTATGTGACAGGAAGTGAAGCCAATTTTCAGAAAAGGGACACAAAGCCCAACCTAAAAAAAGGCAAGCAGGGGTTCTAACACTCACTTGGTTTCCATCAAATGCCCACAATTAGAATAGGATTGTCTTGAGCTAGATTTTAGCTCAGTGCTCTAAGTCAGTGGTTCTCAACCCTGTCCTCAAGTACCCCCAACAGGCCATGTTTGCAGGTTTACCTTCATCTTGCACAGGTGCTTTAAATCAGAGTCAATGGCTTGGTATTTTTCACAGCTATTTTAGCTAAGATAAATTCCCAAAACATGTCCTGTTGGGGGTACTTGAGGACTGAGTCTGAGAACCACTGCACTAAAATGGAAAATTGAATACTTACCTCTCTAATTTTCCTTTCCTGGTGCCTATCTCCAGGGCAGCATACGCACAATCCATGCATATGCTACCATGAAGGCACCAGAAAAGTAGCTTTTAGACAAATCACCCCTTTTGTTGTTTTGCCATGCCAATCAGCCTAATTAAGCTGCAGCTGGGAAATCTGTTGCATGAAAATTGTTTGGGGGGGGGTGTAAAATGAATTACTTGGATTGAGCATGCATCTGCAAAACAAATTATTAACAAAACACATAAAACAAACTAGTGGATAAAGGGACAGGGGATTATAGCGGATTATACTACATCGGAAAAACCAAGCGTCCCTTCCAGGTTCGCATCCGAGACCACGTCAAACCTATATTCAAAAATACCACTACCACAGCCATTAACCGGTACATTGCTACCCACCACAATTTTGATCCTCATGTTATTCAATTCTCCGCACTCGAGCATGTCCCATCACATGCTAGAGGCGGGAGCATTGATAACAGATTATTGCAGTTGGAAACAAAATGGATCCACAGCTTACAGGCTACAAAATTTCCTGGGCTCAATGAACACATAAGTTTTAAACCTTTTTTGGGATATCCTTTAGTTTACTATACTTTTTGTCTTACTATATTGACCTATGTATTCAGTTGCTATATGTTCCCTTTCCACTCACGCCAAGTATAGTATCTCTTCCATCACTTTCTTTTTCCCTTCCTCTCTTCCTTTTTCTCCTTCTCCTTTTCCTTTTTTTCCCCTTTTTTTCCCTGTCTTTCCCCCGACCTTTCTGCCATGGTATGTTATTGTGCTCTTCTTACACAGTTTTAGATACTTTACCATAGAACAATAGCGACTTGCATAAGTGTCCATATCAATATTTATCCTGTATATTTATTTGGTGATACTGTATAATTGATACTTATTCATTCTGCTGTTCTCTGCTCTGAGGTTCATACTAGATTTGTATTAGTTTTATAACATTTATTGTCTTATCTATTTTTTTTTATACTGGGACCCTGTGGTTCTCTATGCATTCTATGGTCTATGTGGCTGGACTACGTGGGTTGAGGCGCAGAGACATTCCCTCCACCCCCAGAGACCCATGGGACCGTTGAGCTGTTTGGGGACCATTCCCCTCACCCTGCGCCTCTGCCCACGTCCCATCTCACCACCGGGGGGTCCCATCCCCTGATTTCTTGCATTGCCTGTTCCCCTTGGCTCCGGCCCCCCGCTAGGATGGGTGGAGCTTACGCTGTTGTTGCTTGTACGGACGCCCGGGGCAGAACAATTCTTGTCTGCCCCAGGTGTCTGCGCATCGCTCGCACCGCCCGGCCTCCTTCATTCCGTCTGCGAATGGGGTTTTGGTAGCGCCGCTGGATCTTCGGCTTCACGGCGTTCCTACTCTCCCATTGGCCACACTGGGCCCGTGGAGTTTGAGCGTGCGAGCGTGGTGCATGTCGGACCTTGTAGGCTCCGGGATGCTGCCCAGTGCGCATGCGCGGACGCCCTCCTTTAGCGTCCGCACACCTGATCATCACCCGATCAGGTGTGGGGGGGGGGATATAAGAAGCCGGCCTGTCCACTCCATCAGCTGGACAAGGAAAACGCCTGTACTTGCTCTGCATATACCAACAAGGTAATTATTAATGGCTACTCAGACCTCACCCATCCCTAAACAATCCGTCTCTTCATTTCTAACTTAGCCCTTATCCACCCTCTCCCAGGACTTACCAACTCCCTGCCATTGTCTAACTGCTTACTCCTATGCAAGTTATGTGAACACTGATCGGTGACAGTCACATGCCTTGCAAATAGCTTATTAGGTAAGCTGTCTTTTGTCATTTTTCCTATCCTTTTATAAGACTGTTGCTAAACAATCCCTGTAAGGTCAACTGGCTCATTTTCTTTTATGCAGACCACTATCCAATATTTCCACCAGCCGTCCATGCTTGTCTTTTAATCCATCTTCAGGTGTTTCCTCCTTATTAATCAACTTGCTCTTAAAGTGTGAGTTCTCTTGAGGCTTTTATGCCCTATTTAACTTATGTATAGCTTATTATCCTATTCATGTTCTTAAAATTAAATGTTTTACATACACTTCAAGCCTACTCAGCCATTACCACTTCCTAATTTCCAACACATTTAATCGCCAGGTCTTCTATGTGCCCCCTGCAAGCATAAATACGGTGCAGTCTGTTCTTCCCTCATCTGGGGGCCCCCTGCCGGGCTTCCCCTGGGTGTCGGGTGTTCAGGTATGTTCGGAGTCCTGGGGCCACCTTAGGGTTACCTCCCTGTGTGAGATTGTCCAGCCATAATATTCCATAATATTCCAATATATAGCAATGTTTATAACAGCCTATATCCCAATGCTTCTGTTTGTTTACATGATGTTTTTGTATCTCCATGCATAGATTCTTATATATTGCAAAAAGCTCTTATTCCCTGAGGAAGCCAATGTTTTGGCGAAAGATGTAGGAAACTGAGCCCTTGCTTCGAAGGCCGCTTCCACCTGGCCCACCCCACTGCATTTGGGTCATACGCAATATATATGCTTTTTGCTGCTAATGATTTTATTGTTTTCCCTATGTATTGAATTTTGTGAAATAAAGTATTATTTGTAATTTTATATCTCTATCTCATTTTCACATTTTTTGCTCTAGCACCGCTATAATCCCCTGTCCCTTTATCCACTAGTTACTAAATTACTCTGGGATGAGGTGCCGCATCTGATGCAACCTATCTAACCATACCTGCATTTTTCACATAAAACAAACATTTGCTACAAATTGTATTGGTCTACAAAACAGGACTTGGAAAAGATCAAGGAAAGCAAAAAACACATGTATGTTAATTTGAGACTCTAACAGAATATGGTTTGGAGGTCTGACCATTTTGCAAAGGAAATTACCCGGAGTTAAAATGACTGCTCCCACAAACAGACAGTCTCTTAAGGATTTAAACATTTATTAGACACAACATCTTGAGGAAGATTTTGCAAAATAATGCAGCACAGACAATTAAATCAAAGTGAAACTAACAACCTACAAACAACACAGATTGACAACATCAAAAATATTTAAGTGAAAAATACCCCTCATACACATAAATACACATCTGTTTTGCAAAGACATAAACAAAATACACAGAGAAAATACATGTGTTACAAACTCTATAAGGACACCCAAATGTACTCTCTTGCCACCCACACACACCATCAAGCAATCTTGCCTCTTTTCAGGGCAAGGTAAAGAATGCTATTTGCAAGCTTTATATAACATATTGTTTGTTTGTGTGCTAACGAGGCAATTGAAAACACATGCACGGTCCATGAAACACACAAAATGCAAGGTTACCCAATGTAGAGACAGAACTTCAAAGTGGGTACACCTGTTAAAGATGTCCTTAAATTACTAACTCAAAAAACACACTCTCTAAACATGCCCACGCAAAAAGCACAAAAAACAAAACAAAAGTCTGTGAGCAAGCATTTCACACACCAAAAGCCACAGCAAGTCCCTGAGCATGCCCAGAACAACCCAAATGCAGCTAGCACAAAATAAGCAACCTCCTGTCCAACCTCCTGTCCAAAATTAAGCACATCATCCAGCATGCTACAAAATTACAGATGGTACAAACACCCCCCGGTCCAGGGGGCAAACAAAGAGCCTAACATAGGCAAAAGTTATACAACAAATACCATTGCAATCTATGGGAACTGACTTTTTAATTTTGCTAGTCCCCACTTGGCTGGCTTATATTTTAGTTGGCCTTAAAATGGGTATTAGGGCCCAGGTCCCACCCTGAGGGACATATATCAATGTCACCAATTTGGACAACCCTAAAAACGAAACAAGGAGAAGTGCCTTTAAAAATGCAAAATTGCTTAAAAGCTATTAACTTGGGGGGGGGGCTTACTCTGCCTGTAAAGTAGTGCATCTGTAGTGCGTATCTAAAATGCTGCTTCAAAGATGTACGGCTTTAGAGAAAATGTACAAATCTGCAAGATTTTAACCCAAAACAATTAGCCTGCACCACCAATACATACAAGGCGATTTGGGTCTGGTAAGGCTTAGAATGAGAACCCCCACATGAAAGATACCACCCCAAACGAAAAAAATATTGTGCCCCTCCCACACACTAACGAACCCCTAGCCAAACACACACCAAGCCAGCCCATGAAAGGGGTGGATGCTTGGGGGCAGAAGGGGCTTGGGCTCCCCAAAAGTCAACCACTTTGTTCCCCTTATTCAGGGGGACAAGGGCCTCTTCCACACAACCCTAGGCTGGGGTTATGGGGGCTGCAGAAAGGAGGCATTACGGAATGTTTAAACTAGTGGGTACAAGGTGCTTTGTGGTTGGTATTGGGCTGAGCCCAACATGCCCCAAAGGCAGCCAGTAGGGATGAGCCGAACACCCCCCGGTTCGGTTCGCACCAGAACCCGCGAACGGACCGCAAGTTCGCACGAACGTTAGAACCCCATTGACGTCTATGGGACTCGAACGTTCGAAATCAAAAGTGCTCATTTTAAAGGCTAATTTGCATGGTATTGTCCTAAAAAGGGTTTGGGGACCCGGGTCCTACCCCAGGGGACATGTATCAATGCAAAAAAAACTTTTAAAAACGGCCGTTTTTTCGGGAGCAGTGATTTTAATGATGCTTAAAGTAAAAAAAAAAAAGTGAAATATTCCTTTAAATATCGTACCTGGGGGGTGTCTATAGTATGCCTGTAAAGTGACGCGTGTTTCCCATGTTTAGAACAGTCCCTGCACCAAATGTCATTTTTAAAGGAAAAAATCTCATTTAAAACTGCTTGCGGGTTTAATGTCATGTCGGGTCATGGCAATATGGATGAAAATCAGTGAGACAAACGGCATGGGTACCCCCCAGTCCATTACCAGGCCCTTTGGGTCTTGTATGGATATTAAGGGGAACCCCGCACCCAAATTAAAATAAGGAAAGGTCCCTATATACTCTGAACAGCAGTATTCAGGCGGTGCAAACAAGACAGGGACTGTAGGTTTGTTGTTAAGTAGAATCTGTTTGTAATTTTGAACATTTTTAATGTGTTTAGCTCAGGCCAAAAAATCTTTTCTAAGCTTTTTGGAAAACATAGGGAAGGGTTATCACCCCTGTGACATTTGTTTTGCGTCTTTCCTCCTCTTCAGAAGATTTCACCTCACTTTTTTGTCCCAATGAAAAATGTTTTTGGAAAATTTGGGTTTTTTTGTGGAACAAGGATTGGAAAGCATCAGTGGAAAGGAGAAATTGTTTTCCCATATTAACTCTTACAGGAGAGAATTTCCCTTCCTTAGGGGTAGATTTCATCTCACTTCCTGTTGTCTCCTTCCGTTTGCAAGTAGGAGTCGTTTGTAAGTTAGATGTTTGAAAGTAGGGTCCTGCCCTATATACTCAGCAGAAATTTGGGCCTTAGGTGTTGCTGTGGCCAAAACACTGTAAGCCCTCACAGGGCCCTGCTGTGAAATATTAGATCAAGAATTGTAATTACATGCCCCTGTTGAACAGGAGCTGAAAAATTAGGCCTTAGGCACTGGTGCTGGTGCCACAACACTGCAACCCCTCACAGACACTCTAGTTGGAACGCAGGAACGAGCCCTGCTGCAAAGTATTGCATCAAAAATTGTAATTACACGCCCCTGTTAGACAGGGGCAGAAAAATTGGGTCTTAGGCACTGGTGCTGGTGCCACAACACTGCAACCCCTCACAGACACTCTGGCAGTATGCTGCAGCAGGGGGAGCATGACTGCCAGATTGCTGTCCTTCTTGGGCACCCCCTCTGTCCGTGCTCATGTTACTGCCTTCATTGAGCTCAGTATCATCATCAGAGCCTTCCAAACGCTGGGCATCCTCCTGGAGCATGTACCCAACACTGTGGTCAAACAGTTCGAGGGAATCCTCATGAGGACATGGTGGAGCTAGGGAAGGAGTCACTGATGACATTGAGCTGAGGGAAGAGGCCGCTGCTTTGCCAGACAAAGCACCCTGGGCATGGGTGAGAGAGGATGAGGAGGATGAGGACGGCTTGGTCATCCACTCGACCAAGTCTTCCGCATGTTGCGGCTCAACACGGCCAGCTGCCGAAAAAAAGGCCAAGCGTGTCCCATGGCCACGTGCTGATGAGGATGCACCGTCTCCACGACCAGCACTAGACACAGAGCCTGCTTGCCCTCTCTTATTGGCTTGTGACTGTCTGCCTCTCCTTCTTGGCCTTCCAGACATACTAATGGCCTGTAGCTGCACTAAGCTGGGATAGAACACCTGTAATTTTCTTCAGGTAGCTTTATATACTGTAACCAGACAAGCCTGCCTGTCAGTAGGAAGATAACAGGAACGGATCTAGCTGAACACTGTGAGCAGGACGTACTGCACTAAATGTATATAGCAGGAACGGATCTAGCTGAACACTGTGAGCAGGACGCACTGCACTGAATGTAAATACCAGGAACGGATCTAGCTGAACACTGTGAGCAGGACGCACTGCACTGAATGTAAATACCAGGAACGGATCTAGCTGAACACTGTGAGCAGGACGCACTGCACTGAATGTAAATAGTCTAGCTGCCTGACCGTGGTACTAATAGGATCAAAAAGAACACCTGTAATTTTCTTAAGGTAGCTTTATATACTGTAACCAGACAAGCCTGCCTGTCAGTAGGAAGATAACAGGAACGGATCTAGCTGAACACTGTGAGCAGGACACACTGTACTAAATGTAAATAGTCTAGCTGCCTGACCGTGTTACTAATAGGATCAAAAAGAACACCTGTAATTTTCTTCAGGTAGCTTTATATACTGTAACCAGACAAGCCTGCCTGTCAGTAGGAAGATAACAGGAACGGATCTAGCTGAACACTGTGAGCAGGACGTACTGCACTAAATGTATATAGCAGGAACGGATCTAGCTGAACACTGTGAGCAGGACGCACTGCACTGAATGTAAATAGCAGGAACGGATCTAGCTGAACACTGTGAGCAGGACGCACTGCACTGAATGTAAATAGCAGGAACGGATCTAGCTGAACACTGTGAGCAGGACGCACTGCACTGAATGTAAATAGCAGGAACGGATCTAGCTGAACACTGTGAGCAGGACGCACTGCACTGAATGTAAATAGCAGGAATGGATCTAGCTGAACACTGTGAGCAGGACGCACTGCACTGAATGTAAACAGCAGGAACGGATGTAGCTGAACACTGTGAGCAGGACGCACTGCACTGAATGTAAATAGCAGGAACGGATCTAGCTGAACACTGTGAGCAGGACGCACTGCACTGAATGTAAATAGCAGGAACGGATGTAGCTGAACACTGTGAGCAGGACGCACTGCACTAAATGTAAATACCAGGAACGGATCTAGCTGAACACTGTGAGCAGGACGCACTGCACTGAATGTAAATAGCAGGAACGGATCTAGCTGAACACTGTGAGCAGGACGCACTGCACTAAATGTAAATACCAGGAACGGATCTAGCTGAACTCTGTGAGCAGGACGCACTGCACTGAATGTAAATAGCAGGAACGGATCTAGCTGAACACTGTGAGCAGGACGCACTGCACTGAATGTAAATAGCAGGAACGGATCTAGCTGAACACTGTGAGCAGGACGCACTGCACTGAATGTAAATAGCAGGAACGGATCTAGCTGAACACTGTGAGCAGGACACACTGCACTGAATGTAAATAGCAGGAACGGATCTAGCTGAACACTGTGAGCAGGACGCACTGCACTGAATGTAAATAGCAGGAACGGATCTAGCTGAACACTGTGAGCAGGACGCACTGCACTGAATGTAAATAGCAGGAACGGATCTAGCTGAACACTGTGAGCAGGACACACTGCACTAAATGTAAATAGTCTAGATAGAAGATAACAGGAACGGATCTAGCTAAACTGAATACAGTGTATATATATATATGCAACACCTGGGATGCATATATATACACAATACACTGTAAGTGCAGCTAACTGACTGACTGTTCTGCCTAATCTATCTAACTCAAATCAAATGACACTGTCTCTCTCTCTCTCTATCTCTCAGCACACCGGAACACACACTACACAGGGCCGCCGTGCAGGCGGCCTTATATAGTGTGGGGTGTGTACTAAATCCCCTGAGCCATAATTGGCCAAAGCCACCCTGGCTTTGGCCAATTACAGCTCTCTCTACTGACGGCGCTGTGATTGGCCAAGCATGCGGGTCATAGTGCATGCTTGGCCAATCATCAGCCAGCAATGCACTGCGATGCCGCAGTGAATTATGGGCCGTGACGCGCCACACGAATTTGGCACGAACGGCCCATATCGTTCGCAATTCGGCGAACGACCGAACAGCCGATGTTCGAGTCGAACGTGGGTTCGACTCGAACACGAAGCTCATCCCTAGCAGCCAGCTATGTTGAGTGCATGTGGCCTTGTATGGTTCAGGATGGGGTTGGGCGATTGCTCTTCTCACCCCTTTCCTAGCTGGCCCTGTTGTATGCTCTGAAAAAAGATGTGGTTTGGATTGATGATGGCAGCTCACAGCCTTTTGATACTGGAGTGAAGTGTGGAGTTCCCCTTTAAAAGGAAGAGTTAGCCCATGGAAATCCAAGGGATTAGAGGGGGGAGACAAGAGCATTGGAGAATGGAGTGTGGAGTTCCCCTTTGAAAGGAGAAGTTAGCCCATGAAAATGAAGGGGATTAGAGGGGGGAGACAAGAGCATTGGGGACTGGAGTGTGGAGTTTTCCTTTAAAAGCAAAAGCTAGCCCAAGGAAATCATATGCATTAGACGGGGAAGGTTAAATGCCCTTTTAGGAGGAGCTAGAGGTGTGAAAGTCTTTTTACATCATTTTAACAAGGTGCATGTCACATGTTGGCAACGTAACATGCTAACATGTCCTGTGTGCAAATCTCCTTAAAAAAAGCATAAAGGTGAACCAGCGTAAAATAATTGTCAAGTTTAGAGGTGCGCCTGTTCATCCCGGGCAATTTCATGTACGTTACTTAACATTTACTAAGATTTACTAAGAAGAGCCGCTTGCGCATGCACACTGCTTACATTGATCTCACGCAGTTCTAAACATACTTGCAGGCACAGCAGGTTTTGTCTGAAAAAGTTCTTTCTCAATCTATTTTGGGCATATTTGTTACTTGGGCAGTTGTTACTAAACTTCCTCACATCACCCCATAATATTGGCACCTCCATCTTCTGTCAATATTGATTTGGAGATGCCGTGCGCCATGTCAATAGTGGCACACAGATTGCATTCTCCCATGCGCCGAGATTGCTATAGTAAATAGGGGATTCGTGCTCTGTTACCGGTGCGCAATTTCATAAATATGCGTTGTGCCTCACCGTGTACCACGGCGTGCGCCTCTACTGATGGTGCATGGCTTTCGGAAATCACCACCACAGTCTGATCATTTCAAGCAACCATCACCAGCGTCTGCATTATATGGTGCAGGAATATCTAGGGGCAAGAGCAAACTTGGAGACCTTTCCAACAGAGCATCCACTGGGTTACTGGGTCTTGAGGATAGACCACCGGCCAGAACTTGCTCAATATGCAATTGAGCTACTGGCCTGTCCTGCATCCAGCGTGCTTTCTGAACACACATTCAGTGCTGCTTGAGGGTTTGTAACGGATCAAAGATTGCGCCTGTCCACAGACTCTGTTGATAGCGTCACATTCATAAAAATAAATCAGTCCTGGATCAGAATCTATCAAGCACCTGATGCTGATGTAACTGATTGAATTTACTATGGATGTGGGATCCCTTGAAGACTGACTATGCTGACTATCCTATTCCTCCACAATCTTGATGATGCTAGCTTCCAACAATATTTTTGGTTTAGGGCACTACTACCACCACCCAAGGCCCAATTTTTCTGCCCCTGTTTAACAGGGACATGTAATTACAATGTTTGATCTAATATTTCACAGCAGGGCCCGTTCCTGCGCCCAACACAAGTATCTGTGAGGGGTTACAGTGTTGTGGCATCACCACTACCCAAGACCCAATTTTTCTGCCCCTGTTTAACAGGGGCATGTAATTACAATTTTGTATCTAATATTCACAGCAGGGCCCATTCCTGTGCCCAACGCGAGTATCTATGAGGGGTTACAGTGTTGTGCCATCACCACCACCACCCAAGGCCCAATTTTTCTGTCCCTGATTAACAGGGGCATGTAATTACAATTTTTGATATAATATTTCATAGCAGGGCCCGTTCCTGTGCCCAACAAGAGTATCCGTGAGGGGTTACAGTGTTGTGGCACCACCACCCAAGACCCAATTTTTCTGCCCCTGTTTAACAGGACATGTAATTACAATTCTTGATATAATTTTTCACAGCAGGGCCTGTTCCCAACAAGAGTAACTGTGAGGGCTTACAGTGTTCTGGTGATACCAAAACCAAAGGCCCAAATTTTCTGCAGAGTATATAGGGCAGGCCATATAGTATATATACTGCTGTTCAGAGTATATAGTGCCTGGGGGCCTGGAGAACCCCACGCCATTTTTTAAAACATTTGGGTGCTGGGTTCTTAATATCCATACCAGACGTGAAGGGCCTGGTATGGATTTTGGGGGGGGGGGACACCCACGCCTTTTTTGTTTGGTATATTTGGTATTTTTATCTATATTGCCAGGATTCAACAATACATTACAGCCGCGAGCAGTTTTAAATGACATTTTTTCCTTTAGAAATGTTATTTTGCTGTGGCACTGTTATAAACATGGGAAAGATGCGCTACTTTACAGGAATACTAAGGACACCCCCCAGGCATGATATTTAAAGGAATATTTCATTTTTATTATTTCACTTTAATCACTTGCCTACCAGGCACTTACACCCCTTTCCTGCCCAAGACATTTTTCAGATTTCAGCGCTGTCGCACTTTGGATGACAATTGCGCCGTCGTGCTACACTGTACCCAAACAAATTTTTTATCATTTTCTTTACACAAGCAGAGCTTTCTTTTGGTGGTATTTAATCACTGCTGGGTTTTTTATTTTTCACAAAAAAAAGAGCAAAAAAAATGCTTTTTACTTTTTCTCTGTCAGTAAATTTTGTAACTAAGTAATTTTTCGCTTTCACTGATGTTTGCTTATGAGGTGGCACTGATGGGCACTGATAGGCTGAACTGGTGGGTATTGATGGGGTGGCACTTATGGGCACTGATGAGGCGGCACTTATGAGGTGGCACTAATATGTCGCACTTATGGGAATTGATATGTGGCACTGATGAGCACTGATAGGCGGCACTGATGGGCACTGTTGGGTGGCACTGATGGGCACTAATAGTCGGCACTGGTGGGCATTGATAGGCGGCACCGGTGGGCACGGATAGGCAATACAGATGGGCACTGATGGGCATTGATGGGTGGCACTGATGGGCGACACTGATGGCCATTGATTGACAGCAGTGATGGGCATTGATGGACAGCACCGATAGGCGGCACTGATTGCCAGCACTGACTGGCATCACTAATGGGCACTGATTGGTGGCACTTGTGGGCAGTGGTGGGCACTGATTGCTGCCACTGGTGGGCACTATATGCTGGCATTGGTGGGAAATGGTGGGCACTGTTTTGTGACACTATTTATTTATTGTAATCAGGGCACTGATGATCAGTGCCCTGATTACATCCCTAAATGTCCCCCTGTGAGGAGATGCCGCTGATCGGCTCTCCTCTCCTCACACTCTGTCTCTGTCTCTTTGTTTACTTGTGACAGGCTGTGATTGGACACAGCCGATCACATGGTTAAAGAGCCGCAGATGCAGCTCTTTACAGAGATCGGGGACGCGCTGTGTCCTAGCAACACGGCGCAGCCACGGGCGTGCAAGAGCGGCCGTTCTGGGATGCCGTCATATGGCGGCGTCCCAGAATGAGAGCTGCACCGCCACGCCGTCATTTACTGGTGGGCGGGCAGCAAGCAGTTAAGCATTATTAAAATCACTGCTCCCAAAAAAACTTTTTAAAACTTTTTTTTGCATTGATACATGTCCCCTGGGGCAGGACCCAGGTCCCCAAATATTTTTTTATGGCAATAACTTGCATATAAGCCTTTAAAATGAGCACTTTTGATTTTTCATGTTCGCTTCCCATAGACTTTAATGGTGTTCACGTGTTCGCTCACATTTTTTGCCTGTTCACATGTTCTGCTGCGAATCAAACCGAGGGGTGTTCAGCTCATCCCTACAGCAGGGTCTCTTAAAGCTCTTTCAGTAGTATACTCTTTCTGTAGTATACTATTCTATAAGACCTAGATGTGAGATAATAGATGTAATCATATGTGCTACATAATGATGTTATCTAGCTGTTCCTATGGCACCATCATTTTTTAAGTGATCAGAAGTCCGTATAATATATTTTATATTATCTCTAGCACTCAGCATAACTTATGCATAGGATGCATTAAGGTGAAAAAAAACCCCAAAGGTTTACAACCCCTTTAAGCTACAGACAAGTACAATATGCAAATAGCAATGTGATTTAATGTAGATTTTAAGGCAAAAAACAAACAAACATATTTCTTATTTTATTTTTGAAATAGCAAGTAAGTAGCTCAGGGACAGGACTCAGGAGGGCAAGAAATTGGAATGGGCAAGTGCACACACATGAAAACGACTCTCACAGTGACACTGATAGCAGTGTGCAGCAGAACAGATGATGATGACATTTCACTGACACGACACGTCCCCTTTCTTAGTCACAGTGACAGTCTATGTCCATGCCAGGTGGTCTCTTAAGTCCACTCCAGTCCAAACAGCACTGACAGTCCCATTTCCGGCTTGCCTTGCTCCCATCCCGCAGATGAGTTAATGAGGCTCCGGCCGCTCCGCTTGGCTCCCTTACATCATGACATCACATGACACACGCTTAGGCACTGCCTCTGCCAGACCCGCCCCCGCTGGCGCTACTCAAACATACTGTAGCAGGCACTTGGATGGTCTCGGCTGGCTCCAGACCAGAACAGCGCAAGCCAAGTGTCACAGCCATTTTTTTAAACTGACAACCTACTGGCTGCCAGTAAAAATACTGACGGTTGGCAATTCTGAGGCCAGGTCACATGCTCCTCTATATCCAGACATGGTGGGTATTCTCACTCACTATAGAAGTTGCAAGGGGATGATGGCAAATTGAGTCAGGGAGTCAGCCTTTGCAAAGGCACTGTCACTTTGACATGCTCAAACATGATGACTCTTGAACCTACCTACCTATATGGTTTTAGATTATAGGAGAATCTGCAAGAAATATGCACAAACCCAGGGAGGATATGACAACTCAATGCAAACTTGGGGGATTTAAACCCAGTGCACGGAACTTATAGGCATGAGTGCTAATCACTTAGCTATTGTGCTGCCTTGTAAATGGGAGGCTTCTGTTGATACCCATTGTGCCTTTCTGTGCACAGAAGAATACTAGTTCTTATTTTTAAAGGTGCTTCAAGGCAATCAATAAAAAACAATTGGGCTCAGTGTTTGGGCTGAACAGATTTTATCATGGAGCCATAAGGGTGACTAACAGATCTGAGGGCGACTAACGCATCTACGTCCAAAACTTGCAGTTTTGGCATGTGTATCTGCACTAGACTGATGCTTTGTACTTTAACACCACTACTCAAGGAACACTTGGGCAGTCAAGGCATGGCTAACGCTAATTGAAGCCTACAGTCTACTTTTGGGTAAGGCTTCATGTAAATGGGCACCAAACCCATAGCAATCTGGTGATCAGTATATCCATGCAGCTATGGTATCACAAGGATTAGAGTTCACTTCCATGGTAGACAGGGGCTTCTATGCACATGCAAGGGGAGATTCACTAAAAATGGCGCACACATTATTGTGTGTATACAGTGGAGATGGAAAGTATTTAGACCCCTTAAATTTTTCAATTTGTTATATTGCAGCCTTTTTGCTAAAATCATTTAAGTTCATTTTTTTTCTCATTAATGTACACACAGCACCCCATATTGACAGACAAATACACAGAATTGTTGACGTTTTTGCAGATTTATTAAAAAAGAAAAACTGAAATATCACATGGTCCTAAGTATTCAGACCCTTTGCTGTGACACTCATATATTTAACTCAGGTGCTGTCTATTTCTTCTGATGATGCTTGAGATGGTTCTACACCTTCATTTGAGTCCAGCTGTGTTTGATTATACTGATTGGACCTGATTAGGAAAGCCACATACCTGTCTATATAAGACCTTACAGCTTACAGTGCATGTCAGAGCAAATGGGAATCATGGGGTCAAAGGAAGTCCCTGAAGAGCTCAGAGACAGAATTGTGGCAAGGCACAGATCTGGCCAAGGTACAAAAAATGTCTGCTGCACTTAAGGTTCCTAAGAGCGCAGTGGCCTCCATAATCCTTAAATGGAAGACGTTTGGGATGACCAGAACCATTCCTAGAGCTGGCCGTCCGGCCAAACTGAGCTATCAGGGGAGAAGAGCCTTGGTGAGAGAGGTAAAGAAGAACCCAAAGATCACTGTGGCTGAGCTCCAGAGATGCAGTCGGGAGATGGGAGAAAGTTGTAGAAAGTTAACCATCACTGCAGCCCTCCACTAGTCGGGGCTTTATGGCAGAGTGGCCCAACTGAAGCCTCTCCTCAGTGCAAGACACTTGAAAGCCCGCATGGAGTTTGCTCGAAAAAACCTGAAGGATTCCAAGATGGTGAGAAATAAGATTCTTTGGTCTCATGAGACCAAGATAGAACTTTTTGGCCTTAATTCTAAGCTGTATGTGTGGAGAAAACCAGGCACTGCTCATCACCTGTCCAATACAGTCCCAACAGTGAAGCATGGTGGTGACAGCATCATGCTGTGGGGGTGTTTTTCAGCTGCAGGGACAGGACAACTGTATGCAATCGAGGGAAAGATGAATGTGGCCAAGTACAGGGATATCCTGGACGAAAACCTTCTCCAGAGTGCTCAGGACCTCAGACTGGGCCGAAGGTTTACCTTCCAACAAGACAATGACCCTAAGCACACAGTTAAAATAATGAAGGAGTGGCTTTACAACAACTCCGTGACTGTTCTTGAATGGCCCAGCCAGAGCGCTGACTTAAACCCAATTGAGCACCTCTGGAGAGATCTAAAAATGGCTGTCCACCAAGGGTTACCATCCAACCTGACAGAACTGGAGATGATCTGCGAGGAGGAATGGCATAGGATCCCCAAATCCAGGTGTGAAAAACTTGTTGCATCTTTCCCTAAAAGACTCATGGCTGTATTAGATCAAAAGGGAGCTTCTGCTAAATACTGAGTAGAGGATCCCTAAATCCAGGTGTGAAAAACTTGTTGCATTTTTCCCAAAAAGACTCATGGCTGTATTAGATCAAATGGGTGCTTCTACTAAATACTGAGCAAAGGGTCTGAATACTAAGGACCCTTTTTTTTTTTTTTTAGTTTTAAATAGAGTAGGGAAGAGTTAGATGTGCCGCTAAGATTTTATTGCTGAATATTGGTCACTACTGAATTAAAGTTAGATATGTAATAATGTACCTTCATCCTATCAGTTCAAAAGAAGGGCATAAGATTGGAGGCAGCTTTGGACTTTCATGGTATGATAAGGACTCACAAAAAGATTTGTAAAAAATATATATAATTTTATTCAAGGTTAACAATTAAAAAAGACCCACACGGGCAGAAACATGATATATTGAAACAATATCGTAACTCTGACAAGAACTGGAAGAGGATACACATATCCACTCAGGATGAGAGATTAGATATTCATTCCTTCCCAGTTCAAGAACTGTTTCGCGGATGGACCGCTTCTTCAGGAGTATATTTCAGAGAATGATTGTTCTACAAAAAATCAAACATGTGTAAGCAATCTTCATAAGGCAATACATTGGGCTCACAGAAAAAAGAGGGGTGAAAAAATAGGCAACTGCCATCCCATTTGATCATCCCATAACTGCAATATGTCCCCAAACATTGAAAATTATATAAAAATGAACACATTGGTCCCCATCTGTAATGTATCACCAAAGATAGAAGGAATGAGCACAGACAACTCACCAACAGAGCTGAAACCAACACCCAGGCACCTCAAGGCCATAAGGCAGTCTCTCGGGCGAGTGTGGGAGTCAGAGTAGGATAAAAAGTGATAAGAAAACTGTCAAAATATGACAGAGGGTGTATATCAATAAATATGAGGCATAAAACACCCATTAGAGTAATTGCCAATTGGGTAAATCATAAGATACAGGAGATCCCTCACTGTTGTCCTAGGCCCCATATACATAGTAAATCTAATAAGCAAAAATATATAATGATGAGACGCACCCACTAAGGTTCATAACAGTATTTAAACAAAAGGGTGACAGAGTTTGAGAGGGGAGATGTTGACTCTATATGTGGAGCTTATGGTTGGTGCTTGGATGTTTAAAGATAATGCTGTATAAGATATATAAAAGAGGACAATCCCCATAATTAACCATAAAGCATATGGACCTAACCACTTGAAACTATATCACTGGCTGGCCCAGAGTGCACTCACCTTGTTCATATAATTAATCAATTAAGCAAAGGGGAGCCGACCATCAAAAAAGCCCCAGAGGTAATAGCTCAGCTGCAGATCCAAAAAGATAAGGGAATGGCACCAATATCATAGATCTAACCAAAGAGTTAACCAGCCAAGGATTCCTAGTAAATAGTAAGGTATAATCCATAGTAAATAGGGTGTCAAGGGTAGCATGAACATGCCAGCCCCTATGGAAAAAAATCTGCATTGTTTGCTATAAAATTATTTAGAGCTCCCAAACATTATGTACATTTTTTTTAGCAGAGACCCTAGAGAACAAATTGGCAATCATTGCAATATTTTATGTCACGCGGTATTTGCGCAGCGGTCTTTCAAACGCAATTTTTTGGGAAGAAAGACATTTTCATTAAAAAAAAAAATAATTAAACAGTAAAGTTAGCTAAATTTTTGTATATAATGTGAAAGATGCTGTTACACATAGTAAATAGATACCTAACATGTCATGCTTTGAAATTGCGCACACTCGTGGAATGGCAACAAACTGCAGTACTTAAAAATCTCCATAGGTGAAGCTCTTGGGAGGGGGGCGGGAATGTCCCCTCCTGCTTCTTGAGATAACAGCCGAGCGGCTGCTAGCTGCATTGGTTGTCATCCCAAGAAAGCCGACTGTCTTCTCTAAAAAACGGTACCGGGGTGATGCGTGCAGCTGCATGCATTACCCCGATACAACCCCTTCAAGCCGAGGCCGCATATTTGCGTACGGTTGGCATGAAGGGGTTTTCACTTCCTGTTGTGCCTCTGGGACAAGAACCAACAGAAAATTTCCTCACTGGATACCAAAAAATAAATGTTGGGGCTTTAACTTTTTCATACTCTATCCAAAACTAAAAAAGTTTTGACTATACAGTAAATAAACTTTAAACCTGAAGTTTCTATTAGTCTGAATGTTCTGGTCAGTGCACAGGGTTTGAACATGAGCTATGAGATCTTTTACTTTTGCACAGTACATTGTATTGGCACATCATGTGTATCATCTGATTGAATATCCCTTCTCTACTATTTAATAATTATGATCATACAATTTTAGAGTTGTAACTAGAAGAATACATTACATTTGGCCTAAATGGCAAAATAATTGGCCTGTCCAATCATTATCCATTAAGCTGTAAATGGAGAAGACAAACTGAAAACACATATGCATACAGCTGGAGAGCAATGTACAAAGTTAAGTATTCCTTCATGGAAAATCAGAATACATCACAAATCAATCAGCATCTTATCATTACTAATTGAGATGACATAATAAAGCCTGGCATACAAAATCTTTAATCACAGTCATCTATTTCCTAGTTTATTTTCCAACACATGATATTTGGAGCAATATATCTTATTTAATGTGTTGTTTTGTCTGTCTTGTCCTATTCGCTTAGTTCTGACAACTATGTTGCTATGTCTTGGTGACCCTGCCAACCAGATATTAGTGATGATGCAATAGCTTCCAGCATTAAAGAGAGTCGGTGAGGCATAGCAACTGGGACTTCTGACAAAGACAAGGCAGAAAACGTGCGATGATATGTTAACACATTATTGTCAGTTTCAAACAAAGTTTTCAAACAAATTAAATGCCATAAAATCATAAAATAGTAAATAACTCTAAACAACACTTTGCTCAGGATACAAAAATGACATCAGACCAGATTGGGCCAAACGTTTGGTGGAAATGTCATGTCGGATTTCCTTATGCTCTGTCAAAAACATTTTGGCAATGTGGTTTTTGTGACTTATCAATCAACCATGAGGAGTTTATAACTTCAAAAAGACAACTGTCACATTGCCCATGCAGGGCCAAGTAACAGCGTTTTTGTTAAATCTTTTCCCCAGATATACTCACCTTACCACAGCACCCCCGCAGCTCCTACCTTCACTGCAGCCAGCATTGAAATCCAAAGAATGTCAGCTTGTGTCTGGAACAGTGACAACATCTCCCTGATCATGTGACAGTGCTTGGATCCAGCGGTTGGCTTCTAGACCCCAGAACTGCCACATGGGAGGAGGACACATGTTTCTCCATATTTGGCAGCTCCGGACATTGAGCCTGAAATACAGCAGTGGGGGTGTATTTTTTAGGCTCTAATGGGCTTCAAAAAGGTGAACTCAGAGCGCAAAGCATTGCACTCAGAGTCCACCCAGGTGTGTTAGAAAAGAGAATGAATATTCACTTTTCTAACACTAAACCGCCTCTCCGCCAGTCAGGAAGCGCGGGTCTGTTACTCGTCACCTGATTGGCTGAAAGAACAGGCGCTGCTGATGGACTCCTATCAGGAGGAGGGGAGGAGATGCATGGAGGACACAGGAGCCACTGTCCGACCCGCTACAAGGTCCCACAGCTCCCTGCGTCACCCACTGCCTGACCCACCACCAAGATAGGGTAAGTGCCAGTCAGATGGCAAGCCAGCAGGGCAGTCACAGTGGCAGCATTTGATGGGCACAGTGGCAGCATTTGATGGGGCACAGTGGCAGCATTTGATGGGCACAGTGGCAGCATTTAATGGGCACAGTGGCTGCATTTGATGAGGCACAGTGGCTTCAACTGATGAGCACAGTGGCAGCATTTGATGGCACAGTGGCAGCATTTGATGGGCACAGTGGCTGCATTTGATGGGCACAATGGCTGCAATTGATGGCACAGTGGCTATATTTGATGGGCACGGTGGCTGCATTTGATGGCACAGTGGGAGCATTTAATGGGCACAGTGGCTGCAATTGATGGGCACAGTGGCTGCATTTGATGGGGCACAGTGCCTGCAATTGATAGGCACAGTGGCTGCATTTGATGGCCACAGTGGTTGCTATTGATGGCACTGTGGCTGCATTTGATGGACACAGTGGCTGCAATTGATGGGCACAGTGGCTGAATTTGATGGACACAGTGCCATCAATAGCAGCCACTGTGCCCATCAAATGCAGCCACTGTGCCATTTGATGGGCACAGTGAGGCTGCAATTGATGGGGTTTTTTCAGTATTTTTCAGAATTTTCAATTTGCTTGCACCACCTCAAAAAATGTAAACACCAGCCGCAACTGCCAACCTTACAAAGTCCCTGTGGGAACAACACTAGGAAACCAAATTCAATGTAATTTACAGCCATTGATGGACTAAAATTCAACCATTAAATATTTTTTGGGTGTCTAGCAAATTTCACCATCAATATATAATTGCCATTCCTATTGTAAGGATGGGGATTTTGAGCCATGCGTGTGTGTTATCTTTGGCATTTTCTGAAAGGTTACACTTTTACTGTACTTTAGGCTCTTTCTGAAAAATTATGTGTATGTCCCGACTTTTATGCTATGTACATGCGATAGGATTTTCCGACAACAAAACCGTGGATTTTTTTTCCAAAGGATGTTGGCTCAAACTTGTCTTACATACACATGGTCACACAAATGTTGTCGGAAATTCCGAACGTCAAGAGCACGGTGACGTACAACATGTATGATGAGCCGAGAAAAATTAAGTTCAATACCCAGTGCGGCTCTTCTGCTTGATTCCGAGCATGTGTGGACTTTTGTGCGTCGGAATTGTGTACACACGCTCGGAATTTCCGACAACAAGTCTTGTTGTCAGAAAATTTGAGATCCTGCTCTCAAACATTTGTTGGAAATTCCAACAACTCTGCTTGATTCCGAGCAGCTGCTTACCAGATATGTTGGATCCCTACTACAGAGATCTTTCAGGCTCAGGATAGTTGACTCCGCAACCAGAGAACAGCTCTGGATATCACAAGCTGCATTGTTGGAGCAGTGGATACTAAGAACATTCCTGGCTGCCGCTGCAGCACTGGGACCTGCCAGACGTGGAGTAAACTTTGTTTGGATACGAATCAGCTGTTCTCTGGTTGCGGAGTCAACTATCCTGAGCCTGAAAGATCTCTGTAGTAGGGATCCAACATATCTGGTAAGCAGCTTATCTTTACTTTTGCTTGACCTGTAAAGATTTATGGTGAAGACGGCACTATTTCAAGAGAAGAATTTGTCCCTAAAAACACCTCTTTTTAGGACATTATTTAACCCTTTGGTGGACCGCTCAATTCATTCAATATTTATTCATTTATAACTTAATTTATTTATTTTCATTTATTATTTACTATTTATTGATTTACCACTGTAGGTAGTGCACTTAGTTTTTTCTATATATCTTTCAAACCTCATATTCAAGGTTTCTATTTTGCGGCACCTTTTTGTCACTTTAATGTAGCAATTTTTGCAAGTAACATTTTACATTGTTGCAGTACCTTTTTTTCACTTTAGGCTCCATGCACACTAGGAGCAGAAAAAACATCAACGTTTTTAGCTTAAAAACATGGCATAAAAGACACGAATAGAAAGCATATTGTACAAAGTTTAGCTGAGTCTATGAGAGTTTAAGAATTTTAGTTTATAGGCATTTTATGCACTACACGCCCCTCTGCAAAAGTTTTACTCCCAGAATGCATTTCACAATGCATTGCATTTTTACTAAAAAACGTTGAAACTTGACGTTCAGAAGAGGTAAGAGGAGCTTAGGAGAGACTGACGTTTTTACAGCTCCTAAACTTCTCCAGAAAACGCGATAGAGAAGGGTTTTTTTCCCCTGCCTCTGAACGTCCCTGACAGAAAACGCCTGTAGTAGTCATAATGTGCAAAGACATATAGAATACAATAGAAGTGCTTCTAGAGTCAGGATAAAAAAACGTCAAATGCCTGTAGAATCGACTTATTTAAACCTCCCTGGCGGTATGATTATTTCAGATTTTAGGTGCTGAAAGCGGTACAATTATTTTGCATGGAAATTTGGCGTTTTATATTGTAGGTCTGTAATTCTTAACAATAACACACTTAAATCTGTCCAAACAAGAGTCTAGTAGATATCCCGGGTATGATAAAGTTTGAAACACAAAAACATAAATTATAATATAATAAATAAAAATAAATAATTAAAAAATATATATATATATTAATAATAAAGTAAATTTCCCCACGATTCACTATCGCTCAATTCTGCAAGTGTTCTAATTTACTATTGATGTTTTCTAGCTGTTCTAAAGCCACTTTTGGCGTAAAGGGACACTTTTTGGTTGCTATGGACAATCTCCAGTTTCCAGGCAGAAAGAACAGTATATATAATATAAAACTGCATGCAGGGCATAGGACAAAGCACTGGGGACAAAAGGGATGTGAAATGATTTCATACAGTACTGTAATCTGTAAGATTACAGTACTGTATGTGTTATGATTTTTACAATTTTTTGAATTTGCCGCCAGGCTCCGCCCCCGTGCGTCGCAATGCTCACAGGGAACGGAGCCTGGCACGGAGAGGCTTCGGAGGAGGCAGAGCCCACGAACACTGCGGGGGACATCGCAGGATCCCGGGGACAAGGTCAGTAACACCGCACCAGGATCCTGCACTGTAATCCCGAGTGTGGCTCGGGGTTACTGCTAATGGGACTGAATTTTAACCCCGAGCCACACTCGGGCCTTAGGCCTTAGGCTCCTTTCACACTTATACGACTTGTCCCACGATTTTGTACTGCAAAATCGTATGACAAGTCATTCTCCATGATTTTCAATGACTACCATTCATATTGGCACGACTTTAAGTCGTGCCGACTTGAAAGTAGTTCCTGCACTACTTTGGTCCAACTTCTATGCGAGTTGTACTCCATAGACCTCAACGTTAAACCCTCAAGTAGCATTCAAATCGTGCCCGAATAATATAGACACGATTTCAGTACGACTTTGTAAGCACAAGCCTAGCTTGCTGATCGGGAAATTAAAACTTTTTTTTCCTTTCGCGATGAGCGACAGGCAGTGCTGACAGCTGTCTGGTATGAATCCCGAGGGGGAACGCCGCGCCAAGTTTTAAATGAAAAAAACGGCGTGGGTTCCCCCCCAGGGGCATACCAGGCCCTTAGATCTGGTATGGATCTAGGGGGAACCCCCTACGCCAAAAAATCAGCGTGGGGTCCCCCCAAAATCCATACCAGACCCTTATCCAAGCACGCAGCCTGGCCGGTCAGGAATGGGGGTGGGGACGAGCGAGCGCTACCCCCCCTCCTGGACTGTACCAGGCCGCATGCCCTCAACATGGTGGAGTGGGTGCTTTGGGGCATTAGGGGAACCCTGCGGGGCCCCCACCACTCCAAAGCACCTTGTCCCCATGTTGATGAGGACAAGGGCATGTTCCTGACAACCCTGGCCGTTGGTTGTCAGGGTTTACAAGCAGGGGGCTTATCGGAATCCGGGAGCCCCCTTTAATAAAGGGGCCCCCAGATCCCGGCCCCCCACCCTATGTGAATGAGTATGGGGTACATGGTACCCCTACCCATTCACCTAGGGAAAAAAGTGTCAATAAAAAACACAGTGCACAGGTTTATAAAGTAATTTATTAGGCAGCTCCGGGGTCTTCTTCTGACTTTGGGGGTCCTCTTCCGACTTCGGGGGTCTTCTTCTGACTTCGGGGGTCCTCTTCCGACTTCGGGGGTCTCTCGGCGTCTCCTCCCGGTGTCCTGATCTTCTGCCGGCTCCTTGACTATCTTCTGCAGCTCAATTGCTAGCGGTGGCCTGGACTTCTGCCTTCTGCCTTCTGTTACTACCTTGTGCAAATGCTAGTTGCTTGGCTGCCATATTAACTTTCTTGCTGCAGTACTTTCTGACAGTAACCCAGAAAAAGTATGCATATAGGAGCTTCTGACTTTACTGGTATGCAGGCTTGCCAGGTCAGTGATTTGAAGCCAGTGGGTCAGCATAAGAGCCAGGGGATTCAAATTGTTAAAAGCAAGTCGGTAATTTCATCCCCCGCTTTTTTTGTGAAAGGTTTATTTTAAAACACTGTAACTGCAGAGCTGGAGACAACCATTAGGGATGAGCCAAGCTGCCCTGGGTCTGGTTTAGGCCCCCAGATACTGCCTTCCCCCATGTGAATGAGTAAGGGGTACAAGGTCCCCCTATTCATTCATAAAAAAATTTAACTCAGAATAAAGACACCCAAAGGTAGAATCAGTTTTTTTTATTTTTTATTAATTAACGTTTTTTATTCTACATCCATTGTCAGTCATGGTGACCTCTCCGCTACTCGTTGACTCATTAAAAGAAGTAATCAGTCCAACACACATGACCAATCCTGACACTGCTCTTTGATGAGCAACAGCTCCAAGAGCTGTCATCCACTATGTAATGGAAGGGGCAGGCATAGTAGTGACATAATTCACCAAATATGGCCATGGTCTTATTTGTTCAATGTCATTACCCAAATATGACCAGAAGCCGTATTTGGGCAGTGATATCATTTTCCTCACATGATCTGGGATTCATCGGCCATGTGAGTCAATGTTGCCAGTGATATCAGCAGTTGCCTAGAGACATGGTGTGGGCCAGCACCTGTCATATATAAATGTGGTAGAAAAAACACTTTTATATATGACATTCAGCTCCTTCAGAACAGGTGGGCGAACAGGCAAAATTTTGGGTGTTAGTTTGAACGCCCAAACAGCAAAGTTTGGATTGAACTATTGACTCGCCCTAATAGCCATTTGTGTTACCACATTTAAGCTAAGCTGATATATGATTAGCTGCTTTGATGAACACGTGCACATTTGGATAATGGGTATTTGATTATCTAAACTGTGTCTAACTTGATCTTTTACTGTAGTTGTTTCAAAGAACAATAACTGGTATTTGTTATTCAGCTTCAAAAGTAATAAAACATTTTGTTGCTCTACTGCTTCACTTCTACAATGACTGCTGAATTCCTTGTTCAGCTCCCCAAAGCTTTCTCTCCTCAGGACGTTGTAAGAGCATTCTGTTTGTACAAATATGCGTTTCAAGTCTCAGAGATGCTCTTATGAAAAGAATCCACTGTATTTTTAAAAATGACATTACAGCTCCAGAGAGACTTATTTGCTACCGTTGCTGTCTTGTTACTGCCAGTCTTGCTTTTCCCAGGTATCCCTGTGCAATGTAGCAGGTCAGGAGAGAGACCAGTAAACAGGACCCCTCAATATGATGTATTGCATATGGCCTACAAGACTGTCAATGTCCCTTCTTGACAATGAAATATAAAGTAAACACAAAAAATTAACCTACCCGTACTACAATCCCAAGAAAAGCAATTGGTTCTTACAAATAATATTGAGTATAACATTTTTACTAGAGATGGGTGAACAGTTCGGCTCGAGCATAAGTTCGGGCCGAACTTTGGTTGTTCGGACATTCGGCGAACAACGAACATTATGCGGTGTTCGCAGCAAATTCGAAAGCCTTTAAAGTCTATGGGACACTAACATGAAAAACCAAAAGTGCTCATTTTAAAGGCTTATATGCAAGTTATTGTCATAAAAAGTGTTTCGGGACCCGGGTCCTGCCCCAAGGGACATGTATCAATGCAAAAAAAGTTTTAAAAACTGCTGTTTTTTTTCGGGAGCAGTGATTTTAATAATTCTTAAAGTGAAACAATAAAAATTAAATTATTATTAAAACAGTACCACATCAAAATGAAATTTCTAAGGGAAAAAAGTAATTTAAAACTGATAAAACTGAGATAAAAATTAATTGAAAAAAATGGCATGGGTTCCCACCCCCAGTCCATTACCAGGCGCTTCAGGTCTGGTGTGGATATTAAGGGGAACCCTGCACCAAATTAAAAAAAATGGTGTAGGGATCCCCCCAAAATCTATACCAGGCCCTTCAGATCTAGTATGGATATTAAGGGGAACCCTGCGCCAAATTTATAAAAAAAATGGCATAGGGGTCCCCCCAAAATCCATACCAGGCCCTTCAGGTCTAGTATGGATATTAAGGGGAACCCTGCGCCAAATTTTAAAAAAATGGCATAGGGGTCCACCCAAAATCCATACCAGACCTGAAGGGTCTGGTATGGATTTTAAGGGGAACCCTGCACCAAAATCCATACCAGACTCTTATCCGGGCCCTTATCCGGGGGACCCCACCTTCCTCTGTGGTCACGTGGCATCAGAGGGGGGCAGGGTCACCTGGCTACGTCACTGAGTGGCCCTGCCCTCAGCTATAAAATAGCTGTCACCGAGAAGAAGCATCACTCGGCAGAGCGTTTGCAGCTTTTTTTCCTTTTTTCGGTCCGTTGGGCGGCGTGAGATGGATCTACATCACAGGACATTTTTATTTTTTTATTTTTTAATAAAGGACTTGTCCCAAAGTGTCTCCTGTCTTTTTTTACTATTTTTAACACTTTTTTTGTGAAATTATAGGGGCTGTTAAAGGGGCTTTTAGATTCCGATAAGCCCCCCACCCGCAGACTCCCACAACCACTGGCAAGGGTTGTGGGGATAAAGCCCATCAACATGGGGCAAGATGCTTTGGGGGGCTACTTCAAAGCACTCTCCCCATGTTGACGGCAAGTGGCCTGGTATGGTTCATGAGGGGGGCGCTCTCTCAATCCCCCTATTTTCCTGCGGCCTGCCAGGTTGCGTGCTCGTATAAGGGTCTGGTATGGACTTTGGGGGGACCCCTACGCCATTTTTTTTTAATTTGGCGCCGGGTTCCCCTTAATATCCATACCAGACCTGAAGGGCCTGGTATGGATTTTGGGGGGACACCCACGCAATCTTTTTTAAAAAAATTGGTTCAGGGTATCCCTTTAATATTCATCCCAGACCCAAAGGACCTGGTAAAGGACTGGGAGGGGGGAATCCATGCCATTTTTTCAATGAGTTTTATCTATGTTGCCGAGACCCGACAATTCATTACAGCAGTGATCAGTTTTAAATGACTTTTTTTCCTTTAGTAATGTCATTTTGCTGTGATACTGTTTTAAACGCGGGAAAACTGCGCCACTTTACAGGCATAATATAGACACCCCCCCCAGGCATGATATTTAAAGGAATAGTTAATTTTTATTCTTTCACTTTAAGCATTATTAAAATCACTGCTCCTGAAAAAAACAGACATTTTTAAAACTTTTTTCTGCATTAATACATGTCCCGTGGGGCAGGACCTGGGCATGAATTTGGCGCGAACGGCCCATATCGTTCGCAATTTGGCGAACAGCCAATGTTCGAGTCGAACATGGGTTTGACTCGAACACAAAGCTCATCCCTACTTTGGAGCATCCTCAAGCAAAAGATCTTTGAGGGTGGGAGGCAGTTTACATTCAAACAGCAGCTCTGGGAGGCTATTCTGACATCTTGCAAACAAATTCAAGCAGAAACTGTCCAAAAACTCACAAGTTTAATGGATGCCAGACTTGTGAAGCTGCTATCAAATAAGGGGTCCTATGTTAAAATGTAACGTGACCTGTTAAAATGTTTAAAAAAGTTAAAATGTTGTTCAAAGTTTGATTGAAATAGCTTTTGATTTCAGTAAATATGCTGCAAACACAACAAATGACAATTTTCAGTTCTTTACAACCTATAAAGTGTTTTGAAACTTACTGTGAGTAATAATTTGGAACAGTGCATTGTAAGTTTTTTATTTTGAAAAAAAAAAACATTTTAATTGTACTCTTATTAGTTGATAACATGAGAATTATGCTGACTGTTGTTTACATCAATTATTTAGATAAATGAGAAAAATATCATTGGCATAATAATTTGGAACAGGGTGTAAACCCAATCTTTATAATCTCATGAAATCTTTAATATATTATTGCAATCTCAAAAGTTGTTTTCAGTCTTCTAAAATTTGCAGCTTATTTTAAAAATGACCCTAATAAGAAGCCAACTTTCTCCTAATTGTGCTCCTGCATTGTCACTCCTGATGGAGCTGTGCCAACACACATTGAGCAGGCATGGACCTCTATTGTTACTATCATAAGTCAAGTCTAAAGCACTGATGTACAGCCAATTCTGGAGTGAGTGAAACAAGGCAAGAAAAAGGTTAAAAAGAACGAAGGAGATCAGCAGCAATAAAATGCAAAAAAAGGCTAAAAAAGGTTAAAAATGATTTTATTTTTAAAAAAAACATGCAATTGTTTATGATGCACAATGGTTTTGCAAACTGAGGCCATATGCAACATATCATATAACTAAAAATGGTTGGGGTTTATACCCACTTTAAATATCTAGCTAACATACAAGTTTCGGCAAGGATAATCTGGGGGTCTGCGCAGACAGGACCTCATTTTTAAAAGTTGGTAAAGGAAACAATGTTTGGGTTGCTTACAGAAACTAACCATATGTCCTTCTCATATAACTAGCAAACTGTTTAAAAAATAAAGTACAACTCCTGACAAAACTTTCTTTTACATTTTGAAAAGAGTAGGGAACAGTAAGAACTTCAATGTTTTTATTGTTCCAATAAATCTGATTTCCCCTCACTTCCCATTCTGGTGACACCTGGACAAGAAAGCAGCAAGCAATATAAACCTGACAGAAGTTCTAACCCTTCCTACTATACCAAATAAAAGCATGTTTTATGCTCTCTATTAGATAGAAATTCCATCATTCCTTGTCTTTACTTCACCTTGTCTCCAGGGCAGAAAGTGCAGAACAACCTCTCCAGCAGGGACAGGGACAGCATGAAGAATTGTACAGTGGCTCTAAACACAGCCTGTTACTGGCAGTATTTGTGCTGACAGTTCTTATTCTGTGCTAGAGCCGGCACCAGCAGAGGTTATATGTATTCATGTGCCATTTATGAGGATGTTCTGTGAGTAGATTTTATCAGTATTTTTAAAATAAACACTAGCGGTACTTCATTATTGGAGTCTTGTTTATTCTCTTGCCAGGTTTAACCATGGGATGAGAGAGGGAGATTACAGCCTTATTGGAGGTGCCGCAAGCAACGGCACCTCCAATAAGGATCCTGTGATTAAGGATCCATTTCCATTGTCCATAACCCACGCAGCTTCATGCTTTGATAGACCTCCTATAAACTGAGGTCTCAAGCTTTGATAACAGGTTGTGTGTGCAGAGGTGGAGGGTTCACAAACTACACAATATTGTGTCGATTTCCATGAATGATGGATGCTGTGTTGCTCTGATTTTTCCTGGATGCTTCATTTATGTTTCATTCATTCACATTTTCACATGAGGTGTTCTTCTGATTTTTTTTTTTTTTTTATTGTATTTACTGAGATTTTATTTGTATTTTTTTGAGATTTTTACACAGCATTTGATATATGTATACATTGCATTTGTACTTTTATGCCTCCGAGTGCAGCTGTTAATGGATTATCACTGTTAGTTTGAGTTTTTTTTTTTTAATTTAGCAACAAGGGCAGTTTTTTCTCTTCACATAATATAAAAAGGAGGGGAGTGGGAGGAAAAGGAAGAAAAATTTACAGGAAGGAAGCAGAAAAAAGTAAAAGAAAACGGGGGGGGGCAAGGAGAGGAGTAACCAATGTTTACTACGGTAGAACCCAAGACACCATAGGCCCAAACAAGATATATAAGATCCAAAGGGCCAAGAATTTGTGAAATTTAGGCAAGCTATTATTCAGAGTAGACACTATTTTCTCAAATGTCATACATACAATAGGTTACTACGAGACTCAAGTCTTCTTTTCCATTATATGGCTTATTTCTCCTGTTCCTTCGAAGGCTAATGATCTCCACTGTGCAGTGAAGTGGTTGGAAGTCTTCCCAACACAAGGTTGTGTATATAGGCTGTGATCACGCAAAGAAGAGATTAAGATGTTTTGTGCACATATTTCTGTAGTAATCATTACATTTCTGTACAAACTGGACAACATCCATATTTTATATCAGGACAGCTATCTTTGTAGTACAGTTGGTTATACCCTCTGCCTCATTCATCTTTGATTTTCCATCGTTGGAAGGTACAACCATTCACAGAATGAAATAAGAAAAGGTTTTTCTGATATTTGTACCAGGGAAATAATTGTTGAGGGAGGACTTTCTTTTTCATTAGACAAGAAGCCAACAGCTAGAAAGCTGTTATGGTAGTTAAAATGACACACAACCGTTTAACATGTCTTGTTATATATTATTATTGTATAATTTAGTCAAAAAAATATGGCAAACCTTGTCATTTTACTAAAAGTAAATGAATACAATCAGAAATGTAAATGGCATCATTCCTTTAAATGTCTTGTGTTTAGAGAATTAATGAACCGAAAACTGTAAACGTAACTGAGATTGAGTTAAGTGATTAATTGCTAATCATCATGCGATTAGTGATAAATTGTGGATTAGTGATATATGACTTTTTCATCCTCCGTGATTTAGCATCTGAAGGGATTTTGGTAAGTGTTTTGAATTATATAGTTGTTTTCTGTTTCATTATTAAAATAACTGAATAAAAATCTTGGAATTTATTTTAATACTTGGAAGAGTATTAGAACTTAAAGAAAATTCTAAAGTAAATGCTAACAATATAAACTGCTAAAATAAACATTCTCAGGTGCCTCCACTTCCCTTCAGTTATCTTCAAGGTTTGCATATACCCCTGAAACCCACCCAAGGAGTAATAATATGCATATATAATCTAGAAATATGTATCTTGCCACTTCTGCTGCTCCTTTATTGGTCATTGAGGTAGTCCATAGCATTAAAGAACTGATGGGCAATAGAAGAAAAAGTGGTGCGCCAAAACTCTTACTTCTTAGTTGAAGTCAGTGCATGTATAATATTGTTCCTCAGGCTTTTGGGCTCCACAGAAACTCTAGAAAATGCCTAAAAATATGTGCAGGCACCTCTGATTGTCTATATTATTATTTTGCTTGTGGTTTACATGGGGTTCTTTAGCAATACACCATGTGTACCAAAATGGCACACTCATCCATTCAAGCATTTGTCTATGTGGGCAAGTGACCTTGTGATCAAATGTAGGCATTGTAGGATGCATTTATATCTGAATCAAAAAGCTGTAACAACAGTAAAACCTATGCATACAAATTGAATTTTTAAACAAATAAGAGGGGGCAGAAGAGGGATTCATATAATGAGTATAAAAAAGTGCTTTATTTTATTTAACGTGATTTGTATCATGTTAAAATCAATAACAATATAGGGCAAGTTCAAAGAAAGTGAATGTTCTTTATTGCTCTCCAATCCTCTTGAAAATCCAGTAAAGGCATTCTCTGGGCTTCTAGAGTGAGGTCTCCCCACTATTAAAGGGTCAATAAGGATTCCAAATGTATTGATTGGTATAGGGTACAAAGGAATTTGGGGCAACATTCCCAACCCCCTGTAATGTCATTACCCACATAAGCATGTACATTGTCCTTCAACTAAACAATAAACCCCTTTTTAGATCCTGATCACACCTGAATGACAAAGGACACATTTTCAAATTCACAAAATTCTGGGTCAATTGTATATTTCTGGATGGCAAAGCAAATGCAGCTGTTGGTGCATTTTCTGAGTTAAATATTAATATTGATTAGACTGTTTCCTATAGGTTTATACACACTGCCTTGTTTGTGCTTCATTCCAGGGGAAGATGACAAGATAACCCCAGGCTACATAGGTGTGCGCAGCCTATTGCATTAGGGTGTGCACCCCAAAACTCCAACACATATATATGCGTCTGACATATTTACCGACCTCTTCCCCGCTCTCTATCCTGAAACAATGGGAGAAAGGGGGAGCCAGGGAGCACACAGTTGGACCAGCAACAGAAGGAAGAGGAACAGGGACAGGAGGGATGGCGGGGGTGGCATATATTGGTACAGATCCCCTGTATTTTCCAGCTGAATGTTGAGAGGGAGAGGAGGAGAAGCCTACTTTCAGCTGCTGCAGGAGGAAAATACAGATCGATTCCACTAAGCTCCACCCCCACCGCCTCTCCGGGACAGGTTCTGAGGGTCAGCAAGGAAGGATTGTGGTTTACCTGTCACCTGCCAGTCATTGGCGGGTTGCCAACCACAGGATTAGGGTGTGCCCAGGCACACCTGGCACACCCCTTGCGCACGCCTATGCCAGGCTAGCATGTTGTATGAATATTCCACACGGAGCAGAATGAGGTACTGCACACTGGGGGAAATTTACTAAAACTGGTGCACACAAAATCTGGTGCAGTTGTTGGATCAGCTTCTAGGTTTTATTGCCAATGCTTAATTGAACAAGCTGAAGTTAGAAGCTGACTGGTTACTATGCACAGATGCCCCAAATTCTGTGTGCACCAGTTTTAGTAAATCTCCCCCACTGCCTCTCATGTTCATTTATATTCTCATAGATAGATGATATATTTATATTCTCATAGAAGATAATGGCCCTTGGGTTGAACATAATGTTGATGACTGACAAGCAAAATTGAAAAATTGAAGAGAATGTAATATGAAAACTTCATCCAATCCACATCAAGAATAATGGCAGGCAGCAGACAGAATGAAATTAAATGTCCAGGAGACAAGCTAAACAATAACAAACAGCATCCTGCAAAATGGAATCAGGAGTCCCCAGCCAAGTTGTACCTAGGAGTAAGCAGGAATCAGAAGGCTGGCTGCTAACAGTCTGAAAGCAGGAACGTTAAGAAAGCAGGAGGAGAAGAAAAAGGAAATCCAAGAGAAAGCAATTTAAAAGGAAAAACTGCTTAGCCATTGTTCTACTACACCCAATTTATAGCTGCCACAAGATGATGTCATGGATTCATTGAAGGATGTCCACACTTTAATACAACATTTTCAAGTTTCTGCTATCACTGATAGAGTGAAAAACACCACACTCCCTTGCAGAGTCTAATCATAACTTAAATAGTGAAGCGCAACCCCAAATTAACTCCAGACATAAAAACAAAAACAAAATTGTAAACAACAATTTTAAAGCCCAACGTTCCAATTTGTGACACCAAAAAGAAAACAACAGGGTGTGCCAGACTAAGTGTAGCGGTTAATACAGCAAGAATTTATTAAATGTACAGCTAAATGGCTAATCACATAGGTAAGGGATTAACACGCATGTAGTAACTAGTAGTGTCTTTTTGGTGTACGTACATTGACTCCAGACATGACTAGTTACTACATGCCTGTTAATGCCTTACCTATGTGAGTATCCATTTGGCTGTACATTTAATAAATTCTTGCTGTATTACACGCTACACTTAGTCTGGCGCACCCTGATATGTCCTATTTGTTTCTTCAGAGAACTGCTTTGCTCTATGGGGAGCTGCCACCAGTGTTGCTTTTTTCCTTAATATGGACTTTATGAATTTATATATATATATATATATATATATATATATATATATATATATATATATATATATATATTTATATATATATATTTATTTTTATATGGACTCTCATGTTTCAAGGCTTTAGGACTTTGTTGCTTCATGATTTCAGTGTATATTTGATTTATTTCTGCGCCATTCTGCAATTTGTGACACCCACTTCTGTGGCAGAGAGTGCACAGTAATATCCTTATATCTTCAATGACACCTTCTTAATACACCCATGCTCCCCACCACGTACAGATTTAATCTGCTCTCCTCCTTAATAACTCCTAAATATTATGAGGTCACAGCCAGCATGATAAACTTGGTGCCAGTTTCAGGTGCATGTCCCTCTTTAAATCCACCTCTATATATCGCTCCTCATATTGTTATTCACAAACTTTTTTAATGTTTGGGTTTATTTGAGATTGTGTAGCACTATTTAAAATATAATTCCAATCAGCCATACAGCTATATACAGTACATCCACAAGTGGAGGCTAGGAAAGAGGTATAGCACCGGGAGGTAAGCACCCATGGGCGGATCATAAACATTTTGCTGTCCAATTTTACTCATCATGCAGTTACTACGTAGCTAAAGTGGATCTAAAGGCAGAAGGTTTTTCATCTTAATATATTCTATGAATTAAGATACAAAAACCTTCTGTGTGCAGCTCCACCCTCAGCACCTATAATAAATACTTAAGCCCCCTCTTGATCCAGAGATGTTACACAAAAGCCTCAGCTCTCCCTCCTGATTGCCTGAAACAAAGCAGCAGGTGCCATTGGCTCCTGCTACTGTCATTGAAAGTCAGTAAGCCAATGAGGAGAAAGAGGATTTGAGGCTGAGCTGCGGCTATGGGTCTGAAGAGACACACACAGCAGTGGCTCCTCTCAGGTGCCCCCATAGCAAACTGCTTGTTATGGGGGCACTCGGTAGGAGGGAGGGGCCAGTAGTGCCTGCAAGGGACCCGATAAGAGGAGGATGGGGGCTGCTCTGTGCAAAAGCACTGCTTTAACAAAAAAAAACAAGACTTTAAAATCAGTTTAAAACATCAGCTTTGCATTCAGAATGCACACTTGCTTTGGCTTTCGGCTATGGCTTGCCATTTCTTACAACACTTATTTACTCTGACTTTACAGAGTAAAGCCACTGAAAGATATAACTCAAGCTCTGAACGTTCTGCATTTATTCTAAAGTAGTACACGGTTGCCCAGCCTTTGGAGTAATGTCTGCACTTTTACAGAAGGCAGATAGACGTAGGATTGGAAGAACTGATGAACAGGCAAGCTACCAAACAGATTACAATAAAACACACATACAGCTTAGAGCAAATGACAATCCAACTGGACCACAGATTGTGTTTGTTTAGCAAAGTCCAGAATAAAAAAGACCATAATAAACATTTACTTTAGTGGTAAGCTAAATAACGCAAATCAATTTATAAATTCAAACGTGTGGGTTGTGTGAAATTTCACACCTGTCAAAATTGGAATCATAAGTACATGATTATGTTAATATAAGAAAGCTTTAATATGAAGGGAGAAAATGAGTTTGATTATGAATTCCAAACAGCTGTAATACTTTCTTCAAAGAACTATTTTTAGTTTAAATCCCAAATGCTTTCATCTCATGACACATTCCGTCTCCATGTAATCTTTGTAATGAGCCTGGAGTAGGTATGAGGCTCAGAGATATGGAGAAGTAGTAAGCTCAGTGACTGCATAACAATGATTCAAAAAGACTTCATAGAAGACCACTATCACACTCTCACTCTATCAGAAGTAGAAGTATTAAAGAGGAACTGCAGGCTGAGCATTACTGGAAAAGATTTGCTTGCTGCTTGCTCTTTTCTAATTGTCTCCAACAAGAAATGCAAGGAGTTGTGAAACTGAATTTAAAAAAAAAATTAAAATCATGAGGAGGAAATGCGTGTGGAAGCAATCGGGTGGTAGCGCAGCTGCCCAAATGCTTGTCAGATTTACACACAATCCCAGTGACTGTAGCATGATGTATTGACTATAGAACTACAAGTCCCAAGATCCTCTGCTGACCAGATGAAAGGGCTTTGCTCTGCAAACAGGAAATGATGTAGATGTCCCAGTGCTGGGCACTAGGGGGAAAAGGCTCACTCATGGGTCATTGTCTGTTGTATGGAGCGATAACATAGCCAGCACTTGGCTACACATCTCAGGCTTTTTTGTAGGGTAGCAATGTATGATGTCTTCATCAATTAGGCCCTGTTCACACTGCCGCAACCCAAAAGTCACGCAACTTAAGTCTGGTAAACACTTTGTAAACACAGTTTTTCTTTCCTTTAACCCACCAGGTAACGATCCGACGTTAGTACAGCGATCTCCCCCACGGAGCTGTCGTGTTCTGACAGGGGGGATGGCCCCCGTGCCAGATCAGGAGCTGGTCATCTCCTGGTTTTCCAGCATGCTCGTTCGACAGAAGCCGACCAAATGACTGGCTTCTCTTGGATTGTCTGCCATACACACTGGCTGAATGTCAACCAGTTTTTATTGAACTAGCCAATGCCGCCTGGCATTCAACCCGTGTGTATGGGGCTTAACGGTGACACTTTGCCAGGAGACTTCCTGGTGACTTGAGTACTACTTTGACGCACAAGTCTGATAGAAGTTGCCTTGAAGTAGTACAGGAACCTTTTCAAAGTCAGAGTGACTTTAGTAGTGCTAGTTAAAGTGGTTGTTAAGGCACTGTGATATTTTTGTATAATCCTGTTTGTTTCCTAATCCTAAGCGCCCCTGTCTCTGTGTTTTTAAAAAAAATGCCAACTATACTTTATTTCAGAGCGCCGTGGGAGGCATGGAGGAGAGGCAAAAGCCGGCCGGTCACGTGAGCGCTGATCGGCGCTCTAAAATCAGGTATAGTCTGCATTTTTTTTTTAATAAAAACACAGAAACATGGGCACTTAGGATTGGGAAACAAACAGGATTATATAAATCATTAACAGGATTTTCAGCAGCAGGAGGGGGGCAGGCCCTGACTCAGAGCTGACAGGCAGGGAGGGGAGGGGGAAGGAGGACAAAGGAGACACAGGACAACAGAGAGGAGAGCTGCAGATGACCACGGTTTCAGACAGGGGGAGGGCACAACCAAGCAGGATCAGCCAGGAATTTCAGGTGATACAGGGGGGCCAAATGACACAACATAAGCACTATGCTGTATAACATGCTTTAAAGGAATAGGATACATTTTTTTTTTAGGGTAACAAACGCTTTAAGACAGCTCTCATTGACTACCATGGGATTTTACATGTCACATGACTTGGGGTCTCACAAGTCGGATCTCAAGTCACGGCAGTGTGAACCGAGCCTTAGACACTTATGTCTTTCACAAACAAATACAAACATAAACCACGTAATACCCAGCATTTTTCTTGCAGCACTGAAGGTGAAGGTAAATGTTTTCAGTTCTTATCAGTGTAGCAGGGGGTAAGGGTGAAGGGGGCACAAAAGAAAAAGTAAAAAACAAAAAGCTAAAAAAAGAACACATTTTAGCAAATCACCCAATAGTCACAGTTATCTATTGACAATTATTTATCCTGGTTTTATGTGAATCTGAAACTCTATGTATACATTTACTCATCACAGCTGAGACTCATTGATTCTAAGGCTTGCTACTTGTAATCGCTGCATGGATTTTAATGCCGCTGACTTTTTATATTCTGCCTGTCCCAATTCTGCCTGGCTTCAAGTTATTTCTATTCATCCCTCCCATGGAGAAGCAATGATGATTTGTAGAGAGGGTCCCTGGTTCTTCTTCTCCTTTTCAAGTAGGAGATAGAAGAGTAAACATGTTCATTCTCTGTAAAATATTAATTGGCATCACATTCTTCTTATATAAAATACATGGCTTCCTACATGACAACCTATCCTGGATTTATGTTTTGTAACTGTATTAATAAACATGTAATCAGCTCTTGAAATTCTAATTAACAACTCAATCTATGATCCATTTCTGCATCACAAATAATTGGCTATGTTTTGCATTTTGTCTCTTTGTCTATCATTTGCTATTTCAAGTTTGAATTATGTATTGTAGGATTTAACGTTTTTTTGGAACTGATAGTACTCCAGTCTAATTTAAACATAGGAAATTGATCTGTATCTGTTGCAGACTTCCAGTGCCCAACGTCCTCACAAATTGGGTGTATTTTCCCACCCCCTTTACTATATTTGGCTGGTTGAGAGCACATTTACATTACATTTCTTTTAAAAGAAGTACTGTACAAGGTAAGGGTGCAGATAAGTAAAAGCAAAAACACAAATCTCCAAAGGAGATAAGGGTTGAACTAATAAGTATCAACCAAAACATAACTAATAATAAAAAAATCTAACTTAAAAAAAGGTTTTGAAAATGTATTGTCCATCAACACGCTAACATATCCATGGATTTGGAGTGCTTATTCATGATTACCATTTGTGGCAGAGATAGAGAGATGAAAAGAGGGAGCACAGTCCATGTGATGTGTGAACTACATGTGCCAGCAATACACAGCGCAGATCCAGTGCTTCAAAACACAGATAAACGCCGCCTGCTTATCAGAGGATCTGACTCAAAGATAAGAGGTCAGTAATGCTTTTGTGTAGGACAATGACTCACGACCATCGGGTAGCCTTGTTGAAAATCATCAGCTCCACAAGCCTCCAGCCTCAATCACAGCCTCAGTAGCTTTAGATGTTAGATACTTTAGGATAATAACCAGCTAACACCAATAGTAACACCAGTAATGTCCCATTTGACATTAGGAACAGCAAATAGACTATCTTGTATTAAAGGAGAAGTCCAGCACGAGCTTTTTAGGCTGGGCTTCTCCTACGGGTCACAGGAGTGCAATTCGTTTTGAACTCTTGTGACCTATTTTCAGCAGAAAGCAGTCTGAAGTTCACTCTCTGCTGAAGTCACCAAGATCAGTCCAGGCACCGCGTCATCCTGACTTTGGAAGTCTGGATCCGCCAGGTGCCTGGACTGATAGGCATCTCAGCCTCTCAGCAAGCCCACTCAGCCCACTACACCACTGTGCCTCCCGCCAGTGGTGTAATTGTGCCAAACTTTAAAATAAATTTCAAAAAGCTATAAATTATAATGACCAAATCATCTTTTACCAATTATACTCATCAAAGTAACACTCTGAACCTCAGCTTTGCCCCTTATACCGTTGTGTTGAATAAACCTTAGTGTATTACTACTGCATTCATCGCTTAGTCATTAAATAATTATTATTGACAGAATGAAAATTAATTTATCAGTTTTGTATCGGAGTTCCATCTATCATACAATTCAGACACAGATTAGGGAAACACTCCAGCTTTACTATTTATTGGAATAAATAAATGACACTTCCTCTGGATCCAGTTCCTTATTCAATTCCAGAATGTGCTACACAAATGAAAGTAGCGTCTTCCCTTACATACTTAGATGTGGTGGTGGTGTTAATAGCCTAGGAATCTCTAGGTTTAAACTTAGTGCCACTACTGCATGAAAATGTACTTAAATGTTTTTCGCCCTCCAGTTGCTGTATGTTTTGTATAACTCCCCAATTTGCCTCCCCCTAAAGTGGTCAAACGTATTGATGCCCAGTTTTGGGATTTAATATAGAAAAGAAAAACAAAAGCGAGGAATAAACTCCTTACTTTTTAGTGGGCAATGACAATCCCCCATGCTAAATTTTTTTTCTTGTGGCTCAGCTGAACTATTCAGTAGTTTGTGCAGTAATAGATCATGTTGACCCCATCTGCCAAATTTCAGTCCTGGGAAGCACAGACATGCCCATGTAGAAGGTTGGAGTGTTCTCCACTAAACCCCAATGTCCTACTCTTCTTCTTCTGGGTAGCTATCAAAAAAATATTCTAATACTCTAAATTCCTATGTCTCTCTGCAGGTGGAATTTGATCCCACAGACCTTTTAGCAATATTTACAATTAAGGCACACTGGTGATGTATAGGCTCAACATTCTGTCCTCTGGTATGATTAAACCATTCTTATATGGGAGATCATACAAACAGCAAACCAAAAGCACCTTCATTTTGACATCTTTGCTTCTGTTATGACTGGCTATAATTTGGTTTGGAAACTAAATACAGTGGAAAGATAAAGTCTACACACTACTGCAAAACATGCTAGGTTTTTAAGATGTAAAATAATCAGACAATTCTCTTCAGATTTTTTTTTACCTTTAATGTGACCTATTATCTGTTCTTTTCAAATGAAAACAATCTTAAATCATAGCTCCCAACTGTTCCTGATTTTGAGGGACTGTCCCTGATTTGGAGCAATACCCCTCTGTCCCTCATTCCTCCAAATCTGTCCCTCATTTTGGTCTGATCTATATAGTTGTATATAAAATGCACTTTTTATCTATCAAAAAGTGTTTTCCAGCGCTAAACCTTTCATCTGATTTCTAAATTGCTGCATTTGTAAATTCCAAAAGCCAATATAAAGGAATAGTAGTGGTAAAAAAAGCATTTGTGCGTTTAACAAATCTTGTTTTTTTGCATTTCTCATTTAAGGGGGTGTGGCAAGGGGTGTGTCCTATGCCTGCATACTTTTGCTGATTAGGTGTCCCTCATTCCCATCTCAAAAAGTTGGGAAGTATGCTTAAATTGTTGTTTAGTGGCAATAAATAAATAAAAAATAAAAATACAATAATATGTTTCCATTTGTGTATACACCCTCTTATAATTAGCGATGTTCAGAATTAACCACACTCAAATCACATTCAAACTGATCTTAAATGGTAGTCAGTACACATCTGCCATTAGTGAAAAAGGCTCCAATTAAGACTATATAAAGTTAACCACTTAAGGACCGCCTCACGCCGATGTACGTCGGCAAGGCGGCACGGGCAGGCAAAATCACGTACATGTACGTGATTTGCCTCCCGCGGGTGGGGGGTCCGATCGGACCCCCCCCGGTGCCCGAGGCGGTCCTGTTATGTCCCCCGGCGATCAGAGGTGAGGGGGAGGCCATCCCTTCGTGGCCCCCCCCTCGCAATCACCGCCGGCCAATCAGATCATTTCCTTTGCTGCTGTATGCTAAACAGCAGCAAAGGAAATGATGTCATCTCTCCTCGGGTCGGTAGTTTCCGTTCCGGCGCCGAGGGAAGAAGACAGGTATGTGAGTGAAAACACTACCCACACAGTAGAATCTGCCAGGCACACAAAACACCCCGATCCCCCCCCCGATCCCCCCCCCCGATCACCCCCAATCACCCCCCCCCCCCCTGTCACAAACTGACACCAGCAGTTTTTTTTTTTTTTCTGATTACTGCATTGGTGTCAGTTTGTGACAGTTACAGTGTTGGGACAGTTACTGTTACCCCCCTTTAGGTCTAGGGTACCCCCCTAACCCCCCCTAATAAAGTTTTAACCCCTTGATCACCCCCCATCACCAGTGTCACTAAGCGATCATTTTTCTGATCGCTGTATTAGTGTCGCTGGTGGCGCTAGTTAGGGAGGTAAATATTTAGGTTCGCTGTCAGCGTTTTATAGCGTCATGGACCCCCATGTACTACCTAATAAATGTTTTAA
Organism: Lithobates clamitans; assembly: GCA_037952925.1. Classification (NCBI taxonomy): domain Eukaryota; kingdom Metazoa; phylum Chordata; class Amphibia; order Anura; family Ranidae; genus Lithobates; species Lithobates clamitans. Next base: position 8,394,978 of record JBBGZY010000067.1, read on the forward strand.
CCCCTTGATTGCCCCCTAGCATCCCCAGCAGTTTAGGGTTCCCAAAAACGCAGTGTTAGCGGGATCAGCCCAGATACCTGCTAGCACCTGCATTTTGCCCCTCCGCCCGGCCCAGCCCAGCCCACCCAAGTGCAGTATCGATTGATCACTGTCACTTACAAAACACTAAACGCATAACTGCAGCGTTCGCAGAGTCAGGCCTGATCCCTGCGATCGCTAACAGTTTTTTTGGAAGCATTTTGGTGAACTGGCAAGCACCAGCCCCAGGCAGCGTCAGGTTAGCGCCAGTACCACTAACACCCACGCACGCAGCATACGCCTCCCTTAGTGGTATAGTATCTGAACGGATCAATATCTGATCCGATCAGATCTATACTAGCGTCCCCAGCAGTTTAGGGTTCCCAAAAACGCAGTGTTAGCGGGATCAGCCCAGATACCTGCTAGCACCTGCGTTTTGCCCCTCCGCCCGGCCCAGCCCAGCCCACCCAAGTGCAGTATCGATCGATCACTGTCAGTTACAAAACACTAAACGCATAACTGCAGCGTTCGCAGAGTCAGGCCTGATCCCTGCGATCGCTAACAGTTTTTTTTGTAGCGTTTTGGTGAACTGGCAAGCGCCAGCGGCCTAGTACACCCCGGTCGTAGTCAAACCAGCACTGCAGTAACACTTGGTGACGTGGCGAGTCCCATAAGTGCAGTTCAAGCTGGTGAGGTGGCAAGCACAAGTAGTGTCCTGCTGCCACCAAAAAGACAAACACAGGCCGGTCGTGCCCATAATGCCCTTCCTGCTGCATTCGCCAATCCAAATTGGGAACCCACCACTTCTGCAGCGCCCGTACTTCCCCCATTCACATCCCCAACCAAATGCAGTCGGCTGCATGAGAGGCATTTTCTTTATGTCCTCCCGAGTACCCCTACCCAACGAACCCCCCCAAAAAAGATGTTGTGTCTGCAGCAAGCGCAGATATAGGCGTGACACCCACTATTATTGTCCCTCCTGTCCTGACAATCCTGGTCTTTGCATTGGTGAATGTTTTGAACGCTACCATTCACTAGTTGAGTATTAGCGTAGGGTACAGCATTGCACAGACTAGGCACACTTTCACAGGGTCTCCCAAGATGCCATCGCATTTTGAGAGACCCGAACCTGGAACCGGTTACAGTTATAAAAGTTAGTTACAAAAAAAGTGTAAAAAAAAAATATATATATATATAAAATAAAAAAAAATAGTTGTCGTTTTATTGTTCTCTGTCTCTCTATTCTCTCTCCCTATTGTTCTGCTCTTTTTTACTGTATTCTATTCTGCAATGTTTTATTGTTATTATGTTTTATCATGTTTGCTTTTCAGGTATGCAATTTTTTATACTTTACTGTTTACTGTGCTTTATTGTTAACCATTTTTTCGTCTTCAGGTACGCCATTCACGACTTTGAGTGGTTATACCAGAATGATGCCTGCAGGTTTAGGTATCATCTTGGTATCATTCTTTTCAGCCAGCGGTCGGCTTTCATGTAAAAGCAATCCTAGCAGCTAATTAGCCTCTAGACTGCTTTTACAAGCCGTGGGAGGGAATGCCCCCCCCACCGTCTTCCGTGTTTTTCTCTGGCTCTCCTGTCTCAACAGGGAACCTGAGAATGCAGCCGGTGATTCAGCCAGCTGACCATAGAGCTGATCAGAGACCAGAGTGGCTCCAAACATCTCTATGGCCTAAGAAACCGGAAGCTACAAGCATTTTATGACTTAGATTTCGCCGGATGTAAACAGCGCCATTGGGAAATTGGGGAAGCATTTTATCACACCGATCTTGGTGTGGTCAGATGCTTTGAGGGCAGAGGAGAGATCTAGGGTCTAATAGACCCCAATTTTTTCAAAAAAGAGTACCTGTCACTACCTATTGCTATCATAGGGGATATTTACATTCCCCGAGATAACAATAAAAATGATTAAAAAAAATATATATATGAAAGGAACAGTTTAAAAATAAGATAAAAAAGCAAAAAAAAAAAAAAAAAAAAAAGCACCCCTGTCGCCCCCTGCTCTCGCGCTGAGGCGAACGCAAGCGGCGGTCTGTCGTCAAACGTAAACAGCAATTGCACCATGCATGTGAGGTATCACCGCGAAGGTCAGATCGAGGGCAGTAATTTTTTCAGTAGACCTCCTCTGTAAATCTAAAGTGGTAACCTGTAAAGGCTTTTAAAGGCTTTTAAAAATGTATTTATTTTGTTGCCACTGCACGTTTGTGCGCAATTGTAAAGCATGTCATGTTTGGTATCCATGTACTCTCCCTAAGATCATCTTTTTTATTTTATCAAACATTTGGGCAATATAGTGTGTTTTAGTGCATTAAAATTTAAAAAAGTGTGTTTTTTCCCCAAAAAATGCGTTTGAAAAATCGCTGCGCAAATACTGTGTGAAAAAAAAAAATGAAACACCCACCATTTTAATCTGTAGGGCATTTGCTTTAAAAAAATATATAATGTTTGGGGGTTCAAAGTAATTTTCTTGCAAAAAAAAAAAAACTTTTTCATGTAAACAATAAGTGTCAGAAAGGGCTTTGTCTTCAAGTGGTTAGAAGAGTGGGTGATGTGTGACATAAGCTTCTAAATGTTGTGCATAAAATGCCAGGACAGTTCAAAACCCCCCAAATGACCCCATTTTGGAAAGTAGACACCCCAAGCTATTTGCTGAGAGGCATGTCGAGTCCAGGGAATATTTTATATTGCGACACAAGTTGCGGGAAAGAGACAATTTTTTTTTTTTTTTGCACAAAATTGTCACTAAATGATATATTGCTCAAACATGCCATGGGAATATGTGAAATTACACCCCAAAATACATTCTGCTGCTTCTCCTGAGTACGGGGATACCACATGTGTGAGACTTTTTGGGAGCCTAGCCGCGCACGGGACCCCGAAAACCAAGCACCGCCTTCAGGCTTTCTGAGGGCGTGAATTTTTTTGATTAAAAATAAGATAAAAAAGCAAAAAAAAAAAAAAAAAAAAAAAGCACCCCTGTCGCCCCCTGCTCTCGCGCTGAGGCGAACGCAAGCGGCGGTCTGTCGTCAAACGTAAACAGCAATTGCACCATGCATGTAAGGTATCACCGCGAAGGTCAGATCGAGGGCAGTAATTTTTTCAGTAGACCTCCTCTGTAAATCTAAAGTGGTAACCTGTAAAGGCTTTTAAAGGCTTTTAAAAATGTATTTATTTTGTTGCCACTGCACGTTTGTGCGCAATTGTAAAGCATGTCATGTTTGGTATCCATGTACTCTCCCTAAGATCATCTTTTTTATTTTATCAAACATTTGGGCAATATAGTGTGTTTTAGTGCATTAAAATTTAAAAAAGTGTGTTTTTTCCCCAAAAAATGCGTTTGAAAAATCGCTGCGCAAATACTGTGTGAAAAAAAAAATGAAACACCCACCATTTTAATCTGTAGGGCATTTGCTTTAAAAAAATATATAATGTTTGGGGGTTCAAAGTAATTTTCTTGCAAAAAAAAAAAAACTTTTTCATGTAAACAATAAGTGTCAGAAAGGGCTTTGTCTTCAAGTGGTTAGAAGAGTGGGTGATGTGTGACATAAGCTTCTAAATGTTGTGCATAAAATGCCAGGACAGTTCAAAGCCCCCCAAATGACCCCATTTTGGAAAGTAGACACCCCAAGCTATTTGCTGAGAGGCATGTCGAGTCCAGGGAATATTTTATATTGCGACACAAGTTGCGGGAAAGAGACAATTTTTTTTTTTTTTTTGCACAAAATTGTCACTAAATGATATATTGCTCAAACATGCCATGGGAATATGTGAAATTACACCCCAAAATACATTCTGCTGCTTCTCCTGAGTACGGGGATACCACATGTGTGAGACTTTTTGGGAGCCTAGCCGCGCACGGGACCCCGAAGACCAAGCACCGCCTTCAGGCTTTCTGAGGGCGTGAATTTTTGATTTCACTCTTCACTGCCTATCACAGTTTCGGAGGCCATGGAATGCCCAGGTGGCACAAAACCCCCCCCAAATGACCCCATTTTGGAAAGTAGACACCCCAAGCTATTTGCTGAGAGGTATAGTGAGTATTTTGCAGACCTCACTTTTTGTCACAAAGTTTTGAAAATTGAAAAAAGAAAAAAAAAAATGTTTTTTCTTGTCTTTCTTAATTTTCAAAAACAAATGAGAGCTGCAAAATACTCACCATGCCTCTCAGCAAATAGCTTGGGGTGTCTACTTTCCAAAATGGGGGGGGGTTTGTGCCACCTGGGCATTCCATGGCCTCCGAAACTGTGATGGCAGTGAAGAGTGGAATCAAAAATTTTCACCCTTAGAAATCCTGAAGGCGGTGATTGGTTTTCGGGGTCCCGTGCACGGCTAGGCTCCCAAAAAGTCCCACACATGTGGTATCCCCATACTCAGGAGAAGCAGCAGAATGTATTTTGGGGTGCAATTCCACATAGGCCCATGGCCTGTGTGAGCAATATACCATTTAGTGACAACTTTTTGTAAATATTTTTTTTTTTTTGTCATTATTCAATCACTTGGGACAAAAAAAAAAAATATTCAATGGGTTCAACATGCCTCTCAGCAATTTCCTTGGGGTATCTACTTTCCAAAATGGGGTCATTTGGGGGGGGGTTGTACTGCCCTGCAATTTTAGCACCTCAAGAAATGACATAGGCAGTCATAAACTAAAAGCTGTGTAAATTACAGAAAATGTACCCTTGTTTGTAGACGCTATAACTTTTGCGCAAACCAATAAATATACGCTTATTGACAATTTTTTTACCAAAGACATGTGGCCGAATACATTTTGGCCTAAATATATGACTAAAATTGAGTTTATTGGATTTTTTTTATAACAAAAAGTAGAAAATATCATTTTTTTTCCAAATTTTCGGTCTTTTTCCGTTTATAGCGCAAAAAATAAAAACCGCAGAGGTGATCAAATACCATCAAAAGAAAGCTCTATTTGTGGGAAGAAAAGGACGCAAATTTCGTTTGGGTACAGCATTGCATGACCGCGCAATTAGCAGTTAAAACGACGCAGTGCCAAATTGGAAAAAGACCTCTGGTCCTTAGGCAGCATAATGGTCCGGGGCTCAAGTGGTTAAATTGTTTTAGTAGAATTTTCTGGCAACTCAGTTAGCTTTTACATCAAAATCCATGGTCTGCAAAGAACTTACAAAGCATCAAGAGATTCTCATGGCTGGAAGGTATCAGTCAGGATAAGTTACAAAACTTTTCCAAGGCATTACCTATATCATGTGACTCAGTGAAGATGGAAATAAACACGTGGAGTGGTGAAACTATGGCGCAACAGTGACATTAAAAAGTCCAGGTGGACATTCTTCCAAAAAAAAAAAAAACAAGAAGAAAGCTGGTCAGGGAGGCTGCCAGAAGTCCTACAGCAACATTAAAGGACCTCCTGGAATTTCTTGAAAGTCCTGGTAGTACATGTGACAACAATCTCCTGTATTATTTAAATGAGCTGTAGAAGAAAAACACCCAAGCCTGGTACATTTTGCAAAAACCTACATCAAATCTGCCAAAAGCATGTGGTAAAATGTGTTATTGCCTGATGAGCCCAAGATTGAACGTTAAAAATATATTTAACACAACACCAACACCGAACATCACCAACAAAATCACCATACCCACAGTCAAGCATGGTAAGTTTTATTTTTCCCCCTTTAAATATTTCAGTTTGGTTTTCATTGAATTGCACAGAGAATAGGTCACATTATAGGTGGGGAAAAAATCAGAAGTGATTTATCTTGCTCAAACTTTTTTACATTTCAAAAACCTGATATTTTTACAGTGGTGTGTAGAGGTTTCTTTCCTTTGTAATTTGGCTTAATCAATAGGGGGATTTATTTGAGAAGAACAAGGAGAAACTGCCCTAACTCTACTCCCTAAAGTGGCTTATCCCCATCCAAAAAACAAACTGGGATATTTGTTTTACATAGAGTATACCTTATGCCTCGCTTTAGTGGGGCAGAGAAAAAACACCTCATTGTCCAAACTGTGAATGAGAGTCGGGAGATCTCATCCATATGCTATGGCCCCATTTTCATCCACAGCAACAGTATCTCTCAGTATTGTAGGTAGATATTCCCTTTGCTCTCAAAATCTGATCACTAGGCTCACCCTGGATGAAGAACAATATCCACCTGAAATTCTAATACCAGCAGTTAGTTTCTGCTTTTAGCATGTATGGGGATCAAGATTATTTGTCTCCATACCACCCCAACACTTCTCTTAGAAAAAGCATGTTAACATTACAAAAAACATCCAGTACTCATCTGTACTATGTAATGACAATTAGTCCATTGATAAACACAATGATAATTTGTGGTTGGCAATGGATGGCTGCCAGGCATGCAGCAGCAGGTGCTGCAAAGCACCAGCAGGTAGTATGAAGAGAAATAGCCAGCAGTGTCTCTAGCCACACTGTGAAGATGACAGCTGTAAGAATCCTTTTGTGATTTTTGAAGGTGGCGAGCATAACGCATTTTAAGGGACTCTACCCTCTTTTTTTAAATGCATGGGGAAAGCCTGAAGCAAATGGTTTAAATAGCAAGTGGGGCGGGCAAGGGGGAGGAGAAGAGAAGGGGAAGGGAAGGCACAGAGACAGAGCTGTTGCTTGCCTGGAGGCTATCCATTGCCTCTGTGTGCCTTCAGCTGATTTTCTCTGGTGTCTCAACCTGCTGTTATACTATCCACTGGCGGATTGTTGATTTTTATAAATGTATGCTGCTTTCAATAAAGGTGTTTTTTGCTTGGTATTAACCTCAGCACCCTGCTTTTTGTTATTTCTCGTAAACCTTACATTGCCTAGAAGGAAGCTTATTTATCAACAAAGAGAATGCCTTCATAAATTTTGAAATAATGGCGAAACTAGCGATACCTACTCTAGCCCCACCGCCGCTGTTATTAAACCGTGTAGTGTGAAAAACTCTCAGTACATGATCAAACATTCTGCAAACTTCATAATCATTTATGAAATAAAAACACAAATATTTAAGTTCACGGAATCTGTTTATTTGTGACTCAGACGTACAATCATTGGAATGTTAATGGTATAACTATACCTTCTAGAGCATGTGTCAGCACTTACCCTTGGTACTGGGTATGATAATAATACTATAATACTGTCACTTTATGTTATGTTTCTGTAAACTATTCTATAATTCAGCATACCTTACCGCATCCTTTGTATCTGGGGAATATCCTGGTATGTGATACACACATGGAGCTAGCGGTGTCAACCATGTTTAACGGTAGCCTAAATTTTTTATTGGGTATGGGGGAAGGGTGTTTTGCAGGGGTTATGTTAGTATTACAAAGCTTTGTAAAATCTTCAATAAACATTACTCGATTAAAAAAAATTGTGGTGACTCGCGTCAAAATAATGCTAGAATGATTGTTAGAATTCTACAGGCAGAAAATGAATAATACCAAGTAAAGTAAGAGTTTATTTTACAATGAGGGCTTGGAAGGAGATGTAATTTAAGACTCTACAATTATCGAAGGAACATTACTGAAGATAATGAAGTACAGCCAGAAGTACCAGTTAGAAAAGCTGCAGCGTATCATGATTGTTTTGTGCTAGGTAACACATTACAATCAAATTCAGAACCTACTATGCAGAAACACAGAGCCTATAAAAAAAAGAAAACGAGAAAATGAAAATTGTATGGAGAGTCTATACTCTCAAACTGGAAAATGGAGAGTTCACGTCTTATATTCATTTAAGTTCATTCACAGATAAAGGCTCAGCATCACATGTTGCTTAGGGCAATCTGTATGCAAATGCAGCTTGCCTAAGAATGCCCACTACTCCAGACTGACATCCACCCATAAAGGCATTTTTGATATGTGCATAACTCCTCCCAAAAGCCAGTCTAATGCTTGCATCAAAGGTTGGCCTTCCCGATTTGCATGCATGGCATGTATTGTAATAAAGATAGAATAGTTTTAAAGCGGTTGTAAAGCTTCTTTTTTTCTGAAAATAATAAACATGTTGTACTTTCCTGCTCTGTGCAGCCCCAACCCTCCACTTCTGGGGTGCCCTGGTTGTGATTTTGGCTTGTTCTATTCTCTGAGTGCCCCCCTAGCAAGGAAACAAAATTGCTGGATAGCCACATTACAAATATTCACCCTTTATTGTGTAAAAACGGAATCCAAAAACATTCACGGATATGTACTTATCTGTGGATGTTTTTGGATTCTGTTTTCACACAGTAAAAGGTGAATATTTGGAGTGCGGCTATACAGTGTTTTTATTTCCTAGTTTCTGTTGCAAATAGCGCCAGCACCCACTTCGTTGTGGAGACAGTTGATCCTAGGAGGGGTGTTTATCTTGGAACGGTGAACTCTCATTGCCTCCCTAGCAAACCGTTCATGCGGGCTCAATCCCAAGCCAGACTACATGTGTTTAGACACACACGGGGTGGGTTGGCTCAGCCCCACTCCCCATGCCCTCACTACAGGATTTGGCTGACAGCAGCAGGAGCCGATGGCTCCCACTACTGCTGAGCTGCAGGGAGGGGAGTAGCGCTGCAGCAGACAGGCAGAGCGCTGGTTCGAGATTAGACTCAGGTAAGTGTTCGGTGGGGGGAAGCAGCTTTTGAAAGGTTTTCTTACCTTAATGCATTAAGGTAAAAAAACTGTTGCCTTTATAACCATTTTAAAGCCACAGATTAGTTATTATTTAAATCAGTACAAGGGACAATACTTATTTTAATGTGAAGTGTCCTTTGTTCTGCTGGCAGGTCTCTTCGTTGAAATCTGAGGTCCCCCTATACACCCACAGCTGTAATCTACTGGTGCTGCGGCGGTTATTATAGCCGCTGGACCAGTTACAGGCATTTATCACGTAGCCTGTCTTTTGCACCCCCACCCATTCCATTCATAGAAGCTGTATTATAGCTTCTATCAATAAAAAGTGTTCTATGGGTGGAGGGCTGGTGGATGAATGAAAGGTCCACCTCCTCCTTTCATAGGTCACTTTTCATTGATAGAAACTATAGTATAGCATGGAGGAGGAGGGATAAAAGGGCATTAATAGTTCACTAGTGCCTATGACAGGTCCAGCAAATTGTGGTAACCCCTGCAGGGGTATGGGGGTGCAAGGGATTTTAGATTTCAACTAAGAGACAAATCAAAAGCAACAGGGAAATTTTGTATTAAATGTAAGTACTGTCCCTTGTGCTGATTTAAAAAATAAAAAAATGAACATAGGCATTGATTAAAAATGTCATTAGCATACTTATTTGGTAGAAAAGAAGAACAAGAGAATGCAAAATTGAAACCTCATCTTTAACCCCATCCCTCCAGGCCTGTTGTAAAATGATGGCTGAGAGGCCTGCCTGGCCTATTGTAATATGACATTCTCCCAGAATTGCACCCCATGGGCTGAACACTGGACACAGCCATTGACAGATCACTGTACCATCCCACTGCCAGTACCATGTGATCGCTGTGGGCAATCACAGCAGATCACATAACAATTGCACACAATGAATGGCTTTGATTCACGCCATTCATTGCGTACTATTGTGATGAGCTCTGTAATTGGTCACAGTGATCACATGGTACACACTGAGCCAATCACAGCCCATCTGTACCATGTGATTAACTGTGACCAATCTCAGATAACCACAATAGTAAACAATGAATGAATAGTTTTCATTCAGGAAAAAATGGTTGCTTATAACTGTAAAATTCACAGTTATAAACAATCATAGCGTGTAAAAAATATCCTGATCACCTCCTGAGAGTAGTACAGTGTTATTATGGTAACACTGTAATGCTCTGGTCACTGTATGTAAAAAAAATTGTAAAAAAATATTGAAAAAATTGAAAAAAAAATGTTTTCTTTTTACACCAGTCAGTGTCCCTGATCACCGCTACACCAGTTATATGATGACACTGTATTTTTGTTTACAAAAGTTTTTATTTGGAAGCTTAGGTAATATACATACGGTATAGTTAACATTATTGTATTATGTTGGTACAGAGGTAAAAGGGATATAGAAAATACAAAACATAAGTTATATAACTTTGAGTTACAAAAGCTGTGATAGTGATAGAAATATTTTTATATGCTTATATTATAAGGCAAAACATTATGTTAGCAATAAGAAATAGGTAGTTATGGTACTAGTATATTAACCAATTTAGGTTGGTTTCCAATAGGCCCATTTCTTCTGGTGAATATGAATAGTGTCATTAAGGGTATGATAAATCCACTCAGAGAGTTTGAGGAGCTCCATTCTATTAATTACTTGTTGCCATGACAGATTTGAGGATTTCCAGTTAAATGCTGTCATCCAGTGGATTGAACTACATAGGGAGTGGAATAGTCTCATACATGGGAGAGGAATGTCAGGAATACCAGCGTATAGCAAGCAAATCTGAGGAGAAGGAGTAATCTTTTGATTAGAAAGTTGTTCTATTAAATTGATTGCCTTAAGCCATATGTGGTTAATATGTTTGCAGCTCCAAAAAATGTGTAAGAGGGAGCCAGATTCCGGACATCCTCTGAAACAATTAGGAGAGATGGAAGGGTAGAAGGTATGGAGTTTTGAAGGGGTGAGGTACCATCTAGAGAAAATTTTAATGGGGGTCTCTCTGAAGGAGATAGCTTTGTTACTTTTACGGAGGTTTTCTGACATGGAGCTCCACTCCTCAATAGTAAGCGAGACATTCACATCTGCCTCCCATTGGAGCATCTGTGTAGATTTATCGGGAACACCAACACCATTGATATAACTATACATCCTAGATATGAGGCCTCTGTCTCTAGAGGATAAAATACATATATGTTCAAATGTAGTGTATGACGGATGAGTATTGAGTGCAAAATATTTAGCGTAGAAGGTTCTAATTTGATGGTAACGCTGGAGTTCATTTGTATCTAAATTATGTGTGGCTTGTAGATCTGAAAATGGGATAAATTCCCATTTTTGTTGAAGGGATCTCAAGGTAGTCAGGTTTTTGTCAATCCAAATGGAAAAATCTTGTACGTTGTTATAGGCATATTCAAATCTATGGTCTCCTATGAAGGAAGCCAGGGGGGGAATGTCTGATGAGAGTTTGTATATGTCTTTATATTTAGACCATAATTGGTAAAATTGAGCTATAATGAAGTTGTGTTTCATAAGTTTGTTGTAAGTGGTAGTGTTGGACCAGAGGATACCCTGCAGATGGAGTGGGAGAATTGAGATGGATTCAAACATTTTCCATGGGGAGTTAATTGAGGGAGTGTACCACTGGGTGAGTTGTGTGAGTCTTGAAGCCAAATAGTAGAGCCATATATTTGGGAGGCCTAGGCCGCCTGAAGATTGTGGCCTGTGCATGAGGGCGTAGCTGCATCTTGGTTTTCTCTCGGCCCATATAAATTTGTTTATTTCTCTCTGAAGAGAGGTCAATTTGGATTTAGGAACATTAATAGGTAGGGCGCGAAAAAAGTATAATAGTTTTGGGAGGATTGTCATTTTAATAGCACATATTCTACCTAAGAAGGAGATATGAAATGAGGACCATGACTTTAAAAGAGATATGATATGTGAGAATAATGGGATATAATTGGATTTATATAAAAGAGTGTGTGTGGAGGTTATTGTGACGCCTAAGTATTTGAATGATTTAGGACACCATATAAATGGGAAATTTTGTGATAGTAAGGATTGGGTGTTATGAGGGTAATTAATTGGAATAGCAGAACATTTATTAGTGTTAATTTTGAGGCCTGAAATATTTTGAAAAGATTTCAGTGTACTTAAAAGGGATGGGATAGAAGTGAGGGGGTTTGTGATGAAAAGGAGAGCATCATCAGCATATAGGCTGAGTTTAAATTCTTTGTCCCCTTTTGTATATCCTTTTATGTCAATATTATTCCTAATCTTTTGAGCTAAGGGTTCAATTGCTAAAGAAAATAGTAATGGTGACAGCGGGCAGCCCTGTCTGGTGCCTCTACTAAGAGAGAAAAAGTCCGAGTTGTGTCCAGGGATTTTAATTCTAGTTTGGGGGTTATGATAAAGAGCGTTAAAACCCTGTAAAAATTTATCTGAGATTCCATATTTAGGAAGTAAGTGGTTTAGATATGACCAGCTAACGCTATCGAACGCTTTATGGATGTCTAAGCTGAGTAGGCATAGTTGTTGGGAGGTTAAGTTGGCATCTTGGATAATATTAGTGACTAATCTGACATTATCTACTATCTGTCGGCCTGGAATGAAGCCGGTTTGGTCTACATGGATTAAATTTGTAATTACTGCAGCTAGTCTATCTGATAGTAACCTACCAAAAATTTTTTGATCATTGTTAAGGACAGATATAGGTCGGTAATTTTGAGGAAGGGAGTGATCTTTTAGTGGTTTGGGGATAAGGGAAAGATTAGCTAAGAGCATTTCATCTGGAAAATGACTACCGTTAAGAATGTGATTGAAAAGTTTGGTTAAGTGTGGGGTTAAAAGAGGGGCATATTTTTTATAGTATGATGTAGAGAAACCGTCTGGGCCAGGGGCCGTAGATGTTTTGAGAGATTTGATAATTTTTGTAATTTCTGTATGCGTGCAAGGAGCATTAAGGGATTCTATTTGGGTGGCATTTAGAGTAGGTAGTTGAATATCATCTAACCATGATTTAGAGAGTTGGTCAGGAGGGATTTGAGGGCTACAAAGTAGGTCTTTATAAAATGAGGAGAAGATCTCAAGAACGCCTTGAGGGTGAGTGATCATGTTCCCAGCTCGATCTCTAAGTTTATATGTATGAGATGGTTTATGATCATGGTTAAGTTTTTTAGCAAACATAGCTGATGGGGAATTGCTGTGTAGTAAAAATTTAGCTTTTAGGAATCTCAAGGATTTTTCCGTGTTCGCTGATAATATAAGGTCCAGGGCATTACGTTTGTCTTGGATTTGTTTGGTGATCTCTTGGGAGGGATCGTGTTGTAGTTTATGATAAAGTAGATTTAAGTCTTTGGTGAGATTTTTAATGTTTGTGAGTTTTTCTTTATTTCTTTTAGCAGCTATGCTAATTAGATGCCCACGAAGGACTGCTTTATGTGCTATCCATATAGTAGAGGGAGAGATATCATCTATAGCGTTTTCGGTGAAGTAGTTTTCAATATGTGATGATATGGTTTGAGATATTGAGGGATCTGTTAGAAGTGAGTTATTTAGTCTCCAATTGTAAGGGGAAGGGGAGAGTCCTATGTGGGACGTTTCGAAGTAAGTAATATCATGGTCAGACCAGGGGCAAGGATGGATCTGCGCGTCCGAGGAGTTAGCTAGCATAATAGGAGTACAAAAAATATAGTCAAGCCTAGCGTGTACATCATGGGGGTATGAGTAATGAGTATAGCCTCTGATTCCTACATTGTGAGATCTCCATGTGTCAATAAGTTGAAAATTATTTAGAAAGCGGTTCGTGGATTTAGAGAAGGCTTTTGATGAAGAGGAAGTTTTACTTCTATCAAGTGTTGCGTGTGCTGTCATGTTAAAGTCTCCTCCTACAATAATATGAGGTGAGCTGTATTGGTCAAGTTTGTCGAAGAAATTTGTGAAAAAGGTAGATTGAGATTCGTTGGGGGCATAAATTGAGGCTATTGTTATAGCTTTATTGTTAATAAATCCCTTGATGATAATATATCTACTGTCAGCATCTTTGAAAATATTTTGTATATCCATAATAATGGTGTTGCGTATAAAAATAGCCACACCACGGGTTTTATTATGAAATGTAGTATAATAAAATTGGTTGAATGACTTATCAAAATAATTGGGATGGTTGGAGGAAGCAAAATGTGTTTCCTGCATGAGGATAATATCTGCTCCTAGCCTTTTATAGTGTTGAAAAGCTTTTTTACGTTTATGAGGTGAGTTGAAACCTTGGACATTATGTGAGATAACTCTAAATACCATTATATAAAGATAAGGTAATAAGTTTATGAATAAAATCAAACATATATGCAGAGTATGCTATAGGTAAGAATATATGTTTTGTAAAATAAGTATAATTGGTGATAATATTTACTGAGGTGAGGTAGGGGTTATATAAAAAGTAAATATGGAGCTTAATTAGTTGTATGTAGTACCATGTGATTAACATACCATATTGAGTGAATTTAAACCAAGATATATACCATAGTATCTGTGGGATATCAAGAAAACTTCCATTTTTAAAGTATAACGTACCATTTGCCCGAAGGGCGACCAACAAGTGTAAAACAGTTATGTAAAGTAGTACCAAAGGGACAAGAAACGTCTTGTCACTAACAAGTAAGTTAACTTCGAGAGGACAAAAAAGTCCTAGTCCTACCAGCGCGGTCGGGTGCGACAACCCCACAGTTGGGAGCGTCGCAGTCAACGGCAACAGCAGGATGGGGGACAATCCAGCGGTGGCGGATGTCACAGGTCTAAGGTAAGCATATTAAAAGGTTTCAAAAAGAAAATTAGTGAAACCATGCATAAAGTAACCAGGGGGGAGGATTTAACAAGTTGGTGGGAAAGGGGAGGGGGGGTGGGAAGGGGGGAGGTAGAGGTAAGGAAGGAGAGGGTAGGAGGGTCATCAGGGAATGGAATATGGAGGGAGTATTACCATCTCTCATTGCGTTATAATGGCAGTATAGTAGCCATAGAGTTGTAGTTCTATTGCAAAGAGATTGTTATAGACACACAAAAAAAAAAAAAAAAAAAAAAAAAAAAAGGGGGGGGGGGTGGGGGGGTTTGGTATGAGAGAGACTCTATCTTCTTTCTTCATCCCTCTTCTTCCTTTTCAGCTCTTAGTAAAGAAACAATGTCCATGTCCTGGTCATGCGGTTAGTCGGCGTTGTCTCGCAGAGGTTGACGCCATCTTCTTTGACTGTTTGTGTTACGCCTGGAGGAGGGGGTGGACCATATTGGAGAAGATCTTGGGGTTACAGGAAAACGGTTGGGTGGTTCAGGTTCAAGCAGGCCCAGTTTCACAAGTAGTTCTTTGCCTTCAATTATGTTGTATACTGTGTATGTGGATCCATTGTAGGGGATAGTGAGTTTAAATGGGAAGCCCCATCTGTATTTTATTCTTGCTGCTTGTAGGATGTTGGTGACTTCTTTCATCCTGCGTCTTCTATCCAATGTGGCAGGGGAGATGTCTGGATATATTTGCAGCTTTTTGCCTTCCAGGGAGATGTTGGGGGAGTTTCTTGCTGCGCGCATGATGTCCTCTTTAACCAGAAAATCTTTCATGCACATGATAATATCCCTGGGTGGTTTATCAGGGGTAGGTTTAGGACGTAGAGCCCTGTGGATTCTGTCACAAGTGAATGCAGATGGAGGCCTATCTGGTAAGAGATTATGAAAGATTTTGGAAACCGTTGGCATGAGGTCAGTAACTGTCTCTGGGACGCCACGCAGTCTGATGTTATGACGTCTGTTTCGATTATCGAGATCTTCAACTTGAGCCTGCATGAATGCAAAGCTGTCAGCAAGTGTCTCATAATCTTTCCTTAGGTCGTTATGGGCTAGTGAAAGTTCATCATGTTTAGTTTCCAATATGTCTGTGCGATTGCCAATGCTGGCTATCTCTTGTGATAAGGCCGTGGTGGACTTATGAACTTCACTTTCGATTTTATCCACTAGTTTCTCAAAAATGGTGGTTAGACTATTATCTAAATCTGCTTTAGAGAGGGGAGAAGGGTACTCACTGATCCCTGCGTTAGTTGTGAGGACGGATGGCATGGATGCAGATTTCCTAGAGGCAGTCTGTGTGCTGGCGCCGGCGCCATCTTGGGTCATCTTTCTGCTCCTTCTGTCTGCAGCGTCCAGCAAAAAGTGAGTTAAGTTGTGCTGGGAGCGTTTTGAGAGACCGGAATCTCTTCCAGGCATGGACCGGGTGGTTCTCTAGGCGGTGAGGGTACTTTCGCCGGGATGTGAGCGGTATGGCCCTGGTTGTTGTGCCTGTGATGTCCGGGACCGACGGAGCTGTGGTTACTCACGTCCTTCCCGCATCGCACCGCGCATGCGCCCCCCATGATGACACTGTATTACTGCACTGGTGACAGTATGTAAACATTTTTTTTTATTTCTTAATTTTCCCCAAAAAATGTGACAAAGAATTACAACTTCAAAAAACTCACCATGCTTCCTATGTAATACCTTGGACTGTCTACTTTCCAAAAAGGAGACATTTTAGGGATATTTGTACTTTCCTGGCATTTTCGGGTCTCAAGAAATGAGATAGGCCATTGGTACATCAGGATTGGTTGATTTTTAGATATATATACCATAGTTTGTGAACTTTATAACTTTCCTACAGACTAAATAATATACACTGATTTGGGTTATTATCACCAAAGAAATGTAGCAGTATGAATTGTGGCCTAAATTTATCAAGAAAGATTATTTATTTGCAAAATGTTATAACAGAAACAAAGAAAACGTAGCCGTGATTCAATGCCACCGAAAGAAAGCTCTATTTTTGTGCAAAAAATTATAAAAATTTCATATGAGTACAGTGTTACATGACCGCGCAATTGTCATTCAAAGTGTAACGCTGAAAGCTGAATATTGGCCTGGGCAGGAAGCGATAAAAATGTCCAGTATTTAAATGGTTAAGGTGAAGAGATTAAGCTGGATGTGGCTTGTGGTAAGAATGGATGAACGTAGAACAACAAAGAAAATCTTTTTGCAAGAGCTCAGAGGCAAAGAACACAGGGAATATTTAGATGGATAAATGATATAGAGGAAGATCTGAAAAGCACAAACATGAAAAGATGGAGTTAAAAAGCAGCCAATAGATAAAAGTAAAGTAGTGCTAGGTTATGCTATATTGCAAAGTACAATATATATACAGCCTATACTGCATGAAGGTATTTTTCTAAAAGAAATGAAAATAGAAGTGTGCTCTAACAATTCCCTGACCTCTATCCTATTATGCCCTATACACACGAGCGGAATGTCTGACAGAAAAGGTCCGACGGAAGTTTTTCATCATATATTCCGATCGTGTGTATGCCCCATCGGACTTTTTACGTCGAAAATTCTGACGGACCTAGAAAGAAAACATGCTCTAATTTTTCCGACGGAACCAATTCCTATTGGGAAAACCGCTCATCTATATGCTGTTCCGACTTACCAAAAATGACGCATGCTGTGAAGCAAGTACGAGACGGAAGATATTGGCTACTGGCTATTGAACTTCCTTTTTCTCGTCCTGTCCTACATGTTGTACATCACCATGTTCTGGACAGTCAGAATGTGGTGTGACCGTGTGTATGCAAGACAGCCTGAGCGGAATTCCATCGGAACTTCGTCGGAAAAACCTTCAGAGTTTATTCCGATGGGAAAACCGGTCGTGTGTACAGGGCATTACTATCGCAGCCTAACCCGGACCCTTAAAGTGGAACTTAAGTCAGAAAATTAAGTCCTGATAGATCACTTCAGGCTGGCTCCTCTTGCAGGTATAGCTATGAAAAACATTAAAAGCAAGTGTCTATACTGATTAAAATCCAGTAATACACAGTCTCACCCTTCTCTGCACATGCTCAGTTGCTCTCTATTTTTAATAACTGTGCCAAAATTGTAGGGGCAGATCTGCTGACAGCTTAAAGATTTACTGCTGCTTGGAGACCCTGGGCTTCAGCAAAAATGGCATCCTCCAGCAAGAAGAAACAGGAGCAATGCTGGTGGCAATTTACAGCACACACTCATTTTGGTAGCATAGTTTTTAATGTGGAATGTATGGTCCTTGCTAAAGAACATTATTTTCAAGCTGTTTTGAGCAAAGTTCCACGTTAAGCTCACCCTTTTATCAAGCCCTTTATATAAATTCTTAACCATAAAGCATAACCTGATAGTAAACCTCCTGTCCCCACTTAGTGGGGAAGGATTTGGAGTAGTCTGTTTTTACTGTTGTCTGGAACACCGTTAGAGAACAATAGTTTCATCAGGCAGAAAATGAGAAAACATCTACAGCTGCACCATAGATTAAAATGAAAAAGTTTTTTTTTGTTTTGTTTTGTTTTTTTTTTGTTTTTTTTAGAGTAGGGGAAGGTTTTAACTTCTTTTAGTTTATTTTCTTTCTCTTTCCCTTATGTGGATTTTCCTTTACATCTTATCAGGTGAAATTGCTGTTAAGTTGACAGTAAGTGAAGCGAGATCTAGTTATTGGAGTCCCAGATAGCAACTAAAAACTCAACATTCCTTTCACACTCTAGGCAAAACTATACTATTCTATAAATTTTGGGTGTCAAAAGTATCCATGCTAAATGTGCAACTCAATATGTAAAAACCAAACAGATCTAATGTGAAAAAACACTTTTTGCTTTCCTGGCATCATTTTCAGTAATGCAGTTGAATGACACTGCCGGTAGTCATTGTCTGTAGCTTTAGATGGAGTATAGTATAGAGGAGGGGTTTCCAAACTTTGTAAACAAAGGACTAGTTTACTGTCTTTTAGATTTTGGGTGGGCTAAATTGTGGTCAGTGGGGGTAGAAAATGTCCCAGATTCAGTGGGAATAAACACAAAAATACATGGCGCCTGTGGTCAGTAGAAAGAGAACTAGTATTCCATCACTGGTATCAGCTGGCGAAATAGTGCCCCATCATGGGTATCAGGTAAAGGAATAGTGCCCCCTGTCTTCCTCCTCCCTCCCTCTGCTTGTACCTGCGCCCGCCCCTCCTGCTCCTGCTTCTCTCGTATCTGATCATAAATCCTCTTATCCGCTCTGTAGCATTAGAACATCTGTCCCTGTGTAATGAAAATACTCATCCGATCTGTACCTATATAAATGGCTCCTGGCGCCCAGCTGATTGTCGGCGTGCTCTGTCTCCTCTCTCCCCCTCCTGCACCGGCTGACATCAGCAGGGTGGCTCGACCCTGCCCACTGCAGCTCTAAGCTGGAGAAACATGGAAGCTGACATGTCAGCTGAGCGCCCGGAGCGCATCTTATATAGGTACAGATCAGCAGTTTTTTTACATTACACAGACACAGGGACAAATGTTATTATGATACAGAGGGGATAAGACTATTTTAGTACAGTTAGTTAACAAACACTTTAAGGAGGTGAAGTTCTGCTGACTTTCGTAATCATGAGCAAGCAAAAATACTGTTATTTTGTTTTGTTTTGTTTTTTCTTGCTCGTGATTGCAAATTCTTTGCAAAGTGAATTTTCACCAAATTCAGTAACTAAGGGAAATTCTCTTTCAAAGTAAACAGCCTATTTGCCTTTAGTAAATCGACCCCAATACTTTTCCATACACATTGGTGAACTGTACTAGTGCTTATTTTACCATGTACAGTAACTTTACATTTACAGTTTACTTAAGTTCTTTTTCAGTTCAACTTTCTGTCATTTCATATCCCTTGTTTGCCTTTTATTGCCTGCAGACATGATATAATATGTTTCTAAGCACTGGCTTAATCCAATGGTATTTCCATGCTGTGAACTTTATTTGATAAAATCACGTGCAAATGATGCTAAGTGATGCTAAGCTATGACTGTAAATGTGGATTTTACAAAGCCACTCTCTCCATCTACACCTGCTCTGCAATTAAACTGACGGCACACAGAATAAAGTGCACACCAGTACATTTTTTTTAACAGCAGCTTGCATCAGTTTTATGGTTATATACAAGCTGGCAGTAAAATCAGAGCAAACTGCTCATTCACTGTCACTATGGTAAATCAGCCTCACACAACAAACACTATTCATAAAACAAATTATTTACTGGCATTATTCTAAAGAAATGGGATGCTGATCGGTTCACGGTTACTGGCTTAAAGAAGAAGGCAGCAGGCAAAAAAGACTTAAAGTGGTAGTAAACCGCAAAATACCTGAAAATGAATGTCATAATGTGCTAGTATGCGATGCATACTAGCACATTATTGAAGGTTTACCTGTTTGCCACTGTTTGACTGGCACGCTGTTCATTGAAAGCACAGTGCGCATCCGCTGGTGATATCACCTGCGCTGCTAAAGTAAATATCTCCTAAATGGTGCATGTTTAGGAGATCTTTACTGTACCTACAGGTAAGCCTTATAATAGGCTCAGCAGTAGGTATAAATTAAAAAAAAAGCCTTTACTACCACTTTAACAAAAAAACATAAGCAACATAAATTAAATCACAGAGATGGGCAGATGTTAAAGAGATGCTCTTAGTACCATGGCTTACAATCATGGCTTACAATCTGAACTACATGCTTTTCAAGCAGGTATGAGTATAAGCTTTTTGAATCTGTCCTGATCTGATGAATAGGTGCTATTTAAACCCAAAAAAGCTGCATAGGTCTACTGAGATGCACTACAAAACAACTTACAAATGCCCTGCTAAGATACAACATTTAGATCTTTTTTTCCTTTAACTTTTGTACTGCACATGCTGTTGCCCTTTAAATAATAACTTCCCAAAGAAAAATCACCCCAAAAAATCCCAAAGAAATGTTAATATGCATATTTTAATATTTCCTTAAAGTGACCATCTGGTCTACTTCCTACTGCAGCTTCTTATTGGCTCACCACTATTATGGGTAGTGACAACAGTCAATAGAAAGTTGCAGGAGATGAATGATAAGAGCTAATTTTGAACACTATCAGAAAAGATGAAGCCCCGTTGGTGGGGTGAAACGCATTGGGACATGACTTTGGATGAAGCTGGCTGAGGCTTCTTTTGCCTTTTTCCTAATGGCTTTGTTGTGTGTCATGTTTGGGACTTTTCTCGGACTTCTGCCCAGCCAGCACACATTGCAAGAAACACCGGATGGATTTACAGGAGCTTGAGCAGAGACCTTACGTTTTATGGGATTATAGAAAAAGAGAAGATCAGAACCCCAGGGGTGCTAAAGAAGAATTTTTGGCAATAATATTAACTGTTTGTAATGTAGTGTTGCAGCCTGTTTAGTACCTTTGCTTTATTGTTAGGTTCACTGTAAAATATTACTATATTACTTATTATTATACTAAGTTCCCTGTAAAAAAAAAAAAAAGTTATGTAAAAAGTGAGGCGGTAATCCCTTCTAAGATATTATTAAAATAGAAGTATGGGGAGAATTTTTTTTTCAGACTCATGCTTACCTAGTTGGATGCAGCATCAGTCCAAGTGATTGCTCGGTTCTTAGTGCTTCCTAATGCAGAGAGCTGGTGACTGTCAGTCACCGCTGTCTGCTCTGTCCCTCTGTGCTCACTGGAGTGCTGGGCTGTGGCGGTCCTGTGCCGGTCCAAGCATGTGGGTGGATATGGTCGCGATCTTTCCTCAACCTGGACAGGCTTTGTGATGTTAGCCGACAGCGGGCTTCAGCACTGTCCATAGCATACGCCTACCCATAAGATAACCCCACCTCCACCATGGGGCACTCGATCCACAATGTTGACATCAGCAAACTGCTCACCCATATGACGCCATACGCGCTGTCTGCCATCTGCCCTGTACAGTGAAAACTGGGATTCATCTGTGAAGAGATCACCTCTCCAAAGTGCCAGAAGTGCCAGATGCCATTGAATGTGAGCATTTGCCCACTCAAGTCGGTTATGACGACGAACTGCAGTCAGGTCAAACCCCTGATGAGGACAATGAGCATGCAGATGAGCTTCCCTGAGACAGTTTCTGACAGTTTGTGCAGAAATTCTTTGGTTATGCAAACCGATTGTTGCAGCAGCTGTCCGGGTGGCTGGTCTCAGACGATCTTGGAGGTGAAGATGCTGAATGTGGAGGTCCTGGGCTGGTATGGTTACACATGGTCTGCAGTTGTGAGGCCAGTTAGATTTACTGCAGTGGTGATGTGTCCATAAAGGGTGCAGGAGCGCCGCCCCCTCTCTCCTGGCACCGCTCTATCACCATAGATAAATCCACGAATTGCATGAATCTATCGATGGTCGCCACTGACACCCCCCCCATTCAGGTGTCTGGCCCTTTTTCGGGGTGCCGGGCACCTGAATTACAGCAGAGGGGTGTTTTTTGGAAGCACCTGATTAGAGCCGTAGGTTCTAATAGGCGCCCAAAAAGGTGAACAACGCTGTCCACTCAGCTGTGTGTTAGCAAAGCGAAGGAATTTGCTTTACTAACACTGAACCCCCTTTCAGCCAATCAGATACTCGGGTCTGTTACCTGTCACCTGATTGGCTGAAACGTCGGACGTTGTGATTGGACGCCTGATAGAGAGGATGGAAGAAGACATCGAGGAGCGTGCAGGACACTGCCAATGACCCGCTGCGAGACAGGTAAGTGCCGGGTGATGCACACTGGCAGCATTTGATGGGGCACAGTAGCGGCAATTGATGGGCACACTGGCAGCATTTGATGGGGCACAGTAGCAGCAATTGATGGGCACAATGGCAGCAAATGATGGGTACAGTAGCTGCATTTGATGGCACAGTGGCTGCGCTTGATGGGCACAGTGGCTGCGTTTGATGGCACAGTGGCTACGTTTGATGGCACAGTGGCAGCGTTTGATGGGTACAGTGACAGCGTTTGATGGCACAGTGGCAGCGTTTGATTGCACAGTGGATGGGTTTGATGGGCACAGTGGCTGCGTTTGATGGGCACAGTGGCTGCGTTTGATGGGCACAGTGGCTGTGCTTGATGGGCAAAGTGGCTGCGTTTGATGGGGTTTCTTTTTCAGTTTGTTTGCGCCCCCCCAAAATTTTTGAGCACCAGCCGCCACTGATGTACTGCCAAATTCTCTGAAACGCCTTTGGAGATGGTTTATGGTAGAGAAATTAACATTCAATTCAAGGGCAATAGCTCTGGTGGACATTCCTGCAGTCAGCATGCCAATTGCACGCTCCCTCAAAACTTGCGACATTTGTGGAATTGTGCTGTGTGATAAAACTGCACATTTTAGAGTGGCCTTTTATTGGGGCCAGCCAAAGTGCAATAATCATGCTGTCTAATCAGCATCTTGATATGCCACACCTGTGAGGTGGATGGATTATCTCGGCAAAGAAGAAGTGCTCACTAACATATTTGGACAGACTAGTGAACAATATTTGAGAGAAATAGGCCTTTTGTGTACATAGAAAAAGTCATAGATCTTTAAGTTCAGCTCATGATAAATAGGGGCAAATACAAAAGTGTTGCACTTATAATTTTCCTCAGGGTATGTACCGGTATTTGCATCTCTTGCACCTTGTGGAAGGATGTACCCAAGCTGGTCACTTATATTACCTTTGTTGACCATATGGTGCTGGCAACAAATGGGAACTCAACTTATTATCAAGGTGCTGAACACTGGACCAAGAAATGTCAGGTCCATGATCAGGGCATTTATTGACCTGTCCCAGTTTCTCTAGTGATAAGTAAAGCATGCCTAGACTTTAGGATGTGTCAAGTGTAGGACCTCCCAAGCAAAGAACTATCAGATGTACCCAGATACTGGCATTTTTGGATCCCAAGTATAGCACTGCATGATCAGTGTTTTAGACAAAAGGGTTATTTACTAAAGGCAAATCCACTTTGCACTACAAGTGCAAACTACAACTGCAAAGTTCACTTGAAATTGCACTGAAAGTGCACTTGGAAATGCAGTCGCTGTAGATCCAAGGGGGATATGCAAGGGAAATAAAAAACAACATTTTAGCTTGCACATGATTGGATAATAAAATCAGCAGAGCTTCCCCTCATTTCAGATCTACCCCTCAGATTTACAGTGACTGCACTTCCAAGTGCACTTTCAGTGCAATTTCAAGTGCACTTTGCACTTGTAGTTTGCACTTATAGTGCAAAGTGCATTTGCCTTTCGTTAATAACCCCCAAAGTGTCCTATTCAACAATGATTTAGTATTTCCACTGCTGTTGTTGAAATACTTCCCCCTTGTACAAATTTACAAATTAAGTAAACATACAATTTGCATGTCTATCTGTATACAGTTGGCCTAGTTGTTCTATGCACATAATTACAAATTTGAAATTTGCTGCATGGGAATATGAAGTTCAACAGTTTGTGCTCCCAATTCCCATAAGTAATTTATTGTGGCAGTTGGCGAGGCACTGGCACCATTTCAAACATATCTGCAAATTGCTGTGAATCAAAGGTACGTTGAAAGATCTTCCTACTAGAAAGGGAAACCTACAGTGTATATTCAAAGCTTATCCAAGATCCTTTACAACCACAAATGTCTGTGGATCCGGGCAATGTTCCAGGTGACAGTGGTAGAAAGGCAGTAGCTAAAATTGGGCTATAAAGATGAAAAGCAATCCAGCACAAGCAGATATGGGAAGAGTTACATTTTGGTGGTACGGCCTGTCTTCTGTATCTTCACATGGAATAGCATTAAATTACAGATCAGTAAAGTCATGAAAATTGTTCAGCTAAGCATAGGGGGTTATTTACGAAAGGGAAATCCACTTTTCACTATAAGTGCACTACAAGTGCACTTGAGCAAGTGCACTTGAAAGTATACTGAAAGTGCACTTGGAAGTGCAGTCGCTGTAGATCTGAGGAGGACATGCAAGGAAAATAAAAAACAGCATTTTAGCTTGCACATGATTGGATGTTAAAATCAGCAGAGCTTCCACTCATTTCAGATCTACCCCTCAGATCTACAGCTACACGACTGCACTTCCAAGTGCACTTGTAGTGCAAAGTGGATTTGCCTTCAGTAAATAACCCCCATAGTCTGTTCTACACTGTGACATACATTTCTGAAACTCTGATAATTGTTTATTCTTGATCTCTTATGATGCTGTTGTTTAATAAAGGAGAACTGCACATGCAATTCTATAACAGGTTACTTGCCTGCAAATGCTTTTTATTTTTTAACACTACTTGGGAAAAAAATATGGTGGGGTTGATTTACTAAAGAAAAAAGACTGTTTACTTTGCAAGGAAAGATGCACTTTGCATGGGGATTTTTCCCAAAAGCTTAGTGAATAAAGTGAAGCACAGCTGACCTCTACTATTCAAACACGTTCAAGCAAAAATGTGTTCTTTTTCTTTTTCCCTTGCACATGATTGGATATCCTTTGCAAAGTGAATTTTTACCACATTCACTAAGCTGGGGATAATTCCACTAGGGATAATTCCCATTCCAGTTTCCCTTGCAAAGTGAAGAGCCTATTTGTCTTTAGTAAATCAACACTGATGCTTGGGTCCTATACAGAGAAACAAAGCCTACCTGTGACCATGTGGTCATGAACCCATCTATAAGTAGTAAAGACAATCAGAAACAAGATATACTGTATGCTAAATGACAAACCAAAAATTCTAACTTTTGTTTTGGAGGGAGTAGGGAACTGTCAAGGCTGAACTGCAGAGGCTATGGAACAAAAGAGAAAAAGGGAAGCGCCATTTAAGTGTAGTAATAGGAAATGTAATTTATTGCATAAAAATAGGCCTTGGATGGAATTACGTTGCAACTGCCCACTGCATACACAGGGCTGGAGAAACTAAAGGGAATCCCAGAGCCGTGGGACATGCAAGACAGGGTCATCCAGTGGTGCTTATTTATGTGACAGATGAGCTGCCACTTGCAATAAATGGAATGTCCTATTTCTACACTTAGATGGCGCTTCCCTTTTTCGCTTTTGTTTATCACTACAAAGCTGACTTTTAACTCTTGGGGCTAAGCATCCACAAATGTGCTTTGGACTTTTGTATCTATCTTGGATTTTTTGTTTATTTATGAGAGTCTACTAGAATTCTAAGCTTCCATGCACCAAGCCTACCTTTGTTTTCTATATCTTCAATAGACTTAGTTCCTTGGTGCACCAAAAAAAGGCAGTGGAAGCTCTTTTGTGTGCATCAAATGCCTTCACAAACCCAGATATTACCTTTTGAAAGAGTAGCAGTGGCATTATTACTGTGCTACTGTGCTGTATATAGCCTGCACATAGACCAGGGCCCAGAAGATCCTACCACTACAGACTGCCCCCCCAAAAAAACTAGGCATGTGATACAGGTTGATGAATGACTTCTGTCTGTAGTCTGAGAACTAACATTTCTCATGAAGAAACTATATATCCCACAATCTTTGGGAAGCACAGCCCAGTGCTGGTGCAGATAAGAACTATACAGTTATTATATCTGACACAGCCACAAGCAGGCAGAGCAATTAACAGAATGACCAGCATGCAGAATGACCTTCATCACATTTGCACTCCCACACTTGTCATATAACACAGAGCAAATGGCCAGACCCAGATTGGACCCTGCATGGCCTGGAACAAGAGGTTGCCTGTCCCTTTAGTGAATAGGGAGAAGCTAGGTGAATGAATACATGGACATAGGAGAATCAATCAGCCATGACACTAAAAACTGCAGACATAACACATAAGCCCATCATTACAGGGTAAGGCAGCTTTCACACTTATATGACTTCTCCCACGATTTTGTACTGCACAATCGTATGACAAGTCATTCTCCATGATTTTCAATGACTACCATTCATATTGGCACGACTTTAAGTCATGCCGACTTCAAAGTAGTCCCTGCACTACTTTGGTCTAACTTCTATGCGAGTTGATGTCCATAGACCTCAATGTTAAACTCTGAAGTAGCATGCAAATCGTACCTGAATAATACAGACACGATTTCAGTACGACTTTGTAAGCACAAGCTGAGAATGATTAATGCCAAAGTTGTGACAAAGTCGTACAAAGTAGTACTGCTCCCAAATCGCGGCAAAATCGCGGTAAAATTGCGGCCGTGAATTTGCAGTAAAATCGCACGACTTTGAATTCACACAAGTGTGAAAGGGGCCTTAGGCAATATCTCCACAAAAAGGAAATCCTTTCAGCTATCACCAAACTAAGAAAAGTTCCCCTCACTTTCTATTCCAGGGATAACCATAACATATTTTATTCCCCATGTCTTTCCGTCTGGGTGACAATAGTCACAATGACATACAGACAGGGCAAGTCTCCCTAGCTGAGACAAAGAGTGCAATAAAAAAAACATAAAAGGCATAAACCTTTCCAGGTCCGTCTTTAATATTGATCGGACCCTGGGCAAACATTTTCTTGGGCCCTCCTGAATCTACTTATCAACTATTTGCTGGTAGTGTGGGCTCAAGGGACAGCTGCTTTGGGCCCCACAACAACGAATGGGCCTGGGGCAGCTGCCGCCCTGCATTAAAGATGGCCTTGAACCTTTCTCAGCTCTATCCAAAACAATTTAAAAAAATGGCTACAGATGCACTTTAAGGGCTTGGTCACATGGGCAGCCGGGGAGAGGGGGTGGCAGAATAGACAGTTGTGGCATGGTTTTACTGGACCCCCCCAACACCCATCTAAACACAGCAAGGCAGTTGCACATGGTTTTACCCATGCTATGTCTGTGATGCTTTGCTTGTCGGCCTCAGTAAAAGTTAAATGGCATATTGTATTCAGTAGGCAGTAGCCTGATAGATTCAAATGAATGCGGCTGCACTGCAACCATGTGCAATGCATGTGGCTGCAGTACAGCAGTTTAGCATTTTGAGGGTTAAAGCAGGCGATGAGGTGGTGACATATCCTCACCAAGGCCGGATTTGCCACAAGGCCACCGAGGCCAGGCCTCGGGGCGGCAGTGGTGCAGGGGCGGCGCCGTTCCTGCGGCAACTTCGCGGCCCCCCCTTTCGGGCTGCCTGTTAATGTTCATTAGGGGCACTGGTGCCCGTAGAAAAGATGGCCGCGAGCCGCCCACTACTGCGCATGCGCCGTTCTGAAGCCGACCGTGCTCGGGAAAGCTCGTACGTGCTCGGCCGGGCGGCGCATGCGCAGTAGCATGATTGCGCCGTCCGGCGCCATTTTTGAAAAGAAATGTCTCCAACCTGTGTGCCGCGGCGCCTCTGCTGTCGGGCCACGGAGGAGACAAGTAATGTCAGCAGGGTGGCGGCGGGGGAGAGAGATGACATCTTTCATTGCCCACACCACTGTTCCGCCCTCCTCCATCTGGTGGCAGCCAGGCAGCTTGGCAAGTGACATCCCCATCTGGTGGCAGCGTGGCAAGTGACATCTCTATCTGGTGGCAGCTTGGCAAGTGACATCCCCATCTGGTGGCAACATGGCAAGTGACATCTCTATCTGGGGGCAGCTTGGCAAGTGACATCCCCATCTGGTGGCAGCGTGGCAAGTGACATCTCTATCTGGTGGCAGCTTGGCAAGTGACATCCCCATCTGGTGGCAGCCAGGCAGCGTGGCAAGTGACATCCCCATCTGGTGGCAGCATGGCAAGTGACATCTCTATCTGGTGGCAGCCAGGCAGCGTGGCACGTGACATCTCTATCTGGTGGCAGCCAGGCAGCTTGGCAAGTGACATCCCCATCTGGTGGCAGCCAGGCAGCGTGGCAAGTGACATCCCCACCAGGCCTCGGGGCGGCAGTGGTGCAGGGGTGGCGCCGCTCCTGCGGCAACTTCGCGGCCCCCCCTTTCGGGCTGCCTGTTAATGTTCGTTAGGGGCACTGGTGCCCGTAGAAAAGATGGCCGCGAGCCGCCCACTACTGCGCATGCGCCGTTCTGAAGCCGACCGGGCTCGGGAAAGCTCGTACGTGCTCGGCTGGGCGGCGCATGCGCAGTGTAACATGATTGCGCCGCCCGGCGCCATTTTTGAAAAGAAATGTCTCCAACCTGTGTGCCGCGGCGCCTCTGCTGCCGGGCCACGGAGGAGACAAGTAATGTCAGCAGGGTGGCGGCGGGGGAGAGAGATGACATCTCTCATTGCCCGCACCACTGTTCCCTCCTCCATCTGGTGGCAGCCAGGCAGCTTGGCAAGTGACATCCCCATCTGGTGGCAGCGTGGCAAGTGACATCTCTATCTGGTGGCAGCTTGGCAAGTGACATCCCCATCTGGTGGCAGCGTGGCAAGTGACATCTCTATCTGGTGGCAGCCAGGCAGCGTGGCACGTGACATCTCTATCTGGTGGCAGCCAGGCAGCTTGGCAAGAGACATCCCCATCTGGTGGCAGCCAGGCAGCGTGGCAAGTGACATCCCCATCTGGTGGCAGGCAGCGTGGCAAGTGACATCCCCATCTGGCGGCAGGCAGCGTGGCAAGTGACATCCCCATCTGGTGGCAGGCAGCGTGCCAAGTGACATCCCCATCTGGTGGCAGGCAGCGCGGCAAGTGACATCTCCATCTGGTGGCAGGCAGCGTGGCAAGTGACATCTCCATCTGGTGGCAGGCATAGTGGCAAGTGACACGCTCAGGGCTCCCAATGATTCTGCATTATGGCGAGTTGAACTATTTCATTTTGTATTACAATGTAATGATAGAAATAATGCGTTTCAATCATCCTGACACCATACCAACCATGGTGCCGGGGATGATTGAAGCACTAACGCCAGCCATTGCCCTAAAAAATTGCCCGCGAAAAATCCTTAACCCTCGTGGGGGGCGGCTTTGAAGGAACCGGCCTTGGGGCGGCAAAGGGAGTAATTCCGGGCCTGATCCTCACTGCTTGTCAACTGGTCTCTGAAAAGTTATCCACAGTGGATAGCCTTTTAGAGGGGAGGCAGTATAGCTGTACAGGTGAATGAGCCCTAAGGAAGTCTAGGAAAAGTGTACACACACCCACTAACGTTTAGGGGGGAATTTTATACTCTATCAAGCTAAGCCTACATACATGATCACATACTGGTAGTGAAGTACAATTTTATGGTGCGTGTTGCTTCAACAGCTATGACTTCAAAAAGTGCCATATACAGAGCTCAAAATAAGGGGAGACAGAAGCCCTAAATTTGTGCAAAAACTTCTTAGAGGAGTAACAAAAATTGTATCCAGTGTACACATTACCAAGCACTAGACGATACTGAAAAACCTCACAGTCAGTGCATTTATGAAGGAATTTTCAGCTATGATTAAAAATCAACAACCATTCAAAATAGTAATTACAAATTTGGTTTATTGCAGCCCTTTACCTTTCAAACGACAAAACCAAATTCTTATTTAGCCTTATAGAAGCACACCTCTGTGTATTGCACGGTAACCTTTTTTTCGATTTATTAATCAATGCTTTTTATGGCTGTTTTTACATTTTTATGAAGTCAGGTGATTTTACCATAAATTATACTGAAAGGGAATATATTGGTCTCTTTTGCTTTCCAAATATGAAGGTAATTTTCAACCTCTGACAGTTATAGAAAGGGATTGTGTTTTAGGAGCAGCTGCAAACGGATTTTTGCAATAGTAAAAAGAAAGGCGACATTAGATTTTTATGGCCAGTAGATCAGATAGTTACTTTAAATGCTTGTTACTGCCTTCACTGCAGCATCTCAGCTAAGTGCAAGTGATAGAAATGTTGCATAAAGCCATAAACAGTACCACAGAGGTGACTTTCACATGTAGAAAACAAAATAATTTTGTAGAAATACGATAAGATTAGACTTATAGTTCTTTAAGTAAAGAGAGCATTGGAAGCAGATATGTCTTACTATTCCAAAGCTGTACTCTTCGGGGAATGCTGTATATTGGTTCCTGGGGGGTTTTCCTTCGGTTATAGTCTTGTAAGCCTCAGCTCTGATCATAGATAACATGAGAAAGAGCCAAACACAATCCCCAGGTTTCCCCTATTCCAATGACGTACCTTATTAACTACTTGTCTACCACGGTAATATTTCATTCTTCTCACCCATGTTAAAATCTGGAAATTACCTTAAAGTGGAACTTCACTCTCTCAATCAACATGGACTATTTCTAATTCTTATTCTGCTAGTATTGGTAAATATATAGGAAAGTATATCATAATTACCATATTTATCGGCGTATAACACGCGTCGGCGTATAACACGCACCCCAAGTTTAGGAGGGAATTTTAAGGAAAAAAACTTTTAGGAGGGAAGTTTAAGGAAAAAAAACTTACATTTAAATTCCCATCAATGCAGCCTCATCAGTGTTCATCTGCAGCCTTGTCAGTGTCCATCTGTACCTTGTCCCTCATTGCAGCCTTGTCAGTGTCCATCTGTAGCATTGTCCCCCATTGCAGCCTTGTCAGTGTCCATCTGTAGCATTGTCCCCCATTGCAGCCTTGTCAGTGTCCATCTGTAGCATTGTCCCCCATTGCAGCCTTGTCAGTGTCCATCTGTACCTTGTCCCCCATTGCAGCCTTGTCCCCCATTGCAGCCTTGTCAGTGTCCATCGCAGACATCTGGCGTTTAAAAATGCCGCCGCCGTTCTCGGCCATTCTCGGCCTCTCTCGGCGGCTCTCGGCCGTTCTCGGCGACTTTCGGACGCACTCGGCTTTTGATGGCCGAAATCCTCTGAGAACGGCCGAGAATGGCCGAAAGCCGCTGAGAACGGCCGAAAGCCGCCCAGAGCTGCCGAGAGCGGCTGGAAGCCACCAGACGGCGCAGAATTGGCAGGGGATCGCAGGGGATCGGCGTATAACATGCACCCACGATTTTCCCCTCATTTTAAGGGGAAAAAAGTGTGTGCTATACGCCAATAAATACAGTACTTTTTTTGCATTTCTTCAGTTACTTACCAGTTTCCATACTTAGGCAAATGATGTCATACATCCCAGGAGTCTTCAGGAGGGCAGGAGGGTTCTCAGCTCAGAGCTAAGGGCAGATGGATCCATGGAGGTAAATGCTACATGAATCATCTGCCCTAACTCAAGATGGTTACTTCCAGAAATGCCGGGGGGTGTTTATCAAAATTATTTCTCAGCAAAATAAAGCATGGAGACATGGATGGACGGGGGAATTTGCTTTGAATACTAATAATGAAATAAATAACAATTTTGGTTTGTGGTGCTCAGATGCAGTTCAGTTCCACTTTAAATTCCAAAACAATTATATATTTTCTGAGAGCAGGGACCCAGTAGTATGAAATGAAGGTAGGTGCATTTTTTTTATGTTGCACAATATTTGTACAAACACATACAGTATTCTTTGGAAAGAATACACTAACAAGGAATTTTATTGCAAACAAACACAATATCATATCCAATTTTTTTTTAGTAAAATATAAGCGAAGGTGTTGCATTCAGTGCTTAGATACCAAACACGTCAAGCCTTAAAATTGGGTGCGCCTGTGAAATCCCCAAATAGACCCCAGAGATCTCCATAGACAAAGGACAAAAGCCTTTACATCTGATCAGTTTAAAGTTAACCAGAGATTATGGCCCTAGATTTATTTATCTCACTCTGATGTTCGTGGAATACCTCACATGTGTGGCGTAACTAATGTGTACATACATATGCACACCACACCTTAGGTGCACATTTTCTGTGGGGTTTTTATGGGGGTGAAGGTTGCTTTTAAATGTTTTTTTATAATTTTTTTTGTTTTATTATAATGTATTCTTTTTTTTACAACTTTATTGTTATCACAAGGGTGCTAACAAGCAAATGACAAGTGACAGGTACTCTTAGACCCCCCAATGTCTCCCTTATCATCAACTGCAGCGAAACATGCACAGATTGTATTTGATTAGGTGCTTTCCTGGTTGCAGTAGCCTGGGAATGAATCATTTGGTGGAAAGGGGATTATGGTGTGGGGTTAAAGAATCAGCATACCAAGACAAGGCATACCAAGACATTTTGGAGAATTTCATGCTCCCAACTTTGTGGGAACAGTTTGGGGATGTTCCCTTCCTGTTCCAACATGACAGCATTTTATGAGCATTGCTCATCCATGTCCATAAGGACATGGATGAGCAAGTTTGGGGTGGAGGAACTTGACTGGCCTGCACAGAGTCCTGACCTCAACCTGATAGAACACCTTTGGAATGAATTAGAGCAGAGACTGTGAGCCAGGCCTTTTAGTCCTACATGCGTTTCAGGAAGAATGGTCAAACATTCTCATAGACACACTCCTAAACTTTGTGGACAGCTTTCTCAGAGGAGTTGGAGCTGTTATAGCTGCAAAGGGTGGGCCTACTCAATATTGAACCCTACGGACAAAGACTGGGATGCTATTAAAGTTCATATGTGTGTAAAGGCAGCGTCCCAATACTTGTGACAATATAGTGTATGTAGATTTAAACATGTGGAATAAAGTGGTCTACATGTTTGGCCATGTGCAACAAATTTTTGAAGCTTGTTTGGAAGATTTTACAAAAATCACTGCTCCTCGTTCTGTTTTCTACCCATACTAATTTCCTTTCCCTAGAGTAAAACATACAGTATGATATTGTGGGTATATCATCCATGCACTCAGTTGTCTCAATTGTCAATTATGGCTGGGAAAGCTGGACACAACAGAAGCAGGACAGAAAAAAGATTGACTTATTTGAGCTTTGAAGGAGTGCTGGAGAAGGATTTTATGCATGCTGTGAACAACCCGTAGAACTAATAGATCGATTGTGGAAGAGGTCAAACTAGCTATGTCACTACAAGCCCAAATGATGAAGCTACGACTGTCCTATTTTGGTCACTAGGGGGTTGGTTTGCTAAAACTGAAGAGTGCAAAATTTGGTGCTAGTGTGCATGGCTTCTAACTTCAGTTTGTTCAATTAAGCTTTGATAAAAAAGCTAGAAGCTGATTAGTTTCTATGCTGAGCTGCCCCTAGATTTTGCGCTCTCCAGATTTAGGAAATAAACCCCACCGTCAGAAGAGAGAAATCACTGGAGAAAGAAGTAATGTGTGGGAAGATCAAAGGAGCCAGGTGAAGAGGGAGAACAGCTACTATGTAGAAAATTGAACAAATTAACTACAGTTGTGGGAATGACACTAGAAGGTCTTGCCAGACTAGCATAAACCGCTAATCTTGGCACCGAGCATCCACAAATGTGAAGACCCACTGCACTGGACTTTTTTTTACGTGGGGCCGCATATTTGTGTAGCTCCCACTGTACTGGAAGCACACTGCATAGCGCGTTCACAGCACAGAAACTGGGGTCACACTGAAAACCCCAGGCACCGTACTACAATCGGGACCTGGAACTTCCAATTTCAGGTCACCTGATCACCATGATAGCCTGTGATTGGCTACCACAGTGATAAGTCACTGTGATGCCTGCCCCCCTGTTTTCTCTCTCCGTGAATGGAGGAGAGAGATGTGTGTGTGTGTGTGTGTGTGTGTGTGTGTGTGTGGGTGTGTGTGTGTGTGTGTGTGTGTGTGTGTGTGTGTGTGTGTGTGTAAAAATAAAATTCATAATAATAATAAAAAAGTATTAAAAAAAAAGATTTGAAAAATACCTAGAACAAGTAATGATCTAGGTCAGTGCCAAGGTTAGTGTTTGGGTCAATGTCAGGTTCAAAGGTTTATCTGTCTCCTACTCACCAAGACCATGCCACAGAGCATGGTTACTCATACATGATTGGCTCCCCTCATGCGATCCTTGTGAGCAGCAACTGGCGTCAGTGTTTGTATATCCTACATCTGGTTTTCATCTGCCGACCTTTTTACTGTGTACACAATTTCTACCCTCTCACATACCACCTGTACTATGGGTCTAATGCAGTGGGACTCACCCAGGATATAAATGCTATTGCATATCCTCTTTGATATAGCCATAGATCAAAATGATATCTTGCTCTGACCTTCCCTGAAGAAGGAATTATGTTATATTCCAAAACATGTTGGGAATATTCCTGTGAACTCTCCTGTGGTTTGGCCTCCTACCATATGAGACCAACCGTATGTTCCGGGTCATGAGCTATATAATATTGATTGTAATTTTGATTTTACTCCACTCTACTCTTATGACCTGGTTGACTACTGCATTTAAAGCCCCGGTGGGGCTCTTTCCTTTGTTACACTTCTGTATTTTGGGATGTGGCAGTCAGTCTCCAGATATATACAACACTAAGCTATTTTTATTCATATCAAGGTCAAGGCCAAGGTCAGTGTCAAAGGTCAGGGCCAGTGTTTTTTGGGGGGGCAGGATTTTTTTTTTTTATTAATTTCAGTGTCAGTGTGTTTTAGGTAGAATAAAAAACAAAACAAAATGCACACTATTGTTTCTGGGCTGTACTGTGGATATAAACAAACAAACAACAAATAACATACACATATGTGGTATTGCTGCGATTGTCAGGAACAGGAGAATTTATTTTGGGTGAAAGGTGAAAGGTTAGTAGGAAATATGCAGCTAAAGATTTTTTTTACTCTTTTGGGCCAGTTTTCCTTTGAAAATAAAAAAAAAATCAGGAGATATTCATTATCATTTACCAATAAATGAAATCCAATTTGCCCAATACCCTTAGGCACGAAGGGGTTAACGAACTAAAAGTGGGTATTCTGACTCCAATTCTTGGAATAGTAATGTATCCTTTCTTAAAACCTCTATGCCTGGCCTGATTATAGCAGAGACAAATCACTGCAGAGAGTCTTCATCAGATAATCAGGTAATCTCAACAAACACTTGGCATCCACATCCCCAATAAAAAATATATACTGTATATAGTAAGTAATTAATAAGGTAATTATAAAAATAACAGGTAATTCAGTGGTTTCTCTGTGTGTGTCGACACTGCAAATAATTATTTAAACTGACCACATCCAGTAATTAATTTTTCTGCAACATTAATTGGGACACTGACAGAATCAACAAAACATGTTACTTTACCTAATTATTTGACTGTTATGTATTAATTTTTGTGAATGGAAGGACTTTAATTAAAATGTTAATTAACCGCTTCCTGACCTGCCGCCGCAAGCCCTCATAGCTATACGTCGGCTCGTGGGTTGGAATAGCAGGCGCGCGTGCGCACCTGCTGCACAGCGGGGGATGCCAATGCTTGTGGCCGAAGGTCGCGATGACCACAGGCCACGAGTGAGCAGGAGACACAGAACAGGGACGAGTGCGTGTAAACACATACTTCCCTGTTCTGTTATGAGGTGAGTGACAGATCATGTGTTCCTTTTAGCTAACAACCACGATCCATCATTTCCTCTAGTCAGTCCCCTCCCCCTTCAGTTAGAATCACCTCCCAGGGAACACAGTTAACCCCTAGATCGCCCCCTAGTGTTAACCCTTTCACTGCCAGTGACATTTTTAAAGTAAAGCATGCATTTTTAATGCATTTATCGCTGTATTAATGCCAATGGTCCCAAAAATATGTGAAAATTGCCCAATGTGTCCGCTATAATGTCGCAGTCATGATAAAAATCGCAGATCGCCTCCATTACTAGTAAAATAAATTAAATAAATAATAAAAATGCTATAAATCTACCCCCTATTTTGTAGATGCTATAACTTTTGCGCAAACCAATCAATATATGCTTATTGCATTTTTTTTTACCAAAAATATGAAGAAGAATACATATTGGCCTAAACTGAGAAAAAAATAGCTTTTTTTAAAAAAAAAATGGGGATATTTATTATAGCAAAAAGTACAAAATATTTTGTTTTTTTTTCCAAAATTGTCGTTCTTTTTTTGTTTATAGCGCAAAAAATAAAAACCACAGAGACGATCAAATACCACCAACAGAAACCTCTATTTGTGGGAAAAAAAGGACGTCAATTTTGTTTGGGTCCAACGTCGCACGACCGCGCAATTGTCAGTTAAACTGACGCAGTGCCGAATCGCAAAAAGTGCTCTGGTCAGGAAGGGGGTAAATTCTTTCAGGGCTGAAGTGGTTAAAACATTAAAAACATAGATTTCATTAATAAAATACAAAGTGGAGAATGTTAATTGCCACATTTTTCAGATATAAAAAAAAACAAATAAAAAAAAAACATAATTACTACAAGAAAAAACATCACACTCAATGACAGGCTCTGCTTATCAAGAACAGTCATTTTTTCCATAATGGGATCTTGGATAAAATAACAGGCTGTGCAAAATGGAGCAGAAATTAAGCTGTGTCTTAAATATTCAGTTTATTTAATGAGATGTGTTAAAGGCAAATGGTGTGACACAGTCATTCTTTACACCATCTAATTGATGGCTGCATGAAGTAACTTCATTGTTGACAAACATTTGCCGCGAAGAGTGACAAAATAGTCGAGGTGAATGTATTGGCTGACTTTGCAGAAACCCAGTGAATTGTCACTAAGAAACCGCAAACGTCCAAGAAAAGATTGCCGTGGAAACGTATTGTTATGTTCTCATAAGAAATGCAAAGTAGCACTGATGATAATATTTTCAATAGAGGACAGTCATTTAGTTACATTTTGCTGTTTAAGCAGCAACTAACTCATTTTAAAACAATCTGCACAATATAGAATGCAAATTAAAATAGCTATAAAAGGAAAAGAAGGAAATATTAAATTAAACTCAACATCCAATACAACTGTACTCATTAAAGTATAAATATTTTCATTTTAAGGAACTATAGTTGCATTTTATTTTTCATTCAGTTTATTTCCCGCAAAAATACTGATGTTATATAATAATATTTAAAGTGTTTGTTAACCCCCCCCCCCAAAAAAAAAAAAACTGATCCTGTTCTCCTAAAACATGTTATACGGCACTGTGCTTTTGCTGTGTCATTTGGCCCCCTGTATACCCTTAAAAACCTGGCTGATCCTGCCTGGCTATACCCTCCCCCCTGCAAACAGACCACAGCTTTCCTGTCTGCAGCTCTCCCTGTGTCTGTGTCCTCTGTCCTCCTCCCCCTCCCCTCCCTGCTCATAACTGGGCTGCCCCCACCCCCTCACCCGTGCTCCTGCTCCTCTCTTAGCTATCATAAATTTTCTTATCTCCTCTGTATCATTAGAACATCTGTCCCTGTGCCCATGTAATGTAAAAACTCAGTCGATCTGTACCTGTTTAAATGGCTCCCGACAACCAGCTGATTGTCGGCTCTCTCTCCTCTCTCCCCCGCCTCCCCGGCTGAGGTCAGTGAGAGAGCTCAGCCCCACCCACTGCAGCTGTGAGCTGAGACAGAAGAGAGGAGAGCAATCAGATGTGCGCCCGGAATGGACCTTATATCTTTACAGATCGGCATATTTTTTATATATATTTTATATATACAGAGGGAATAAGGAAAGTTTATATTACAGTGGCTTAACCTCCCTGGCGGTATGATTATTTTGGATTTTAGGTGCTGAAAGCGGTACAATTATTTTGCATGGAAATTTGGCGTTTTATATTGTAGGTCTGTAAATCTTAACAATAACACACTTAAATCTGTCGAAACCAGAGTCTAGTAGATATCCCGGGTATGATAAAGTTTGAAACACAAAAACATAAATTATAATATAATAAATAAAAATAAATAATTAAAAAAAATTAAAAATAAATAGTAATAAAATAAATTTCCCCACAATTCACTATCGCTCAATTCTGCAAGTGTTCTAATTTACCATCGCTGTTTTCTAGCTGGTCTAAAGCCACTTTTGACGTAAAGGGACACTTTTTGGTTGCTATGGACAATCTCCAGTTTCCAGGCAGAAAGAACAGTGTATATCACATAAAACTGCATGCAGGGCATGGGCCAAAGCACTGGGGATAAAAGGGATGTGAAATAATTTCATACAATACTGTAATCTGTAAGATTACAGTACTGTATGTGTTATGATTTTGACTTTTTTTTTAATTTGCCGACAGGCTCCGCCCCCGTGCGTCGCGACGCTCGCAGGGAACGGAGCCTGGCACAGAGAGGCTTCGGAGGAGGACGGAGCCCTCGGACACTGCGGGGGGCATCGCAGGATCCCGGGGACAAGGTAAGTAAGGAGGCACCAGGATCCTGCGATGTAATCCAGAGTGTGGCTCGGGGTTACCGCTAATGGTCCTGAATTTTAACCCCGAGCCACACTCAGGAAAACCGCCAAGGAGGCTACCAACCACTTTAAGTCTATGGGGGGGGGGATTTATTAATTTATTATTAACTGGTGAACTCAGAATCGGGTGCAGTTTAGCATGGTAAGTGTTCTGGAATTATTTCTGATTGGGACTCTAAAAACAGAAGTTAACCTCCCTGGCGGTATGATTATTTCAGATTTTTGATGCTCAAAGCGGTACAATGTTTTGCATGGAAATTTGGCGTTCTATATTGTAGGCCTGTAATTCTTAGGATTAACACACTTAAATCTGTCCAAACAAGAGTCTAGTAGACCTCCCAGGTATGATAAAGTTTGAAACACGAAATCATAAATTATAATATAATAAATAACTATAAATAATTATAACAATTAATAATATAATAATAATAAAAATGATTCAATAATGTAATCAAATCAAAAACACTGAAATTTGCTCAGTTGCAGAATTGTCACTGTCATTACTTTCAGTGTTTAATGACGGATTTCCTCACAAATCGTTATCGCTCAATTCTGCAAGTGTTCTAATTTATTATGGCTGTTTTCTAGCTGGTCTACAACCACTTTTGATGTAAAGGGACACTTTTTGGTTGCTATGGACAATCTCCAGTTTTCAGGCAGAAAGAACAGTATATATAATATAAAATTGCATGCAGGGCACTGGACAAAGCACTAGGGACAAAAGGGATGTGAAATCATTTGATACAGTAATGTAATCTGTAAGATTACAGTGTACTTTATGTGTAATGTGTTTCATACTTTTTGAATTTGACACCGTTATCCGTCCCTATGCGTCGCCATGCTCGCAGGGAATGGAGCCCGGCACTGTGATAGATCCGGCGGAGGACACGGCTCGCACACACAGCAGGGAGACATCGCAGGAACCAGGGGGACAAGCGAAGTAACTTTGCCTAGATCCTGCAATGCGATCCTGAGAGTGGCTCAGGGTTACCGCTTTTGGTACTGAAAATTCAACCCGAGCCACACTCAGGATTACTGCCAGGGGGATTAATACTGCAGCTGCAGGAACAGATTCACAGGACGCAATCACTGTGTTTAAAATGTCCGTTCAATGCCAAAATGTATTATTACATGTTATTTTATACATAGATAAGAAAGGGGTGGTGTGAGATGTTATTAAAAGCTAACAAATATAAATATGTTATTAAAAGCTAACAACTAGAAATATGTTATTAAAAACTAGCGAATAGAACAATTGAAAAAGTAAAACCTTCAGAGGGGAGGGGGGAGTCGAGACAGAGAGAGCTTCTAGAAGAAGATGTGTCTGTGTGTTAGGTGTAGGTTACAGAACACATTTAAACAGTGCGAACAAAATGGAGTCTCTTGTGCTTTAATGAACAATACAGTGAATGTCCATGTCATTTCCCTCCTTTTGTTTATTTGACACTATTCTTCTCCGCGTTACATTCAGCCGATTGCTGGTAACTCCTGTAGCATTGGTGCAGAGAGACAGCGTCCTGTTCAGCTCTCTCCTAGTTTTCTCTAGGAATGGGCGAACGGTTTGGCTCGAGCATAAGTTCGGGCCGAACTTTGGTTGTTTGGACGTTCTGCGAACACCGAACAATACGCGGTGCTCGGGGCAAATTCGAAAGCCGCCGGAACACCATTAAAGTCTATGGGACATTAACATGAAAAATCAAAAGTGTTTATTTTAAAGGCTTATATGCAAGTTATTGTCATAAAAAGTGTTTGGGGACCCGGGTCCTGCCCCAGGGGACATGTATCAATGCAAAAAAAGTTTTAAAAACAGCCTTTTTTTTCGGGAGCAGTGATTTTAATAATGCTTAAAGTGATACAATAAAAGTGAAATATTCCTTTAAATTTCGTACCTGGGGGTGTCTAGAGTATCAAAAAAATAAAAAAGAAGAATTGCGCTAGGTGCATGATAAATGTGAAAAATTTGAAAAATTATATAGAAGGGGCCGTGAAGGATATCCTGCAGCTGAACACTATAACCCCGATATAGGGCACAGAAAGGTATAGATAAAAATAGGAGTGCAGCGCCAGATAAATACTACAAGTGAGTATAATATGTGTAATGATAATGTATACAGTATATTACCAGTATAACAATAGTGATCAGTAATCGAGTGCAAAAATCAAGTGAAAAAATAGTCCATATGTAATTACTCCATTCGCAGTAAACATGCATATAAAAACACAAAAAAATTGGTGACAAATACAATTCATAAATGAAAATATCCAAAAGGAAGATTTGCAATGCGTGACCCAGGGTCTATGTTTTCCACCATTTGTGCTGCCCGTCACCTTTCAATAAAAACAATGGAGGCATACCAGAAAGCCTGCGGCCGCCCTTACTCACTGGGGTCTAAACAGGCTTAGTAAAGCAACAGGAACGCTGCTAGGATCTCCCAGACCTCCTACGCAGGTGACCGGTCAGTTTCAATGAAGATCATCCTCAATGGCGCACTTCCAGGAGACATCGCTGTGCACCAATGGATGTGCGCTTCCACGGATCAGGCATAAGCATCCAGTGGATTACCCAAAAGGAGGGAAAAAAGAGACTCCAATAGTGCAGAGATTCCTTTGAAGATTTATTAAAAGTTCAAAAAATACATAGAAAGCATTCCTTGCAAGGACAAATGTAAAAAGCTCTGCTAGTATGTATAAAAGCAATTTGCGAATGCGCAGTGTGTGTATACATGATGACCCTACGACTTTTTCGTCACAACTGACGTCTTCAGGGGTATCCCTGAAGACGTCAGTTGTGACGAAACGGTCGTAGGGTACGAAGTGGTCGTAGGTACCCCTGTAGACGTCAGTTGTGACGAAACGGTCGTAGGGTACAAAACGGTCGTAGGCACCCCTGTAGATGTCAGTTCTGATGAAACGGTCGTAGGGTCATCACGGATACACGCACTGCGCATGCGTGAATTGCTTTTATACATACTAGCAGAACTTTTTACATTTGTCCTTGCAAGGAACGCTTTCTATGTATTTTTGGAACTTTTAATAAAACTTCAAAGGAATCTCTGCACTATTGGAGTCTCTTTTTTTCCTCCTTTTGGGTAATCCACTGGATGCTTATGCCTGATCCGTGGAAGCGCACGTCTATTGGTGCATAGCAATTGTCTCCTGGAAGTGCGCCAATGAGGATGATCTTCATTGAAGCTGACTGGTCACCTGCGTAGGAGGTCTGGGAGATCCTAGCAGCGTTCCTCTTGCTCTACTAAGCCTGTTTAGACCCCCCTGAGTAAGGGTGGTCGCAGGCTTTCTGGTAAGTCTCTATTGTTTCTATTGAAAGGTGACGGACAGCACAAGTGGTGGAAAACATAGACCCTTGGTCACTCATTGGAAATCTTCCTTTTGGATATTTTCATTTATGAATTGTTTTTGTCACCATTCTTTTTGTGTTTTTATATGCATGTTTACTACCAATGGAGTAATTACATATGGACTATTTTTTCACTTGATTTTTGCACTGGATTATTGATCACTATTGTTATACTGGTAATATACTGTTTACATTATCAGTCATTACACATATCATACTCACTTGTAGTATCTATCTTTCGCTGCACTCTTATTGGTGTCTATAGTATGCCTGTAAAGTGGCAAATTTTGCCCCGTTTAGAACAGTCCCTGCACAAAATGACATTTCTAAAGGAAAAAAGTCATTTAAAAGTACTTGCGGCTCTAATCAATTGTTGAGTCCTGGCAATACAGATAAAAGCCATTGAAAAAAATGGCATGGGATCCCCCAGTCCATTACCAGGCCCTTTGGGTCTGGTATGAATATTAAGGGGAACCCCAAAACAATTTTTTTTTTTAAAACTGCGTGGGGTTCCCTCCAAATTCCATACCAGGCCCTTAAGGTCTGGTATGGATATTAAGGAGAACCCTGCGCCAAATTCTTTTTAAAAAATGGTGTAGGGGTCCCCCTCAAAATCCATACCAGACCCTTCAGGTCTGGTATGGATTTTAAGGGAAACCCCGTGCCAACATTAAAAAAAAATGACGTGGGGTCCCCCAAAAATCCATACCAGACCCTTATCCGAGCACACAACCTGGCAGGCTGCAGGAAAAGAGGGGGGACAAGAGCGCCCCCTCCTGAACCGTACCAGGCCACATGCCCTCAACATGGGGAGGGTGCTTTGGGGTAGCCCCCCCAAAGCACCTTGTCCCTATGTTGATGGGGACAAGGGCCTTATCCCCACAACCCTTGCCCGGTGGTTGTGGGGGTCTGTGGGGGTCTTATTGGAATCTGGAAGCCCCCTTTAACAAGGGGAACCTCAGATCCCGGCCCTCCCCTGTTTGAAATGGTAACGGGTACATTGTACCCGTACCATTTCACAAAAAAAGTGTCAAAATGTTAATAAAAAACAAGACACAACTTGGGACAAGTCTTTTATTAAAAGATAAAAAAATAAAAATGTCCCACGAAGTCCATTCATCTTCTATGGCTCTGCCGATGGACCAAAAAAAAACTGCCACGGATCTGCCTCCATGGGAGGCAACCACCGTCTGACGCATCCTCGCAGGTGACAGTTCTTATATAACTGAGGGCGGGCCCACGCGGTGATGTACCCGGGTGACCCCGTCCCCTCTGATGCACGGGGACTTCCCAATGGCTTCCCTGTGTCCACAAACACTTTTTATGACAATAGCTTGCATATTAACCCTTAAAATCAGCACTTTTGATTTTTCAAGTTCGTGTCCCATAGACTTTAACAGTGTTTGTGTGTTCAAACAAATTTTTTGCCTGTTTGCATGTTCTGCTGTGAACCGAACTGGGGGGTGTTCGGCTCATCCCTAGTTTTCTCACAATAATAGGTTCATCATAGCTGGTGGACCATTTGTTGGTCACACAGAGGCATAGCCTAAAGAGGAAGTAAATAACAAATATGAGAAATAGGAACATTACAATGTAAGCGCCTAGTTTCTGTAACCATGTTGCTATGCCATATAAAAAGTCACCAAAACCTCCTAAACCTTTAAAGGGGTTCCATCCATCTTTCGCAATATCTCTGGCCTTATTCTGTAGTTATATTATCTTAGCAAGAGGCCCTTTAATAATGTCCTCATTATCAGAAATGTATATACAACAGTCAGTGTGAAATACCTTACACATCCCACCTTGAGCTGCAGTGAGGAATGTTTAACGTTAATCTGTACTCTAGTACTACTTTTTTGAATTGAGCCATTTCTTCACTTAATAAACCTATATCAGTGGTAGTAAGGTTAATAATCTCATCTACAATTCTAATGTAATTATTTATTCTTTTCATTGCTTCAATTCCCCATCCTGTCAGGAAGGGAACCATGACCATGTCATGTCACCTTCAGTGAACAGCTCTCTTTTGAACACTAAAGGGTATTCTGGACTTTGATCTGATCGCACTGTATCTTTGCGAACAGCTAAAGCAGGTGCTAACTTCCCAATTTAACATGTAACATTGTAGTAATCCAGGCGTAAGCTTTATTTCCACATATATAATATAACCCTCTATGTATGGATGGTATACCTGCTCCTAAAAACCTGTAAGCAATAACATGGAATCTCAGCTAACCGATATTTTCACATATTGGGAACTGTGAGCAATTTGTACTGTAAAGGGTTCTATTTAGTTCTGGATCTGGGATATAATAATATTGACCATAGTTTTCTCCATAAACTGTAATCTTTGCTCCAGTACAATCTAAATTGCCCAACCATGTACATTTAGTGTTAAACGGGCATGTAATGTTTAAACAAATCTGTGGAGTGTTTTGAAACCATCAAAGTTACTGATATGTGCTCATTAGCTGTGGAGACGATGTATGAGCCATTTATTCT
This sequence comes from Lithobates clamitans, assembly GCA_037952925.1. Classification (NCBI taxonomy): domain Eukaryota; kingdom Metazoa; phylum Chordata; class Amphibia; order Anura; family Ranidae; genus Lithobates; species Lithobates clamitans. The sequence goes on from JBBGZY010000067.1 coordinate 8,439,347, forward strand.
GATCCTGTTTAGATTAGTGAATTTGAGAGGCATTGCTCATCCTGGGTATTGTTCCTGTTTGGTGATGTAAGTGAGAACACACCCAGCAGTTACTAGCGTTTCTATGGGTTGCATACAATTTTAACATTTGGATGAAACGGTTATTTTTCCATGTCTCAGTTCTCACAAACAACAAAAAGAAAAGAAACATCATCATCATTTTTTTAAAGGATATCATCACTTCAGGATTTTCTTGCAGTGACTGGCATGAATCCAGGCTTGCTTTGCTTCCAACTTGACAGCGGAACCGGTTGTCAAAAGCACCAAATGTTGTCCGTCAAATTTTGATTCTAGTGGCTTTCTGACGTGTCGCTTGACCACTAGGGATGAGCCGAACACCCCCCTGTTCAGTTTGCACCAGAACATGCGAACAGGCAAAAAATTTGTTCGAACACGCGAACACCGTTAAAGTCTATGGGACACGAACATGAATAATCAAAAGTGCTAATTTTAAAGGCTTATATGCAAGTTATTGTCATAAAAAGTGTTTGGGGATCTGGGTCCTGCCCCAGGGGACATGGATCAATGCAAAAAAAAGTTTTTAAAACGGCCGTTTTTTCGGGAGCAGTGATTTTAATAATGCTTAAAGTGAAACAATAAAAGTGTAATATTCCTTTTAATTTCGTACCTGGGGGGTGTCTATAGTATGCCTGTAAAGGGGCGCATGTTTCCCATGTTTAGAACAGTCTGACAGCAAAATGACATTTCAAAGGAAAAAAAGTCATTTAAAATTACTCGCAGCTATTAATGAATTGCCGGTCCGACAATACACATAAAAGGTCATTGATAAAAATGGCATGGGAATTCCCCACAGGGGAACCCCAAACCAAAATTTAAAAAAAAATGATGTGGGGGTCCCCCTAAATTCCATACCAGGCCCTTCAGGTCTGGTATGGATTTTAAGGGGAACTCCACGCCAAAATTTTTTTAAAAAATGGCGTGGGGTCACCCCAAAAATCCATACTAGACCCTTATCCGAGCACGCAACCTGGCAGGCCACAGGAAAAGAGGGGGGGACGAGAGAGCGCCCCCCCCTCCTGAACCGTACCAGGCCACATGCCCTCAACATTGGGAGGGTGCTTTGGGGTAGCCCCCCAAAACACCTTGTCCCCATGTTGAGGGGGACAAGGGTCTCATCCCTAGAACCCTTGCCCGGTGGTTGTGGGGGTCTGCGGGCGGGGGGCTTATTGGAATTTGGAAGCCCCCTTTAACAAGGGGACCCCCAGATCCCGTCCCTTCCCCCTGTGTGAAATGGTAAGGCCTACCATTTCACAAAAAAACTGTCAAAAATGTTAAAAATGACAAGAGACAGTTTTTGACAATTCCTTTATTTAAATGCCTCTTCTTTCTTCTTTCTTCTGTCTTCTATCTTCTTTCTTCTGTCTTTTATCTTCTTTCTTCTTTCTTCTATCTTTCTTCGGTTTCTTCCTCCATCTTCTTCTTCTTCTGGTTCCTCAGGTTCTTCTGATTCTTCCTCCGGTGTTCTCGTCCGGCATCTTCCTCCGCGGCGCCGGCGTCTTCTTCCCTTCATCTTCTGGGCCGCTCCGCATCCAGCATGGTGGGAGGCTCCCGCTGTGTGACGCTTCTCCTCTTCTGACGGTTCTTAAATAACAGAGGGCGGGGCCACCCGGTGACCCCGTCCCCCTCTGACGCACGGTGACTTCCCTGTCTGCCCCCTCTGACGTCACAGGTGGCCCCGCCCTTCGTTATTTAAGAACCATCAGAAGAGGAGAAGCGTCACACAGCTGGAGCCTCCCACCATGCTGGATGCAGAGCGGCCCAGAAGACGAAGGGAAGAAGACGCCGGCGCCGTGGAGGAAGATGCCGGATGAGAACACCGGAGGAAGAACCAGAAGAAGAAGATGGAGGAAGAAACCGAAGGAAGATAGAAGATAGAAGAAAGAAGATAGAAGATAGAAGAAAGAAGAAAGAAGAAGCATTTAAATAAAGGAATTGTCAAAAACTGTCTCTTGTCATATTTAACATTTTTGACAGTTTTTTGTGAAATGGTAGGGGTACTTTTGTACCCCCTTACCATTTCACACAGGGGGGAGGGCCGGGATCTGGGGGTCCCCTTGTTAAAGGGGGCTTCCAGATTCCGATAAGCCCCCTGCCCGAAGACCCCCACAACCACCGGGCAAGGGTTGTGGGGATGAGGCCCTTGTCCCCATCAACATGGGGACAAGGTGTTTTGGGGGGCTACCCCAAAGCACCCTCCCAATGTTGAGGGCATGTGGCCTGGTACGGTTCAGGAGGGGGGGGGCGCTCTCTTGTCCCCCCCTCTTTTCCTGCGGACTGCCAGGTTGCTTGCTCGGATAAGGGTCTGGTATGGATTTTTGGGGAGACCACACGCCATTTTTTTTTTTTTTGGCACGGGGTTCCCCTTAAAATCCATACCAGACCTGAAGGGTCTGGTATAGATTTTGAGGGGGACCCCACATCATTTTTTTTTTATTTTGGTTCGGGGCTCCCAATGTGGGGAATTCCCATGCCATTTTTATCAATGAACTTTCATGTGTATTGTCGGACCGGCAATTCATTAATAACCGCGAGTAGTTTTAAATGACTTTTTTTTCCTTTGAAATGTAATTTTGCTGTCAGACTGTTCTAAACATGGGAAACATGCGCCCCTTTACAGGCATACTATAGACACCCCCCAGGTATGAAATTTAAAGGAATAATACACTTTTATTGTTTCACTTTAAGCATTATTAAAGTCATTGCTCCTGAAAAAACGTCCATTTTTAAAACTTTTTTTGCATTGATCCATGTCCCCTGGGGCAGGACCCAGGTTCCCAAACACTTTTTATGACAATAACTTGCATATAAGCCTTTAAAATTAGCACTTTTGATTTCTCCCATAGACCTTTAAAGGGTGTTCCGGGGCTTTCGAATTTGCCGCGAACACCCCAAATTATTCGCTGTTCAGCGAACTGACGAACAGCCGATGTTCGAGTCAAACATAAGTTCGACTCGAACTCGAAGCTCATCCCTATTGACCACCACCCAGTCACCTGGTTGGATTCTGTGAATACCTGAAACAGAATCTGGGTCGGGGATAGATTTATAAACACCATGTATTTTATTCAAAGTTCTTTACAAAATCTGAACATATTCTAACAGACTAGAATGAGAAGCCTGCAACTGTTTGGGGAAAATATAGCCCTGTTTTGGGAGGCCCACCAAATAAAATCTCATAGGGGGACAGTCCATGTTGTTTAGGGGTAGTTCGTACAGAATATAGGGCTAATGGCAAAGCTTCCACCCATTCTTTTCCTGTATCTACTTTAATTTTTACACATCTGTTTTTCAAAATTCCATTAAGTCTCTCAACTTTACCACTACTTTGTGGATGATAAGGTGTATGGAAAGCTTGCTGTATGTGAAGGGCTTCCATTACCTCTTTCATTACTTCCCCAGTAAAATGGGTTCCTCTGTCACTCAATAGTTTCAGGAACTCTATATCTACAAACTATTTCATTCAAAATTTTCTTTGCTGTTGTTTTTGCATTTGCTTTAGCTACCTGCCAGCACTCAGGCCAACCTGAAAACATGTCAACACACACTAGAGCGTATTCATAGGTGCCTATTCTGGGCATCTGAATGTAGTCTATTTGAATTCTTTGGAAAGGGAAATCTGGCTTAGGAGTATGCTTTTGGGGAACATGGACAGGCCTCCCTACATTTTACAGAGCACAAGTGAGACATGAAGCACAAAACCTGACTGCAAATGCACTAAATCCAGGTGCTATCCAATAGCAGTCAGTAAGTGCCACCATTGCGCCATTAGCAAGATCACTGACGCCATGTGCCAGTTGTGATAAAACTGGGTACAAACTCCTGGGTAGACACCACCTGTTGTCAGTGCTCCACAGGCCCTGCTGATTTTGGGTAGCGTTACATTTGATCCAATTATCCTTCTCTTCATCAGGAGCCCGGTTCTGCAACTGAATTAACGTTTCTACATCCCGCTGCTCTTGATGAGGGGAATCTGTCCCCGCTACCTGGGCGACCCCTACAGTGGGTGTGACTCCAAATGCCATAAGGGCAGCATCCTTTGCCGCTTGGTCCGCCAAAGCATTTCCTCAGACTGTCATGTCATTTCCCCTTGCATGTCCTTTTACTTTCAAGATGGCAACTTCTGCTGGTTTCTGAAAGGCCTCAAATAGCCACTCTATGAGGTTTGCATGTCTCACTGGCTTCCCTGCACTAGTCAGGAAGTTTCATGCTTTCCAAATAGGCCCAAAATCGTGAGCTATTCCAAATGCATATCTGCTGTCAGTGTAAACATTTCCCCTTTGATTCTCTATCAAATGACATGCTTTGACTACAGCACACAACTCCGCTTCCTGTGCTGACATCTGGGGTATCAATACTTCCTGATGTAAAATAGTGTCTGTAGTGGTTACAGAAAAACCTGTGTGTGGCTGACCATCATCAGTGTAAAATCTGGAACCATCTATGAATAAGTGTGTGTCACAATCTGATAAAGTCTCATCTTTTGCTGGTGTGACAGGGGCCTGAGCCATACAATCATGAGAAAAACTCTCAGGTTCTACATCAGTACCATTTGTTGCATCTTTCTCATCAATTATAGGAAGAAGATTAGCCGGATTTTAAAGTAGCACATCGTTTGATTGTTAAATTTCAATGGAGCAAAAAGAGCAGACTGGTACTTGTCAAATCTACTGGCAGACACATGTCTGGTGTTTACTTGATTCATGATTTTCTGTACTGCATGTGGCACATACAGGATCAGAGCAGAATCTAGTACAACCTCAGTTACTTTGTCTAGCAGCAAAATGCAGGCTGCTATGGCTCGCATACAACTGGGGGAGCCTTTGATGACAGGGTCTAATGAGGCTGATACATACATCACAGGGCTCTGTTTGTCTCCATGTAGCTGGTTGAGTACACCTGCAGCAAATCCATTGACTTTGTGACAGAGCAATGAGAAAGTCTTAGTATAGTCAGGAAGTCCAATGGCGGGAGCTTCAGACAAAATTTTAATAAGCTCCTTCATCTGCAATTCATTGTCCCATGTGAGTTTGAAAGGGTTTCTAGTGGTAGCCTCATATAGAGGAGCCAAAAATTCTGATGCATTTGGAATCCAGTCCTTACAATATCCCACTAACCCCTGGAAGGCACGTAGTTGCCATACATTTCTTGGCTTTTCAAATTTTTGTAGAGTTTTAAATCGATCTGGGGTTAGGTGACGGATTCCATGTGAAATGCACTGACCCAGGAAGATCACTTTCTCTTGGCAGTATTGTAGCTTATTTTTCTAACTGTGTTGTTACTGTTATAGAGAAACATGAGAAGGCTTACTGTTTTTCTGCTACAAATGTCCTTTGTATCAGAACAAATAAGCAAATCATCGATGTACTGAAGCAAAACTGTGTTTGGGTGTGAGGGGGGCCTTTGGTCCAATACTTGCTTTAAGGCACTATTATATTCAGGGGGGCTACTTACACGGCCTTGGGGCAATCTTGTCCATGCTAAGTTTTGGGCATCATGGGTAAATGAAAAAAGGTGCCAGCAATCTGGAAGCTGGGGCACAGAAATGAAAGCATTTGCAAGATCAAGCACTGTAAAGCAAGTGCTAGAGGCAGGAATTCCACTTAGTAATGTGCAGGGGTTGGGCAAGATTCGGGTATCTGCTTCAATTATATTGTTAATGGCTCTCAAATCATGCATCATGTGGTATGTCACATGGCCACCCTTCTTGTCTGGCTTCTTTGCAATCGGGAACAGGGGTGTATTGGCTTGGGACTTAATTGGTACAACAACCCGTGCTGCTTTCAGTTGAGTGATTTGATCCTTTATCCCCTCAGTCTGAGCTGTACTCAGTGGGTACTGTTTAATCTGCGAGAGATGGGCTCCTGGTTTAATTTTTATCATGACTGGGGTGCAATCCAGCAGACCTACATCATATTTGCTGGTGGGCCCATAAATCAGCGGGAATCACTTTCAATTCTGGTGGAAATGGCGGAGTGGAGTCTCCACAGGCAGAATTTAAAACTTCTCCTGACAGACTACTGACCACTTGGACTCCTGTAGGAGTGTAGTCTATGTTTGCTAAAATTTGGTTCAAAATGTCAGCTCCCAAAAGATTGGTAGTGACTGTGTCTGAAACTAATGCCCTGTACACACGATCGGACATTGAACGGACATTCCGACAACAAAATACATCAGATTCTTTCTGACGGATGTTGAATCAAACTGGTCTTGCATACACACAGTTGCACAAAGTTGTTGGAAAATCCGATCGTTCTGAATGCGGTGACGTAAAACACGTACATCGAGACTATAAACGGGGCTATAGCCAATATCTTTCGTCTCTTAATTTATTCTGAGCATGCGTGGCACTTTGTGCGTCAGATTTGTCTACACACGATCGGAATTTAAAGGATCGGATTTTGTTGTCGGAAAATTTTATATCCTGCTCTCAAACTTTGTGTGTCGGAAATTCTGACGGAAAAAGTCAGATGGAGCCCACACACGATCGGAATTTCCGACAACACAATACGATCGCACTTTCTCCGTCAGAAAATCAGACCGCGTGTACAGGGCATAAGACTTTAGTGACAATTTCTGTTTGCTGTCCTACCCTGAGTTTAAGTGGTTTGGACTCAACCAAATCAGTAGAGGTCCCGGTTAGGCCAACACCAGAGATAACATTTGTAGATAATAATCCTGGAGGTAAGTCCTCTATATTAAAAACACTTTGGCTTGCACCAGTTTCTATTTAACAGGTTAATTCTGTTTCTCCTCCAGGATAGAGGAGTTCTTGTAAAAATACTTTTATGCCCATACACACGGTCGGATTTTCCGACGGAAAATGTGTGATAGGACCTTGTTGTCGGAAATTCCGACCATGTGTAGGCTCCATCACACATTTTCCATCGGATTTTCCAACACACAAAGTTTGAGAGCAGGCTATAAAATTTTCCGACAACAAAATCCGTTTTCAGAATTTCCGATCGTGTGTACACAAATCCGACGCACAAAGTGCCACGCATGCTCAGAATAAATAAAGAGATGAAAGCCATTGGCTACTGCCCCGTTTATAGTCCCGACGTACGTGTTTTACGTCACCGCGTTCAGAATGATCGGATTTTCCGACAACTTTGTGTGACCGTGTGTATGTAAGACAAGTTTGAGCCAACATCCATCGGAAAAAATCCATGGATTTTGTTGTCGGAATGTCCGATCAATGTCCGATCGTGTGTACGGGGCATTACTCTGGCCTCGGGACCATTGTACCCCTATTTAACATGATTGATACTGGCATGCCATTTTCCTATGCCTGAACTGGGATCAGCATTAGGTGCCTCTAAGCTCCTTTCCAGTCTATGATCATATATAGACTTTATTTTATTTATTATTTTTTATTTTATTTACTATTTTTTATTTTATTTATTTATTGTTTTTAAGGTTGAACTGGATGGACTTGTGTTATTTTTTAACCTGACTATCTATGTAACTATGTAAGATGGCACAATTTGGCTATGTGTCCTTCCCTGTTACAATTGTAGCATATAATTGGTCCCCATGATTTCTGAAATTGCCTTTGCCTCTTCCTCTTCCTCTCTGCGTCCCTATGTACATAACCTTGGGTTTGCTGTCTTTTTGGTTAATCCTGTTTTTTATGGATAACAGGATAGGCAGGAGGTCTCGAATAGACATATTGCCTGCCTCAGGCCTTGCTGTGAACAACTTTTCTTTCAACTGGGGTATTAAACCATCAAGAAACCTTTGTTTCACCAGTAGTGTAGATGGACTTGCAGTTTCACCCGCCTTCTCTTCCTGCTTCCTCAGCCATATCGCTTCACCGCCACCAATAAGCCCCTGTGGCTTCCTCTTTCCCTTGCTTAACATTCATAATTTCAGCATGTCTGGTTTGTCCATATATTTGGGGCAATTTTCCTTCAATTTCTCACAAACCTCCGTCCACTAACCATCTTATCTAGATTGTTGATGTATACACCACATTCTTTAAGTATATAGCCAGACATGTTTCTTCCCACTGCTTTAATAAGAAGCTGATGAATGTCAGTAGCAGAAGCCTCATATGCTTCCTGTGCAGCACTGAGTTTGTTTGCAAACCCAATTGGATTCTTTCTAGGATCTCCCAATCCCTCTAATATGGCTCTCATTTCTTGAGACTTACTGTCATTACCTTCAAAAACTAATTGGGTTCTGACAGGATAAACTGCAACAGATTGCTCTGTGCCAGGGGCAGAAGGGGTGGTGGCGTCTCCCTTCCTTCTCTCTTCATCTTGCTGCCACAATTTGGAAATTATGGTATTATCCGGAAGTTCAGACTCTATCTCTCTTTCTCTGGCCAAAGCCTTAAGTTCAGAGAAATCTAGTTTTGCATATGTGCCTTTTGAATTATGTCAATCATCTGTTTTTAGGATACGAGCCAAATCCGTCTTTGTAGGTTGATATGGGGCTGTGAAAAAATTGCTCTCTACTATATTGCCCAGCTCATCTTTTGTCTGTTCCATGTAATCTAATTCTTGTGCTTTTGTGGGTGGGCCCCTTAAAGCCAAACTAGCAGCCACATAAGGTGGGGGGTCCTCCTCTACAGAGTGTTGTGGACAAATGTAGTAAATTTGGGCAGTACTTTTTTTTTAAACATCTCCAACAAGCCAGTTTGATTTGCTACTTTATCTTCTGTCTCCGCCCATGTGAAAGCTATTCTCCACGTTCCTTCACTGCACAGTAGTGGGCCATAATCATGCAGAAAAGTTTGTCATACTTGTAAATCAAAAGTCCCTTTAAATTTTAAAGGTTTAGCTGTTCCCTTTGTCCATTCTACCCATTTATCTAGGGGCTCAGTATAGGTGGAACCGTACCTTTGGTTCATATATTTTCTAGCTCTCATCTTGCGCTGGGCATTTTCTGAAGGCCTCTCACCCTTCATTCCCTTATTTAATTTAATACCCATAATGACTGGCCAGTCTTCTCTACTATGCCTATACCCTCTTGCCTCTAAAACAAATAGTACAGAAAATCTGCAGATTTACAAGAATAGTCTCCACTTATCTACGTGGATAGAAGGGGTTTATGACAATAGACAAAACACTCATTAGGAGACCCTCCTCATCTCTTCTCTTCTCTGTGGGTTTTATCTGACCCTACCATGCATCTCTGACCCAGGTTGTCCACAAGGAGTCAACGCAGGGAACTGCAGAGGATTCTGCCTATCCACACACAGTTCAACCCATGAAAATGGACACAAACACATTCACACACACACGTTACCCAATCCGAAAGGTCCGAGAGTGGTCTGGTTTCCTTGAGAAGCGACAAATAGGATACATAGGAAAGGCAGAAATATAGTAAGCTTAAGGACAGCTTACCTAGCCACCATTTAGAGGTCTGCTTCCCGATGATCACGATCAAAGTGCGGTTCCTTCTGCAGACTCTGCCAAACTCCTGATATGACTCGCCAACTGTTCTGGAATTATTTCTGATTGGGACTCTAAAAACAGAAGTTAATACTGCAGCTGCAGGAACAGATACACAGGACGCAATCACTGTGTTTAACCACCTCCCACCCGGCCACTGCACATATACGGCCGGGTGGTAGCTTCCTCCTTCTGAGTGGACGTTCACGAACATCCCTCAGAAGAAGGGGGATCGCGTGCATGCCCGCGCATTGGCACGATCCCGATGTGCTTGTGTCACCCAGACACGGCGTATCTCTGATCGGCAGGAGGGCTCTGTGATTGGCACTCCTGATCACATGTCGGCTGTGTCCAATCAGAGCCATCATGTGATGTAAATAGAGAGCTGGTTGCTAGGCGATTAGCTCTCCTCTCCTCACATGTAAGTTGTCAGTGAGGAGAGGAGAGCAGATCGCTGCAGCCAGCCGGTGATCAGTGAGTATTAGCTGTTTTTTACAGCTTTTTACACACTGATCACTTGCACAGTGTCCCCAAACATGTAAACACACAATGTAAACACACGATGTCCCCAAAATAGTGTCCCCAAAACACTGTCCCCACACACATGTCCCCACACAGTAAAAACACCTGTCCCTACATATGTAACATTAAAATCATATGTATCAATGATCATCTGCACACATATGTCCGTGATCATCTGCGCACATCTGTACATGATCATCTGCGTATACCTGTTCATGATCACACAAACCAATTATTATATACTTAACGGGATTTTTTTTATCAAAGACATATAGCAGAATACATTTTGTCTTAAATTTATGACAAAATTAGATTTTATTGAATTTCTTTTAAAACAGAAAGTAGAAAAAATTTTTTTTTTCAAAAGTTCCGCTCTTTTTTTCACTTATATCACAAAAAATAAAACAATTGATTTGTGAATAAATACCACCATAAGAAATCTCTATTTGTGTAAACAAAATGATACAAATTTAATTTGGGTACAGTGTTGCGTGACCGCGCAATTCTTATTGAAAGTGCAAGAGCGCCGAAAGCTAAAAAATTGGCCTGGGAAGGAAAGGGGCGAAAGTGCCCAGTATTGAAGTGGTTAAAATGTCCGTTCAGTGCCAAAATGTATTATTACATGTTATTTTATACATAGAAAGAAAGGGGTGGTGTGAGATGTTATTAAAAACTAACAAATAGAAATATGTTATTAAAAGCTAAGAAATAGAAATATATTATTAAAAACAAATAGAACAATTGCAAAAGTAAAACCTTGAGAGAGGAGGGGGAGTAGAGACAGAGAGAGCTTCTAGCAGAACATATGTCTGTGTGTTAGGTGAAGGTTACAGAACACATTTCAACAGTGCGAACAAAATGGAATCTCTTGTGCTTAAATGAACAATACAGTGAATGTCCATGTCAACCAATCAGCTTCCAACTTCACCTTGTTGAATTAAGTTCTAGCAATAAAACCTGGAAGCTGATTGTTTTCTTTGCAGAGCTGCACCAGATTTTGAATGGCCCAGTTTTAGTAAATAACCTGCGCGTCTCTTAAGGGGAATCTTTTTGGTGAATTTTATCTTTTTGTTATGTTTAAAAAAGTATAAATTGATTTGACATTTTAGGGTCTTTATCCACTGCTGGAATCAAATCTTTATTTCACAAATAAGTAGTTTAAAGAACATAGTTAGCTTTCAATTTTGAAAGCTCAGTACTGCCTGCACATATGTTGACTTTATTTGTTTGACAATAAATTTGGTTCTATGTTAGCTTCAGATAGGTGTGTCCCTCCTCTGAATCATCATTCAGTGATGTGTTATGAATAGACCTGAATATCAGAAGATTGAATTACTTTTGGCATTTCCAGCATCATAATAAGTTTGGAAAAGTATTTTTAAAACGTTTAGTTTTCATCATAAGCAGAACTGTCTGGGAGAAAACAAAGCATGGTCAACAAAGCTGGGAATCCACCCCATCCTGCTTGTAAGGATTCCCAGTGAAACCAACTTTAGTGCGGATTTCCTAAACTACAGGTAAAGATCTAGTTATCTTTACTTGCCAACTTCAACTTACCATGAATATGTATGTAACCATGAAGCCACATACCCCCAATCATATAGTTTTCTAGACAACATAAACAATTATAAGCTACAGTTTTACATATCTCTCCCATCTGTTCAACGCTGTAAGGTCAAGCACTTTGGCAACCAGATTGTAAACCCTGTACAGAACATCAGTGTTACCTTGCTGACTTTTTGGTCTACGTTCTATTATGGGCAATTCATATGAGAAGGGAAAGGTCTGTAATGAGCTTGAATTGCCCTAACAAATAAGATTTTAGGTTTTCAAAAGCCTGCTTGATAAACAAACATTCTTTCTTCCAAATTGCAAATATATGTTCACCAGGAGTCATCTTTCTGCTAAGGAAAGCCACTGGGTGTTCCTTCCCATTTACCATCTGCAACAAAGCTGCTCCTAAGCCCACCTCCAATGTATCAGTTTGCACCATAAACTCCTGTGGGGAGTTTATGGTGCACTCCTGTTAAGTGGGGATAATTAGTACTAGGAGTCTACATAGGACTGAATTCAGGCCCTGAAAAACACTTTTATACCTTTATGGGTCCAGGTGATAATTGTGGATTTGTTTTCTTGTGATATTTGTGAAAGGGGCTGCCACTGCTGCAAAAAATAGTACAATCCTCTTGTAGCAGCTGATTTGCAATTTTTCCAGAAATTAACTTTTAATTGTCAGGATCAATACAAGCACTCTATCATTAGGCCTATATGGTCTGAATTTGGTAGAGCATTTGTAAACCCAAGACTGGACCAACTTGGTCTTTTGTAAGTGGGCTTTAACAATGGACATAACCTTTTCCATTCTGTCCTGCATTTTGTCTAAAGATTTGAAATTGGTTGCCTTCTGTTCCAAGGATTATTTGCCAATGTCCAAAAGACCTCTCAAATGTTAGCCCATGAAGGCTTGCAGTACCCTCCATATGGCAAACATACAAAAGGACAACAAGCAGTCCCAATGTTTGACATCAGTATACACTACCAGTTGGAATATCTCATTGGGAGTCTCATTGCACTTTTCTAACCGACCATTAGTTTGCAGATAGTACACAGTGTGAAAATGGCTAATGTTCAGCAATTTACACTCTTGTATAGGTTTTTATATAAAGGGTGTCCTCTGGTCTGTTGGGATGTCCCTTGAAATATCAACATGGGTAAGTATTAGAAAAAAATCTTGGGCAATGCTTCTTGCTGAAGGATTCCTTAAATACATTGCATTTGGATATTAGGTGACATATTCTAAGACCCAAAGAATATGCTGGTTTTCCTTACTTGACTAAAGGACCAAAAGAGATCCATGAGAATCCTTTTAAAGGATATTTCAATTACAGGCAAGGGTGCCATACAGTGTCTGAAATGGGAGACTGGAGTAGTAATCTGAAACACAAAGCAGGGATCACTATACATTTTCACACTTTGCTCCCCTGATCAGTAAAACCTGTGCAATACCCAATCTTTGGTTTTATCTTATCCCAAGTTGGTTGACTCTTTCTCCCTGAACCTCATACACCCAATGCAACAGGTCATTCTTCAAGATGAAGTGTGGGAAAATTGTATCAACTCTTGGCTCTTGGGGTACCCCATTAATTATTTTTACCTGATCCTTTGCAGGGTTTAGGGTGGGATTATTTAGCTGAGCTGTCCCAAAGTTATTCCAAGATAAGTACAGATTGGGTAAGTCTGTCTCTGTTATGGAAAAACAATAGTAGTCTGTTCTCAATAAATATATACAGTAGTGACAAGCTGCTGCTCACCCTCCCCTGTGGTAACAGTAATTGCATATATAAAAATTTCCAGAATAAATTATCCATATCCATCTATAAATATACAGAATAACCCATATTATAAACACATGAAAATCTTCCAGCTGTTAACTGCAAAGCTTCACTTACAAGGAAATTAATGAATAAAAATATATACAAACAAGAAAGGGACAATTTATATCCCTCACTCAGGAATCAAATCCATTGTACCAATTATGCTAATAATATATACTGTATTTATTGGCGTATAACACTCACTTTTTCACCATGAAAATCGGGTGCAAATAGCGTGTGCGTGTTATACGCCAATACTTCAATTTTAGCTGCCTCTGAGGGGACAGGGAGGGTGGCGGGATGAGCGCTGTCAGATTAAATACAGTTAGAATCTCCTGTTTACTTGGCGGCCTCTGTAATAGAAAGTCCCATCTCCTGGGCCGCCATTGGACCACTGTTCTGTCTATCATAGGAGATTCTCACTGTATGTAATCTGTTGGCGCTCGTCCCGCCCCCTCCCTGTCCCCTCTAGGCTGCAGATGGGCATCGATCAGACTGCACTGATGGCAGTGGTGAGGCTGCTGCATTGATGGCAATGGTGAGGCTGCATTGATGTAGACTAATGAGGCTGCATTGATGGCACTTTTGAGGCTGCAGATGGGCATTGATCAGGCTGCATTGATGGAAATGGTGAAGCTGCAGATGGGCACTGACCCTTATTATTCTTCAAAGTTCCTTTTTAAAAATGTTAGTTTTTTTCCTGAAACTTACCTCTTAAAATGAATGTGCGTGTTATACGCCTGTGCGTGTTATACGCCGATAAATACGGTAATTGAATAAACAGACAATCTACCCTCACTAAAGTATTAATTGTGTTAATATATGACTATTTGACTATTAGAAATCGTACATCACTTGAATCTGTATGGAATAATCATGGTTGTGATCTTTGAACTGCTTATAATTTTGGGGGTCATAATTAGGAGGTGAGTTTATTACCTTTCGGGGTGCTTTGGTGGAAACAATCCCGAACATTACTTGGCTGAATCCAGATTTTGTGGGAACAAATTGCACTTTGTGAATAACGTTTGTTCTAAAGCACTTGACAGATGATTGCTTTTTAAACAAAACTTTTTTTTTGTGGACATTATTTCTTGTGTTTTTGTGCACATTCTATTAGCAGATAGTTAATAATAATATATGCCTTGATCATTTGTTTTACAGATTGATCGTTGTTTTGGGATAATGATTTTTTACCTATAATAATTATTTATGAATTGTATAGGGTTTATTTATGTATTTATTTATAGTGCTGTATATTGGTATTATTGATTTTTGATTCATTTAGTGATATTTGTACAGCCGCTTGGCTGGGGGTTTTAATAACTTTTATTATTTTTTAGGCGCACAGGATATGTATTTGATTTTCTTTAAATATGGAAGTACAGGGAAGAAGAAGAAAAGGTCCCAAACCAATGCAATGATACATAAGCTGCATGTATAATATGAAATATGTGGACAATATACTGTATAAATGTAGCTGTACTTCAAAAATAAAGCATCACACATATTTGAGGGTGATATATATGTGGCACATATCACAAGCCATGATAAAGGTGTTTTTGCAAACTTGATACATGCTGTATGAATGATTTGGTTATTTTAGTGTTTAGCTGGACTGTAATGTCTACAATAAAGTAGAACCAACTTTAGTAAACTATTTCAAACACCAACCTATAACAGGCATTCAGAATTGATATTTTGGTAATCTGGAGACAGTAGACTGAAACTTTTGCTAAACAAGGAAATGACAGCCCTTCAAGTCCTTGGATGCTCATGACTAGTCATCTACATATAAACTTATATGTACAAGGCACATAATATATATTATACATCAGCTGAGTTTCTTACATCTTTTTCTTATTTACATCTGAAAAGGATCAGCAACAGCAGGAAGGCCAGTTAGGATTCTAGATCAAAGATTCCACCCCAAAGGCATTTTGTATATCGGAAAGGTAAAGCAGCAGGATATCACACTGTGTGTGGTATATTACCTAGGCAGCACAGAACAAAGAAAGTAGCACTCCTTACCCTACTATGACGTGATAATGCAACCAGATAAGGGAGCATAAACAAAAGAATATGTACCCTCAGTTCACAAGAAAAGTTGTATGATACTGAAAAGTTTGGTTAGACGTCCCAGTTTCAAGATTTATTACTAGCCAGCTATTCTTGGGATATAAACACACCTGCTACTTCTTGGTTTTGCATTACTGCTTCCTGGATCAGCTCTTTATAGAGATGGTGATAGAGGTGATGATGCTAGTAATATACTGTCCAGTCAGGAAACTGGAAGCAGAGAGGAGACATAGGAAGTTGAACAAAACATTTGATTTTTTTTTATGTTTTATTAGGAACCACATGTCACCTGTCTGGATGAGCAATGTCAAACATGTGTATATTTCAAGATTGGCTACTTAGAATTACAGATCCATGGGTTGTTCAAACAGTAGCTATATGCATTCAACTGTTAGCTTGGAGCTTCACTTTAATGTCTGTGGCAGCGCTGTGCCATGTCATGGTGTGAAAAGGGTTTTGTGTCACCTTGGTGTTCTTACCCAGACAGGTCAAGGAGCTCTAGGGTGCTTGTGCCATACAGAGACATTTGGATTTTAAGTTTCCGCCGAGATTTATAAAACCCAGCTTTGGTTCTGGAGCTCAGAGACTTCTTAGACACTTGGGAAGGACGGAGTCTCATATCCTGGATCTATATTTTTGTGGACAACAAGCACCCACTGATTGCACAGCTGTACACAACCCTTATGATATGGGCATTGACTAGTGCTCAGAGTTTTACCCTCCTGTGAAGACCATTGTGGGATGTGTGTTTGACTGCAATAACCAGGCCAACCCCTGGATTTATAGTTGCTGCAGAAGCAGTGTGGTAACACCATTGAGTTCTGGATTGAGAGTCTACATTCTAGACTGAGAGACAGTGTAGCCCAAGGTAGGCTGCTTCGTAGCTAAGAGGCTGTGTTTTTTTGCTTTGTTTGCTGTACAAGGTTCAACCCCTCTGTTAGAAACCTACCGGAAGGGATCTTTATTTTTAAATAAAAGTGGTCAAAGAAAGCCTTGACATATCCTGCTGTGGCTAGACTGAGGTTTTAGAAAAATGCTACTGTTAGGCTAAATCCCTACAAGCTGTAGAACCGTTATGTTTGAGGTTGGTGTAGGGGATAATAGCTACAAGTATTATTATTTTTATTCACTTCACTGCTGCATATACAGTATCTAACAAATTGAGTACACCCCTCACATTTTTGTAAATATTTTTATGTGACAACGCTGAAGAAATGACACTTTGCTACGATGTAAAGGAGTGAGTGTACAGCTTGTATAAGAATGTAAATTTGCAGTCCCCTCAAAAAAACCTAACACGCAGCCATTATTGTCTAAACCACTTGCAACAAAAATGAGTACACCCGTAAGTGAAAATGTCCAAATTGGGCCCAAATTGTCAATATTTTGTGTGGCCACCATTATTTTCCAGCACTGCATTAACCCTCTTGGGCACGGAGTTCACTAGAGCTTCACAGGTTGCCACTGGAGTCCTCTTCCACCCCTCCATGACGACATCACAGAGCTGGTGGATGTTAGAGACTTCGCGTTCCTCCACCTTCCGTTTGAGGATGCTCCACAGATGCTCAATAGGGTTTAAGTCTGGAGACATGCTTGGCCAGTCCATCACCTTTACCCTCAGCTTTTTTAGCAAAGCAGTGGTCATCTTGGAGGTGTGTTTGGAGTTTTCCTTATTATGTTGGGTAAGGCCCAGTCTCCAAAGGGAGGGGATCATGCTCTGCTTCAGTATGTCATAGTGCATGTTGGCATTCATGTTTCCCTCAATAAACTGTAGCTCCCCAGTGCCGGCAGCACTCATGCAGCCCCAGACGATGACACTCCTACCACCATGCTTCACTGTAGGCAAGACACACTTGTCTTTATACTCCTCACCTGGTTGCTGCCACACATGCTTGACACCATCTGAACCAAATACCTTTATCTTGGTCTCATTAGACCACAGAACATGGTTCCAGTAATGCATGTCTTTAGTCTACTTGTCTTCAGAAAACTGTTTGTGGGCTTTCTTGTGCATCATCTTTAGAAGAGGCTTCTAAAGATGATGCACAATGCAGACCAATTTGATGCAGTGTGGAGTGTATGGTCAGAGCACTGACAGGCTAACCCTCCACCCCTTCAACCACTGTAGCAATGCTGGCAGCACTCATACATCTATTTCCCAAAGACAACCTCTGGATATGATGATAAGCACTCAATTTCTTTGGTTGACCATGGTGAGGCCTGTTCTGAGTGGAACCTGTCCTCTTAAACCGCTGTATAGTCTTGGCCACCATGCCTCAGCTCAGTTTCAGGGTCTTGGCAATCTTCTTTTATGTAGAGCAACAATTCTGTTTTTCAGATCCTCAGAGAGTTCTTTGCCATGAGGTGCCATGTTGAATATCCAGTAACCAGTATGAGAGAGTGAGAGGGATAACTCCAAATTTAACAAACCTGCTCCCCATTCACACCTGAGACCTTGTAACACTAATGAGTCACATGACACTTGGAAGGGAAAATGGCTAATTGGGCCCAATTTGGACAGTTTCACTTAGGGGTGTACTCACTTTTGTTGCCAGGAGTTTAGACATTAATGGCTGTGTGTTGAGTTATTTTGAGGGGACAGAAAATTTACACTGTTACACAAGCTGTACACTCACTACTTTACATAGTAGCAAAGTGTAATTTCTTCAAAGATATAATAAAATATTTACAAAAATGTAAAGGGTGTACTCACTTTTGTTAGATACTGTACATGTGCAAAAAAAAAATCAGTAACTGTTAAAGTGATAATAAAGGTTCCTTTTTTTATCATTAAAATGACAAACATGCTATACTTACCTGCTCTGCACAATGGTTTTGCACAGGGCAGCCCCAATCCTCCTCTTCTTGAGTCCTCCGCCAAGTGCCCCTTTAGCAAGTGGCTTGCTAAAGGGGCACTCATGCGTGCCTGCTCTTGAGCCCCACTCTGTGTGTCCATAAGACACACAGAGCAGGGCTCAGCCCAACCCCCAACTCCCTCATCACTGGTTGTGATTGACAGCAGCAGGAGCCATTGGTATTTTAGCCAATTAGGAGGGAGAGAGCCTCTGCTCTCGTGCACATTGTTGGATCGAGATCAGGCTCAGGTAAGTATTTAGGGGGGCTGCAGGGGAAGCTGCATGCAAAAAGGTTTTTACCTTACTGCATAGAAAGAAATGTGCTGTGTTTAGAAAAAAAAGAAGAGGCTCCATACTATGTACAGAAGCTTCCAGTTTCTGTCTCGTTGGAGGCTAGATTTAAAACCTGATTGTAGCTACATTTTTTGTGGTATGTTATTGTACGTTATGTTGCACCTTAATGTGCATTATGTTAAGGCAACCCATGGAAATTAATGAGCTGCCAACGCACCCTGATTTCTCAAATACCAGACATAACCCTTTTTTGTAATGCAATGCACTAATGTCAAACACAAAAAGAGGTGGGGAACCTCATCTAGTATGAAAAATAGCATTTTAAAAAGTAATTTCATTAATGATGTTCAATATTTGGACAGAATAATATGAAGCAATCTGTACTGCTTGGGAAAAACTGCCAAAGCAAATCAAATATGGCAATAATTAAACAAATTATTAAAATCAGTGTAGTATTACTGAACTGGGTTTGTAGGCTGATAGAGAAATCCTTTCATCCCTTACTGTGTCCATCTGGAGGTCCTGGTGCGTGGGTGGAATCCCAAGAGGACCCAAGGGAACACTAGGAAGGAACACTAACACTTACACTATATGAGAAAGTCATTATTAAAATGCTCAATTGTCCACCAGGAATTCTTCAGCATTTTCATATAGTCCTCATATTCTTTTCCGTTTATACCAGACGGTTTTCAATATATTCAAAGTATTGGAAATATTAAGTAACAGTCAATTAACATTAAACAGTCATGGGTAGGGCACCATATAAGTGAAAGGAGAAGAATGACTGAAAATCAGCATATCTGCCAAAATTTTAAAATGAGAAAGATGGGACTAATTTTAACAGAAAGTATGATGGAAGGACAAACCCCCACAACACCCCTAGTTACACTGATCATGGAGAAGGAACATACCAAAAATGACTGCTTGATTTTTTTCATTGCTTCTTTTCTTTTATACTGGCCTTTCAAAATAGCAAATGCAATATTTTAGAGATTGGATAAAAGGTTTAGTGTTTTATAAAAATTTTGGTAGCCACACAGCAGATATTTGTAGAGCTATATACATTAGAAAAAAAAGAGAGACAAGTAATGAGGAAAGCGGAACATGGGGCATTAATTGCCTGAGAGTGACAATCCCACCAAATATGGGACTATTGAGAGCTATGGAATCAGCTCCATATATAATGCCTTTTATTAAAAGAGTTACACTTGCCAACTAAATCCCTTGGAACTGAAGAAAAAGGAAATGACTCTTAGTTTACAACTGTTCTTCTCACCCTAAGCTGTGACTCACTTTACTAGAGGAGTTAAACATCTATAGGCAACCATTTTAATGCACCAGTTGTTTGCTGAGTTTACTGCTATGTATTTGATATTAACTCTGATCAGAAAGTAAGTAGAAATCACTTAGGTCATTGCTGTAAACAAGCAGTGGTTAAAATAGGCCTTTATTGAGATTGTTATTGCTGACCTTCTTCTGAAAACACTATTCACACAGATGTCTTTGACTTCATATTTCCTAAGTCCCTGACAATAATGCAGTCTGTGTAGTTACAACTTCTGATCTACATAATATGTCTAGGTCAGTGACTCAGAATGTCATGAAACCATTGTTTAAAGGTTTTTTTTTAACCCACTTCATGTACTTTATATAATCCACTCTACCTTATAATGATATGTACCCTGTGTGTATGTTGTTTAAAAATAAAGCTGTATATACCTTATCTGTGAGCGCTGATCAGCGGTTATGTAATGCGCCGCATCCCTCCTTTCCCTGTCTGACAGATGCAGTGGGAGGGGCCAAGATTCCCCCGCTGACGTCAGTCTGGAGGGGAGGAGGAGGAGAGAGCTGAAGAGATGCGGCACGTCACGTGGCCACTGATCAGCGCTCCCAGATAAGGTATATACAGCTTTTTTTTATACAACACGCACACAAAGGGATCATATCATTAAAGGCAGAGCGGATTATATAAAGTACATGATGTTATTACAGCAGCAGCAGGGGGAGCGGGGGCCGGGGGCGGACCCTAAAACAGAAGCTGACACACAGGGAGGGGAGGGGTGAGGAGGACACAGGAGCAGAGAGGACAGACAGTGGATGACGTAGGCATGCAAACTGACCATAGTGTCAGGGCTCAGCAGCCATGATTACCGTGGTCAATTTACATAGGGGAGAAACTGGCAGGATGAGCTAGGTTTTTTAGATGTTACAGGTGGCCAAATGACACAGGACTAGCACTGTGTCATATAACATGCTTTAAAGAAGCAGGATCCCCTTTTTTGGGGGGGTTAACATACGCTTTAAAGGGGTTGTAAAAAGGGGTTGTGTTTTTTTTAAATAACAATCATGTTATACTTACTGCCACTGTGCAGTTCGTTTAGCACAAAGTGGCCCCGGTCCTTCTCTTCTGGGGTCCCCCGATGGCACTAGTAGCTCCTCCCCGCATCGAGTACCCACAATAGAGAAGGCTCTCCTAAGGTGTACACCCATGCGGGTGCACTCCCGAGTCCTGCTTCTGTGTCCATTCACACAGAATGCAGGACTTGGCCCCGCCCCCCAGCGTCCACGTCATTGGATTTGATTGATATCAGCGGGAGCCAATGGCTGTGCTGCTATTAGGGATGGGCTTTATGTTCGGGTCGAACATGAGTTCGACTCAAACATTGGCTGTTTGCCCGTTCGCTGAAAAGCGAACAATTTGGGGTGTTGGCGGCAAATTCGACAGCCGCAGAACACCCTTTAAAAGTCTATTGGAGAAATCAAAAGTGCTAATTTTAAAGGCTTATATGCATGGTATTGTCATAAAAAGTATTTGGGGATCTGGGTCCTGCCCCAGGGGACATGTATCAATGCAAAAAAAAGTTTCAAAAAGGGCCGTTTTTTCAGGAGCAGTGATTTTAATAATGCTTAAAGTGACACAATAAAAGTGTTCCTTTAAATTTTATACCTGGGGGGTGTCTATAGTATGCCTGTAAAGGGGCACATGTTTCCCGTGTTTAGAACAGTCTGACAGCAAAATGACATTTCTAAAGGAAAAAAAGTCATGTAAATGTACTATCGCTAGCGCCGACTATAATGAATTGTCGGTCCGGCAATACACATAAAAGTTCACTGATAAAAACGGCATGGAATTTCCCCACAGGGGAACCCCGAACTGAAATTTAAAAAAGAAATGCGTGAGGGTCCCCCTAATTTCCATACCTGGCTCTTCAGGTCTGGTATGGATATTAAGGGGAACCCCGCGCCAAAATTAAAAAGAAATGGCGCGGGGGTCCCCCTCAAAATCCACACCAGACCCTTCAGGTCTGGTATGGATTTTAAGGGGAACCCCGCACCAATTTTTTTTTAAACTGGCGGGGGGTCCCCCCAAAAATCCATACCAGACCCTTATCCGAGAATGCAACCTGGCAGGCCACAGGAAACGAGGGGGGGAAGAGAGAGCTCCCCCCTCCTTAACCGTACCAGGCCACATGCCCTCAACATTGGGAGGGTGCTTTGGGGTAGCCCCTCAAAGTACCTTGTCCCCATGTTGATGGGGGGAAGGGCTTCATCCCCACAACCCTTGCCCGGTGGTTGTGGGGGTCTGTGGGCGGGGGGCTTATCAGAATCTGGAAGCCTCCTTTAACAAGGGGACCCCCAGATCCTGCCCCCAGTGTGAATTGGTAATGGGGTACAAATGTACCCCTACCATTTCACAAAAAAAGTGTCAAAAATGTTAAAAAAAGACAATAGACGGTTTTTGACAATTCCTTTATTAATGTCTTCTTCTTTCCCCGCTTCTTCTTCCATCTTCTTCTGGTCTTCCTTCGGTGTTCTTCTTCTTCCTCCATCTTGTTCTTCCCCCGCTTCTTCCTCTATCTTCCTTCGCTTCTTCCTTTTTATCAATGAACTTTTATGTGTATTGCCGGACCCACAATTCATTATAGCCGGCGCTAGCGATAGTAGTTTTACATGACTTTTTTTCCTTTAGAAATGTCATTTTGCTGTCAGAGTGTTTTAAACACCGGAAACATGCGCCCCTTTACAGGCATACTATAGACACCCCCAGGTATGAAATTTAAAGGAATATTACACTTTTATTGTTTCACTTTAAGCATTATTAAAACCACTGCTCCCGAAAAAACGTCCATTTTTAAAACTTCTTTTTGCATTGATACATGTCCCCTGGGGCAGGACCCAGGTCCCTAAACACTTTTTATGATAATAACTTGCATATAAGCCTTTAAAATTATCACTTTTGATTATTCATATTCGTGTCCCATAGACTTTAACGGTGTTCGCGTGTTCGAACAAATTTTTTGCCTGTTCGCATGTTCCGGATGCGAACCGAACCGGGGGTGTTCGGCTCATCCCTAGCTGCTATCAATCTATCCAATCAAGAGCCGTGACTATGAGCGTGTCTCCGCCGTGGGAACGAATGGGCTCAGGTGAGTAAAACGGGGGGGCTGAGGGGGCTGGTCATTGTCAGGAGTTTTTTCACCTTAATGCATAGGATGCATTATAGTGAAAAAACGTGATGGTTTACAACCCCTTTAAGCAATGTGCCCAAGCAGCATATTTCCCAGCAGAGGTTTCATTCTCTGAAGTGTATTTAGCCATATTATCCAGCTACAGCCTGCAGTTAAATCAATTGATGGATTGAATACAACTACCCCTCTATATATGTGAAGTTACAGAAGAACAGACAAAATTAAAGGTAAATATAGCTACTAAACTTTGCAAGTAAAAGTAATATTTCTGCTTTCATATTACACATGTACTAGGAAAATATAGATAGCCAGTCACTAATTGGTATGGCCAACAGCTGTACTCTTCTCTGAACCCAAGCAATTCGAAATTATGTTCCTTTTGGGGTTGTTTTGAGATTTACATGGTGGATTGTGAATGGGTGTTGGTGGGCTACAAGACCCTCTGCATAAATGGGTGTCTTCAGTGCATCCCTTCTTGCGTTTTAGTGCGCCGGGTGGAGAGGAGTGGGCAGGTGCAGCATTCAGCCCTGCTATCTGCAGCCTGTTAAGCTCCATTCACGCTTGTGAGACTTGTCATTCAACTTTGGATATCAAAGTAGCATGACAAGTCCTTCCCCATGTTTTCCATTGATAACCATTCATGTATGCACTACTTTGGTCCGACTTTCATGCAACTTGAGAGCCATGGACTTCAATGATAACCCTCAAAAGATGCATAAAAATTGTATTTGAATGTTATACAATGCAACAGTTGCCCATTATCACTGGTGAAAGTAAATTCATATCCAAGTTGCACCCATCCAAAGTTGCGTCAAAGTTGGATCAAAGTTGCACCAAAGTTGCACTCCAAAGTTGGTGCAACTTTGGACTGGTACAAGTGTGAATGGAGCCCTAAAGTCTATGGGCTGAACAATGTATCAGGTGAAACTCACGTTTGGGGCCCTATGCATTCAGGGACAAATGCCTGGAACACAGTATATCTGTGTAGCCCTCTTTTGGGGGGTTATGAGAAATTGCCCTCTCCAAACAGAATTTTGTGCTAAATCTGTAAGTAAATAAGAGAACCAGCACCTTCGCTAAGGCCCCTTTCACACTGTGACTTTTACTGCGACTTTGGACATCAGAGTCGCATGACAAGTCATACCCCATAATTCCCATTCACATCCTACTTCAAAGTAGTCCCTGTACTACTTTGGTCCGTCTTTGATGCGAGTTGAGTTTACATAGGCATTCCCTGAAATTGTGGCAAAATCGCAGCCGCTTTCAAGTCGCAGCAGTGTGAAAGGGGCCTAAGTGGAAGAGTAGGTTTGATAATAAAGTTCGTAGTGCTTCCAGCCAGGACAGGGCCTCTGTGAAGAAAGAGGATTCCCTCCCTGGGAAAATTATTAATAATCTAAACAAAGTAATTTGAAACAGAAGAACTACTGCAACCAGCATATAACATTAACCATAAGTAGATAGAAACACACCAGTATATAAATAGTGCAGCTTTTATATAAGAATATATTAATAACAGTACATATATCCTATGTATAAACAGGTATTATTAATTAAGGTTATGCCGCAGACTGGTCGGTAAGTTAAGCTTGTTTTTTTCCTTGGATTTATCCTTGGCCTTGTTTATAACTGTTGTTAGCCTTCCAATGCTTCTTACCATGATAGTTAGCTATAGATGGGGGCAAGTGGTGTACCCTTTTTGTATCTCTGTTGTTTTTTATGGTCAGGCAATGCACTGACACCTTTGCAGCCATTGTGTTATATGCTGGGTGTTCAGTGTGCCCCTGTACCTTTTAGAATGGGTGTCTCCCCTTCAGTCCACCTGCTCTCACCTACTGTATCTATCAGAATGCATGTGACTTCACTGTGGGGACACTTGTAAGTTAGTGTTAGGTACCACAGATACCAGGGTGCCTTGACGAGGCTCTGTGGCTTATGCATGCATTTTCAAATGTGGACAGACTAAACCCCTGCTTTTAACGCATACTGTTAGACAGGTTTACTTGGTTGTCTGCGGGCTGGTTAGTAAGTTAAGCTTGTTTTTTTCCTTGGATTTATCCTTGGCCTTGTTTATAAGTATTAACAAAGGGCACAATATGTGTTCTGGTGGAATTGTGCACATATATCCGGGTATATACAGTGCCTTGCAAAAGTATTCACCCCCTTGGCTTTTTACCTACTTTGTTACATTACAGCCTTTAGTTTAATGGGGTTTTTTTTATCTGAATTATATGTGATGGATCAGAACACAATAGTCTAAGTTGGTGAAGTAAAATTAGAAAAATATATACATAAAACTATTTTTCAGAAATAAAAAAATGATAATTGGCATGTGCGTATGTATTCACCCACTTTGTTATGAAGCCCATAAAAAGCTCTGATGCAACCAATTATCTTCTGAAGTCACATAATTATTAAAATGATGTCCACCTGTGTGCAATCTAAGTGCCACGTGATCTGTCATTACATATACACACCTTTGTGAAAGGCCCAAGAGGCTGCAACACCTAAGCAAGAGGCACCACTTACTAAACACTGCCATGAAGACCAAGGAACTCTCCAAACAAGTAAGGGGCAATGCTGTTGAGAAGTACAAGTCAGGCTTAGGTTATAAAAAAATATCCAAATCTTTGACGACCCCTAGGAGCACCATCAAATCTATCATAACCAAATGGAAAGAACATGGCACAACAGCAAACCTGCCAAGAGATGGCCGCACACAAAAAGTCACGGAGCAGGCAAGGAGGGCATTAATTAGAGAGGCAGCACAGAGACCTAAGGTAACCCTGGAGGAGCTGCAGAGTTCCACAGCAGAGACTGGAGTATGTGTACATAGGAAGACCATAAGCTGTACGCTCCATAGAGTTGGGCTTTACAGCAGAGTGACCAGAAGAAAGCCCTTACTTTCAGCAAAAAACAAAATGGCACGTTTTGAGTTTGCGAAAAGGCATGTGGGAGACTCCCAAAATGTATGGAGGAAGATGCTAAAATTGAACTTTTTGGCCATTAAAGAAAACGCTATGTCTGGCACAAACCCAACACATCACATCACCCAAAGAACACCATCCCCACTGTGAAACATGGTGGTAGCAGCATCATGCTGTGAGGATGTTTTTCAGCAGTCGAGACTGGGAAACTGGTCAGGGTTGAGGGAAAGATGGATGGTGATAAATACAGGGATATTCTTGAGCAAAACCTGTAGCATTCTGTGTGTGATTTGAGGCTAGGACGGAGGTTCACCTTCCAGCCGGACAACGACCCCAAACACACTGCTAAAGCAACAATTGAGTGGTTTAAGGGGAATCATGATGCTGGAACTCAGAGTGAGATTATCTACTTTAATGACTTTATTCCCACCCTAGTAGTTTATTATTTGTCATGCAACTGGACCTCTAACTATTTTGGATTGGAAGCCCAATCTGGCTCTACCCCAGACCAGAAGGGGCACGGTTAACTAAAATAACTAAAATATTAATAATAAACTAGGAGCTGCATATAAACTACATAGAAACATAGAAAAGTGACATCAGAAAAAGACAGAGTAGTCCATCAAGTCTGCCCATTTGTTTTGTTTTTTTTTTTTTTGTTTTTTTTTTGTTCTTTTGTTAACTTTATGAGTATAGATCTATGTTTGTCCGAAGCATGTTTGAAGCCATTTACTGTTGACTGTCTCACTACCTCTGCTGGAAGTTTATTACAAACAACAACTACCCTTTCAGTAAAATAATACTTTCTAAGATTAGTTTTGAACTTTCCTCCAGTTAGTTTGAGGCCATGTCCCCGTGTTCTTGATTTTGGTTTCATATTGAAAGAACTGCCCTCCTGAACCTTATTCACCCCCTTGATGTATTTAAAGGTTTCAGTCATGTCTCCCATTTCCCTTCTTTTCTCCAGACTCTACATATTAAGTTCCTGAAGTCGCTCTCAATATGTTTTACCCACCAAACCTTTCACCATTTTTGTTACCCGTCTCTGGACTCGTTCTATCCCATCAATATCTTTCTGTAAGTGAGGTCTCCAGAACTGGACACAGTATTCTAAATGAGGTCACACTAAGGATCTATGTAGGGGAATTAGGACCTCCTTCCTGTGCTGGTGATCCCTCTAGTGATGCACCCTAGTATCCTATATTGCAATAAACAGGTTCGCCTACTAACATACAGCAAAGTGACCATTACAGACTTACAGTAGCACAGACTTAATTATCTGACTCTGTGCATGTGAGATAATAAAAATAGGACAGAAATAAGTCTGTCATAAGGATTTAAATATGCACTGAAGAAGTTATGGGCAGCTGCAGTTAAACTATTAGAACATAGGGGGGTAATTTACGAAAGGCAAATCCACTTTGCACTACAAGTGAACTGCAAGTGCACTTGAAAGTGCACTGCAAATGCACTTGGAAGTGCAGTTGCTGTAAATCTGAGGGGTAGATCTAAAATGAGGGGAAGCTCTGCTGATTTTATCATCCAATCATGTGCAAGCTAAAATGCTGTTTTTTATTTTCCTTGCATATCCCCTTGGATCTACAGCGACTGCACTTCCAAGTGCACTTTTTAATGCACTTTCAAATGCACTTGCAGTGCACTTGCAGTTCAAAGTGGATTTGCTTTTAGTAAAAAACCCCCATAGGAAAACTTGCATAATGGTGCTTCTGATTTGGGTAAAAATACAGCAGCAGCAGCAGTACCTGTGTGTATAAGGCCATGTGGCTCAGTTCTCTGTCTCTCTCTCCCCTTCATCCTTCTGGGTTTTCAAAGGTGCTCCCTGAGACAGGGCATGGTTAATACATAATTATACATAACACTCTGATACTAGCAGCTAACAGTAGAGGGCAGCAGATCCCTACACCTGCAACCTGGGCATTCGTCCCTGAAAATAAAATAAACTTATAGGCATGGGCATGTATGGAAAAGGATTTCACAGATAAGCAGTGATCATTATTTAGATGAAACCTCCTACTATACATATTATGGTGCCAAGTCATACTGTCCAGGCAAACTGGGTCTAAAGAGGTACAGGTATGTCAGTGCATGAAGAGGCATTTGAAACAGAATGCTAACATAAGCATGGTCAACGTCACTGGGAGTCAGAAGCAGTTGAACAGAGTCCTACTGTTGTTCACCAAGGCACTGTAGGAGGTGTGAGCCACTACACAACTCCACTTTTGTTGGATATCCCGGGTTAGGGTCAGTGTACACATGTTTTTGAGATTAGGCCAGATGCACCTGTATTTGAGATGCATTTATCATACTTATGTATACTTTTTCCATGCATTCTTACTAACCTGTTTGGAAGAATGAAAGCAAAGCACAAACTTATCACAAACTGACCTTAACTAATTTCAAATACCCATGTATAGCAGCCCTTAAAGTGAAGTTCCACCCAAAAGTTGAACCTTTGCTTATCTGCTCCCTCCCACCCTCCAGTGCCACATATGACACCTTTCAGGGGGGAGGGGGGAATGGGTACCTGTTTTTGACAGATACCATTCCCCACTTCTGGGAGACTGCACCGTGGTGCCGTCCCTCGGAAGTTCGCTCCCTCTTCTTTTCTCCGCTGCTGGGCCAGTTAGAAAGCACAGTGCACTTTGTGCATGAGCAGTAGGGGACCGGCTGTAAAGCCAAAAGGATTCACCGCCATTTCCCTCACCATGAATGGCGGCTGCAGCACCTGAGAGCTGATCCGAAAATCAGCTAGGGTGCCGACATTGCGGGAACCCTGGACAGGTAAGTGTCCTAATATTAAAAGTCAGCAGCTACAGTATTTGTAGCCGCTGACTTTAAATTTTTTCATGGGGGGGGACGGAACTTCTCTTTAAGTAATCCTGTACATGGCAACCCAACAAGTTCCCTTTAAAGTAGCCCTTCATAGTCCTTTTGCTCCATCACCTCCTACTTGAGAGAAAAGAAAAGTTCTATGTAAGCCAAGAGTCACTGGAGTTGTACTTTACAAAGGGATATGAGCTCTCCATGTGAAAGTACTGACTGGCCCAGCACTGTCACATGGAGTGAGCAACATACTACTCGGTCACTTGGTATTTTCTTTGGCTCCCTTTGCTGAGCTGAACAGTGAGAGAGTAGTGGAAAGGTAAGCACATCCTGCTGGGGATGGGGGGATTTTAAAACAAGCCTTTTATGTTTTGTCCTGAATATGCAAAACACGGGTTTCTTCAAAAGTCTGTTTGACAACCGTTTGTGATTTACTTTTTTTCTTCCATGTGATTTAGCCAAGGACAGTGGTCACAAATTCAACCTACCCCCAATTTTGCTTTTCATTTCATGCAATGCAAACCACCGCCTACTAGTATTTGAACAGCTGGAGTGCCCTGGTTTACCAATGCTATTTATTGAGTATTGCAATGCATGCCATGCAATCAATGGCTGTGTCTTTTCCCTAAGTATTATTTAATGAAGACTGTGAAAACATTTCTCAGATAGTACACAACCTCATTACATGCATTTCAGAATCATTGCCTTAAATGTGAAATTATTTGCAGCCTTACAACAAAGTGAGTATGGCTATTTCCCTGTCTGTACTCAAACAGTTTGTCACTCTTATGATGCTCAAGACATCAAACCCAATTTCAGTCCTCATTTCAATTAAACTTGAAGTGACCCTTTTTTCTCGGCAGGCTCAAAACCTATTTTCACTTTCCTTTTAAACTGTGTAATTTATGATGGAGGCAGCTGAGACTAGGCACTAAGCATCTCTTCCTTGCTGTTATTTACAACATTCACGATTGTCGTTATTGTTTTTCTTCAATTTTAGAAAAATGTTGGGCTGTCTTTATACAGGTAACTGGTATAAAAAAAAAAATATTACAACGTAAATAAATAAACTGAGATGACATGAAACCAGCTTTAGTGATAAATGGACTCCGTAGATGTACTACATGTCGACAGACTGAGCTGAATACCTAAAAACTAGGGCTAATGGCTCAGAAGGAGAAGCATTTAAAGTGTTAGAGCAGGGGTCTCAAACTGGCAGCCCTCCAGATGTTGTGAAACTACAAGTCCCATCATGCCTCTGCCTATGGGAGTCATGCTTGTAACTGTCAGGCTTGCAATGCCTCATGGGAATTGTAGTTCTGCAACATCTGAAGGGCTACCAGTTTGAGACCCCTGTGTTAGAGGGTCCAATCTACAGTAGCCATGTTTTTTCCAGGTGGTGCAGGTGCTGCCCATTGGCTGCAAATAGTGCCCATCATTGCACCTTTACAGCATCCTA
This sequence comes from Lithobates clamitans, assembly GCA_037952925.1. Taxonomy (NCBI): domain Eukaryota; kingdom Metazoa; phylum Chordata; class Amphibia; order Anura; family Ranidae; genus Lithobates; species Lithobates clamitans. The sequence goes on from JBBGZY010000067.1 coordinate 8,469,625, forward strand.
AAACATTCTAGCATGATATCATGGCAAGAGGTGTGCACAAGATCAGCTGGATCAGCAGCAGAGGCGGAAGATAGGAATTGGGGGGATCATTTTATATGTACAAATGAACAAATAAAGAATTTCAGCCATGGTATATTTATACGCAGTTGCATTTGTAGGCAGGTTAAAATAGCCAGTTAGGCACTGTCCTGGCTGGGAGGGTAAGAGTTAATGCCTTTCCCGGTTCTTTGGTATTTATGTGGGTTCTACCCAGGGTCTGGCCCACCAATCCTGTGTTATAAAAGAGGGACAGTGGCCCAGAGCAGGGGGAGGGGCGTAGAGTGGTCTGTTCTGTAGAGATTTCCAAGGACCGCAGCAGGTCTGATGCCTGTATAAGAGTGAGACTGAGAACCATACCCACGAGTAGCAGAAGGATGTCACTCATCACTGTTTTGATGTAAAGTCATCAGAACCTGGGGTTCACCCCAAAGACACCAGTTATGGAGGAATGCTATGTGACTCTGTGTTACACAAACACTACCTTTGCAGGTATGCTGGGGCAGCACACAGCCTGTAGTTAGAGTTAGGGAATTAGGTAAGAGTTACGCTTTTCAATGTTGGACTCTGCCTTTGCATTTTTCTACGTAAAGAGTTTGAAATATTGTCCTTTCCTGGTCTGAAGTTGCTGAAAGGGGTGTAGTTCAAGAAACTGGCACACATAGTCTACCAAATGGGTTTTAAACACATTAGGGTATGAAGACTGTGACAGAACCCACTGTCACTGTGTGTTTTGGAGGGGGCTGTGACCTGGCCTCCTACCCACAGACTATGGCTCAGCAGAGAACGAGAGACTTGGGGACAAAATGGCATTGGGATAATGTAAAAATGGCATTGGGATAATGTAATTTTGTCCTTATATAAGTTGCATGCCTGCTCTCCATCCTCCTCCTCTTGTTATTGTGTTTAATTATGCTATGTCATGGCACGTAGACAAAAGGTGTGGAGATGCATTCCAGAGGGGGGGTGCGTAAGGAGGGGCTGACTGCATATCATAATCCTTTTGTGTTTCAACTGTAGTTTCTGTTTGAATGTACAAGTGTTGAATTCCCATTGGTTCTTCCTTCTCCCCTACCCCCTTTATGACAAGGCCAAGGGGAGTGTCCCTAACTGTGTATGTTTTGTACTGAATAAACAGTTTATGCTCTGCGTGTTTAACTCTCAACATCTGTGTGGTTTGCCACGTGATTGGGGGTTAAGAGCTGGTTATGACAAGTCTGCCGGCCGAAGGTACATTTGGAGAACAGGAGACACAGTTCTGGCAGAGGTGCCCAGACGGGGTATCTGAGATCCGTCACAAAGACAATGGTGTGGAGTGAAGTAGTGAGAAGACACAAATGGTTACCTAGGGTAATGGAAGTTTTACAGCAGCCTGTAGATAGGATGTACCAGTTATAGGTGGAACAGCCTCCAACAGCAAGGAAGATGTTGTCAGCATTTCTTCCTCCAGTGGTCTGTTTCCCAGAGCAATGGGCGCACACATGTGCTGCAGGGGTTCCTATCCTGTGCAGAGGTACATAAGTTCAAGATTTAAGTTACATGCATGTGTGGAGCCTATGCAGAGTGCACAGAGGGGCCCTCTCAACTACTGGGGAATGGTAGTGGAAAACGCTGGAAAGGTGGATGTGGACAAGGCTCAGCATGCACTCCCAATTGCAGATTACAGAGAGGGAGTACATTGTCACGGGGACCTGAGAGTTAACTGGAGAACAGTTGCAGTGCAAATGTACATGGTGTACATTTATCTCTAATGCCATGTACACACGAGCAGAATGTCTGACAGAAAAAGTCAGACGGGAGCTTTTCATCGTGTATTCCGACCGTGTGTATGCCCCATCAGACTTTTTACGTTGAAAATTCTGACGGACCTAGAAAGAGAACATGTTCTAAATTTTTCCGACGGACCCAATTCCTGTCGGGAAAACCGATCGTCTGTATGCTGTTCCGACGTACCAAAAACGACGCATGCTCACAAGCAAGTACGAGACGGAAGCTATTGGCTACTGGCTATTGAACTTCCGTTTTCTACACCCATCCTATGTGTTGTACATCACCGCGTTCTGGACAGTCGGAAATTTGGTGTGACTGTGTGTATGCAAGACAGCTTGAGCGGAATTCCGTCGGAACTCCGTCGGAAAAACCTTCAGAGTTTATTCCGACGGGAAAACCGGTCATGTCTACAGGGCATAAGAGTATAGGCCCGCCTTAAATTGTTACTAAACCCAGGACCCTGCATTTACTATATGTGGTCTCCCACAGTACATAGAACATGGAAATGCAATAATTTTAGTACATATAAATCGCTAAATACCTTTTCTCATCAGCAGTACATAGCAGTCTTGAGACTTCTATCAGTGCCTGGTTAAAGCTTGTAGGAGGAGTTTTCATACTGCACTGGCTGTCCTATCAGGAAGAGAAGAGAAAAAACAGGCGCCCCTTAGTGTAGACTGTAGGACAATTTATTTGTATTAAGTAAGAATAAAACTTACATGATGGTAGTGAGGAACAGGCACATCACAGGAAAAAATATACCCAAGGATACAAGGGTGTAGGAGCTACATGAGCCCACGCTGGTATAGTTACCACCACTTGCTAGGCTGTTCTGGCCAGCTGGATGGTGAAGAGAAGGAAAAGCTTAAAGCGAGGGCTAGAACTCACGCTGGAACACAGCATTGACCCAGATGACATCATGAGACCGTGGCGCATTTCGGAACATGGGCAGTGGAAGACACAATTGCGCGTTCCTTTCTCAAGCTGGTTCCAGCTGCTCAGCATGGGCGCCATTCTGAAAATACTTTGCTTATTCTGAATGAATGCAAAACATTCTCTGATTGGGCAAGGTGGAGAGGTGGGGAGATGATGTCACACTCAGAAAACGCTTTGCATATATTCAAAGTGTGCAAAGAATTCTCTGAATGGCACCTGTGCCAAACAGCCAACCTCAGCGTAGAACCCTGAAGCAAGTGGAGGTCACTGGAATAGCACTGGTCACTTAAGTGATTTCCAGCTCTGGCAGTATGCCAGAATGTAAACTGAGCTATGCATGTGCAGCTCAATGCAGCTCAATGAATTAGACATGTGCAGAACAAAAAAATGTGTTTTGTTTTGTTTCGATTCTTTATTTACATAAATTAGTTTAGTTAAATTAGGTTCATTCGTTCAATTTGTTTTTGGAATTCGTTTTGTTTATTCGTTTTCAAATTCGGATCCATTCGAAAAGTTTTCAAATAAATTTCGAATAGTTTTCGAATTTGAAAAATGTTTCCAGAAAAAAACAACAGACTATAATGAATATAACCATCTTCCTATTCTAATCTATTCTTCTCCAATCTATTCAAATTCAAATTAATTCTATTAGAATTTTGGGAAATGGTTCTATTCGTTCTATTCTAATCTATTCTATTTTATTGTTTTTTTAAATATATTGTTTTTTTATTTGTTCTAGTCTATTCTATTCTTTTCTATTCTATTCTTTTCTATTGAAATTCAAATTTATTCTATGTGAAATTTGAATTTTGGAAGACAATTATAGTCATTCTATTCTATTATGTTTTTTTTCTATTCTATTCTAATCTATTATTTTCTATTCTATTCAAATTCAAATTGATTCTATGTATTAATTAATTATTAATTATATTATTTTCTAGCCTAATATTTTTTTTTCTATTCTATTACTTTATTTTCTATTCTATTTTATTCTCTTTGAAAGTTTAAAAAACCATTTGAATTCGAAAATGTTTAGGATTCGAATTCGAAAACGGTTTCAATTCTAATTTGAAAACTATTATTATTTGAAAACGATTCAAAAACCATTTGAATTCAAATTTTGCTGAATTTTTTTCCGTTATTGCGGATTCTTTTAAATTCGGTACTATTGTAACTTGGAAATTCGGGTACATCTGAATTTCTGAAAAACTAAAACTAGTCCGAATTTCAGTTCGGAACAAAATGAACCGCACATGTCTACAATGAATATTTTGCAGAGAACTGCAAACAGGCAGGTAAGTGTACTTTACTGCAGAAGAGATATTGCATGTCTCTTCTACAATAATAATAATTAAAAAAAAAGGTACAGAAGTCATAAAGGATGTTACAAGGAGGCAGAAAAACACAATAAGGTATGATTTCATGATAATAGAATACAGGACCATTAGGTAGTAGATGTGCATGTATTGTTTTTGGAGAATAAGGATATCGTTTAGTGTTACTTTAAGTTTTAGCACCTTTCAAAACTTCTAAAATGAAATGTACATTTGTCTTTCATAATGATAAGTGATTTATTAAATAGAAGAAAAGCAATCAGATTTTTTTTCCTATTAATAATTTTTCCTATTTCCTGTTACTAAAATGGCAGATAACTGGCACACATCCACCATAAAAGATATACCGTATTTATAGGCATATAACACGCAGCGGCGTATAACATGCACCCCAAGTTTAGGAGGGAATTTTAAGGAAAAAAAAACTTTTAGGAGGGAAGTTTAAGGGAAAAAAAAATTACATTTAAATGCCCATCATTGCAGCCTTCTCAGTGCAGCCTTGCCCCAGTGCAGCCATGTCAGTGCAGCCATGTCAGTGCAGGCTTGTCAGTGCAGCCTTGTCAGTGCAGCCTTCCCCAGTGTCCATTGCAGCCTTATCCCAGTGCAGCCTTGCCCCAGTGCAGCCTTGCAGCTCGCAGTTTGAAAATCCTGTGATCCCCTGCGATCCTGAGCTTCAAAATCGCCGACTGCAATTTGAAAATGGCGCCGCCAGTCGTTTTTTGGCGGCTCTGATTCACTTTCGGTTCCACTCGTAGTCCCGCCCGGGATGGGCGTGACTGTGAGCGGAGCTATCCGAACCTAGCCGAGTACACTCGGGCGGCGCTCGAGTGAAACCGAAAGTGGCCGAGAAGAGCCGAGGACCAGCTCTGTGTATTTCGGCGCCGGCGGCGCCATTTTCAAATCGCGGTCGGCGATTTTGAAGATCTGTCAGCTCAGGATCGCAAGGGATCGGCGTATAACACGCACCCCCGATTTTCCCCTGATTTTAAGAGGAAAAAAGAGCGTGTTATACGCCAATAGATATGGTATTTGTGTTACATGTGGCCCAGAAGCAGATGGTGAGGATACAAATTTAGCATTAATATAATTCAGAATGTCAAAATAGTTTCATGCAAATTCCGATGACTAAGACTCCTTTCACACTGTGCCGCCACCGGCGTCAGCGGTAAAGCGGTGCTATTTTTAGCGCCGCTTTACCATCATTTTGGCGGCCCTATTCGGCCGCTAGCGGGGCAGTTTTAACCCCCACTAGCGGCCGAAGAGGGGTTAAATCCGCCTGCAAAATGCCGCCAGAGCATCGTTTTGCCGGTGGTATTGCAGCGCTGCCCCATTGATTTCAATGGGGAGCAGCGGTGCAGGATCAGTGAGTTCACCGCTCCTTCACTGCTCCAAAGAAGCTCCTGGCAGGACTTTGTCTGACGCCCTGCCAGCGAACTGCTCCAGTGTGAAAGCCCTCGGGTTTTCACACTGGAGTGAATGGAGCAGCTGTTTTAGGGCGGTTTGCAGGTGTTATTTTTAATGCTATATCGCCTGCAAAACACTCCAGTATGAAAGGGGTCTAACAGTAGTAATGTACAAGATTAGCACATTGTGTGGAATAAAAGAATAATAAAAGCTACAGCTTAAAGGAGAACTCCAGCCAAAGCTCGTTTGGCTGGACTTCTCCTATGGATCACAGGAGTGCAATTCGTTTTGCACTCCTGTAACCCATTTTCAGCAGACAGCAGACTGAAATCCGCTCTCTGCTGACATCACTGCTGTCAGTCCAGGCACCGCGCCATCACGACCACAAAGTCGGGACCTGTTGTGTGCCTGGACTGACAACTAGCTCAGCCTCTCAGTGAGCCGCTGAGAGCCTGAGATGGCCGCTCCGCCCCCTCCACAGCTCAGCGCTCCAATGAACATGGAGGGTGAAGAGCAGAGAGCTGTGACTGACAGTCTGCAGCTCTCTGCTCACGTAGATGTGAAAACCGAGCGATCTGCAATGTCCGATCGCTCGGTTCTCAGTGCAGAGGCGTCAGGGGACAGATGCAGCATTGGACCGAAGCTGCATCCACCTAGGTAAGTATGAATCTGCAAAAAAAAAAAAAAATTCCTTTACTTTTCTTTTAAAGCAGACCTTTCATGAAGATGCAAAGTCCACCTGGCTTGAAGCCCCCGAACAAAGAAACACTAATATAAAGCTTCAGAAGTAAAATGCAAAAAATTCTTCTACCATGCTTCCTCTGAGCATTGATGACTTCACTGGACCTTCTCATAGGATCCCAAGAAAGCCAAGGTTTCCAAATTCTCAATTAAACCAAACTGTGCTGCGTTAAACAAAATTCAGGTGTATAAATATAACAAAAAAAACCAGAATAAAACATTACGACAACAAAATTCTGGATTTATTTCCGACGGATGTTGGCTCAAACTTGTCTTGCATACACAGAAATGTTGTCGGAAATGGCAAACATCAAGAACGCGGTGACGTACAACACGTACGACGAGCTGAGAAAAATGAAGTTTAATAGCCAGTGCGGCTCTTCTGCTTGATTCCGAGCATGCGTGGAATTTTGTGCGTCGGAGTTGTGTACACACGATCGGAATTTACGACAATGGATTTTGTTGTCGGAAAGTTTGAGAACCAGCCCTTAAATTTTGTTTGGCGGAAATTCCGACAAAAAATGTCCGATGGAGCCTACACACGGTCGGAATTTCCGACAACGATCTCACATCGAACATTTGTTGTCCGAAATTCCGACCGTGTCTATGCGGCATAAGAAGAGACAGAAATGTCCTTCTGTATTAAAAAGTCCTTATAATGCTTTTCAGCCGTCAAACATCAAGAATCAGTGTATCCACCACCTTTAAGGTAAATGATCACCGGAAATTGATCAGTGGAGGCTTACAAGAAATCCACAACGTTCTAACCTAATAGGAAGGTCATATCATAAGCATATTAGATGACTCCTTGGTACTTGGTAAGACACATCACTTGATAGCAGATCTCATACAAGCACACCCACAGTAGTCTGATTAACCTTCCAATGGAGATGGAGGGGACCCCTAAGCCTGCTCGATAAATCTCCTGGATTCCAAACCTTCAGGCAATTGTTGCTCAAAAGAAAGGAGACCCAGGTTCCACAAAGTGTACACAAGGTTATAAAATTCAATAAAGAATAAAATTGTACTTACAACAAAGTTAAACACACAGTGCCATTAAATATCATTCAAAAGCCAGCTCCAAACTGCGATGACATCATGTGCATGGCCCCGCTCTGATGCGTTTGGTCCAAAATGACATTCTGAAAGGACTGGAGCTACCCATAAAGTCATTGCTTATATAATAAATTGTTGAGGTGCTGCAAATGAATTATACCACATAATTTTAGTTTCATTTGAGTTTCCTAAAGTGATGGAGCTTTACTATTTCTAATACCTGGTTGTGTATTAGCATAGCGCGATCTTTAATAGTGTGTTCAATTTTGGAAGTTTTACCTATACTGTCCACACACACATTGCTCATGTTCCTGGTGTTGACCTTTAGGTTTGAATCCTGATACTGGTTTACTGCTTGTTTGTGACAGATAACACTGTTAGTGAGGTGTTAATACTAATAAACATTCAGCGACAAAGAAGTTACCCTCCACCAACATGATGTAACATCAGCTATGGTGATTGATCAATGAAAGTGAAAACACAAAAAGCTTAAAGTGATTGTAAAAACATTTTTTTATTTTAAATATCAAGCATGTCATACTTACCTACTTTGTGTAGTGGTTTGCACAGAGCAGAACCGATCCTCCTTTTCTCAGGTCTCCCGCCAGAACTCCTGGCTCCTCCCCTTGCTGAGTGCCCATCATAGCAAGCCTCTCACTTTGGGGGCGCTCTTGTGGGCTCACTCCTGAGCCAACTTTGTGTGTCTATTGACACACAGAGCGTAGCTCAGACCCACTCCCACTCTTTTCTCACAGCCTGTGATTGACAGCAGCGGGAGCCATTGGCCCCTGCTGTCTCTGAGCCTATGAGGAGTGAGAGAGCAAAGATAGCCACTGCTCTTATGCACATCACTGAATCAGGAGTGGGCTCAGGTAAGTAGAAGTGTTTTACCATAGTGCAGAGAATGTAATAAAGTGAACAACATTCAGCCTTTAGAACCCTGTAGGGCAAAAAACCTCTTAACAATCTATTATCAACAAGTAACTGGATAAATACACAGGCAAAATAGGAAATAAAAAAAAAATTAGAGGAGATGTTCTGGTTTGAGGTAATATAGGAAATCAATCTAACTATAAGCATTGTTCAGGTATAAAAAGACTTTCTTCAATAAAAAAAAAAAAAAAAATCTCACTAAAAACTTCATATTTTCCTGTTCTAAAATGCCAAATGGTTTTTACTTTAATTTTGAACTATAATATTTGAACTTGAGATTTCAGTAGCTTCCTAATCTCAGAATTGCTTTTTCTGTCACTCTGCAACAAAATAGAAATAATTGTATATTTATTTATACCTGCTGCGAGATCTCCAACCAGAGCAATTTGACTGTACATCAAAAAGTGCAAGTTGTATCCACTAACTGCAACAGGATGACTTATAACATGGTAGAAAAACAACATTCTATAAAAAAAATGAATAATGATGTCATGTGACATCTTGTTTATTCTTCTAAAACAGGGGTGTCAAACTGGCAGCCCTCCAGCTGTTGTGAAACTACAAGTCCCATCATGCCTCTGCCTGTGGGGGTAATGCTTGTAACTGTCAGTCGTGCAATGCCTCATGGGACTTGTAGTTCTGCAGCAGCTGGAGGGCCGTAAGTTTGACACCTGTGTTCTAAAAGATACCCCATACTGAAGTATTATTATTCATGTACTTATTTCTGTGACTAATAAAGAAATAAAGTAAAAAAACAAAAAAACAAAACAAAAACTGTTCACAGTAAAGACCAAGAAAACCAATAGATTGTTGGAGACACTTTAGCAATATTTGACTGCTTAGTTCCTCATTTAGAGATGGGGAATATTGGTTTCCAATTCACATAGTAGATTGAATTTTATACAATCATTGTATTGTTCTAAAGCTAATGCGGCTTTTTACAGATCACTGAAACATGACCAATGTCTTTTTGTACGGTAGATAATGACTAATGTTCCCTACAAGGTCAAGGGAAGAAAAAGGAAAGGAAGGGAAACACTTAAAGTGGTAGTAATCTCTTCCCCACAACTTTATCACATTTCAGTCTGCATAAAAACCTTAATGATCGCTGCTTGTAGATGTCTCCTTACTTGCTTTGTTTTCTTGTAATCCATCCCATTCTGTGTAGTGACGCCACTGGTGCATGCGCAACTCTCCCGGTTTTCATGGCATGCTCCGAGTGCCGTCTGTCCATTGACAGGATGCCGTGACTGTGATTTTTGCTCCAAGTGACATTCCGATCTAGACCTGCGAGACTGTAGATTCTCTCTGAACTTCCTGCTACACCCCATGTGACCGTGTGATGTTTAATGGGGTGTAAACCTTGTACGTAAAGTGTAAGAACTAGCATCAAATGTAGAGCTTGAAGGACACCGCCACTCACTGTTTCTTCTTTTTAAGGGCTCTGTTTGTTCATTTTTATTAAAAGAAAGTCCGGTAAACACAAAACATGAGTTTCCCTCGCAGGGGTTTTCAGCAATTCCTTTTCCCATCAACCTAAAAGACATTCAGCCCTTTTGGCTCTCTCTTGCAGCACTGTTGCTCTGGTCTTACATGCCAATCCATTGTCTGTCTCATACAGACTGTTAACCAACCAACTTGGTGCACACAGCTAGCAGCCTCTTGCTGCACTGGGTCCTATGTGGAGCCCTCCTGACTCCTAGGCCAGACCTCCTTTCTGTCGGGGTAGAGCTCAGAACCATGGTCAGGCTATTACTAAAAGCCTGGCACACACCTAAGCAATCAGTACACTTGCCGTTCTGAATACTTGGATTCAGGATTGGAGATTTCATCCCATACGGATCACTGTGAAATCTCCAGGCTCCAGGTCCCAAAACTAACTTTTTAATGAGTTTCGTGGTCTGAAATCCACTTCCTCAGGAGCAGATGCATGTGTCTCTACAAGAAATATGCAACAACAGTAAAATCTAGTATAGTCATTTGGACAATGCAATATGCATAAAAAAAAAACATAAGGGGATAAATAGAAAACACCACCAAGTAGGTGGGGAACCTACCCTAATGTTTCTCATATTCAGTGCATCGGTCAGCATGTGGTCCTGTCAAATGGGGGCAGCAGGAGATAGACTATATCAGGAGCTGAGGGAGTACTGTCCATGGGCATAAAAAGGTGGACTTGGAAAAGTTTTGGGACTCTCCATTTTGGAGATATGTGCGGATGTGTATAGTGATCCAAATTGGAATCTATAAAAGATGTATGGTGCTAGAATTAGTAGATTACAAAAGTGGTAAGGTGATGTGGAGTGCACCATCAATAAAAAAGAATAACTAATGAAAAAGGGAAACCAGTGCGAAGGGTGAAAGTCAATGTCTCAGAATTGCATATAGGCAACAGAAAAGTACATATATATAAATAGTACTTTGTTGCACAATGAAATGCATAAACCCTAAACACCAGAAGCAAGATGTAGATCAGCCACCTAGGGGAATATGGAGAGTCCCAAAACTTTCCAAGTCCATTTGTTTATGCCCATGTACAACAGTACTCCCTCAGCTCCCGATACAGACTATCTCCTGCTGCCTCCATTCAACAAGACTACTTGCTGACCAATGCACTGAATATGAGAAACATTAGGGTAGGTTTCCCACCTACTTGGTGGTCTCCTCTATTTTTCCTCTTATGTTTTTTATGCATACTGCATTGTCCAACTTACTATACCAGATTTTACTGTTATTGTTGCATTTTTTTTTTTGTAGCGATGCATGCATGTGCTCCCGAGGAAGTGGATTTCAGACCACAAAACACGTTGAGCCTGTTGATGCAATCCCATTACACCATTATGCGTTTCTATATACTTTATTTTATCATTTTGTGTTATTTGTTTCTCATGTATACTGTACATTGTTGATGAAGCATGTCACAATTTAGCGTTACCTGTTGTATATCATTTTAACTTGGACTACAATTTCAAAATTTCAATTATTCATTTTGTTTACATATTGATGAGTTTTTTCAATAAAATCAGCTCTCAACAATAATCTGTTACTTTTTTCCTTTGTTGAGTATATATTGTGGTTTACCCAGTGTGAGCTATGCCCTTCATTCAAAGTCCCACTCACCCTCTCTTTTGCATGATCCAGAGACAAAGGTGATTAGAAACTATGGACAAGGCTTAAAGCTCAACATCACCCAAATCTAAAACCTGGAAAGGGTTAGAACTTTTGGTAATGTTTTTTTTTTTATGCTGTTTGTGCTTTCATAAGGAGATTTCTCTTTTCTTCCTGTCCTCTTTGACATCTGTTATCTGGACAGAAAATGACCAAAAACCTCACTCATGGGGACACACAAGAAATAGAATCCTAACAAAGGATCCTAGGAAAGTGTCCCCAGTCTTCTAGAGAAAATATAAATGTTATTGCCATCTGTGTTGCCATTGTGAGGGTTACCCTTCTCTTAGGGTTGAGCGTGATACCTGTTGAGCAGACAGAAATTGGGGAGAATTTTTTTCTCAATTCCTTTTCTGGTAAGAAGATAGGAAATATGGAGAAATCTCCCAAATGGAGATATAGACAGTAATTAAAAGTTGACAGATGTACTAATCCTTTCATACTTTACCAAAAAAAAAAAAAGATTTTGGCTGAAGTTGGGCTTCAACACAAGCGGTTGATAGGACAAAATTCTGAAGTGTTTGTAAACCTTGGAGATAAAATATGAACAAATCACATCCCTTTATAGCGTGTGCTTGTCTCAGTCCAGAGCACAGAGAGAAAAAATGTGACAGGGGAGGGATCTCCAGAACACAGCCTGTGATTGACAGACTCACCTCTTTTCTTGTGTGCTGTGTAAGGGGGAGGGAGTTGTCCCTTCCCTCCAATCAGCCCTCACAGCTCTTCCCGCTGAGATCTGTAGGGTGTCGCTTCAGCTCCCCGCCCCCTGCTTTTTGAAAGCTCAGAAAAGGTGCATCAATTCTGAACTTTGAACAGATGTAGAAAAGAGAGGGCTACAGATAAGCAGGTACAACTTACTGTATGTAGTAGGATTTTTTTCATCTACAGTATGTGTATTATCTAAGGCCGGTCACTTCATTGGGTATATGTAAGGACTTACAACCACTTTAAGTGAAGCAAAGGGAAAAAAGGGGCAAGTTAAAGGAAGAGAAAGAGATGGGAAGGGAAAAAAACAGAGAAGAAATAAGAAAGGGAAAAAGGAAGAAAAGAAAGTGTGGAGGCATTTTCCAACACAATATGTTAAAACATACTATATATGTTAGTGAAATAAAAAATCATGTCTACATCTTCATTTTCTTTTTCATATAGAAAGATTTTTGTAGGTATAATTTCTTCTTTTTAGTTCAAGTTATTACTTAGTTTACTGTTTAAATTGCTCAGAATGTGTCAAATGATTTTAATGATTCCGGTTAAATCAATTTGTTGTTCTTAATATAATATATTACAAAACAAAGATAAAGAAATGAGAGAACAGGTGTCTCGGCTCAGCATTTAGTAGCTGGAAGATTATCTCTGTGTGTATTGCCCTCATATTTTGCATATTAATTTTTATCCTCTGCAGTGTTGTAATTTTTCTATGCACAGGTTCACATTTGTATTCACTTGCTCTAATATTTTAGACAGTGGTAATTGGAAAGGGCTTCCTGCCAATACAGGTGTATTTAACTAGTCAATGGATTGTAAGAGGAAACAATGAATTCAATGGCAATGGATATGTTATTCTGAGTCCTTTACATTGAAGATTCTCATACATGGACATGAATGGCATTTTACAAAAATAACGCAAATTACCAAATCAGATTGCTATATGACCGTGTATGCCGGTGCAAAGTTCCAAACAGAGCATGTTAAATGGACAAATATTTGAATTAACAAGCTCAAAGTTTCCTTTTGTTTATTCTTGGACTAAAGCTGTATATGCAGTCTACTAGGAAGATCTGATCATACACTGAAATATGCACATTTAATAATACTGAGCAAAGACATTGGAAGAGATTGTTCTTTAAAGATAAACTTCTGGCAGCCATAAACTCCCCATCACTCCTGCCACAATTCTTTACTTAAAAGCTTCTTGAGTTTCCACTTGTGCATATATTCTGAGATTTCAATATGCTCTTTTCCCTTGCTGAATAATGGAGAGTGATAGGCATGTGCACGGGGTGTGCTGGTGTGCCTGGGCACACCCTAATCAACCCATGCACCAGTGGCATATCGTAAAGGGTGCAAGTGTGTGTGGGGCACAGTGCGCTTCACACATGTAGTAATCCATCCTATTTCACGAGCAGAGCTGCATCTGCTGCAGCTAAATCCCTTTTGCCCTCCGAGTTTTTGTCTAGGAGCTGTGGGCCAGTGCACCGCAATGTACTACCTCCGGTGGGCCCTACAAGCTGGAAGCGCTAAGCTGCATTTACAACAGTGCGGTGCTCCAGGTGGCTCGCATATAGCCTGCCCTACCCTGTACATCTCTTTGGGAGCAAAGGAGGGGACGGAGGATGTGTCCAGCCACCCTAGTCTGGCAGCAGCAGCCTGCATTCTGTGTGTAAGTAAGTAGTTGTAAGTTGTAGCCGCTTCTCTCTATGGCTGCAAGGAGAGTTCTGTTGGGGAAAATTTGTGAGGGAGAGCTCTGTACTAAGGTGGGAGGGGAGGGGAGGGTCATTTTTGCTTGTAAGATGCACACTCATGAACTATGCCCTCTGTCTGCAACGCAGCCCTGAAATCTGCCCTCTGTATGCAGCTTCTGTCCTCTGTATGCAGAGCACTCCTGAACTTTGTCCTCTGTGCGCAGCATACTCCTGAACTCTGTCCTCTGTGTGCAGCATACTCCTGAACTCTGTCCTCTGTGTGCGCAGCATACTCCTGAACTCTGTCCTCTGTGTGCGCAGCATACTCCTGAACTCTGTCCTCTGTGCGCAGCGTACTCCTGAACTCTGTCCTCTGTGCGCAGCACACTCCTGAACTTTGTCCTCTGTATGCAGAGCACTCCTGAACTATGTCCTCTGTATGCAGAGCACTCCTGAACTATGTCCTCTGTATACAGCACATTCCTGAACTATGTCCTCTGTACACAGTGTACTTCTGAACTCTGTCCTCTGTATGTAGCACACTCCTGAACTCTGTCCTCTGTATGCAGTGCATTCCTGAATTATGTCCTCTGTACGCAGCGCACTCTTGAGTTATGTCGTCTGTATGCAGCGTACTTCTGAATTCTGTCCTCTGTACACAGTGCACTCCTGAACTCTGTTCTCTGTATGCAACGCACTTCTGAACTCTGCCCTCTTTGGGGTTTATTCACTAAACAAACAATTTTGGACAATTGGCAAAATATAGATCAGTTATGAAAAAAATGCTGTTTGGGCCTAAAGCAGATACCTGATTTCTGTTCATAGTTTTCTATTTAGTGAATAAATTCATACTTTGGGGTGCATACCCTAATGCAATAGACTGCGCACACCTATGTGGACAGTCAATGAAAAAAGATAAGTAAACTGACCTCAATCTTTCTGCACACCCGCAGAATGAATTGGGAAGCTAATTGTGAGTAAGGATGAGCCCAACACCCCCCGGTTCTGTACGCACCAGAACTTGCAAACAGGCAAAAAATTCAGGAGGAACACACGAACACCGTTAAAGTCTATGGGACACGAACGTAAAAAAGCAAAAGTGCTAATTTTAAAGGCTTATATGCAAGTTATCACCATAAAAAGTGTTTGGGGACCCAGGTCCTGCCCCAGGGGACATGTATCAATGCAAACATTTTTTTGAAAACGGACGTTTTTTCGGGAGCAGTGATTTTAATAATGCTTAAAGTGAAACAATAAAAATTAAATATTCCTTTAAATATCCTGCCTGGGGGGTGTCTATAGAATGTATGTAAAGTGGCACAGTTTTCCCGTGTTTAGAACAATACCACAGCAAAATTACATTTCTAAAGGAAAAAAAGTCATTTAAAACTGCTCGTGGCTGTAATGAATTGTCGGCTCCTGGCAATATAGATAAGACTCATTGAAAAAAAATGGCATGGATTCCCCCCCTCCAGTCCATTACCAGGCCCTTTGGGTCTGGTATGAATATTAAGGGGAACCTGAACCATAATTTAAAAACCAGGTGGGGTCACCCGTTTACATCACGATTGCGACCTGAAGGGTCTGGTATGAATTTTAGGGGACCCCTACGCCATTCAAAAAAAATTGGTGCAGGGTTACACTTAATATCCATACCAGACCTGAAGGGCCTGGTATGGATTTTGGGGGGACCCTCACAGAATTTTTTTATTTCATTTTGTTAAATTTGCCATTTGTTTCAATGAGTTTTATCTATATTGCTGAGACCCGACAATTCATTGCAACCGCAATCAGTTTTAAATGACTTTTTTCCTTTAGAAATATAATTTTGCTGTGGTATTGTTCTAAACACTGTGCCACTTTACAGTCATACTATAGACACCCCCCAGGCACGATATTTAAAGGAATATTTAATTTGTATTGTTTCACTATTAAAATCACTGCTCCTGAAAAAACGTCAGTTTTTAAAACTTTTTTAGCATTGATACATGTCCCCTGGGGCAGGACCCAGGTCCCCAAACACTTTTTATGGACATAAATTGCATATAAGTCTTTAAAATGAGCACTTTTGGTTTTTCATGTTAATGTCCCATAGACTTTAATGGTGTTCCGCGGCTTTCGAATTTGCCTCGAACACCGCATAATGTTTGCTGTTCAGCGAACAGGCGAACACCCGATGTTCGAGTCAAACTTATGTTCGACTCGAACATTGAGCTCATCCCTAATTGTGAGCCAAGTCTTATCTTCCAACATCAGCATCTAACCTCATTCCTTTTTGTTTTGTTTTTTTGACCAAGTGGGCACAAAATAGGTCAGACACACTCCAATTTAATGTCTATGGTTTTGGAATGTGATGTTCAACATGCTCAATCTTTTTTGATATATAATGCTGTCCTGCTGTTTATTTTTGCTATTTTATACTAACATTGGCCAACTCTACCCAAATTAATGATAGCATTCCCTCCAACATTGCTCTACAACAGCAAAAACACATGACCCATGCCTCGGCATAGGTTATGTAAAAAGAGACAGACAGCAGAAATAATATTGACATTTACAGTAACAGGTAAATCCTTGATGGTGTTAGTCATTATAAGCTTAACTTGATTTTTTTTAAAGTGTAAGTTCACCTTTATAGAAAAATCTGTAAGGTGAACTTACACAAGATCCTCTACTCAACCCCCCCCCCCCCTGTTCCCGCTGACCGGTTGCACAGTGATCTCCCATTCTGAGCCCTGCTATAGCCACCTCACGGCTCCGGGTCTTAGAAATCCCCTCTGCATTCACGCGTCTTCTTCCCCACTGAGAGGATGGGCTATATGGGTTCTGATTGGTTGGCACCGCCCATGTGACAGAGGGACTGGGGGGAGTAAGGAGGAGTTGCTGTGTAAGTTCACCTTACAGATTTTTCTGTAAAGGTGTACTTACCCTTTAACTGTAGGTCTGCTCTAATATTGTGTTAATAAGATGATATTTCTGCCCACACAGCTTCGTACA
The DNA here is from genome assembly GCA_037952925.1 of Lithobates clamitans. Classification (NCBI taxonomy): domain Eukaryota; kingdom Metazoa; phylum Chordata; class Amphibia; order Anura; family Ranidae; genus Lithobates; species Lithobates clamitans. Next base: position 8,486,402 of record JBBGZY010000067.1, read on the forward strand.
TCACATGCCCTATTGTACACTACAGTTTTATTGGTCATAAGCTATAACTACATGTATCAAAACACATAGCAAGTACTTGTCAGCAGCAGATCACACAGAGGTTATTAATACCAGCTACCTCATCTCTTATTAAATAAAGTGAAAATGTGGAGCTCATTACTTTACAGATAATAGACTAAAGCTAAGAGACTAATGCTATCATTCACTCCCTGACCCTGCTATCAATAGGCAATTACCACCAGGAATAGCTTACAGGAAATGCCATGTACACCTTAAAAATGTAATTTAACTTCTTGAGAGCAATTCCCTTTAATCGTGTGGCGCATGTACCCAAATAATTTAATAATCTGGTCATTATTCCATACTGTTACTCTTGGACCTCTCCGCTGCCTTTGATACAGTTGATCACCCCCTCCTCAAAAAACTCAATTTGCTTGGTGTCCATGGTTGCGCTCTCTGTTGGTTTGAATCTTACCTATCTTACGATACCTTCAGTGTCACTTACAACTCCACTTCCTCCTCTCCAACTCCTCTTACTGTTGGGGTCCCCCAAGGTTCTGTCCTAGGACCTCTACTATTCTCGATCTACACGTCTTCCCTGGGTCAGCTGATAGCCTCCCATGGCTTCCACTACCATTTATATGCCAATGACACCCAAATCTATCTCTCTACCTCTCAGCTCACCCATCAGTCTCCTCACACATCACTAATTTACTAACAGACATATCAGCCTGGATGTCACACCACTTCCTCAAATTGAATCTATCTAAAACCAAGCTCATTATATTTCCTCCCCCACATGCCCCTTCCCCTGACTTCTCTGTCAAGATCAATGGCACAACTATTAGTCCATCCTCACATGCCGGGGTGCTAGGTGTAACTTTTGACTCTGAATTGTCCTTTCAGGCCCACATCCAATTCCTGTCCAAATCATGCCGCCTTAGCCTCCTCAACATCGCTAGAATTCCCCCTCGCCTCAACTACTGCAACTGCCTCCTCACTGGATAACCTTTACATACACTATCCCCCTTCAGTTCATAATGATTGCTGCTACAAGACTCATCCACCTTACCAACCATTCAGTGTCCTCCATCCCTCTCTGACAATCCCTCCACTGGCTTTCACTCACCCAACAAATAAAATTCAAAGTACTAACAATAATTTACAAAGCCATCCACAACTCTGGCCCCAGCTACATCACTAACCTAGTTTCAAAATTCCAACCAAGCCACTCTCTTCGGTCCTCCACAGACATTGTGCTCTCTGGCTCTCTTGTCACCTCCTCCCATGCTCGCCTCCAGGATTTCTCCGGAGCTTCTTCCATCCTATGGAACTCCCTTCCTCAATCTGTCTGACTGTCCCCTAATCTATCCATCTTTAGTCGATCCCTGAAAACCCTTCTCGTTAAAGAAGTCTATCCTGCTTCTAAATAATACACTGTTTTACTTCCTCCATCAGCTCATCCCTCACAGATATTACAGTGCCTTGCAAAAGTATTCACCCCTCTTGGCCTTTTCTTTTTTTATTATTGCCTCACCACCTGGAATTAACATGGATTGTTTGAGGATTTGCATCATTTAATTTACAGAACATGCCCACAACTTTGAAGATTTTTTTTTTATGTGAAGCAAACAACAAATAGGACAAAATAATAGAAAAAAGTCAATGTGCATAACTATTCACCCCTCTAAAGTCAATACTTTGTAGAGACACCTTTTGCGGCTATCACAGCTCCAAGTTGCTTTGGATAAGTCTCTATGAGCTTGCCTCATCTTGTCACTGGGATTTTTGCGCATTCCTCCCTGCAAAACTGCTCCAGCTCCTTCAAGTTGGATGTTTTACGCTTGTGAACAGCAATCTTTAAGTCTGACCACAGATTTTCTATTGGATTGAGGTCTGGGCTTTAACTAGGCCATTCCAAAACATTTACATATTTCCCCTTAAACCACTCAAGTGTTGCTTTAGAACCTCTGTCCTAGCCTCAAATCACACACAGAGTGGTACAGGTTTTGCTCAAGAATATCCCTGTATTTAGCACCATCCATCTTTCCCACAACTCTGACTGGTTTCCCAGTGCCAACTGCTGAAAAACATCCCTGCAGCATGATGCTGCCACCAGCATGTTTCACTGTGGGGATGGTGTTCTTTGTGTGATGTTATGTGTTGGGTTTGCGCCAGACATAGCATGGCTTTGATGGCCATAAAGTTCAATTTTAGTCTCATCAGACCGGAGCACCTTCGGAGTTTCCCATATGTCTTTTCGTAAACTCATAACGTGCCATTTTGTTTTTTGCTGAAAGTAATGGCTGACTCTCGCTTTTGACAAAACACAGTGAATATAAATGTAAAGATGATCAGACATCAACTTAAACAAAATTCAAATATGCATATAATCATATATCCAAAAAAGAAGGGCATGTGCAAAAAATATACTAGCAACAAAGGCTGCAATATGTTGTGCAACAATATTTTAGAAGGTTGTGAGTAATAGTCCATATAAGAACACCCGAGTATGATGTAAAAATCCAGTGAAGGTCCAGTTATATGGAAACATAAGCGCTTGGGTCCACCACCATAAATAGAGTGCATGGCCGCTTACCAGAAACCCATAACCCCCCGTTACAGAGGGTCTGAGTAGGCTGTTAGCACTTATGTTTCCATATAACTGGACCTTCACTGGATTTTTACATCATACTCGGGTGTTCTTATATGGACTATTACTCACAACCTTCTAAAATATTGTTGCACAACATATTGCAGCCTTTGTTGCTAGTATATTTTTTGCACATGTCCTTCTTTTTTGGATATATGATTATATGTATATTTGAATTTTGTTTAAGGTGATGTCTGACCATCTTTACATTTATATTCACTGTGTTTTGTCAAAAGCGCGAGTCACCAGTTTATTATTGTTCACGTGTGTTTGTGTCACATATAGGATTTCGCAGCTTGTTTTTTTATAATTTACTTATAATTACCTTTTTGATGCGCAGTTATTTTAACGTTTCTCTCTGGTTAATGGCCTCCTTGCCCGGTCTGTGAGTTTTGCTGTTGTGCCATGTTCTTTCCATTTGGTTATGATAGATTTGATGGTGCTCCTAGGGCTCATCAAAGATTTGGATATTTTTTTAGAACCTAACCCTGACTTGTACTTCTCAACAACATTGTCGCTTACTGTTTGGAGAGTTCCTTGCCTTCATGACAGTTTGGTTAGTGAGGCCTCTTGCTTGGGTGTTACAGCCTTTGGGGCCTTTCAAAAAGGTGTGTATATGTAATGACAGATCATGTGACACTTAGATTGCACACAGGTGGAAATCATTTTACTAATTATGTGACTTCTGACTTCAATTATCAGTTTTTTATTTCTGAAAAATGGTTTTATGTATATGTAGCACCCTCTACCAATAGGTAGGTGCTAGTAAGGGTTATTTTACTAGAATTTTCAGCACAGGCAAATTTAGGCAGGCCTATGCTGCAAGCTAGGCCTGTCTGTTTTGATGTGAGGGCTTAGAGTGGTCAGAGTAGCAGTGGGTGTGACCACCTGCACGTCAGTTCTGAGGCGCCTCCCATGCTTCCAGGGAGAAGATTCTAGAAGAGGGGCTGAGCCTGGAACTGGAGTGGCAGGCAACTGTGAGCCCTGACCAATCCCCAATTGGTATTGGCAGGGGACGTGTCTCATATATAAGCTGAGGTGATATGTCATTGGGGGAGAAGTCGACTGAGTGAAGTGAGGAATGGAATGCTAGGCAGCAGCAGGAGGCCATCCCCATATGGGGGGGTGCACCGATCGCAAGAGGAGGCCCGGGGAGAACTGTGAGGGAACATTGCCTCTACACGGTCATTGGTAATGTCTCCTGGAGCAGAGGGGCAAGTGAAGCTGTCAGAACGCATGGTCCGGTCAAGTACCTCATGAAGGACTCAGGGCTGTGGAAGGTCAGTGAGTGTTACCACAGTGGGGGCCTGGAGGAGCCAGGAAGTCTTTGAGGGAACTCTGCTTTTACACGGTCATTAGCAGAGTCTTCATCATACGCACGGTGGATGATGGGGAGTCCTGGATCAGAGAAGAGACTGTGGGGATCTGTGTCAAGTCGATGTGGCCTGAGGGCACATGATTTGCAAGTTGGGCTGGCTAGGAACAGTAGTTCATTACCTAAAGTCACACTTTTAACCTACTAGGCCTCCGGGGAGAGGTTCTGCAGGCCTCAGGCTTAGTAGCAGCGAGCAACCAGAGCCAGTAAAGGGACTTATTCAGAGTTGGCCCCTATCACCCAATAGAAGAAGATGTGACATACTTAATTTCAGTAACTACAAGTGTGTGCAGGAGGAAACCAGTGTGGGTAGAAGGAACCAAGCTTTATGAAGGAGGAAAAAAGAAGTTTCTGAGAACATCATTTCTACACGGTCAGAAGTGGTGTCCTCATTCTCTAACACAGTATTGAATGAGGAATCCTTCGAAGCAAATAGTCTGCAGGAGGAGAGCAGAGGAGGAGTAACAGTCTGCATGGAGATTCAGAAGGAGATTTAAATTTATTGTCCATGTGTATCTAATCTTCTGGCTCTAACTTTGTGCTTTTGTACTTCAATTATATGATGGCAATATTCATATAATTATATGATGACAATGATTAATCCTATGGGCATTTCGTATTCCAATCCCTATCCAAGTTGTACCCCCCAATAAAACAACAAAAACAAAACTTGCAAAAGACTGTTCATTGTCTCTGGAAGTGATGTATGAAGTCTGGCAGTGGGGTGATTTGTCGGATTGTTTGTTACTAGCTGCAACATCATGGCTACATATATATTTTTCAAATTTTACTTCACCAACTTAGACTATTGTGTTCTGATCCATCACATATAATTCAGATTAAAAAATCATTGAACTAAAGGCTGTAATGTAACAAAATAGGTAAAAAGCCAAGGGGGTCAATACTTTTGCAAGGCACTGTACCTTTTGTATCAATTGAGCCTCCCTCTGATTCCTCTTGTACCAAATTGTAATTCTAATCTTCTGGCTCTAACTTTGTGCTTTTGTACTACAATTATATGATGGCAATATTCATATAATTATATGATGACAATGATTAATCCTATGGGCATTTCGTATTCCAATCCCTATCCAAGTTGTACCCCCCAATAAAACAACAAAAACAAAACTTGCAAAAGACTGTTCATTGTCTCTGGAAGTGATGTATGAAGTCTGGCAGTGGGGTGATTTGTCGGATTGTTTGTTACTAGCTGCAACATCATGGCTACATATATATTTTTCAAATTTTACTTCACCAACTTAGACTATTGTGTTCTGATCCATCACATGTAATTCAGATTAAAAAATCATTGAACTAAAGGCTGTAATGTAAAAAAATAGGTAAAAAGCCAAGGGGGTCAATACTTTTGCAAGGCACTGTACCTTTTGTATCAATTGACCCTCCCTCTGATTCCTCTTGTACCAAATTGTAATGTAACTGTAATATCTACCTTCATTTTGTTAAGCGATTCGCAAACTGTTGGCGCTGTATAATAATAATAATAATCCACGGGAATTTAAATTGGACAACAGTCCCCCTAATAGAGATAAGCGAACTTATGAAAAAAAAAAAGTCTGAGTCACTTTCTTTAAAGCGTAACTCCACTTTTGTTGAGAAAAAAAACATTTCCCCCTGGGTGATCTATGTACATTGCAAGGATTATAACAAACTTTGTTGCAGATTCCTACCTTTTGTTATTCTGAAGCAATCCATATTTGTTTGTCTGTGCCTCTGTTCTAAGTGGTTCTAATGGGAGTGGTTTCATAATTATCCGTCAGCTGTGCACCTGAAGAGCACTAATGAGGAAAGCTGCTGGGCCTGCATCCTATTAAACGTGTTCCTATTGGAAATATCTCACCAAAAATTATATTTTTGTTGCAGGGGATGCCTGAAATCTGACTTCTATCTTAAGCAGACTTCTGGGAAAATTGGTGAGCCAATTACACAAGCAGGAAATTATGTTTCTGGGGAGTGGTCAGTGTTTTAATAACATTCAATTACAATATGACTTGTATCTCAATTGTACACGCTATATTGTTTTTGCTTTATTTGCTATTTTTTTCCCCACAAAAGTGGAGCTACCTTTTAAAGATTCTACCAGGAAAAATAAATAGAAGGGTGGCATGGACAATCAAGCTAAGAGGGCTCAGGCAATAGTGGAAGAAATAGGGTAGATACTGTATAGCTTCTGAAGCAGTTTTTGGTCCCTTTCTCCAGAAGCTTAATGGAATTTCAAACCACTAAAAAATAGCCATGAAGTGATCAACTCAAGTCCTTTTCACTAGATCACTAGATCATACTGGCTGACAGAAGGTTACACTGCATCATAAGTTAAGACATGCTTAAAGGAGACTGAATGTGAAAAAGGAAATGGCCACACACTAGAACACCAATCCAGATTGACCACATGCTTCCTGTCAGTTGAAGCCATAAATATGTCAAAATAAGCAAAGTTGTTTCTCAAAAGTGGCTGTTGGTTTTTAAAAATCATATTGGAGGTATGATATATCATCATTTTGATAAAATGTTTTCAGTGGTTATCTTTATTGCAATTAAAAATGACTCCTCTATTGAATGAGGATCCTGTAAAGAGAGTGGTGTAATAAAGGCACCCACAAAAATAGTTTTCCAGACAACAGAGATTATGGAAGTCAAGCGGAGAAAAAATTGTTTTTATTAATACCCAATGGTAGATTTTACACTCTTGCTTAGTGTTATGTATAAAAACTAGCTAGTTACTTCCTCTGGAAAAATGGGCCAACAGTAGCCTCTCATTAGCAGAGCTGTAGAATGTCAAACATTCTGCAGGGTCACCAACAGTAGAAGTTTTTATTTATCTTTGCTTTACTGGAACTACTATTACCTTTGGTAATTATCAATATGTTTAAAGTTAAGAGTCTGTTTCAATTGAACTTTCAAGAATGCTGCTCTTTACTACTCAGCTCTTTATATCTAAAGTTTAAACATTTTTTCATTTTATATGGAGTAGGGAATTTTTTTTCCAGTCTCATTGGGAAGATTTCCCTTTACTTCTTGCCCTGTATACGCAATGGGTAAGTAGGAGGCAATCTTTCTAAAGTGGGAGAAATTTCCTCCTAGACTGCTGTCACCTGAACAAGTGTCCTCATCGAAAAATTCCCCCCTCTTTTCCTTTTCTGCTGTCAACTTAAACACAGATTTTTCTTCACTTTCAGCCAGCAATGGTGATCACCGGGACAAATAGTAAATTTTCCCAACAAGGACCATACAGACCACAATAAAAGCCCGATAAGGGTTCTAACCCTTCACAGCACAGCTCTAACAATAAAAAGATTTAATTTAATGACCCTACATAATTATTTTATATGAAATACGAACTTGATATAACAATCTTCATGTATGAAAAGGCCTAGGTTTTAAGGACAGACCTGTGTGGTGGGATGCCATGGTAAACTAATCTTTTGCATTGCTAGTAAACACAATCTGTTTTCTGATGACTGCAGCTGTTAAGTTCAAATTGCTTCCATTGCAAAGCCTCCAAATTTTTACAAGTAGCTTCTAGGCTTTCACTGAATGCAGTGTCCTACAATATAATGTGGTTATTCCCACAAAAAGTTGAGAGGTGCCTGCTTTGCACAGTGGAATGTGACTGGGGCATGCCAATGCTCTCTATTGTATGAAAAGTTATAATATGCATAGGACTTTTTGGAGCTGCAGTGGAGGTGAAAGGTAATAGTGTGCTGAGCAAACACTGGAAGATGCCTACTCACTACACAATTTGCAAAAAAATTAAGAAATTAGGGAAAAGTAGTCCTGACTATTCCCACTGCATTCCCACAGAGAATAAAAGATGAAAAATGATTGGTGAATAGGAACTAGGAATAGGAGCTTTGATTCTTATATTTTTTTCTCCATTTTTATAACTAGCCCTCACATAGCTGATGATTTATCATTGTTTATACTTAGTATAATATAACCTTTAACCATATAATCCAATTTCTCTCCTCTCCTTCATCCTCCTTTCCTCTACCACATATTTTATCCTTAGTAAAGACCCTCTATGCAGCCCCCCAAATCCTGATTCCTCATCTAGGCAAGGATGGTGTAAACCAGGGTTTCTCAACTCCAGTCCTCAAGGCGCCCCAACAGGTCATGTTTTCAGGATTTTCATTATTTCGCACAGGTGATTTGATCAGTTTCACTGCCTTAGTAATTACCACAGCTGTTTCATCTGAGGGAAATCCTGAAAACATGACCTGTTGGGGCGCCTTGAGGACTGGAGTTGAGAAACACTGGTGTAAACTGTCCACCTGCTGCATGTCTATGCCAACCCAGGAGGCAATGGGACAAAGTATAACACAATTTTAATTGCAAGTAGAAGCAGGCACAGCACAGATTTAAGTCCTGGCAGAGACATGTGGTATGTTGGCACATGCGTACATGTTTTCCACATGACAGGTCTCAGTTAGGTCCTTTAAAACTTTGGAAACTTACATGTCGGTGCATGCACAGAGAATCGTAAAGATCTGGTAGAGACTTGTGGCGTGTCTGTGCATGTGCAAGATAAAATTCAGGAAGAGGACTTTCAAGATGGCGTCCAAAATTAGATTGGTGCCAGGTGAACTATGGCTGCAAGACAGTGCTGCACTCTATGAATCAGTAAGTATGTTTTTTTTAATATTGCATAGGGACAAGTATCAGAAAGATGAAATATGATTTTAATCAGGTTGGGCAAAGTTCCTCTCTCTAAGACCCAGACTTTCATTGGAGGACATTTCCCTTGAATTCCCTTGAAATACTTGAATTGTTGCCTACCTCAAAAGGCATTTTACCAAGCTATATACTGTAAGCTTTATCCCCTTCCATAAGTGTCCTGGAAGATGGAAGTATAGGATGCAGATGTGCTCCAGGGGTAAGTGTAGGTATTGCTGTTCCTATTAGCAGGACGAAGGAGCGCAAAACATGAGCCATGATATACCTTATTTATTTAATATTTTTTATTATTATCGTCGCACTGTTACAAACTGTCAGGGCTGGGCTCAGCCCTTCCGTCTCAGAGCAGGCTGCTCAGCTGTCGTTTAATTACCAGCTCCAATCTTTTCCACAGTGACTCACCTGATGATGATATCCTGTTCATCAGTCCTGCTGGTTACTTAAGTTGTTCAGTTCAGTCCCTCTCTGCCTTCGCCTTGGTCAACACATCAAGAGACTCTCTCCTGTGTACCGGTTGAAGACTTGCTTGGCTGATGTCCCTTCTGATTCCTGATCCTGCTTGCTGTTCCACCAGGCTGATTCTCTGGCTCCCTGATGTTCTGGCTTGTCTGACTATCCGTTCCGGTTACCAAACTCTGGCTATATTTGACTACGTTGCTCTGTATACCTTTTACTATTATTATTATTATTATTAAACAAGTGTGATTTTTGCACTGCACTTCTGTCTCGGTCTGATTCATGGTTTCTGACACAAACTCATTTCTTTCTGTATTTATAATGAGTGATAAATAAGGAAACTAAGGCATGTAACACCTTCTCCATATCTTAATATGAACTATAGCCCTACTTTCTCTAAGCGATGATATATTACATTACAAACCAGCGCCAATTAGTACAAAAGCCTAAGCAAGTTTGTTTTCCTAAGTGTCCATTATTGATGTAATACGATATTTACAGTCTGACTAATTATTTTTTTTTTTACATTGCAATCGTTTTAACGAGAATACCCTCATTTAATTAGTTGTTTATTTTAAAAAGGTTACCTTGTGATGCTCCAACATTTATTAGTCTGTTTGCTAGATAATAAAGATAATTGAGTGTTCTAGAATGCTAAAGATGGGATTACAATTAGTGTACAGATCAACGGAAACCACATTGCCTATTAAGAGATTTACAGCGGTGTAAATAAATCTTGAAGAGACCTGTGCTCACAGAGCCGGGCCTAAATCAGTCAATGCCTACTTCTCTTTCTTTTTGCATACAAAAGACTCCCTTCTTTGTGTTAGTCTACAGTACCACTGGTTGTATTTTTAGTGGTAGACCAGAGAAAGTGCATTTAGCTTAAAGTGACCCTGTCATCCGACCATTCATTACAACAACAATCTTCCTAAGAACATTATACTGTATGTATATTTAATATATTTAAAGCTGATTACAGTTTTTTTTTTTTAGCTACATTAGTTCAGCTTGGACCGATGTAAATATGTATGTATCACTAAGGTAGCCAAGGTGGGGTGGTGATACCACAAGAGAATGCCTTGAATTTATTGAGAAAATTACAAAGAGTTCTCTGAATGACAACTGTGAGTGGGCGATCCCCTGTGGATTACTATGTAACAGGGCAGTCGCTCATCTGAACTTGAAGACAGTGAAAATCCCTTTAGTAGTGGCAGCTACTACAATAATCCCCCTCTAACACAGGGATTGGCCAGATATGAAATATGCATACTTGCAAAGGCCCAAGCTAGACGTAACTATGTAAAAAAAAAAATCCTGGAATTTAGTTTTAAGGCATGTTATTTACCTGTAAAAGGTAACACACAAAACACAGCGCAAGGACCACAACTCATATGATGGTGGTGGTGCCTTTATAAATTACTTGGCTGTGAGTGTCAATTGTGGACTATTTCCAATGCCACACATAATGCTCAACTACATGCTCAAGCAATAAACACTCTTGTGGTGGTATTGAATTAATGTGCCAATCTCATATAAAATCCAATGGACAGTTTATTAAGTGCTTATCTCAACATCTCCATTATTTACAGATACTCAATATCCGCTCCTGATGAGTCGGCTTACCGACGAAACGCGTCGAGCTTTTGAGGATGTAACCCCCCATATTTCCACCAAGATTTTTATGAATTTTACTGTGTATTACAAGTTATACTCATGAAACATGTACTACTGTCCCCTTGTTATGGCAATTATGTTCTACACTCTGTTTATATGTATGTAATTTACTTCCCAAGATGTCTGTATATGCACTGAGCAATTTCTTGGTAGATATAACGTTACGCAATTTGATACTCATGTACATTAAAAATATTTATCTTTACTCTCAAATTTGTGTTTGAACCTGCCTCATTTAAAGTCCCATACTCTTTTATTATTTTTTGAATTTATTATTAGGGATGGAGGCGCACTACCCCCCTTTCCTTGTGCGCTTCATTTAAAGTCCCAGTATATGGAGATATACATTCCCCCCTCTGTTGTATGTTGAAACCGGGATGGAGGCAGAGCTCCTACACAATGGGTAGCATGTAGCTACCCCTTGTATACTCATATATCTACCCGAGGGCTTGATGGGACCTTATAATCCCCAACCTCTGGATGTTATGTACTATTTTTTATGCACTTGCGATACGTGGGGTTTTAGATATTTCCCCCCCCTTTTTTGTACCGACTTATGCTCCACAGTCTTTTCATCCCTAGTGGATATTGTTCATCGTGCCTGCTTTGCTTTGGTTGCCTTTGTCTTCCATTTCCCGGGAGCTGCGATTCGCATCAGGCGCCGCCCCTTGCCGCCCTTGCTATTCACGGGTGTCATGGGGATGGCCAGCCTCGTGCGTATCGACGCCACGCATTCCGCACCAGTGACGTCCTTAGCTGGCGCCGTCTGGTTTCGCGGTTTCTCCATCTGGCTGATACATTGGCGGGATTAGGTCTGGCGCCATTGGCGGGCAGACGCTTCCCGCCCGTCATCACGCTTGCGTGACGTTGGTATTGTCTGCCCTATTTGACCGGCCCACCTGGGAGTCCCCATTTACAACTGACCAGATGACCGGCTTGCACTGCTTGATTTACTGCACATGTACAACCTATACCTGGTACTACAGAGTAATTCTATATGTTACGGTTTGTCTATATTCTACTTTTTCACCTTTTTTTCACTCTACACTTGTATCGTCACATGAACATCACCTACTAGGTTTCTTCTCTGTAAGCACGCTTCCAGTGTTTGCTTACTTACTCTTTCACAATTCTCACTGGTCCCTTTTACATCCCACCTTTATCTCTGTTTTACACACTATCCAGCAGGTATATCACTACCTACACCCCTTCCTGCACTTTTTGTCACCCTATTTTCACCTTTTTTCCTCCATGTATCCCTATTTTCTCTGTACTTGACAGTGCTGCCGGGTGTATCATATACAATACTTTTAATTATCTTACAGATTTACTGGCCACTATTGGCACAATACCCAATATACTACATTTGTTCCCTGGTTGGGGACGTTTTCAGTGTGGGCCTGTTACTTATGGGCGGACTTCTATACCTCAGCTCCCGGGGAGGCTTGATATGGTGACCCCTGCACACCGGGTTTATTCGGAGTTCAGTGTTCCAATGGGATGTAAGTCTGCGGATTCGACCATCTTTATGCTCTATATATATCTTTTTACATATAATACTTTCCATATCATGGGCCCCATTTTTTGATTTAGAACATCTCCATTATTTACAGATACTCAATATCCGCTCCTGATGAGTCGGCTTACCGACGAAACGCGTCGAGCTTTTGAGGATGTAACCCCCCATATTTCCACCAAGATTTTTATGAATTTTACTGTGTATTACAAGTTATACTCATGAAACATGTACTACTGTCCCCTTGTTATGGCAATTATGTTCTACACTCTGTTTATATGTATGTAATTTACTTCCCAAGATGTCTGTATATGCACTGAGCAATTTCTTGGTAGATATAACGTTACGCAATTTGATACTCATGTACATTAAAAATATTTATCTTTACTCTCAAATTTGTGTTTGAACCTGCCTCATTTAAAGTCCCATACTCTTTTATTATTTTTTGAATTTATTATTAGGGATGGAGGCGCACTACCCCCCTTTCCTTGTGCGCTTCATTTAAAGTCCCAGTATATGGAGATATACATTCCCCCCTCTGTTGTATGTTGAAACCGGGATGGAGGCAGAGCTCCTACACAATGGGTAGCATGTAGCTACCCCTTGTATACTCATATATCTACCCGAGGGCTTGATGGGACCTTATAATCCCCAACCTCTGGATGTTATGTACTATTTTTTATGCACTTGCGATACGTGGGGTTTTAGATATTTCCCCCCCCTTTTTTGTACCGACTTATGCTCCACAGTCTTTTCATCCCTAGTGGATATTGTTCATCGTGCCTGCTTTGCTTTGGTTGCCTTTGTCTTCCATTTCCCGGGAGCTGCGATTCGCATCAGGCGCCGCCCCTTGCCGCCCTTGCTATTCACGGGTGTCATGGGGATGGCCAGCCTCGTGCGTATCGACGCCACGCATTCCGCACCAGTGACGTCCTTAGCTGGCGCCGTCTGGTTTCGCGGTTTCTCCATCTGGCTGATACATTGGCGGGATTAGGTCTGGCGCCATTGGCGGGCAGACGCTTCCCGCCCGTCATCACGCTTGCGTGACGTTGGTATTGTCTGCCCTATTTGACCGGCCCACCTGGGAGTCCCCATTTACAACTGACCAGATGACCGGCTTGCACTGCTTGATTTACTGCACATGTACAACCTATACCTGGTACTACAGAGTAATTCTATATGTTACGGTTTGTCTATATTCTACTTTTTCACCTTTTTTTCACTCTACACTTGTATCGTCACATGAACATCACCTACTAGGTTTCTTCTCTGTAAGCACGCTTCCAGTGTTTGCTTACTTACTCTTTCACAATTCTCACTGGTCCCTTTTACATCCCACCTTTATCTCTGTTTTACACACTATCCAGCAGGTATATCACTACCTACACCCCTTCCTGCACTTTTTGTCACCCTATTTTCACCTTTTTTCCTCCATGTATCCCTATTTTCTCTGTACTTGACAGTGCTGCCGGGTGTATCATATACAATACTTTTAATTATCTTACAGATTTACTGGCCACTATTGGCACAATACCCAATATACTACATTTGTTCCCTGGTTGGGGACGTTTTCAGTGTGGGCCTGTTACTTATGGGCGGACTTCTATACCTCAGCTCCCGGGGAGGCTTGATATGGTGACCCCTGCACACCGGGTTTATTCGGAGTTCAGTGTTCCAATGGGATGTAAGTCTGCGGATTCGACCATCTTTATGCTCTATATATATCTTTTTACATATAATACTTTCCATATCATGGGCCCCATTTTTTGATTTAGAACATCTCCATTATTTACAGATACTCAATATCCGCTCCTGATGAGTCGGCTTACCGACGAAACGCGTCGAGCTTTTGAGGATGTAACCCCCCATATTTCCACCAAGATTTTTATGAATTTTACTGTGTATTACAAGTTATACTCATGAAACATGTACTACTGTCCCCTTGTTATGGCAATTATGTTCTACACTCTGTTTATATGTATGTAATTTACTTCCCAAGATGTCTGTATATGCACTGAGCAATTTCTTGGTAGATATAACGTTACGCAATTTGATACTCATGTACATTAAAAATATTTATCTTTACTCTCAAATTTGTGTTTGAACCTGCCTCATTTAAAGTCCCATACTCTTTTATTATTTTTTGAATTTATTATTAGGGATGGAGGCGCACTACCCCCCTTTCCTTGTGCGCTTCATTTAAAGTCCCAGTATATGGAGATATACATTCCCCCCTCTGTTGTTATCTCAACATGGACACAGTTAATGCAATAGAGACTGCTCCTTGTTTAGCAGCCAATCATCCATCTTTTTCAAACCTTTAATGGGACAGCTACAGGTGCCCCACCTTATAAATAGGCCCCAACCATAGCTGGCTAACATTGACAGTCAGGCGCCAAGTACTTTGCAATCACCTCCAGGGGTACCCCTCTGTTAGGAATGCCTACACCCACCCACCAGCAAGGCTGTAGGTGTAGTGTGCCCATGAGGACCTTTTTTTGGGTTAGTTAATGCCAAAACTCTTAACCCTGTTTGCTCCAGTTATAATTTGGTTTAGCATCACTACAGTTCAGTTGTTTGCCATCTTATGGTTCAGTGTTCATATTGTCTAGTGCAACATCTTTAAACCTGTTCAATTGCCTGTTTATCGATTCATTCAATGTTTGACTGCCTTACCATAATACACCTAATTAATATGCCAGCAGCCAAACTTTTGTGGTAGCCCTGTCAAGTAGATATTTTTACAGTAGTGGTTTCTAGAATTGTTTTTGACTCGGATGTGGAATACAGATACTCCTTGTTTAATGATTTACCAGTTTAACGATCGCTTGGACTTATGACTTATGACCAGCTCTCCCCACCCGAACGACGCACTGTACAGAATTTTCATTTGTGTTCTACACTTTTGCAAATTAAAACAACATTATTGAGCTGGAGTTTTGTGTTTAGACTTTTTTTTCACAATACAGTACAGTACAGTAGATAAGAATGCTTAAAATATTGATTACTTGTGGCTCCTCGTTTAACGACCAATTTGTTTGTTTGACCTGGTCATTGGAACGGAACCTGGTCATTAAGTGAGGAGAGCCTGTATAATATTTTTAAGAGCTTTAAGGTCTTTTCACAATATTGGTTGCTTTCCAGTCCTTATCTCCTTATCTCCTTATCTCCATCTTCTCTCTTTAGGCTAGTAGATGTAAACCTTACCCAGCCCCTCCCTGAAGGGGAGAGCATGAACTCACTTGTCAGCTCCTTTCCCCTCTCTGGCTACTGACTAAGACCCTTATGCCGCATACACACGAGCAGACTTCTTGTCGGACTGAACTCCGAAGGACTTTTCGACGGACTTGCCTAAACACGATTACACCAAAGCCTGATCGTTTAGAATGTGATGACGTACGACCGGACTAGAAAAGGAAGTTCAATAGCCAGTAGCCAATAGCTGCTCTTGCACCGTTTTTGGTCCGTCGGACTAGCATACAGACGAACGGTTTGTTCGATAGGTATTGAGTCCGTCGGAAAGATTGGAAACTTGTTCTATGTCTAAGGTCCGTTAGATTTTTCAACAGAAAAGGTCCGATGAAGCCCACACACTATCGAATTGTTCGGATTCATTCAGTCAGACCTTTGATGCCGAAAAGTCTGGTCATGTGTACGCGGCATTAGAATAAGCTCCATCCATCTTATATAGGGACACCCACATGACACCCCACCAGTAGGAGGTTCTACTGGTGCCTACAAGCCTGCTGCATGACAATATTTGAAATCCTCTCCTGAAGGACACATGAACACATTGAGAAATTCTCTTCTTTATTTGCATAAACCAAATATGGCTTGGGCAGTGCTGAGTGCGATGAGGCAGGGAAAGGTGTGAGTCACTAACTTGGGTTTGATGCTGACATCCTGTGACTCTATGTTGTCACTGCAATGTATTGTAGTGTTCACATAAACGGTGACAGTTGTGTTTTGTCCAAGGTTGCTGATAGTTCTACTTTAAGGAATACACTGCTGACTCCACCTTACCAGCAGCCTGTTAATTCGACAGTAGCAGCTGGAGACCAATGAGGGCTTCTCTCTGTCACTCTGCTCTCTCCTCCAGTCAGCATGTTACCTATCAACATATTTGCGTACAGCTCACCCGGTTGGCTCTCATTACTGCCCCCCCCCCGAAGTCTGTTGTGTCTGCTGCAGTTAAGTAACCCATTCAGGTTTTGTCACTCCCCTGCCTGTGATTGGATAGTAAAGGAGAAGCAGAAGACTGATGAGCTCATTTCTCTGTCACTCTGCTCTCCCCAACTATCAACATATACCTTGTTAGCATCTGAGCACTGCGGCACACCTAATTGGCTCCTTCTGCTTCTTCCCCTCTCTGAACTCTTCTGTACAGATACTTGCAAGAGGCTGATACCATGTACTTGCACTGCTTGTAAAAATAAAAAAAATAATCATGCATCAGTTAATACAGAGCTGCATTAATTTGTGCATTGAGCTCAGTTTTAACAAAAGTGTAGTTAAAACTTTTTTCTTAGTTTTGGATAGAGTGGGGAGGGATTAGAACCCTTATCAGATTTCTATTGCTGTATTTGCCCCCGCTAGAGAGATTCTCCCTATTTGCCACATTTCTCATTAGAAGTGAAAGAAAATTGCAAATTTTGAGTCGTCCCCAGAACATGAATAGAAGGCAAATTTTCCAATGGGGATATGTTCTGTTAACAACAAATTGGTGGTCACCAAAACAGGAATATGGGGTAAATTTTCAAATGAGGACATTAGTTCGGGTGACCCTGGTGGAAACCAGGGATTTCTCTCACTTCCTATTTTGGCTATGGGACAGGAAATTAAGGGAAATCTCCCCAATGGGGCATAGATGGCAAAATATAACTTTACAGGGATTATACCTTTCCATTATTCTATTACATTAAGTGATAAAGTATGTGAACACTCCAAGCCACAAAATAAAGGTGCGTGGATGACACCATCTAGTCATACTAAACAACAAAATGTGAGCAGAATTAATGAAGTGGAAATTGATGATCACCAACATTGTTTGCATTGTGAAAGTGTGGACCTAATTGCAAATAAAGTAGAAATATTCACCACCCTCTCAACAGCATACAGCAAACATGTCAAGTTGAAAATTGACACTGGTGCCAAATGCAATGTCATGTCCTTATTCACATTGCACAGCATTGACCCCAAAACTGAAATTGATCAGTCAAATAAAGTAAACCTGATAGCTTATGGCGGTCAAACAATTCGTACGCTGGGCACTTCTACCTTGGATCTATCAGGGGACAAGCTGCTATTCCACATTGTGGATAGAAATGTTAAGAGCCTGCTAGGCTTACCAGACAGCGTGTGCTTAAATCTAATACAACTCAGTCCAGAAGTACGTGCAGTACAACAACAACAGGCTCCTGAGTTGACCGCTTATGAGGACTTAATTCGAACTGACACTGTTGGTAAGCTTCCAGTCATGTATCACATGCGCTTAGATGAAACGGTACAGCCTACCATTTGTGCCCATCCCACTGGCTATAAAAGACAAAGTCTTGCAAGAGTTGGAAAGGATGACTATACTGGGCATCATTGCACCAGTGCAGGAGGCTACCCCCTGGGTGTCTGCCATGGCAGCCGTAGTCAAGACAGAGGGTACTGTACGCATATGCTTTGATCCTGTACACCTCAATAAGGCTCTCCTGAGGCCTTATCACCCATTAAAAACTGTAGAGCAAGTGATCCCTGACATGCCACAGGCAAAGGTCTTCAGCATTCTAGAATGTGGATTCTGGCAAATCCCCCTGGGTGAGGAATCATCATTACTCACAACATTTATGACCCCATATGGTAGATACAAATGCTTATGGATGCCATATGGAATTTCAACTGGAAGCAAAGTCTTTCAGAGATGTATGGAACAGCTCTTTGCTGGACAGCCATGTGAAATAGTCGTGGATGATATCCTGATTTGGGGATCCTTAGTTGAAAAACATGACAAACGACTTAAATGCGTACTAGACCACGTCAGAGCCATCAATATGCAGCTCAATATGCAGCTCAACCCTACCAAATGTCCCTTCAGGGTTTCAGAGGTGCCATATATTGGACACCTTCTCACAGATAAAGGCGTCAAGCCTGACACGAAAAAAAAAACCAAAGCCATCCATCAAAGGTTTCTTGGCATGACCAAATATCTCTCGAAGTTCATTCATCGCTACAGTGAGATAACATCTCCACTCCGTCAGCTTCTGCGCCAAGATGCCGACTGGTGTTGGACTGAACAACATGCTTTTGCTGTGTATACATTGAAAGCACAATTAACTAGTCCACCTGTCCTACATTATTTTGATGTGCATAAGCCATTGGTATTGTCTGCTGATGCTTCCCAGCATGGTCTTGGTGCAGTCTGTCTTCAAAAGGGGAGGCATGTGGCTTTTGCATCAAGAGCCCTCACTGAGACTGAAGCATGTTATGCACAAATTGAGAAGGAATTATTGGGACTAGTATTTGCCTGTGTAAAATTCCATGATTATATCTATGGCCGCCATGTGACTGTGGAGACGGATCATCAGCCACTCATAACCATACTGAGAAAACCCCTGAACACAGCATCTGCGCGCATCCAGCAAATTATGTTAAAACTTTAACGCTACCACCTGACTGTAATCTATAAACAAGGCCGTGAACTTTTTGCTGCAGATACTCTTTTACGTGCACACATCCTCACTTCTGATATCTCTGGAGCTATTGAGAATTATGATGTGTTGGCTCTGGATGGGGTGCTGTCGTCCAGAAGGATTCAGGAACTGAAGCAAGAAACACAGGCAGGTGCCACCTGTCAGCACCTTGTGGACATCATTCTCAATAGGTGGCCTGGCTCCTTTAAGGAAATCCCACATGATATCCAACCATTCTACTCTGAGAGGGATGAATTGACAGTAGATGATGGATTAATCCTGCGTGGTCAAAGATATGTAATCCCGCACTCTCTCCAGATATACTACTTGACACAGCTCCATCAAGGTCATCGTGGCATTTATTCCACTAAACGAAGGGCACGTGAAACCATGTTTTGGCCCACTATATACATTGATATTAAAAGAGAAGTTTCCAGATGTGCCCCATGCAATGCTCTACGATAGCACCAGATAAGAGAACCTTTAACTCTTCACCAAATACCTGACAGACCATGGTCTATCACAGCAGCTGACATATTTGAGTGGTCAAACAAAGATTACCAGGTCTTGGTAGATTCATATTCTGGCTGGTGGGAATTTGATGTCCTCCAAAACACTTCCAGGAACACAATGATCAGGACATTAAAGCAGATATTCTCCACACATGGAATTCCCTATCAATTGATGACTGACTAAGCAACATCATTTTCAAGTAGAGAATTCAAGAATTTTGCTCACCAATGGGATTTTCAGCACATCACTAGCAGTCCCAATTACTCTAGACCCAATGGTCTTGCAGAGCGTAGTGTAAGATCGTCCAAGCAACTCCTAGAGAAATGTGCATGTGATGGTTCCGATGTTTATGTAGCCCTACTGAACCTCCGCAACACACCTAGGGATGGCATGCCTTCTCCGGCAAATTAAGAAAGGTATATGTGAATAGGGGCAAGTGGCGCTACCTATGTTGGATACGTAAAGTTATGTGTTAGCTGTAAAGCTATATATACTGTGTACTCTCCTAAAAGTGGGCTAAACAATGCATTTGTTCAGAAAAATATATTTAAAAAGTGTATATGTGCCCAATGGGATTAGTATCCCGTACCAAAGGGTGCAGACAAATATATACAGGTATAACAAAAAAAAAAGATATATATATATATACATAAACAGGTATAACAGAAAATTCATCAGTGGTGGTGGTACCAATTATAAATACTAAGTGTAGCAGTAACACAGCCCCCCTACTGATGTATAAGGGGTTCCCATATAATAACCAAATCGTCCTTCCGACTGTTGTACTGGCTGGTAATGAGTCTATAATCAGTCCACAGCCAGTGCCATATACTGGTTAAATATTAACACTATATCTCCACTGTGCACAATATGTTATGCTGGTGAAACAAACACGGCCCCCTTCTTCACCATGAAAAACGGGCAAGTGAAAAATGTGACAAAAGATAAAAAATCCAAATGTGCCAAAAAAGGAACAGACGTGGCAAAAATGTAGTAAATTCAAAAAATATATTAAATAATAAAAGTCAGTATTGTGAAAGTCCTAACTTGAAGACAATTCATTTAGGAGTTCCTGCGTGAGGTGACTTTAGTAATGGCAGCAATAAATATCCAGTGACTTAGGTGCTCCCCCTCAAGGGTCCCCACTCACCAGCTCCCCGCACCCCTGCAGGGGTAATAAGCATCTAATCTCCTCGATGTTATCTTGGAATCCAATGGGGTTGTCCCTAGGGGGCTTCCGCTCCGGGTGTAAATATCCTTCAGGGTTGCGTTTTTTCCTCATTTTTTGGGATCTGGGTGGGGTCCCCCTTTTTTACTATTAGTCATTTGTTATGATCTCTGGTTTTTTGAGTTGTGACCTGGGTCTTTAGTTTTCTTATCTCATTTTATGTAATTTCATTCATTGAATAAGCCCCTCCTTAGAGTAGGAGATCCATAGCATCCCCCCAGATGAGACAGGACATGGTGGGGTTTATGTGATGTGAATCTGAAGGTTCTATTTTAATTAATGCACGTCCACTCTTGTTATGGTAAATGTATATTTAGTTGGATAAATTAGTTATCTTGTATCTTGGGATATGTAAGTTTGGTGATGCCAACTCCCCAAACCAATATATGCGAGTGTAGTTCTGGCTAAGGACCCCGGATCCCGGAGGGGTGAGGGTAGCGGCTCACATATAGACTACAATTAAGTATACACTAATACAATTAAGGACACACTCAAGCTCTATCTTTGGGAGGTAAATATATTTATAAGGCCCATTAGCAATATCTATAAACACCAGTAGGGGTCATAATATACAAACCCCAATGCTTTAGTCCCGTGCATATAGATTGGAGAAATGGTATCATCCAATGATCAATTTAGAGTGGCTTATACCGAGTTATATGTATAAAATAGCACCAACATCTTATGTATAGGATTGTGTAAAGGCTTTAGTCTGTCCCAATGATGGCAAGCGGGGATAATAAAACCTCATTACTTAGGTAATACACTTCGAGCACCCCCGGCATTTAGATCAGTCTTTTAAGGGCTGTTGTTTCTAATACACACATTGGGATCCCGCCCATGGGAGGAGATATGCCCGCTTGCCTTCAAATAGCTCACCACTAGGTACGTTAGCTACGCCTTTGACAACGTCGATGACGAAACGCGTAAGGCGGAGCTACGTACCTGCATCATACGCGGAAGTCGGAGAGAGTGTGGAACGCAGCTGGGGCGCACGCCGCTCAGCTGTCAGCTCATATCCACGAGCTCCTCTCCGGGCTTGATCTCCCTTACGTAGTGTGATACCTACACTCCCTTAGGAGTGTTACTTGGTTTTTAAACTTTTATTTTTATATATATATATATTTTTTTTATTTACTTTTATTATTGGTCGTTGTACCTAGCATACTTTTAATAAATTTACTACGGTATCACACTATGGGAGCCCTGTTTTCTTTTATATGAGGAGAAAACGTAACCCTGAAGGATATTTACACCCGGAGCTGAAGCCCCCTAGGGACAACCCCATTGGATTCCAAGATAACATTGAGGAGATTAGATGCCTATTACCCCTGCAGGGGTGCGGGGAGCTGGTGAGTGGGGACCCTTGAGGGGGAGCACCTAAGTCACTAGATATTTATTGCTGCCATCACTAAAGTCACCTCACGCAGGAACTCCTGAATGAATTGTCTTCAAGTTAGGACTTTCACAATACTGACTTTTATTATTTAATATATTTTTTGTATTTTCTACATTTTTGTCACGTCTGTTCCATTTTTGGCACATTTGGATTTTTTATCTTTTGTCACATTTTCCACTTGCCCGTTTTTCATGGTGAAGAAGGGGGCCGTGTTTGTTTCACCAGCATAACATATTGTGCACAGTGGAGATATAGTGTTAATATTTAACCAGTATATGGCACTGGCTGTGGACTGATTATAGACTCATTACCAGCCAGTACAACAGTCGGAAGGACGATTTGGTTATTATATGGGAACCCCTTATTATATGGGAACCCCTTATACATCAGTAGGGGGGCTGTGTTACTGCTACACTTAGTATTTATAATTGGTACCACCACCACTGATGAATTTTCTGTTATACCT
The DNA here is from genome assembly GCA_037952925.1 of Lithobates clamitans. NCBI lineage: Eukaryota > Metazoa > Chordata > Amphibia > Anura > Ranidae > Lithobates > Lithobates clamitans. The sequence continues at coordinate 8,509,054 of JBBGZY010000067.1, forward strand.
GTTTATGTATATATATATATATCTTTTTTTTTTGTTATACCTGTATATATTTGTCTGCACCCTTTGGTACGGGATACTAATCCCATTGGGCACATATACACTTTTTAAATATATTTTTCTGAACAAATGCATTGTTTAGCCCACTTTTAGGAGAGTACACAGTATATATAGCTTTACAGCTAACACATAACTTTACGTATCCAACATAGGTAGCGCCACTTGCCCCTATTCACATATACCTTTCTTACTTACCTCATCCCTGTGGGGGGTGAGTAAGGGGAGGCTGCAAGCCTTTGGTCTGTGAGCGCGGAAATCCCTTTTTTTCCTTTATCCGGCAAATTGTTTACTGTCACGGCGAACCAGGACTCTGATTCCCATGGTCCCATCCCAGCTCCTGCCAAGAGCTGAGACTGATGTTCAGGCTGCTTTATTTACACTCAGGCAAAAAGGAAAAACAAGCCATGACCTTTCTTCTCTGGAGCCTGGGCAGGTGGTAAGGATGGAGAAAACCCGTGGGTTTGACAAACTGGCCACGGTTCATGGAAAGGCCTGCAAACCAAACAGCTATGTTGACCATTCTGATGGTAGGACCTATGTAAAGAACCGGCGTCACCTCCTACAGGTACCTGAATCATACTGTACTCCGCTTCCCACGTGCCAATGATCACTTCAGGACCCCAAGCACAGCCGTCTGCTGCTGTTCCAATTGACACTTCCACCAACGGATGTAACACACAACCAAAACAAGGGAAGAGGTTTCAGACTCGCAAGCCCCACAAGTTGTTACTGGATCTGGGAGAGTGTGTAAACCCAATCCAAAGTTCCAAGACTTTATCACACACTGATTTTTACTCAACATCTTTCGTTTTATATTGTAGTTTGTTAATGTTCCTTGCTATGCTGCACTCCTTGTTGGTTCTATAATATAAATATATATATATATATATATATATATATATATATATATATATATATATATATATATATATATATATATAAAATATATTCATGTATATAGCATATCCTTTCTTTAAAAGGGGAAAGATGTAGAATATGTATGTGTTGTATTTAGATAGTGTTATGTCCTGGGGCGTGGGACCAGGAAGTAGGAAGTTATGAAGTGAGACTAGGGAAATAGGTTTTCCTGGTGCCTCCATGGCAGCATAGCTGTGACAAGCTCCGCCTTGGCTCCTCCCTCAGGACTAGTAAATATCATAAAAGAAATGGTTAGCGCAGCCCCAGCATTCTCCTTTTTTTCCTCATACCTCATAGCAGTGAATTTTGGTTAAACGTCCTTACCTTTGGCATTCGGCAGCTTCCCTCCAAGGTCAGCCTCTCCCAGATGCAGTCCCTTCTCTTGGGCAGCTAAACGCGCTTATAAGGTTGGGAGTCCCTTCTGTAGGATCTTTTGGGACAAGCAGTTTGTCTCCTAACTAAGAGCTTCTCCTGCACTAGTGTTTTTAGGCATTAGCTCAGGCCTGGCAACAGAGGTAGCAGCTACTTTCTGTTTTCTTTCCTTTTTTTTTCCTTTCCAGGTTCCTTTCTATGTTCTGTTTCTATTCCATTTCCCTATATGTTCCTGTCCCCCTCACACTCTCCTCTTTGTCTTCTGCTGCATTCTGTGCATGCGCCTTCGGACTTCCAGGTCCTGGGGCTGCTGCTTGGCGCATGCACGTTGGCCTCGAAGGCCGCGGCGGCTATTTTGGAGAAAGGCAGGATGCATGTCTCTTTTCCCTCATGCACTAGGCTCAAGACAGAGGCGTTTCCTTTGCCTCTGCCTCTCCCTACTTATCTCCCCGGCAGCCTCAGTGGGATGCCTGACGCTGCCCGAAGAGGTTGTCCTACTGAGAGCTCCAAGGAGTGGTACATTTCATTTATAAGGTGGGTAAAAAAAAAATCTTAAAAAAAAAATGTATATATTTTTTTTAAAAAAACCCCTTAGAAATGTTTTAAAAATTGAAAAGGGAAGGGGTAAAGGGGTAAATAAAAAACCTCCCCACAATATAGGAAAATATCCCCTTAGTCAAGGGAGGACCTAGCCCATTAACCCTTTCCTATTCTTTTATTAGCTGCTTCTTCTGCTAGCCGCTAGGGATAAGCCGAACACCCCCTGGTTTGGTTCGCAGCAGAACATGCGAATAGGCAAAAAATTTGTTCGAACACCGTTAAAGCCTATGGAACACAAACGTGAATAATAAAAAGTGCTAATTTTAAGGGTTAATATGCAAGTTATTGTCAAAAAAAGTGTTTGGGGACATGGGTCCTGCTCCAGGGGACATGTATCAATGCAAAAAAAACGTTTTAAAAATGTCAGTTTTTTCGGGAGCAGTGATTTTAATAAGGCTTAAAGTGAAACAATAAAAGTGAAATATTCCTTTAAATTTTGTACCTGGGGGGGTGTCTATAGTATGCCTGTAAAGTGGCACATTTTTCCCGAGGTTTAGAACAGTCCCTGCACAAAATGATATTATCAGAGAGGTTACCTAGTTGGGCGCCGGGGCGCGCCGGGGCGTGTTGGCGCTCGCGTTCCTGTCCGTGCTGGGGCGCGTGTCCCTGGGGGCGCCGGTGTGTCTGGGCTGGCCGGCCGTGGCGTGCGGGCGTTCGTGCGTACGCGCGTTCGCGTTAGTGCGCCTTTCGCGTTAGCGCGCGTCCGCCTGTGGGCGTTGCTCTTGACGCGACCCGGTTCGGTGGGCGTGCACGCCGGTGTCGGGGGCGCGCTCAGGCGCGTGCGGGGGCGCGGCGCGCTTTGGCGAATCGGCGCGTGCACATGCGCGCCGTTTTGGCGCCAATCGGCCTATTTGAGGCTTGCCTCCATGCTGACCCAGTGCTGCCTGATCAAACAGCTCTGTACCTTGTTCCGTGATCATCCCGTGTTCCTGTATCCTCGTTGTGCTTATCCGTTGTGACCCGGCTTACCCTTTGGACCTTCCTTGATTGCTGCCTGAACCCGACCCCGGCTTGTCTGACCTTGTTTCTGCCTTACCCTCTTGTACCGCTGCTGCCAGCCCGTTGCCAACCTCTGCCTGTGTGTGACCAGCCTGACCAGTTCCTGCCCAGCATCTGCTTTATCCAGTCTGAAGATCTACCGGTTGCTTGCCAGACCATTGTGCTCCAGGACTCTACTTCAGGCCCTCATACCACTCCGCATTCGTGGCCTCCTGTCTACTCTACCAGGGGCCCCGAATCGGATACGTAAGGGAGCCTACCCTCTGCCCAAGTGGACTCACCTGTCTGGTAAGTGTGGGACCAGACAGTATCAGGCAGCCATGACTGAGTCCGGGCAGGGGGCCTCCCCCATGGATGAACTGTGCAGGCACCTAGCGGGCCTTACTCAAGCTATTAAAAGTCTGCAAGAAGGCTACACCAGATTGGAAGGGCAGGTCCAGGCCCTCTCAGCCTCTCCTTCAGGAGCAGCGTCCAATCCGGCTTCGGCACCCTCTGTAGTGATGCTTCCACCAGAGCCCAGGGTACCTACACCCGAGAAGTTTTCCGGAGATCGCAGTAAGTTCCAGGCGTTCCGCAACGCATGCGAACTATATTTTGCCCTGCAACCCCGTACGTTCTCCCTGGAAGCTACTAAAGTGGGGTTCGTCATATCCTTGCTGACTGGTGAACCTCAAACCTGGGCCCACCATCTACTGAAGCAAAAGGCTCAATCTCTTGACTCCGTGAGTGATTTCTTCCTAGCCATGTCTCAACTGTATGAGGACCCTCAGCTAACGGCAACGGCTGAAGCCACTTTGCATTCCCTCCAACAAGGTCGCAGAGCGGCTGAAGATTACGCCGTGGAGTTTAGGCGTTGGAGCTCCGACACGGAGTGGAATGACGCTGCTTTGCGTCACCAATATCGGCTGGGATTATCAGATCCCCTAAAGGATGAACTGGCACGAGTGGGGGTTCCCCAGACATTAGAGGAGCTCATCAATTTGTCAATCCAAATTGACCGTCGCCTCAGGGAAAGACGCTCTGAAAGATCCGTTGGTTGGATGTTGCCCAGGGTCCCTAGTGCCCCGCACCAAGCTCCATTGGTCTCATCTGCTTCCGCCCAGGAAGGCTCGGAACCTATGCAGTTGGGACTGCTCCGTCCCTCTCTGACTCCAGAGGAGAAGACACGAAGACGCACACTCAACCTGTGCTTGTACTGTGGAGAGCCCGGTCATTTTGCAAGAGCATGCCCCAATAAAAGACGTAAGTGTCTACCGTCCTCCTCATTGTGTGCACCTGTCCTACCTAGTGCCGGTAGCCATTTAACACTCTCCATTGTCTTACAGTTACCTGGAAGGAACATCCCAGTACCGGTCATCATTGATTCGGGGGCATGCAGTGGATTCATTGACCAGACCTTCGTTGAAACTCATCACATCCCCACTCAAACTAAAGCCCAAGGACTGGCAGTTTTTCTAGCAGACGGTTCCACCCTCCGTTCCGGACCCGTCACCCAAGAAACGGTTCCTCTTTTGGCCACCATTGGCCCGGAACATCAGGAACTATTACGCCTAGATGTCATCTCCTCTCCTCTCTTCCCAATTATCCTAGGAATACCTTGGCTACAGGCCCACAATCCTAGCATCAACTGGGCTACGGGCAAAGTTCAGTTTTCCTCTGAATATTGCAGACAAAACTGCTTACGGGGAATCCCATCAACCTCCTCCCAATGTCTGTGCATGGACTCTGAAACTAAACTCTACCAAGACCTTCCTGAACCTTACCGGGATTTCCTAGACGTGTTCAGTAAGAAGGGGGCAGAAACCCTTCCAGCACATAGATCCTATGACTGCCCAATAGAACTTCTACCGGGTACCGAAGTCCCTTTTGGTAGGATCTTTCCCCTAACTGAGCAGGAGCTGGGCACCTTGAAAACTTACATAGACGAAAACCTGAAGAAAGGGTTCATTCGTCCTTCCACGTCTCCAGCTGGGGCAGGCATCTTCTTTGTGGAAAAAAAAGATCACTCCCTACGTCCCTGCATTGATTACCGGGAGCTTAACAAAATTACCATAAAAAACAGATACCCGCTACCCTTGGTTCCTGAGCTATTTCAGAGGTTAGGATCTGCTACCGTGTTTACTAAACTAGACCTCTGTGGAGCCTATAACCTGATCCGTATAAGAGAAGGAGACGAGTGGAAGACAGCTTTTCGTACTCGATTTGGTCATTATGAGTACCTTGTCATGCCTTTTGGTCTGTGCAACGCACCGGCAACATTTCAGCATTTTGTCAATGACGTCTTTCATGATTTACTGGATTTATATGTCATCGTTTACCTGGATGATATCTTGGTCTTCTCCGCCTCCCTGATAGAGCACCGCAAACACGTACGAACCGTACTCTCCCGGCTAAGACAGCATGGGCTTTACGCCAAACTTGAGAAGTGCGAATTCGAGCTCCAATCCATCCAGTTCTTGGGTTTAATCATCTCTCCTGATGGCATTAAAATGGATCCTCAGAAAGTATCCGCTATTCTGGAGTGGCCTGCACCGACTGACAAAAAAGGAGTACAACGTTTTATTGGCTTCGCCAACTTCTACAGAAAGTTCATCAAGGGATTTTCTTCAATCATAGCTCCCATTACGGAACTTATTAAACAAGGATGCCGGTTCCACTGGACCCCTAAAGCACAAGAGGCCTTTGAAAGACTCAAAGCGTTGTTCACCTCAGCCACTATTCTTAAGCATCCCAATCCAGCCTTGCCTTTCGTCCTGGAAGTGGATGCTTCCGAAGTTGCAGTCGGAGCTGTACTGTCTCAGAGACAGGGTGCCAAAGCACTCCTGTACCCAGTGGGATTCTTCTCACGTAAGCTCTCTCCTTCCGAGAAAAATTATGACGTGGGTGATCGGGAACTTCTGGCCATCAAGGCAGCTCTGGAGGAATGGCGTTATCTCCTGGAAGGTGCAGCACATCCCATCTTGGTCTACACAGACCATAAAAACTTAGAATATCTAAGAACGGCCAAGAGATTAAAACCCCGGCAGGCCAGATGGGCACTTTTTTTTTCTCGATTTATTTTTCATATTACGTACAGACCTGGATCCAAGAATGTCAAATCCGACGCCCTTTCCCGAATGTTTCTCGACTCTGAAAGAACCCTGTCCCCAGACACCATTCTCCCTTCTGAAAATTTCCTAGTTCTACAGGAAGACATAATTTCTCAAATCAGGCGAGCCTCCTCGAGAATGCCCCCACCTGCTGAAGCCTGTGCCAAGGATGGACTACTCTGGTTCAAGAATAGGATTGTGGTCCCTGAGGAGCTGAAAGCACGAGTACTAAGCTTGTGTCATGACCACAAACTTGCTGGTCACTTCGGCACACGGAAAACAATTGACCTTGTCCAACGCTCCTTCTGGTGGCCTCATCTTACCAAGGATTGTAAGGCATATGTGGAGTCCTGTGATACGTGTGCCAGAAACAAGACTAGCCGGTCAAGAGCATGGGGCCTACTGAAGCCATTACCAGTCCCAGAGAGACCTTGGGCCATGATTTCTATGGACTTCATCGTTGAGCTCCCACCATCAGAGGGTTTTTCGTCCATTTTTGTCGTAGTAGACAGGTTGTCTAAAATGGCCCATTTTCTCCCTATGAAGGGCACCCCCTCAGCCATGGAGACCGCCTCTATCTTCATCAAAGAAATCGTCAGACTACATGGAGTCCCGACCAATATAGTCTCAGACAGAGGCGTCCAGTTCACCTCCAGATTCTGGAGATCCCTTTGTGGTGCCCTTGAGATCGAGTTGTCCTTTTCCTCAGCCTACCACCCTCAGTCCAATGGACAAACCGAGAGGACGAACCAAACCTTGGAGCAATACATCCGCTGTTTTTCAGCTTTTTCCCAAGATGACTGGGCCTCCCTGCTTCCCATCGCAGAGTTTTCATATAATAACTCATTACACTCAGCGACTAATCAGTCTCCGTTCTATGCCAATTACGGTTTCCACCCATCCTTCTTACCTGGAGCATTTCCTGAATGCCCTGTTCCTGCAGTATCTGAGACCTTGAATTTTTTCTCCAACAACAATAAATTGCTACAGGAAACCATGACCAAGGCTCAGGAAGACTACAAGAGGATCTTTGATAGAAAGAGACGAGGAGAACTTGTGCTAGAACCTGGCAATTCTGTCTGGCTGTCCACCGCAAACCTCAAGTTAGCTTGTCCATCCAGGAAACTGGGTCCCAAATACCTGGGTCCTTTCTTGATCAAAAGGAAGATCAACAATGTGGCTTTTGAATTGGACCTCCCTAATTCCCTGAGGATACATCCAGTATTCCACGTATCTCTCCTAAAACCGGTCACTCCTAATTTCTTTCCTGGTCGTTGCATTGGTCCACCCAAACCGATTAAGGTTGATGGCGAAGAGGAGTTTGAAGTGGAAGCAATTCTTGATTGCAGAAGAAGGCGCAATCAGGTACAATATCTGGTAAAATGGAGGGGCTATGGTCCCGAAGACAATTCGTGGGAACCAGAAAGCAATTTACATGCTAACGAACTTCTACAATCCTTCAAAACCTCTCATCCCGCAAAGATGGCCCAGCTGGGCATCCGGAGTCTGCCCTTGAGGAGGGGGCACTGTCAGAGAGGTTACCTGGTTGGGCGCCGGGGCGCGCCGGGGCGTGTTGGCGCTCGCGTTCCTGTCCGTGCTGGGGCGCGTGTCCCTGGGGGCGCCGGTGTGTCTGGGCTGGCCGGCCGTGGCGTGCGGGGTGGCGTCCGGGCGTTCGTGCGTACGCGCGTTCGCGCTAGCGCGCGTTCGCGTTAGCGCGCGTCCGCCTGTGGGCGTTGCTCTTGACGCGACCCGGTTCGGTGGGCGTGCACACCGGTGTCGGGGGCGCGCTCGGGCGCGTGCGGGGGCGCGGCGCGCTTTGGCGAATCGGCGCGTGCACGTGCGCGGCGTTTTGGCGCCAATCGGCCTATTTGAGGCTTGCCTCCATGCTGACCCAGTGCTGCCTGATCAAACAGCTCTGTACCTTGTTCCGTGATCATCCCGTGTTCCTGTATCCTCGTTGTGCTTATCCGTTGTGACCCGGCTTACCCTTTGGACCTTCCTTGATTGCTGCCTGAACCCGACCCCGGCTTGTCTGACCTTGTTTCTGCCTTACCCTCTTGTACCGCTGCTGCCAGCCCGTTGCCAACCTCTGCCTGTGTGTGACCAGCCTGACCAGTTCCTGCCCAGCATCTGCTTTATCCAGTCTGAAGATCTACCGGTTGCTTGCCAGACCATTGTGCTCCAGGACTCTACTTCAGGCCCTCATACCACTCCGCATTCGTGGCCTCCTGTCTACTCTACCAGGGGCCCCGAATCGGATACGTAAGGGAGCCTACCCTCTGCCCAAGTGGACTCACCTGTCTGGTAAGTGTGGGACCTGACAGATATTTCTAAAGGAAAAAAGTCATTTAAAATTACTAGCGGCTATAATGAATTGTCTGTCCCGGAAGGAAATACAGATAAAAGTCATTGAAAATAACGGCATGGGATCCCCCCCAGTCCATTAACAGGCCCTTTGGGTCTGGTATGAATATTAAGGGGAACCCCGAACCAAAATTATAAAAAAAAATGCGTTGGGGTCCCTCCAAATTCCATACCAGGCCCTTAAGGTCTGGTATGGATATTAAGGGGAACCCTGAGCCAATTTTTTTTTAATGGCGTAGGGGTACCCCTCAAAATCCATACCAGACCCTCCAGGTCTGGTATGGATTTTAAGGGGAACCTCGCGCCAAAATTAAAAAAAAAGATGGTGTGAGGTCCCCCCAAAAATCCATACTAGACCCTTATCCGAGCACGCAACCTGGCAGGCCACAGGGAAAGAGGGGGGTACGAGAGAGTGCCCCCCCTCCTGATCTGTACCAGGCCACATGCCTTCAACATGGGGAGGGTGCTTTGGGGTAGCCCCCCAAAGCACCTTGTCCCCATGTTGATGGGGACAAGGGCCTCATCCCCACAACCCTTGTCAGGTGGTTGTGGGGGTCTGCGGGCTGGGGGTTTATCAGAATCTGGAAGCCCCCTTTAACAAGGGGACCCACAGATCCCGGCCCCCCCTGTTTGAAATGGTAACGGGTAATTTGTACCCCTACCATTTCACAAAAAAAGTGTCAAAATGTAAAAAAACCACAAGATGGTTCAGGAGGGGGGGCGCTCTCTCGTCCCCCCCCTCTTTTCCTGCGGCCTGCCACGTTGTGTGTTCAGATAAGGGTCTGGTATGGATTTTTGGGGGGACCCACACCATTTTTTTAAAAATTTTGGTGCGGGGTTCCCCTTAAAATCCATACCAGACCTGAAGGGACTGGTGCGGAATTTGGGGGGACCCCCACGCAATTTTTTGTTTTTAAATTTTGGTTCGGAGTTCCCCTAATATTCATACCAGACCCAAAGGGCCTGTAATGGACTGGGGGGTATCCCATGCTGTTTTTTTTCAATGACTTTTATCTGTACCTGACAACTCATTATAGCTACTAGTACTTTTAAATGACTTTTTTCCTTTAGAAATGTAATTTTGTGCAGGGACTGCTTTAAACACGGGAAAAATGCGCCACTTTACAGGCATACTATAGACACCCCCCAGGTATGAAATTTAAAGGAATATTTCACTTTTATTGTTTCACTTTAAGCATTATTAAAATCACTGCTCCCGAAAAAACGTTAGTTTTTAAAACTTTTTTTTGCATTGATACATGTCCCCTGGGGCAGGACCCAGGTCCCCAAACATTTTTTACGACAATACCATGCATATAAGCCTTTAAAATTAGCACTTTTGATTTCTCTCATAGACTTTTAAAGGGTGTTCCACGGCTTTCGAATTTGCAGCGAACACTCTAAATTGTTCGCTATTCGGCGAATAGACGAACACCCGATGTTCGAGTCGAACGTAAGTTCATTGGGCTCATCCCTACCAGCCACCTAAAATGAGCCATTCGCCACACAAACAAGATCCTACTCTACATTTAAGGTAAGGGCCTACGTCAAGGTATGTTTACACATGGAAAAAAAAAAAAGAGTGCACTGAGGCTGGTACTCTTATGTATTTCAGCCCTGTACACTAGAAGACGTCCAAGAGGACCACAAGGGGGTATGAAGACTCTGGTGATTCTAGTCCCAGCAGAGAAGGGCCTTCCAAGTGGCAGAAAATCATCGTACAAAAGACGCCGACATTCTAATTCTCTGAGCCCTAGATCCCCAAGATGTCAGGCCTGTGGGGCCACCCCACTACCAGACAAACTGGTCTGCCAAAATTGTCTCAGGGACTATGCAGCGGACAGAGAGTCCGAAGGACTGCAGGCGGCGGACCTACTTAAGAAAGCAGTCAAAGATTCTCTCGCAGAGTTGGTAGCGACAATGCCATCACAACGCCCAGCCTCTCCTCCTCAAGAAGAAACGGCTGATGCATCCCTTCCCGGTCCATCCACAGGTGAAACCTCCCACCCGACGGCTGCTTCCTCCTCTATACATCTGGAGGAGAACGCCATTTTGGGGGACTCCTCTGACGACCCAGATACCTCAGGTTTTGCTTTCTCCATGGTCCAGTCTTATGTACAGGTGGTAAAACAAGTGAATGACTGGGAAGAAACTGACACAGAGGTCAAGAAGTCAAAAACGTACTTCCCTTTTCTAAAACGTTAGATTTCTTTCTTCCCGCTCAGGGACGAGATCAGAGATGTGATTGAGGAGGAGTGGAAAAATATGGAGAAAAGATTCTCCCTTAAACATCTGGGAAAGCTATACCAACTCTCAGAGACGGACTCTGCAATGCTAGATGATCCACCAATAGTGGATGCAGCCGTAGTGAGGTTGGCAAAGAACGTCACGTTACCCATGGAAGACTCAACTTCGTTTAAGGATCCACTAAACAGAAGAATGGATCTCTACCTCAAAAAGACTTACCAGATGGCGGGCAATGCTTGTAAACCTGCAATAGCCCTGACTTCAGTGTCCAATGCCCTGCGCGTTTGAATGGATAACATAGAAACAGCCGTCTGGCAAGATATCCCAAAGGAGGACATCACCAAGGCCTTAGATGAGCTAAAGCTCTCAGCAGACTTTATTGGGGAAGCCGCTATCGACTCAGTCTGATGCTCTGCAAGGTCAATGCTCCACACAGTGATGGCCAAACGGCCTTATGGCTAAAGCCATGGTCGGCGAATGTCGCCTCAAAACAAAACTGGTGTAAGATACCATTTGACGGCAAAACCTTGTTTGGAGAGAAATTAGATAAGGCCATCTCTCACGTCACAGGTGGAAAATCAGGCCTGTTACCTCAAGATAGATGACCCAGGTGCACCAGGGCATTCGCTCCCAGATTTTAACATTTCAAGAACAAGGACTACAGACAGTCCATACAGGGGAAAGGCTTTAGACAGAATTGGAGAAGCACACAGTCCACCTTCCTAAAGACTCATAGACAGAGACCCTTGCCTACTCCACAGGATCCTACAAAATCCTTTTGATGCCAGGCCAACTCAGGCGATCCCAGTGGGTGCCAGGCTCAAACACTTCTCGAAAATCTGGGAACCCCTGGGTGGCCTCCACAGTCAAATACGGTCACTTTTGGACATTTCTAGACAAACCCCCCCAGGACTTCTTTGCTCTAACAAGGGTATCAAGGTCCCCATCAAGAAGCTCTACATCAGTTTCTTCTCTCCCTGCAGGAACAACAAGCAGTGGTACCGGTGCCTCACACCGAGAATTTTTTGGGTTTCTACTCTACCCTGTTTCTAGTTCCCAAGAGAAACGGGGGAGACCCGTGATAGACCTAAAAAGACTAAATCTTTACGTATTTCTAGAAAAATTGAAGATGGAATCACTACAAACAATTATTCATGTAATCCAACCAGGGGACTGGATCCTGTCAATAGATCTGCAGGATGCCTACTTGCACATACCTATACTCCCAACATTTCAGAAATATCTGAGGTTTGCAGTGGGACAAGTACACCTTCAATTCCAGAGTCTCCCATTCAGCCTCTGCACGTCGCCAAGAGTCTTCACGAAGACCCTAATCGCTATCATAGCCCCTCTAAGAGAATTAGGTCTCAGAGTATATCACTACTTGGATGATATTCTCCTACTGGCGAAGTATCCACCAGCCCAGTTAGTAGAACACAAGAGCGTTTTATTGTCGACACTAGCAGAATTCGGCTGGAAGATAAACCAGGGGAAGAGTCACCTTTCTCCGACCCAGGAGATGGTTCATCTAGGTGCATTATTCAATACAATGAATGGAACGGTATCCTTCCCGCCTCAGAAGGTGACATGCATTTTTCAAAAGATGAAGAAAGTGAGTGTGAGGTCCTGCATGACAGCTTCAAAATTGCCTGAGCCTGATAGGACTGATGTCATCATGTATCCCTATAGTACCTTGGGCTCATTGACACCTGAGACATTTTCAGTTGGAATTAAGTTGGAATTCTTGAGGCTTTGGAACAGACGGCATCTATTCCAACCCATACACCTAACAACGCCAGTGCAGCAGGCTGGGTGGCACACTGCAACCAGATTTCAGTGCAGGGAAGATGGTCCTTCGGCACAACAGGCCTGGTATCAAACATCCTGGAAATGCGGGCAGCCTACCTTGCGTTACTAGCCCTAAAATTCGAGATTACGGGGAAGCCAGTACTTCTTCAAATGAACAACAAGGCTGCGGTATCTTACATACACCGACAAGGGGGGACACACAGCACCTCTCTACTGAGGGAGGTGGAACCCAATCTTCTATGGGCGGAAAGGAATCTAAGAGACCTAAGGGCGGTCTATCTTCCCATTCATCTAAACTCAAGAGCCAACTGTCTATCTATCTTGCAGGTTCATGGATGCCAACGAATGGTCTCTGCACCCTAAGATTTTCGATTGGGTTGTAGACCAGTGGGGTCTCCCCGAGACCCATTGGACCTATTCACAACAGCAATTAATACCAAGCTACCAAGGCTCATCTCGAGGCTCCCTCGCCCTCAGGCAGAGGTGATAGATACTCTCTCAGCCCCCTGGACATGTGGTTTGGCTTATGCCTTCCCTCCCTGGCCTCTTATCCTGGAATTCCTGACGAGACTTATGATAGAAACCATAATGGTAATAACAGTCCTACCATACTGGCCGAGACGACCTTGGTTCCCCACGACAATGTACCTGAGTATCCAGCCCCCAGTCAAGATTCCAATAACACATTCTCTCCTGTCACAGGGATGTCACACCCATCCGGATCCCCACAGGTTGAATCTTCACATCTGGCGGCTGAGAGGCAAAGGTTCCAATCCATAGGGTGCTCCACTAAGGATATTGCAACCCTGCTCAGGGCAAGAAAGCCATCAACAAACAGTATATATGACAAGGTGTGGAACAAATTCAGGGCTCTCGCAGTTGGCAGAAGCTTCAATCTGGATTTGCCATCGTCCTCTCAACTTCTCGAATTTTTGCAGGCAGGCCTAGACTTAGGTCTAGGGCTAAGTACACTAAAGGTACAGGTAGAGGAAATTTCAGTAAGAGATGGGCCGAGGATTCCTTAATAATCCAATTCTTCAAAGCTGTCAAAAAAATTTACCCACCAACTAAACAAATTTTTCCCATCTGGGATCTTTCTATCATCCTAGAGTCTTTAGTCAACCAACCATTTGCCCCGTCAGAGTCAACGTCTCTGTGGAATCTAATCTTAAAAGTTACTTTTCTAATAGCAATAGCTTCTGGCTCTCTGCTGACTAGAATAAACAAGCTCTTCACAAGATTCATCTGACTATTCATCATTGTTTACACAAAATCTACACGCTCACTGATTTGTTACCTCATTCAAAATACACTTTCCCTCACCTCCCTTCACCACCCATTATTATTTTTTATTTAATGTTATCTCAAGCTAGGCCCCTCACCCCAGTGTCCTTACAAAACCTACAATTCATATTAAAAAGTATACAATGCCATGTAGACTGCTTATAAATTCTGCACACTAATAAGAATTGATTAAATCTATATTTTATTGTGTTTTATCAACAAATAATGTTTGATTTTAGTATTTAGTATAATTTCATTCAAGGTAAATGGTGCACATAAATAAGAGTGCAACTTTACAAGGACAGGCTGATCCAGATAATAGTGGATCTTCTTTTTTTATTTTGATTCTTTTTTTTTTTTTACGTTATATAAAAGAAAAATAAATGAAAAAAAAAATTTAGTTTATGTTATAAAATTGTGCACATATATAATCTGTCTTCATAAATTTGTGGTAAAATGTATTCTGCTAAATTTCTAAAAATGAGTGTATGTTATTTAGTCTGTGTGAAAGTTATAAAGTCTACAAACTATGGTATATATGTTTGAATGTTGATCAGTCCTGATGTGGGGATGTGTGTCCTTTCTCTTCACTCAGATCTCAGAATACACTCAGCTCTGTGCTCTATGTAGTGCAGTATGTGACTTCTGATCCTCATCTCTGATTTCTGGAGCTCAGAAATGCTGTGTGACCGGTGTACTTTGAACAGATTTAGAGTAGTGAGGGCTGCAGATGAACAGATACAACATATGTAGAAGGATTTGTTTAATATCTGTGTATCACCTGAGGCTAGTCACTTCAGTGGGTATATGTAAGGGTTCACAACCACTTTAAAGTAGAACTACAAGCAAAACTTTTTTTTCCATTTTGGATAGTGCAAGGGTGGGTTATAACCTCTGTCAACTTTTTTGCCATCTGTGTCCCATTTCATAGATTTCCCTTCACTTCCTGTCCCATAGCCAAACAGGAAGTGAGAGGAAATTCCTGCAAATGAAGATAGTTTTTTGGGGACTGCCCCTATTGTAAGATTTCCCCTCTACTACTTTTTTGGGGACAAGCAACATTTTCTTTAACTTTCACTTTCAACGATAATGGTAAACAGGACAAATTGAGAAAGAGAATCTCCTTAACTGGTGTACAGACAGCAATAAAAACTGGCAAGTGTTCTAATTCCTCTGCACGCTATCCAAAACTAAAAAAAAAAAAAAAACATTTGCCTTTAGTTATACTTTAAGTCTGAGGGCAGTATTCAGCTGATTTTTTTTTTTACTTTATAAAAATAGGTTAATTCATTGGGTATAAAAGTAGACTCCTGTCATTATGGAACATTTTGTAATGGAATTCATATACAGGACCCAACCTACCCATCCAGATTTTTATATTATTCAGTTTTTCAGTACTGAACTATATCAAGCCACCTGACATTACAAACCTGTAACTTCCATGCTGGGAACACCTGATCCAAAGCTTGTGCTTCTGTAGGCTCAGGACTTTCAAACTGCACCCATCAAAGTCACTCTGCAATCTAATTATGCACAGATGAAAATGTGGAGAGGAATTATTTATTCATTTGATCTTCCTATAGTGCAGTCTGCAAAATAACTTTGATAGATAAAGCTGTGTTTTATGGAGAAAGAAGTTGTACATTATAGAATGAGTGGCAAGAGGCTGAAAACCCATCTAGAGACCTTTGGAAAGCTCTGCCAGACTGCCAGTATTAAAATATACAATTCTAAATACAATTCAGAACCACTAAAAAAAGAACTGTAATTAATATTTAGTTTGCTGTTTTAAATTTTCAGATTGCTGAAAACATTAGATATAACCTAAGTTTTATCTGTATTGAGGACCTGCTCTAGCAAAGGACCAAAGGACCCCTAGTGAGGTGTGTTATAACAACATGGTACTCCGGCATTGCTTACTATATTGGCTTTCATAGTGCAGATAGATACCTTTCATTGCACATTTTAAATGTCTGGAAAACAGACTGAAAAGGCCAATGTATTGCTAACTAACCTAATCATTTTCACTGTAATCTTGGGTGCATAATATTGCATCCATCCATGTCTCCATGCTTTATTTTGCTGAGAAATCACTTTAAAAAGAACCCTCTAGCACTTCTGACTGTGGCCATCTTGAGTAAGGGCAGATGATTCATGTAGCATTTACTTCCTGGAAACTATCTGCCGTTAGCTCAGGCACGCAGGCAGCAGGGTGTGCATAGCTGAGAAAACCCCTCCTCCCCACTTCCCCTCCTGAAGACTCCTGGGATGTATGACTTTTTTTGCCTAGGCATGGAAGCCAGGAAATAGCTGAAGAAATGAAAAAAAAAAGTTTACAAGTAAATATAATAAACTTCTCTATCTATTTACTAATGCTAGCAGCATGGGGATTAAAAAATAATCAATGTTGATTGAGAGAGTGAAGTTCCACTTTAATATCACAAAGGCTGGAGGTAAAACCAAGACGAAAAGGGCTTGCAGTCTCTGCTCTAATTCTTCTCTAATTCTAAACTCTAGACTTTGCTTTGTGCACTGGGCCAAATCATTTGGTGGAGGGGGAATTTTGTCGTGGGGTTGCTCTTCAGGGGTTGGGCTTGGCCCCTTAGTTGCAGTGAAGTGAACTTGTAAGGCAGCTGCATACCAAGTCATTTTGGACAATTTCATGCTCCCAACTTTGTGGGAACAGTTTGGGGATGGCCCCTTCCTGTTCCAACATGACTGCGCATCAGTGCACAAAGCAAGGTCCATAAAGACATGGATGACTGAGTTTGGGGTTGTCATGGCTGGGATACATAAAATTTTCACAATTCATGAAACACTCAGCCAAGGAGTCGTCATACCAGGGGAGCGTCCCCCCACCAGAGAAATGGTTGATTGGATTATCATCTCCAGTGGAAGGTTGAGGTCATGAGGTCAATATACAAACCTTATGTTGAAACAGAGTAACCCGAACAGTAGTGCCACTTTACACAAAACCAACTTACAATGGTCAAATTAGTGTTTTGAGTTTCAGATATTAAGGCCTTTGATCACAGGGAAGCCAGGGTAAATCGCCCCATTGAGATTGTCTCGTCAGTAAGAACCCATTGTTGACTCAGCTTTTCCTCAGACAATGGCAGAGACGCCTGGTTTATATTACACCAGAAGGACACCAATCACAAGTTGAAACAGAACTAAGAGTATATGTGTGTATGTATACATGTATTTTTATATTGTGTATCTATCTATCTATGTATCTATGTATCTATCTATGTATCTATGTATCTATCTATCTATCTATCTATCTATCTATCTATCTATCTATCTATCTATCTATCTATCTATCTATCTATCTATCTATCTATCTATCTATCTATCTATCTATCTATCTCTCTCTCTCTCTCTATCTATCTATCTATCTATCTATCTATCTATCTATCTATCTATCTATCTATCTATCTATCTATCTATCTATCTATCTATCTATCTATCTATCTATCAAGAGAAATGTTAAATTACAATGTTGCAACGCTTTTTGTAAGAATCAATGTGTATTGGAGTTACCCATGTATTGGACAAAGATTTGGCACCAGTCTTTTATGGTTAAAAGGTGGTGTTGTTTGATTCCATAAATCAAATGACAGGGCATAAGGCAAGAAATCGCCATATTATATTAACATGAAACATACTAAAATACATTTCATAATAACACTAGACATCATATTCTGATTACACTTTTACCATGATTACAGATGGATGGGTGGGAATTGGGATAGTTGCCTCCCCTATTTGGAACATAACCAATCACGAGATGGTAAACATGAGGAGAGGGAGGTAACCATCCAACAATTACATTGCACCCTACAAAAGGAGAAACACACATGATTGAGGGGACCGAGGACCACAGATCCACACGCTGACATACACTCTCTGGACGAACACAAGCTTGGTAAAAATGACCACTCCCCATCTCATTTGAATGTTGCTGTTAGGACGAATCAAATATACATCCTTTCCTTTAAATAGTGGTGAGACACTAACCATATAAATATTGATCAACTTTTTCTTCCCAAAATTATAGGAATTGTATTTTACTGTTTATATTTTAATCTTATCAAGTACTGTGTGAAGGGTAGTTTAGTATTTAATAATTGTCCCACATTATTTGTCTTGCCATGTGTTGAAGGCGTGTGTGGGTGAAATTAAGATCAACCTGTATTGCAACTAATTTGGCTATTCTGGTCCTAGGGAAATTATTTATTGCCCGATCCAATCTGGTAGCCCTGTTAAATTAAGACTTCTTTCAAATTGATATCTATCTGTTGGCTCCGCAAGACATATTTTGACTTTCTTCCGGAAGGAGAAAGTCAGAAAATTGTCTTCCGAGCGGCAAGAGATATTGTGTTTTTGAATTTAAGGCGCAGTTAAACACACCCTTTTTAACATAGTCGATTGGGGCTACCCTAGGGTTATTTGTCAAGTATTAAGGAAAATAGTTTCATTGTTGCGTTCAATGTCTTTGGTAATGTGTATGAAATATTAATCACCACAAATTTTGGTTTTGTATGAAGTTGTATAATTATACTTGTATATTAATAAAATGTATTTACTTATTAATTTAATTGGGAGATATTTATACATTGATAAGAATTCTCCATAGATTAACAAACTTAGGAAATTATTGTGGTATATTACTGATTGTCTGAACAAAATTCACATTTTTAATTAACTGCCATAAATGGCTGGAGGCACTGCAATTATATATATGTAGATTCAGACTTTACCCTTTTATTTATCCTGAACCATTTGTCAAAACACTTAATTTATTTATTTAAAATTCCCCATACTTATTATCATTAAAATTACATACCACACTAACAACAGGGTGGAGGAACTTGACTGGCCTGCACAGAGTCCTGACCTCAACCCGATAGAACACCTTAGGGATGACATATAGTAAAACAGAAGCTAAAGCCAGCAACTACGTAAATTCCTATGAATTCTTTATTGTAGCATATTAGTGATTAAAAGCAGTGACTAACGCGTTTCAGGCCTTAAGCACAGCACACATAGAAATGAAAAACAGCATATATATATATATATATATATATATATATATATATATATATATATATATATATATATATATATATAGTCTCCGCCTCTCCACTAATTGGTTAATCAATTAATCAATTAGTCACTAGCAGCACTGAAGCTGATGTGGTGCTAAAGAGAGAAAGAAAACGTGATGGTAATATCACTGATATTAACCTTGAAAAAACAGGAAAAATACAGTTACATCTAAATATATCAAAACTATATAAATATGCACAAGTCTACTACAAAATCTATTTAAGAAAAAGATCCACATCATAACGATGATTCGTACCCAGAAGTAATCTAGTTTGGAGGTTAAATATCCACCACACTTCCCACTTGAGCAATTTGCGGTGGATATCTCCTCCTCATGGGGACAATTTGATGCTTTCCAGATCAAGCACAATGACTAGAGAACTTGCAGCCGCTGACACTTTGGGGACAAGATCTTTATCCATGGACAAAACAGGTAAATATTTAGTTATAATGTTTCTGATAGAACTAAACTCTTGTAAATAAGTGGTTACAAAAGTTGGAGAATAGTTGCTGCTGGATGTTAAGCTTTCCCTACCGCTAATTTTCCTTCAATAGCAACCTTTGGAATGAATTAGAGTGGAGACTGCAAACCAGACCTTCTAATTCAACATCAGTGCTTGACCTCAAAAAATGCACTTCTGGAAGAGTGGTCAAACATTCTCATAGACACACTTTCCTAAACCTTGTGGACAGCCTTCCCAGAAGAGTTGAAGCTGTTATAGCTGCAAAGAGTGGGCCAACTCAATATCGTGTGTGTAAAGGCGTCCCAATACTTTTGACAATATAGTGTAGATAGATAGATAGATAGATAGATAGATAGATAGATAGATAGATAGATAGATAGATAGATAGATAGATAGATAGATAGATAGATAGATAGATAGATAGATAGATAGATAGATAGATAGATAGATAGATAGATAGATAGATAGATAGATAGATAGATAGATAGCCTTACAATATTATAGCCTTACGATATTATATAAAGGTAAATATTTAATTTATTCTGGAGACAGATCTGATTATAAATCATTACAACATCTCCATTTGTATAATAATAAACTGGAAAATTAAAAGAAAGTATACTTTGGGCTTAATCAGATTAATTAGCATAACAAATTACAAGTTAACACTGAGATGAAATTAAGACCTTCCTTCCCTCGTATATTTTGCTTTACCTGTGAACAGAGGATATAATAGCATTATTAGGCAGTGACTTTATGCTTATAAGTAAAACTGTGTGTTATATAGCTGATAAATAAAACTTAATTGTTAGCAGAAAGGCAACACGATTTAAAGCAGATACTGCACTTTAGCCCAGCGGTTCTCTAGGACAACAGTGCATGTTTCTCAATTTTCTTCACAGAGTGACTCTGCTTTCCTGTCATTCAGTTGGATCCTCCATACCCCTTACCTGTTATGACTTTATACATTCAATTACTATACCCTGTAAGTTCCCCAAAAGAAATTATGCTAATCTGTTTTTAGCCTGACAATGTACATCTTTGTTCTCTCACTCTTTTTAAAAACGTGAATAAGAAATAGATTTTACAAAAAAACATGAAAAACGTTTTTTATATGCTTAGTATTAGTGTCTGATTCTGTCTTTTTATTCACTGTTAATAATTCTTATGCCCCGTACACATGATCGGACTTTCCGACAACAAAACCCGTTTATTTTTGTTCGAAGGATGTTGGCTCCAACTTGTCTTGCATACACCAGGTCACGCAAATGTTGGTGTTATTGTTATGCAATAGAGTTTGTCTGTCAGCTTACCTATCACCATGTGTTCATCTCTAGAGACCAGCCGACTCTGACCTGACTGCTTTTATAATCTCTCCTCAAGCATGGCTCCACCCCAGCTCCTATAAGAGAACTCTATATTAACCTGTGCACTGCAGGCCAGCCCTGCTGATCAACCTTTGTGTGTTTAGCTTCCTGTTTCCTGCTTGCTCTACGTTTGTTTTCTGTTACCGACCTTGGCGTGTTCACAACTATTCCTGTCTGCTCGTGAGCCTGACCTTTTGGCATGTCCCCGACTATTCCTGTTTGCCTGTGACCCTGAACCTTTGGCATGTCTCTGTTGTCCTTATCTGCTTGTGGCCCCGACCTTGGCTTATTCTCTTACTATCCCTATCCTCCTATTGCCTACTGTGGGCGTGAGCTAGGGGACCCTGGGGGTCGCGACCTGGAGCCAGTTGCAGCCCAGTCCATCCTCACCACTAGAGGCTCTGGTGAATACCTGCTGGCCCTTAGACTCCACGCCCTAGGGAATCTTACCCTGGTGGGATCCATGTTGGTGTTCCAGCGGCCCTGCCTTCCTTACCACCTTGACTCCCATCCGCAGCAGTCAGCCATAGGGTCCACTACCTTGTGGTGCACCCCTGATCCCAACGGTGTGCATCTGTCACCTAGCCTTAGGTGACCTGACAGTTGGCCAACAATTATGAACACAGTGATGTACAAGACGTACGTGATATCTCCATTACGAACTCTAGTTTTACAAGACCAAGCGCTTCCGGCTCGTACTTGATTCCGAGCATGCGTGGACTTTTGTCCAACGGACTTGTGTACACATGATCGGAAAGTCCAACAACAAACATTTGTTGGCAGAAAATTTGAGAACCTGCTAGCCAACATTTGTTGGCGGTAAGTCTGACAACAAATGTTCGATGGAGCATACACACGGTAGGACTTTCCACCAACAAGCTCACATCCAACATTTGTTGTCGGAAAATCTGATCATGTGTATGCGGCATTAGAGTGTTGAAAGGATGGGAGTGCCACACTAGCTTGTATATTCCTTTAAAAGATTTACTTTTGCAACAGCCAACACACCATCAGGGGCTTAGCACTACCATTTCATCAGGGCTAAAAAAACAGAATATGCAGGAGCCTGGATTGAAACAGACTAAGCGAGGAAGGGATGGCACTCTGAACCAGTCAAGCTCTGCGGTATTGCACAATGGGTGTTGTCAGCCTGAAGGTCTCTATAGGGGGCTTGAATTTTGGGTGATTCCGGCTAAATAGGCTAAATTTCAAGTTGTGGTTGGCCCTGCAAGCTCCACCTGGCTCATAAAATGTCTATTTAAAAATCAACCAAATTGGAAAAATTATCAGCCAAACAGTGACTGCATTCTATCAAATGCATTCATTGTTTGTGTATTCAGGTAGCTGCAGGTGTCTGTATACAATAGCTGGCAGTAGAAGTTCCTCCATCAATACAGTTAGCGTAGAAGGGGGATTGATTGATTTACTCTCACCTGGCCTGCAAGCTGAACAGGAGAAAATCTAGGCACGTATGGTACCGAGGACTTGCTTACAGGAAGAGACAGAAGGGTAATGTTTCTGGCAGTGTTTTGGCTCTTCATTGTCAGTAGGGAAAGGTTGGTGACCAAGCTCTATTGCTTAAGTGAGAAACATGAGGCCGTCAATGTGCCTAGGCTCTGTGGCAGAGATATCTAGATCATAATACCAGATGAATCAAAGGTGGCAGAATAGAATTATGAATCTGTTTCACTGTTTACCTGAAATCCACCTTAAATAATAATTATGCAGGCTTACTTGTGAAAGATATATAGGGGCACTTTATTAACCTTCATTTATTTTGTCTAAATCTGATTATTAAAGTGATTGTAAAGTCTTCTTTTTTTCCTATTAAAATAACAAACATGTTATACTTACCTGCTCTGTGAAGTGGATTTGCACACAGTAGACCCTCCTCCTTCTCCTGGCTGGAGCTCCTGGCCCCTCCCTTATGTTGAACGCTCCCACAGCAAGCAGCTTTCTATGGGGGGGCACCCGAGCTAAACTGCAGCTCCGTGTATCCATTCAGACACAGCGATGTGGCCTGGCCTCCCGCTCTCTCTCTCTCCTGATTGGTTAACTGAGTTTGATTGACAGCAGCAGTAGCCAATGGCGCCACTGAGGTGTCTTAGCCAATCAGGAGGGAGAGTCCCAGACGGCCGAGGGACTCATGGACATCACTGGATAGAGATGGGGCTCGGGCAAGTATTAGGAGGCCTGAGGGGGCTGCTGCACACAGAAGGCTTTTTATCCTAATGCATAGAATGTATTAAGATAAAAAACCTTCTGACTTTACAAACCCTTTAAGCTTTAAAATTAAAGATTAGATGTCACTTGAGGTCTGACAGGCATGGAATGTGACATGCTTGGCCTTACATACTATCTTTCAACTTCTGAGTGTACATAATATTATAAAATAATGGATGAATGTTAACACTACAAAACTCTGTTATTACACTGCTGTGTTTTTGTTTTGTTTTTTTGGCATAGTTGCATACCTGAGCAATCCCTGTGAAATAGTAGCATCAACTATGAAAACAACACATCTCTGATTGGACAATGTGAATATCGTAAAGTCATTGCCGCATCTCTCCACAAGCATTAGCTGGTGCCAATGCAGAGCAAGCAACCCCCTGTGGATACTATTCAGCAAGGCAGCCCCTTGGCACAGGATCAGAAAATTAGTGAGGATTAGACATGTGCATTCGTTTTCGTCCGAATGCATTTTCGTCAGAATTTCAGGTATTTTCGTTATCGTTTTAACAAACGATAACAAAAGTGCAGAATCCGAAAAACGAAAGATCCAACATAAACAAATGCTTTATTTTCGTTTTCGTTGCTACAACATTTCGATATAGATAGGAGATTCGACATGATGATGACAATAACAATCTGTGTCCATCAAACCTGTGGTCGAATGTGCCTAACCTTAGCTCTATTAGTCCAAGATTATTGTACATAGATAGAAAAGATTCGACTTAGAGAGAAAAGATTCGACGTAGGGGAGAAAAGATTCGAAATAGAGAGAAAAGATTCGACGTAGGGGAGAAAAGATTCGACGTAGGGGAGAAAAGATTCGACGTAGGGGAGAAAAGATTCGACGTAGGGGAGAAAAGATTCGACATAGAGAGAATAGATTCAACGTAGGGGAGAAAAGATTTGACATAGGGGGAGAAAAGATTCGACGTAGGGGAGAAAAGATAAATAAAAATAATGATGATGATGAATGTTATTGGCTGATTGTAACCAAAGAGGAGGAGCAGTAAAATAGCTAGAACTAAGTACACACGTACTTTGGCTTATGGTGTCTGTTGAAAGTTCTAAGAAGATTCGACGGAGCAGGTAAACTATACGACGTCGTACAGTTTAGCTGCTCCGTCGAATCTTCTTTGAACATTCGACAGACACCATAAGCCTTCAATGACAGATTCGACCTCAATTTGGATTTTCGGACGAATGCAATTTTTAACGAAAAATGAAATAAATAAAAACGAATTTCGGGAGTAACTAAATAAATTTATTTTTCAGACGAAAACGAAATTCCGAAACGAAATATTTCAGTGTGCACATGTGTAGTGAGGATCACCTTAGTAGCAATGCCTACTACAATGATTATCACCTTCCACAGGGATCATCCATGGAATGGAATATGTATACATGCACTGGTCTATGCTGGACCAATGTAACAATGCAATAAATGCAACAAATCATATCTGGAATTCAGCATTAACTTTTTGTCTTAAATTATGTTGACTGTACAGACATATGGAAGGTTTATATATTTCCCATTTTATTTACTTATTTTTGTTTCTGACTTTCATAAAGATTTAGAATGGAAGGTCACCTTAAAGTGTTACTAAGCCCACAACTAAGGATGAGCTTCGAGCTCGAGTCGAACTCATGTTCGACTCAAACATTGGCTGTTCGCAAGTTCACCGAACAGCGAACAATTTGGGGTGTTCGCGGCAAATTCGAATGTCGCGGAACACCCTTTAAAAGTCTATGGGAGAACTCAAAAGTGCTAATTTTAAAGGCTTATATGCAAGTTATTGTCATAAAAAGTGTTTGGGGACCTGGGTGCTGCCCCAGGGGACATGGATCAATGCAAAAAAAAGTTTTAAAAACGGCCGTTTTTTCAGGAGCAGTGATTTTAATAATGCTTAAAGTCAAACAATAAAAGTGTAGTAGCCCTTTAAATGTCATAGCTGAAGGATGTCTATAGTATGCCTGTAAAGGGGCGCATGTTTTCTTGTGTTTAGAACAGTCTGACAGCAAAATGACATTTCGAAGGAAAAAACCCATTTAAAACTACTTGCGGCTATTGCATTGCCGACAATACACATAGAAGTTCATTGATAAAAACGGCATGGGAATTCCCCACAGGGGAACCCCGAACCAAAATTTAAAAAAAAAAATACGTGGGGGTTCCCCTAAATTCCATACCAGGCCCTTCATGTCTGGTATGGATTTTAAGGGGAACCCCGGCCAAAATTTTTTAAAAAATGACGTGGGGGTCCCCCTAAATTCCATACCAGACCCTTCAGGTCTGGTATGGATTTTAAGGGGAACCCCGCGCCAAAAAAAGAAAAACGGCGTGGGGCCCCCCTAAAGATCCATACCAGACCCTTATCCGAGCACACAACCTGGCAGGCCGCAGGAAAAGAGGGGGGGACGAGAATGCGCCCCCCCTCCTGAACCGTACCAGGCCACATGCCCTCAACATTGGGAGGGTGCTTTGGGGTAACCCCCCATATTGATGAGGACAAGTGCCTCATCCCCACAACCCTGGCCGGTGGTTGTGGGGGTCTGCAGGCGGGGGGCTTATCGGAATCTGGAAGCCCCCTTTAACAAGGGGACCCCAAGATCCCGGCCCTCCCCTGTGTGAAATGGTAAGGGGGTACTTACCCCTACCATTTCACTAAAAAGCTGTCAAAAATGTTAAAAATGACAAGAGACAGTTTTTGACAATTCCTTTATTTAAATGCTTCTTCTTTCTTCTATCTTCCTTCATCTTCTTGTTCTTCTGGTTCTTCTGGTTCTTCCTCCGGTGTTCTCGTCCAGCATCTCCTCCGCGGCGTCTTCTATCTTCTTCTCCTCGGGCCCCTCCACACCCATGGCATGGGGGGAGGCTCCCGCTCTTCTCTTCATCTTCTTCTCTTATTCTTTTCTTCTCTTCTTCATTTTCTTCTCCGGGCCGCTCCGCATCCATGCTGGCATGGAGGGAGGCTCCCGCTGTGTGACGGTGTCTCTGCGTCTGACGGTTCTTAAATAATGGGGGCGGGGCCACCCAGTGACCCCGCCCCCTCTGACGCACGGGACATGACGGGACTTCCCTGTGGCATTCCCCTTGACGTCACAGGGAAGTCCCGTCAAGTCACCGTGCGTCAGAGGAAGGTGGGGTCACCGGGTGGTCTCGCCTCCCATTATTTAAGAACCGTCACACAAGGAGACGCCATCATACAGCGGGAGCCTCCCTCCATGCCAGCATGGGTGCGGAGCGGCCCGGAGAAGCAAATGAAGAAGAGAAAAAGAGAAGAAAAGAAGAAGAGAAGAAGATGAAGAGAAGAGCGGGAGTCTCCCCCCATGCCATGGGTACGGAGCGGCCCGAGGAGAAGAAGATAGAAGACGCCGCGGAGGAGATGCTGGACGAGAACGCCGGAGGAAGAACCAGAAGAGCCAGAAGAACCAGAAGAAGAAGATGAAGGAAGATAGAAGAAAGAAGAAACATTTAAATAAAGGAATTGTCAAAAACTGTCTCTTGTCATTTTTAACATTTTTGACAGTTTTTTAGTGAAATGGTAGGGGTAAGTGTCCCCTTACCATTTCACACAGGGGGGAGGGCCGGGATCTGAGGGTCCCCTTGTTAAAGGGGGCTTCCAGATTCTGATAAGCCCCCCGCCCGCAGACCCCCACAACCACCGGCCAGGGTTGTGGGGATGAGGCACTTGTCCTCATCAACATGGGGACGAGGTGTTTTGGGGGTCTACCCCAAAGCACCCTCCCAATGTTGAGGGCATGTGGCCTGGTACGGTTCAGGAGGGGGGGCGCTCTCTTGTCCCCCCTCTTTTCCTGCGGCCTGCCAGGTCGTGTGCTCGGATAAGGGTCTGGTATGGATTTTTGAGGGGACCCCACGCCGTTTTTTTTTTTTGACGCGGGGGTTCCCCTTAAAATCTGAAGGGTCTGGTATGGAATTTAGGGAGACCCCCAGGTCATTTTTTTTTTACATTTTGGCCGGGGTTCCCCTTAATATCCATACCAGACGTGAAGGGCCTGGTATGGAATTTAGGGGGACCCCCACATCATTTTTTTTTAAATTTTGGTTCGGGGTTCCCCTGTGGGGAATTCCCATGCCGTTTTTATCAATGAACTTCTATGTGTATTGTCGGAGCGGCAATGCAATAGCCGCGAGTAGTTTTAAATGGGTTTTTTCCTTCGAAATGTCATTTTGCTGTCAGACTGTTCTAAACACGGGAAACATGCGCCCCTTTACAGGCATACTATAGACACCCCCAGCTACGAAATTTAAAGGGCTATTACACTTTTATTGTTTGACTTTAAGCATTATTAAAGTCACTGCTCCTGAAAAAACACAGGGCCAATCAGCACTGTCCAGACAGAGGGTCAGGGGAGAATGAAAACTCCTCCTACAAGCTTTAAACATATACAAGTGACAAACATGAAAAAAGGTTTTTAGCAGTTTATATTTCAGACAGCATGTGAGGTCAGACACTTGACAAGATAGCAATGCCAGATTTAAAGTGTTACTAAACCCAGGACCCTGCATTCACTATATGTGGTCTCCCACAGTACACAGAACATAGAAATGCAAACGTTTTAGTTAATATACACTGCTAAAAACCTTTTTTCATGTTTGTCACTTGTATATGTTTAAAGCTTGTAGGAGGAGTTTTCATTCTCCCCTGACCCTCTGTCTGGACAGTGCTGATTGGCGCTGTGCTGTTCCCATAAACTCTCTTAAGAAAAAAACAAAAACTCTCTAGCAATACATACCAAACTGAGCATGTGCAGACTGACTCCTAATACTCTGTTCTATCAGTAGATGGGTTGGAGTCAGTTAAAGAAGAGGATGATCAGAGAGACAGGATAACACAGCCTTTAGGCTGGGTTCACACTGCTGCCGTTGCAGACATCGCATGTGATTCGCAGCGCACTGCTGTTCACATCACATGCGATGTCTGTGCTGTGCGATATCAGCCATACAGATAGTATGGCTGATATCGCACCGCATTCGGTCCAAACTCGCACAGGACCCTTTTTTTTGTTCGGACCAAAATCGGATCGCATGGGTGTTCACACCTATGCGATCCGAAAGTGTCCGAATTGTCAGTTCGCATTGCGATATGCGGGCTGAACTGGGGGTGTCATTAACATTGTATGACACTCCCCAGCAGTTCGCATATGGCAGTGTGAACTGCCGTGCGAGTTGGTGCGGTGCGGGAACCCGCAGTAAATTCGCTGCGTTCCCGCACCGCAGCAGTGTGAACCCAGCCTTATACACAATGCAGAGGATTAACCCCTTAAGTTTCACAGTGAGTATAACAAGCATGCTTTACTGCATATACAGACAGATTTTACTGTTGTGGGTTTAGTAACACTTTAAGGTGACCTTCCATTCTAAATCTATATGAAAGTCAGAAACAAACATAAGTAAAGAAAATGGGGAATATATAAACCTTCCATATGTCTGTACAGTCAAAATAATTTAAGACAAAATATTCAGATTCTCCCATTATGACTGGTTCCCACAGAGTGTATTTTACAGGGGAACAAAGTATAAAATGTGAAGAAGTAGCACAATTCCAGCAGTCAATCCAAGTTATTTTTTTTTATTTATTTTTGGTCTCTGGGGATGTTTCACAAGCCATAGTCGGGAAACAAAATGTGAAACTGATTCCTGAAATTGTACTTTTACTTTATTCTTTCAATGGTAGAGATGACTGAACTTTTAGAAATGTGCCACAGACTGACAAAGTACTAGGATCAATAAAGGTGATATGTGTCTGCTTGTTAACAGTAGTCCAGGTCTTTCAGCTGCCACAATCATGTTTTGCTTGAATCACACATTCACCATGTAGAAAATCATAATGAAAAACTGGGGGGTTGTTAGAGTAGGTGATAATATGAGAAACCAAAAACAGATTTAATTTGCACCTTGTTAAAAAAAAACTGGATGAATCCACATTGAAATGAAAAATCTCAATTAAAAGCTTATCTCCAGCTAAAAAAAGTTCTCCTATTTTCAATATAATAGGGAAGATAATGGGGAATTGCCATCATTTTCCCTACTAGGATGATTTCCTCTACTTCTTGGTCAGGAAGTGATGACATAATCTCACCTACGGGGACACAGAGAAATACAATGAACACTTTAGTAGAGTGGTAAGGTTTAAAACTATAGCATTGTTTTTGGTTTCAATAAATGCAATAGACAAGGCAATACCATCAAGCCAGCATTTCATTTTATGTCACAGTAATGTACAATGAATTACAGTTTGCAGCACATGTATGACAGAGTCCTGAGAGTAATTAGAAAACACACATAGCTTCAGAACAACGTATAAGTCCTAGTTCATAATGTAAAGGGAATTGAAAGGTACTTAGGCCCACCATAATAGATATGCAAACCACAATAAACTTATATGCATAAATATAAATAACACATGTGATAAAAGAATACGCTGGAGGTGCAGGGGCGGAGCAGAGACTGACGACTCTTCCATGAAGATCTAAGAAATTCCAGGCTCCAATTACTGAGGACCCTCAAGGTTTTACCCCCATTGTCGGCTGACAATACAAGCTTGTTTGACTCATAGAATGTATGTTCTCTTGAGTTCAAACTCACTGGTAACCCTGCATTTATCCTGGTGGTGGCATCATCACACTGGTGTTTTATTTCCCATCTACCATATTTGGTTTTATGTACGGTGATCAAGACCATCTCACTCCAATATGGACTGTTATTAATCACTGCACACTGTGGATCTTTGAAGACCCCTATAGATTTCATCACTTAATTTAATTTCATTTATTTTATTTGTTTTTTTTTTCACGTATTCTTTTATCATGTGTCATTTACATTTATGCATATAAGTTTATTGTGGTTTGCATATTGATTCAATTTATGTTTATAATATAACTGTGGTAATTTAGTTTGGCACTTCAGCGCTACACTTGATGCACTTGTTGGTTTTAGCAAAATTTCTGTTTCTTGTGTTAGCTGCTAATATTTCAGGCAGCGCGGAGTATTATATTGGATTTTTGCCCCCATAATAGGTAGGAAAGACATAAACCAAATATCAGTGGGGTGCAATAAGTGAGGGACTACGTTTTTAAGGTGTAAGGTCTGTATGAGAGACTGCATATGTCAGAGGCTTCTCCCTTTTCCAGAAAAGACTTATGCCCCGTACACACGGTCCGACATTGATCGGACATTCCAACAACAAAATCCTAGGATTTTTTCCAACGGATGTTGGCTCAAACTTGTCTTGCATACACACGGTCACACAAAGTTGTCAGAAAATCCGATCATTCTGAACGCGGTGATGTAAAACACGTACGTCGGGACTATAAACGGGGCAGTAGCCAATAGCTTTCATCTCTTTATTTATTCTGAGCATGAGTGGCACTTTGTGCGTCGGATTTGTGTACACACAATTGGAAATTCCAACAACGGATTTTGTTGTCGGAAAATTTTAAAGCCTGCTCTCAAACTTTGTGTGTCGGAAAATCAGACGGAAAATGTGTGATGGAGCCTACACACAGTCGGAATTTCCGACAACAAGGTCCTATCACACATTTTCCATCGGAAAATCCGACCGTGTGTACGGGGCATTAGAAGAACCCTCATTTCAGGATGATGGCTGCAAAGTCACAGGCTTGATGCCAAATGAACATAAAAGGGAAAGAACGTAAAAACTAGGTGAACAGAAAAAGGAAAAAGAGAAAGAGAAGAGAAAAACAAAATGGGTTGGAGTTGGGCTGGAACTGATTCCATCCACAAGATGAGTCCCACAATGATAGAGTATAGTCGGTTAAAGATGTCAGATTGTTAACATTTCCCGCTAGGTCATTTGAAATCTAGGTGTTTAAAATCTTCCTACATTTTTGGTATTACCACATAAGGTGCTAGCCAATTACTCATTAGTTAAATATCACAACATCTTTTGTATGACCTGAGCTACGAATAGGACCCATGACTTCCATGCTCCAGCTAAAGTTTGTTTAGCTGCTGTGAATATAAAAGATATCAATTTAAATTGACTGGAAGTGCAGAAAGGAATTTTTAAATCAAGCAAGGTCTTGTACGGGTTCTTGGGAAAGCTCCAATAACTGTATACATCAGCTGATATACCCTTGATCAGAATCATTTGATCCAAGGACAATCCCACCACACATGCACCAGAGTGCAGCCATACCACAGCCCCGCACAAATATGGGGCACCCTGTACAAATTTAGCTATCCATATACCATCTTAGTAAAAGCTTAGAATTAGCCTCCAGAAAGAAAGAATTTATGGACCCATGAGCAATGTCACCCATATTTGGGACCATTGCCGTGAACCCAGGAGGTTCCCCAAGTCCCTTTCTTATTATGCAACATAGAGTGGGGAGTCTGACATGTCACTGGAAAAGATTTGTAAATTGAAAACAGTATAATTCTTGGACAAAGTGTCACTGCAGCAGACATGTTCAAATGAAGTGAGGGTGAGTGGCAAGCCTGTGTGTTGCAGGTGCATTTTCACAAAAAGAATTTACTGGAAGATTGAAAGGCAATGAAGCTTAACAAGTCTTTCAATGTTAGTAGATTGTATATCTGATGGAAACCCGACACTGCGCACCACTAAAACTCCTAGGTTTTAATGAAAGAAGAAGAGAGATTAAGGAGCAAAGTGGCCAGTGGCATGTGAGTGGATATCAAGCTACCTGAGTATTTTACCGCATCCCACATTTTAGGGAAATGTTTAAGGATTGAATATGAGTTATGCTTGTGAGCATCGGGGCAACCCATGAAATGGTATCTATTGTTATAGGAACAATCAAAGATGCTCTAATGCTTACCCACAGAGGGGTGTTGGTGGTTACATGGTAACCTGCCAAGGGAGTGATTTGTGCTGCCCGAAAATACAGTTGAATATAGGGTACAAGTAGGTCCCCCCTGAATCGTGGATGAAACCAGACTATTGCCTTCAGTCTTGAGTTGTGCCATATAAACCTAATACAAGGCCATTGAAGAGATTGAAGTGTATGGTGAGGAACGTTTATTGGAATGGTCCTGAAAGGATATAAGAGTTTTGGAAGGAGTGTCATTTTTAATACCGCTATTATCCCTAGCCACAAGATTTGATAATTTTTCAATGCCTCCAAAATTGCAGCCATTTTATGTAGAAGAGAGCCAAAATTTGCCTCATAGAGTGTTTCATAAGAGGGTGTAAGATGTATTCCCAGGTAGGGGAGACAATTATAGGTCCATTGATAAGGAAAGTTTGCCTTGAGAAAATGTAATTAATCCAGGGAAAGGGTAATATTCAGAGCCTTGGATGTACAGTCATTGATATTGAAGGCAGAGAACTCATTGAGGATACCCATCAGGTTCAGAAGACAAATCAAGGGATTCTGGAGGGACATCCAAGATGTTGTCCACGAATAGCATACTTTATGCTGGTATCCAGCCACCTATACCCCCATACATCTGAGTTAGATCTAACAAATAGAGGTAGTGGTTCCAGCACAAGAGGAAACAGCAATAGATAAAGTGGTCTCCTGCCCCCTTTAATGGGGAATAGGGACTACTAAAACCCAACATACTGGATAAAAGCTTTAGGGTTATCGTATAGTGCTGCAATCCAGGAAAGAAATGGTGACCAAAACCCCAGGTTTTCAGAACTTGGCTGTCAAAGCTCTCTGGATATCCAGGGAAATCTGGAAGGCCAATTGATCCTTTGGTCTAAAAAGCTAAATCAAGTGGATTGCGAGTCTATACTGTAGTTGTCGTCAGCTTGATGTTTGGGCTTAAAGCCAGCTTGGTTCTTGTCTATCAATCCCAAAATCTTGTCTTTCAGCCTGGTCATCAATATTTTGGTCAACAGTTTTACATCCAAATTCAAATTCAATAACAAGATAGGCTAAAGTTAACCCAGGATTAGTGAATGGAGTTCAGCTTTGGTAAGAATACCCACAGTCAGGGTGTCCCCACGCAACTTACCATCCTCCAACAAGAAACTGAAATGATGGGCAAGATGAGGTGTTAAGATATCACTGAATTTATTGTAGTATGTTACTGTGAAGCCATCTGGCCTTGGGAGATTATTGATTTTGGGGAAGGCGTATATAAAACAAAAACCTGTCAGGTCTTGCCAAGCTAAAGGTGGCTGTAGTGAGACAGTGATCACAAATATTTATGAAACTTGTCTACTATATTACTAGATTGCTAATGGGTCCCTGATTGCTAACATTAAGGCAAAGGGGGTTAAACAAGGTCTCAAGGGTCCATAGAGGTTTAGCAAAGACAAAGTCTGGTTTGTTACCTTTAAGATAGAATTTATTCTTAGAGCATGCTTCTCAGCCTTGTCCATCAGAAGAAGAGTGGGTTGTTGTTGCACTTGTTCCAATTGTTGTTTAAAATGTCTGAATCTGTTTATTTTACTCTGAGCTTTTCTTTCGGATGATTATTGCTCTCCCCCATTTTTTGTAGGGGTGTCAATAGGACAGGAAGTGAGGAGTGGAGAAACTGTTTATAGTGGGGTCACAGACTGAAGCCAAAACCTAACATGAATTTAATTTGCTTCTCATTGTATCCACAACTAAAACTGAATATGGGATTTAAATATAAACTCTAGCCTTCCCTCCCCCCGAAGTCACCCAAAAAAATATATATATATACATACCTTTTCTGTGCAGTCTTCAAGCCAGTCTAGTTACACCACATTGCTGTACAGTTCTCACACAATGATATCTGAGTTCCACTCTGTCCAGTGTGAGCCCAGGGTGCTTGATGAGGCGTTCCCCAGGGGTGTGTCTATGACAGGCTTAACTCGCAGGAAGTGGGTTGAATGACAGTAGCCATCGTTCAACCGGAAAACTGGCAAACTAAGTTATCATGCTTGGCAGTTCCTGATAAAAGGTAATCTTCATAGTAAAAGTTGTTTGTTATATTTAGCCATCTGATGAGTTCAGCTTTAAATAAGCTTGTAAATATTAATTTTTTTAAAGCCAGTTTTGCATATTAAAAATGTGCAATTTAAATAGAAGGGCTATTGTTCACATACGTATGTTATTTCTTTGCTTGACAGACTGTGCTCTATAGTTCAGCCATGTCAAATGTTATAATACACAGAACTCCTGCTTACTAAAGCTTGCCAGATCAGCAGATGGGGTCTGAACTACAGAAGGCTGCCAAATCTGGTAAGAAACCATAACTATAGTGTCTCTTAATACATTAACCTGACTAATCCATATATGCACATGGTGCACAGAGACTTAAAACTCACATATTTCTCCTTCATGTGCGCTCAAGGATTTTGGAGAATTTAAAATCACTGTACTTATAATTACCTCTATAAAAAAGTCCATAAAAAATTAACACTCCCTAAGACAAATCCCCTCTTCCTCAGGACCCATAAAACTAGTGTGTGAACTTTGTGCTAATAAATTGTATTCAATGGCATTAAAGAGAATTTATCATGAAAACACACACTTTTCTCCTCTAAAACTGATAATTACATTCTTATTTTAAAACTGGAGTACCGCTCTGCCATTTTAATACCCTGTATAATAAAAGAAGCTTATTTTTCAAAAACTCAGATTATTAGAGTTTAGTGCTGTCCTCTGAAGGACTGGTTCGCAATTTTTTTCAACTACGTGGCAAGTTATATTCATGGCAGTTGGCCAGTGGTAGATTTAAACTGCATAGAACAATCTTTAGCAGGGCTTATCACATTTAACCCGTTGCTGCAAACACTTTTGCTGTTTTGCCAGGTTCTGCCAGGTTAGTGTATTTTTTTGCTGGGCATCCAAGCTATGCCTGAATTTCCTGCACAACGTGACTATCCCAATTATATCTATAGATCTTGAAGTCACAACTGCACTCAGAAACTCAGGAGGTAGGAGAAAATTGAATATAAACACTGCCTGGCAGAGGAGGACCAGGTATGTACAAAGCGAATGCCCTGCATCTGAGGCCTAATTTTTTTATCTAATGGCTAAGGGGGAATGGAGGGACTTTTACAGGATTTTTCATGTGGATATACACCGGAACTTTAAGGTAAAAGCCCCACTTGGGAATGTTGTTAAATTTACCCATACAGTGGGCCCCACGCTCAGATTGCTTGGGTTACATGCTTATTTGGTAGGGGATAAAAGAAAAAATGTAAATACTTTATTCCTTTCCTCTGCAGGCTTCTTCTCTCTGTGTAACCGGTTCCCGGAAGCAACTTCATCTGGCTGGTTGCAGTCCCCCAACATCATCATGTACAGTGCAGGACCAACAGTCCTGCATTTCCTTAGCAGTTCTGCATAGTATGTTGGAACCATAAAGGAAAGGCAGCCCCCAATTAGCACAAGGGGCTTTTAAGGTAACTGATAAACAATTATATTATAATAATGTAGAAATTGTATTAATAATGTTAAAAAGTTGGTTCATACATCACCATATAACAAATTAATAAAAACTATAGCAGAATTGGATCATATGAAAATATTCTCCTGGTACTGAGCCAGATGCGTTTCAGGACCTGTAGAGAGTCCTTTCTTCAGGGGCATTCCATAAGGAGTTTTTATAATATATTTAACACTCTAAAATAAAACACAACACAGATTAAGAATTAAGATTCAAAGACAGAGAAATGAGAGCATCATGGGAAATGAGATTGAAAAGACATACCAATCCAACAGGGTCTGCACTTTAAATGGTGGCAGTTAAAATGCAGACCCTGTTTAATTGGTATGCCTTTTCAGTGTTGCATGATCGTGCAAATCTCATTCAAATTGTGACAGTGCTGAAAGCTGAAAATTGGTCTGGGCGGGAAGTGGGTAAAAGTGCCCAGTATTGAAGTGATTAGCATGTGTGCAAAAAATGCAAAAACGGCTCTGGCAGATGAAGGGTTAAGGGTTTAGGCCAAATGTTAGAGTCAGGTTAAAGCCAATTGTTTTTTCTTGCTCTAAATAGGATAGATATGATTTACATTCCTGTCAGGTTTTTTTTTTTTTTTTTTTGCAAAATGTTTCCCAATGGGGACAGTTCCTTTCATTTCCTGTCTCATAGATATAGCAGGACATGAGAGGAAATCTCTCTAAAGTGAGAACAAATTGTCTCTCTGAAACTAGTGTTACCATTGGAAAACATTGCATCTAATTCTGTTTGGTAACTCTAAATTGTGTATCTCCCATCACTTTTAGTGCTGGTTACAATAGTCCTTAGGACAAAAAGAGTGAATCTCCTAGAAGAGATGCAGGCAGCAATAAGAACCTGGCAAATGGACAAACCATTCCCCATTTTATCCAAAACTAAGATAAACCTTAGACTCAATTTACAGATTACTTAAAGTAGAACTATAGGCAAAACTTTTTTTTTCATTTTGGATAGAGCAAGGAAGGGTTATAACCCCTGTCAGATTTTTTTTTCGCCATCTCTGTCCCATTGCAGAGATATTCCTACACTTCCTGACTCATAGCTAAACTAGAAGTGAGGGGAAAATCCCTGCAAATTAAGGGAATTTCTTGGGGACCTCCAAATTACCAGAACTAGTGTCCCCATTGGAAGATTTATCCTCTATTACTTTTCTGGGGACAACCAACAATGTGGGATTTTCTTTTACTTTCATATTTAATGATAATGGTAAACAGGACAAATAGAGAGGGCGAATCTCCTTAATGGGAACACAGGCAGCAATAAAAAACTGACAAGTGTTCTAATCCCGCTCCACTCTATCCAAAACTAAAAAAAAGTTTTGTCTTTAGATATACTTTAAACAAGAACTAAAGGGAAAACTTTTTTTTTTTTTAGATAGAGTAAAGGAAGATTATAACTCTTATCAGTTTTTTTGTAATTAGTGTCTCCTGTACCATAGCCACAACAGTAAGTGAGGGAAATCCCTGGTTGCCACCAGGGTCACCCGAAATTGACCCCCTTTTCCAGTTTTTGTGTCCACCAATCTTGGATTTTGTTCCTTTTTCACTTTTGGTAATAACAGTAAACAGAACAAATAGAGAGGGTGAATTTCCTTAAACAGGTGTTCCAGCCCCCCCCACTTTAAGGGTCTTGTAAAGATCCCCCCTTAAATTATGTACTTATTTTGTGCTTTACTGTGACTTAAGCGTGAGTCTTTAACAATTGCTTTTAGCTCACCAGGCTCATACGTGGTAACATCGATGTTATAGAAAAGATGATACGAAACGTGAGAACAAGAAAATACTTGTAGAGAGCTCCGTGATACGCCCAGACTTTGTTTATAAATATAATCATAAATACTGATAAATATGTCTGGGGCATAATGGGAACTAACTTTAAGATTTTACAATAATATACATATATACATCCTTTTAGAATATGTGTATTAATCACTAACAGGTGTTATTAAGGGGGACAAACATATGTATATTAACAATTCTATGTAAGTGGGTTTGTCTTTAATTACTTCAATACTAGACACTTACACCCCATTCCTGCCCAAGCCAATTTTCAGCTTTCAGCGCTGTCAACTGTTTAAATGACAATTGCGCGGTCATGCTACACTGTACCCAAACATAATTTTTATAATATTTTTCTCACAAATAGAGCTTTTTTTTGATGGTATTTGATCACCTCTGCATTTTTTATTTTTTGCTACACAAGTAAAAAAAGACCTAAAATTTTGAAAAAAAAAAGTTTTTCTTTTGTTTCTGTTATAAAATTTTGTAAATAAGTATGTTTTCTCCTTCACTGATCGTCACTCATAAGGCGGCACTGATGAGGTGGCACCAATGAGGTGGCACTGATGGGCACTGACGATGGGCACTGATAGGCGGCACTGATGGACACTGGTAGGCGGCACTGATGGGTGGCGCTGATATGCGGCACTGATGGGCACTCATGGGTGGCACTGGTGGGCACTGATGGGCACTCATGGGTGGCACTGGTGGGCACTGATAGGTGACAGTGATGGGCACTGAAAGGCTGCACTGATTGGTACTTATGGGTGGCACTGATAGGCAGCACTGCTAGGCACTGATGGACACTGGTAGGCGGCGCTGCTGGGAACTGATGGGCACTGATACGTGGCACTGATGGGCACTGATATGTGGCACTGATAGATGGCATTGATAGGCATCACTGATGGCACTGGCACTGGCAGGCATTAGGGATGGGCACTGATTGGCAGCTGCCTGGACACTGATTGGCATTTCCCTGGTGGTCTAAGGTGGCATACCTGGTGGTCCAGTGTGGTGGCAATCCCTGGTGGTCCTGGTGGCATCCTGGTGGTCCTGGGTGGGCATCCGAGGGGGGGCTGTGCTGATAAACAATCAGCACAGACCCCCCTGTCAGGAGAGCAGCCAATTGGCTCTCCTCTACTCGTGTCTGTCAGACGTGAGTGAGGACAAGCCATTCAACGGCTCTTCCTATTTACATCGTGATCAGCCGTGATTGAACAGCTGATTACGTCTTAAAGAACCTCCGTCAGAGGTTCTTTACCAAAATCGGTGTAGTGGTGTGTCAGACTGACACACCACCGATCGCCGCGATGCGCGCCGCCACGGGTGCGCGAGAGCAGTGGTTCTGGAAGGCCATCATATGACGTCCACCCAGAACGAGAGCCACGCCGCCCAGCCATCATTTGATGGCCGGCAGGCAGGAAGTGGTTAATGATTACAACCGATGGGTGGACATTTTCTTTATTGGTTTCTATTGGTTTAATGTTGTAAATATCACTTGGTCATATCTTGACAATATATTGTATTTAAGATACTGAACCAGGAATTAAAGGCCGAGTGATGCATTATTCTGTGTACGTGTGTTGACTTCAGCAACAGTTTAGTGGAATCCTGCTGCAAAATTGGGTTAGAGAAATACAGTATCTCACAAAAGTGAGTACACCCCTCACATTTTTGTAAATATTTTATTCTATCTTTCATGTGACAACACTGAAGAAATGACACTTTGCTACATTGTAAAGTAGTGAGTGCACAGCTTGTATAACAGTGTAAATTTGCTGTCCCCTCAAAATAACTCAACACACAGCCATTAATGTCTAAACTGTTGGCAACAAAAGTGAGTAACCCCTAATTGAAAATGTCCAAATTGGAGTTCACCAGAGCTTCACAGGTTGCCACTGGAGTCCTCTTCCACTCCTCCATGACGACATCACAGAGCTGGTGAATGTTAGAGACTTTGCACTCCTCCGCCTTCCATTTGAGGATGCGCCACAGATGCTCAATAGGGTTTAGGTCTGGAGACATGCTTGGCCAGTCCCTCACCTTTACCCTCAGCTTCTTTAGAAAGGCAGTGGTCGTCTTGGAGGTGTGTTTGGGGTCGTTATCATGTTGGAATACTGCCTTGAGGCTCAGTCTCCATAGGGAGGGGACTCCTGCTCTGCTTCAGTATGTCACAGTACATGTTGGCTTTCTTGGTTCCCTCAACGAACTGTAGCTCCCCAGTGTCGGCAGCACTCATGCAGCCCCAGGCCATGAAACTCCCACTACCATACTTGACTGTAGGCAGGACACAGTTGTCTTTGTACTCCTCACCTGAATGCCGCTGCACACACTTGACATGAACCAAATAAGTTTATCTTGGTCTCATCAGACCACAGGACATGGTTCCAGTAATCCATGTCCTTAGTCTGCTTGTAATCAGAAAACTGCAGGCTTTCTTATGCATTATCTTTAGAAGAGGCTTCCCCCTGGGACGACAGCCATGTAGACCAATTTGATGCAGTGTGCGGCGTATGGTCTGAGCACTGACAGGCTGAACCCCACACCTTCAACCTCTGCAGCAATGCTGGCAGCACTCATATGTCTATTTCCCAAAGACAACCTCTGGATATGCCGCTGAGCACGTGCACTCAACTTCTTTGGTCGACCATGGCGAGACTTGTCCTGAGTGGAACCTGTCCTACTAAACCACTGTATGGTCTTAGCCACCATGCTGCAGCTCAGTTTCAGGGTCTTGGCAATCTTCTTATAGCCTAGGTCATCTTGATGTAGAGCAACAATTCTTTTTTTGCAGATACTCAGAGAGTTCTTTGCCATGAGGTGTCATGTTGAACTTCCAGTGACCAGTATGAGAGAGGGAGAGCGATAACACCAAATTTAACACACCTGTTCCCCATTCACACCTGAGACCTTGTAACACTAACGAGTCATATGACACCAGGAAGGGTGGCTAATTGGGCCCAATTTGGACATTTTCACCTAGGGGTGTACTCATTTTTGCTGCTAGAGGTTTAGACCTTAATGGCTGTGTGTTGAGTTATTTTGAGGGGGACAGCAAATTTACACTGTTATACAAGCTGTACACTCACTACTTTACATTGCAGCAAAGTGTCATTTCTTCAGTGTTGTCACATGGAAAGATAGAATAAAATATTTACAAAAATGTGAGGGGTGTACTCACTTGTGTGAGATATTGCATGTTCAATTGAATATATATATATATATATATCTAGTAATGAAAACCGGCTATGAAACATTTTTATTTCTGCATACTTATGGACTTATGTTTGAATTTTTAAATGGCAAGAATATTATATTATATATTATATATATATAATATGTGTTATGTGTATGATTTTAAAGCTAAAATCTAGAAGATTTGAAAGGGATAAAGAGGATTATGAGGACTATATGTTAGACCTATATTAGTGATCCTATTGGAGGATCAAAGGCAGTGAGGGACGGCACAAGGGATGGCGCTGCGGCGCCGTCTCTGGCAGTGGGGAAGGGTACCCGACAAAAACAGGTACCTGTTCCCCCATTCCCCCTGAAAGGTGCCAAATGTGGCACTGGAGGGGGGGGGACAGATAAGCGGAGGTTCCACTTTTGGGTGGAACTCTGCCTTAACGGGAGCACAAATTTCAATATAAGTACTGACAGATGTTACAATCCCCCTGCGCTCTATCAAAAACTTAAAAAAATGTTTGCCTTTAGATATAAAATCTTAAATCTTTATTTATTTTATTGTTGCTAATAACCAAAAATGCAAAAGATCATCATATTTAGTACAATGCCATCAAAAATGAATCGATATACAGGCATTTAGTAGCTTTTATGTTTCGAATGGCGCTCCCCCTTGCCTCTTGAATCCCAGGTAACTGTTGATGGTAAATAAGTAATAGGATATCTTTTTTGAAAGTTTGTTTGCACAAGATAGTCTAGTACCAGGATGCCTATAATGTGAAAACTATGATTGATCCTTTTATACTTTGAAGTTCTGTGTTTACGATTCAACTTCAATAAAAATGAAGTTGCAACATATTCTGGGTCCGTTTTTTTATTTTATTTTCTCTCATATTCCAACAATAAATACATAGCCTTCATTAATTTAGCTTTTATGTTTTCAAATTGGTTAATTATCTGGTGTCTTGGTATTTGGTGATGGATCTGAACATGTTTATATTTAGAATGATGTCAGTGTTTTAACTCGTAAGTTTGAGAAAAATCTTTAGCTTTCTTTGTTAATTAGCTAAAATAACTGAAGCTTTCAGCTTTCACAGTTATGAGAAAAATAATACAGAGCTTATATTATTTTACTGGCATAAATTTGTAGAATTCAAGCTAATTAAGTACAATTAAGGCCGCCTTCACATACCCTGACATTTGCAAGCAATATATTCTAATATATATTGCATTTTGCAATATATTCTATTTGAGCACTCACAAATGGCAGAAATGCTTGTTATCACATACATAAACATTTTAACAGATGTAAAATTGGCACCCATGGAAACACAAGAACATACAAACTCCATGGATATTGGGTCCTTAATGGGAAATAAACATTTAGCCATCGTGGTGGAACAAGTCATCCAAATCATGTAAAAAAACTAGAGCAGGCTTTGGCATATGGCTGAAAATTAACTTAGCTATAAAAGGCTGTCTGAATTTGCTTTACTTGTAGTGGAACCCTGGCCTGGAAAAAAATAAACATGGCCATTCAGCCCACAGCATATGCAGAGTATAATGTTCAGTTTGTCCAGGGGATTATTTAACACAGAATAATACTTACCTCAACGTGTGGTCCTACAAGAGCTGGAGTTCTATTCCTCTTCTTTCCTCTACGTCAATATATACAATGCAGAACCAATGATTGCTGCAGGTCATCACAACCAGGGAGACTGCAGGACTGCAGTATTAGGTAATACTCTATGGTAAGTCATCCACTCAGGGGGAACACAGGGGAACACAGTTCCAGCACCTCCGGCGCTGAATGTATGTAAAGGTAAGGGGCGCTGAGGGATCTATTGTCACTGGTGGGGATCTATTTTTGCATGGGGGTCTATTGTTGGTGGGAGGAATCTACTGTTGACGGAGAGGTCTATAGTTTCTGGCTGCTGGATGCTCTATGGATGCTGGCTGCTGGGAGATCTGTTGTTGCTGCTAATGGTCCATTGTTGCTGGGGGGAAGTCCATTGTTGTGTGGTGAGGGGTGTCTATTTTTGCTGGTTGGGGTTCTATTCTTGCTGGGGGGGGGTCTACTGTTGCTGGGGTGGGGTCTATTTTTGCTTACTGCGGGGGATCTATTTTCCCATCTTTCTTGTTATAATTAACAAATGCCATACAAATTACTTAGTAGCAGAAAATGATATGATAATTGGTTCTGTATTCTGTAAAAGGGGTGCTACTGGGAGGTGTGTGGGGGTGGAACCAAGGTATGGTGCTCAGAGGTGGGTAGGGGGCAGAGATGAAGGGTGACTCAGATGGGAGGAGTTTTTGCACCTATTCTCTGAGAAAGAAGGCCCTGCAGCCATTGAAGAAAGAGCATTTTATTCTTGCAGTCTTCATTTCTTGCACAGAGCTCACAGGGACAGGAAGTGATGAAGTGATGAAAATCGCCACAACTGGGTCACCAATAAAAAAAAAAAAAATTTGGCAGAAATAATAATTTAATGCTTGCCCACTGTGCCCAAAAAATCTGAAATTAGTCTATAAACAGGTATAACATCAACATTGCATGTTCTATATGCCCCACTCCTTGGGTATGATTTGCAAATATCTATCTATCTATCTATCTATCTATCTATCTATCTATCTATCTATCTATCTATCTATCTATCTATCTATCTATCTATCTATCTATCTATCTATCTATCTATCTATCTGTGTGGCCTAAAGACATTGGTTGGCCTATTACCCTTTTTATTATAGCCAGATGTTTAGGGCCCTATCCAAAAGTCAGGATGTAAAAAAAGTCAAAAATTGACTTTCCACCTCATTATTAAATGTTTTTTTTTAATTAAATTAATTTGACCAGATATAACACTTTTGCTATCTCCTATACATCAGAGTTTAGACTGGGGGAGGCAGATGCAGCACAGGCAGCCAGTTGCACTGCTGTCCTCGCTTGCTAACCATGAAAATGCTGCTAGGAGAAAAAGTGACCGAGAAATAGACTCATCAGTTTGCTGCTTTACTTTTCACTGTCTAGTCAGAGGCTGGAATATGGACAAGACCTGTGAATATTACTTGACTGCAAGAAAAATCTGATCTCCTGCCATGCCAAATAGAGCTGTGCTGTGGGCCAGGGCTCTGTATATCTCAAAACTGGTTAGAAAAAAATACAAATCCTTTGGCAGGTAAAACAGCTAACTGTTATGTATTTCATGCCTGCATTTATTTATTTTTATTTTTGCATGGAGTTCAGATTAAAAATAACAAAACAAAAAAAAAGCAGTATATAAAAATAATAATCACTAGAAATAGGATAATATACTGGGGTTATTAGGTAATGGAAATTTTCTTTGTTCCAAGTCTTTTGTCTGCATAGATTTTATTTTTCGGATAGGAATCTTTCATTTTAAATACAATGGCATCTCAATGTACAGTGGATGTAGAGTGCTTGCAGATGAAAAGCCTGGAAGTCATGATTCCACATCATGCATCTAACACTTCTGCTGCCATTTAAACACTTCGAGCAGAGTGAGAAACCTGAGATTGACAGCAAGAAGGACATAAAAGCAGA
Organism: Lithobates clamitans; assembly: GCA_037952925.1. NCBI lineage: Eukaryota > Metazoa > Chordata > Amphibia > Anura > Ranidae > Lithobates > Lithobates clamitans. Next base: position 8,552,882 of record JBBGZY010000067.1, read on the forward strand.
CTGCATATTACTGTATAAAAACATCTTTTGTACAAGCTGTCGAGAAGGTCAAATTGAATTCCATGGAGAGGTCGTAATATATAAGGTTGTCTACACATTATGTATCTTTTCATCGTTTTATCAAGTTCTGTCATTTTATGGGATTTGTACAGTGTAATGTATATTACTCATGCCAAATGGCTTTCAAAAATTACATTCTATAAGGTAGGTTTTCTAAAGGTACAAAATGTAATTAATATCAACGGTAGGGGTAAACCAATAGTTCTGGGTTTCGATTGTGGGGCAGTTTGTCAAACCCATCCTAAAGTCCACGAATTGGGAACCTTAATCCAAACCCAACTGAAGTCAATGTGAGGCAAATCTTAAAAATCAAATCTGCCCATTTTCAAGGCTACTAGACAAGGGATTGTCAAACAAAGGGCATGAGCACTGCCATGGGGGAAATGTTCCAATGCAAAAAATAAATATTAAATAACGATGAGCAGGAAGATAGTCCTTATTTTTGTGTGCGTTTGTATGCAACATAGGATGAACACCATTCTTTTCTAATACATATTTGGGAGATGCTGTAATAAGCTGTAATAAGCTGCATTTGTTGTTACAGAACTGTATGTACAGTGGGTATAAAAAAAAAAATCACCCCCCTTGAAAATAATCACATTTTGTTTTGTTTTTTCAGCCTGAAATGAAGACAGACACAGTTTTTGTTTTATCCAGCTGTTTCCTGAGTTGGAAAAATAATCACCCCCTCCTAAAAATGACTTGTAAACTCAATCAGTTGTAGCTAATCATCTTGTCAAAGCCATTTGACTTTTAACTGTGATTAGCTGTGGTTATTTTGATTAGATCAGAATGAAAAGAGCTTTCCTGAAGCGTTTCAGTCCCTGGGAGTGCAACTGAAGCAAACAATCAACTATAGGTGGCAAGGCCTAGAAGCACAGTGAAGTCTATTATTAAGAAATGGAAGGTATTTGGAACAACACAGACCCTCCCTGGATCAGGACGTCGCTCCAAACTGGATAGAAGAGTCAGAAGGAAAGTGGTCAGAGAAGCTATCAAGAGGCCTACAGCAACTCTGAAGCAGTTGCAGGAATTTATGACAGAGTGGTCATTGTGTGCATGTGACAACAATATCACAAATTCTCTACAAATGCGGCTTGTATGGGAGGGTTGCAAGAAAAAGAAAACACTCCTCAAAAAAAGACCACATGCAGTCACCACTGAGCTTTGCCAAAATGTACCTTGAAGATTTTGAGGCCACATGGAAAAGGGGGTTATGGTCAGATGGGACTAAAATTGTATTATTTGGCCTCAACACCAAAACATATGTCATATATGTCATATATCCAATACAGCTCACCATCCAAATAACACTATTCCTACATGAAAGCACAGAGGTAATATCCTTTTATGGGGGGTTTTCTCTGCAGCAGGGACTGGAGCAATTGTCAGGATAGAAGGAAAAATGGATGGGGCAAAATACCATCAAATTCTTGAGGAAAATCTGCTGCCCTCTGCCAGAAAGTTGTCAATGGGAAGAAGGTTTACCTTCCAACATGACAATAACTCCAAGCACACAGCACAAATGACCACTCAGGAGTTGAAGGAGAAAAGGGTGAACGTCCTTGCATGGCTCAGTCATAGCCCAGATTTAAACCCCATTGAAAATGCCCCCTTGTGACATCATCAGCCAGGGGCATTTTGGGTCAATGACGTCACAAGGGGTGGGGTCAACCAGTGACATCACCAGTTAGTTATTTAAGAACTGTCAGGCGGTGGAGATGGCAGACGGCGGGAGCCTTGGACACCAGCATACCTTTGCTTTTCTCCTTTTTTTCAGATAAGCAGTGGTGGCAGAGGTCGTGCTTGATAATGGATCAGGGACAATTGTTTTATTTTTATTTTTTTAATAAAGGACTTGTTAAAAGAGGGGTGGGATCTGGGGACCCCCTTGTTAAAGTGGGCTTCCAGGTTCTGATAAGCCCCCGACCCACAGATCCCCACAATCACTAGCCAGGGTTGTGGGGAAGAGGCCCTTATCCCCATCAACATGGAGACAAGGTGCTTTGGGGTGCCCCAAAGCACCCCCCACATTGAAGGCATGTGACCTGGTATTGTTGGGGGGAGGGGCCACTAGCTCATCCCCTTCATTTCCTGATCTGCCAGGATGTGTGCTCGGATAAGGGTCTGGTATGGATTTTGGTAAGGGGCCCCACGCCACTTTTTAAAAAAAAATTGGCATGGGGTTCCCTTTCAAATCCATGCCAGGCCCAAAGGTGTTGAATTACTGCATGTGTTCACTACTAAAATACCACAATACTCATGCGGTATTTTAGTGGAGTTTTTTGTGAATGCCAAAAACCTTTTTGAAAAACGATGAGGGTTATTTTACTGCATTTTTTTTAAAGGAAAAACATACCCCTTTGTGAATGGAGCCCAGCGTGCGTACGGGGCTGATCAACAGCATGGCTGTAATATTGGGATAAGTGGCTGTGTCCGTGCAGCCTCTGTGTCCTCATACAGTAGACAGGAATTAGCTGCCATCATATAGCACCTGGTGGCTCAAGCTGCATAAACACATGGCCCATTCAACGATGTGAATCAGCACCTATGTGAATGAGACCTTAGTAAACATGTTGTATGTAAAAAATTGACTCTTGGAGTCACATGTAGTTTGCATGTAGTTACTAATATATTTTGCTCAACAACAGGAATCCCTGTAATCCTAAAAAGTGGAAAATTACTGTAAATTTCTGCTTGATCCGTTTGAAATAAAAATCTTCAGCTTGCTTCTTTATGCTAGTCAATCGTGTTAAAATAAATTATAAAGTCATTGTTACCGCAGTGCACATGTCAATGTCATACACCGTGCAAAACACTAATCTATTCTTCTTTAGCTTTTGCGGCATCTCTGTGTGATAATACACGGTTCTGATTATATGTTATCAGTGTGCATTCCTCTCTCCCATCAATCAGACCTTGTCTTAAACAAAAGAAACAAAATCACAACAATCGCTGAGATGAATAATTCATTTTCTTTATTAAAGGGATCAGTGTACTGTATGCTGGAATTTAAACTACATGGTATATGTTTTAAATTACTGATCTTTCTTCAGATTCAATTACCCAAAATAGTTGTAGGAAAAAAATACCATTTAATGAGGCTGTTTCAATCCAAAGTGAGTTTGACATTAAAAAGAAATTATAATACCTGTTTGAAAGAAAAATACAGAATATTATAATGGGAATCTGTCATTTGGGTATAATGGAGGTTACCATTACTGAACCCTTCTTCTGAGAATGTTTTTTTCCTGGCTCTCATGTTGATGTCTTGGCTTTATTACAATCTGAATCATTGAATAAGTATAAAGATAAGGGATTCCAACATATTTTTCTACACTTGTTTACAACATCCTTGTTCCAGATCTGTGACAAAGAAGTCAGACACAGCCAACCAACTAGCATTGTCAGAAGGAGGTCTGCAATGGCAACCCCCATACTTCACAGACAGAGTCACTTTAAGTAAATATTAATTTTGTGTAATTGTAACAAAGACTTTAAAAGATAGGATGCAACTTTACTTGCTTGTCCTGCTTTGTCTTGTTGAAGTAAATGGAAAGATGTATTAGCAGGGCTTTTTTTTCTCAGAGAGTAGGTGCAGGAACTCCCCACCTCCCGAGTCACCCCTTGTCTCCACCACCCACTCACCTCCGAGCACCGTCCCTTGGTTCCACCACCTACCCACCTCCCAGTACTGCCCCTTCCAGAGAAAATAGAACAAAGTATCATTCTCTGGTGCTAAGTAATTTGTATGGAATGTGTTAATTATAACAAGAAAGCAGCAAATAGATCCCCTGAAGCCAGCAACAATAGATCCACCCCAGCAACACGAGATTCCCACCAGCAACAACAGATCTCCCAGGAGCCAGCATTAATTTAATAGACTCTCCTGCAGCCAGCAACAATAGACCTCTTTCTCAACAGTAGATCCCTCCCAGCAACAAGTGACCCCCTGGGAATATAAGACCCCTTCCAGCAACAATTGATCATCCGCCAGCAAAAATAGACCTCCCCAGAATCAATAGACCCCCACGCAAAAAAGGATCCCCACCAGCAACAATAGATTCCCCAGCGGCCATCATCAATAGACCCTCCAGCACACCCCAGGTTTCCTTCAAATTACATACATTCAGTGCTGGAGGTGCTGGAGGTGCTGGCACTGCGCTCTCCCATGTTCAACTTAAAAAAAAAAAAAAGCTATGCTTATTAGCAAAGCTATGTCAGATTAGAGCTTAACAATACTAATATTAACACAAAAACAGAAAAATTGCCATACAAATACTAAAATTTTATTCTGTTTTTAGTGGTCATGTGGCCACTCTGGATGCAGTTATCCCCAGTGCAGTGGTGGCGTGTGCTTATGTATGCCAATATTTCACTTTCACTCAGATTACATTTCTCAACATACCCCTGAAGCTATACTGCCAAGGAGTACTAAGGCCTGTTTATCGCAGGAAACACAAATATAAAATGTATAGTTGTAGTCCTATAGAAGACACTGCAGGAAGAGGGTGACAACGCTGCTGGAATTTCAGATGTGGCATTGCAGTGTTATTGGTCTTTCCAGGAAATTAGGTCATTTTCTCAAAACTGACAGGCTATAAAGTACATCATTTTCAGTGAGCTGTGCTTAACAATTAGGATAATTGCAAATTATTTCGTACAGGGAATCGAGTGAATTCAATGAATTTAGTCACCCTAAAGGGGAAGTTCCGCTTGATGCCCTTCTTCCTCCTCTTCTGTTTTTGGCACTTTTTTTTGGGGGGGGGGGGGTGTACCTAGTTTTAAGGTACCCACTCCCACTTACTATCAGATTGCCACTGTGAACCACAGAAGTTCTCCCCACACCACAGCCTTCCTGGACACGTCGCGGGCCCCAGAAGGCTGCAGGACAATTCACAAAGTGCAGTTCACACATGCACAGTGGGCAGCCTGCTGTGAAGCTACAAGAAATCACAGCCAGCTGCCCACAGTAAGGCCCCTTTCACACTTATACGACTTGTCCCACGATTTTGTACTGCAAAATCGTATGACAAGTCATTCTCCATGATTTTCAATGACTACCATTCAAATTGGCACGACTTTAAGTCGTGCCGACTTGAAAGTAGTCCCTGTACTACTTTGGTCCAACTTCTATGCGAGTTGTACTCCATAGACCTCAATGTTAAACCCTGAAGTAGCATGCAAGTCGTGCCTGAATAATATAGACACGACTTCAGCACGACTTTGTAAGCACAAGCCTGGCCTCGCTATTCGGGAAAGGAAAACTTTTCTTGTCTTTCCCGATGAGCGACAGGCAGTGCTGACAGCTGTCTGGTATGAATCCAGAGGGGGAACACCGCGCCAAGTTTTAAATGAAAAAACCGGCATGGGTTCCCCCCCCGGGGACATACCAGGCCCTTAGGTCTGGTATGGATCTAAGGGGAACCCCCTACGCCGAAAAATCGGCGTGGGGTCCCCCCCAAAATCCATACCAGACCCTTATCCGAGCACGCAGCCCGGCCGGTCAGGAATGGGGGTGGGGACGAGCGAGCGCCCCCCCCTCCTGGACCGTACCAGGCCGCATGCCCTCAACATGGGGGGGTGGGTGCTTTAGGGCATGGGGGGCACCCTGCCGGGCCCCCCCCACCCCAAAGCACCTTGTCCCCATGTTGATGAGGACAAGGGCCTCTTCCCGACAACCCTGGCCGTTGGTTGTCGGGGTCAGTGGGCGGGGGGCTTATCGGAATCCAGGAGCCCCCTTTAATAAGGGAGCCCCCAGATCCCGGCCCCCCACCCTATGTGAATGAGTATGGGGTACATGGTACCCCTACCCATTCACCTAGGGAAAAAAGCGTCAATAAAAAACACAGTACACAGGTTTTTAAAATAATTTATTAGGCAGCTCCAGGATCTTATTCCGACTTCGGGGGTCCTCTTCCGACTTCGGGGGTCTCTCCGCCGTCTCCTCCCGGTGTCCGCATCTTCTGCCGGCTCCTCCGCTGTCTTCTGCAGCTCAATTGCTAGTGGTGGTCCGGACTTCTGCCTTCTTCTTTTCTTCCAGAGATGTTGACACGACGCTCTCTCCAGCCAGAATGGTCCCTGTGCGCTCCGCAAGGGACTTATATAGGCGGTGGCCCCGCCCCCTTATGAGGTCACTGTCCCGGGGCATGCTGGGACTGTGCCGTCATAAGGGGGCGTGGTCATCACCCGGTGACCACGCCTCCTAAAACGTCACAGACCCAGCATGCCCAGGGACTGTGACGGCATAAGGGGGCGGGGTCACCGCCTATATAAGTCCCTTGCGGAGCGCACAGAGACCATTCTGGCTGGAGAGAGCGTCGTGTCAACATCTCTGGAAGAAAAGAAGAAGGCAGAAGTCCGGACCACCGCTAGCAATTGAGCTGCAGAAGATAGCGGAGGAGCCGGCAGAAGATGCGGACACCGGGAGGAGACGGCAGAGAGACCCCCGAAGTCGGAAGAGGACCCCTGAAGTCGGAAGAAGATCCCGGAGCTGCCTAATAAATTATTTTAAAAGCCTGTGTACTGTGTTTTTTATTGACGCTTTTTTCCCTAGGTGAATGGGTAGGGGTACCAGACCCCGACAACCAACGGCCAGGGTTGTCAGGAAGAGGCCCTTGTCCTCATCAACATGGGGACAAGGTGCTTTGGGGTGGGGGGCCGCACTGTGCCCCCCCATGCCCCAAAGCACCCACCCCCCATGTTGAGGGCATGCGGCCTGGTACGGTCCAGGAGGGGGGGCCGCCAGCTCGTCCCCACCCCCATTCCTGACCGGCCAGGCTGCGTGCTCGGATAAGGGTCTGGTATGGATTTTGGGGGGACCCCCACGCCGATTTTTCGGCGTAGGGGGTTCCCCTTACAATCCATACCAGACCTAAGGGCCTGGTATGCCCCTGGGGGGAACCCACGCCAGTTTTTTTATTTAAAACTTGGCATGGAGTTCCCCCTTATGATTCATACCAACTACTGTATGTTTTCATTTGTTAATGCCAAAAACGTGGCAAAGTAGTACTGCTCCCAAATCACGGTAAAATCGCGGCAAAATCGCGGCCGTGAAATCGCGGTAAAATCGTGCGACTTTGAAGTCGTATAAGTGTGAAAGGGGCCTAAGCATGCCAGCACTGAAGACCCGAAGACCAGCGAAGAACCGGTTCAGGTGAGCACAACGCTGGGCCCCTGGACAGGTGAGTGTCCTTTTATCAAAAGTCAGCAGCTACAGCGAAGAACCACTTTAATAACACTTTATTTGCATTTCATGGACTTAAAGATTCTCCCTCAACGGCTTTATGTACAGTATATTGTATTTCTACATAAGGGTATAATCACCCTTGCTAAGACAAAATCAATTACAGGAAAATCCATTAAAGGCCACATTTTTCTTATACATAAACTGGCCCATGCAATGGGCAAGGGACAAGGGACCCCAGTAGTTTAAAATGCACTGTGCCATTTGTAAAAATATTGTTTAATACACATGCAATACCTGTAGACCTTTTTTTATATCAAGTCTGGCTGAAGTACACCCTGTGTTACATTCTTATGTGCTGGTTTATTTCCAGGACAGATGTTGGGCATGTGCCCTAACATCACAGGAGCGAGCATCTTTCCTGATTCAAAAGTTGTGCATGAGCAGTGCACTCTATCTTCCCCCTATACCAGGAACGCTAAGCTCACCCACTGCTGGTATTGGGAAAGAGAGAAGGATCTCACTGCACACTCGCTCCTGCGATGCTAGGGGTGAAGCCCAATGTCTGCCAAGTCCTGGAAATAGCTAATTGGAATATTCCAGCCCAATTTATGGGTGATAGAAAAGGCCTACAAGTATGGCATTTGCATTAACCACTTCAGCCCCGGAAGGATTTACCCCCTTCCTGACCAGGGCACTTTTTGCAATGTGGCACTGCGTCGCTTTAACTGACTATTGCGGGTTGTGCGATGTTGCACCCAAACAAAATTGACATCCTTTTTTCCACACAAATAGAGCTTTCTTTTGGTGGTATTTGATCACCTCTGCAGTTTTTATTTTTTACACTATAAACAAAAAAAGAGCGACAATTTTGAATATTTTTTTACTTTTTGCTATAATAAATACCCCCAAAAAATATATAAAAAAAAACATTTTTTTCCTCAGTTTAGGCAGATATGTATTCTTCTACATATTTTTGGTAAAAAAAAAAAATCGCAATAAGCGTATATTTATTGGTTTGCGCAACAGTTATTTGGCCCCTCTCCTAGCTAAGTATATCGTAGCGACTTTGTGCTGGACCTGCATGCAGGAGGAGCCAGCTGTAGACATTAGGCCCCCGTAAGCAGGTGGAGGCTAGGGTGGATTGCAAAAAGCCTTTTAGGCCAGCTTGGAGATCCCTGTATGAGGCTGCTATCCTGGGGGTTCCTCACAGTCGTACCTAGCTAGGAGGTGTCTACAAAGAATACAGTCCTGTGACCACTGTTGATCCTTGGCAGAGGAGAGACTAGAGGGAGATGGCTGCAAGGTGCTGCACGTGATTTCACTGGTGATTGCTGGGGATCACCCACTTTATGTGATTGACTGAGTATGTCAAGTGACTCCTAAATCTATGTCCTAATGATGTGATTGTCTTGACATTCCCTGAACAACATCACCAAACTGCAGAGAAGCTAACTAGTAAGGACATTCCTTCTTTAAGATACAAAGGTCTATGACCAGGAATGTCATGAGGAGGCCTATGAAAAGTAGCAGGCACAAGATGGCGTAAGGGTCGGCCTCAACAAGTGGGATTGAGTTCTAGCGGGGCTGGAGCGGGGGGTAGGGCCTTGTGCTTGGGCACCAAAACTAGCCAACCACAAAGACCTTCTTATATGCTGGTGTCCTTCACAACCATTGACAGCTTGAAGCTGCCATATATAATAGCGGCAGTAATACCACTATTTTACATGACATTTGGTTTCCAGTGAAGAGGTAAATGTTTCAGTGTTTGTCCAAAGAACCACACAACCATGGTTTGGTCAGAAATTGTGATCTGACTAAACTGTAAGCTCATCTTTAAAGCGGACTTCCACCCAAAAATGGAACTTCCGCTTATCCAGTTCCAAACCCCCTCCAGTGTCACATTTGGCACCTTTCAGGGGGAGGGGGGAGCAGATACCTGTCTAATACAGGTATTTGCTCCCACTTCCGGTGAAGAATTTGTGGTGATCTACGTCATGTCCGGCCCCTTCTTTGTTCCCCCCCCCCCGCTGTCTTCTGGGAGATACACAGGTCCCAGAAGACAGCAGGGACCAGTCAGGACGCACAGCGCGACTTGATCCCCTTACTGAAGATGCCGTCGCCTGCACCCGGGAGCCAAGGGACAGGTCGGCTTCGGGTGAGGACATTGCGGGCGCCCTGGACAGTTAAGTCTAATGCCCCGTACACACGGTTGGACTTTGTTCGGACATTCCGACAACAAAATCCTAGGATTTTTTCCGACGGATGTTGGCTCAAACTTGTCTTGTATACACACGGTCACACAAAGTTGTCAGAAAATCCGATCATTCTGAATGCGGTGACGTAAAACACGTACGTCGGGACTATAAACGGGGCAGTGGCCAATAGCTTTCATCTCTTTATTTATTCTGAGCATGCGTGGCACTTTGTCCGTCGGATTTGTGTACACACGATCGGAAATTCCGACAACGGATTTTGCTGTCGGCAAATTTTATAGCCTGCTCTCAAACTTTGTGTGTCGGAAAATCCGATGGAAAATGTGTGATGGAGCCTACACACGGTCGGAATTTCCGACAACAAGGTCCTATCACACATTTTTCGTCTGAAAATCCGACCGTGTGTACGGGGCATAAGACTTATTTTAGTTGCAGTATTTGTAGCTGCTGACTTTTAATTTTTTTTTTTTTTTCGGCAGAACTCAGCTCTAAGCAGCCCATAGATGAGTCAGCCAACGGGTTGAAGAAAAAAGATGACTTAATGTGGATGGGGGAATCCTCCCTGCTAAGCTATTGCATTCTGACAGTGGGGAAACTTTCCCACAATCAGAATACACTGATCAGCGCTGTCGGCTATAGCCAGCGGTGCTGATTAAATGGGGGAAAATCCGACAGGCTGGTTGTACAGAAGTCAATCAGTAGACCAATTTCTATACAACCAGCCTGCCCATACATCAAAACGTCAGGTTCCTGCTGATTCATGTATGGAGGGCTTTAGTGTATGGGAACATGTTAGGCATTCATTGGAGGTCTGCAAACTTTAAAATGTTAAGCTAAAACAGATCCAACCAGACAGAATAACTGTTCCCTGAAGAATGATTGGCTAGGAGTATTACAAGGTAATCGTATCAGCTGTTGGCAAAGTTGTATAAAAATTGGCCATAATGAAGCACAATAATTGCATGTCTACAGGAATACAAACTGAGGATTCTCCTTTCATTCCAGCATCGCTCAAAGCTATCTCTGAAGATAAGAGCTGTAAGAATAAAGCTCACCAATTATCTCTCTGCAAAACACAATATCTGTCTCAGGGAGGGGATTGCTTCGCTGAAATTATGAAACACATCAGGGGCCCAATGTGAGTTTCCTCTCATCTGATCAATTGGAAAATGAGTTCATCACCTTGAACTGTTAATTGCACAAAGTGCACTGGGGCGCATATTCATTGCATGTTAAATTGGATCTCCATGGCTGGAGGTAGAAAATACCCCACCCTACAACAAATCATTCTTCTCACAGCAGAATACATGATTGATTGCTCTTTTTCTTGCTTGAAACTGTTATGTGGCATAGAAAAATTCTGGTGTGCTCAAATTCAAGCACCATTTGTTGTATTTAAATTAGGTTAATAATAAAAAGAAATAAAAAGGAATAATTATTCCAAATATAATATTATTTATTGAATCTTTGATTTCAGCGTTTAAATATTAGAGGAAATAATGAACCGGAGCTGAGAATTTGCTACCTAGGAGAAACCCACTAATGGTGGTACACCTAATACAGGCTGCAAACACACGGCACGCCTTTAGGATGCATTGGAGGACAGTTCTCAATTCTCTCGCATAGCCAGGCAATGCTAAATGGGAGCAGAGAGACAGATTTGAGAATTATTATAATTAGGCAGCTTCATTTATACATTTCTGTACTGCTCTAATGTAGTACTGGGACAGAATATGAAAATGTGTCTCATCTCCAGTGCTAATTCCATCAGAGGCCTGTGCAAACCTGTATCAGTTGGTTGCCCAGGATTACAGGTACAGGCATCACAAATACACATATAATATAAATTGCACAGACTGCTGATAGCACATTCACACAGGTATAATTAAGCATCCAAGGGCTGTGTTTGCCCACATAAGTATACACAGATGTTCCTTGCAGTCCCACACAGGCAGTCCCACTCATGTCCAAATGTGGCGCAGTGGTTGCTCCTTGACAGCCATGCGACTTGATTGCAAACAGTGTGCGTTTGGGCCATGAATCTGCACCTGTATGGCTGACAAATTGGGAGCAGAAGCTGTGTTTGTGCAGCTGCTGCATCCCAATTTACTCTAACAGAACTGTCTGCATGGCACTGCACAGAACACCATGTGTACGCTTAAAGCGGAGTTCCGCCAAAAGATTTTTTTTTAAAGTCAGTAAACAAAGAGAAAATTACCCTAATGGTGGACTTTAAAGGCACATATAGAGAAGTGTGAGGAGAGTATATAGTATATAAACAATAGTTTATTCATTTCAAGACATAGTAAAAACATCGAGCAACAATATAACAAACATTATAAGGAATGCAACTCATGTACTTGTACCCAGATAGGATGTTGGTACCAATATACTTGCAGCTGACGCGTTTCGGAGTTATTTAGCCTCCTTCCTCGGGGGTGGATATAAGTTAACAGAGATTTTTAAATTTAAAGACAATGTATTAACAGAGGGATGGTAGGCATGTGGGTATATGAAGCAATAAGGACATAAGTAAATACTATACTTTTTATTTTGTTTACACTTACATTGGCACTTTGTAAGCTGACTTGGCATTCCCTAACACTTAAAAACAAAGGCACTGACACTGTCTGTCTATCCAACGTATTCCTGCTTGTGGTAGATAGAGGTTAGTTAACGTATTCAGGGTGTTGTTACTTCATGCATAGCAATGAAGAATTTTTTCATATATATGTAGATAGGTAGTTCAGTTCCTCAAAAATTAAGGAAAGGCCCAAAAAATGGAGGGCATAAAGGGGTTTGAAAGCCTACCATTATAGTTTCTAGCTAGATAGGTTATCCCCCCCTGCTGTACCCTACTCGTATCTATTTTCCTTTTTTTTTTTTTTTATTTCATTTGTAATTTTCTCTATTGAATGTGTCATTCCACCTTGTAAAATACTGCCTGTCAACAGCGACTTCCTGCTTTTTGTGGTAGTTTTCCTTAATATTTTGAACTTTGAGCGCTATTGTGCCATTGTTCTACATCATATCAATTTTTTATTCTGACCTGCAGCTTGCCCGGCACACAAAGCCGTCTGAGTTTCTCCCAACTCATGGCGGCGCTATGTGAGGCTACAGTGTGTTGTCTACACTGGCCTCCATCTTGCGACACCGGCGGACATGCGCAGTCCACCGGGGAAGCTGAACATGTAGGCGGGTGAAGTGGGCGTGGCCACGTCCTGACGCGGATGCTTGCGCATGCTATCGCTATCGCTCCACCCGGGGGGCCATTCACGGCGCGCCTGCCGCTCCTCCATTCCAGACAGTCAGCTGTTGGTCATATGTATCAGCAGCTGATTGGGGAGGACGGCTTTTTATACCTGGACACTGCGCACACCGAGCGTTCGTTGCAGTCTGCAGGACGCTTTCTGCCTGAGCAGATATCCAGCTGTCTGATGTTAAAAGTAAGTGATACTTTATAACAACTACCTAACCTAGGCTATATTTAAACATACCCCGGCACTATTCACTACTGAATGGCTCAATTTGTCCTGTTTAAAAGTAACAATGTTTTCTTCATCTATGTAGCCTATCTAAGAAATGTCTTTCGCTATCTAGATTTTCTCTATGGTCTGTTCTGACTGGCCCGACTGGCAAACCATATTCTAAACCACTACAATTTCCCTTACTGCACATAATATTAGTTAATTAATGATAGCTTAGTTCTATCAAAATTCTTTGGATACTGACACATCTCTACGTTTCAAACTGTTAGTAACATCCAGTTGGAGAGGTCACTCACTCAATTAATGGTACTTTCATATCCCCTTTTCTTTTCACTATCATTCTCAGCTATTCAAGATATACCAAGCCAGTACCAGTCACCTTTAATATACCCCCTTGAACCATCTATGGTAGTACTATCAGGTATGGTTTACCTTTACTATTTAAAGATATTTCTCCATTTAATCTTGTTCACTTATAGTTCTTGATCAACGATCGGCCATTACATATCTACAGTGGCTTGAGAAAGTATTCGGCCCCCTTGAACTTTTCAACCTTTTGCCACATTTCAGGCTTCAAACATAAAGATATAAAATTTTTATTTTTTGTGAAGAATCACCAACAAGTGGGACACAATTGTGAAGTGGAACTAAATCTTTTGGATTTTTTAAACTTTTTTAATTAATAAAAAAATGAAAAGTGGGGCGTGCAAAATTATTCGGCCCCCTTGCGTTAATACTTTGTAGAGCCACCTTTTGCTGCGATTACATCTGCAAGTCGCTTGGGGTATGTCTCTATCAGTTTTGCACATCGAGAGACTGAAATTCTTGCCCATTCTTCCTTGCAAAACAGCTCGAGCTCAGTGAGGTTGGATGGAGAGCGTTTGTGAACAGCAGTTTTCAGCGCTTTCCACAGATTCTTGATTGGATTCAGGTCTGGACTTTGACTTGGCCATTCTAACACCTGGATACGTTTATTTGTGAACCGTTCCTTTGTAGATTTTGCTGTATGTTTGGCATCATTGTCTTCTTGGAAGATAAATCTCCGTCCCAGTTTCAGGTCTTTTGCAGACTCCAACAGGTTTTCATCCAGAATGGTCCTGTATTTGGCTGCATCCATCTTCCCCTCAATTTTAACCATCTTCCCTGTCCCTGCTGAAGAAAAGCAGGCCCAAACCATGATGCTGCCACCACCATGTTTGACAGTGGGGATGGTGTGTTGAGTGTGATGAGCTGTGTTGCTTTTACGCCAAACATATCTTTTGCATTGTGGCCAAAAAGTTCGATTTTGGTTTCATCGGACCAGAGCACCTTCTTCCACATGTTTGGTGTGTCTCCCAGGTGGCTTGTGGCAAACTTTAGACGAGACTTTTTATGGATATCTTTGAGAAATGGCTTTCTTCTTGCTACTCTTCTATAAAGGCCAGATTTGTGCAGTGTATGACTGATTGTTGTCCTATGGACAGACTCTCCCACCTCAGCTGTATTTCTCTGCAGTTCATCCAGAGTGATCATGGGCCTCTTGGCTGCATCTCTGATCAGTCTTCTCCTTGTCTGAGCTGAAAGTTTAGAGGGACAGCCAGGTCTTGGTAGATTTGCAGTGGTCTGATACTCCTTCCATTTCAAAATGATCGCTTGCACAGTGCTCCTTGGGATGTTTAAAGCTTGGGAAATCTTTTTGTATCCAAATCCGGCTTTAAACTTCTCCGCAACAGTATTACGGACCTGCCTGGTGTGTTCCTTGGTCTTCATGATGCTCTCTGCGCTTTCAACAGAACCCTGAGACTATCACAGAGCAGGTGCATTTATACAGAAACTTGATTACACACAGGTGGATTCTATTTATCACCATCAGTCATTTAGGACAACATTGGATCATTCAGAGATCCTCGTTGAACTTCTGGAGTGAGTTTGCTGCACTGAAAGTAAAGGGGCCGAATAATTTTGCACGCACCACTTTTCAGTTTTTTAATTGCTAAAAAAGTTTAAAATATCCAATAGATTTCGTTCCACTTCACAATTGTGTCCCACTTGTTGGTGATTCTTCACAAAAAATTAAAATTTTATATCTTTATGTTTGAAGCCTGAAATGTGGCAAAAGGTTGAAAAGTTCAAGGGGGCCGAATACTTTTGCAAGCCACTGTACATTATTACATTTTGCAGGATCCGCCTTCAGCCTTAGTGGAGCTCTAGGTTTTCAAACCCCTTTATGCCCTCTATTTTTGGGTCTTTCCTCAATTTTTGAGGAACTAAACTACCTATCTACATATATATGAAAAAATTCTTCATTGCTATGCATGAAGTAACAACACCCTGAATACGTTAACTAACCTCTATCTACCACAATCAGGAATACGTTGGATAGACAGACAGTGTCAGTGCCTTTGTTTTTAAGTGTTCGGGAATGCCAAGTCAGCTTACAATGTGCCAATGTAAGTGTAAACAAAATGAAAAGTATAGTATTTACTTATGTCCTTATGGCTTCATATACCCATATGCTTACCATCCCTCTGTTAAGACATTGTCTTTAAATTTAGAAATCTCTGTTAACTTATATCCACCCCCGAGGAAGGAGGCTAAATAACTCCGAAACGCGTCAGCTGCAAGTATATTGGTACCAACATCCTATCTGTGTACAAGTACATGAGTTGCATTCCTTATAATGTTTGTTATATTGTTGCTCAATGTTTTTACTATGTCTTGAAATGAATAAACTATTGTTTATATACTATATACTCTCCTCACACTTCT
Source organism: Lithobates clamitans (assembly GCA_037952925.1). Taxonomy (NCBI): domain Eukaryota; kingdom Metazoa; phylum Chordata; class Amphibia; order Anura; family Ranidae; genus Lithobates; species Lithobates clamitans. Next base: position 8,568,580 of record JBBGZY010000067.1, read on the forward strand.
CTATATGTGCCTTTAAAGTCCACCATTAGGGGAATTTTCTCTTTGTTTATTGGTATATCTTAAGATGTGGTACAATTTTGCAGTTAATTGCCGACCTACAACTTTTGCTTTTTTAAAAGTCAGCAGCTACAAAGCTACAAGCTACTGCAGCTGCTGACTTTTAAAATATGGACACTTACCTTTCCAGGGCACCTACGATGTCCTCCCCAGGAGCCGATCTGTCCCTCTGCTCTCAGGTGGAGATGCCGCCATCTTCGGTGAGGGAATCAGGAAGTGAAGCCTTGCGGCTTCACAGCCTAGTTCCCTACTGCGCATGCGCGAGTCGCGCTACACGTCCTCACTGGTCCCTGCTGTCTTCTGGGACCTGTGTGTCTCCCAGAAGACAGCAGGGGGGGCAGAGGAGGGGCCGGACATGGCGTAGATCACCGCAGAGACTGCAATGACCTATGCCCGGAAGTGGGAGCAAATACCTGGATTATACAGGTATCTGCTCCCCCTGAAAGGTGCAAAATGTGACACCAGAGGGGGGGAGGAATCCGATAAGTGGAAGTTCCATTTTTGGGTGGAACTCCGGTTTAAGTATACCTGTGTGAATGATGCCATTGGCATCTTAATTTTCATCTAGAGTTATCGTTAATTTGCTTGATAATTGTCTGTCATTATCTCTCTGTTCTACATACTGGAAGTTACCATCACAGTGAAATTGGTAATACCACTGTATATATTTCTGGCTTTTTGAATGTAATGGTCTAAGTAGGGATCAGTAGACATGTGCACTGCCGAAAAATTTGTTCATTTTCATTGTCGTTCCTGTCGTTTTTTTTTTCTTTGTTTTTCAGGTCATTCGTTATGATCGCAATTCGTAAATTCGAAAATTCGTAAATTCGTAAATGTGTAAATCCGAAAATAATAAAGAAAATCCGTTTAGATACGACATTCGTTATTTTGGATAATTAGTAACTTCGGATAAATTCGTATTCATTACGTTCACTAACAGACAAATTTTATTTCAATATTGTTTATTATTAGTTTAGCTCAGTTTAACAGGAATAATAAGAAAAAAGAAATAATATATATGATAAACATTGAAAATACATGAGCACAGTGAAATGAGCTGTTTGCGCTTTTAGGTAGTGCAACAAATAATACAAGGTAACAATGCATTAAGTATATATGTGAAATTAAAGGGTCGGGTCTTCGAGCAGGAGTCCATGTTCCATCTTGTGGATGGCAATGAGGATGGATAGTAGATCAGAGACTGAGCTCTCCCTGGATACCCCTATGGGAACAATCTGTATCCAAGAGAAAGTTCTGTCCCACCTTCATAGATTCGGGGATGTGAATACATACTCAAGGTGGAGGAAAGAGTTCGGTATTTGAGTATCATGAGAGCCAAGGTGACCAGTGGTCAAGAGAAATGTGGAGACGTCCATTCAAGGACGCTATCATGCGTTTGTACGTACAGTGCAGGTTAGTGAGGTCTATTACGTCAGTGATTGTAGGAGGAGTGAGACTTTTTCACTTTCTGGCAATGGTTAATCTAACTGCTAATAGTATATGAGTCAATGTGCTCTGTAGAGTGAGGGGGAGTTGGTCTATCCCCAGAGACAGAAGTGCTAGTGCAGGGTTCATTGGGATGTGAAATTGGGCTGATGTCTGATAAGATGTGAAATACTTTTGATTTTTGTGCTCAGCTAAGGGTTCCATGATCAGGTTAGATTAGAGGCGATAGAGGACATCCCTGCCGAGTACCGTTTGTTATGCGGAAAGGGGCGGATAGAAGGTAGGTTGTATATATCTGGGCTGAAGGAGTTGTGTACAGAGCCATTACAGCTTGGAAAATACGGCCTTCAAAGCCAAATTTTTGGAGTACCATGGATAGGTAGGTCCAGTTCACTCTGTCGAACACCTTCTCTGCATCCAAAGATAGAAGCAGAGAAGGCGTTTCAGTCGAGTTTGTGTGGTGTATAATGCTTATTAGTCTGGTGGCATCCGATGTCTGGTGCCCTTTCGTAAATCCAGTTTGGTCGTTGTGTATGAGGGATGGGAGAATGTCGATGAGTCTATTTGCTAGTAGTTTAACTTTTAGGTCGATATTCAGTAAAGAAATGGGATGGAAATTTTGGGGGATGGTGGGTTCTTTGCCTGGTTTGGGTAGTGTAATCACTAAAGCAGATAGCATTGCGTTAGGAAAGGAGGAGGAGGATGCAGCTTGATTGAATAAGTTGCACAGGTGAGGGGCTTAAATTGTGTTGAATAGTTTGAAGTATTCTCCCGTGAAGCCATCTGGGCCAGGGGATTTGGGGTTGGGAAGTTTTTCAATCGTTATTTGAATTTCTGATGCCGTGAAAGGGGCATTGAGGCGCGATAACTGGTCTGATGTTAGCGATGGCAGCTTAAGGTGGCTGAGGAAGGATTGAATTTCTGCTGGGATAGGTTGGTGGGTATAGCTATCCGACTTTAGATTGTACAATTCGCTGTAATAGGAGCTAAAGGCGTCAGCTATGGCTTGGGGATTAATGTTCTTGTCTCGGGTAGCTGGGTGACATAAATACGCTATTCTGGTTTTTAGTCTTTGCCCTTTGATGCACTGGGACATAACTTTTCCTGCTTTATTATTGGTGACATATGATCTAGCTTTTAGTTTCCTGAGATTTAATTCATAGCTAGTAAGTAGTAATGAGCGGAGCTCATGTTGCAATTTAAATATTTGGGATTGTAATATTGTTGGTGGATTTGACTTATTCTGTAGGTCTACTGTCGCTATTTTTGCAGTCAATTCTTCCAACTGCTGCATCCTCCTCTTTTTCATTTTAGCTCCTATTAGTATGAAGAAGCCTCTCATGTAGGATTTGTGAGCATTCCACAAGATCGCCGGGTCAGCCACTGAACATGTGTTGTCGAGAAAGTATTCTGTCAATTTTTGGGATAGGTACTTAACATGTTCTGGATGTTGCAGGATAGAGTTGTTAACTCGCCACATGAAAGAGTTAGGTTTGGAATTGTTATTTATCAGTTTGAGGCTGACAGGTGCGTGGTCTGACCAGGTGACCGTGTGGATACGGGCTTCGTGTACATTTCGTAGTAACCATTTATCGGATAGAATGAGATCTATGCGTGAATATGTGTTGTGACGCGGGGAGAGATATGTATAGTCTCTCTCAGTCTCGTGGCAACACCGCCACACATCATATAAATTGCTATATGCAAGAAAAGAGGTTAGTGGAGCGGTATATTGTTTGTGTCCAGAAGACGAGTCCATCTAATTATCGGGTACGAGGTTGAAATCTCCGCAGATAAGTACTTGCCCTTGTTGTATTGACCTTATTTTCTTTAGAGTGGTTTTGAGAAACTGCATTTGTCTGTGGTTCGGGGCATACAAAGTAACTATTGTATATACAACATTGTCTATGGTGCATACAAGAATGATAAATCTTTCTTATGGGTCTAGAGTGCAAGTTTGTAGCTGGAAAGACACGGTGTCTCTTATAGCAATAAGGACTCCCCTTTGTTTCCGAGAGTAACATGCTTTGTAGATATGTGGGAATGATTTGTGTTGGCAGATAGGGGTAGCATCCTGAGCGAAGTGCATTTATTGAACGCAGAGAACGTCGGTGCCATGCGACAATGCCGTTTTCCATAAGGAAGCTCTATTGGCCGGGCGGTTCAGGCCTTTTGCATTTATGGTCAGTATGTTGATGGGCATTGTGATATGCGCCAGGTGCAATGTAGTGTGAAGTAAAACTCACTGTTGGTAGAAGAAGATGATGCTCCTCGGTTGGATGTCAATGGGTTTTGGTCTTCTAGGCTCTCTGGTACCGCTGGGAATATGTATCTTACAGTGGGTGTACCTTGTGTTAGCTGTATTGGCAGAGAGGGAAAAATCAAACAAAATGCAAATACTGTACAATGGGGTCTTGTGGAATGCTTTACCAATCCTGCCAGTGGGTATACCTCTCTGTTGTCGATCAGGAGGCACTGTGTCCCACGGTCATGGGAAGCAAGATTTTAGATGGTAAAACAACTGTGAACTAAAATTCAGAAAGGGTCAGTAAGTGTAACTGGTATTACTGACTGGTTGTGGGGGTAGTGTTTAGAAGAGATGTGTGTCAGCAGGACATAAGACCGGGGATGTAAGTTGCTGCATCAGTAGGTTAGTGCGGGGGTTGTAATTTTCCTCTGAAACCTCGAAATTCCATGCGTTGGGCTCCTTGATGCCAAGGACCGGCTGGTTCCCTCTTCTCGTCATTGGAGGGCTCACGGAATATTCCCCATGAGTGAAGTAACCTAAGGCCATCTTGGGGGTAAGTGATGACAGTTGTTGTCCCTTTGCTAGGGATTATGATAGTAGCCGGGTGGCGCCATTTATAAGGGATATTGTGGTTGTTAAAGTGGTGTTCCAGACGAAATTATACTTTTTAAATAAAAATACCCCTATAATACACAAGCTTAATGTATTCTAGTAAAGTTAGTCTGTAAACTAAGGTCTGTTTTGTTAGTTTATAGCAGTAGTTTGTTATTTTATAAACTTACAGCAGGCCGTGGCCATCTTAAGTGTGAGCATCTGAAGCCAGACTGTATTTCTTCCTGGATCTCATCCTTGCAGATCTCGCACATGCTCAGTGCAGCACAAGCAGTATAAGAGGTTTCAGGTCAGGTTTCCATAGCAACGGCAGTATCAGAGGAAGTTGCCGCCCCTTCCCAGAAGGCATTGCAAACAGGAAATGATGCAATGGGCCACGGCCAGGGAGGAGGAAGTGAAAAATGAATACAGCAGATATACAGTAGGTGCTGAGAAAAAAAAAAAATCCAATTCGTTTACAGTGCACAGTTTAGTGAGGGATGCTGAAGAATTGTAAAAGTGGGTGGAACTCCACTTTAAGTGCTTTAGTGACTGTCTTCATCTGTCGCCTCATGTTGAGAGTATACTTGGGGAGGTCTGCATACAGTTGGATTTCATTGAACGGAGCAGGGAGATCAGGGTGTGCCCTGGCTTTCGCTAGTAGTTTTTTTTTGGTCGGAAAGAAATGTATTTTCATTGGGACATCTCTGGGCACCGATGCCTCTAAATGTTTAGGTTTGGGGATGGGGTGGATGCGGTCGATAATGCGTTCGATCGGGGACACGTCAGGTAGCAGTTTGACAATCATGTCGCCTGTGTAGGCTTGCAGGTCGGTGGGGGAGTACTGACTCAGGGACCCCCATTGGTTTGACATTATTTCTCCTCGAGCGGTCCTCAAGGTCTGCAAGCTTCGCCTTAATCCAATCTGTGTCGTCAGTCTAGTCCTTGTAAGCATCTATAAGCTCGTTAACAGTTGTGGTGCATTCGTCCATTTTGAGCTCTATGTGCTGCACTCTCTCCCCCATCCCCTGCATCTGAGCTGAGAAGGTATTTATCATGGCTGAGATGTTCATCATGAGGGACGTCTGAAGTGACAGGAGCATGTCCTTCATAGTTGTGTCAAGGACTGGTTGGCCAGAGGTGGGGTAGTTAGCAATGGATAGTGCTAGATTGAAGCCTACCTGAGGCCTGCATCGCAGGATCCATCCTCATCTGCGTTTTCGCTGGGCTGTTGGATGTCGGGCTTTGCGGGGCGAATTCTCTGGGGGATATTGGAGCTATCCCTGTCTCCCATGTTCCCAGGTCGTCATCCAGGTGGTCAGTGTAGGAGGATGGAACTTGAGGGGTTTCTCCACCGGCGCCATCTTGCCGCTGTCCATCCTCCGGCTCTGGCATGATGAAGAAGTCGGTGAGTTTTTTGGGATACCGGTCCTCCTTTCATTTGCGGGACTGCATCGGGCGGGTTCCCCCATCGCTGTGGAGGTCCGTGGTAGCTCAGGTGTGTTCTGTCTCGCTGGATATTCGCTTCGTCCCCAGTCTTTCAGTCAGAGCTCACGGATTAAGCGGCCATCATACTCGCACGCAAGCCACACCCCTACTAACAGACAAATTTGAAAGGAAATTCAAATACCTATCATTTAATAGTTAGTAAATGTTAACTTATTATTAGTTAGTTATTATTTCAGATTTTCAAATTTTCGGGTTTTCGGATTTTCACATTTCAAACTTTGAACTTACAAGTTTCGAATTTAGAATTTACAAATTTTTGAATTTTCTAATATTTGAATTTACGAATATTTGGAAAAATTCATTAAACGGGTATTCGTTAATTTAGATATTTCAGATTTTCAATGCACCACAAGATCTGCTCGTATCATGTCCTGGTCATGGAGGCAGAGAACATGGGCATATGGTGAATTGGGTCAGTGGACCAATATGACCACAACTCACTTTTTTTAGTTATGCCCATGAGGAGGGATAGGCCCAGCAAGGTCTTAAATTTGGAGACCGTAATAGGTCTCCAATCTTTGGCAAGGGTCAACTGGGGATTATCGGCGATGAATTGACCAGCATACAAATTGCTTTGGTCCACAATAGAGATCTTCTGTGAAAAACAGCAAATAAAAATCAAGTGACGTAAAATCAACTGTTTCCACCTGAATTCTGGGTTGCCAATCAATGGGGGAAGTACGGGTGCTGCAGAAGTTGTGGGTTCCCAATTTGGATTGGCAAATGCAGCAGGAAGGGCACTACGGGCTTGATGGGCCGGTCTTTGTCTTCTTGGTGGCTGCGGGACACTAGCTGTGCTAGTCACCTCACCAGCTTGAACTGCACTTATGGGACTCTCCATGTCACTAAGTGTTACTGCAGATCTGGTTTGACTACAACCAGGATGTAGTAGGCCGCTGGTGCTTGCCAGTTCACCAGAAGGATGAGCTGCACTAGTACTGGCTCTCTGCTTCATACAAGAGCCCTGCGGTCAGAGTCAGGCCTGACTTTGCGAATGCTGCAGTTATGTGTTTACTGTTTTGTAAGTGTTTTGTAAGTATCGATTGATACTGCACTTGGGTGGGCTGGGCGGAGGGGCTTAACGCAGGTGCTAGCAGGTATCTGGGCTGATCCCGCTAACTATGCATTTTTTGGAACTTTGACCTATTGGCGACGCTAATATATTTCTGATTAGTTCAAAGATATCGATCTGTTCAGACACTATACTACTAAGGGAGGTGTTTGGTGCGTGCTTGGGTGTTAGCGCTACTGGCACTAATATGATGCTGCCTGGGGCGACGCAGACCCTAACTGACACTAAAACCTAACTGATATCACCCGCCGGGTGATCAGGGGTTTAAACCTTTTATTAGGTAATGTATGGCGGGTGCCCCGACGCTATAAAAAATAACTAACTAACCAGCGTCACCCGTGACACTAATACGGTGATCACTGGTGACAGGGGGTGATCAAGGGGTTAAACCTTTTAGTAGGGGTGTCACAAATGACACCAGTACAGTGATCAAAGAAAAATATGAACGCTGCACTGGGTGACACAGTGACAGGGATTGAAGGGGTTAACTGGGGGCGGGGGCGCTCGGGGGTTGAAATGTGTGCCTATGTGTATGTAGCGCTGGTAGATTTGCGATCTACCATATGTTAGGTAAATTTAGTAACTTGTTCGTTAGGAAGGTTAAGTTTGCCTCTGTTCCAGCTTGGCTGACATTGTGTGTGTTTCCATACTGACTGGTGGGTGTCGCTGTTATCACTGGTCAGTGTTGGAGGGGCAACGTGTCAAAGCGTATGGATGCTCTTCTGTCCCGGAGACAACTCGGTGGAGGTGGTCCTCCAAGTTGCATTCTGGGCGAGGGTATTTATGGGACAGATGCCATATTGTGGGGTTCGTTTTACAGCCACCTGCTGGCCCTCCTGGCCGACAGGTATGCGTTAGAGAGCAATCTTGTGGTCCTCCGTTCCGGAGGCCCATATTGCTGCGGCACAGGGGTGGGCCCAGAAGCTTGTCTGGGGCCTACCGCAGCAGCCGAGGAATGGTCCTGAGCTGTCTATCCCGAGTGAAGAAGCTGGACAACCGAAGAGATCCCAGGGGAGGACCCGTCATGGAACGATCACGCAGCGTGCTGGTTTGGAGAGGGGCCTGGTGACTCGGTTGGAGGACGTATCCTAAAGTAACTATACAACATAGTGTTGCCGGGTTGGCTTAAAGGTTCAAGCACTGTGACTGACGTTCATTGCAGAAAGACCAATACATCCTGTGGCAGAGGATTGTACAGGTTTATCCCAAACAAGTCTGTGGCAGAGACTTTTGTTCATGCTACGTACTGGCTGCTAGACAAGTGAGAGAGACCTATCCAGGCGAGCAAAGAGTGTGTCCCAGGAGGGGAGCGCATTCTATTGTAATATCCAAATTCTACCGGGACATTTTTCAAGAATTTTACAAGAAGATATTTGAGTTTCTTCTGCAGTTTCCTTTCTGCCTCTTTCCTGCTACTTCCTTAGTAAATTGTTTAATAAAGCATTGAAAATGTACTCAAGTGTTGGTGCGTGTATCGTCCAGAGGTAAACTCAACGGAACCCTAGACCCGGTGTCGGGGAAACAGAGGGAAGGAGAGTGACGGTAACAGACCCGCTTAAACCAGCAGCTCCGCCGAGAGTTATTGCTACATGTACTATGTCAGTGTAGTGTTGGTGCAATTCACATTTGGATGTCCTCTCTCCTCTCTCTGTAACGGACAAAAAATTCCAGAGAGGGAGATGACATCACTTCCCCTGTCTATTATTACACTTACAGGCAGGGGAAGCATTTCATTCATCAGAACCGATCAGCAGGTCCAGGCCAGAAATCATTGGCCTGGGCCTGGAGACTGATCGGTTCTGAAACAAATCCGATCCGATTACGACTGACATAAGGTACCGTAGTTTCGCTCACATTTGCCATTCTGCCGCAGTATAACTGCGGCGGCTGGTCGGGAACCTGTTAAAAGAGGCACATCTAAGTATACAGGTATCCCGGGTACAACTGTCCACATTGACTATACTACACACCACCCGCTCTCGCCACTGTCAGTCTGCAATCGTGACTGGAAAGATTAGCCTGTAGTAAAGCAATCTGAAAGGTAGGCTTGAAGCACTCATAGAGAGCAGCGTGGAAGGGATGACGTCAATGGTGGTGTGGAGGATGGTCTATGTGAACAGCTTTACCCCAGATGCCTGCATAATTAGATGTGCCTGTTTTAATTATCGACCATGTGAGTTGCTAAATGTTGTACCTTCATTAAATTTAACCATATTGCTATACTTAGAGGCGTCTTTCTTCTCTTTTATATGCAGTTGTGACATAACGCTACTTGTATATCAAGACATTGCTTGTTTAGCAACTCAAATTTTATAAAACAATTTGCTTGTCATGCAAAACACTCTCAGACCGATTTACTCTCAATCCAAAGTTTTACTGTACACTTATTGGGATTTTTTTCTTTTTTTTTTATCAAAAACATGTAGCAGAATACAATTTGGTCAAACTTTATGAAGAAATTAGATTTTTTTTATTGGCTATGTTTTATAACATTTTTTTCCCAAAATGATTGGTATGTTTTTGATTAAATAAAAAATCCAGTGGTGATCAAATGCCACCAAAGGGGAGCTCTATTTGTGTGAAAAGAATGACATTAATTTCATTTGCATACAGTATTGCATGACCATGCAATTGCTAGTTAAAGTAGAGCAGTACCGAATAACAAAGATTCCCTGGTCATGAGGGGGGTAAAACCTTCCGGAGGTTAAGTGATTGAAAATAATAATTTTGTATCTATAAAAATAAATGTTACACTTCAAGGATTAAAATAGCAAAGTCAGTGCATGGCAGACACTTGCAGATAATGGTGAAGGACAGCATACAACAGTAATGTGATAACTGTGGAGAATGAGTGATCCACCTCTGTTTAATAAAGAATGTACAGTACATTTATTACTGAATATTTGTTTTATTGCAACTGGATACAGACAAACAGATGTCTCTCACTAGTGTCAGCCTATGAGCCCCAATGAGATATAACAAGAGGAGACAGGCAAATACATGGGTTAAAGTGGTTCTAAAGGTTTTATTACCTTCATGTGTTCTATGTGTGGTCTGTGCTGCTCTCCCCACAGCCCCTCCTTTATACTTACCTGAGCCCCCTCTCAATCCAGCGATGTGCACGGGAGCCTTGGCTGTCGCGGGTCTTTTTCTCTTCTCATTGGCTGAGACACAGCAGTGGGAGCTATTGGCTGCCATTGCTGTCTATCACAGCCAATGAGCCAACGTGGAGAGAGCAGAGGATGGGGCCAAGCTGCGGCTCTGTGTGTCTTATGAACAGAATACTTAATAACAGAATACTTCATACTACATACAAGTACATGGTAGAGCAGGCACATATCAGGGATATGAAGTGTTGGGGTAAGAAATTTTTTACATGTCTTCGAACGTGGCATGGCTGTTGGTACCAGATGGGCTGGTCTGAGTATTTCAAAAACTGCTGATCTATTGGGATTTTCACACACAACCATCTCTATGGTTTACAGAGAATGGTCCAAAAAAGAGAAAATATCCAGTGAGCGTTTGTGTGGACGGAAATGCCTTGTTGATGTCAGAGGTCAGAGGAGAATGGGCAGACTGGATGAGATGATAGAAAGGCAACAGTAACTCAAATAACCACTCGTTACAACTGAGGTATGCAGAATACCATCTCTGAACGCACAACACATTGAACCTTGAAGCAGATGGGCTACAGCAGATGGAGACCACACCGGGTGCCACTCCTGTCAGCTAAGAACAGCAAACTGAGGCTACAATTCGCACAGGCGTACCCAATATTAGACAATAGAAGATTGGAAAAACGTTGCCTGGTCTGATGGGTTTCGATTTCAGCTGCAACATTCAGATGGTAGGGTCAGAATTTGCCGTAAACAACATGAAAGCATGGATCCATCCTGCCTTGCCTTGTATCAATGGTTCAGCATTGTTAATCGGGATGTAGGGCAGTGTTAGATGTACTATCAGATTTAGATACAGGAAGTCCCCGAGTTACGAACACAATAGGGACTGTAGATTAGTTTGTAAGTCGAAGTTGTTCGTAAGTCGCAACACTGCATTTGTAAGTGTAACTTCCGGTCGGAACACTGCATTCGTAAGTGTAACTGCCAGCTGTGCATGGATGTGGGATGTTCCGGGCGCTTGTTACGTTATCTGGGGCATAGTATGGCAGTGTGGGATGTGTCCGGAGGTGCTCGAAAGGTATCCAGGACCAGTGTGGAGCACAAGTGGCTGGCATTTGAGGCCGTTCGTAAGTAGGAGTCGCTCGTAACTCGGGTGTTCGTAAGTCGGGGACTGTCTGTACACTAACAAATTGTAGCCAAACTCCAGCTCAAACTGCAGTTTCACAAGTAGTTATAGCAACAGTTTTCTTTTCTTTTGGGATAAAGGTTTTACATGAATAAATAAAAGCTGATCAGTGTAAGCAACCCTGTGAGTGGTAAATGGTTTGTCTCAACCCTGTAACTGCTACATCGGCAGGACAGCTTGTTCTCTTGAAAAACAACAGACTGACTGGACAGAACACAAGGTGAACATAAAGGAAAGAAGGCATAAGAAAATGAATGCGACCGCTACATCTACAAAATGGTTAGCTGCAGTATAATAATATAATAAAATGTTTACTTTTGGATTAATATCACTTCAAGTGAATAACATTGATTCTTGTTATGATGGCATCTGAATGTCAGTGGGATATATTAACCACTTGCCGACCAGCCGCCGTCATTATACAGCGGCAGGTCGGCACGATCCCACCAACCGTCGTAGCTGTACGGAGGCCTTTTAAATGCCTAAAGCAGGCACGCCCGCTGCACGGCGGGGGAGCCGATGTGCGTGGCCGGCGGTCGTGATGACCACCGGCCACACGCGATAGCGGGCACGAGAGCCAGAACAGGGTGTGTAAATTCCTGTTCTGTTAGGAGAGGATAGACAGATCGTCTGCTCCTACTAGCTAGGAACAACGATATGTCTCCTCCTCTAGTTAGTTCCATGTGTTGATGTGTTGAAAGCAGAAAAATGGGCATTGCAGTTTGTTGTGCATGGGGCTGCGTATTCACAGACCGGTTAGGGTGCCCATGCTGACCTGTTTCCATAGCCAAAAGCACCTACAATGGGCACGTGAGCATCAGAACTAGACCAAAGGGCAATGTAATAGGACGACCTGCGATTTCCATTACATCGTGTGGATGTCTGGGTGTATATGCATCGCTTACCTGGGGAAAAAAAGGCACCAGGATTCAGTATGGGAAAAAGGCAACCTGACAGGGGCAGTGTGATGCTTTGGGTAATGTTCTGCTGAGAAACCTTGGTCCTGCCATTCATGTGGATGTTACCTAACATGTACTACCTACCTTAACATTGTTGGGAATCAAGTACACCTTGATGTAAATTGTATCCCCTGAAGGCAGGGGCCTCTTTCAGCAGGATAATGTGCCCTGCCATACTGCAAGATTGGTTCAAGAATGGTTTGAGGAACACAACAAGAAGTTTGAGGTGACCCAAAAGACCTGTATCGGTGCTGCTTAGTCTCACTGAAGGGGGTACCAATCCTTAACATCCACTGTTGGGAGTGCTGGTTGGGAGGGAGATCCATCTCTGCTCCTTAGATAGCTCAGTATGAAGGAAGATGTCCCTGTCACCACACATCCATGTCACCCCAAAGTACAATGGTAAGTGGCAACCTCTGCCTGGACTCCAGCCAGGCCACACCCCCAACGCTTTCGCTCCGCCCCTCAGAGCTTAGACATGAGTAAGCTCCATGGGGCAGAGCGAAACGCATTGGAGCATGGCCTGGCCAGAGTCCAGGCCGAGGTTGCCACTTACCATTGTGCTTTGGGGTGACATGGATGTGTGGTCACAGGGACACCTTCCTTCATACTAAACCGGTTTGAGGTGTTGACTTGGCATCCAAAATATTGAGATCTGAATCTAATTGAGCATCTGGGATGAGTTGAGAACACCAAAATATTATATATTTTTTAGGCAGAGGCCCTGGAGAAAAAAATGGTTGTTGTTGCAATTTTTTATGTTGTTCAATATTTGCACAGTGGCTTATCAAGCACACTTCCATTGTTAGTGATATTGAGACACCACTTTGGAGGAATGAGCACAGGACATAGCAGACAGCAGCATTGTCAGTCTAGGGGGGATGGGAATGTTACATGTATTGGCAGATTTGAATTAAAATAATAAATTGAAGCTAAACTCCAGCTAACACTTTATAATCAGCTATACAGCAAACATTTTTTTTTCCTTTTGGGATAAAGGTTTTACGTAAATAAATAAAAGCTGATCATTTTAACCACCCTGCCAATGGTAATTGGATGATCTCATCCATGTAACCTGATACACACGTCTAGAGAGCTTGAGACCAGTGGGGTGGATGGGGGGTGGGGTGGATTGGGGGCAGTGAGGTGGATGGTGGTGTGTGGGGTGAATTGGGGTGCAGTGAGGTGAATGGGGGGAGTTGGGTAAATTGGGGCAGTGAGGTGGATTGGGGTGGGGAGTGAGGTGGATGGGGGGAGTGGGGTGGATTGGGGGCAGGGAGGTGGATTGGGGGGGAGTGGGGTGGATTGGGGGGGGGAGTAGGGTGGATGGGGGATAGTGGGGTGAATTAGGGGGAAGTGAAGTGGATGGGGGGAGTGGGGTGGATTGGAGGGCAGTGAGGTGGATGGGGGAGTGGGGTAAATTGGGGGGCAGTAAGGTGCATGGGGGGAGTAGGGTGGATTGGGGGGGAGTGGGGTGATTTAGGGGGAAGTGAAGTGAATGGGGGGAGTGGTGTGGATTGGGGGGCAGTGAGGTGGATGGGGGGAGTGGGGTGGATTGGGGGCAGTGAGGTGGATGGGGGGAGTAGGGTGAATTGGGGGGGCAGTGAGGTGGATGGGTGGAGGGGGGAGGATTGGGGGGCAATGAGGTGGACAGGGGGAGTGGGGTGGATTAGGGTGCAGTGAGGTGGATGGGGGGGAGTGGGGTGAATTGGGGGCAGTGAGGTGGATGGGGGGGAATGAGATCAATTGGGGGGCAGTGAGGTGGATGGGTGGAGGGGGGAGGATTGGGGGGAAATGAGGTGGATGGGAGGAGTGAGGTGAATTGGGGGGCAGTGAGGTGGATGGGGGGAGTGGGGTTAATTGGGGGGCAGTGAGGTGGACGGGGGGAGTGGGGTGGATTGGGGGGGCAGTGAGGTGGACGGGGGAGTGGGGTGGATTGGGGGGGCAGTGAGGTGGACGGGGGGAATGGGGTGGATTGGGGGGGCAGTGAGGTGGACGGAGGGAGTGGGGTGGATTGGGGGCAGTGAGGTGGATGGGAGGTGTAAGGTGAATTTGTGGCAGTGAGGTGAATGGGGGAGAGTGGGGTGAATTGGGGGACAATGAGGTGGATGGGGGGAGTGGGTGGATTGGGGGCAGTGAGGTGGATGGGGGTGTGGGGTGAATTGGGGGGCAGTGAGTCTGATGAGGGGAGTGGGATGGATTGGGGGGCAGTGAGGTGGATGGGGGGAGTGGGGTTGATTGGGGGGCAGTGAGGTGGATAGGGGAGTGGGGTGGATTGGGGGGCAGTGAGGTGGATGGGGGGAGTGAGGTGGATTGTGGGCAATGAGGTGGATGGGGGGGAGTGGGGTGGATTGGGGGGCAGTGAGGTAGATTGGGGCAATGAGGTGGATGGGGGGAGTGGGGTGGATTGGGGGCAGTGAGGTGGATGGGGGAGTGGGCTGGATTGCAGGGCAATGAGGTGGATGGGGGAGTGGGGTGGATTGGGGGGCAGTGAGGTGGATTGGGGGGCAATGAGGTGGATAGGGGAGTGGGGTGGATTGGGGGCAATGAGGTGGATGGGGGAGTGAGGTGGATTGGGGGGCAGTGAGGTGGATGGGGGGAGTGGGGTTGATTGGGGGGCAGTGAGGTGGATGGGGGGAGTGGGGTTGATTGGGGGGCAATGAGGTGGATGGGGGGAGTGGGGTGAATTGGGGGCAGTGAGGTGGACGGGGGAGTGGGGTGAATTGGGGGCAGTGAGGTGAATGGGGGGGAGTGGGGTGGATTGGGGGTCTGTGAGGTGGATGGAAGGAGTGGGGTGGATTGGGGGGCAGTGAGGTGGATGGTGGGAGTGGGGTGGATTGGGGAGCAGTGAGGTGGATGGGGGGAGTGGGGTGGATTGGGGGGCAATGAGGTGGATGGGGAGAGTGGGGTGAATTGGGGGGCAGTGAGGTGGATGGGGGTAGTGGGGTGAATTTAGGGGCAGTGAGGTGGTTGTGGGAGAGTGGGGTGGATTGGGGGGCAGTGAGGTGGATGGGGGAAGTGGGGTGAATTGGGGGGCAATGAGTTGGATGGGGGATTGGGGTGAATTAGGGGTCAGTGAGGTGGATGTGGGGGAGTGGGGTGAATTGGGGGGCAGTGAGGTGGATGGGGGAGTGGGGTGAATTGGGGGGCAGTGAGGTGGATGGGGGAGTGGGGTGGATTGGGGGGCAGTGAGGTGGATTGGGTTGAATTGGGGGCAGTGAGGTGGATTGGGGGAAGTGGGGTGGATTGGGGACAGTGAGGCAGATAGAGGTGTAGTGGAGTGGATTGGGGGGCAGTGGGGTGGATGGGGAGGCAGTGGAGTGGATTGGGGGGCAGTGAGGTGGATGGGGGCATGGGGTGAATTGGGGGCATTGAGATGGATGGGGGAGTGGGGTGGATTGGGGGCAGTGAGGTGGATGGGGGGGAGTGGGGTGAATTAGGGCGAAGTGAGGTGGATGGGGGAGTGGGGTGGATTGGGGGGCAGTGAGCTGGATGGGGGGAGTGGGGTGGATTGGGGGGCAGTGAGGTGGATGGGGGGAGTGGGATGAATTGGGGGGCAGTGAGGTTGATTGGTGCAGGGGGTGGATTGGGGGACAATGAGGTGGATTGGGGGCAGTGGGGTGGATTGGGGGACAATGAGGTGGATTGGGGCAGTGGGGTGGATTGGGGGCAGTGAGGCAGATAGAGGTGTAGTGGAGTGGATTGGGGGGCAGTGGGGTGGATGGGGAGGCAGTGGAGTGGATTGGGGGGCAGTGAAGTGGATGGGGGAGTGGGGTGAATTGGGAGGCAGTGAGATGGATGGGGGAGTAGGGTGGATTGGGGGCAGTGAGGTGGATTGGGGCAGTGGGGTGGATTGGGGGCAATGAGGCGGATGGAGGTGTAGTGGAGTGGATTGGGGGGCAGTGGAATGGATTGGGGGGCAGTGGGGTGGATTGGGGGGCAGTGAGGTGGATGGGGGGAGTGGGGTGAATTGGGGGGCAGTGAGATGGATGGGGAGTGGGGTGGATTGGGGGCAGTGAGGCGGATAGAGGTGTAGTGGAGTGGATTGGGGCAGTGGGGTGGATTGGGAGGCAGTGGAGTGGATTGGGGGGCAGTGGGGTGGATGGGGAGCCAGTGGAGTGGATTGGGAGGCAGTGGAGTGGTTTGGGGGCAGTGGAGTGGATTGGGAGACAGTGGAGTGGATTGGGGGGCAGTGAGCTGGATGAGGAAGTAGGGTGAATTGGGGGGCAGTGAGATAGATGGGGAAGTGGGGTGGATTAGGGGGAAGTGGGGTGGATTAAGGGGAAGTGAGGTGGATTGGGGCAGTGGGGTGGATTGGGGGCAGTGAGGCGGATAGAGGTTTAGTGGAGTGGATTGGGGGGCAGTGAGGTGGATGGGGGAGCAGGGTGGATTGGGGGGCAGTGAGGTGGATGGAGGGGTGGGGTGGATTGGGGGCTGTGGGGTGGATTGGGAGACAGTGGAGTGGATTGGGGGCAGTGAGGTGGATGGGGGAGTGGGGTGAATTGGGGGGGCAGTGAGGTGGGTGGAGGGAGTGGGGTGGATTGGGGGGCAGTGAGGTGGATTGGGAGGCAGTGGTGTGGATTGGGGGCAGTGAGGTGGATGGGGGGTGGGTGGATTGGGGGGCAGTGGGGTGGATTGGGAGGCAGTGGAGTGGATTGGGGGGCAGTGAGGTGGATGGGAAAGTGGGGTGAATTGGGGGGCAGTGAGGTGGATGGAGGGAGTGGGGTGAATTGGGGGGCAGTGAGGTGGATGGAGAGAGTTGGGTGGATTGGGGGCAGTGGGATGGATGGGGGAGTGGGATTGGGGGCAGTGGAGTGGATTGGGGTAGTGGGGTGGATTGGGGGCAGTGAGGCAGATAGAGGTGTAGTGGAGTGGATTAGGGGCAGTGGGGTGGATCGGGAGGCAGTGAGGCGGATAGAGGTGTAGTGGAGTGGATTGGGGGCAGTGGGGTGGATTAGGGGGCAGTGGAGTGGATTGGGGGGCAGTGGGGTGTACAGAGGTTGATCAGTGAGAGATAAATATCTTTCTCTTACTGTCCCATTTTGGGTGATCTGTGGATCTCCCTCTGCTGAGACCTCCATGCCTGGCCTCCTCTCAGATATTCATGTTTGGTTGCACCCGTTGCCATGACACACGCACACAAAATGTCAGGGAAGATCAGGGGTCCTTTAACTGCTGGCAGTCTGTCCAGAAAGGTGCCTGCTGTTTTGGGGCACTAACATCCATGGAATGTAAAATCTTGGGGCAATATTCCTTCCACTGACACCCTTACACCAATGCCCCCCCCCCCCCCCCCCACCTTACACAGCAAGGCAAGAGCTGGGGATGAGGCAAGTCTGAATGAGGGAAGTTCTGTCCTATGAAAGATGGGGTCGGGTGAGCACATGATATCATCGGTTGTCCTAGCAACCAAGGCCTGTCTTGGGGAAGAGTTTCTGTTTTTCACTGCTGCTCTGTAATAAATCCTTCCTCACAAGGTGTCCAGCCTGCACTTAGTAAACTCCACCAAAAATGTAAAATAATTATAAAGTGTGGCTCTGTAGTGCTAATACACCCCCATATCTCCCAACTTTTTGAGATGGGAATGAGGGACACCTATCAGCAAAAGTATGCAAAGGACACACCCCTTGCCACACCTCCTTAATGGAGAATTGTACAAAAAAACAAGATTGGTTAAACCCACAAAGTGCTTTTTTTACCATTACTATTCCTTTATATTGGCTTTTAGAATTTACAAATGCAGCCATTTAGAAATTGGATGAAAGGTTTAGCGCTGGAAAACACTTTTTGATAGATAAAAAGTACATTTTATATACAGCTATATAGATCTGACCAAAATGAGGGACAAATGAGGAGTAATGAGGGACACAGAGACGTTGTTCCAAATCCAACTTAAACTAATCTTCAAAGGCAAGGCGTATACCTTTGGATCCCTGCAGGAAGGAGAACGGCTGTTTCTACAACTGGGCCTCATCAACCAGGACCCTAATGCCCGTCAGTCGAGACTTCAACCTAACTCCGCAAAAAGACAGATGCCCACCAGTCCTCTGAGTCCGGTTTGGGAGAAGGCCAGATCCAAGAAGTCCAAGGAAACTATCCCTCCATGACTTCCGTAACTCATTTTTCCTCAAGGACTCACCCCTTTTTTTTGTCTCCATTTCCTCTCAGCTACCGGCTGAGATGACGGAGCCCCCCCCACTTGTGCTTCCCAAGACAGGTTTTCTGTTCACTGTTTAGATGACCTCACGCCTCGGCCGAGGCGGTTTCGGGTAACTCTCAAACTGGGGAGGACACTAAATAAGAATTATTTATTTTTTTTTTTTACTGGCCCCATTGGGTCGCTACATCGCTACTTCTAG
Organism: Lithobates clamitans; assembly: GCA_037952925.1. Lineage (NCBI taxonomy): Eukaryota > Metazoa > Chordata > Amphibia > Anura > Ranidae > Lithobates > Lithobates clamitans. Next base: position 8,587,126 of record JBBGZY010000067.1, read on the forward strand.
GCGGGAGTTAAGGAACGTACTTATGGCGCCTGTCTAACCCCCATGAACTTTTTATACAATCCACAATGTTTTAGGGAACCATACCAGATGTACGCCCTCCCCATCAGTCATTTTAGCTTCCCCCTCCTGTACACCCTTTGCCCTTATTCACAGCTCACCCCCACATATCCAGGTCCACACTTATTTGTTTGTTAACTGTTTAATTACTACAAGCATTATCAGTTTACTGATGCAATTTCACCTCCACGTGTTACTTAGTATGCGACACTGTTAGCAGGGAGGGTACTATGTTAATGCCGGCACCAGTGCCTTTATCATGCTAATCGCAAACCATTTTAAATGGCCACTCTGCTGAAGTGGTGTTCATGCGCCCCCTCCTGTCTGGTGGTTTAGGTTGTCTACCCTATCCTGGACAGGACCATTCCCTGCCTTCGGGAGGGACTTCAGTGTGACACACACTTTCCGATGGAGGACTCTGTCCCCTCCATTCTACGGGAGACTCTCTTGTCCCCCATCTTTCTTTAATGCTTTTCCTTTTTTCTTTCCCAACAATGTTTTATTTTACATTTTCCCGTAGAAGTCGGCTGGGGGGAATTATCCGGACAACAACAGGACATCTCACTGGTCTTCGCTCGCTATGCGGAATGTCCTGGCATCCGTGGACGTCAGATGGTAAGTGCTACAGATTTCCTAGCCCTGCCCCATCTACTGCTCGATGGCTGATGACCCACCGGTAAATGCACCACTTAAAATAATATCACATAATGCGCAAGGCCTAAACTCACCAGCAAAAAGGCGCAAAGTCTTCCAATACCTACATGCACAAAAAGCAGACGTAGTTCTCCTCCAGGAAACGCATTTCCCCAAACGCTTCAAACCATCTTTTATACACTCCAAATTCCCCTTCTTCACACTAGCCAATGCGGAGGATAAAACGAAGGGGGTGGGCATTTTTATCTCTAAACGATGCAAATTTACTCTCAAATCTGAACACAGGGACCCTGATAGTCGCTATATCCTCATTGTGGGGGAACTAGACGACCAACTGTATTCTTTGATTTCGTACTATGCCCCCAACAGAGGCCAACTAGCCTTCTTTCAACGCTTGTTTAAAACACTAACACCACTGCTGGACGGCACAGTGATATTTGGAGGCGACTCTAATTCGGCCTTTGACCAGGGCCTGGACAAGTCTCGTCCCCCTGGTAAACGCCTCACCAGACCCACTAAACAGAGTCTTCGTATAGCCAAACTAATCTTTCAACAAGGTCTCGTTGATATATGGAGGGAAGTAAATCCCACCCTACGAGACTTCACACACTTCTCTAACCCCCATAGATCCTTCACGAGAATCGATCATATCCTCATCGCTTCTGCTTCTATCCCCCTAACGAACAGGGCATATATCAAAGATGTAGTCTGGTCGGATCATTCACTGGTGATCCTTTCCATTCAGCGCCCGTTGGGCCCTAAACCCTGCAGGCATTGGAGACTTAATGAGTCCATCCTGAGTGATCAGATTAGAATCAAAGAAATCGAAACTGTAATCTGCAATTACTTTACTACAAACGATCAGCCAGAAACTAGCCCTTCATGCCTTTGGGCAGCACATAAGGCCGTAATTAGAGGCCATCTGATCCAAATTGCCTCTCAGATTAATAAAGCAAACAAAGCTGACATAGAGAAATTAGATAAGGATTATACAGCCTTAATTAAAAAACACAAGGCCGACCCAAGAGCTGTTCCCACCATCAAGCTGGATGCAGCTTGCACGGCATTAAACCTCGCCCTGACCACAAGGGCCGAAAAATGGCTACGGTGGAATAGATCCCGATTCTATTGCCAAGATGATAGAATCGGTTCTATGCTTGCGGGCAGGCTGTCCCCGAAATTTAAATCCCCAGCCCTTCCCAAAATCAAAATCCAAGGCGGCACTCTGTCCCAGAACCCTAAACGAATAATGGGGGAATTCCTGACCTTTTACAAATCCCTATACAGTGGTGAGAACGGTCCCACTACAGAGACGGTAGATCACTTCCTAGACAACATTCAAATTCCCAAATTAGAAGAAAGACACCGCCAGAAACTAGATTCCCCTATCTCCACTGAGGAAGTATGTGCAGTTATTAAACACTTGAAATCTCACTCGGCGCCTGGCCCAGATGGCTTCTCTATACCATATTACAAATCGTTCTCTTCTATTCTTGCCCCTTATATGGCCCGATTCTTTAACGCACTCAGGCAGGGGACTTCACTAGATGCCTCACTTAACATGGCCTACATCACGGTCATCCCTAAACCTGATAAAGATGCCAGCTCGGTTCGTAACTATAGACCAGTGGTTCTCAACTCCAGTCCTCAGGACCCACCAACAGGCCAAATTTTAAGTATTACCTTGGGGAGATGCAGACTAGAATACTGCAATCACTGAGCAGAAAATTATATCACCTGTGATGTATTTCAGTTATCTTGCAAACCTGGCCTGTTAGTGGGTCCTGAGGACCGCAGTTGAGAACCACTGCTATAGACCAATATCTCTCATTAATAATGACTTAAAGATTCTGACTAAGATCCTTGCAGACCGCCTGGCCTCCTTCATTAGATTATACATTAACAAAGACCAAGTGGGCTTCATCCCAGGGAGGCAGGGACCTGACCAAACTAGATGAGCGATTGATCTAATATCTCTTCTCAATTCTAACTGGGATGGGGCCCTTCCAGACAGGGATGTTTACTCTCTCTAGACCAGATTCAAAGTGGCCCCAAGTGTCATAAATGTGCATTATTTGCAGATGACATCTTACTTTTTGTCTCCTCCCCACTAACGTCACTCCCCAACATATGTCACCTCCTAGAAGAATTCGGGGCGGCATCAGGCCTTAGGGTTAACTACGATAAATCACAGGCACTCAATATTAACATCCCAGACCCTCTTTTGGCCAGGCTCAGGGAGAGCTTCCGATTCTCCTGGAACGACTCCTCCATCACATACCTGGGGATCAAACTGACCCCCAGGATAGAACTCCTATACCAAGCCAATTACCCACCTCTCTACAAAAAACTAGAGGAAGACCTATCCCGGTGGTCCTGTCTATCCCTGTCATGGCTGGGTAGAATCAACACGATTAAGATGACTCTACTCCCTCGCATCCTCTACTATTTTAGAGCCCTCCCGATTCCTGTAGACAAAACTCGCCTACAATGACTCCAAGCTAAAATCGTCAAATACATTTGGGGTAGAGGGGGACACAGATTCCCCAAAGCAGTCCTGTTCAGATCTAGAACTGAAGGGGGCATGGGACTTCCAAATCTGCTTTGGTACTTGCAAGCTGCTCATCTAGCCCAGATCTCGGCGGTATACTCACGCTGGGAACAACCTGACTGGATTCACATAGAAAGGCAGGCAGTCCCTCTCCACACTCTATACTACCTTCTCTGGAGCCATAGAAAACTCAGACCCTCCATACTTTCCCCAACCCTCTCAGACTCCTTCGCACTATGGGACAGTCTGCGTTGCAACCAACATCTGACTTCCCCCACAAAACCATTGCAACATTTATTTCAAAATCCTGATTTCCCTCCGGGCCTTGACATATCAGCATTTAGATGGTGGCTCAACAAAGGGTTATACAGAATAGGGCACTTCCTTAGACCTCTTGACCCACTCTCCAAAGCATTCTGTGTTAGTAACCTAGCCATGCCTGTCTCTGAATCCTTCAGATTCTCTCAAATCTCAAACTTTTTACACAAAAGGTGTAAAACACTCCCAAATGGGCCCCAAATAACTCCCTATGAAGTATGGTGTGGTCAGGCCAGTGAGCAGAGGAGGGGCATCTCGGTAATCTATAAAGCCCTGTCCTCCGCGCAATCCAAGACATCTTGCATGCAGGCTTGGGAAACTGACCTTTCCCAACACTGGACACTGGAAACGTGGCACAGGAACTTTTCCCAATCATACAAAGGTATCCTTAACTCCAGCCTCATGGAAGCTAGTTTAAAAGTGTTGACTAGATGGTACCTGGTCCCTTCAAAGCTAGCGCACATGTACCCGTCAGCATCTCCCCTATGTTTTTGGGGATGTGGCCTTACAGGCGATATGCTCCATATATGGTGGACCTGTCCCAGAGTTCGACCATATTGGCACAAGATCTTTTCTTGGATTGGCAAGCTAACCTCAACACCTATTCAAATGTCCCCCCTCATAGCGCTCCTTAACTTCCCAGTGAAAGAAGCCTCCAGGATTACTCAACACCTTATATTCTTTATCATCTTAGGTGCCAAACTCACCCTGGCTCATGCATGGAAAAAAACATCGGTTTCAACACTTCTAGCCAAAAGAAAGGTCTCTTGGATTATGAACCAAGAGAAGATGGCAAGTGTAATCCTGGATCGCTCGGACAAATTTGAACGAATTTGGGAACCCTGGGCTTCCTTTGTGGGGGTTACCCTCTAATTATCTCCCCCTGGATGTCACCTTCCGGCTCTCTTTCCACTCAGTCGACTCGTACTCACCTCTTCTATCGTATATCTCTTCTTTCTTTTTCCTCCCTCTTCTTTCCTCTTGTATTCTTTCCTATCTCCTACCTCTCTAGGTCAGTCTTGGACCCCAGCCACTGACTGGTTATGACCGGGGCCGGGGTCTAGATTCACCCTGCTCCCGGTCCCAACTTTGACTACAACCTAGATTCTTACGGACATGTCGCTGTTCTAATTCCCTGTTATATACACCATGTGTCCCCATGAGTGCCCTTGTTTGTATTTTACTGAGCAGTCTTTCCTTCACAGGACTCGAAGTTATTCCTTTGTCCAGAAAACGCCACAGCTTGTGCCCAGTTGGGGTGGTGGGGGTTCCTCCCCTTCTGCACCTCTCGTTGGATAAAGCTCCTGGGAACATGTTTGACACCCGGGGATTCTGATCAAAACACTTGACAGGTTATGTTTGTTTTATGCAGATATGTTTTGTAATAATATCATTGATTAATATGTTTTCCACATGACCGTGTCGGTCGCCCCAAGACAAATGTCTCACGTTGTATCTATAACTTGTGATGTATTCTTTTCATCCACTTTTCACAAAATAAAATATATTGAAACGAAAAATAAGGTGAACTTTGAATACCCAATCACATTCTAGGGAAATAAAAAAACAGGAACAATTCACTCTATTTGCTAAAATTATTTTTGCTACATGAACAGCTTTTGCCCCATTTTGTTTATGTGCAAGTTTCAGCTTCAATCATTGAGCTATGTAAACAACACACTTTTTTTAGTAAAGCAGTTATGGTTAGCCTGGTGAACCAGTGAAAAGTAGTCTAGAACTCTGTCTGTAAACGATATGTTCATATTACATTTTTTTATTTTACATCACTTAAGGGATGGTGGTGATGGGCAAGTGCAATTTACTTTTACTGACATGTGCATTTGATCTCCTGGTCTGCATTTAACCTGCTTCAAGCTGTTCTTGCATCCCCAGAGACTTCTATGGGGGTGAGAAGAGGTTCTGATGTGAATAAATCCCCTTTGACACAACCACTTGAGAAAAAGTAATAAATATATTTATTTTATTCTTGAACATACAGTAATAATACTAAAATAATATATAGTATGAGCATGCTGTACCTTCATTATACGTTTTGAACCCTGTACCTAACTGCACAGTCCATTGATGTATAGCAGTTCATAAATTCGGTCTTTTTGCAGAATTAACCTAAACAGCCGGTTTGCTGTGTGGTTCATGGTTTAATTTTCAGTGCCAGAGGCCCATTGAAATACCACGACTTGCCCACGGTGACATACAAGTGTGTGATTCTGTCATCCAAGTTCATTTCTTACAAAGGTCACACAATCTCTTGTGATATTCCCTGTATGCCAGTAACCTTCTGCCAATATAGTTCACAATATTCCATAAAAACATTAAGTAATCAGATATTTTACTGGGTGCGAAGTGACTAGATGTATCCTAATGTTGTTCTAAACAATGTGGGGCCAGAAATAGTCTAGATAGATAGACAGAGATAGATAGATAGATAGATAGATAGATAGATAGATAGATAGATAGATAGATAGATAGATAGATAGATAGATAGATAGATAGATAGATAGATAGATAGATATTAGATGGATAAATAGATAGATAGATAGATAGATAGATAGATAGATAGATAGATAGATAGATAGATAGATAGATAGATAGATATTAGATGGATAAATAGATAGATAGATGAATAGATAGATAGATAGATAGATAGATAGATAGATAGATAGATAGATAGATAGATAGATAGATAGATAGATAGATAGATAGATAGATAGTAGATAGAGAGATAGATAGATATTCGATGGATAGATAGATAGATAGATAGATAGATAGATAGATAGATAGATAGATAGATAGATAGATAGATAGATAGATATTAGATGGATAAATAGATAGATAGATAGATAGATAGATAGATAGATAGATAGTAGATAGAGAGATAGATAGATATTCGATGGATAGATAGATAGATAGATAGATAGATAGATAGATAGATAGATAGATAGATAGATAGATAGATAGATAGATAGATAGATAGATAGATATTAGATGGATTAATAGATAGTTAGTTTGTGAGCTGCACTGTGCATACCTGCCATGTTAGGCGTTGTTCACACGGGCGTACTACAGCATATGCCTACACAAGAGCTGTGCTTGGCCCCACAGAGATGCACAGGTGTTTCCAATTTGAGTTCTGTGCAGACGCATGGCCCCGGACGCAGACAGCGCATGCTCAGGGTGGGGCAAAAGCTCAGATGTGAAATTGGGAGCAGCAGCTGTGTCAGTACAGCCGCCGCCTCCCAAATGACACGAATAGAAGTGCTACTGGAGCCGGGGCTGTCAGAAGTGCACTCCCTCTATGCACCCCCTTCTTCACCATGTGTCCCAGGCTCTGCTGTCCTATGTCAGGCTCTGGGGCAGGCATGGCAGGTGTCGCTGGGTAGAGGGAAGGGGGATCAGCAAACATTCATTAACTGATTTCCCCTACCTAGTAAGAACCCGGAAGCAATGTGTATACCATCACTTAAGAAGCTAATGAAGTGCACATTACAGACCCCTGATGTCTCAGTAAAGAGAACGTGTCACAACATTATATCAGGAAACTTTTGGTCCCCTATGTGATCTAAATAAAGTTTTAATGAAAAAAGTGTATAAAAATTTAAGTTACAAACCCACCCCCTCCCCCCCAAAAATAAATAAATTTGAGCCCGCCTCACAAATGTCAGGGGTGCCTATGTATGGAAACGTCACATGCACTCCATTCATTACATATCATACTTCAGAGTGAAAGTAATGATTCACAGTTAAAGTGGACCTTCAGTCATTTTTTAATCTTTCCATCTATTAAATCTTCGGAGTTATAAGAGGGCCAATGAGAGCTGCAGGGCTGCAGAGCTGGAGGTGTGCCTCTGTGTAAATCCAGGAAGTGAACAGGCAGCAGCTTCAGCTGCCCACAGTTAAAATGGCTGCAGCCAGACTCAGTGGAGGGAGATTACTGCAGCATATTTGGCAAGTACAGAATCACAGTATTTATAAAATAATATGCACGCTGGTTGAAGGGAAGCTTCAGAATGGCAAAAAGGTTTTTATTACAAATTATGTGAGCAGACTGCAGTTCCTCTTTAAGACTCCTTTCACACTGGGGTGGTTTTCAGGCTCTTTAGCTCTGGAAATAGCCTCTGCTAAGCGCCTCAAAATCACCTTCTATTCATTCAAGCATGACTTTTCACGCCATTACAGCATCTTTGGGGCAGGTTGGGAGCACTGTATTTAGTGCTCCCAAAATGCCCTGCCCATTGGAATTAATAGGCAGCGCTTCTGAAGCGCCTAAAAAGTGATTCAGAAGCAATTCAACACTGGAGTTTTTAACCCCTTCTTTCAGGTTATAAGCGCCCTGCCAGCGGCTGAAAAAGCAGCTCCTAAACAGCAGTAAACTAAAACGAGCTGCACTTTACTGCGAACATGGCCGCAGCCCCGGTGTGAAATGGGTCTAACTCTAAATGGATGACCTGTAGGACCTTTTAAAGCATTGCCTATGGAAAATTTAGAGTACCAAAGTTTGTTGCTGCTTCATGGCTTCATTAGTTGATTATCTATTTACTCATTTTTTATACTTAACCGCTTACCCTTCCGGAAGATTTAACCCCCTTTCCTGAGCAGGCCATTTTGTGTGATACGGCACTGCATTGTTTCAACTGACAATTGCGCGGTCGTGCAACACTGTACCCAAATAAAATGTATATCCTTATGTAGCACTGACCCCCGAAGGAGCTGCTGATATTTGATTGGGCCTGTACTCTGCTTTCACACCCCCTATAACTTGACTCAGTCCCCTTGACACAGCTGTGGTGTAATGTTAGTGTGCAGCAGGAACTTAAAGACAATTCTACAATATGTAATATAATATATCTTTTGTCTTTACCTTTAACCTCCAGCTCTCCACCTGGTCATCAATTCAAAGGAAACAACACTCCACACAATAGTACTTAAACAAGAATAAGATTTTACTGTATTTGCTTCAAAGTGGTAATTACAGTACTTGTACTGTCAGACCAACGGACTGCCAACAGATTTAGTTCACAACAGTACTACACAAATAAAAGTTGTTTAAATTGGTGTTCCGGCTGAAATTATACTTTAACGTAACGTAACGTTAAAGTATAACGTTATTCTGTAAACTAAGGTCTGTTTTGTTAGTTTATAGCAGTAGTTTGTTATTTTATAAACTTACAGCAGGCTGTGGCCATCCTAAGTCTGGGCATCTGAAGCCAGACTGTATTTCTTCCTGGATCTCATCCTTGCAGATCTCGCACATGCTCAGTGCAGCACAAGCAGTGTAATAGGTTTCAGGTTAGGTTTCCATAGCAACGGCAGTGTCAGAGGAAGTTGCCGCCCCTTCCCAAAAGGCACTGCAAACAGGAAATGATGCGATGGGCCGCGGCCAGGGAGGAGGAAGTGAAAAATTAATACAGCAGATATACAGTAAGTGCTGAGAAAAAAATTTAAAAATATCCAATTCGTTTACAGTGCACAGTTTAGTGAGGGATGCTGAAGAGTTGTAAAAGTGGGTGGAACTCTACTTTAACTTAACCACTAAGACCCCTTTCACACTGGGGCGGGGCGGCATCGGCAGTAAAGCACCGCTATTTTAAGCGGCGCTTTACCGTCGGTATGCAGCCGCTAGCAGGGGGTTTTACCCCCACTAGCGGCCGAGAAAGGGTTAAAAACCACCGCAAGGCGCCTCTGCAGAGGCGCTTTGCCGGCGGTATAGCCGCGCTGTCCCATTGATTTCAATGGGCAGGAGCGGTATACACTCCGCTCCTTCACCGCTCCAAAGATGCCCTCTGGGCTTTCACACTGGAGACAAAGCAGCGGCACTTTTGGGTCAGTTTGCAGGCACTATTATTAGCGCAATAGCGCCTGCAAACCGCCCCAGTGTGAAAGGGCCCTTAGAATTGCGTCTATAAAATGGGACCAATGGCAGAGTGAACCTGACTTCACTATGGGCACTGTCCCACTCTCAGCATGCTCTGTTTGTGTAAAAGAGACAATTGCTATTTTAATAAAGTATAGAATAATTCCTAGGAAGCTCCCACTGCTTTATATCACAATAACCCTGAAGAACAATAAAATGCAAGGCCTTGCGTTTTATTAGGCAGTCCTTTTCTTCTTTCTTCTGCTAGCTATGTGTAGGTTAAATTGTAATCCAGTGGTTAACAAAACCCAGTTCAAAGCAAACTGAATGTTGAACTATTGAGATGCGGCAGCACTGCTACTATCTCTAGTGCCAATAACACAGTATCAGAATTGTAATGAAGTACAGGCTTGAGGCCTATTTTGAACTCAGTCTTAATTCTTTGAATTTCCTCTGTGGGACTGCAGGTCCCAGCAAAACTGTGTTATAAATGCAGGTGTGTAAAAAAGTGCATCATTGAAACTTTGTGCAGCAGCCCTCTCACCACACTGGGTCCAGGAAGATGGATGCCTCAGCTCCACAGTATCTCAGTTCGTTCGCCGCGGCCACGCTGTCACGCTGTTCCGTTTCACAGACGACCGGGAGTCCTCGGTTACCTCCTTCAAGGGTCTCTGGATCGATCACACTGCTGCTCCAGCACACTGTGATTTAAGGCAGGATCGCTGGCTGTTCCGCTCCGCACAAGGTAGGCTGCAACTCTGTGGGACACACACACCCACAGAGCCCTGCTGGCAGGCCATGCGTCCCAGGAACAAGAGACCTAAGATGGCCGTGCAGAGGCCTTTTATAGCCCACCCAGCATGCAGTTCAGTCTCTTGGTGCTCATGGGAGGTCACTAGGCATTGTGGGTAGGTCAAGTTAATGTGAAAATGTAAACAAACAGTCACTTCCTATATCTTCTCACAATCTTCAGAAAGAAAAAATAAAATAAAGTCCAATTTACAATTTTAGCCGCTAGATGGCGCCAAATACTAAGCTACAACACACCATTAGGTTATTGAACAAAATTGTGGCCTCTTCCCTTATTTCCCACAAATAGAGCTTTCTTTTGGTGGCATTTGATCACCTCTGCGGTTTTTATTTTTTGCGCTATAAACAATTAAAGACTGACAATTTTGAAAAAAAATTCCTGCTATAAAACACATCCAACAAAATAAAAAATAAAAATCTAATTTCATTATCTCTTTAGGCCACTATGGATTCTGCTACATAGTTTTGTTAAAAAAAATCCCAACAAGCGTATATTGATTTGGTTTGTGCAAAAGTTATAGCGTCTACAAACTATGGGATATGTTTATTTCTTTTAAAAAAATGTTTTACTAGTAACGGTAGCGATCAGCGACTTAGAGCGGGACTGCAATATTGGGGCAGACAAATCAGACACCTAATTGACACTTGTGACACTTTTTTTTTGACACGCCTCAGACCCGGAAGTGTCGGATCACGTACGACAGTAGGTACGTGAAGCCATTCCACTTTGCTGACGCATATTTAAGTTATATGGTCGGCAAGCGGTTAACTAAAAAATGGGTAATATATTGTCTTAGTGTGTCCTAAAATGATCTTTAGTGTATTTTTTACTAAAAAAGAATATATAATGTTTTGGGGGTTTGAACCAGGGACGTTGCTAGGTCTGCAAAAGATCTGGGGCTAGGGGCCATAGCAGTGGCCACCAACCTTTTTGCAGGGGGGGGTGGGCACGCCGGTGGTAAGCAATTTTTCGCTGGCAAAGGCTGGTGTTGGCGTTTCAATCATCATGACACCATGGTTAATATTGTGTCAGGGTGACCGAATCGCATTGTTTCTATTGTTACATTATAATATATAATGAAGTGGTTCAACTCACCATAATGCAGAATCAGTGGGAGCCCTGGGCGTGTTACTTGCCACATCTTCTGCCACCAGATGCAGCATGTCACTTGCCACCGCCACCTGTCACCAGATTCAGCTTTTTAACTTGCCATCGTCACCTGCCACTACATGTGGATTGTCATTTGCCATGTCGCCTGCCACCAGATGTAGATTGTCACTTGCCACATCACCTGCCACCATTTGCAGATTGCCACATCACCTGCCACCATTTGCAGATTGTCACTTTCCACGTCACTTGTCACCTGCCACCACTTGCAGATTGTCATTTGCCATGTCACTTGTCACCTTTCCACCATTTGCAGATTGGCACTTGTCACGTCACTTGCCACCATTTGCAGATTGTCACTTGCCACGTCACTTGCCACCATTTGCAGATTGTCACTTGCCACGTCACTTGCCACCATTTGCAGATTGTCACTTGCCACATCACCTGCCACCTGATGCGGATTGTCACTTGCCACGTCACCTGCCACCATTTGCAGACTGTCACTTGCCACGTCACCTGCCACTAGATGTGGGTTGTCACTTGCCAACTGATGTGGATTGTCACTTGCCATGCCAGCCAGTGCCACCAAATGTGCATTGTCGCTGCATTGGTGGCAGGCTGGCAGCACTGGTTCATTTAGTGAGGGCAGGAGAGCGGAGATGTGGGGCGGGCAGTGAGAGATTATGTAATCTCACTGCTCCCCACCGCACATCGCTCTCACATTGAAGTGGCCTGGCCGTGAGGGCGGAAGAGTGGTGACGTGGATCGGGCGGAGAGAGATGATGTCACCTCGGCTTGTCCGCCCGCTCATCTATCTCCTCCAACCCTAATGCAGCCCGCCCACCGCAGCCGCGACCCACTGGTTAGGCAGGGCCCCTTCGACAGGAGTCTCGGGGCTATGGGCTCCAGATTTTGGGCTACAGCCTCAAAAGCCACCCCCTGGTAACGCCTATGGTTTGAACTAATCTTCAGGCCTAAAATGATTTTCCAAACATGTGCAATAAAATGCAAAACAGCTCTGGCAGCAAAATGGTTATGGTATGGTTATGATATAAATATCATTTTTCTTTTTTTCTGCACATTTAGCTTTATTTAGTAAGAGTGCAGAGAGCCAACCAGAATACAGTGTTGTGCATGGTGAGGAAATGTCAAGGTTGAGCGATAGAAAGTTAAATTCACCGGACAGTCAGTGACACTTCCAACGCTAGTGCCATTGCTGATGGCATATAGCAACCGCCCCCATAAAGCGCAGATATTTTACATTTATGTCACTCGGATATGATTAGCATAATATTCACATTGTTTAACAATTTCTATTTTTACATCCTGCCGCCTGCATTAAAAGCCTTTTGACATCACAGTGGCTAGTTTCACAGCATAAGCAGAGCCTAAATGGACAATGTGGCTGTAAAGAACAGAGAAACGCACAATCATTGTTAAAACTCCTTTTTTTCAAATACAAAAGACTTCAATATGTGCCAGAGATCCCCTAAGGTTAGAATTTTCTCGCTCAATGTCAGCCATTCCAAGGAAATGAATGCAAAGTCCAAATATTCCTAACAAGTCAGGTAATGACAAAGCAGAATGATTGCTGAGTTATGGTGGCTAATGAGCCGCAACCGGTCATTTCAAAACTCCCAACTTTACAAGAGAACCTTGTAATGTCACCTTAATGTAGTGTTTTGTAATTATAGTTTTTTTTTTCAAACTGAAGTCTTTGCCTCGGGCTCTTTCAGCATGTTTTCTGCGGCACAGGGAAAGTTGTATCATCGTACTGAAGGTTTAAGGTTTAACAAACCTATTATATTTTTTCCTCTATAAATATGTCATGACCAAGGTCTTAGATCTCATCAGAAAAGAATTCTCACAGGTACAAAATCCTCATCTTGCTGCCTGGTGTGGGCAAAAACAAAAATCCCGTCTTCAAAGATGTGATACGATATTCTTGTACAGCCAGAGCATTGGACGATGGGATATTTAATGGCAGCTGCATTTTATTTTTCGCTACATGAAAAGAAAAAGAAACCTCTGGTGGTGTGACTAATATAGTTATAGTCAGATGAATAGATCAGTTCAGTATTTCACAGTTGCTAGGCAGATTAGATTTTGGTGGTTTAGTCGTGATTCCCTATTTGTTTTAATATGCACCCACCAAATTTTTTAAGGAGATCAGCAAATCTTGGGTTGTCTGTAGAGTATCTGATTCATCCTTATGACATACTAATTCACTTGTGTCTACAGCATTCTCATGAAAATGACATGGCTTTGTTTATAAACAAAGGAGAAGGGTTATTGCTAGGCTTCATTCACATAGGCAAAAGTGCCATCCTGCAGATTCTGGCAGTAGGTATAATACCAATACTTTTGTCCAGGATCCCAGGTGCTCCAATGAAGGAGCTGTGGTGTTCTGAAGCTGTAAGCATCTATCCACACATCCGGCGGTTACCTTTGGCCACCAGTCATTAGAACATTTGATATCTGGGCCACAACCATTTGCAGTATACATGCTGCAGAAATCTGCAGGAGGAAACTTTTGCCCATGTGAATGTGGCCTAGCAATAACTGTACTCCTTTGTTTATAAACAAAATCATGTGACAGTTTGAGTCCACGGGCGGACATCTGTCCCTAACTGCAGGTGACCACTGGATCCACCACTCCTGTCACCTTGACATCAGTTGTACAGACTGAGTAGCTGCTGCTGATGAAAACACCGGGGATCCCATTCTCAAGTATCTGCAGTATTCTTGTCTCAAGATTCCGCAGGTGGGCACTTTTTGTTCATGTGAATGAGGACTTACGGTTAACTCTAGGCTTAAGTATCTAAAATAAAATCTTTCTTTTCATTTTGAATAGAGTAGGGAATGGGTAGAACACCTCATATTTTAATTCCACCATCTGTGTCTTATTAGGGAGCTACAACAATAGACCACATTTTGGAAACTTAGGACTGACTGAAAAGTCAGGAAGACAGAGATGTTTACCTACAGCAACAAACTGGGTTTAAGAAGTGCTGAATTATTGGCCAGTCTCACACCAGTATGTCGTATGGCAAAATGATATGAGTAGTTTGACACGGGTTCGATCATTTCCTGGATAGTCAACCAATATGCAAATAAGAGTGCATATTGCTGAAGATTATGTAAAGTTTCAGCATGAAATATGCCTGGACATGGGAAGAATAAGAATTACTAAGTATACTGTACATTCACAAGGGTGACCTCAGCTCAAAACAGATCTGAGCAATTAACATTCCTTTACTTAAAGCAGGCTTTCAGTCTCATTCTCTATTGCAGTGTTCACCATCTGCCCCCTCTGACGCTACGGGGAAGCCATAGGGATGTCCCCGTGCATCAGAGGGGGGACGTCACCGTGTGGCCCCACTCTCAGTTATAAAAGAACTGTCACCTGAGAGGGCGGTCATTACGGCTGATGCCTCCCATGGAGGTGGATCGGTGGCAGTGTGCTGGTTTTTTTATTTTTTCGGTCCATCGGCGGAGCAAGAGAAGAGGAAGAGAAGAGGAAGAAGAGGAAGAAGACTTCGTGGGACATTTTTATTTTTTATTTTTTAATAAAGGACTTGTCCCAAGCTGTGTCATGTCATTTTTACCATTTTCACACTTTTTTGTGAAATGGTAGGGGTACATTTGTACCCCGTTACCATTTCACATGGGGGAGGCCGGGATCTGGGGATCCCCTTGTTAAAGGGGGCTTCCAGATTACAATAAGCCCCCTGCCCACAGACCCCCACAACCACCGGGCAAGGGTTGTGGGGATGAGGCCCTTGTCCCCATCAACATGGGGACAAGGTGCTTTGGGGGGCTACCCCAAAGCAATCACCCCATGTTGAGGGCATGTGGCCTGGTACGGTTCAGGAGGGGGGAGCTGCTCTCTCGCCCCCCCCTCTTTTCCTGAGTCCTGCCAGGTTGTGTGCTCAGATAAAGGTCTGGTATGGATTTTTGGGGGGACCCCACGCCATTTTTTAAAAAAATTTTCGACTTCAACATCGGGCTCATCCCTAGTTACATGTAACGAGACTTGTTCTGGTGATGTTTCACAACACGACTTTTTTAGTTCTAATGCATTTTGGAAACATATCCTATCCTTTATAAAGTAGGCACACAATGTCAAATGTCAAGTACATAACTCAGCATTTAGGCTGGTTCACATCTATGCATTTTTTAGTGCATTTTCAGTTTTGCAGAAACACACTACAGTCCATTTAACATGGTTTCCTATGGGTCATGTTCATATCTATACATTTTATGGAAAGGGCCAGGGATTTTTTTCTGGTTTTTGGTTCCATAGACCTCAATGGATCAAAAGCGTGTATTGAAAAACACAAAATGCACCTGGAATATGCAAACTGCAACCTGCATAGGTGTGAACCAGGCCTTACAGTATAGCAACTAGGGATGAGCTTCGAGTTCGAGTCGAACTCATGTTCGACTCGAACATTGGCTGTTCGCAAGTTCACCGAACAGCGAACAATTTGGGGTAAATTCGAATGCCGCAGAACACCCTTTAAAAGTCTATGGGAGAAATCAAAAGTGCTAATTTTAAAGGCTTATATGCAAGTTATTTTCATAAAAAGTGTTTGGGGACCCGGGTCCTGCCCCAGGGGACATGGATCAATGCAAAAAAAGTTTTAAAAACGGCTGTTTTTTCAGGAGCAGTGATTTTAATAATGCTTAAAGTCAAACAATAAAAGTGTAATATCCCTTTAAATTTCATACCTGGGGGGTGTCTATAGTGTGCCTGTAAAGGGGCGCATGTTTCCCGTGTTTAGAACAGTCTGACAGCAAAATGACATTTTGAAGGAAAAAACCCATTTAAAACTACCCGCGGCTATTGCATTGCCGACAATACACATAGAAGTTCATTGATAAAGACGGCATGGGAATTCCCCACAGGAAAACCCCGAACCAAAATTAAGAAAAAAAATGACGTGGGAGTCCCCCTAAATTCCATACCAGGCCCTTCAGGTCTGGTATGGATATTAAGGGGAACCCCGACCAAAATTTAAAAAAAAAATGACGTGGGGTTCCCCCTAAATTCCATACCAGACCCTTCAGGTCTGGTATGGATTTTAAGGGGAACCCCGCACCAAAAAAAAAAAAAATGGTGTGGGGTCCCCCCAAAAATCCATACCAGACCCTTATCCGAGCACGCAACCTGGCAGGCCGCAGGAAAAGAGGGGGGGACGAGAGTGCACCCCCCTCCTGAACCATACCAGGCCACATGCCCTCAACATTGGGAGGGTGCTTTGGGGTAGCCCCCCAAAACACCTTGTCCCCATGTTGATGAGGACAAGGGCCTCATCCCCACAACCCTGGCCGGTGGTTGTGGGGGTCTGCGGGCGGGGGGCTTATCGGAATCTGGAAGCCCCCTTTAACAAGGGGACCCCCAGATCCCGGCCCCCCCTGTGTGAAATGGTAAGGGTGTACTTACCCCTACCATTTCACTAAAAAACTGTCAAAATGTTAAAAATGACAAGGGACAGTTTTTGACAATTCCTTTATTTAAATGCTTCTTCTTTCTTCTATCCTCCTTCATCTTCTTCTGGTTCTTCTGGCTCTTCTGGTTCTTCCTCCGGTGTTCTCGTCCAGCATCTCCTCCGCGGCGTCTTCTATCTTCTTCTCCTCGGGCTGCTCCGCACCCATGGCATGGGGGGAGGCTCCCGCTCTTCTCTTCATCTTCTTCTTCATCCTCTTCTCTTCTTCCTTCTTCTCTTCTTCATTTTCTTCTCCGGGCCGCTCCGCACCCATGCTGGCATGGAGGGAGGCTCCCGCTGTGTGACGGCGTCTTCTCGTCTGACGGTTCTTAAATAACGGGGGCGGGGCCATCCAGTGACCCCGCCCCCTCTGATGCATGGGACATGACAGGACTTCCCTGTGGCATTCCCCGTGACTTCACAGGGAAGTCCCGTCAAGTCATCGTGCGTCAGAGGGGGGCGGGGTCACTGGGTGGCCTGCCCCCGTTATTTAAGAACCGTCAGACGAGGAGACGCCGTCACACAGCGGGAGCCTCCCTCCATGCCAGCATGGGTGCGGAGCAGCCCAGAGAAGAAAATGAAGAAGAGAAGAGGAGAAGAAGGAAGAAGAGAAGAGGATAAAGAAGAAGATGAAGAGAAGAGCGGGAGCCTCCCCCCATGCCATGGGTGCGGAGCGGCTCGAGGAGAAGAAGATAGAAGATGCCGCGGAGGAGATGCTGGACGAGAACGCCGGAGGAAGAACCAGAAGAGCCAGAAGAACCAGAAGAAGAAGAAGATGAAGGAAGATAGAAGAAAGAAGAAGCATTTAAATAAAGGAATTGTCAAAAACTGTCTCTTGTCATTTTTAAGATTTTTGACAGTTTTTTAGTGAAATGGTAGGGGTAAGTACCCCCTTACCATTTCACACAGGGGGGGGGCGGGATCTGGGGGTCCCCTTGTTAAAGGGGGCTTCCAGATTCCGATAAGCCCCCCGCCCGCAGACCCCCACAACCACCGGCCAGGGTTGTGGGGATGAGGCCCTTGTCCTCATCAACATGGGGACAAGGTGTTTTGGGGGCTACCCCAAAGCACCCTCCCAATGTTGAGGGCATGTGGCCTGGTACGGTTCAGGAGGGGGGGCGCACTCTTGTCCCCCCCTCTTTTCCTGCGGAATGCCAGGTTGCGTGCTGGGATAAGGGTCTGGTATGTATTTTTGGGGGGACCCCACGCCGTTTTTTTTTTTTTTTTGGTGCGGGGTTCCCCTTAAAATCCATACCAGACCTGAAGGGTCTGGTATGGAATTTAAGGGGAACCCCACGTCATTTTTTTTTTTAAATTTTGGTCAGGGTTCCCCTTAATATCCATACCAGACCTGAAGGGCCTGGTATGGAATTTAGGGGGACTCCCACATCATTTTTTTTCTTAATTTTGGTTCGGGGTTTCCCTGAGGGGAATTCCCATGCCATTTTTATCAATGAACTTCTATGTGTATTGTCGGCAATGCAATAGCCGCGGGTAGTTTTGAATGGGTTTTTTCCTTCGAAATGTCATTTTGCTGTCAAACTGTTCTAAACACGGGAAACATGCGCCCCTTTACAGGCACACTATAGACACCCCCCAGGTATGAAATTTAAAGGGATATTACACTTTTATTGTTTGACTTTAAGCATTATTAAAATCACTGCTCCGGAAAAACAGCCGTTTTTAAAACTTTTTTTTGCATTGATCCATGTCCCCTGGGGCAGGACCCGGGTCCCCAACACTTTTTATGACAATAACTTGCATATAAGCCTTTAAAATTAGCACTTTTGATTATTCATGTTTGTGTCCTATAGACTTTAACGGTGTTCGCGTGTTCGAGCGAACTTTTTCCCTGTTCGCATGTTCTGGTGCGAACCGAACAGGGGGGTGTTCGGCTCATGCCTAATAGCAACATGACTTATAGGACCCACAACCAGACAAAAAATGTTTCCAGTCATGTTGGAACAGGGAAGAGCCATCCCCAAACTGTTCCCACAAAGTTGGGAGCATTAAATTGTCCAAAATGTCTTGGTATGCTGATGCCTAAGGAGATCCCTTCACTGGAACTAAGGGGCCAAGCCCAACCCCACACCATAGTCCCCCTCCACCAAATGATTTGGACCAGTGCACAAAGCAAGGTCCATAAAGACATGGATGAGTGATTTTGGGATGGAAGAACTTGGCTGGTGCACATAACTTCATGTGCGTGTAAAGCCAGGTGTCTCAATACTTTTGGTAATATAGTGTATATTCCAACTTGGAGACTCTTAAAAATATAGAGTTAGGACAGCAGTATACAAAGGAACATTGACGTAGGCACCGTGACTTCCACATATATTTGCGAATGTGTGCAAATAAACCCTCTGTCTTTTTTTAATATGAATTGTTAGACAGGGTCATTTTGGGTTTTTGCAGGCTGGCTGGTAAGTGTGCTGGGAAATTTTTGTCTGTGATGTGCATTGCCCTTTCATGTGCACCTTATTGCAAATGCTAGTTGGGTTGATTGTTATCTTCTTAGATAGCTTGTTTGATGAGTTACTGATGACTCATAGGGGTTGATTTACTAAAAGGAAATCCACTCTGCACTACAAGTGCACTGTAAGTGCACTTGAAAGTGAACTTGTAAGTGCACTCACTGTAGATCGCTGTAGATCTGAGGGGAAGCTCTGAAATTAGAGGAAACTCTGCTCATTTTATCATCTTATCATGTGCAAGCAAAAATGCTGTTTTTTATTTTCCTTGCATGTCACCCTCAGATCTGCAGCGACTGCACTTCCAAGTGCACTTGTAGTGCATAGTGGATTTGCCTTTCGTAAATAAGCCCCATTGTGTCATGAATGGTGTCAGTGAATGGAAATCATAACGCCAGTCCATGACACCATGATGTTGGATGAAGGTGACTAAGTTACTTGTACGGCTATAAATTCTAGGGTATATTCTTGATAATGATTTGTACTGAGGAAACCCTTGGAACAGCATTGGAACGTCTTCAGAACAAATACAATTAAATGTGATTTACTACCACTAGCTTTCCCATGACTTAGATAAATGAAAACCTTCACAGACAAAATCACAAAACACAAACCCAGGATAAACAGAAAATAGAGGAACAGATAAAAATAAAGCCAAATAATGTATCAGCAAGGTTTGGGGATAGGAAAATTCTTTAAACAGCTCACACCAAAGCCCACCCGAGGAGAGAGATAGACTTACAAAGTAAGGGAAGCAATAAAAAGGGCCAAGCAAAGGTAATGTGCTAGCCCTTAGCACAACTGTAAGGGACACAAACAAGACCCTGGATCAAATCCAATCATATTGTTGTAATAGATAGGTGATAACACTGTAAGTACTTGGAGATATATTTTTCAGCTACAGATTTTTCAACCTTATATCAGTTGTGTCAGCTGATTAGGCGCTAAGAATGATTGATTCCTTTTAAAATAATACATTACACGCTGTCAGACAGGAGGAGGAATCTCTTTCTTATATGGCTTCATCATACTTTGTTCTGGGAAAGGTATTTCATCACAGATCATTTAATGTGATCTATAAAGTGAAGACAGATCACTAGAATGCAATCTTCAATTCTTTTCATCAAACAATAGGATAAAGTTGAAAAAGTATATACTGTACATTTAAGACTAAATTCACATGAGTAATACAGTTTTTTTTATAATATGCCTTTTTCTCAACACAGTCTATTTTATGACCTCAAGTGTTAATAGTGAATGAAATTCAAAGTGCATATAGGCGTAATGTCCCAAGTAAAAAAAGGGGAATGTATAGTCCAAAATAGGACAACAGTCCGCAGTGAGATTAAATAATCTGTGTATCGATCCTGTCTGCTTCCCAACCGTCAGCTTGTATATCATCAACTTTAGCGAATAGATGGAATACCCTTACCAGAGAGGTTGGATTCTACTGCCATGAGCATAGAATCAATGGAGCTTGATGCCACCCTGGGCAAGATGGTGAAGTGTTGGAGGCAAGGGTAGAGCCTCTACAGGGCCGGGACGTCCCCTCTATGTCCACCAAAGCAGAGCCAAAATAGATTCCAAAAGGCAAAGTGGTTCCACAGTTCTCCGGGATATATAAAAAAAAGGAAGGAATGCTTCAATATAGTGTAATTCTGGGTGTTTTTATTCATAAAAAAACACAATACATATAAAAAGTGATCACAAAATAAAAGCAGTGTATAGGGTCTATAAAAGCCGCCCTACGCGTTTCGGTCCAATGACCTTCAACAGGGGCATGTGGGACCCTCATAACACTGCCCAAATTTATAAACTACTGTCTACCATCTAAAATGATCAAGACCAATAGGCTGTAAACAAACAAACAATGAATCTCATTGGACCCAAAGAACATCACCTGTTAGGGTATAGCACACCCCTTAAGAATGTCCAATCTGTGAACTTGTGACATAAAGTTTACTCTATCTTGTGAGCCAATGAAAGTGTAAAGTCTCTCCATGTCCATATGAATGGTTATGGCTGAGGAATGGGCGTCCATGTGCAGAAAGCCCGGGAACTCAGCCAGAACGTGAGCGTGTGACGTCAGTATTTGAGGCTGTGTGGTCCATGCAGGAGGGTTGCCTAGCAACCGGGCACGCTATTAACTAAAAGCCCGCGAACACAGGAGGCGTGTCCGCGCAGTCGACACGTGGCGCTGGGTAACTAGAAACATGCGGACCGTGCAGAAGGGTTGCCTAGTCAACCCTGCACGTTACCGCTCGGGAGCCCGCGAGTACAGGGGGGCGTGTCGGTGCGATCATCACATGGTCCAGGGTAATCCCTCATGTGATGACTGGCGTCATTCACATAGGGACACCCGGGATAGGTTGCCAGATAGCAACATCGCTGACTCAGGAGAGCCGGCGAACACAAGAGGCGTGTCTGCACAGCCGTCACGTGACCTTGGGTTGTCCTCAGTGTGATGACTCAATCATTCACACGTGGTCACTCAAGGTAGGTTGTCAGGCAAAGGGGACGCAATGTTAGGGAAGTCCGCAATGATGCGGACGTACCCGCACTGCAGCCATCCATTACAGGAGAGAACTCCCCCATGACCCCCGGTGCCAATCACCTAGAAGGGTACATCAGTATGCCAGGGAAGATGGACAATCCTGATATCACTCTTAATGTAAAGAGAGACATGTAAGGAGTGAAAGTGAAAGTAGTGAAATATAAAATATGATGTGAAGTGAAAAATAAAAAGTAAAAAATAAAAAATAAAATAAAAATAAAAATAAAAAAATACTGGTGAAAAATGTGGAATAAATGGAGAGTTTTAGGACCGGACCTAAACTCGGCCGAGAGCACTAAACCCCCTGAAAGATGAATAAAAAGATAATGATCAATGTCATGACTCAAAAGTCAAGACAAAAAGTGTATGCAGTAAAAAAAGGTGTATGTGAATATATCGAAATGTAAAGTGTGGATATATATGGAATGTGTAAAATGTGTAAAATCATGTATAAAGATGTGCTGAATGAGGGTTACTGTAGTGACAAAAAAGGATGACACTAGAATAGGGTGAAAATGAAAAAGATATATTAGGATAGATTGATAAATGAGTTCAGATCCCATTCCACGTTAAGCCCAAACGGGAAATAGGATCTGAGCTGGTGTATCCAGTATGTCTCGAGCTTGGATACCCCCTGGAGGTGTGACTCCCCCCGCCAATGGGGGACGAACTTGTCAATCACCTGGAAAGTGCTTCCCGTGGGGTCCTTGTTATGGTGGAGTAAATAGTGTCGGGGTACCGTGTGTTTGTCCTTGCCTCCTTTTATGCCAGCAATGTGTTCATTTACACGTATGGTGAATGTTCTGATAGACCTGCCCACGTACTGTTTTTTACATGGGCAGGTAATCAAATAAACCACATATTGAGTGGTACAGGTGGCAAACTCTTTCATGTTGTAAATACGTGATGTGATGTTGGAACTGAAGATATCTATTTTACGTCCACTTAAACCGTTATGTACACATACACTACACCTACGACACGGATAGTAGCCTTGGCATTGTTGGAAAAAGGAAATTTTCTTTGGGGGATCTAGGATGTTGGGGGCAATTTGTCCCTGTATGGAACGGGCCCCTCTAAAAATGACCCCCGCATTTTCCGGTAACGCAGGACCTAGAAATCTATCACTCTTAAGTATTTTCCAGTGTTTTCCGAGGATGGCCCTTATTTCTTTAAACTTGGTGGAGTATGTGGTGAAAAAGGACCATTTGGCTCTGGAATCAGAGGTGTCCCTGGACCGTTCTATGAGTGTCGAGTTCCTATCAATCTGTGACACTCGATTGATTTCTACATCCAGTTCTCCTGCATTGTACCCCTTAGCTATAAATCTGTCCTTTAATATCTGATATTGTGCAAAATAGTCATTAATTTGGGAACAATTGTGATGCAATCGTAGAAACTGGCTGCGTGGAACAGACCGTAACCATTGGGTGTGGTGACAACTGTCAGACGGGATATACCCGTTACGATCTGTGGGTTTGAAGTAGGTTTTAAACTCCAGATGTTGGTCTACTACCATGATTTCCAAATCTAAAAAATGAATAGAATATGTACTGGCCTCATAACTCAGGGAAATACTGCGATCATTGGCATTCAAAGATGCCATAAAAATGTCCAACGATTCACGGTCTCCCTGCCATAGGAGGAGGATGTCGTCAATATACCTGACCCAGAGGGCCAACTCTGGTCTCTGGCTGGCATAGACGACATCCTCCTCCCACTGGGCCATAAAAAGGTTGGCCAGGCTGGGGGCAAACTTAACCACCATGGCCACACCCTTTTGTTGTACATAAAATTGGTTCTGAAACCAGAAGTAGTTGTGGCAGGTTGCAAACCGTAAAAGCTGCATAATAAAATTGCGCTGAAATATTGGTAAAGTATGGTTCTTAGAAAGATGTTTTTCAACCGCATTGAATCCCAGCTGATGTGGTATGCACGTATATAGCGCAGCCACATCGGCTGTGACCAAATAAGTTCCCTCCCTAAGTTTGACCTTATCCAGACGTTGAATAACGTCCCTAGTGTCCTTAAGATAGGACGGAGTAGATTGAACCAGTAGTTGAAGAAAAAAATCCACGTATCTTCCTATCCTGGAAGTGACCGAGTCAATCCTGCTGTCAATAGGTCTGCCAGGGGGATCGACTGGGTCCTTGTGGACTTTAGGGAGATAATATATTGCGGGGATCCGTGGAACTAGAGGCACCAAATAACTCTTCTCTTTTTATTAAGGATCCCTAATGCGTAACCCTCATTAACCAGTTCTACTAAGGCTCGTTTATATTTCTGGGTGGGATTATGGTTTATAAGAGTGTTAGTGTCTCGATCCTGGAGGATCTTAAGCATTTCTCCAATATAGTCCTTCTTGTTGAGAACTACAATGCCCCCACCCTTGTCAGAAGGCCTTATAATGAGGTCTTTCCTGTCACAAAGTTCTTTGAGCCCTATTTTAATTTGCGGATCAATATGAGTCTTTCTTTTCGGTTTGGGAAGCTGGTCCAAATCCTGCAGGACCAGGTTCTTAAAAACCTGAAGGGATGGGGCCAAATTTCCAGGAGGGTTGAATAATGAGGGATTGGCTAGTCCCGAATGTGTATATTCACTATTACTGGAAATATTATTAGTTGTAGAGGAGATGGAGGGTTGACTCAAAAAGTGTCTCTGTATACTTAATTTTCTAGTGAATTTCAACACATCGATGAATGTACAGAATTTATTTAGGGGTCTTGGAGGCACAAATTTAAGTCCTTTGTCTAAAACCGATTTTTCGGCTTCAGTCAAATGGACAGTACTGAGATTAAAAATCCCTGCTCCTTTCAAACTCTTTTTCTTTTTGCTTCTAGCCTTCCACCCCCCTCTGGTCCCTCTTTTCCTTCTTGGTAGTTCAAATGGTTTTCTATGGGCCTCTGAAAACCCTGCTTTGGTGGACATAGAGGGGACGTCCCGGCCCTGTAGAGGCTCTACCCTTGCCTCCAACACTTCACCATCTTGCCCAGGGTGGCATCAAGCTCCACTGATTCTATGCTCATGGCAGTAGAATCCAACCTCTCTGGTAAGGGTATTCCATCTATTCGCTAAAGTTGATGATATACAAGCTGACGGTTGGGAAGCAGACAGGATCGATACACAGATTATTTAATCTCACTGCGGACTGTTGTCCTATTTTGGACTATACATTCCCCTTTTTTTACTTGGGACATTACGCCTATATGCACTTTGAATTTCATTCACTATTAACACTTGTGTGTTTTAGTGTTACAATTTATTTTATATTTGTTACCTTTTTGTCTCATGGTTTGTAGCAGCTGTTTTTTTGTCTTTTTGGGTAGCGCATTAATCATTCCCCCCTTCTTTCACTCTTATTTTATGACCTCTAAATTAACATAGAAAACGTACACCACTATGCCAACCAAATTACATACAAAGCCATTCACAACTCCCGAGCTACATCACCAATCTTGTCTCCAAATATCACCCAAATTGTCCTCTCCTCTCTTCTCAAGACCTCATACTCTCAAGCTCTCTCCTCCTCCCATGCTCGTCTCCAGGATTTCTCCAGAGCCTCTCCCACCCTCTGGAACTTGCTACCTCCACCTGTCCGGCTATCCCCTACTCTTGCTACCTTCAGGCGATCCCTGAAAACTCATCTCTTCAGGAAAGCCTATCACGTCTCCAACTAATCTTTTACCACTTAGATCAGCTCATTCCCCAGTTACAACCTTTTGTACCACCTGCCCCACCCTATTTGATTGTAAGCTCTTCTGAGCAGGGCCCTCCTAATCCTCTTGTATTTTATTGTATTATAACTGTATTGTCTCCCTTTTATATTGTAAAGTGCTGTGTAAACTGTTGGCGCTATATAAAACCTGTATAATAATAATTAAATAGAAAACGTACACCACTATGCCAACCAAATGTGAAAGTGTCTTGGGTGCCCAATTGTCCATGTATGAAGAGTAGGTAAAATTAAATATATGCATAAAACAACAGTAAATTTAGCAGATCTGTGTGTCCATTTTATGTACTCTTTCTGGTGTAGTTATCAAAGTATCTAAGAGTTCAGCTAAACAGTGGTGCTGTAAAAATCTAATGATAAGAAAAAGCCAGCATTTTTATCAAGGTGACATGCAGAAACCTTGATGTCACCTTCTCACCTTGATAAAGAGAGCTAACATGCACTTTAAAACATTGGTGTTACCTTTGCTGCTGATATGTTTGACGTGCTGTCCCTTTCTAGCTATAGCCATTAGCAGTAATCATTGTGTTCTCCCAATCAGGAAGGTTCTGCAACCCCTCCATCACCCATTGGCAGAACACAGTAGCACAGTGGGAGGCATTCCCTCATGAACTGTGTTGATGGGGGAATCGAGTGATTTTCAATAGACATGTGCACTGACGAAAAATGTGTTTGTTTTCGTTTTCGTCTCATTTATTTTTTGTTTTTATTTTTCGGGTCGTTATGATCACAATTCGTAAATTCGTAAATTTGTAAATTAGAGATTCGTAAATTCGAAAATCCGAAAAATCAAAAATCCGAAAATAAGAAAGAAAATCCGAAAATTTGAAATAACGAAAATCTGAAAAAATTTGAAATAATAACTAACTACTGTAACTAATAACTAAATATTAAATTGTAGGTATTGACATTTCTTTTTTGAACTTGGCTGTTAGTGAACGTAACGAATATGAATTTATCTGAAGTTACAAATTATCCGAAATAATGAATGCCGCATCTAAACAAACGGAACGGAAAAAATTAATAATATATAATTATAATAAAAAGCTTTTATTATTATTATTGTTATTTAATATTATTAATTTGTTACGTTCCATTTGTTTAGATACGGCATTCGATATTTCGGATAATTCGTAAATTCAGATAAATTCATATTCGTTACGTTCACTAACAGCTGAATTTGAAAGGAAGTTCCAATACCTATAACTTAATAGTTAGTTATTATTTCAGATTGTTGAATTTTCGGGTTTTTGGATTTTCAAATGTACAATTTCCGAACTTACAAATTTACAAATTTTCGGAAAAATTTGTTAAACAGGTTTTCGTTAATCCAGATGTTTCCGAGTTAACAAATTTGTCGAAATTAGATAAAAAAATAATTTGGAACGAAACAAATTGCACATGTCTAATTTTAAAATCAACTATGGCCTGCCTTGCCCCTGACAGTGGTTCTAAACTTTTCAAACTCTATCGTAAAAAAGAGAAAAAAAGTTTTAACTGCAGTTTTACTTTCATTTTTTTTAGGCAATATATTTACCTAATACTTTATTTCTAGTGCATAACTTTTGTTAACCGCTAAAAAAGTAAAAATAACAACACTATTATAAACAATTATTTGATACTGTGGGGTTTTTTGGTTATTACGTCTTAATTATATGTTTGTAAAGATCATTGTTCTTTCAGAAGTGGAATTACCTGTGAAACATGTGGAGGAATATTGGATCCCCGAAACAATTTCCATTTTGAAACCAGGATTGTTACATATGGAGGGCTCATAGACCCATTGGAATGGGATGGCATTAAATACGCATGATTTCTCTCAAGGATGTATATGCTCCAACACTGGACACGTCCACCAGCAGGTCCGTGCATCGATTTGTAATCCATAGTGATCACGTGACCGGCACTTCTGAAACCAGAGAAAGCAATAAAGGCAAGTAATGATAGGCTTACAATTGTCTATGTAAAAATGTGTTTATGAGTTCCGAGGTTCACAACTACTTTAAAACCTGCACTCGCTCTAGCATTTCGCTTATAAGGAGATAGCATTTACGTAATATCTACTTCATTTTGGATTGCAAGCTAGTTAATGTTTCCCAAAGTACAACAGCGACTCATGTATAAAGATATGAATAGATATAGTGGAAAACGAGTAAAATGGTATGCATTAGAAACTATTTGCATAATTCAGCTAACAAGTCAGCCAGCCATAAGACACAAACAACCTCATAAGAAGGCAAGCTTCATTAGTTTGGGTACAGCCATCAGAATATTATAGTTACAGTGGTGGCCGGGGTAGTGGTAGGAAACGCTCTTTAAATATAAATTTTAATTTCCGCTTGAAAGAAATCGATTTTCTTTTAAACAGCCCATTAATATTCCTCATGCATAAACATGCAGTCAGATAGTAAAGTGATGTATCCCTTCGTAGGCATATGAATACCATTCTAGAAAAATAAATAGATGTATTCTTTTTTGTTTTATTTTTACTTGTAGGAAGTATAATTTTAGTTTACAGGATAACTTAACTTTTAAGTTTCAAATAATTCTCCCCTACCTTCCACCAACTCCCCCTTGTCCACCTCTATATGATCCTGGCAGATCCATATTTTGGTTGCCGCAGGGAACTCTCCTGAAATCATTTGAGTACACACAATGACAAATCCAATTTGTTCCTATGGAGTGTCAGTCCACTGTTGTGTCACATAATAATCAACCCCTTAAAGAAAAGAGATGGAATTTTGTGAGCACAAGCACAGAAGACTTTGGAACCAACTTGGAGAGTTTCCAGCAGTATCTGACTATGCAGTTGCCTATAGACCATACTGCATGTGGATTGTGGACATTTAAGTAAAAGACCTAAGAGGTAAATAGAGGATGGGGTAATTTAGAGGAAGATTAGACAAAAAAAAAAAAAACTTCACCAGGCATGACTTACAGGGCTGTCCTAAAGGCAAGGCAGCTAGGATAATTACCTTACTCTATACAGGCACATATTTTTGCTTGTCTCTGCTCACTGAATGGGTTGGTTTTATGCTATTGGTGTTGTAGCACTAAGGCCATTTGCCAATACCATTATAACATGCAACAGCCGGTGATGTGGGTAGAATGTCCTCAAAAATGGATTTTGATAGTAAACATTGTTTAGCCTCTTGCCACCCACTTAACACATATAGCAGCAGGGAGGGTAGGCTTTAATGCCCACAAACTGCTTATATGTGTCCATGGGTGGTAAAATGATCAGGAAGTCCTTCCCACCCCCTGGGTGTAAAGACCCTGTTAAAGGGACACCAGGGTCAGACAGGAAAAGGTTAACACCTTGATGAGAGAACATAATTTCACATTTCATATTAGTAATTGGAGCACACTGCGTTGGCATCACTCTAATGTCCAGAAGCCATGCTGAATTGTTTTTGATCATGTGATCACTATGACAGCCAATTGTGGTAACAACATGAGTGTGTTTACAAACAAACCCACCCTCTCTCTCTCTCTCTGCATTCCTTATATAGAAAGAAGATCAATAACTGTTGTGAAAAATGAAGAAATTATTATTAAAAATTGTTATCTCTAAAATAACAAGAATGCATTTTTATGCTTTAGTCAATTTTTTCAGCTTAACAAGTCTTATAGGTCCTTAAAAATAATGCAAAAAATATTTAGGCAGTCAAATTTGTCATACAGCTATTGTCAAGTTAACCAAAGCATTTTGGTCTTGGCATCTCTGCATCTACGACTTTTGTCATGAAGGGGTTATTAACAGTGAAGAATGACATTATATCAAAGACTGACATTGTACATTTACTGACACCAAAAACTGAAAACATACCAGGAAAAAAGGTTGCATTTAAGTTTCACATTCCACATTTTCCTTAGACACCACATTGAGTTCACATGTCCTTGACAACTGGTTTCCAAAATATCCAGAACAGCTTTAAAAGAAATGAATGCCTCTAGCTATGAAATTCACACACAGAAATTAAACTGTTCCTTCCTGTGTTTGACCACTCTTTGTCTAGGCATGACATTGCACAAGAGCTCTGAAAAGGACAAGGCAAAATCTTAGCTCTCATGATACAAGAGGGGCTTGTGGGCAGCATAGGGGAACTGCATGCTGATACTATTGTTTCACATATGAGTTAGCGCTACCTATGGCCAGAGTGAAACTGCTTCACCAGGCCCCACACGCAGAAGCATCTTGTCTTATGACCTGCCAGTGACACCTGTCCTGGCACTGACTAGGGAGACATTTTGAGGGGAATAGCGTTGGGCACTGATTGTCCTCCACCAGCTCTTTACAGTCCACTTTGCTTTTTACTTATGTCCAGCCCTTAAGGCAAAGAGAGAATTCACCAAACTTACTTTGCAAGGTTTTACACACCATGGTTCCAGTCCCAGTCCCTATGAGGGTTCCATTCTGCAGCATGCCCTAAGTTAGGGACCAAGTCACTCAGCAGGGCTCACCACGTGCCACGCTACAGATAACAACAAAACCTGGGGAATGCCCAGGAAAAAAATTCCAAGCCTACTTACCACCAGCTCGCAGACAACCAATTGACCTGTCTAACAGTATGCATTAAAAACAGTGGTTCAGTCCGCACGCATTTGCAAGCGCATGCGTAAGCCACAGAGCCACGTCAAGGCACCCAGTAATCTGTGGTCCTAACACTAAAATTTAGGTGTCCCCACAGTGGAGGCACATGCATTCTAATGGATAAGTGAGGGCAGGTGGACTGAAGGGAGCCCACCCCTTCTTAAAGGTACAGGACACACCAAACACCCAGCAGGTAGCACAATGTCTGCAAAGGTGCTGGTGCGTTGCTGGACCAATACACACACCCACGTGATTGCAAAAATCTTGCCACCACCCTCACTTATAGCTGGCTATCGCAGTAAGAGGCATTGGAAGGCCACAAACAGATAACCACAAAACCTGGGGAATGCCCAGGAAAAAAATTCCAAGCCTACTTACCACCAGCTCGCAGACAACCAATTGACCTGTCTAACAGTATGCGTTAAAAACAGTGGTTCAGTCCGCATGCATTTGCAAACGCATGCGTAAGCCACAGAGCCACGTCAAGGCACCCTGTAATCTGTGGTCCTAACGCTAAAATTTAGGTGTCCCCACAGTGGAGGCACATGCATTCTAATGGATAAGTGAGGGCAGGTGGACTGAAGGGAGCCCACCCCTTCTTAAAGGTACAGGACACACCAAACACCCAGCAGGTAGCACAATGGCTGCAAAGGTGCTGGTGCGTTGCTGGACCAATACACACACCCACGTGATTGCAAAAATCTTGCCACCACCCTCACTTATAGCTGGCTATCGCAGTAAGAGGCATTGGAAGGCCACAAACAGATAACAACAAAACCTGGGGAATGCCCAGGAAAAAAATTCCAAGCCTACTTACCACCAGCTCGCAGACAACCAATTGACCTGTCTAACAGTATGCGTTAAAAACAGTGGTTCAGTCCGCACGCATTTGCAAATGCATGCGTAAGCCACAGAGCCACGTCAAGGCACCCTGTAATCTGTGGTCCTAATGCTAAAATTTAGGTGTCCCCACAGTGGAGGCACATGCATTCTAATGGATAAGTGAGGGCAGGTGGACTGAAGGGAGCCCACCCCTTCTTAAAGGTACAGGACACATCAAACACCCAGCAGGTAGCACAATGGCTGCAAAGGTGCTGGTGCATTGCTGGACCAATACGCACACCCACGCTACCCCTAGTTGCAGAACCTCTGTCACTGGCCACTAACGTTCCCTCTCTTGAATTGGCTGCTCCTCCTTTTTTATCACTCATCACTCCATAACCTCAAGGGTTAACTGTAATTGTACATTTCATTCCTCAGTTCTCATAAAACACCATAACAGCACACTCTCCTCAAAAGTAATTAAGACCAAACAACTTGTCTTGTCAAAGAATAGTTGTCAAACAACTAGTAACTTTATTTAATAAAGTTTTATTTATACTTCTGTACAGGCTCTATATGAGTACATATGTGTGATATACAGACTCATAGATGCCTTCTCACGCTTTCATTCAATTAACACTGTGCTGGCTTTGGCTGTGCTGTGTGGTGCTGTCCATACCTCTGTATAGAATGGTTTTAGATTCTCAGAACCCATCCTAGGGTCCTGCAAAGGGAAACCACCATACAATCTGATTACATTTTTACACCATCTTCACTGATTGCTTCGCATCCTTAGACAGACAGACCACAGGTCTGACCTCCTACTGCATAAAATTACCTAAGAAGCAGGAAGGGACACAGGCAGGCAAGGCGCACCACTGCACCAAGTATTAACCCCTGCAACACTGCACAGTAACTCTTATGTGCAACTTTTGTGCACATGCCTACAGGCTTTTTTTGCTCTTCTTCTGCATGCACTGAGCTGCACTTTAGCATGATGAAGTAGAAGAATGCAAGCAGTAAAAAACAGGCTAATAAAGAGATATTTTAGTAAGGAGAATGGGGGAGTGTTCAGAGGGCTGCCTTTATGGACATCCTACTCAAGATCCTAGTTTTCTGTCTGTCTGTGGTTTCCATACTTTATGAGTGATCTTGACTAAGGATGAGCCGAACACCCCTGGTTCGGTTCGTACCAGAACTTGCGAACACGCATTAAATTCGGACGAACACACGAACACCATTAAAGTCTATGGGACACGAACTTGAAAAATCAAAAGTGCTCATTTTAAAGACTTATATGCAAGTTATTGTCATAAAAAGTGTTTGGGGACACGGGTCCTGCCCCAGGGAACATGTATCAATGCAAAAAAAAAGTTTTAAAAATGGCCGTTTTTTCGGGAGCAATGAAATATAATAATGCTTAAAGTGAAACAATAAAAATTAAATATTCATTTAACTATCGTGCCTGGGGGGTGTCTATAGTATGCCTGTAAAGTGGCGCAATTTTCCCGTGTTTAGAACAGTACCACAGCAAAATGACATTTCTAAAGGAAAAAAAGTAATTTAAAACTGATCGCAGTAATTTAAAACTGTTCGTTGTTCACCGAACGTCCGAACAACCAAAGTTCGGCCTGAACTTATGCTTGGACCAAACCGTTCGCCCATCCCTAATCTTGACCAAGTATACAGATTAGAAAGTCTTATGCCCCGTACACACAGTCGGACATTGATCCGACATTCCGATAACAAAATCCTAGGATTTTTTCTGACGGATGTTGGCTCAAACTTGTCTTGCATACACATGGTCACACAAAGTTGTCAGAAAATCCGATCATTCTGAACGCGGTGACGTAAAACACGTACGTCAGGACTATAAACGGGGCAGTAGCCAATAGCTTTCATCTCTTTATTTATTCTGAGCATGCGTGGCACTTTGTGCGTCGGATTTGTGTACACACGATCAGAATTTCCGACAACGGATTTTGTTGTCGGAAAATTTTATAGCCTGCTCTCAAACTTTGTGTGTCGGAAAATCCGATGGAAAATGTGTGATGGAGCCCACACACGGTCGGAATTTCCGACATCAAGGTCCTATCACACATTTTCCGTCGGAAAATTCGACCGTGTGTACAGGGCATAAAGGGAAGTCAGAACTCCTCATTTATGTACAGTATCTCACAAAAGTCAGTACACCCCTCACATTTTTGTAAATATTTTATTATATCTTTTCATGTGACAACACTGAAGAAATTACACTTTGCTACAATGTATAATAGTGAGTGTGCAGCTCGTATAATAGTGTAAATTTGCTGTCCCCTCCAAATAACTTAACACACAGCCATTCATTTCTAAACCGCTGGCAACAAAAGTGAGTACACCCCTAAGTGAAAATGTCCAAACTGGGCCCAAAGTGTCAATATTTTGTGTGGCCACCATTATTTTCCAGCACTGCCTTAACCCTCTTGGGCATGGAGTTCACCAGAGCTTCACAGGTTGCCACTGGAGTCCTCTTCCACTCCTCCATGACGATATCACAGAGATGGTGGATGTTAGAGACCTTGTGCTCCTCCACCTTCCGTTTGAAGATGCCCCAGAGATGCTCAATGGGGTTTAGGGCTGGAAACATGCTTGGCCAGTCCATGACCTTTACACCTCAGCTTCTTTAGCAAGGCAGTGGTTGTTTTGGAGGTGGGTTTGGGGTCATTATCATGTTGGAATACTGCCCTGCGGCCCAGTCTCCGAAGGGAGGGGATCATGCTCTGCTTCAGTATGTCACAGTACATGTTGGCATTCATGGTTCCCTCAATGAACTGTAGCTTCCCAGTGTTGGCAGCACTCATGAAGCCCCAGACCATGACACTCCCACCACCATGCTTGACTGTAGGCAAGACACACTTGTCTTTATACTCCTCGTCTGGTTGCCGCCACACATGCTTGACACCATCTGAACCAAATAAGTTTATCTTGGTCTCAGACCACAGGACATGGTTCCAATAATCCATGTCCATAGTCTGCTTGTCTTCAGCAAACTGTTTGCAGGATTTCTTGTGCATCATCTTTAGAAGAGGCTTCCTTCTGGGATGACAGCCATGCAGATCAATTTGATGCAGTGTGTGGCGTATGGTCTGAGCACTGACAAGCTGACCCCCCCACCCCTTCAACCTCTGCAGCAACACTGGCAGCACTCATATGTCTATTTCCCAAAGACAACCTCTGGCTATGAAGCTGAGCATGTGCACTCAACTTCTTTGGTCAACCATGCTGAGGCCTGTTCTGAGTGGAACCTGTCCTGTTAAACCGCTGTATGGTCTTGGCCACCGTGCTGCATTTCGGTTTCAGGGTCCTGGCAATCTTCTTATAGCCTAGGCCCTCTTTATGTAGAACAACAATTATTTTTTCATATCCTCAGAGTTCTTTACCATGAGGTGCCATGTTGAACTTCCAGTGACCAGTATGAGTGAGAACGATAACACCAAATTTAACACACCTGCTCCCCATTCACACCTGAAACCTTGTAACACTAACAAGTCACATGACACCATGGAGGGGCTAATTGGGCCCAATTTGGACATTTTCACTTAGGGGTGTACTCACTTTCGTTGCCAGTGGTTTAGACATTAGTGGCTGTATGTTGCGTAATTTTGAGGGGACAGCAAATTTACAAGCTGTACACTCACTACTGTATATTGTAGCAAAGTGTCATTTTTTCAGTGTTGTCACATGAAAAGATATAATAAAATATTTACAAAAATGTTAGGAGTGTACTCACTTTTGAGAGATACTGTACATGCTTCAAGTCAGTGATTTAAAAATTCTTGAAGCCAGTGGATCGGCATGTCAGCAAGCAAGGGTTCAGCAATAGTAGCCTCCATACTTTCTCAGTACTGATCTTCTTTTAAGGTACCAGGTACTGGATTTACATATTGATTGTACAATATATCTATGAAAAGCACTGCACAAATTGACAGCGCTATAAAAGTACCTGTAATAAATAAATAAATAAATATATGGATTGTTCTGCTATAGTAAAGTATATATATCTTACTCATTCACCTAGTGGACTGCATGTAAACCCTAATGGACTTCTCTTATTTGCTTCCTATTGGTTAGGGATGAGCCGAACACCCCCAGGTTCGGTTCGCAGCAGAACTAAAAATGTGTTCGAACATGCGAACACTGTTAAAGTCTATGGGACGCGAAAATGAATAATCAAAAGTGCTCATTTTAAAGGCTTATATGCAAGTTATTGTCATAAAAAGTGTTTGGGGACCTGGGTCCTCCCCAGGGGACATGTATCAATGCAAAAATAATTTTTTAAAACGGCCCTTTTTTCAGGAGCAGTGATTTTAATAATGCTTAAAGTGAAACAATCAAAGTGTAATATTCCTTTAAATTTCGTACCTGGGGGTGTCTATAGTATGCCTGTAAAGGGGCGCATGTTTCCCATGTTTAGAACAGTCTGACAGCAAAATTAAATTTCAAAGGAAAAAAAGTCATTTAAAACTACTCGCGGCTATAATGAATTGTCGGTCCGACGATACACATAAAAGTTCATTGATAAAAATGGCATGGGATTTCCCCACAGGGGAACCCCGGACCAAAATTTTTTTTTAAATGTCGTGAGGGTCCCCCTAAATTCCATACCAGGCCCTTCAGGTCTGGTATGGATATTAAGGGGAACCCCACGCCAAAATTTTAAAATAATAGCGTGGGGGTCCCCCTCAAAATCCATACCAGACCTGAGGATTTTAAGGGGAACCCCGTGACAAAATTTTTTTAAAAAATGGCGTGGGGTCCCCCCAAAAATCCATACTAGACACTTATCCAAGCACGCAACCTGGCAGGCCGCAGGAAAAGTTGGGGGACGAGAGAGCACCCCCCCTCCTAAACCGTACCAGGCCACATGCCCTCAACATTGGGAGTGTGCTTTGAGGTAGCCCCCCAAAGCACCTTGTCCCCATGTTGATGGGGAGAAGGGCCTCATCCCCACAACTCTTGGCTGGTGGTTGTGGGGGTCTGTGGGTGGGGGGCTTATCGGAATCTGGAAGCCCCCTTCAACAAGGGGACCCCCAGATCCCACCCCCTGTGTGAATTGGTAATGGGGTACAAATGTACCCCTACCATTTCACAAAAAATAGTGTCAAAAGGTTAAAAAACACAAGAGACGGTTTTTATTAATTTCTTCTTCTTTCGGCTTCTTCTTCCATCTTCTTTCTTCTGGTGTTCTTTCGGTGTTCTTCTTCTTCCTCCATCTTCTTTTTTGCATTGATACATGTCCCCTGGGGCAGGACCCAGGTCCCCAAACACTTTCTATGACAATACCATGCATATAAGTCTTTAAAATTAGCACTTTTGATTTCTCCCATAGACTTTTAAAGGGTGTTCCACGGCTTTCGAATTTGCCCAAATAGTTCGCTGTTTGGCGAACTGGCGAACAGCCGATGTTTAAGTCGAACATGAGTTTGACTCGAACTCAAAGCTCATCCCTACTATTGGTCTATTGGATAATGTTTGCTGTTTGTTATAACAATATGTGTTCCTTCTACCAGAAATCCAGAACTGTCCATTGCACTCTGCGCTTTTATCTAAAACACCTTCTCTGGGCAAAACATTTTTTTTAAATACCTGCTGGAGAGATGTTTTACCCACTTAAATTCTCTATCTTGGTTCCCCTCCAGCATCATTTCTGAGTGCAAGGGATTGATAATCCATAAACGTAGCTGCACATTCACCAGTAGGTCTCTGACAGTCTTGTTTTGCTTATGTCACCAGTGAGATTCCTCTTCTGGATCCTGAAAGAACCCCATTTTTGAACAGCCAATAGGAATTGTCCATGTCATGGCCACAGTAACACGGGCTACCTGAAGGACACAGCCTCCTGTATACAGAAGTAGAAAGAAGACCTAAAACCACAAAGCCACATGACCACAAATTTAGGATTATTTTATAGGGGCATTTATATTGTTTGTTGTAAGTCTATACCAGTAATACGTTAGAAGTGGGTGGGGTGGTGAGACAGGCTGGAGCAGGGCTTTAGACACTATTATTAGCTCTACCTAGTTTATTTTCATGAACCATTTCATGAGCCATGAACCATTTCATGAACCATTGAACATCTCCCCCTATGTTGTGTATGCAAGGAGAGGGAAAAAGATTAGGCAAGAGACGGATGAAAATGGATGGCACCACCACAGGACCAGCACTGCATCACAGATTATTACAACTGCATAAGCACAATATTGTAAGTGTTATAAAGATTATTTGAAATTTTAATATTTGCATTATTTGATGTTATGAGATCTCCAATTTTGGCTTGTTTATACTCAAGTATAAGTCGACCCAAATATAAGTCGATGCACCTAATTTTACCACAAAAAACTGGGAAAACATATTGACTCAAGTACAAGCCGAGGGTGGGAAAATGCAGCAGCTACCGGTAAACAATGCCCGTCTGCAGCCTCACTGTGCCCATCTGCAGCCTCACTGTGCCCATTTGCAGCCTCACTGTGCCCAGTTGCAGTCTCACTGTACCCAGTTGCAGTCACACTGTGCCCAGTTGTAGTCTTACTGTGCAGAGTTGCAGTCTCACTGTGCCCATTTGCAGCCGAGTTACACTGGACTGGCAAAGAGGGCATGGGCTCTGCAGTGTTCCTCTTAAATGTAACATACATTGAGGAAGGTGTGTAGTAACATGGGACAGCACTTTTACAGAGGTACTCTGTACATTTAACTACTGCACACAGTGTACGGCTCATCTCTAAGCCGGAGTACTAGCATAATGTTGACTTTCCCGTGAACATGGCCTCACCTGGTCCTGGGCATTGATGTCTTGCTTAATCATCAGTAAAGCTGTTATTGTTCCATGTCTGGTCTGAAGTTACTCGTACTCCTGCACGTTCAGGGCGAGTAGGCCCCCCCTACAAGGTGATTATAATGATTATAATGAACCAGACTCTCCCATTCAGAATCAGTATCCAAAGGACATGGTGAAACAAGCAGCAATTTCTTTAGAGCAACAAAAGGTAGGAATATGTTACAAAGTTTGTTAAAATCCCTGCAATGTACATAGATCCCCAGAGGAGATTCTTTTTTTCTTAACAAATGTGGAGTTAATCTAACCACTAGCTGCCCGCCCACTGTCATATGACTGCGGGACGAGGCAGCTCTCGTTCTGGGTGGACGTCATATGAAGTGACTGCCTTCCTGAGCAACTAGGGGGTGCGCGCGCGCCCGCCGCGTCACTGGGGACCTGATGCGCATGCCCGGCGGCCACGATGTCCGCCGGGCACCCGCGATTGCCCTGCAACCGAGCAGGACCGTGGATCTGTGTGTTGTCCTGTCAGAGAGGAGAGGCGACCGATGTGTGTCCCTTGTACATTACCCCTCGATCACCCCCTAGTGTTAACCCCTTCCCTGCCAGTCACATTTACACAGTAATCAATGCATTTTTATAGCACGGATCGCTGTATAAATGTGAATGGTCTAAAAATGTGTCAAAAGTGTCCGATATGTCCACCGCAATATCGCAGTCACAATAAAAATTGCAGTAAAACTAGTAAAAAATAAATAAAAATGCTATAAATCTATCCCCTATTTGGAGATGCTATAACTTTTGCGCAAACCAATCAATATACGCTTATTGCGATTTTTTTTAACCAAAAATATGTAGAAGAATACGTATCGGCCTAAACTGATGAAAAAAATTGTTTTTTTTGTTTTTTTTTAAATTGGATATTTATTATAGCAAAAAGTAAAAAATATTGTGTTTTTTCAAACTTGTCCCTCTTCTTTTGTTTATAGCGCAATAAATACAAAATGCAGTGGTGATCAAATACCACCAAAAGAAAGCTCTATTTGTGGGGAAAAAATTATAAAAATTTAATTAGGGTGCAGTCTAACATGACTGCGCAATTGTCATTCAAAGTGCGACAGCACTGAAAGCTGAAAAATGGCTTGGGCAGGAAGGGGGTGAAAGTTCCCAGTATTGAGGTGGTTAAGAATAAGAGCAAACTCTACCTACTGCTATTTTGAGCGACAACCCTAATTAGGGCTTTGGAAATGGTAACAAAATGCCCAATTTCCAAAAACTGGACATTAATGAGGTAGAAGGAACTAAAAACCTCCATTAATTCATAGAAATGCTAAAATTAAATTTAAAAAAAGCCGGCATATGAAAAAGAATATTGTTACATAGGTATTTTAGCATGTACATACATTAAAAGGCAAGCATTCATTTCAACAGTTGTCTATATATTTTTATGTACTGTTGAAAATGTTTCCTTAGCCGCATGCATTCAAGTTGTAAAGCAAGATTGTCTTCTAGCATTTATTTCAATCTTCTGTAGTGTATTTATCAGGGCTTTTTTTCTCAGGGAATAGGTGCAGGTACTCCCTCCTTCCGAATCCCCCCTTGTCTCCACCCCCAGCCCACCTCCAAGCACTGTCCCTTGGTTCCACCCCCTACCCACCTTCCAGTACCACCCCTTTTAGAGAATACAGAACCAAGTAATTTGTATGTAATTTAAAACTGATCACAAGAAAAGCAATAAAATTGATCCCCTGCAGCCAACAACAATAGACCCCCCCCCCATCAATAACAGACCACCGGCAACAATAGAGCTGCCACAAAAAAGTACCCTCTACCCCAGCGACAATAGATCTTCCAGCAGTCAGCACAATAGACCTCAATAGACCCTCAACAGTAGAACCCTCCCAGCAACAATTAACTCTCCTCCAGCAACAATAAACCTCCCCAGCAACACAAGACCCCCCCACAACAATAGATCCCCCAGCGACCATAGATCCCCCAGCAGCCAGTATCAGTAGACCCTCCAGCATGCTCTAGTACCCCTTGACATTTCCCACTGAAAAAAAGCCCTGGTATTTATCAAAAAGCATCACAAGTGCATGGAGATGCATTTGGATGCAATTTCTATGCATTTTCACAGGTGCCTGCAACATGTGCTCCAGAGCACTGGATGCAAAGATATGGGACAAGATTCAGCACAAAGCAATAATTGAAAATTTTGTGGTGCAGCACAGTGACTCAGTGGTGAACACTCCTGCCCTATAACACTGAGGACTTCTGTTCTCATCTCAGCCAAGACGCTACCTGCATGGAGTTTGCATGCTTTTCCTGCACATGCTGGTCAATTGCCTCCTAACTATATTGGCCCTAGCATGTGCAAATGGGATCTTGGATCGTAGGTTGCTTGAGAGCCAGGACTGCTGTGAATGTACAATATGTAAGGCACTGTGTAAATTGTGAGTGTTATATGAACACCTGTGTAAAAAAATAATATAGTCTACAAATAAAAAAAAATAAGTACTGTAGTGTTACGCCCCGTACACACGGTCGGATTTTCCGACGGAAAATGTGTGATAGGACCTTGTTGTCGGAAATTCCGACCGTGTGTAGGCTCCATCACACATTTTCCATTGGATTTTGGGACACACAAAGTTTGAGAGCAGGCTATAAAATTTTCCAACAACAAAATCCGTTGTCGGAAATTCCGATCGTGTGCACACAAATCCGACGGACAAAGTTCCACGCATGCTCAGAATAAATAAAGAGATGAAAGCTATTGGCCACTGCCAATGTTTATAGTCCCGACGTACGTGTTTTACGTCACTGCGTTCAGAATGATCGGATTTTCCGACAACTTTGTGTGACCGTGT
The DNA here is from genome assembly GCA_037952925.1 of Lithobates clamitans. Lineage (NCBI taxonomy): Eukaryota > Metazoa > Chordata > Amphibia > Anura > Ranidae > Lithobates > Lithobates clamitans. The sequence continues at coordinate 8,627,840 of JBBGZY010000067.1, forward strand.
CTATGCAAGACAAGTTTGAGCCAACATCTGTCGGAAAAAATCCTAGGATTTTGTTGTCGAAATGTCCGAACAAAGTCCGACCGTGTGTACGGGCCATTACACTGCAACTTCCCAGGAACCACAGTAGTGTGTATGCATCCCATTAAAGAGCCTTTTAAAGCACTTCTTGCTCTTGCTTCTATAATCCCACTACATCTTAGCAAAAATGATTGAATTAAGAGTGTTTGCAGCTTTCAAAATGCTTTCCCCATGTGCATACCTCCCAACTTTTTGAGATGGGAATGAGGGACACCTATCAGCAAAAGTACACATACATAAGACACTTGTACAAAAAAACAAGATTGATTAAACCCACAAGTGCTTTTTTACCACTACTATTCCTTTATATTGGCTTTTGGAATTTACAAATGCAGCAATTTAGAATTCAGATGGAAGGTTTAGCGCTGGGAAACATTTTTTCATAGATAAAAAGTGCATTTTATATGCATCTATATAGATCAGACCAAAACGAGGGACAAATTGGGAGGTATGAGGGACAGAGGAACATTGCTCCAAATCAGGGACAGTTGGGAGCTGTGCATGTGTGTCTGCTATCCATTAGAAAAGTAAAGTTTGTTGTGCAAAACTTTGAACCTGATCCTAAATGTTTTCAGCAGAACAAAAATTGTTCCGGCTTCAAATGTCAGGCAAAATGTGAACTGTGTGGAAATGAACACAGCTTTGCAGACAGAAGGATGAACAACTAGAGATGACCCAAGGTGACCTTGACAAGATAAATTGAGTTTCATACTGAAAGATGTGAGATTCAAAGTCACCTCCTCTAAACCCGGCTAAGTCACTGGATTTATATCTTGGCTGAACACAGACAACAATAACAAAGGTTTACTTTAAAGGATTGAAGCATGTCCCTGGGTTAAAGCAAGAGAAGATTTCCAAAGCTACTGAAAATGGTCAACGCTAGTGTCTTCTATAAAATAGTCCTTTACCATTTTAACACTGGATTATTATTCGCACAGTGTGCTTAATTTTCTGTACAGAACTATTGCAGATATTCTGGGACCTAAAGCAAACATGTTTACTCATATAGTGCAAAGAAATCAATTACCACTTGCCCTCCAGATGATTTACCCCCCTTTATGACCAGGCCATTTTTTGCAATATGGAACTGCATTGCTTTAACTGACAATTGCACGGTCATGCAACACTGTACCCAAATAACATTTATGTCCTTTTTTTCCCCACAAATAGAGCTTTCTTTTGGTGGTATTTGATCACCGCTGCGGTTTTTATTTTTTGCGCTATAAACAAAAAAACGAACATTTTGAATAAAACAAAATTTTTTATTTTCTGCTATAAAACACATACAATAAAAAAAAAAAAAAATGAAAAAATCGACTTTCTTTATAATTTTAGGCCAATATATATTCTGCTACATATTTTTGGTAAAAAAATCCCGATAAGCAAATATTGATTAGTTTGCGCAAAAGTTATAGCAGCTATAAACTATGGGATTTTTTTTTTTTACTAGTATTGGTGGAGATGAGCGACTTATAGCGGGACTGCGATATTGCAGCAGATATTCTGACAATAACTGACACTTTTTGGGAACCAGTGACACTAATACAGTGATCAGTGCTAAAAATATGCACTGCCACTGTACTAATGACACTGGCTGGGAAGGGGTTAACATCAGGGGTGATCAAAGAGTTAGATGTGTGCCTAACCAGTGTTTTACTATACTGTGTGAGGTGCTTTTACTAGGGGAAGACATGGATCCTAGTCCCTGCTTTGCAGGGACACAAATCCCATCTATACCCTTCTGTCAGAACTGCAATCTGCCTTGTTTACATATGCAGATCGCATATTTGCCTCTCTGCCTAATGATCGATGGGGGTGTCAGAGGACATCGGGTACTGTGCACCTGTCGATCGGCTTCCGATATGTATAATCACAGCAGAAGCGAGCTGCCAGTTGCGCGTATACGTACCCCTACCTGGAAGATCATGAATATACACAGTAGGTGATCCGGCACAAGGTGCCGCCCTGTAGCAGTAAAACTGCTATAGGGCGGACCTGAAGCAGTTAAATAAAAAAATGTAATTAAATTCAAACTCTCCAGCAACATATACTCACCCTGTCTTCTCTCCCTCACCAATCTGTTCAGCTGCAGAGCCTGATTCTTCTAAACATGTGACCCACTCCTTTCCCATCAATGTAAGAGTGCTAGGGCTTAGTGATTGGCAAATCATGTGGCCTTGTCTCATTGGGGTGGAGGAGGGAGTCCCCAGACATGTGTAAGCTTTGACTAAAGTAAATATGAGCTTACAGAGGGCTTCCAATTCTCATTTACTATGGGTAAATAGAAGATGAAAGGTAGGTGAGCATGTGCTGCTCTTGTGGCCAGCCTTAAAGAGCCTCTGTTCACTGAAGCCAAATACTGTGCTTTTTGTGATTATAGGGGACCGGGAGACTGAGAGCTATATTTATAACAGCAAAAATCCTTTTTACTCCAGCGGTACACAGCAGCAAGCCAAAGACTCCATCCCAACAGCCTGACTAGGTACACTGGACCCATCCCTGGCTTCTTAATGGCTGAGGCATGCAGATAGCATCGTTAGTGATAATAAATCCCAGTGTTTTAAAGCTACAAGGATTAAAGATGATTTATTAGCCACCGTGCTGCCCCAGCTTAACTATTTAGTAAACTAATGAAATGTTAGCTTCATTGCGGTAGTGGTGGGGTACATATTAAACCCTAACTCCAGTCCATTTTGTTATATTTTTAAGGTAGAGTGAGGCGTTTGTATTTTCCGGTATGCCCTTGAAACAGTGTTTTTCTGGTATGGAACTTCAGTAAAAAATGTTCCTGGACTTTTCTGCATTTGAAGTTTTCATGGCACCACCACTGAACTGCTTACCTACCTTTACTTATGACTCTGATGTCTGTGCTGCATCCTAGAATATAGCTTTAGGTTTGTACTTTTGTCTGTGATACCTTTTGGCGGATCCCCACTACCATTCCCGGTGAAACCTGAAAAAAATGCTGTAGGTGCTGCTGTTACTAGGATAGGAAGGTATGGACAGAAAAAAACACTTTAGAAATTCTTACCCTCACTCTACTAAAACATGTTTTTGTCTGTGCCCCATTGTAGAGAATTCTAACCACTTTCTGCCCTGACTGGATATGGGGGGGGGGGATCGCCCAAATATGGAAAAAGACAGCAATAAAAATCTTGTACAGTTCAATTTTCGCTGCTCAATGCAAAACAATTTAATATATTTTTATTTATTCATTCTTTAAAGACTGATGGTGCCTCTTAATTTCCACCAACATGTCCATCAGCAAAGTGAAGTGGTCTAGAGGTGGGCTAGTAGAGTTAAGTTGGGTTCTCCCAGCTGATTAGAAACTGTAAACCAACACTTAACTGTTTGGAATATTCAACACTTCCAAATACTCTTTTACGTATTAGGAATTTCTAGAATATCTAATAAAATACAGCACACTATAAGGTTGAAAAAATACACAGGTCCATCCAGTTCAACTTGTGTGTATGTATGTGTGATTTTTATTCTCTAACAGTTCTCATAGACCTGTATATTCTTCTACCTGAGGAAGACATCTGAGTTTTCTGAGGTTGTCGACACTCTTAGCTAGTACCACTTCCTTGGGGAAGGAAGCTCCACATTTTACAATTCTAACAGTAAGGAGCCCTTTAATCCAAGGTTAAACTTCCTTTCTTATAACCTCAAAGAGTGGCCACGCGTCCTTTTCAGGGACCTTAGAGTAAACATTTATTATAGTTACTGAAGTCACCTTTCATATACAGTATTTATAAAAAGTAATCATATTCCCTCTTAAGCACCTTTTCTCTGGAGTGAATAACTGTAATCTATGGAATTGATCCTCATAGCCAAAGTCCTTTATCCCCCTTATTAATTTGGCTGCCCTTCACTGAACTCTTTCCAGCTCAACGACTTCTTTCCTGAGAATTGGTGACCAAAACTGAACTGCATATTCAAGATGAGGTCAAACCAGTGTTTTGTAAAGGGGTTAGAATTATTGATTGAATGACAGTATAAGTAATCCAGGAAATCTGCCCTAAAAACTACACTTGGACGCAGAGAAATTCAATCACTAATTTGATTTAGAGAGAAGGGGTCAAAATTGCTGATGTATCAGCAACAGCACCATGGATTTCCAATAAAACAAAGTTATGAAGTTAGTATCAAGCCATTCCACAGCACTGTGATCTTGCTTCATATGTGACAGGTTTGTTTTAATGTTATGAACACTTACTGCTGGTGTAGCTGTCAGAGTAAGCAGACCTAGAGCAAACCCAGCAACTGACAAAATAGGAAAAGGCCAATGTTTAAGGTGAAAGAAGACATGCAATGTAAGCTTCATTAACAAGGCATCAGGGAATACCCATACACAATTATCTGATGTATAATAGAAGGGAAAATACTGTAGGAATCTTATGGGATTCAGGTAATAGTAAATGTCCTTGGTTTAGCTGCCCTTTCTCTGGGGTTTCCATCAGCTTATCTGAAGAGTCTTTAACTCAGACAGAGTGCAGTTGCACTGTTATGCCCTGTACACACGATCGGACATTGATCGGACATTCCGACAACAAAATCCATGGATTTTTTCCGACGGATGTTGGCTCAAACTAGTCTTGCATGCACACGGTCGCACAAAGTTGTCAGAAAATCCGATCGTTCTGAACGCGGTGACGTAAAACACGTACGTCGGGACTATAAAAGGGGCAGTAGCCAATAGCTTTCGTCTTTTAATTTATTCTGAGCATGCATGGCACTTTGTGCGTCGGATTTGCGTACACACGATCGGAATTTAACCGATTAGCTTTTGTTGTCGGTAACTTTTATAGCCTGCTCTCAAACTTTGTGTGTCGGAAATTCCGACGGAAAAAGTCCGATGGAGCCCACACACGATCGGAATTACCGACAACACAATTGGATCGCACTTTTTCCTTCGCAAAATCTTACCGTGAGTACAGGGCATTAGTCTCATTGTATGTGAGAAAAAAGTATCTTTACATACTAATATTAATACAATATAACGTGTAAAAATTAACATATACATACTGTATATTAAGCCATATTATTAGCTCAGTTCGCAAAAAAAATGTATTTATGTTTTGTTAGATGCTAGAGAGTTAAATAACTTGACAATTTTTATATTTATTGGGGATTTTCTTAGTGCGATCTCTCTGCTTTAATCCATGGGGCCCCATAAGACCTTGCTGGACTTATTTTATATTATGAAGAATGTAGCAGGAGGTGCTAGAACAGACAAAGGAAAGTGGGAACCCTCAACAGTCCCAGATGGACAGGAACATAATTCTGAATTTACAGGGAGTCTTGCTGTTATAATATCTATAACATATACAAAAACAAAAGGGATGAGTTAGCCCCTCCAGGGTCATTTATATATTTTAAATATAATCTGACTCTTCAAAATATGGTGCCTGCTCTTGTGGGAAGAAGGGTCAATACCAGGCAGAACCGGCAACATTTGACCTAGAGCGAACGCAACCAAATAGCATTGAACATTCATGAACACATTACATCCCAGAACCACAAAGACGTTTGTGCTAGAAGACTTCCCCTTACTAGACATCGTGATCACAAGTCTAAATGTGGACTAGATATTTCTATAATGTCTAACTGATCCTGCTCACCAGCCCAACATATATTATTGGTACTGTCCCAGGGAGTGAATGTTACCTACCCCTTGCAAAGCCTTAAAAGCATTTACTTTTTTCCTTGTTTACACAGAAACTTTATATTATGCTGTGCTTTTACAGTGGGCTGTGGCCCACTGCTGGACTGCAGCCTCCCTCTTTCTGGTATTATTAAACAATTTTTTTTAAACACACAATTACTTTTTAGGCACTCAACAATATAAAATTTACCAACTTTTATTCATATAAAAATATAAAACTGATTATTTAAAACACAATTTCAGCAACACAGACATGCTGAGCCAAGAAACACTACAATATGGAGCCCCCATGTGTGTTTTGGGCCTGTAATGGTTTAAAACTGCAATAGGGGGTATTGCTCCTAAACACAAGGGGTGCTGTTTTTTAATAATCTGTTTTTAATTTTTGCATGAAAAAAAAAGGTAAATGTTATATTATTGGTTTTGTGTGCCTAAAAAGTCCATGTATGTTTCAAACAATTGTTTAATAATATTTTTTGTATGTGCTCCCTCTTTCTGGGTCTACAGCCAGCTGAAGACCCCCTAACCTCCCATAGTGTCTTTCAGCTCCCATAATGCCCCTAGCTAACCCACAGTGCCCCCAAACTGCCTTAGAGCCCTCAGCGGCCACAGTGCTCCCTAAGGCTACTTTCACACTGAGGCACTTTACAGGCGTTTTAGCGCTAAAAATAGCGCCTGAAAAGCGCCTGTAAAGTGCCTCTCCTGTCACTCCAGTGTGAAAGCCTGAGTGCCTTAAAAAAAAGTCCTGCAAGCAGCATCTTTGGGGTGCTTTAGGAGCGGTGTATACACCGCTCCTAAAGCGCCCCTGCCCATTGAAATCAATGGGCAGCGCCGCCGAAGCACCTGCAAAACGCTTTGGCAGCAGCACTACACGGGCGCTATTAACCCCTTAATCAGCCGCTAGCGGGGGTTAAAAGCTCCCCGCTAGCGGCTAAAAAGCACCACTAAACCGTCAGTAAAGCACCGCTAAAATAGTGATGCCCCCCGCCTCTGTGTGAAAGTGCCCCCTGAGTGCCACCCAGCAGTGCTCTATATCTTGATGCAGAGACTCCAGTTCGCCAGGGGTTTTGAAGAAGCATTATGTATGTGTGAATTGTCATCACCCCTTGGTCCATTGTCATAGTCCTGGTGGCCTTTCAATAAACCTGTTGGACAGATGTTGGTGTGCAGTTAATTCTTCTAATTTTGTCTTGGTTGTGCACTGGAGCTAGCACCCAGCCCCTCTTTTTTGGTGGATTATCATACTCACCTGGAGCAGTGATATGTCTTATTGTTCTTGTCCTCATGGTGCACCCAACCTGCAACAGTGTCCCCCAGTCCCCTCAGGGCCCTACAGTCTGACGTAGTGCCCCTGCAAAGCTCCCCAATCCTGGAGAGACCCAATCCCCCACATTTGCCCCCAGCTCCCTCCAGAGACCTCATTCCCCACAGGGCCACCAAGTTTGCTGCAGAGTCCTCTCTCCAGAACCCCCATCACCCTACAATTACACCAACCCCTATCCAGAGCCCTCCAGCATGTCAAAACATATTTTGTTTTCCCATACTTTTACTGTGTCAGTAAAAACATTATTTTTTTTAAATATTGGGGCATGGAAGATTTTAGAATAATTTTGTTGGCCTTGGTTTCAATAAGGTTAAGAACCACTGCTTACAGAGTACACAGCATATCCACTACCACCAATCCCTACCTACAAAACATTTACAGTATAATCAAGGAAAAAACATGTAACACTATATAGCTTTCTAAGCAAACAAGATCACTTAAGTTTGACAACGTGTACACTTTATACTGCATCACAGTAACCAAGTGAATTCATATCTAGACTGGAAAATGTCAAGAACTTAAATCTAGTTCGTCATCATAATCATGATCTCCATATAGACAATTTACAAAATATGCATGGCTGTTGCCATTAATGTCTTATGCTTACTGAAGTCACTTGTCCAGGCAGACCTGCTGCTTTAATTTATTGTATCCCTTACTGAGGAGAAGAAAGTTTATTAAGCAGAAATATATTTATAGAAAGTATTATTACAGCAGATAAACCAGCAGGGATGAGGGAGCACATTGTAGGCCGTGTCACAGGTCCTTCTCAGATTTATATACAGAGGTATAGGTTATATATTGTATCTTACTTCTGTTATAAAGAGTAGGTGAATACATAATGTGTTAACATCACATTGTATTCTCATCCCTAACTGGTATGTATCCTATATAATTCATTCCATAGCAATGTCATAAATAATAAATTATAAAAAATACAACTAATAGTATCAACAATCAAAGCACCAGCTCATACTTTTCTAGGGTTTCAGTACTTCTGAAAATATGTGATTATTAATTAAAGATGTATTCCAGGTATGGATATTGTCTGCATAGTCACTAACTATGGAGGTTAATTTACTAAAACTGGAGATTGCAAAATCTGGTGCAGCTCTGCATGGTAGCTTACAAGCTTCCAGGTTTTATTGTTAAAGCTTAACCACTTGACCTACGAAAAAATGTACCCCCCTTTCTTGACCAGTCTATTTTTTGCGATATGGCACTGTGCTACTTTAACTGACAATTGCGCGGTCATGTGACGCTGCAACCAAATAAAATTTTGGGTCCTTTTTCCCACAAATAGAGCTTTCTTTTTGTGGTATTTGATCACCTCTGCGTTTTTTATTTTTTGCACTTTAAACAAAAAAAGACCTACAATTTTGAAAAAAAAAAAATAATAATATTTTTTACTTTCTTCTACAAAACATATCAAATAAGAAATTTTAAAAAATATAATTTCTTCATCAGTTTAGGCCAATATGTATTCTGCTACATATTTTTGTTAAAAAAATTCCTAATAAGTGTATATTGATTGGTTTGAGCAAAAGTTATAGCGTCTACAAACTATGGGATATATTTAACACATTTTTTTTACTAGTAATGGTGGAAATCAGTGACTTATAGCGGCACTGTGATATTGCGGCAGACAATCGGACACCAACTGACACTTTTGACACTTTTTGGGGACCAGTGACAGTCATACAGTGTTCTGTGCTAAAAATATGCACTGTCACTGTACTAATGACTGGGAAGGGGTTAAACACCAGGGGTCATCAAAGGGTTAACTGTGTGCCTAGCCAGTGTTTTAGTGTACTGGGGGAGGTGCATTTACTAGGGGAAGGCATGGATCCATGTTCCTGCTTTGCAGAGACACATGATCCATACCTTCCCTTATGACAGACAGCCATTCTGCATCTGTGATGGATGATCGGCGGGTGCCAGCGGAACCCGCAGATCAGCTCCTGCTGTGTATAATCACAGCGGAAGTGGGTCGCCAGCGGCGTGTATGCGCGCCACAGTGTCAGATCACATACTAGGTACCTGATCTGGTGCATCAGTGCCACCTTGCCACCGTATAAGTAAGTTGTACGGGCGGCAAGTGGATAATTGAACAAACTGAAGTTAGAAGCTGATTGGCTACCATGCACAGCTGCTCTAGATTTTGCACTCTCCAGTTTTAGTAAATCGACCCCTATGTAACCGTGTGAATCGAAATCTGGTTTAGAGGCACTCATGGGTCTTGCAGAGGAAGAAGATCAAAAACTGAAGTGTTTTTATTGTCAACATTTCCATGAAGCTTAGTCCATCTTTCTCAAGACTGAAGTCTTGAGAAAGATGGACTAAGCTTCATCGAATCTTTGACAATAAAAACACTTCAGTTTTTGATCTTCCTCCTCTGGAAGACCCATGAGTGCCTCTAAACCAGTCTTGAATTTATATGGAATTCTTTGTGGGTGAGCATCTTGGCATTTACTTTAAACTTAGAGTACTGTGGTTACCCTTGGAACCATGTAACTATGTATATACTGTAGCTAGCCAATACCCCTGGCAGCTGGAAATCAATGAAGTAGACACTGCCACTCCATTGACCTCCACTTGCTTCTGAGTGGTTGGCCTACGGCATTCTGAACAAAACAGGTTAGTCACTTAGCACCAACGCCATTCAGAGAATGCTTTGCAAGGTGGACCAATGTAACTATATATAAAATATCCATACCTGGAATTCATCTCTAATTACATGTAAATAAGAACACTGTAACCCACTGAAAACTAAGCTATAAGTCACATTATACAAAAAAAATAGAAGAGAGGAATCAAAACACCACATCCCAATTTTTTTAAGATTAAAGAGATACGGCACTAGAGGTCACAAGCCTCGGGACTTTAAAAATGTTAAATATGTTAATAGTGTTAAAGAATTACATTTTCACCAATAGCATATGATAAAACATATAGGTTTTATTAACAAATCATTAAAAAACATGAGACAAATTCAACTGTACTTGTAATATGAATTTGTCTCATGTTTTTTAATGAATTATTAATAAAACCTATATGTTTTATCATATGCTATTGCTGAAAATGTAATACTTTAACGCTATTAACATATTTAACACATTTAAAGTCCCAAGGCTTGTGACCTCTAGTCCCGTATCTCTTTAATCTTATAAGTCACATTAGTTTACCCACTTGACCTCCGGAAGAATTTACCCCCTTCATGATCAGGCCATTTTTTTTTTCTTGCTATTCAACACTGCACTACTTTAACTGGCAATTGCCCCATCATGCAACACTGTATACGCAATTTCAATTTATATCATTTTTTTTTCAAACAAATATTGATTACCACTGTGTTTTTAATTTTTTTATTATATAAACGAAAAAAAGGATGAAAATTAAAAAAAATAAATAAATAAATGATATTTTATGTGATTGAACAGAGCCGTTCAGCAGGTTTCAGACAAAATCATTGGCTGAAATCTGCTGCCAAACTCGTGCTAACTGTGTCCAATCACAACATGGGTTGACAGGGGGCATGCACATAAGCGCCCCAAACCTAGAAGAATGGTTGATACATACATGTATGTGAATGTGCCTGCTGTCTGCTCACAGTATATTGATGTGAGCGGTCGGCAGGGGAATCGTTAGCCAAAACCTTTTATTTAATTTCAGATAGTGTGGGAAAGGGTTAGAGCCTCTGTTAGGTTTTCAGTGCTGTCTGTGTCTCTGTTGTCACGACAGGAAGTTATGGGAAATCTCTCCACGGTGAGAAAAACAAAAAATAAACATTGCTAGCTAGTTTGGATTGAACATAAGAGATAAGTCCTAACTTTTTAGGAAGCATCTCTTATGTACAGCTCTTCTCCTGCTGGGTCGCTTATCTCTAAAATGATAGCCAGTTATTGTTGTGTATTATACAATAGAAATGACTGTCAAAATGTAGATCGCCTGCAAGTGTCATTGAGAAAATACAATGTACTTGATTTTGTAGATTTGTATTTACTATTTGTTTTTTCAAGTTCATGAATCTGTAGAGGAAGGTGTTACCTTTCATCTGTATTTGACATGAGTTAAAGAAACCTTACAATTAAAAAAGAAAAAAGAAAAAACAAAACTCTATTCCGATTTTAACTCTTTCCTTCTCCTAATTATTATTATTTTTTCTTTTTCAAATTTTTACCAATAATATGTATGTTTCCTTTTCATTTATTTTGTGTGTTACTTTTTCAGTGTTGCATAAGAAGAAAATGTGAAAATTGTAGAAGAAAATGTATACTTTTCATTTGTAGTAAAGCTACTTTTTAAAACTAGCAAGCAGAAAAACACATTTCATTTTTTTTCCCTTTTGTGTATAGATTCCATAGAAAACAAAATAATTCTTGCAAAACAATAAACATGTGCACTGCCAAAAAATTATTTCTTTTTCATTTTCATTTCATACTTTATTTTTGGGGGGGGGTTTCGGGTCATTAGTTATGATCGCAATTCGTAAATTCGAAAATTTGCATATATGTAAATTCGTAAATTCGTAAATTCGTAAATTTGAAAATTTGAAAATGTGAAAATTCCTAAATTCGAAAATCTGAAAATTCGAAAATAAGAAAACAAATCTGAAAATTTGAAAGAATAACTAACTAATTATAGGTATTGGAATTTCCTTTCAAATTTAGCTGTTAGTGAACGTAACAATACAAATTGATTCAAAGATACAAATTATCTGAAATAGCGAATGCCGCATCTCAACAAATGAAATGGAACAAATTAATAATAAATTATGATAATAACAATAAAATGTTTTTATTATTATTTACTATTATTAGTTTGTTATGTTCCATTCGTTTAGCTACAGCATTCGTTATTTTGGATAATTCATAACTCATAACTTCGGATAATTCATTACTTCCGATAAATTCGTATTTGTTACGTTCACTAACAGCCACATTTGAAAGGAAATTCCTATAATTTAATAGTTAGTAATAGTTAAGTTATTATTAGTTAGTTATTATTTCAGATTTTCAAATTTTCTGGTTTTTGGATCTTCACATTTCGAATTTACGAGTTTCAAATTTGAATTTATGAATTCTTAAATTTTCGAATATTCAGAAACATTCGTTAAACAGGTTTTTGTTAATTAATTATTAACAAATTTGTCGAAATTCGTTAAAAAAACGAATTTGCAATGAAACGAATTGCTCATGTCTACAAAACAATATAATCATTAGAAAGCCTATTTTGTCCCAACAAAAACAATGCAATGTTTGTTATTTAAGTAATGACAACATAATTTTCAAATAAACATGCCCATAGGGAAAATGCTAAATTTGCACTGGCCCATAAAGGGTACACAGGTATGAGAGCTGAAGTGATTAATAGAAAGGGGAAGGATTAGAACATTTCTAAAGGTTTTTTTTTGTGCCCTGTCTCCCAGTAACAAACACAAACCTATTAATTCACGGGGGGGGGGGGGCAAAAGTACAGGAAATTAGAGACCCCCAGTGGGGTCAGAGACAGGAATAAACACGGGGTTGATTTACTAAAACCGGAGAGTGCAAAATCTGGTGCAGCTCTGCATAGAAACCAATCAGCTTCCAGTTATTTTTGTCAAAGCTTAATTGAACAAGGTGAAGTTAGAAGCTGATTGGCTAACATGCACAGCTGCACCAGATTTTGCACTCTTCAGTTTTAGTAAATCAACCCCAGTGTCTCTAATTCTTCTCGGCTCTATCCAAAACTGAAATATTGGTTGATGTTATCCTTACATCAGCAAAATGCAAGGACAAAGAAAAATATAATCATTTTGACAGAATACATTACAGTTTTAGGGGAAACTTCTTCATGCAGTATGTTGGTGTATTGCCCTCTGTAGTCCCATTCCAGTGACCTAAATCTATTAACCAATTCCCGACTGGCTCACGTAGATTTACTGCCGCATAATGGCTCTCCTGGGCAAAATCTCGTACATATACGGGTTGCCCTTTAACCCCCCTGGCGGTCTTCCCAAGTCTGGCTCGGGGTGGAATTTCAGAACCAAAAGCGTTAACCTCGAGCCAGACATGGGATCGCATCGCAGGATCTAGGAAGAGCTTACCTACCTTGTCCCCTGGATCCTGCGATGTCTCCCTGCAGTGTGAGCGGCTCGTCCTCTGCTCAATTCATCACTGAGCCGATCTCCGTTCCCTGCGAGCGTTGTGACACACAGGGACGGAGAACGGCACCATATTCAAAAAGTGAAACACACACTATACATACAATACACGGTAATCTTACTAGTGGTTTCTCCAGTGCCCTGCAGGCAGTTTTATGTCAATAAAAATTGTTCTTTCTGCCTAGAAACTGGAGATTGTCCATAGCAACCAAAACCGTCCCTTTACATCAAAAGTGGTTTTAGACCAGCTAGAAAACAGCGATAATAAATTAGAATCACGGGCAGAATTGATAAATTAGAATCACGGGCAGAATTGAGCGATAATGATTTGTGGGGAGATCCGTCATCAAACACTGAAAAGTAACGAAAGCGACAATTCTGCAACTGAGCAAATTTCAGTGTTCTTGATTTGATTACATTATTGAATAATTTTTATTATTATTATATTATTATTTGGTATAATTATTTATAGTTATTTATTATATTATATTTTATGATTTTGTGTTTCAAACGTTATCATACCCGGGATGTCTACTAGACTCTTGTTTGGACAGATTTAAGTGTGTTATTCCTAAGAATTACAGGCCTACAATATAAAAACCCCAAATTTCCATGCAAAATAATTGTACCGCTTTCAGCACCTAAAATCCGACATAATCATACCGCCAGGGAGGTTGAGAGCTGCCACAGGCAGGGGACCTGATGCGCTTGGCCAGCGGTCGTTATCGCCGCCAGCCACTTGCGAATGCGTGCACGAGAGCCAGCACGGGGATTAGTGTGTATAAACACACAAATCCCTGTTCTGTCGGAGGAGAGGAGACAGATCTTGTCTTCCTACTAAGCAGGAACAATGATCTGTCTCCTCTCCTAGTCAGTCCTATACAATTAGAACACACCCAGGGAACACATTTAACCCCTTGATCACCCCCTAGTGTTAACCCCTTCCCTGCCAGTGACATTTACACAGTAATCAGTGCATATTTATAGCACTGATTGCTGTAGAGATGTCAATGGTCCCAAAAATGTGTCAAAAGTGTCCGATCTGTATGTTGCAATGTTGCAGTACCGCTAAAAATCGCAGATCACCGACATTACTAGTAAAAAAAATAATAATGAAAATGACATACATTTTCCCATAGATGCTATAACTTTTGTGCAAACCAATCAATATAAGCTTATTGCGATTTTTTTACCAAAATATGTAGAAGAATATATATCAGCCTAAACTGGTGAATAAATTTGGTTTTTAAAAACATTTTTGAGGATATTTATTATAGAAAAAAGTAAAAAATATTTTTTTTTTTTTCAAAATTGTCGCATTTTTAAGTTTATACCGCAAAAAATAAAAACCGCAGAGGTGATCAAATACCACCAAAAGAAATATCTATTTGTGGGAAAAAAAGGATGCAAATTTTGTTTGGGTACAGCGTTGCACGACCGCGCAATTGTCAGTTAAAAAGACGCAGTGCCAAATTGTAAAAAGTGCTCTGTTCAGGAAGGGGGTCAAATCTTCCGGGGCTGAAGTGGTTAAAATTACAGTGAAACACATGTGAAGACTCAGGGTTACTGCAGAATGCATTGTAGTAGAAATTATGAAAGAGTTCCAACAGCTATAATAATGGTTGATGAAAGTAAATAAAATAAGTAAACAAATAGATTTTCTGTTTTTGTGCACAGTTTATTAATGGATCGGTATTATTAATATATGCACAGACCATCTGTTTTACTGTTTGATCATCACTGTTTATACAACACAAGTTTTTTATGGACATAGATGTGTGTTTTTCTGCACAGCTGATTAGTCAATGGGTATTATTAACCACTTCAATACAAGGCATATTCACCCCCTTCCTGCCCAGGCCAATTGACAGCTTTCCACGCTGTCATATTTTGAATGACGATTGCCCGGTCACGCAACACTATACCCAAATGAAATTTTGCAATTTTTTTCCCCATAAATAGAGCTTTCTTTTGGTGGTATTTGATCACCTCTGAGGTTTTTATTTTTTGCGCTATAAACAAAAAAAGAGCGAAATTTTGAAAAAAACACAATATTTTTTACTTTTTGCTATAATAAATATCCCAAATGTAAAAAACAAATACACATTTCCTCCTTAGTTTAGGCCAATATGTATTCTTCTTCATATTTTTGATAAAAAAAAAAACGCAATATGCGTATATTGATTGGTTTGCGCAAAAGTTATAGCACCTACAAAATAGGTTATTGATTTATGGCATTTTTATTTTATTTTTTTTTTTTACTAGTAATGGCGGTGATCTGCAATTTTTGTCAGGACTGTGACATTGCGGCAGACAGATTGGACACTTTTGACACTATTTTGGGTAATTGATAAATAAATAAATAAATATGCACTGATTACTGTATAAATGTTACTGGCAGGGAAAGGGTTAACACTAGGGGGCGATCAAAGAGTTTAATGTGTTACCTAGGGAGTGATTCTAACTGTGGGGGGAGGGGACAGACTGGGGGTCGATCGGTGTTCCTATTTACTAGGAACACACAATCTGTCTCCTCCCCCTGACAGGATGTGGATCTGTGCGTTTACACACACAGATCCACATTCCTGCTCTGTGACCAGCAATCGCGGGTGCCCGGCAGACATTGGGGCCACCAGGCATGCGCATCGGCATTGGCTCCCGAGTGACGCGGCGCAGTGCTGCAGTGTCATTGCTCCGGTCAGTCTTCCATCTTCTCATGGTCAGTGGCGGCTGGTTTTGTGGGGGGGGCAAACAACCACCCCCCCGTACCGCCTCAACCCCTACCCCGCTGTCTGCCGGTCCACCAGCACTTACCCCATCTAGGCAGCGGGCACATCAGGCAGCGGCGGGGATCAGGGCACCGGCGGGCACATCGGGCAGCAGTGGGGATCAAGGCATTAGCCGACATCAGGCTGTGGTGGCATCGGGCAGTGGCTCCTGTGTCTTCTCCTCCTCGTTTCCGTCGCGCGTCTCCTCCCCTCCTCCTAGGCATCTAAAAGGATCGCCTGTCTTTTCAGCCAATTGGGTGACGGGAATCAGACCCGCTTCCCGAATGGCCAGGAGGAGGATCAATATTGCAACAGCGAATATTGTTGTAACACCTGGGTGGGCTCATGGCACAATGCTCTGCGCCATGAGCCCACCCTATTATTAAGCCTATTAGAGCTCAGGCACTTAAAAAAAAAACATCCGCTGTATTTCATGTGCCCAGTGTCATGAAAGGGGCCTGGACGCATGAATAGGGGGTGGCGGTCGTGGATAGAGGGGGCAGCGCCCAGACGCCACTGCTCCTGGTCTTCCCTTTTCAGCTGCTTAATTGACCAGGCCAGGCCATGATGCATGCACATGGGAGTTACATCTTTTCCACACAGTGCCATACATGTATACTTAAGCTGTACATGTGCTGCTCAGTGTACAATTGTGCTGACTAGTATGGAGAAACAGCTATGACAGAGGAGACTCTTTTGGTAAATATCTTACATGTCAGGCACCTTTCAATTTTTAGTTCAGCTTCGGAAGGTTAACCCCTTTAATGACCGGGCCATTTTTTGCAAAATGGCACTGCGTTACTTTAATTGAAAATTGCTCATAGTGGGACGCTGCACCCAAATAAAATCTAATTTGCACCCAAATAAATCTAATTTCGTCATCAATTTAGGCCAACATGTATTCTGCTACATATTTCTGGTAAAAAAAAAATCCCAATACGTGTATATTCATTGGTTTGCACCAAAGTTATAGTGGCTACAAACTATGGTATATTTTTATTTATTTATTTGTGTATTTTTTACTAGCGGTCGGTGGGACTGCAATATTGCGGCGGACAAATCAGATACCTAACTGACACTTTTTTGGGGACCAATGACACCAATACTGTGATCAGTGCTAAAAAATATGCACTGTTACTGTACTAATGACACTGGAAGGAAAGGGGTTAACATCAGGGGCACTCAAAGGGTTAAACGTATTCCTTAGGAGTGATTAATAACTGTGGGGGAGATGCTTTGACTGGGGGAATGTAAAGATCCGTGTTCCTGCTTAGCAGGAACACAGGATCAGCACATTTCCCTGTTACAGAACGGCGGTCTGCCTTGTTTACATAGGCAGAGCACCATTCTGCCTTTCTCCTGAATGATCAGCGGGACCAGCTGATTAGCTCCCACTCTCCCACTATGTCCAATCAAAGTGGGAGCAGGTCACAGTCGGAGCCCGTGTGCGCCCCAGACCCGAAAGTGTCAGATCACGTACTAGGTATATCTGCATAGGGCAGTCGCTAAGTGGTCAATATATATACTGACCATTTGTTTTACTGATTGATCATTAGGCCTCTTGCACACACACTGCAGCTTGAAAAAGCTCAGTACAGAGTTTTTTCTTACTGATCTAGAATGCAGCCCATTGTTTACAATGTGCCTGTACACACAGGTGAACTCAAGTCTGCGTATTCTTGCGTATAAATAAAAAAAAAAAAAAAGAGAAAAAAATCTGTGTTCCCGGTCAGTATTTTGTGCTGGTGTGCGCAAATACTCACATATGAAAATAAATATAAATAAATTTTCCCTAGGAATATATTGTGCCCACAAATCCATGAATGCACATATATATGTGTGTGTGCAAATACGTGAATACACGTAAAACAAACGCCTGAAATTATGTCTAAAAAAGCAGATGCTAAAAAATCAGTACCGTGTGTAAAAGACCTTACTATACATTGTTTGGGATTATATTTTTATTTATTATTATGAATTGTATAGGGTTTATTTTTTTCCTGTATATAGTATAGTAGTTTTCCTGTGTATAGTATATAGTATAGAGTTGTGAGTTGGTATTTTTTGATGTAAATAGAAATGCAACCAACATACAGATCTCCATTCAGCACCACTGACAGCACTGTTCAGGAACTGCTGCTAAAGGTATTTATGTCATCCAGAGGTTTTCAAATTCCTTTACAAAACCTGTCACGAGGAAAATATGTGGACTGTAATTGCTGATCTCTCCTTCTAAAAATGCTGGTTGCCTGGCTATCATCATTTATAAGTCTTTGTTATAAAACAATTACAGCAATTACCTGGCAAGCATACTTTCTTTGTCATTGTCATTAACCGCTTCCGGACCAGCCGCCGCAGTTATACTGCAGGCAGGGTGGCTCCCCTGTGCGAGCTGTCATAGCTGTACGTCGGCTCTTTAAGACGCCTCCGGCAGAGCTGATGCGAGTGCCCGGCGGGCGCAATGACCGCCGGGCACCCTTGTTACAGAATGAGAACGCAGATGTGTGTGTAGGTAAATTATATAAATTTCTGACTCCATATTTGGAGTTGTTGGTGAGGATTGGAGTGGATTGCATATCCAATTCACCTTGACTGTATAAATTATGTCAGAGGAAGTGACGGGTCAGATCACATGACCCCTAATGATGTCAGACGTGCTGACGAAACGCTGCGGGTTACGTGATACGTCACTTCTGCCCTTGTGCTGGAGCGCAGGTGGAATGCAGCTTGGTGTACCGACTCCATTTTATGTGCTTTTTTTTACTGGAACAAATTTTTTATGAATAAATGGCTACAAGTTAAGCTATGAGTAGTTCTTTTCTCCTTTACTTATAAACCCCATCTGGCTACATTGCTGATGAGAGGTGTCTGCATCAGTGGTTACATCTTTACTTTGCTGGTGAGAGGCGTCTATATGGATGGATACATCTTGATACATCTTTCTGCTTATCTGACACCTATCATGGGTGTCTGATGAATCTGGTGAGTAGGATGTTTGCATAAACTGGTGGAAGACGGCACTTTCTATTCCTGTCACTGAATTTATTCATCACTGTGCACTTGATTAAAGAATCGTAGGTGGTGGCTGTTTTTGGACTTTATTGAAAATTTATATTTACATTTGAACATTATTTGACCACACCTTTTTTTTATATTTATTTGCATTTATTTTCAATAATATTTATACATTTAAGCGCGGTATGAAATGAATTATTAATTTTCTTTTCAAAAATATATTACAAAAAGATAAACAAGCATTAATGATTGTATACAGTTTTTTTTTTTTTTTAATTGTTAAAAGAAACATTGTGTGTTACCAAGAAACCAAGATAGGCATAAAAGGTCTATGATATATGAAAAAATATTTCACAATGTAAGACAATGCAGCTCAGTATGTTACAAGAATGACATTCAAGACACAATAGGATACTTCAATACAGTCGAAAAAAGGTGGCAAGTTAGGAACTGTCAAGATATGATGTTGTCAATTAAGTCTGGAGTGCAATTGTTCTGAACTGTGTTTTTGATGCTATTGGAAAGTGCAATATTTAGTAATATACGGTGTATTTTAGAATAGACATGGAAGAAAGACTGGAGGTTCTAGCAAATGCATGGCAATGGAGGAGGTTAGGGTGAAAGTAATATAGAAGAAGGTGTAGTAAGATTCTATACGGTTTACCTTTTACATAATAACTAAGGTAAAAATCAATACAGGTTTTCAGGAGTTGAAGAGACTCACTTATTGTACCAGTGACAATTTTACTAAACAGGATGTGAGGCAGAATCTCTAAGCACAACACAGATTAAAATAAAAAATATTTTCTTTAGTAATGTATAAGAAGGCTAGAACTGTCAAATTTTTATTTCTAAAACAAGAAACTATATATAAATTCCATACCGCGCTCATAAATTACAACTATGTGTAACAAATAATAAAGTCCGTAAACCACCACCAAATTCTTCAATCCAAGTGAAAGTGGAGTATTCTTAATTGCTGTGAGGAATAAGTGCCGTCTTCCACTGATAATTAGGCAAACATCTACAACCCAGGCTGGGGTTACGGCCATCTGCGAGATTTGGCTTGCTATCTGGTAAGCTTGCATTTCACATGGTGTTAAGTTTATGCTGATTTGATTGATTGGTGAACTACCATCTACATTGTTCGTGCTATACTGGGACTTTTTTCATACAATCATTTATTCGTTTATTATTTTTTCACTGTGGACTTTATTTAGCGCAATTTTGTCCTTTTTATTATATGTAAGTCCTACATGTTTTTATACATTGGCTACATATTATACTATCAGGAGTCTTTCGTCTCCCTTTGATTTATATTAACATTATCGTTGTAGAAACTTACTGTTTGAGGGCCGCATTATACTGGAGGATACATCTTCATTTACCCATGCTCATTTGACTAACTGTAATGGGTGTCATGGTGGTCTGACGAGTAGGATGTTTGCCTAATTATCGGTGGAAGACGGTGCTTATTCCTCACAGCAACTAAGAATACTCCACTTTCACTAGGATTGAAGAATTTGGTGGTGGTTTGTGGACTTTATTATTTGTTACACATAGTTGTGATTTATGAGCGCGGTATAAAATTTATATATAGTTTCTTTTTTCATTATTAGACCTTTGGTCGCACTACGGCTGCCCTATATATATTTATCACTGTT
Source organism: Lithobates clamitans (assembly GCA_037952925.1). Taxonomy (NCBI): domain Eukaryota; kingdom Metazoa; phylum Chordata; class Amphibia; order Anura; family Ranidae; genus Lithobates; species Lithobates clamitans. The sequence continues at coordinate 8,648,502 of JBBGZY010000067.1, forward strand.
ATTTCAATTTTTATATATATTTATTTGCTAAGTTTTGGACCAGGGTGTGCGACCCATAGGGTTTTTTCCAATAAAACCAATTTTTTTTCAAATTTTTATTTCTGTCTCTGTCTCCATTGTAGATTTTTAATCACTTCCTGTCTGGTGAACCTGTTCTTACCATGATAGCAAATGCAGGGTAATCTCTCTAACGAAGCCCCTAGCAGACCTAGAGAAAAATTTACTAAAGGCTAATAGACTGTTTGCTTACAATACATTATTATCTATTTAGGTTTGTTAAAACCAAGCTTTGTTCATATAGAAAAGAACGTTCTCCAGAGTTGAAAGTATTATTGTGTATAAATTGGTAATGAATGATAAAATACAACAAGGTCAAATGTTGCTTCTTATGGGCCCTGGGCCTTGCTCTCTATTGAGGACCCTTCTGAGTGCTCTCCACTTTGCCTTTTCTATCTTGTGCCCCCACCAATCCACTTACAATATATTGTCAAAAGTATTGGGACACCTGCTTTTAAACACACATGAACTTTAATGGAATCCCAGTCTTAGTCTGTAGGGTTCAATATGTCACACCCTTTGCAGCTGTAACAGCTTCAACTCTTCTGGGAAGGCTGTCCACAAGGTTTAGGAGGGTGTCTATGGGAATTTTGGCCATTCTTCCAGAGGCGCATTTGTGAGGTCAGGCACCGATGTTGGACAAGAACTCGCATTCTCCAATCTAATTCATCACAAAGGTGTTCTATCGGGTTCAGGCCAGGGCTGTGCAGGCCAGTCAAGTTCCTCCACCCCAAACTCACTCATCCATGTCTTTATGGACCTTACTTTGTACACTGGTGTGCAATCATGTTGGAACAGGAAGGGGCCATGCCCAAACTGTTCTCACAACGTTGGGAGCATGAAATTGTCCAAAATATCTTGGCATGCTGATGCCTTAAGAGTTCCCTTCACTGAAACTAAGGGGCCAAGCTCAACCCCTAGAAAACAATCCCACACTATAATCCCCTCTCTGCCAAATTATTTGGACCAGTGCATAAAGCAAGGTCCATAAAGACATGGTTGAGTGAGTTTGGGGTGGAGAAACTTGACTGGCCTGCACAGAGTCCTGTCCTCAAACACTTTTGAGATGAATTAGAGGGGAGACTGCGACCCAGGCCTTCTAATCCACATCAATGCCTGGCCTCACAAATGCGCTTCTGGAAGAATGGTCACACATTCCCATAGACACACTCCTAAACCTTGTGGACAGCCTTTCCAGAAGAGTTGAAGAAGTTAAAGCTGCAAAGAGTGGACCAACTCAATTTTGAACCCTATGGACTAAGACTGGGATGCCATTAAAGTTCATGTGCGTGTAAAGGCAGCCGCCTCAATACTTTAGACAATAAAGTGTATCTAAATGTCCTTCGTGCAGCCATTATCCATTGGCAGTCACATGATCAGAGCGGTACTCTCAGGTTGTCCTGCACTGCACATAGAAAATGTCCACAATAGAAGGTCATGGGAGCTATTCAGGGGAAGCCTGTGTCTCAATGAGATGCAGTTCCTGCCTTATATTACAGCAATCATTCAATCTGGCAATCCCCGATGGGGCATTGCTAGGGGGAACCTTTTTTTTTAACTGCTGCATGAACAAAATTTCTATGGCTATTTTTGAAACGCCTGCAAGTCAGTGAGAAATAATTTCCTCGGAACATCATGCTAATATTATACTTTTAGTAAAAGTTGAATTTACTGGTAGCAGAACTATTAAAAAGTATTTTCTTTCATTTAATTTTGCAAACTTAGTACAAGGTTATGAAAGGATAGCAAAGTATTTTCAACAGATCCACAGATTAAAAGAGGAATGCAGCAGTGCTTCTTCAAATAGAAGTTTAGAAGATTTTATTTTTCCATAAAGGGAACTTTGTGTAGATGCAATTCAGTATAACAGGACCACCTACCCGGCCACTTATCGAAATGTGACTAAGCAGGAGGTACTGCTAATGATTCTGTTAAAACCCCCATTGAGAATAAAGTTGACAGCAGTGTTGTCAAGCAGACAAGAATAAAAAAACTGTTCACTTAATCACTGAGTAATCATTGGGTAATGACAGGAGTAGGACAACGCTAGATTTCACCTTGTGGAGGTTAAAAGACACTTTTTATGGCAGCAATGCACATTTGTAAAATGGTGTCCTGGGTCATCTACTTAGTGCCATTATCATCCATCGCTGTTTAATTATGTCACTTTTAAACAATTTATTTGTTGGGTGTTCTTGGTGTAATTTTTTCCATCTCTTTGACACCTGAAAATTTGATTATGGATAATGCAAAGTAAGTGAATGTGATGGGAGCCTAAGCATACTAGACATTTGGGCTGGCGTTATTATGTTTTGCCTGTGGCTTATTTGGAGGAATTGTGATATTTTCACTTAGCTGTTAAAAGGTGTCACAAATGCCTGTGGATGTTTTTCAATATTGTGCTGGAGGAACATTTTTCAGCATGAGATAAAAATGTGGAGAAAATCATTCAAGCGACACAATGTTGTTTTCAATTTACCAGTATTAATATTAAGTATATTAATATTATAATAATTTTAAGTATATTATTTTTTTATTAGCTATTGTAACAATAATATTATTTTTATAGCAATAATAATATTATATTAATACATATTTATATTAATATAATTAGTATAACTAAAAGCATTTTTTTTTAGACTTGGCTAGATTAGTTAGGGGTTAGAACATCTGTCAGGTTTATATCACTAACTGTATCACTGTTCAGCAGATTTACTCTCGCTAATTGTCCTGATTACCCATGTCACCGACAATGAAAGTGAAAGTTATTCCAACATTTTGATTTTCCACCACAACAGGAATAGAGAGGAAATCTTCTAATGGGGACAGTTGTTCCTGTGACAACTGTCTGAGAAGAGACTTCCCTCATACTGGAAACAGTACCGCGAGGCAAACAAGGCATTTTTCAGGGGGCAGCGCCACCCCCAGGCAGAAGGGCAGAGGCAGCTCTTTAATTAAGCCGCCTAATTTACTTAATTAAAGAGCCACTTTTGCTCTTAAACAGTTTAGTTGCACAGGTTAAGATTGTGCAGATTAGCCAGTTTGGTTTCCTCTTTGCTAGGCTGGAAGGGAAAAAACAAAGAAGGTGGGCACTTCTCAGGCTGCTGAGGACATGTGTGCCACCCAGCTCTGTCAATGTGTTTACCTGGGAGGATGCTGAGGCCGTGCGGACCATCAGCATGATGGCTCTGCAGCCAGGTAACTTGTGCAGGTAAAGGGATGTGTAAAAAGAGATGGTGTATGCTTCATTCCTGCATCGCCTTGCTGCCCCCCTCCTGTCTGCTGACTCCTTCTCCAGGAAAGCATTGATTTACCTCTCACTGACCCCTGCCCTATACCTTGCTAACCCCATCCTCTGCCCTTAAAACAAGAATGGCATACCACGGCTGGGGTGGGACAAATTTAGATGGGGGGCGCACGATTTTAGTCTTGCCTAGGGCAGCACAAAACCAAAATACACCACTGACTGGAAACATCCTCCTACTTCATATTGAGTCTGTACAACAGGAAGTTACATAGTTACATAGTAGGTGAGGTTGAAAAAAGACACAAATCCATCAAGTCCAACCTATGTGTGATTATATGTCAGTATTACATTGTATATCCCTGGATGTTGTGGTCGTTCAGGTGTTTATGTAATAGTTTTTTGAAACTTTCGATGCCCCCAGCTGAGACCACTGCCTGTGGAAGGGAATTCCACATCCTTGCTGCTCTTACAGTAAAGAACCCTCTACATAGTTTAAGGTTAAACCTCTTTTCTTCTGATTTTAATGAGTGGCCACGTGTCTTTTTAAGCTCCCTTCCGTAAAAAAGTTTTAACCCTTTTGTGGGGTCACCAGTATGGTATTTGTAAATTGAAATCATATCCCCTCTCAAGAGTCTCTTCTCCAGAGAGAATACTGTAAGTTCAGTGCTCGCAACCTTTCTTCATAACTAATATCCTCTAGACCTTTTATTAGCTTTGTTGCACTTCTTTGTACTCGCTCCATTTCCAGTACATCCTTCCTGAGGACTGGTGCCCAGAACTGGACAGCATACTCCAGGTGCAGCCGGACCAGAGTCTTGCAGAGTGGGAGAATTATCGCTTTATCCCTGCAGTTAATCCCCTTTTTAATGCATGCCAATATTCTGTTTGCTTTGTTAGCAGCAGCTTGGCATTGAATGCCGTTGCTGAGCCTATCATCTACTAGGACCCCCAGGTCCTTTTCCATCCTAGATTCCACCAGAGGTTCTCACCCCAGTGTATAGATTGCATTCATATTTTTGCCACCCAAGTGAATTATTTTACATTTTTCTACATTAAACCTAATTTGGCATGTAGTTGCCCACCCCAATAATTTGTTCAGATCTTCTTGCAAGGTTTCCACATCCTGCGGCGAAGTTATTGCCCTTCTTAGCTTAGTATCGTCTGCAAATACAGAGATTGAACTGTTTACCCCATCCTCCAGGTCGTTTATGAACAAATTAAATAGGATTGCTCCCAGCACAGAACCCTGTGGGACCCCACTACCCACCTCTGACCATTCCGAGTATTCCCCATTTATCACCACCCTCTGAACTCGCCCCTGTAGCCAGTTTTCAATTCATGTACTCACCCTATGGTCCATGCCCACTGACCTTATTTGTACAGTAAACGTTTATGGGGAACTGTGTCAAATGCTTTTGCAAAATCCAGATACACCACGTCTACGGACCTTCCTTTATCTAGATGGCAACTCACCTCCTCATAGAAGGTTAATAGATTGGTTTGGCAAGAACGATTCTTCATGAATCCATGCTGATTACTGCTAATGATACCATTTTCATTATTAAAATCTTGTATATAGTCCCTTATCAACCCCTCCAAGAGCTTGCATACTATTGATGTTAGACTAACTGGTCTGTAATTCCCAGGGATGTATTTTGGGCCCTTTTTAAATATTGGTGCTACATTAGGTTTTCTCCAATCCGCTGGTACCATTCCCGTCAGTAGACTGTCAGTAAAAATTAGGAACAATGGTCTGGCAATTACTTGACTGAGTTCCCTAAGTCCCCTCGGGGGACTTAGCCATCCGGTCCCGGTGTTTTATTAATGTTAAGTTTCCCAAGTCTAATTCTAATTCTGTCATCTGTTAGCCATGAGGGTGCTTCCTGTGATGTGTCACGAGGGTAAACACTGCAGTTTTGGTTACTGAAGCCCCCCGATTCCCTCGTGAAGACTGGGAAGAAGAATACATTCAATACCTTCGCCATCTCCCCATTCTTTGTAACCAGATGTCCTTCCTCATTCTTTATGGGGCCAATATGGTCTGTCCTCCCTTTTTTAATGTTTACATACTTAAAGAATTTCTTGGGACTTTTTTGCTCTCCTTTCGCTATGTGTCTTTCGTGTTCTATCTTAGCCACCTTAATTGCACCCTTACATTTCTTGTTGCATTCTTTATAAAATCTGAATGCTGATGATGATCCCTCAACCTTGTATTTTTTTTAAGGCATTCTCTTTGCTTTTATATGCATTTTTAAATTGGAGTTAAGCCATCCAGGACTTTTGTTCGCTCTTTTAAATTTTTTACTTAATGCACTGGCTAATGCCCTTATTTAATATGCTCTTAAAGCAAACCCATCTCTCCTCCATGTTCTTTGTTCCTAAGTTTTTATTACAATTCATGCCTTCTAGGAAGGTTCGTAGTTTAGGGAAGTTGTCTCGGTCGAAATTCAGTGTCTTTGTATTTCCCTTATGTTTCCTATTTGTGTGATTTATACTGAAGCCAATTGACCTGTGATCGCTGTTTTCTAAATTGCCCCGTATTTCCACATCCGTTTTCAGGTCTGTATTGTTGGTAATCAGTAGATCTAGTAACGCTTTATTTCTAGTTGGTGTGTCTACCATCTGACCCATGAAATTGTACTGCAAGACATTTAGGAACTGGCGAACCTTAGATAAATGCGCGGTTCCCTCCGCCCAGTCTATGTCTGGATAATTAAAATCCCCCATTATGATGACACTTCCCATCCTTGCTCCTAATTCAAATTGTGATAGGAGGTCCATCTCCCCCTTCTCCCTCAGGTTAGAGGTCCTATAGCATACTCCCAGTATTATTTTCCCCTTAGCGTCATCCCTTTGGAGCTCTATCCATAAGGATTCCACCTCCTCCCTATCTCCCTTAGTGATGTCATCTCTCACATTCACTTGTACAGTATTCTTGATATATAGACAAACCCCTCCCCCTTTTTTACCCTCTCTATCCCTGCGATAAAGGGTATACCCTTGAATGGTTGCCAGTCAATCATGAGCTGTTGAACCAGGTCTCTGAAATTCCCACAAAGTTCAAACCCTCCTCATACAACAGTATCTCTAGTTTACTTAAAAACCAATCAGCTTCCAGTTTTTTTTAAAAGCTTAATTGAACAAGCTGAATTTAGAAACGGATTGGCTACCATGCACAGTTACACCAGATTTTTCACTCTCCAGTTTTAGTAACTCCACCCCATTGGTATAATAGCCTTATAGACTCACCTCCACTTTCCTCTTAGAGCAGCTGTGCAGGGTATACAATTCAATAGTTACTGGGGTAAGACCCACCACTTTATGTGATGTAACAGACCTGGGCAGACACATCTCCTCCTTTTCTCTGCAATTCAAGCTTATACTATGGGGTGTGGCTGTTACCCAGCTCTGCCAGAACAGAGCTCTGCAGTGGGAGATCTAGAATTAGCATTACTCAGGTATTTTTTGGCAAACATAAATCACAAATTATAATATGTGGAGGTACAAGGCTAGAAAAAGGTGTAGAAATACTATAATTTATCCCAAACACTTTTTTCGTTTGATGGACAGTTTTGTCAACATGCAAATGTGTGTGTGTAGAAAAATGCAAATAAAAACATTATTAGACCCCTTTCACACTGGGGTACTTTGCAGGTGCTACAGCGCTAAAAATAGCACCTGCAAATCGCCCTGAAAGAGCCGCTGCTGTGTCTCCAATGTGAAAGCCCCGGGGGCTTTTACACTGGAGTGGTGCGCTAGCTGGATGGTAAAAAAAGTCCTGCTAGCAGCATCTTTGGAGCAGTGAAGGAGCGGTGTATACACTGCTCCTTCACCGCTCTTGCCCATTGAAATCAATGGGGCAGCGCGGCTATACCGCTGGCATAGCGCTGGCATAGCGCTGCTACAGCAGAGCTTTGCGGTTGTTTAACTCTTTCTCGGCTGCTAGTGGGGGGGTAAGAGCTCCCCGCTAGCAGCCGAATTGCTCCACAAAATTGGCGGTAGAGCGCTGCTAAAAATAGCGGCGTTTTACCGCTGATGCCGCCCCGGTGTGAAAGGGGTCTAAGGTATACTAACCACATACAGTCAAATACCTTGATCTTTAGAAACCAAGAACAGTGAGATTAACTGAACAATGCTACTACGGTATACAATAGCTAAAATAGAAAAAAAGAGCAGTGAGAAAAAGCACAATTGATAGCAAGGGTTAAATATATATATACTAGCAATTCCCTGCAAAAATACAAATACCTAAATTTAAATTTACACAGCCTATTTTTTTTCTAGAACAGAAGTTGTAAAAAAATTCTGGAAGTTGTTTCCACCAGAATGTTCAGTTTTGCAAACAATTTTTAACCTATTACTGACAGCCATCTTGGCATTGCTTTGCTTCCTCATATCAGAGCATCCACCAGGTAGAACAGTGAGCAGCACAGTACAGATATACCACATCTCGATCTAAATCTCCTGAGACTAGAAAGCAGATGCAGCAGTGCCTTAGATGTCAGATTGCATATATAGCAATAGAACTGTAGGCCTGGAGCCTAGGCACCCTCACACACACCAGTAAGTGCACTACTATTTTTCAGGAGAATTCAAAACGAAAGTTACAATTACTGCTTAACCAGTTAAGGACCAGAAGAATTTACCCCCTTAATGACCATGCCATTTTTTGCAATACGGCACTGCGTTGCTTTAACTGACAATTCCGCGGTTGTGCGACGCTACACCCAAACAAAATGTATGTCCTATTTTTCCCCACAAATAGAGCTTTCTTTTGGTGGTATTTGATCACCTCTGTGGTTTTATTTTTTGGGCTATAAACAAAAAAGAGTGACAATTTTGAAAAAAAGCAATCACATAATAAATATCCCCCAAAAAATATATAAAAAAAACACATTTCTTCCTCAGTTTAGGCCAATATGTATTCTTCTACATATTTTTGGGAAAAAAATCGCAATAAGCGAATATTGATTGGTTTGCGCAAAAGTTATAGTGTCTACAAAATAGGGGATACATTATGGCATTATTATTATTGGTTTTTTTTTTTACTAGTAATGGCAGTGATCAGCGATTTTTAGCAGGACCGCGTCATTGCGGCAGACAGATCGGACACTTTTGACACTTTTTTGGGACCAGTGACTTTTATACAGCGATTCGTACTATAAAAATGTACTGATTACTGTATAAATGACACTGGCAGGGAATGGGGTTAATACTAGTGGTGATCAAGGGGTTAAATGTGTTCCCTGCAGGTGTTTTCTAACTGTATGGGGGACTGTGTCACTGGGGAAACATACAGATCAATCTTCCTGCTTAGAAGAAAGACAGGATCTGTGTGCTCTCCCCTGTCAGAACAGAAATCTGCCTTGTTTACACAGGCAGATCCCCGTTCTGTCACTGCGGGGAACGATCGTGGGTGGCCGGCGGACATCGAGCCTGCCGGACCCCCTGATTGGCTCCCCCACTGGCCAATGTGAGCGCGCCCTCAAAAGCGAGTTCCCGGCTACGGCGTTTCGCGGGATCGTGCCACCTTGCCATAGTATAATGACAGCGGCTGGTCGGCAAGTGGTTAAGTGCAAATTATACAAAAAGCATCTTTGCTTTTTGAGCTCAAGTCCATTTTAGCATTCAATCTGATGTTGGAACATCTCTGCTATCAGATGTTGCCAAATGTGGCTAAAAACTGTCCAATGGTAGTCATCCGCATTATAATTGTATTGGTTTTCCAACTAAATATGCAACGCAAATACCGTTTGGATTCTTATTGCTGTACTGTTGTATTCTCACGCAGATTTATATCCATATTCTTCTATTCCATTAAGAGAAACAAATACTGCAACATCTATAACACAAATTTCCACACCAGTTTTGTCTCTAATAAAAAGTCTTACCTTTCCAACTGTTTTATTACTTCCCATGCAATGTATTTGCATTTGGCTTAATGTTCTACTGCTGGTTGCAAGGTTGAGAGATACTTTCCCCAGAATGGTCAATTTATTTTCAGTGGAGATTTATTTTCGCTTGTAGCAGCTGTTCTGAAAATACAACAGAATAAATTTGCTGTGAAAATAAAGGGTTACAGTGAATTAAATAAAAAAAGTGAGAGAGAGGGAGATGCATGGCATATTTTATTTTTCATGTAGGACTGTTAAATGTCTTAGATTTAATCTACCGCCATAGGAAAAAAATGATAGCCGTGTTCATCAAATTATTGGTGCCCTAGTGAAAGCATTTACAATTTAAATGCTTCAGCACCTCCGTTCCTTTTATGATGCTGAAAAGGTCATCCTTCAAAAACTGTGATCCAATTCATATAGAAGATTTAATGTCTGCAGATAGAAAACATTCTAATGCTTCTGTGAAACAGGAGGAATACTTACCATAAAGTCACACTTTTTTTTTAACACGGCCATAACTTTTTCCGAAACAAAAGGAATGAATTTACAAAGGCCTTCCAAAGTGAGTGAAACATCTATCCAATGCAAATCTGACAGACAGACATCTAAGGAGGGATGTGAAATCATTTTCAGTCCTTTCGTAACCCCTATCTACAACATTTTTGTATGCATTTGCAAATTAAGCAGTGCACCTGAAATATTACCTATTCTATAAAAAAGATACTTATAAAATGTGTTTGCAAAGGTTTCACAACTAGTACAGCAGTTGGAATGTTTCATCACATTGGGTTGAATTACTATAGAAATAGAGTGTGTTAACTTTGTAAAGTGAAAGTTCACTTAACTTAGTGAATAACATGAAGCTGTGTTCACTCAAATCATTCAATCACGTACTTGTGAAAAAATATATTTTTTTATAATTTTTCTTGCACATGATTGGGTATCCAAAGTGATTTCAGCTTTACCTCGTTTACTACACTAAAGCAGGATATAGACAGTACATTTTTTATAGTTCAATTAGTGGGCTGAACGATAGAAAAACAAACAGATTCCAAAATCGCCTCCCCCCCCTGCCACTGGCAGGACATCTGCTGATCGACAAATTTTTTCTAGCATGTCCCTTTAACAGAAGTCAATCAAACGATCAACTTTTCTCGTTCATATATAAAGAAACAAGTGCAGCGCTAAAATCCCAAACCACAACTGAAATTGTGAATGGATCAAACAAAGAAAGAAAAATTTGTAGGTACCAGTGACTAACAAGCAACTGTAAGTGATTGTGAGTCAACAAAATACAAAAACCTTTGAGAAATATACAAATATCCGTAGTGAAATGTGATATGCTCCACAGAAGATAGTGAGTAAAACCACAAATATATCTGTGACTATGAAAAACCTATGACTATTTGTGAATCAACATAATATAAACCAGTGGACTGTATACAAAAGTCTGTGATGCAATGTACTATGCTCTGCGACCAGAGTCCATAAATAAACATGAAAGGAGTCTTCTCAAAAGAGGGGTAGCTGGAACACAGGATGTTGACTGAAGACTGGAGTATAGGACAATCACAGGGAATACTTCATAGACATCTAAAGTAATTACTCTTACCGGATCTTGTAGGACATATCTGCCTTATAGCAGTACGTCTATCAGAGCTTATGGAGGAGACCTCCCGTGGAATCCTCCCAGGTGTAATCCCTTGGGTCACGATCACCGATAGGCAGGGTTGTCGCAGGTGGGGATAAACAGCTCACTCACATATTCTCCGATTCCAGGGCCAAAACGGTCAAAGGGATGCCCCAGTTGAAGGCTTTTCAGTCGAAACGCGTAGGGCGTTCCAGCTTCCCACGTTGCCACCATTTTTAATTACTTGTGATCACTTTTACCTGTAAAGGTTTTTTATTCCATACATTCCTTTTAAATTTTTGACCTACGCCATGTGGAGCCTTTTTCCTCTTTTTTCTCCATGACTTCATCCACCATTGGTTCCCTTTGACCGCTTTGGCCCTGGAATCAGAGAATATGTGAGTGAGCTGTTTATCCTCACCTGCGACAACCCTGCCTATCGGTGATCGTGACCCAAGGGATTACACCTGGGAGGATTCCACGGGAGGTCTCCTCCATAAGCTCTGATAGACGTACTGCTATAAGGCAGATATGTCCTACAAGATCCGGTAAGAGTACTTACTTTAGATGTCTATGAAGTATTCCCTGTGGTTGTCCTATACTCCAGTCTTCATTCAACATCCTGTGTTCCAGCTCCCCCTCTTTTGAGAAGACTCCTTTCATGTTTATTTATGGACTCTGGTCGCAGAGCATAGTACATTGCATCACAGACTTTTGTATACAGTCCACTGGTTTATATTATGTTGATTCACAAATAGTCATAGGTTTTTCATAGTCACAGATATATTTGTGGTTTTACTCACTATCTTCTGTGGAGCATATCACATTTCACTACGGATATTTGTATATTTCCCACAGGTTTTTGTATTTTGTTGATCACTTACAGTTGCTTGTTAGTCACTGGTACCTACAATTTTTTCTTTCTTTGTTTGATCCATTCACAATTTCAGTTGTTATTTGGGATTTTAGCGCTGCACTTGTTTCTTTATATTTGGTTCGACTTGGTTTGTTTGTGTGTCAGCTGCTATATATTACTTTGACAAATAATTTTGGGGATCAGCGCAGCATTCTCCCTTTATCACTATTTTCTCGTTCACAGTCAGCCACACACTGATCGAAATTTAGACAGTCCCCGCTGAACAGGACAAATTTCTATCAGTGTATGGCCAACGTTAGGGTACATTCACTTTGCTAAGTGAATAGCCTCTACTTCTTTTGTAATCAACCCCATTGAAAGTAACAATTTAGCAAAAGGAGAATAGGGAGTTGTGGTAGAAACAGATTGATTTACTGCCTACAAGATATAAATTCACTTTTCTCTGTGGAATGCAGTGTTCAGCCTACCATTTTTCCTTCTGTCACTTTAAATCATCGCCAACAGTAACCCCGATAGCAAGGATAACTTTCCATAAATTTGTGGCAGTGTTGAATTGTAAGTCTTGTTAACTTGTTGCACATCTTCTCTGGCAAGTTGTACACTTGCAGAGCACTTGAAGCACAAGTACTAGTTGACACTTTTTCCAGTTGCTAATCTCTATTAAGAGCAAAATTGCAGTGGTGAGTCTACAGCAAGAGATTTGTAAGTCTATAGCAGGGAGCAAAGATGAAAATTCAGCCACAATGACCCCCTGTGGTGGGATGACTATAGCACAACATAACTGAACCAGAACTTGCAGCAGACTTGCAGGATGTTTGCAAAGAAAGTTGATCTGGAGTCATGCAATGGGGACTTGCTGCAATTGTACAACAAACTTGTGAAGCCTGGGAAGTCTAGCAATAGCTTGCAAGTCATTTTCAAACTTGCAGCTCAATTGCTTGCTATCTGGGAAGGGCAACAGGATTGGAGTCCAGTGATAGACAGGTATGAAGCACAATGTAAACAGTAAAAAATGAATTAGTAAAACATACATTACTGATTACCGTATTTATCGGCGTATAACACGCACCGGCGTATAACACGCACCCCAATTTAGGAGGGAATTTTAAGGAAAAAAAACTTTTAGGAGGGAAGTTGAAGGGAAAAAAACTTACATTTAAATGCCCATCATTGCAGCCTTCTCAGTGCAGCCTTGCCCCAGTGCAGCCTTGTCAGTGCAGCCTTCCCCAGTGCAGCCTTGTCAGTGCAGCCATGTCAGTGCAGCCATGTCAGTGCAGCCTCGTCAGTGCAGCCTCGTCAGTGCAGCCTCGTCAGTGCAGCCATGTCAGTGCAGCCTTCCCCAGTGCAGCCTTCCCCAGTGCAGCCTTCCCCAGTGCAGCCTCCCCCAGTGCAGCCTTGCCCAGTGCAGCCTTCTATCCCCTGTCTTCAAAATCGCCGACCGCGATTTGAAAATGGCGCCGCTGGCGCCGAAATACACAGAGCCAGTCCTCGGCTCTTTCCGGCGGCTCTCGTTCACTTTCGGCTCCACTCGTAGTCCCGAGCAGAGCTATCCGAGCCTAGCCGAGTAGGTTCGGATAGCTCCGCTCGGGACTACGAGTGGAGCCGAAAATGAACGAGAGCCGCCGGAAAGAGCCGAGGACCGGCTCTGTGTATTTCGGCGCCGGCGGCGCCATTTTCAAATCGCGGTCGGCGATTTTGAGTTGTGCCGCTCAGGGGATCGGCGTATAACACGCACCTGCGACTTTCCCCTGATTTTGAGGGGAAAAAAGTGCGTGTTATACGCCGATAAATACGGTATATCTCTTGATGATGTTTTCATTTTATCAACCTGGCCAATCCCCAGGCGACGTCCTATCATGAGGAAACGTGAAGGGTGGCGCCTACGACGGTGACGTCATTACATTTTTCCTTTCAGGAAGTGGATGGGCAAATTATACCTAAAAGGAAGTGAAGGATAGCCAATGAGGACACCACTGGCCTCGCTGCCTTTTATTCATTGCTGTTTATTGGCTTCTACTTTGTAAGTGCGATTCCTTTTTTTATTAAACATTTTTCTTATCAAAACGTACTGCACTATGGAAAGTTTTCTTTTCTCTGTTCCTGAGTACCATTAGAGTCTTGCGGCTGTTCCAGAAATTGCTTGGGTCTTGGGGAGACCAATTTCCCTATTCTGGGTGAGACATCTGGTAAGCAAGTCATCCTTTGAATCACCTGGTTGTGGAAATTGCATGTTGTTTTTTCCCCTGCAATCCTTAATCTTTCTACACGGATTGGTGTTTTTTCTTCCCTTACCAGTGTGTATGGACTTAATGATTAATGGGACTCTGCCTTAGTTTTCACTTTTCATTTGTCATTTATTTTTCACCAAATATATGGTCACTTACTTTTTGATTTTTTATCACATATGGATTGCTATAATATTGGAATTTTGTTTCAGTTCTAGTTTTTTATTTTTTCACTAGCATATGTTTATATGTTTATATGAATAATTTTTTTTTTTTCACAGAAAGATTATTTTTCATGTAACGTTTGTGAGATTCAGGCATTTGCATTAGCGCTGCATCTATTTTGGATTGTTATCAACAAAATTCCTTTAGCTTTGTTTTGTTTTCTATTTTAAATGTTATCTGCCATTTTGGAAAAAAAGGTGGCAGTTTTTTTTATTTGATTTTTTTCAATGAGTTAACTTACAAAGAAGTCAACTCAGTGTAGCTAAATACGTTTCCAGAAAAAGCTATCTCAAAGGCTTTCTAAATGCATAAAAATACAAATCATAAATCTCATAGATTACCTATGACCTCCAGCTGCGACCTTAATATGTGTTAAGTTTATATAACCCATATGTTTCTTTGTGAACAATTTCCCTATGAAAATCAAATAAATCACTTTGGTGTTCCACCTCATGGTTAAAAGTTCAGCTTCACTCAAGGGCACTTTACTGACACAGTTCAAGTCTGGTAGAAAGCCCTTAAGATTCATGTTCCAGGTCAATAGATAGTAAAAGTAACAAACATGGAAGAAAACCAATGTACTGTATGTAAGAAACAAGCAGCACTAACACGCTTGCTCCCTGGAGTCTGCCTGCACTTTGATGCACTGGAATATGTTTTTCATTAACTACAGGGCAATTGCAAATAACTGCCCTGCTCATCCTAAAATCGAATTCCAGATAATCAGCTAATAGGGATGAGCTTGATGTTTGGGTCGAACATAAGTTCGACTCGAATATCGGGTGTTCGCCTGTTCGCCAAAGAGCGAACATTATGGAGCGTTCGCAGGGTGCCTTTGGCCAACCATGGCTCAGGGTGACTAATTCCACGCGCCACACTATATAAGGCTGCTTACACGGCGGCCGTGTGTAGTGTGGTTGGCGTGGACAGAGAGATAGCTTGATTTAGATTAGGCAGGTTATTCAGTTAGTGGCAATGTATTTGATATATATACAGTATATATATATATATATATATATACATATATAAAAATATATATATATATACATAAATATATATATATATATATATATATATATATATATATATATATATATATATATATAATCAATCTAGTATATATGCATTTAGCATAGACTATATATTCAGTGTTTACTCGATATTCAGTCAGTGAAGCCAGTGTATTAATATGTGTACAGTCTTGTATATATTTATATACTTTGCATGCAGTATAGCCTATATCTACAGTGCATTCTGTGGTGTACTGTTTCTAATACATTTCAGGTGGTGTATATATATATATATATATATATATATATATATATATATATATATATATATATGTGATCCTTAGTGACCCAGAGGACTCAAAATCAAATGCCTCTGCAAACTTAGACTGCATGGCCTCCATGATTCTGCAAAGCCTGCGAAAGGACCCTAGGATTCGTGGTATCAAGGAGAGGGATCATTACTGGCTGGCAACCCTTCTTGATCCATGTTACAAGGGTAAGTTTGCTGTGAGGGGTTACAGTGTTGTAACCCCTCACAGTAACACCACCACCACCCAAAGACCAATTTTTCTGCCCCTGTTTAACAGGGGCATGTAATTACAATTTTTTACATGATATTTCAATGCAGGGCCCGTTCCTTCACCCAACAAGAGTAACTGTGAGGGGGCATGTAATTACTGATGAGCTGATGACTCATCGGTTGTTAAGGATGCCGTGGCCGGCTTCCTGGCCCCACTCCTTAACAACCAGCTTTTACTGTGCCCTGATTGGGCAAAGCTTTGCTCAATCGGGGCACAGAATGCACCATGCATCGCACCGTGCATTACAGGGCATTCAATGGAGCGAACACCCACCAAATGTCCTGCAAATTCAGGTGTTCCCCGAACCAATGTTCTTCCCAAGCTCATGCTCGGACCGAACCATTCACCAAACACTAGACACATCTTTCTCTGTTGCAGTTTCTGAATCTACCTTGTGAATTAAGGTATGGGGAGCATATAACCTCCTCCCCTGTGAGTGTGAGTATCCAGCAGCTAATTGCTAGGTCCAGGCAATGTCATATGCCTAAGCTAGTGATTTCACCACTTTCCCAGGCCCCAAAACTGGTGATTTTAGTGCTGACTGCAATGGAGGCTCGAGTGGCAAGGAAATGAGGGCAGGGTAAGTATAGGGGGTCCTGGGGCACAGGGGGTCCTTTGCAGAGACACTATCACTTTACCCTGCATGAGCAAGGTGGCATTAAGCACCATTGTTCTAAATTACCACTGTTCTGCATCAATGTTTCTGCTCTACAAATTAGCTAGCTGCGGAGAATAGTTCACTTCAACAGAAAAGAAAAACAGCAATTCGACATCAATATACAGCAACATAAAACAGAAACATTGAATGTATTATAGATATATGGTTCCTTTTCTGTTCCATATGAACAGCAATGAACGCAAGCTTAATGATAGGTTAGCATATCTACGTGAACAATAGCTACCATACGGTGTTACAAGACAGAGGAGGTAAAATATTTACACTCAGTGATTCCAATTATGTTTTTCTCAAGTGTAACTTTCTTTCTTTTTTAAGATGATAATTGGGCATAATAAGCAGTAACACAATGTAAGCAGTTATTTGTCCAGTGGCGATTTTGTCAGCAGCTTAGTAGAGACATGCTGTTCAAAAGAAGTATTGCTGTATGAGGGATTTCTTTGGCCAGGAAATGAGTCTGATTGTACAGTTTCCACTACAATAGATAAAATAAGCTCATATTTTTCCCTGTGGTAATTGAAATTGGTATAGAGTACTTTGTCAGAGGTTCTGTAAAAAGTGTGTAGAAAGCACAATCAAGCTTCTTTAGCAACAAAAAAATGATGTACAAAGTGGTCCCCTAGCAGCCAATCAGAATTCCCCTTCCCTGACCTTAGAGCTGTTCAGAACAATGAAATCTGATTTCAGATTAGTTGTTATAAAGTCATGCTCTTTGTTCTAAGCCTTATTAGACCGTCTTGTGGATTTAGCATTCGTGAAGTATAATATTTATTTTATAGCATGTGCCTGATTGCAAGGAAGCTGGCAAAATTATGGAAGATCTTAAGCACTCGGAAGAGAGAGATGCAAATGGTGGGAGTGGACATACTGGCAGTGAAAATGACCTAAAGAAACAAGTACTGTAACATGGGGTAGGTCACATGCTCCATTATAGCAAAGGAGCAAGGGTTCCTACAGAGTTGGGTCCTGGTGAAGAAGCATGAATCGTTGAGTATACCTTGCAAGGGGGCTATCAGGAGGTACCGCCACTTTACCCTAAATAGGCAAAATAACAAGGGATGGATTTACTAAAACTGGTGCACTCAGAATCTGCTGCAGCTGTGCATTGTAGCCAATCAGTTTCTAATTTCAGCTTGTTCAATGAAGCTTTGACAATAAAACCTGGAAGCTGATTGGTTGCACTAGATTTTGCACTCTTCGATTTTAGTAAATAAGTGGTCATGGTTAAAAAGAACCCAAACCTATTCGCTGTTTATACTGCACACATGTCAGAGTCCATGTGCCCAGCTCTTTGTACCCAATCCCTGAAATGAGAATCTTCTATAAGCACCTTAGGCATTGGTTAAAAAATAAATAAAACTGTTCCATTAAATGTGATAACAGCATCAGAACTACACAGACACCTTCAGGCAAGAAATCAATCCACCCTTCATGGCTTGTATAGCTGGATGTCACTAGATCTGAGGAGACCTGGTACATTTGTTTCAGGTGACTGGATCTGGTTTTGTTTATGCCTGCTGGGCTCAATAACTAACTAATTTGTTTTATATCTTGTGGATTATGCAATCTTTTTTTCCCCCTTTTTTCCCTTAGTCTTAGGTGCTCTCATTCACCATAGAGTCCACTTGTTTTGCATAACACATTACATAAAAAATATCAAAAGTCCAACATGTAGTTGACACCTTGTAACTATAGCAGTAGCACATGTACACGTTTAGGATCTCTGTACAGAGATCTTACCAAAGTCCTAAAGACATGGAAGAAACCATGACATGATACTCTATTCAATTTTTAAATAATATTTTGGACTGACTGACATTTAAAGTTTAGGGTAGTAATCATTACAAACTTTGCCATATTTTTTGTTAATATCTGCATCCTGATGGGCAGATTTCTATTAATTTCCTGTCCCCGAGACACAACAGTCTGTTCATGGGTGCTCAACCTGTAGCCCTCCAGTTGTTTCAGAACTACAAGTCCCATCATGCTTTTGCCTTTGGGAGTCATACTTTTAACTGTCAGCCTGGCAATGCCTCATGAGACTTCCCGCAACATCTGGAGGGCCACAGGTTGAGCACTTATGAGTTAGGGAGTGGAAAAGTCTCCAAAGTAAGGGGAAATCCTTCTCTTCTAAGATAGGGATACATACATCTGCCTAGGTGTGGTTCATGAATAGTTGCACAAATCTTGCTAGAAGTTCACAAACTTTGCAGCAAACCCTTTGAAGTATGGGGAGGGAGATGAAACCTGTTATTCAGTTTTGGCCTAGGTCTATTAAGCCATGTATTATTAAACAAAAGGCACGGGAAACTGGCCACTGTCATAGGGGACTAGGGATGAGCCGAACACCCCCCTGTTCGGTTCGCACCAGAACATGCGAACAGGAAAAAAGTTTGTTCGAACACGTGAACACCGTTAAAGTCTATGGGACACGAACATGAATAATCAATCCTTTGCTGCTGATTAAGTCACAAGAACCAAAAATCTGAACTAGTCGAAAACACAACACTTTTCTATAAAAAAGTGTGCTCACAGCAGCCATATTGTCAGAGCTGTTAGGGAGAGCTGACTTTTTTTTGTAGAAGAGATACTATTTTGTTAAATATTTATTTATTGATTTTACCTGTGACCCCGCCCCCCTCTGACGCACGGTGACTTGACGGGACTTCCCTGTGACGTCACGGGGAATGCCACAGGGAAGTCCCGTCATGTCCCGTGCGTCAGAGGGGGGCGGGGTCACCGGGTGGCCCCGCCCCCCGTTATTTAAGAACCGTCAGACGAGGAGACGCCGTCACACAGCGGGAGCCTCCCTCCATGCCAGCATGGGTGCGGAGTGGCCCGGAGAAGAAAATGAAGAAGAGAAGAAGAGAAGAGAAGAAAAGAAGAAGAGAAGAAGATGAAGAAGATGAAGAGAAGAGCGGGAGCCTCCCCCCATGCCATGGGTGTGGAGCGGCCCGAGGAGAAGAAGATAGAAGCCGCAGAGGAGATGCTGGACGAGAACGCCGGAGGAAGAACCAGAAGAGCCAGAAGAACCAGAAGAAGAAGATGAAGGAAGATAGAAGAAAGAAGAAGCATTTAAATAAAGGAATTGTCAAAAACTGTCTCTTGTCATTTTTAACATTTTTGACAGTTTTTTAGTGAAATGGTAGGGGTAAGTACCCCCTTACCATTTCACACAGGGGGGGCGGGATCTGGGGGTCCCCTTGTTAAAGAGGGCTTCCAGATTCCGATAAGCCCCCCGCCCGCAGACCCCCACAACCACCGGCCAGGGTTGTGGGTAAGAGGGCCTTGTCCTCATCAACATGGGGACAAGGTGTTTTGGGGGGCTACCCCAAAGCACCCTCCCAATGTTGAGGGCATGTGGCCTGGTACGGTTCAGGAGGGGGGCCGCACTCTCGTACCCCCTCTTTTCCTACGGCCTGCCAGGTTGCATGATCGGATAAGGGTCTGGTATGGATTTTTGGGGGGACCCCACGCCATTTTTTTTTTTTGGCGCAGGGTTCCCCTTAAAATCCATACCAGACCTGAAGGGTCTGGTATGGAATTTAGGGGGACCCCCACGGCATTTTTTTTTAAAATTTTGGCCAGGGTTCCCCTTAATATCCATACCAGACCTGAAGGGCCTGGTATGGAATTTAGGGGGACCCCCACATCATTTTTTTTTTTTTAATTTTGGTTCGTGGGGAATTCCCATGCCGTTTTTATCAATGAACTTCTATGTGTATTGTCGGACCGGCAATGCAATAGCCGCAAGTAGTTTTAAATGGGTTTTTTCCTTCGAAATGTCATTTTGCTGTCAGACTGTTCTAAACACGGGAAACATGCGCCCCTTTACAGGCATACTATAGAAACCCCCAGCTACGAAATTTAAAGGGATATTACACTTTTATTGTTTGACTTTAAGCATTATTAAAATCACTGCTCTTAAAAAAACGGACGTTTTTAAAACTTTTTTTTGCATTGATCCATGTCCCCTGGGGCAGGACCCAGGTCCCCAAACACTTTTTATGACAATAACTTGCATATAAGCCTTTAAAATTAGCACTTTTGATTTCTTCCATAGACTTTTAAAGGGTGTTCCGCGGCATTCGAATTTGCCGCGAACACCCCAAATTGTTCGCTGTTCGGCGAACTTGCGAACAGCCAATGTTCGAGTAGAACATGAGTTCGACTAGTTCAGATTTTTGGTTCTTGTGACTTAATCAGCAGCAAAGGCTATGTACTGATTAGAGGATGTTCCTTATTTCTGGTTGCAAATCTGCAAGAATTTCAGCCAAAACACCCAATTAACCCATGGTAGTTTTGAACCCAAACCTCATCCCTACTTTTCGACAGATTGCACTAAAGCAGGTGTTGGAAGATTTCCCTTTACCTCAAATAGAATTAAACCCATAAGGAGTGGTCTATTCAAATAAATAAATAAATAAATAATGTGGCTTTTTATTTGCTTTACGCCACTTTCGTATGGGCGTTGACATTGCTTTTCTGTTCAAATCCACCTAGAAATTGACAGATTCTGGCAGATCTGAACAGAATTTCAATGCCAATGCCAGAATTTCAATGCCTGTTTATGATATGTAAACAGACGCACGTGTAAACATATGTGCAACTGTTTACATTCAATGACCACTGGGTCCATCTAGGTCCATTTCTTTTTTTTTTTTTGAAAATAAAGCTTTATTAAAGAGCAGTGCAGTACATTGAAATTAAATCCAAAGGTATACTGACAAATCCCGTGCAAATAAGGGATTGATATTAGAAAAGTACAAAGATATTAAACAGACATTCAAAACAACTTATATTTGCTATTGTAACAGTAGTGAAGGCTAAGTCTTATGTTCCCTGTGTGGGTTGACATTCCCAACACCCCTAACGGGATCACACTTTGTCAGGAGCCCCCCCATCTCCAGGGAAAGTGTTAAGGATATCCCGGGAAGGTCCATTTCTTTGAACCTATGTGTGATGAACTGGAGATAATAGGAAGTACACAGACATGTTTATATCTGCCTGCCTATAGACCTAACATGAGTTCCTTAAGCTCCAGTTTTATGCTGGAGGAATGTCAGCAAAAATGGCTTCTGTTCTGCTCCAGTGCAGCAAGGGATCTGTTCATGGATCCCCTGCTAACTGGAACAGACTCCTCCTGCGAGAAAGGGCCCATAGTGTAGACAAATTTATGTATTCCTGTTTAATCCAGTTAGGTACATTGAAAAACACTTAACCTCCCTGGCGGTATGATTATTTCAGATTTTTGATGCTGAAAGCGGTAGAATTATTTTGCACAAAAATTTGGCGTTTTATATTGTAGGCCTGTAGGAAAAAATCACTTAAATCTGTCCAAACAAGAGTCTAGTAGACATCCCGGGTATGATAAATTTTGAAAAACGAAATAAAAAATTATAATATAATAAATAACTATAAATAATTATAACAAATAATAATATAATAATAATAAAAATAATTTTAATAATGTAATCAAATAAAAAACACTGAAATTTGCTCAGTTGCAGAATTGTCGCTTTCGTTACTTTCAGTGTTTAAAGACGGATTTCCCCACAAATCACTATCACTTAACTCTGCAAGTGATTCTAATTTATTATCGCTGTTTTATAGCTGGTCTAAAAGCACTTTTTGACATTTTTTTGGTTGCTATGGTTAATCTCCAGTTAATCTCCTGGCAGAAAGAATAGTATTTATGATATAAAACTGCATGCAGGACACTGGACAAACCACTAGGGACAAAGGGAAGTGTAATTATTTGATACAGTATTATGATCTATAGGATTACAGTATACCTTATCTATACTGTGTTTTTTACTTTTTGAATTTGGCACCGAACTCCGTCCCTGTGCGTCGCAACGCTCGTAAGGAACGCAGCTCGTCACTGTGAATCAAGCGAGACACGGCGGCTCGCAGATCACAGCGGGGCAGGGAGACATCGCAGGATCCAGGGGACAAGGTAAGTAACATCTACATGGATCCTGTGATGCGATCCCGAGTCTGGCTCGGGGTTACCGCTTTTGGTACTGAAAATCCATCCCAAGCCAGACTCGGAAATTCCGCCAGGGAGGTTAAAGTATTACTAAACCCTGGACCCTGCATTCACTATATCTGGTCTCCCACAGTTCACAGAACACGGAAATGCAATTATTTTAGTAAATATAAACTGCTAAATACCTTTTCTCATCAGCTGTTAGAGCAGTCTTGTGGCTTCTATCAGTGTCTGGTTAAAGCTTGTAGGAGGAGTTTGCATTTTCCCCTGTTTGACCTATATAGCTGCATGACCCCAGACCCTCTGTCTGGACAGTGCTGATTGTCCCTGTGCTGGTCACATCTACGCACCCAAGAAAGAAAAAAACTCTCTATCAATACACACCAAACTGAGCATGTGCAGCTAGCCCTCAAGGCTCTGTTCTATCAGCAGATGGAATGGGGACAATGGAAGAAGGGGAGTATCAAAGAAGACAATCAAACAGCCTTTTTACACAATGCAGATGATTAACCCATTAGGTTCCACAGTGAGTATAACAAGCATGCTTTACTACATATACAGACTGATTTTACTGTTGTGGGTTTAGTAACACTTTAAATTGATAATTAATGGATATCTCAGTCTGCCTTTGTACTAGTCTCCTTTAATTCACTGCACATCAGCAATCAGAATGGGGGAGAAAGGGCTGAAATGGAAGTCTAACTTTACTTTATTAAGGTTGCTGATTGGAGGGTAGAGCTAAGAAGTAGACCTGCTTCACATTTACAGAGACAGAGGCATAAAACCACCCCCTACTCTACTGAAAACTAAAATTATGTTTGGCTTTAAGACAGCAGTACCTGTTGCCAAAAGCATATTCTGAAGTGCGATTGCAATATGAAAAATTCATACACGCCATTAATGCAAATATGCCCAAAATGTTCATATAAATTTGTTATATGAGCTGATGTATAAAGCCCCCTGTCTTTGTGTAGCACCTCTGCTATGACTTGTCTAACTGAATCTCTTTTTTTATTCTGCATCGATATTGCTGATGACAAATCAGCAAAATCATTGCGCATACATCTTGGATGTTTACAGAGCAATATCTGCCATTACTAACATCTAAATCGTCTTGGCTGCTTTTTCATGGGCTGCTGCCAGTCATAATAGAGAGAACAAGACCTTGTAGCATTTTCTGCATCAATAGAAACTAACTATAGACATATAAAAGACAGTGTCTGCTAGTTGCAGCTATTTACTGACTTATCAGTTCAAGGGTAAAACAGCTGGCAAAATGTTTCTTTACTTCTGTAATGAGCCCCAGCACTTAAAGGACAAATCTAAGTGAACTTGTGACTTTAATGGTAGCACAACGCACTGCAGTGTGATGTCATTATAAATGGAATCCTAAAGCACTATTACAGTACCGGGCAATACACCCGCACTGCAGGTCACCACAACACACATACAATGATCTGCTATAACCACCTCAATACTGGACACTTTCACCCCTTTCCTGCCCAGGCAATTTTGAAATTTTTAGTGCTGTCACAATTTTTAATCATTTTTTGAGACAGATAGACCTTTCTTTTAGTAGTAATTAAGCACCACTGGGTTTTTTTATTTTTTGCTATGTGTATTTTTTGCTATAAAAAGCAAAAACATACAGGCATTTTGAAAAAAAAACATGTTTTTCCTAGTTTCTGTTATAAATGTTTGCAAATAAATAATCTTTCTTCATAAATTTAGGCCAAAATGTATACTGTTATATTTATTTGGTAAAAAATAACCCAAACCAGTGTATATTATTTAGTCTGTGTGAATGTTATAGAGTCTACAATCTATGGTATATATATTTGAAAATTGATCAGTCCTGATGTACTGACTGCCTATCTTATTTCTTGAGGCCCTAAAATGCCAGAACAGTATGAATACCCCCAAATTACCCCTTTTTGGAAAGTAGACAATTCAAGGCGTTTCGCAAGAGGCATGCCGTTTTTTTAACGTTGTAATTTTTTTTTCACAGTTTAGGGAAAATTAAGAAAATCAATAAAATTTGTTTTTTTTTCACAAAGTTGTTTTAACAAGTTATGTTTCACACACAGCATAGGCATACTTAGAATGACACCCCAAAACACATTTTGCTATGCCTCCTGAGTATGAGGATACCACATGTGTAAGAATTTTGCACAATCTAGATGCAAAGAAGGGCTCAAAATCCAAGGAGCACATTTAGGCTTTCCAGTAGCATAAATTAGCACCTAATTTCCAGACTACCTATTACATTTTTGGAGGCCCTGAAGCACCAGGACAGTGGAAACACCCATAAAAGAAAACAGGTATTTTCTAAGAGGCATAGTGAGTCTTCTAAAGACTTCATTTTTTTTAATCACAAGTTTTTGGAAAATGCAGAACAAAAATGAAAATTGACTTTTTACACACAGTTGTCAATTTAATAAGATATTACCCACACACACTATGAGCATACTTAAAATAACAACCCAAACATATTCTGCTACTCCTTCTAAGTATGGTAATACCACGTGTGAGACTATTTATATTTTTGGACTGATGATATACCGGACATTGTATCTTGTGTATCACAAAAATCAACCAATTGTATCAAAACCAATGTACTAGAATGGTCACTTCTATATGTGGTATTCTATAAGTGGTCAGGCAATATAGCTTAGTGAAGTGACACCTTTAGCAGTACCTATAAGCCAAGAAAGCCTAGCCTACTGGTGCATAGCTGGCTCCAGGAATACCATTTCACCAGTTCACTGGCCAGGAAATACTGTAGGCTAAAGAAAGAAAGAACAAAAGATTAAGTGGTCTATTGAATCTGCCCCACTTTTTTTTCTTTTTCGTCTGAGTATAGATCCATGTTTGTTCCAAGCATGCTTTAATCCATTTATAAATACCTTTTTTATTGTTAATGCCTGCTGTACTTTCCTGTTTTCTCACCTTGGCTAGAATGATGTCAGCTGTGTGGTATGCATGTGTTAGATTTGCAGTGTTACATTGCTGTTACTTTGGCAATGTATAAACCAAATTACCCCCCCCCCCCTTCTCGCCATGGATCCCCTGCAGGCCCCTTACATGTATTTTTTTTTTTATATATATAGGTTCCTTTTACAGATGTCTTCATCCCAGGTGCTTCTTGCATTTTGCATTTTTTCCAGTATGAGTAGTCCGCAGAGATGCAGATAGCAGCACTCCTTAGTGGGCGGATCCATGGCATCCTGCATTTAGAGGATGTCCTCAGTCTTTTAAATTGAATGATGCTGGGAGCAGTGCAAGAGAGTAGGTGAGTATTTTATTGTTTTATTTTTACACCATCAGCACAATGTTTATGAGGGAAAAAAATCATATCCGATTGGCTGGAACAGTTCAATACTCAAGCTCTCTCATATGTATTTTATAAAAGATTACCAGGCTGAGGGATTCATTACGCTATGTACTTTTTGGCTGACTTTTTTTGGTCAATAGCACTAACCCTGTTAGAACATTGACGGAAAGTAGCTGGCAGGGACAGTGAATGAAACAACAAAATCATTATCAGCACATATGAGTTCTGTCTCTATTATTTATCAATGTTTGCCAAGAATGGGTACAGCCAAGAGCCAGCTTTATCCCACCGTAGCTATTTGTCAAACTGTTGGATGAAAGACATTTTAGATTTCAGTGCTGGAAATAAAGATTAACAAGAGATTAGCAAGGAAATCTATTGCAGAACGGAATTAGTCAGTGGGGTATTTTCTTATTAAGTAAACGATTTATACTTTAATATTTAAGGAATTATTCTAGGTATAGGGGGCAACAAGATGAAAGACTTGATTGTCCTGATCTGAGAAAAAAAAAAAAAAGATCAAAAGCAGTACAACTGATAATAGCAAACAATCAGGATTCAGCCTTCAAATGAACCAGGGAATGGCTTGTTTCCTATGAATGACTGCTCTTGGTTTACTCCAGTGCTCGTCATCACTTTAGTCTATGTAAATTTATCTTACAGTTTTTATTTACAAAGACCTTAGTTAAACCTGAACTTCAGGCAAAGAGCTAATTATCAATATGAAATGCATATAGGGGTTTTAACTGTCAAAGCAATTGTATTTTTGTCTGACCAGTCCTGAAATTTACACAACTCTGCCACCCAGTACAGCCCAGCCTGGCGGGGCAAGATACCTATTTTTTTTTTATTCTGCAGTTCTGTAACATATACAGGTCTCTTCCCACCCCCACCCAGTGACTGGACAGTAAAAGGAGAAGCAGCAGACTGATGAGTGCATCTATCTGTCGATGTGCTCTCTCACTCTGTTAGCATGGTCCTTTGCAGTGGTGGCTGGTAGTAATTTTTTTGTAGGGAAGAGGGCACGGCAAACAGTATACCACCGACACCCTGACACCCCCGGTCGGTAGCACTAACCCCATTGTTTCACTGGTGTCTTCCCCTGCTCAGCGGCGGCTTCCAGTTCCCCTGCCTTCCACGGGTCATCGCGGCAGCCGCCTCCTGTTTGCCTGCTCTCCACAGGACATCACGGTGGCGGCGGCAGCTTCCGTTACCTCCCTCCTCCTCGGCGGCCAATCGATAGTCTTCTCTTTTCGGCCAATCGGAAAACGGGTCTCACACCCACTTCTGCTTGGCCGAATTGAGGACCAGTGTTTCAACAGCGAATATTCATTTGCTCTTGTAACACCTGGGTGGGCTCATGATGCCATGCTCTGCGCCACGAGCCCACCCTATTTAGAAGCCTATTAGAGCCTATGGCTCTAATCAGGTGCTTAAAAAAAAACCCCGCCACTGTAATTCAGGCGTTCGGCCATGGACAGATTCATGCCATGCATGAATCTATCTTTTATACATATAGGGGTTGGCGTGGACAGAGAGGGCGGTGCCCCTAATGGACAGGCCGCCACTGGTCCTTTCACTGCAGCAACAATTGATTGGCTCCTCGTGCTCTTTTTCTGTTCCACATACTGAGTTCTGTTGTGCAGGAACTGCAAGAGACTAATATCAAATCAAATTGAGGTAAGGAGTAAGGAGTTCCATAGGAAGGCAGAGATTAATGTGAAGTTATGGAGGCGAGAATGGGAGGAGATGAAGAGGGGGCTAGAGAGCAGGAGGTCTTCAGAGAAATAAAGAGGTTGTTTGGAGATTTTGAGATGAGATTGGTGAAGCAGCTTAAGGTAGAGCTGTTGATGGATTTGTATGTTGGGATAGTGGAAAGCCAGTGGCGGCAATGGCAGAGAGAGGTGCTGATCTTAGGCAGTTGGTAAGGTGAATAAGTCTGGCAGAAGCATTCATTATAGACTGAAGATGGAATACCCTGTGTAAAGGTAGGCCAACGAGAAGAGAGTTACAACAGTCAAGGTGCAAGATAACAATGGAGTGAATTAGAAGCTTTGTGGTGTCATTGGTTAAGAAGGGGAACATTTTGTAAATACTGTGTTGTGCCACAATAATACTATTGGTGTGCATAAGGACAGTCACAGCAAGGCCTGCAGGCAGTAACAGATTATGGGACAGTTAGGAGGGTGGTTTCTAAAGGTTCAGTTTCTCTAGTACCAGTAGGTCATGACCACAAGGCTCTCTCACCAGACTCAGTGACCCAGATTGGAAATTCACACTGCTTGAAAGAAAATCCTCTACCCTGGTTCAGCATGGCTCTTTTCACAGTGGGGGTAACACAGCCCCAGCTCCATTACCTCTAATGCTCTCTCTCTCTCCAGTCTCATGGTGATGTTGTTGAAGCCTCGGCTCTACCCCCAGCAGGTCCAGCTCCAGAGATGAGCTCCCCCCCTAGCAAAAGACTGCACAATTTAGCCTGGGAAGATGCTGCTTTTTTAATCTCCTCTCTGCCTAGCCCCTGGGAACTGTAGCCCACTGGGTAATAGAGGCTCATAATAATTCTCCTGGTGTGGACTTCAAGTCCCATTATCCACTGCAGACAGTTTCACAGTCAATTGCTT
Source organism: Lithobates clamitans (assembly GCA_037952925.1). NCBI lineage: Eukaryota > Metazoa > Chordata > Amphibia > Anura > Ranidae > Lithobates > Lithobates clamitans. The sequence continues at coordinate 8,676,874 of JBBGZY010000067.1, forward strand.
CTGCTGGCACTCCCGCTTGACTGATCGCTTTCAATGTACGAATAGCTATCTACAACATCAGAATTGGCAAGATTTTTTAACTTGGCAAGATCTGGACAGTGATTTGATGTGGCATCTAAAGTAGAAGACAGAATCCAGAATTACACCTAGAAACCTGGTCTGAGGGGAGGGATTGATTGTTGTGCTACTGATCTCATTCTCAACAAAGAAGTTGGGGTAGGGACAAATGGGGGAAGCAAATATTATGTGCTCAGTTTCGAAAAGATTGAATTTGAGGAATTGGTGTGACATCCATATTGCAATGTCAGTGAGTAAATTAGTGATGTAAAAGGATATAGAAGGGGTGAGCTGAGGAGTAGAGAGATAGATTTGGGTGTCGTCAGTATAGTGGTATTGTAAGCTGTGAGAGATTATCTACTCAGCCAGAGAGCAGGCATAGATAAAAATAGAAGGGTTCTGAGGACAGATCCTTGGGGCACCCCAATAGAAAGAAGAACAAGAGATGAGGAGATAGAATTTAGGTGACACTGAAGGTGCCTTGAGAAAGGTCGGAAGGGAACCAGGTAAAAGCAGGGTATTGGAGTCCAGTAAAGTGAAGTTTTCTGAAGAGGAGTAGGCGGTTAACTGTGTCAAAGACAGCAGACAGTTCTGAGAGTATTGCATGGGTAGAGGACGTTGGTTTTAGCAGTTAGTAAGTAATTAGTGAGTTTTAGGGGGGCAGTTTCTGTTGACAAAGCAAAATTGGAAGGAGTGGAGAAGGCTGTTAACAGTGAGGTAGTGACTCGGACAGTTGTAGAATGGAAGTGCACTTCCATTCTACAACTGTGCACTTCTGCACTTCAATTTTAGTGGTAAATGGAAGTGCAGAGATGGGTCCTAAAATTATCAGACTGAAAGAGACCAGTGAGGGGTTTTCAAATATAGGGATGGCTAGTACAGTTTTAATGCATGATGACAGTTCACAGGGACAGATTGAGGCTCCGTGCACACTAGCTTTTGTAAGCTCCTAGAAGCAAATAGTGTTATTTTTTTGTGTCCATGCACACAATTGTAAGCTAGAAGCATTTTTCCAGCTTCAGCAGATCCATTGTCAATCACAATGAACGCTGGCCGCCGACCCAAAAAAAACATTGACCCAGGGGGTTGCTGGGGCATGCTGGGTCGTTGACTTCATTAGTCTATTTATCGGCGGAAGGTGGTGGAACTGTCATATGGTGGGAGCCTTCCTCAGTTTAGACCAATGTACCCCTACTCATTCACAGGATCAGTATCTGGGGTCCTCTTGTTAAAGAGGGCTTCTAGATTCTAATTAATCCCCCCGCACCCTCACAACCACCGGACCAGGCTTGTGGGGATGAGGGCTTTGTCCTTATCAACATGGGGACAAGGTGCTTTGGAGGGGGGCAGAGGCCCCCTGCCCCAAAGCACCTGCCCCATGTAGAAGGCTTATGGCCTAGTATGGTTCATGAGGGGGGCATTTGTCCCCCACTTTCCTGGCCTGCCAGGCTGCATGCTTGTATAAGGGTCTGGTATGGATTTTGGGGGGGACCACATGCCAAAATAAAAAAAAAATGGTGTGGGGTCCCTCTCAAAATCCATGCTAGACTTAAGTATCTGGTATGGATTTGGGGGGACTCCATGCCTTTTTTTTTCTTGCTGTAGGGTACCCCTTAAAATCCATACCAGACCCAAAAGAGCCTGGTAGGGATTGGGGGGATACCTATCCTTTTTGTTTTCTCAATTTTTTAATTGCCAGCAAATTTTAAGTTTTAAGTTTATTGCCAGCAAATGTTAAGTTTACAGTCCTTCCTCAACACTGCAAAAACACTGGCAAAAACGCTAAATATTAGTGTTTTTTAAGCCAATGGTTTTCCAACGGTATCTGAGCTTTTATAGTGCATGGAGCCTGAAGATGCATCAAAAAGCAAAGAATAGAGCAAGATGGCTTACAGGCCCTTTAAAACCATTAGTTGAGAACAAACACCCAACTAACCAAGGCCTTCTAAGGGGGTAAGATACAGCCTTTCAATAAAGCTATGGCAATAACGAGATAGAAGGTGGGAGGGGGAAAAAATGAACAGGAGTTTGGAAACTCATCAGGCAGCTAAATTTGGCTCATTTTCCTGCACCCACTTATTCGTCCCCTGCCTGCTGACCCACACCCCTCTGAGGAGCTAACCAGTAAACATTTACTTCCCTAAATATTTAGGGAACGTAATCATAAGGTAACTCCTATGCCCCGTACACACGGTCGGACATAGATCGGACATTCCGACAACAAAATCCTAGGATTTTTTCTGACGGATGTTGGCTCAAACTTGTCTTGCATACACACGGTCACACAAAGTTGTCGGAAAATCCGATCATTCTGAACGCGGTGACGTACAACACGTACGTCCGGACTATAAACGGGGCAGTAGCCAATAGCTTTCATCTCTTTATTTATTTTGAACATGCGTGGCACTTTGTGTTTCGGATTTGTGTACACACGATCGGAAATTCCGACAACGGATTTTGTTGTCGGAAAATTTTATAGCCTGCTCTCAAACCTTGTGTGTCGGAAAATCCAATGGAAAATGTGTGATGGAGCCTACACACGGTCGGAATTTCCGACAACAAGGTCCTATCACACATTTTCCTTCGGAAAATCCAACTGTGTGTACGGGGCACTAAAGTTATACCATACTTCCAATGGTCAGAAACTCCTTTCACCATGGCTCATGGGCCCATTCATCTTCTCTCTTTTGCTATGTCTCACAAACTCTGCTATGCCTTGTAGTTTAGCTTGTAACATAGCATCATTACCACCAAACACTCTGCAGTCTACAACATATATCCATAAGAAACAGTGTGCAAATATATATGTTGTGTTTTTTTTTTATTGGCTGGCCTAAAACATGTACCACAAAGTGGTATTTAGGACATATTTGTAGATTATAGTGAAACTGTTCCTATCAACTTTAACATTCTTATTCTGATAGCTTGGCTGTGGCTGCTATTAAAGATGGCTAACACAATATTATGTGCCATAACTGACCTGGAAGAATAATAAAAACATGGTTTAGAAGCACTGGCAGCTCTGCACTAGTCAGAAAGGGTTATGAACATGTCTTTCGATTGTGACAGCTACAATGGGTATTTTATTGCAGGTTTGTGACATTTTGGAGCAGATAGTAACCACAAAGTGTCTGATGGGAATACACAATTACAATGCAATCACATTAAGCAAATGTAACCTAAAACTTGTTTTGTTGTTCTCAACTCCCGAAAGGAACATAGTGACCTAAGTTTAAAGATATTTTTGCATAATAAAATCTAGAATGCAATTTATGTTCTAATTTATGTATCTAGGATGTAATGAATTCAAAGGCTTTACTTGCTCATTAGAAGAATCCACTAATGGATGGTAATGCAAGCATTAGACTCTTTTTTTCCTACATTGTGGGCTGAATAACCACCTTTTATTTTAATCTTTTAAGCTTGAGTATCTTTTTGTTCTTTTTTTTTTCTTTTATAAGTGATCTGGTCCAGTTAAATATTAAGATATTGTTTTCGATATGAGGAGGTGAGGAAATTGCTAAATGTAGTAAATGGATCATCCCTTATAACAGTGGCGGCCGCTCCATTAGGGGCGCAGGGGCGCCGGCCCCTAATTTACAAACAGGCACCGGACGCATGGATTTCAATGGGGTTTTTTTGAAGCATGTGATTAGAGCCCGTAATTGGCTTAAAAAAAGGGTGGACTCAGAGCACAGAGCACTGCGCCCTGAGCCCACCCAGTTCTGTGACAATAGCAAATTGATATTCGCTATTGTCTTCTTGTTTCTCCTCCCAGCTAATCAGGAAGTGGGTCCTGTGACCCAATTGGCTGAGAGGAGAAGCGACCAAATTGGCCAGCGGCAGTTCACAATGCGATCTCAGCTCCTTTGTGCTGTTGGCTGCCTGGCTGCCTGTGATTCAAGGAGCAGCTCTGGGTGGCTAGTAGGGGACATCATAAATACCCCTTTTGTAAAAGGTAAAGACCAAGCAGACATGACTGTGCTAAGGCTCAGCTCTAGAATAAATGAGGCAGCAAGTTCCCCTGGTACGCCTTGACATCTGCACTGCTGACACGCTGCTGGGTTACTACCAGCTGATGATGCCGCCTGCCATTAGCGGTGCACAGAGATGACAATAATAATGTGCCTGCTCCTGCCTCGCCTCTCTCTGTTCCCTGGGGATTAACCTGCAACAGCAGCTCAGTGGATGTGGGGAAGGTCGGTGTGTGATAAGTGGGGAAGTTCTCAACCGATACTCAGCAAGGACCCGACTCTACTACTTACCTACCTCCCTGGAGGAGGGTTGGATCATGTATGTCCCCCCTGTACAGTCATGAGCCTGGCTGCTAATACCTAGGTAAGAAGAGAGCTTGCTCTACTGCCTGTCACTGATTGCATTTACAGTGCCTTGAAAAAGTATTCATACCCCTTGAAATTTTCCACATTTTCTCATGTTACAACCAAAAACGTTAATGTATTTTATTGTGATTTTATGTGATAGACCAACACAAAGTGGCACATAATTGTGAAGTGGAAGGAAAATGATAAATGGTTTTCAACATTTTTTACAAATAAATATCTGAAAAGCATAACGTGCATTTGTATTCAGTCCTTCTGAGTCAATACTTGGTAGAACCACCTTTTGCTGCAATTACAGCTGCAAGTCTTTTTGGGGATTGTCTCTACCAGCTTTGCACATCTAGACAATGACATTTTTGCCCATTCTTCTTTGCAAAATAGCTCAAGCTCTGTCAGATTGGATGGAGAGCGTCAATTGGGGAGTCACTCAATTGGATTTAGGTCTGGACTTTGACTGGGCCATTCTAACATATGAATATGCTTTGATCAAAACCATTCCATTGTAGCTGTGACTGCATGTTTGGGGTCATTGTCCTACTGGAAGGTGAACCTTGACCCGGTTTCAGGTCTTTTGCACACTCTAACAGGTTTTCTTACAAAATTGCCCTGTATTTGGCTCCATCCATCTTCTCATCAACTCTGACCAGCTTCCCTGTCCCTGCTGAAGAAAAGCATCCCCACAACATCATGCTTCCACCAACATATTTTAAAGTGGGGATGGTGTGTTAAGGGTGATGTGCAGTGTTAGTCTTCCGCCACAGGTAGCGTTTTGTTTCTAGGTCAAAAAGTTTGATTTTGCTTTCATCTGACCAGAGCACCTCTCAGATTCTCTCCAAAACATCAAAATGTTGGGTCTATGGCCGGGAAACCCCCCAGACCTTAATCCCATTGAGAACTTGTGGTCAATCCTCAAGAGGGAGGTGAACAAAAAAAAACCCCACAGATTCCGCCAAATTCCAAGCATTGATTATGCAAGAATGGGCTTTCATCAGTCAGGATATGGTCCAGAAGTTGATTGACAGCATGCCAGGGCGAGTTGCAGAGGTCTTGAAAAAGGAGGGTAAATTTTGCTCTCTAGTCTTAGTGAGCTGCCCCAATTATCTCTTGTATTTTTAATATACTTTATACCTATTCGATTGATCTCCTAATTACTGCTCTTGCAAAATGAACCAATAGTGACTATGCTTTCGATGTAATACTTTATTGGTTTATTTGTTGCTCTACTCGTTATATTTTTACGCTGTTATGTACTCATCCTGTTCATAAATCAATATGTTTAGCTTCATTGCTATTTGAATATTGTATCACCATCATTGTATGTACTCAATTTGTCAATCTTTGTTATATTTAAAAAAATAATAAACAAATTTGACGACAAAAAGGAGGGTCAACACTGCAAATATTGACTTTTTGCATAAACCTAAAGGGGTTGTAAAGTCAGAAGGTTTTTTAATCTTAATGCATTCTATGCATTAAGATAAAAAGCCTTCTGTGTGCAGCAGCCCTCCTCAGCCCTCCTAATCCTTACCTGAGCCCCATCTCTATCCAGCGATGTTGTAGGAGTATCTTGTCTGCCTGGGACTCCCCTCCTCATTGACTGGGACAGCAGCGCAGTGCCATTGGCTCCTGCTACTGTCAATCAAAGTCAGTCAGCTAATGAGGAGATAAAGGGGTGGGGCCAGGCCAGGGCTCCAGATGTGAATGGACACAGAGAGTTGCAGTTTGGGGGCACTCAACAGGTGGGAGGGGCCAGGAGCACCAAAGTGGGACTTGAGAAGAAGAGGATCTGGGCTGCTCTGTGTAAAACCACTGCACTGCACAGAGCAGGTAAGTATAACATAAAAAAAAAAAAACAAGACTCTACAATCACTTTAATGTCATTGGCCATTAAAGTCTTTGACACTTATAATTAAAATTCAGCATACCATAGTAACATCTGACAAAAAGATCTAAAAACACTGAAGCAGCAGACTTTGTGAAAATTAATATTTGTGTAATTCTCAAAATTTTTGAACATGGTTGTATATACATACATTTCATAAAGGCATATTGCAATACAAAGTATGGTCGTTGTGAGCTGACCTGCAATCCATGTTATAAAAATTGCGTGTCAACAAAATCATTGAAGGTTACAGAAAATACATAATAATCTCAACTGTAAGTACATGATTGTAATGGTTGCAACCAAAAGGCTTGACGCATTTTGTGGAGTTCACTCCACTTCTTAAGGAGCGGATGCAAAAGACATTTAGGTACCAATCAGTGGCGGCCCGTCCATAGGGGGCGCGCGGGCGCCGCCCCCCCTCCAGGCAGTCACAAAATTTTTTTATTAAAAACTGGCCCTTTAAAAGAAATCCAAAAATGGTCCTTAGGTGCACTGTGTTTGGACGCCGGACACAGTACACTATGGGAAGCGCCAAGTCTATGCAATCAGGAGATTGCAGAAGCGGCGCTTCATTTGCGGGCTTTTGTCCTGCCTTGTGGCGCTTTCCAAGGCACCGAGTAGCTTCCACCCGGCGCTCCTAGTATCTATGAATACGGCTGGGCGGTTTGATTGACATCTGAGTTAGATGTTACTTCCTGTTTTCTCTCTCCCATTGTGCCAGAGAGAGAGAAAACCGGAAGTATGAGGAACGGACTCCTCCATCACCACTGCCAGTGGAAGGAGACAGTGCAGGAGAGGACAACACAGCAAGGTAAGTACGAGAAGGGGGGTTTAATGTGACACAGGCTGCATTTAATGAGACACAGGCTGCATTTGGACACAGGCTTTTTTTTAAAAACTGGCCCTTTAAAAGAAATCCAAAAATGGTCCTTAGGTGCACTGTGTTTGGACGCCGGACACAGTACACTATGGGAAGCGCCAAGTCTATGCAATCAGGAGATTGCAGAAGCGGCGCTTCATTTGCGGGCTTTTGTCCTGCCTTGTGGCGCTTTCCAAGGCACCGAGTAGCTTCCACCCGGCGCTCCTAGTATCTATGAATACGGCTGGGCGGTTCGATTGACATCTGAGTTAGATGTCACTTCCTGTTTTCTCTCTCCCATTGTGCCAGAGAGAGAGAAAACCGGAAGTATGAGGAACGGACTCCTCCATCACCACTGCCAGTGGAAGGAGACAGTGCAGGAGAGGACAACACAGCAAGGTAAGTACGAGAAGGGGGGTTTAATGTGACACAGGCTGCATTTAATGAGACACAGGCTGCATTTGGACACAGGCTGCATTTAATGGGACACAGGATGCATTTGGACACAGGCTGCATTTGGACACAGGCTGCATTTAATGGGATACAGGATGCATTTGGACACAGGCTGCATTTAATGGGATACAGGATGCATTTCGACACAGGCTGCATTTAATGGGATACAGGATGCATTTGGACACAGGCTGCATTTAATGGGACACAGGATGCATTTAATGGGACACAGGATGCATTTAATGGGACACAGGCTGCATTTGGACACATGTTGCATTTAATGGGACACAGGCTGCATTTAATGGGACACAGGCTGCATTTGGACACATGTTGCATTTAATGGGACACAGGCTGCATTTAATGGAACACAGGCTGCATTTGGACACAGGCTGCATTTAATGGGACACAGGCTGCATTTGATGTGACACAGGCTGCATTTGATGTGACACAGGCTGCATTTTATGTGACACAGGCTGCATTTAATGGGACTCAGGGTGCATTTAATGGGACACAAGGTGCATTTAATGTGACACAGGCTGCATTGACACCATAACAACCACGGTGCCGGGATGATTGAAGTGCTATCACCAGATGTTTGGAGTATCTTTATCTGCTGATTGTTAAACTTTCTAGAATACACATATTTCTATTGTTGTGTAGGATTTGGGCCTGCTGTTCCTCCATCCCTCTCTCCCTCTCCTTCCATCCCTCATTCATCTCAGACGCTAACCATTCCACCTTAGAGCCACGCCCACTATTTTGCTGAAACCAAGTGGGAGGGGTAAAAAAGGAAGGGTGGGGCCTGGCGCCTTTTAGTAGGTCAAGTGAAAGACTAGTCTAGTTTGGTCACAACATTTGCCATCTGAGGCCATGGTATTGCGCGTATCCTGGTGTTGTCATACACAAAGGGTTGTGAGTTTGAAACCGAGTGAAAGATAATGGCATCAGTTGGGGCGATATCCTATGGTCCAAGGGAGTTCACCCTCGAAAGTAGCGTTTTACCAGATACAAAGATCTTTTAGTTGGCTATGTGAGAGAGTGCAAACTAGTCAAGTTTGGTCACAAAAAACTCATCTGCCGTCTGGGGCTGTGGCATTAAGTGTATAGCAGTGGTATTAAACACAAAGGGTTATGAGTTTGAATCCTCAGCTATCCACTTTTTTTTTAGGTAGCAGTTGAGACTGTGCCCTGTGGTTCAAGAGAATGGGTTGTTGAAACTACAGTTTTATCAGATGAGAAGATCTTTTAGTAAACCAGGTCAGTGCTGGAGACTGATGGAGTATAGATGGAGATCATACCAGGTAAAGGATCTTGAAGATATGGAATCAGTTGAGATGATATGATCATATGGTTCAAGGGAATTTACTTTTGAAAGGAGAGTTTTATAAGAAGCAAAGATCTTTTAGTAGGTCAAGTGAAAGACTAGTCTAGTTTGGTCAGAAGAAGCTGACCTTTTATCTGAGGCTGTGGCATTGAGCGTATGCTGCTGTTGTCATAAGACAAAGGTTGTGAGTTTGAATCTTCAGCTAACCACCTTTCAGACTTTTATATTGAACATTTAGGCAGCAATTGAGATTGTGCCCTGTGGTTCAAGAGAATGGCCTGGTAAAACTACATTTTTACCAGATGGGAAGATCCCTTAGTAAACCAAGTAGGAGACTAGTCTAAGTCTGTGGATAGTGATTCAGTAAATTTTTTTGATATGAAGCCACTAATATGATAATATGTAATGATAATACAACTGCTAATTTTGGCACTCCTGTCACCTTTGCTGGTGGTGTGTGTATGGCAGTGGTTATATAAAAGCTATGCTTGTGAGTTTGATTCCTGAGGTGGTTACCTGATTGCAATTATTTATTAAAGTTGCAGAAAGTCATAGCAACCAATTGGATTTCAGACTAGGTAATTGGTTGCTGCAGGGTTACTGCACTTGGTAGGCAGCAGTTGCTTCCTGTGGTTCAAGGCAATGGAGTCTTAAAAAAGCACTTATGAGGAGGTGAAGTGGGAGACTAGTCTAGGTTTGATGGTAGCAATTTAGTAAAATGTCTGAATAATAACGCGCTAGTCATATAGTATTCCATGATTTTAAAGGTCTAGTTCTGAGAAACACTTACAATCAGAGGAAATTCTCTTGTATGTATGCAACTAAGCTAACAAATAAATGGTTACAAGTTCGAGTCCTCAGGTGGCTACCTTTTCAGATTTAGTTATTAAAGCTGCAGAAACCATATGCAACCAATCAACTTTGAGACGAGGTGTCCTTCCATATTGGTTGCTATGTGTTATTGCACTTTGTAGGCAGCAATTAACAGTGCCCTGTGGTTTGTAGCAATGGACTCTTGAAGGTACAGTTTTGCCAGATGAGAATTTCCTCTAGGCCCAGTGAAAGATTTGTCTAGGTCTGATGGTAGCAGTTTAGTAAATTGTGTGAATATTATTTCCACGAGTCATATTCCATTAAATTAAAGGTCTAGTTTTAAAGCTCAAGGTAACATATTCCTAAAAATACAGTTTTACCAGATGGGAATAACCTTTGGCAGGTCAACTGTGAGACTAGTTTTTTTTTTGGATGATGGCTATTTAGTGCAATGTTTGAACATTAATCCACTGATCATATGGTATGTCATATTACAAATCTGGTTTGGGACAGCATCAACCATCTGAGAATATATTCTTAGGGGTATGTTGGTAAACTCACATTTAAAGTGTTTGAACTTGAACACAGGAGAGTTGGTTGCTGAAAGCTAAAGAATGAACCCACAAAGTTGATAAGTGCCATGCAAACATCTTCAAACTTAAGACATTTTTGTGGGCCTTGTACCAATGAATTTCATATTTTTCATCAACATGCCCTTCTCCTTCACAGTATTCCTGCACAAGTGCCTTTAGATTCAAACTTTAGGAGCTTGCATGCCGTGCCACAGAACCAGAAGACATCAGATCTAGTTGCTAGTGTACATATATCATGGATCTAGACTCTCTAAGCCTTTGAAACATAAAACTATTACCACACCAGAGATTCAAACTAAGAAATTCAGGGCTTTCAGCATTCAACACCAGCACACCAACACCATGCACCACAGGCTCTAGACAGCAATTGAACTTCTCTGTAGAACTATATACCTAATACAACATGATAAGAACAATTGAAAAACATTTGGTGGCTCATGAAACACAAAACTGAGTTTTGTTTGTTGAGCTACACCAAAAGCACACAGTCACCTTTCTATTTTCCACGAATTCATAAATGCAGTGCTCATTTAATTTGCCAGAAATCATTGCTGGGTTAGAGATTTACTAAGCAGTAAAGCAAAGGTATGGGTTACAGCTTCCAAAATTAGACATCAATGGTGGCTACCATTTTTTCTTTTTTTTATGCTGACAGGTTATCAATATGGGTACAGGCTCAGTTGGACAGCATTCACATGGACATTGGATGCAAAGCACATCCAGAAACTGAGTTTATTTTGGTCAACAATCAGACTGAGTTGCTATTGCTCCCCTGGCAGAAAGCTATTGGCATGAGTGCCTAGCCCATTAACACAGTACTCTGTAATGCCTGATGAACATATACATTTTCCAATCTGATGCCCTGTTCTTTGCAAATGCTGAAAAGTTTGAGCAACCTGGGAGCCTCTGATCCCAGATAACACAATATTCAAAAAACAACTTTACCATTGATTTGGAGAATGTGCAGTGCAGCTCCCATTCGTGAGCCAGGGAGCACTTAAAGTGGGGTTCCACCCAAAAAAACAAAAATACCTGAAAAATTGTAAAAAAAAAAAACAAAAAAAATTTGAATATTTTTTTTTTTACTTACCTCTAAATGCCTGTTGTTAGGTGGTCCCTCGTAGTCTGCCTATTCCTTTGCCTGGGCTGGTGACATCACTTCCCCCCAGGCACAGGAAGGGCTCGGCTCTGCTCCCTCCCTCCTGTCAATCATCTGGGACCCATTACAGGTCCCAGGTGATTGAGCGGCCAATCACGGCGCACGGCGCCGCTCGCGCATGTGCAGTGGGTGCCAGGCTGTGAAGCCACAGCCCGGCGCCCACAGTTGAAATGCCGGCACCGACGAGTGGAGGGGGGGCGAGCAGGGCTTCGATCCCCCGCATCGCTGGACCCAGGGACAGATGAGTGTCCATTTAAAAGTCAGCAGCTGCAGTATTTGTAGCTGCTGACTTTTAATTTTTTTTTTTTTTAATGGATCCCCTGGGTGGAACTCCTCTTTAAGCACCAAGAGTACATATAAGCATCTTGAAGTTTGTACCTTTAGGTCCTTTGCTCCTTTGCCAATGCTCACCCCCAAAAGGGCCCGCTGATTTGTCCCAGGTTCCTTTGCCAGATTACTGTGATAGCAGCCAGGCACACAGCAACAGTTATTCTTCTGGCTCAATGAACAGTCTAGGGCAGGGGTCTCCAAACTTTATGTATTGTATTGTTAAATGACAGGGGCATGGCTTACTTCCAGGACTGCCCTGTATGACACTTTATTGGGTAGAAGTTGAAAAGTGACCTATGTGTAGCATGTCCCTGAGATCCAGGGACACCAAAATCAATTTGAGATCAATCAAAGCTACTTGCAGGCATCACAAGATTACAGCGTAGGTTTACATAAATGACTTAAAATGAGGACCATAACATAGGTTACTGTCTACCACTGTGGATGTTTGAGGTTTACTAAAGAAAAATCTATTGTGAATACTAAAAAAATCTCACATGGGAACCTTTAGCCTCTTATAGAAAAAAAATATAAAAAGATGACCCCCAACATTTTGAATTTACTATTATACTAGTTAGTCCTTGAAATGTAACTGCCTCTGTGCACAGAAACATACTGTACAGTTCCATTCTTTTCAATGCTACAAATAACAAATATCACACACATGTAACAGAGAGTCATACAGCACTCCATAGATCCCGGTGGCACAGAAAGAATGGGCATCACGCAGCATAACCAGGAGACAATCGACAAGCTTGAAGGAGGAGATTAAAAAAAATCAAATATATGTGAGTTTAGCTGTTTTTATCTGATTTAAGAAAATAAATTTCCTTGGATACCACTTTTAAAAAAAGACTGAAACTGCTCTTACAGGGTCATGGATCTAAATCATATTTGCTCTTACAGAAACAGTGGATTAAAGAGGCTTTTATTAAAGGGCCAACTACTATCAAGAAAACCTTAACTATCTTGTTTTTCAGGTGTCCTGTATCCCTAACCCTCGCTCCTAGTACTGAGTTCACAAATAAATTGTAAAAAATGACTGGTGCCCAACTTATTTTTCTCCCTGTCATATGCCAAGGATCCAAGCTCTGAAAATTTAGATGCTAGTCTGCTTCACTACTTTGGGAGTCTTTCCAAACCACCCCTACAGGAAGAGTGCTACGTGTATATGCTGCCTTCCATTTACATTGTTTAAGGGCAACAAGCAGAAGAGCTCCTGATAAGAGCAACTTTCAATTGGGCAAAGCAGGGTTGGGTGGGGGTATGGTGGCAAACATGGTGTGGAGATGCGACCCTGTGTATGTGTAAAATGTGTATTTTGTGACAGTCATGCTTAAGGAAATGTGTTTGGAGACCTGGTACCATGGGGTACAGCTGATTGGAGCTGGATATTGCAGGCTATACTGTGTAGAAATCGCCAATGGTGGAATCGTTTAATAAACAAGAAAAAGGGTACCCGGTATAAGGAAACCGAATAAGGGGTTACTTTGGCAATAAGTACTGATCGAATCAAAATTAAAAAATATAAACAAAAATTCTTTTTATTTAGACATGTTACTTACAAATATCAAAAGTGGAGAGTAAATTGATAAAATGCAGTTCCATAATAACTAATCAAGTCCAAGGTTGGACCTTTAAACTGGTGTTCCGGCCGAAATGATACTTTTTAAATAAAAATACCCCTATAATACACAAGCTTAATGTATTCTAGTAAAGTTAGTCTGTAAACTAAGGTCTGTTTTGTTAGTTTATAGCAGTAGTTTGTTATTTTATAAACTTACAGCAGGCCGTGGCCATCTTAAGTGTGGGCATCTGAAGCCAGACTGTATTTCTTCCTGGATCTCATCCTTGCAGATCTTGCACATGCTCAGTGCAGTACAAGCAGTGTAATAGGTTTCAGGTCAGGTTTCTATAGCAACGGCAGTTTCAGAGGAAGTTGCCGCCCCTTCCCAGAAGGCATTGCAAACAGGAAATGATGCATTGGGCCGCGGCCAGTAAGGAGGAAGTGAAAAATGAATACAGCAGATATACAGTAGGTGCTGAGAAAAAAAAAAAAAAAATATCCAATTCGTTTACAGTGGGCAGTTTAGTGAGGGATGCTGAAGAGTTGTAAAAGTGAGTGGAACTCCACTTTAAATAGATAGCCATGAACTGATTCAACAAACAGGACAAAACATAAAACAGTACAAGACAACATCAGACACTATCCGGATGCATTGCATTTTCAAGCAGTCATTCACATAAATCTAGAGTAAATTGTCTGTGTGGGAATGTATAACCCCCGTATCCTAAATAAGACCGTCTGACTGCCTGCAAATGCAATAGATGTAGGGGAAAGTCAGCCAACATCACCATTTGAAGTCTTCAGCTTGATAATGTAATTCCTAATGAATTGGATCGATTGGTATTGGGAAAGCCTCATATACAGGGAAGCCAAAACACTCACGTACTCAGCTGCTCTGCTTAGTCACCATTGGCTGCTGGGGTGGCGAAAAATTCAAACCTCCAGTGACTCACCCCCTCTGTAATCGGAAACCGACATGAAAGATGGATAAGATATGTAAGCTGTTAGGAATTTATCCCTGTACGCATTGAAGCATTGAAGTGTCAGTTTGTGGTAGACTTCAGTTGGTATCGTACAAACATACGGCCTTAGCTCATCGAGACACGGCTTACACCACTCATCTTACTTCCCATACACCGGCGTCCACGACAGGGCTGCGTTGTTGATGACGTCAACGCATTTTGCTGGGTCTAATGGCGCAGCTTTCTTGGACGATACTTGGGCTGGTAGAATCGTTTAATGCAATGTTTTGTATTGATGTGGAAAGTTGTCTCACAGTGTGCTGGATTGCTTTATACAAAGATTGTGTATGACAAGCACTCTGGAGCCCTGTTAGACAAGGCAGAGGTATCGTAAATACCAGCGGTAACAGAAATGGTAAAAAGTGTTGTGCATGAACAGACGCTGATGGAGTGTTGGAAAACAGGGGGTGATGTGAACCTGTGGGAAGGTCCCATGGAGAGTAAGTGCTTCCCTGTGTGTAGTCCCCCCTCAGACACTGTCCTAGCAAGTGATGGGACCAGAGTTCCTGGTGCTTTTGAACAGAGTAATTTTAAGAAAGCGGTTGCCAGTGGTAACCACACAGGTATCAGTGAACCTGAAATCCAAAAAGTGCTGGGTAAAGTTGAGATAGATGTCATAAAAGTAGGCCACCTACAGGCTTGGGAGCATAGATCTGGGGGAGGTGAGAAGAACTGTAAGCTCCCAAAAACTAGGAAGAAGTGCGCATGGAAGCACACCTGGAAAAAGAGGTGAGTGGAGTGCCCCTTTAGGAAGAAGGGTGTTGTATTTCTTCCTCTGGTGCGAAACAGGGGGGAGGATATGTGGAGATGTGACCCCGTGTCACAGGTGCATATGAGCAGTGTATGCCTGATTTTGGTAGGCTTGCTAATTGCACACCTGTGCGCTCACTTCATAGTCATCCAAGGAATAGAGGTCAGTGCTCATCCTTGGAGACAGCTCAGCCCTGGCAGACAGGAGTTCTGGCCTAGGAGTCAGGAGGGAGCCAGTGCAGCACAAACGTCAGGTCTGGGGAAGAACGTCAGGTCTGGGGAAGACAGACCAAGGACCTAAGGTGTAAGGCTTAAGAAGGAGTGCTGTGTTTTAGCCAGGAAGGCTGAATGCTGGTTATTCTGAAGCAGGACTGTAATGCTGAATACCCCTGCGAGGGAATCTAATGTTTATTTTTGAACTTTGTTTCTTTTGAATAAAAATGGGCTGCCATGCCCTTGAGAATGCAGTCAGGACTGACACGATTTCCCGGATCGGCACAATGGTTAGGGGACTGCAGCTCTGATCAGCAAGCTAAAGGGGCACAAACTGACCATCACCACATCACCATTGATCTGCTTCCTTGAGTATGCTGCAGGAAGAGAAAGGAATTGGCAGGGTCGTCGGCTATTGGATAGGAAATTAGAGTACAATGGAAAAAGAAGGAACTTGTACAACATACTTTATTAAAAAGGAAGTCATAACTTAAATATACATTTTAAATTTTACGTGCACTTTAGCTTATATAAAGGTCAAATCTTGCATGTGTGATTTTTCAATCCTTGCAAGAGGTGGTCCCATAGTAAGCCCTAATCATCTGTACTGGTTGATCTTAGTTAATGTACTCCCCAGTTGAAGTCATTATGGACCCCGACTAAATCCTGACAGAATGAAGGAGTTATTGATTGAACATCCTGTGGATATGAAGAAATGCTTTTCCTACCTTTGTATTTATATCTTTGTGATGAAAGAGGGATAAAAGCAGCCCGACTGTGTAAAGAAAATTGGCAAATGCCAGACATATCATCAGAAACCAGTTTATAGCATTGAGGGTGACGGAACATCCTCCATGTACATACAAAGCTATTACTCCAGCTTATCATTATCTGCAGAGCAACATTACATCCACAGGCAACGATATGATTCCCAATAATATATTTTATTGTCATGTACGCTGTATAACTATTATTGTTTTTTTTCTTTAAAGGGACTGCAGCAGACGTCATGAGGTGCAATTTAGAAACACAATTTGTAACTGCAGTTTGCATATTTGTCCTCATTCCATACCAAGCAATCACGGGGGAGCTCTGACAGCCCAGAACAATGGTTCTTGTAGGACAAAGTGATTGGACATTTTAGAGAACCTTGTTGAAATAATGCTGTTTACTTTTTCTCCTTCCTGTAGACACATTTCAAAACAACATGTGTCTGAATTATTCCTTTTCATACACTAAATGAAAGCAGGCGTGGACTGGCAATTTGGGAACCCTGACATTTGTCAAATGGACTGGTGTCTTTATGAGTGCTTGTGAGCCTAGGGGAGCTGCTCAGAGCAGTTCAATAGTACAACATAGTTAAAGCTTAACTCCTGGCAGATAGAAAATAAAGCAGCTCTCTATTCATGAATACGTCCTCATATGTATTTATCTTAAATGCAAGCAGTGTAAGTACCTGGATTTGACTTTTTAGCAGCCTCTTGCAGTCCCTGCACAGTTGAGGGAGATGTTGCACAAGTAGCCAGTTAGTTGTCATGCAGTATAAGGAGCATGCTGAAGAGATGAGAGCAGAGTAACATAGATAAGAACTCTGTGTGCTGCTTCTCCTTTTACTGTCCAGTCAAACGGTGGGATTGGGGAACAGATCAGTAAAACTGACTACACACTGTTTGAATTTTGACCAGTTCCTGAAAAAACTGGTCAAAACTGGCTTATGGGGGTGTCCCTATTAGCCCCTTCCTGCCTGACATCCTTCAACTATAAAATAATAAAAGTGGCTGAATCCAATCTGTTCAGGTATTCTGACAGTTCTTGGTGCCATCTGTGAGAATACAATAACCTCAGCGGTAGATTGTCCATCCGCACTGCATAGCGTGGAGGAATCTGTTAAAACTTTCCCTCTGAGCCCATGTATCACCAACTTAAAGTGGTCCCAAAAGCTGGATGTTTTTTTACCTTAATGCATTCCCTGCATTAAGGTAAAAAAACACCCTACTATTTCCCTCCCCCTCCTAGACATTTACCTTAGCCTGTCGGGTATCCAGCGCTGGCACTCAGGCAGCAGCAGAAGCCATTGGCTCCTGGTACTGTCAATCAAATGCTGTGAGAAGGGACCAGGGGCAGGACCATGAAGTCTCACATGTGCCCCCATAGCAAAAGGAGGAGCCAGGAGCACTAGCGGGAGACCCCAGAAGAGGAGGTTTGGGGCTTCTCTGTGCAAAACCACTGCACTGTGCAGGTAAGTATGGCATGTTTGTTATCTTAATAACAAAATTATAGACTTTACAATCACTTTAAGTGTTATGGAACTGCAACATAAACAAATAAGGTCTCCTCCTCTGCCAGACAGGGTTGTACTGTGGAAAAGAGCTGTATATTCGGCTATAAAAAGGCCACTAGGTTTTTGTCTTACAGTGTGTAGATGGAAAAAAATCAGCGAGAGGGTTCCAGCGATTAGCGGCAGGAGGCAGCCCCATTGAAAGCATCCAGGGACAATCAGTCTCAAGTAATAGCAGCATAGCCGCATTTATTTTCACACCGATCTGGCAATGAAAGATGACAAGTGTTCCTGCAGACGGATGGACTTTTATGAAGCACAATGGAACCTATATGGGGTTTATTGAAGAATTTGCAAGCAAAAATTTTACATTTCTAGAGTTATTTTTTGATCACTAAAGTGTACCCAGTAACTGTCCTGCTTATTAGTGGAGTCTGCCAGCCTGCAAAATCACCAAAGAGTTCTTAAGATCTCTAACTGGCAGCAAGATTTCCACATGTGATCATTGATCCAGGGAATATCCAATTGCCTTTAGGGGATCAGGAAAGTTTCTTGTTCTCTGGTGGAGCAAATTGGACCCTGCTTTATAGAGTTTGTTGGCCTTCCTTTGGATCAACTGTTGGTATAGGGTTCTGTGTATGGAGTAATTTTATTTACTATTTACTTTTTTTTCTATTGGTTGAACTCAATGGATGTGTGTCTTTTGTCAATCTAACTATGAATTCCCAGCACTGAAGCACAAAGAGATTGATTTACTAAAGGTAAAGGACTGTTCACTTAGCAAGGGAAGTTGCATTTTGAGGTGGAATCATCCACAGAGCTTAGTGAATGAGGTGAAGTTCTACTAACTTCCATTATCAAATCATATACAAGTAAAACTTTTTTTTTCCTTTCCTTGCATGTGATTGGGTATTGTTTGCATAGTGAAATTTCACCTCATTCACTAAGCTCTGGGGAAAATTCTCTTGCAAGGTGTAACCTCCCTTGCAAAGTGTACAGCTTATTTGTCGTTAGTAAATCAATGCTGAATCTGTACTGCTCCTCATGCAGTCTACCTAATGTAAAATAAACAAAAGATCCAGCAGAGTTAGTGAGACCATTCCATAATGGTCAGACATGGAAACTCAAATGCAGTTCTTACGAATTGGATCCTGACAAAAATTAACACAAATTAGTCATGGAAACCAATACTGACTTCTTTGCTAGTCCTGCTACTTTTTTTCTTCACTCCTTAACCACTTAAGCCTCGGACCATTTGGCTGGCCAAAGACCAGAGCACTTTTTGCGATTCGGCACTGCGTCGCTTTAACTGACAATTGAGCGGTCGTGCGACGTTGCTCCCAAACAAAATTGACGTCCTTTTTTTTCCCACAAATAGAGCTTTCTTTTGGTGGTATTTTATCACCTCTGCGGTTTTTATTTTTTGCGCTATAAACAAAAATAGAGCGACAATTTTGAAAAAAACTCATTATTTTTTACTTTTTGCTATAATAAATATCCCCAAAAAATATATATAAAATATATATTATATAAAAATATAAAAAAAACATTTTTTTCCTCAGTTTAGGCCGATACGTATTCTTCTACATATTTTTGGTAAAAAAAATCTCAATAAGCGTTTATTGATTGGTTTGCGCAAAAGTTATAGCGTCTAAAAAATAGGGGATAGTTTTATGGCATTTTTATTAATAAGTTTTTTTTTACTAGTAATGGAGGTGATCTGCAATTTTTATCGTGACTGCGACATTATGGCGAATACATCAGACAATTTTGACACATTTTTGAGACCATTGCCATTTTTACAGCGGTCAGTGCTATAAAATTGCACTGATTACTGTAAAAATGACACTGGCAGTGAATGGGTTAATCACTAGCTGGCTATGAAGGGGTTAAGTGTGTCCTAGGGAGTGATTCTAACTGTTAGGGGGTGTGGCTATGAGTGACACATCACTGATCACCGCTCCCGATCACAGGGAGCTATGATCAGTGACAGTTTGACTAGACAGGACAGGGAGAAGCTTGTTTACATTAGCATCTCCCCGTTCTTCAGCTCCGTGAGACGATCGTAGGTATCCCGCGGACATTGAGTCCACGGGACCCGCGATGCTACTCACGGAGCGCGTGACCACACAGTGGCAAATTCAAAGGGATGTACAGGTACGCCCATTTGCGCAGCCATGCCATTCTGCCAACGTATATGTACATGCGGCGGTCGGCAAGTGGTTAATAAGTCTCTTAGGGCTTGTTCACATGGACTTATTTAAGTGTACGTCTGTGTGAGGACCATGCTTGCCACATGGGGATGCACAGGTGTTCTGTGCATCCATGTGCAGGCAGTTCCATTCATATCAATTGGGACACAGCTGCTGATCCCAATTTGACATGCATGTGGGTGCAGGTCCCCGAACATACACTATCTACATTCAAGGACCAGCACCTACATGCGCCCCCATAGCTGTTAAATTGGGAGCAGCAGCTGTGTCCTTGCAGAATGTAATTTCCTGCATAGGGATGCATGAGACACTTAAACAACACACAAACACTTAGGTACACTCATGTGAACGAGGCCTTACCCTGAGCAATTAGGCAGCCAGTGAATCTGCTGTAATGTAACCAATTGGATTTCACTGACAGGTCTACCACAAGTTAGGAGATTAAGGTAAAGAGAGGATTGGTTGTTATGGACATATTCTTCAATTGTTCGTTTCTTCAACATTAAAGAAAATCCCTGATTATAAACAAAGAAAACGTATTCAGCAACAGTAGAAAACCCAGTTATTTGCTTGTAAGGTCTGGACAGAACAAGCATTGGCACTCCATTAAGCTGCACTTTTGTAAAGAACGAAATGACCGGACTGCTGCTCAATACAATCCCTTTCTATAAAACATTTATATTCGAATATCAATAGGGGCTACTGATTAGCTATTTTATGGGTAATTGCTTTTTGTTTGCAATCTTATGCTCAGTTGTGCAACAAATGTGATTTATAATTATGACCCCCTATAAATAATTAAGAACTCTATTCTGAAGCCAGCTTTGAGATGCAATGATTCAGTTTGCTGGATTCCTGATTAAAGGCCTGTCACATCAGCATTCAGTTAGTTACTGAGCTTTGACTGGTTTTAAGTTAATGGCTAAATATGGTTTTTATTCAAATTAATATTAAGCAACCTAAAATCTAAAATCTAGATTATTAAAGCAATGGGAAGCTTTAACCCCTTTCCTGGCTGCAGTTAGTATATTACCATTCCCCAAAATGATACCTCTTGATGAGGATTTATTCATATACCGTATATACTCGAGTATAAGTCGTTCCGAGTATAAGTCGAGGCCCTAATTTACCACAAAAAAAAATGGGAAAAACTTAGTGACCTGAGTATAAGATGAGGGTGAGAAATGCACAGCTACTGTAAGTGGAAAAGAGGGTCAACAATGCCCATTTGCAGCATCACTGTGCCCATTTGCATGCCTCACTGTGCCCATTTGCAGCCATAGGTAGTAAAATTTGGGGTCTCTGAACCCAAAGGGTCCCGAAATGACATTGCTGCAGGTGGACACAGTTGACCAAATTTGGGGCCCCATATCTTGGGGCCACTTAGTGCTAAGAACCCCAAATTTGGTGTGCAAACCCAGTGGAACTAGCACCATAAAATCTCTGGGGTTTCTAGCACCAAGTAGCCCCGAGATACAGGGCCCCAAAAATCAGTTCAGAAAATGTCAAGCACTTTTCTGCAGCAGAGAATGACATTTTCTGTACTGGTTTTGGGGCCCTGTATCTCAGGGCCACTTGGTGCTAGGAACCCCAGCTTTAGATATATTATGGTACCAGTTCCACTGGGTTTGCACACCAAATTTGGGGTTCCTAGCACCCAGTGGCCCTGAGATATGGGGCCCCAAAGTCGGTTCAAAAAATGTCAAGCACTTTTCTGCAGCAGAGAATGACATTTTCCAAACCGAATTTGGGGCCCTGTATCTCGGGGCCACTTAGTGCTAGGAACTTCAGCTTTGGATATATTGTGGTACCAGTTCCACTGGGTTTGCACTCCAAAGTTGGGGTTCCTAGCATCAAGTGGCCCTGAGATACGGGGCCCCAAAGTCTGTTTGGAAAATGAATTTTTTTGCTGCAGAAAAGTGCTTGACTCAAGTATAAGTCGAGGGGGGCACTTTCAGCACAAAAAAATGTGCTGAAAAATTCGACTTATACTCGAGTATATGCGGTACATCCTCCCTGTTAGGGCCACAAGCTAACACTGTGCAGCTGGCAACTTTCAAACTGGTACTGCTGGTTCAAGTTGCCCACTGATCACTAGGAACCATCGTTCATGTGATTACTATGTCATCTATGACATAATGATCACTTGCAAGCTTGAAATTTAGATGACAAAATAAGCCTTCAGTTTCAGCCTGAAAAAGTGTCAGTGTTCATATGGTTAATACTTTAAATGTCAGATATATATTTACAGTATTTAAAAAAGAAATCCATAAAAAAATAAAAATAAAAATAATATATGATTTTTGTATATACAGTATCTCACAAAAGTGAGTACACCCCTCACATTTTTGTAAATATTTTATTCTATCTTTTCATGTGACAACACTGAAGAAATGACACTTTGCTACAATGTAAAGTAGTGAGTGTACAGCTTGTATAACAGTGTAAATTTGCTGTCCCCTCAAAATAACAGAACACACAGCCATTCATGTCTAAACTGCTTGCAACAAAAGTTAGTACACCCCTAAGTAAAAAATGTCCAAATTGGATCCAATTATCCATTTTTCCTCCCTGGTGTCCTGTGACTTGTAATGGGGCGTACACACGGTCGGACTTTTCGACTGGACTGATCTGACGGACGCCGACGGACCAAATCCAACGGACAATCCGATCTTGTGTGGGCTTCACCAGATCTTCAGCGGATTTTCCAGTCGCAAATCTGACGGACTTTAGATTTGGAACAGGCTTCAAATCTTTACGTCGTAACTCCGCCGGACCCATAAATCCACTCGTCTGTATGCCAGTCTGACGGACAAAAACCGACGCTAGGGCAGCTATTGGCTACTGGCTATCAACTTCCTTATTTTAGTCCAGTGTACGTCATCACGTACGAATCCATCGGACTTTGGTGTGATTGTGTGTAGGCAAGTCCGTCCGTTAGAAAGTCCGTCGGAAGTCCGTCAAAACTCCGGTGAAAGTCCGCTAGAAAGTCTGTCGGACCAGTCCGTTCGAAAAGTCCGCCCGTGTGTACGCGGCATTAGTGTAACAAGGTCTCAGGTGTGAATAGGGAGCAGGTGTGTTAAATTTGGTGTTATCACTCTCACTCTCTCATACTGGTCATTGGAAGTTCAACATGGCACCTCATGGCAAAGAACTCTCTGAGGATCTAAAAAAAATTATTGTTGCTCTACATAAAGATGGCCTAGGCCATAAGAAGATTGCCAAGACCCTGAAACTGAGCTGCAGCACAGTGGCCAGGACCATACAGCTGTTTAACAGGACAGGTTCCACTCAGAACAGGCCTCGCCATGGTCAACCAAAGAAGTTGAGTGCACATGCTCAGCGTCATAGCCAGAGGTTGTCTTTGGGAAATAGATGTATGAGTTCTGCCAGCATTGCTGCAGAGGTTGAAGGGGTGGGGGGGTCAGCCTGTTAGTGCTCAGACCATATGCCGCACAATGCATCAAATTGGTCTACATGGCTGTTGTCCCAGAAGGAAGCCTCTTCTAAAGATGATTCACAAGAAAGCCTGCAAACAGTTTGCTGAGGACAAGCAGACTTGGACATGTCCTGTGATCTGATGAGACCAAACTTATTTGGTTCAGATGGTGCAAGCATTTGTGGCGACAGCCAAGTGAGGAGTACAAAGACAAGTGTGTCTTGCCTACAGTCAAGCATGGTGGTGGGAGTGTCATGGTCTGGGGCTGCATGAGTGCTGCCGGCACTGGGGAGCTACAGTCGGAGACTAGGTCGCAAGGCAGAATTCCAACATGATAATGACCCCAAACATGCCTCCAAGATGACCACTGCCTTGCTAAAGAAGCTGAGGGTAAAGGTGATGGACTGGCCAAGCATGTCTCCAGACCTAAACTGTATTGAGCATCTGTGGGGAATCCTCAAATGGAAGGTGGTGGAGCGCAAGGTCTCTAACCTCCAACAGCTCAGTGATTTCATCATGGAGGAGTGGAAGAGGACTCCAGTGGCAACCTGTGAAGCTCTGGTGAACTCCATGCCCAAGAGAGTTAAGGCAGTGTTGGAAAATACTGGTGGCCGCACAAAATATTGACACTTTGGGCCCAATTTTAACATTTTCACTTAGCGGTGTACTCACTTTTGTTGCCAACGGTTTAGACATTAATGGCTGTGTGTTATTTTGAGGGCACAACAAATTGACACTAATATACAAGCTGTGCACTCACTACTTTACATTGTAGCAAACTGTCAGGTAGTGTGTATATTTATATATATATTTATTTATTTTTTTCTTTTCTTAAAATATATAAATTATTGTTGTAGGCATAGAGTTATTGTAAAGTTAACTGGTGTATGCTGATGCTGCTGAATTTAACTTGGGCATCTAGGCATCAATGACTACTGTTTACAGAATAGTTAATGGGGTTTGCAAATATAAAACATGAATGTATTCTTAGTAGGTTGCTAAAGGTTAAAGATTAATTTAGTAAATATGAAAAAAAACTCAAAAAAATAATTGTCTCTCCAATGAAATCCCAAATAGTGTTACCAACTATGTCTGAGGTTTTCCCTGCTAAACTGCAAAACCCTTATGCTATCAAGGTAATGAGAGGGGTGTGTTTTCTGTAGTCTAGAGGGACGCAGGCTGGGCTGATCTCACTTTTTGGGACCTTAGTGTAGCAGATGCAGCTATCTTCTCAAACAGTAAGTTAGGAGCTTATTTGATTTCTAGCAGGATAATAAGATGTTTTTTCTGTATTTGTAGTGATTTTAAAGAGACAAAACATGGGAAAATGTGCATGTATTGTAGAGACGTACTGCTTATGTTTTTTTATTCTCTAGCCAAACACTTTAAGTTCCATATCACAGTGGAATGGAGATGAATATGTGCAAGTGTAGCACTCAGCATTGCACAAATTTGCCGAGTATATCACTGCAGAGTGTGGCTTGCCATGATGGTGATGCTTCCTTGGAGTTCTACTTTAAATGACAATG
Source organism: Lithobates clamitans (assembly GCA_037952925.1). Lineage (NCBI taxonomy): Eukaryota > Metazoa > Chordata > Amphibia > Anura > Ranidae > Lithobates > Lithobates clamitans. The sequence goes on from JBBGZY010000067.1 coordinate 8,701,695, forward strand.
ACCCTCCACATGGCCTCAGGTATCCTTATACTTATATGTAGTGTCTACATAATTACCATTACATATATACTGTATATAAACTGCATATAGTATACTGTATATATGTGTTTGTTTTCCATTTCCTTTGCCTGTAAGGTGAAGCTGCAGATTTTTGCCTCATAATATTGATTTTCAGCTTGGAGAAATCACTATATTTTTATGACACCTCGCATAGAAAAACAGCTCAGTTGGGTGGTTCTTTTATTTTAAGAATATGCAGTGTGACATTTTGTCCCCACAGGGCTATTTTAGCTACTCAGGTAGAGGAAACTGTCTTCTATATAAATGTGATGGTTTATATGCCAACGGCAAAATCATATGTTGTGTTGCATTAGCGTATCGCGCTAAATGCCAACAAGAATTATTTAGGAGAAAGAAGACCGGCGACAATGTTGCTCAGTGAGTTATCTACAATGTGTCATAAAAGGGTGTCTAATGGAAGCTTATAGGGGCAATTTCTAAACACATTATTGCAAAATTAAAGAAAATTCTTCCTTCAGATGACCTTAATGGCTTGTCTTGGATAAGAAACGTTCTGTTAGGAAACACTAAACAGACCACCTGCTCTTTCTTTCTTACCATGTATCACTAGGGCCAAGAGATGGAACTCTAGTCTTTGTCTGTGATGTTATCTGCAGGAACAGCATTAAATTGCAGCTCTCTTCAAATATAGCTTTATAAATACTTTCAAAACTGTCTGCTAAGCAAAGGTAAACAACTTTTGGTCTTTCTGTTTCTGACTTTTCTTTTTTGGAAACACAAATTACATCACCCCTCTCCCATTCCCATTTCACCAGGGCAGGGATTCCTATCCAGGATTCTGTGGAATCCTAAAGATCCTCCAGATGTTGCTAGGGGTTCCTTTAACTAGTGCCAGATTTGGACTTTGGGGGGCTCAGCGCATTCCAAATTTGGAGGCCCCTCAACATGGACATTAAATTATATGACAATTAAAAAAAAAGTGAACTGAAATGAATGATAAACCACATTTGTTCTAAATAAATATAGGTTCCGAAGAAGACACTTTTCTGATTTTTTTCTCAATTTTACTGACTGTAAGAATACACATTAGAAAGGTAATTGAAACTGGCAAGTCATACATCACAGTTATGCATCACACTACAAAAGTCTTTCTTCCTGCACTTAGCATCTGCAAAAACTTTACCTAACTCATCAAACTGTATCAACCAGTAGGCACAGAACATTTAGGGGTTGATTTATTAAAGTCAAATTTACTGTGCACTTTTGAAAGTGCAGTTGCTCCAGAGCTTAGTAAATGAGGGAGAGCTCTGCTGGCTTCCATCATCCAATCATGTGTAAGCAAACATGCTATTTATTTATTTTCCTTGCATTTGATTGGCTTTTCTTTGTAAAGTGAAGCTTTACCTCAATTAGTAGTCTCTGGAGAAACTGCACTTTCAAAAGTACATGGTCTATATGCCTTTAGTAAATCAACCCCTTAATCTTTCATGGGTCATTGTTGTTCTCAGATAGGTCTTTATCAGTGCTAATTTGCTGAGTGACCTTTCTCCCAAACAACTAGTGACCATCATGCTCAAATATATTCTAAAAGCTATAATAATACCTGAAAAGGTATCAGAAAGCCCTTTATCATGTAAAAAAACTGCCTGTTGAGATGGAGTCAGACATGCCCGGAGCTTGGCAAAGGCTGCAAACTGGACAATTTCCTCAACGAACACACTACTGAAGTCTTGGGGGAAAATAAGTTTCATTTTTTTATAAAGAAAGTCTGGGGCCCCCTCTGGCAGGGGGGCCCGGGGAAATTGCCTTTTGCCCCCTAAAAGAATCTGAATCTGCCTTGAGTTCTGGTTGATTGGCCTCTCATCTGAAAGTGTCTGGATAGTTTCCGGTCTAGTGCCACTTTCCAGCACCAGGACACCAATGATCTTTTTAACTTTCTGGAAAGAGGACATTCTGATCACCACTGTATGGGGCATTATTCTCACTTAGCAGGAGTTCTCTGAGACCCGAAAATTACTTCAAGGGTTCCTTTTGGTAAAAAGGTTGAGAAAACCTGCATTAGGGCAAACACATGTAATGCTGGTCTTTGTCTGTGGTGCCGTCAGCAAGAAAAAAATGGCAGTGCAGTCGTCTCCAAATATAATGGTGCTCTATAAAATCTTTCAAGGGGCTTCTAAACCTTTCAGATTAGCCTTTTTAAAAAAAAAAATATATAAAGAGGGTTCTTTACTGCAAGAGCGGTGAAGATGTAGAATTCTCTTCAACGGCGGTGGTTTCAGCGGGGAGCATCGATAATTTCAAAAAACTATTAGATAAGCACCTGAATGACCACAACTTACAGGGCTATGCAATGTAATACTGACATAAAATCACACACATAGGTCGGACTTGACGGACTTGTGTCTTTTTTTGGCCTCGCCTACTATGTAACTCTATCTATCTATCTATCTATCTATCTTTCTATCTATCTATCTATCTATCTATCTATCTATCTATCTATCTATCTATCTATCTATCTATCTATCTATCTATCTATCTACATGCTGATTACTGCTATTAATACCGTTGTTATTACTAAAATGTTGTATATAGTCCCTTATCATCCCCTGCAAGAGCTTGCATACTATTGATGTTAGGCTAACTGGTCTGTAATTCCCAGGGATATATCTTGGGATATATATATATATATATATATATATTGTATGACTTATTCTGCTCAGCAAATAAGACATTTGTAACAGTTATCTGGAGCTTTTTCTGGTCCCCAGCTAATACACTAACTCTTATCCCTTAAAAATTATAATTAAAAAATATTTTATATTTGTATTGGCTAAAATTACATGACAATACATATGTTGCAAAAGTTATCAAAAATACAGAAAACAACATTTGATAAAATTACCAATATTGGTCACACATGGTACATTATGTATAAGCAATCTTCCTTAGGTCTACCAACAACAATGCGGGAACCTCCCTGACAAAGATTGAATAGATTGTTTAAGTATGTCTTCAAGTTACACCTTTTTTTTGGTGGCCATACACGCTTTGTTTTTATTATCTGATCAATGTGTGATTCAATCAAAATGATCCAAAACCGATTAATTAGCATTAACTTCCCTATTGATTTGACTTGACTTACAGTGCCTTTAAAAACTATCCCCACCCTTGAAATTTTCCACATTTTGTCATGTTACAACCAAAAAAGTAAATGTATTTTATTGGGATTTTATGTGATAGATCAACACAAAGTGGCAATAATGTGAAGTAGATTAAAATATTATTTTACAAATAAATATGTGAAATGTGTGGCCTGCATTTGTATTCAGCCCCCTTTACTCTGACACCCCTAACTAAAATCTAGTGGAATCAATTGCCTTCAGAAGTCACCTAATTAGTAAATAGAGTCCACCTGTGTGTAATTTAATCTCAGTATAAATACAGCTGTTCTGTGAAGCCCTCAGAGGTTTGTGAGAGAACCTTAGTGAACAAGCAGCATCATGAAGGCCATGGAACACACCAGACAGGCCAGGGATAAAGTTGTGGAGAAGCAGGGTTAGGTTCTAAAAAAAAAAAAATAACCCAAGCTTTGAACATCTCATGAAGCACTGTTCAATCCATCATCCGAAAATGGAAAGAGTATGGCACAACTACAAACATACCAAGACATTGCCCTCCACCTAAACTGACAGGCCAGGCAAGGAGAGCAATAATCAGAAAAGCAGCCAAGAGGCCCATGGTAACTCTAGAGGAGCTGCCGAGATCCACAGCTCAGGTGGGAGAATCTGTCCACAGGACAACTATTAGTCGCGCACTCCACAAATCTTGCCTTTATGGAGGAGAGGCAAGAAGAAAGCCATTGTTAAAAGAAAGCCATAAGAAGTCCCATTTTCAGCTTGCGAGAAACAATGTGGGGGACACAGCAGACATGTGTAAGAAGGTGCTCTGGTCATATGAGACCAAAATGGAATTTTTTGGCCTAACAGCAAAGTGCTATGTGTGGCGGAAAACTAACACTGCACATCACCCTGAACACACCATCCCCACCGTGAAACATGGTGGTGGCAGCGTCATGTTGCAAGGATGCTTTTCTTCAGCAGGGACAGGGAAGCTGGTCAGATTTGATGGGAAGATGGATGGAGCCAAATACAGGGCAATCTTAGAAGAAAACCTGTTAGAGTCTGCAAAAGACTTGAGACTGGGGCAGAGGTTCACCCTTCAGCAGGACACTGACCCTAAACATACAGCCCGAGCTACAATGGAATGTGGATTAAATCATATTCATGTGTTAGAATGGCCCTGTCAAAATCCAGACCTAAATCCAATTGAGAATCTGTGGCAAGACTTGAAATTTGCTGTTCAGGGAAGCTCTCCATCCAATATGACAGAGCTTGAGCTATTTTGCAAAGAAGAATAGTACTCTATAGATGTGCAAAGCTGGTAGAGACATACCCAAAAAGACTTGCAGCTGTAATTGCAGGGAAAGGTGGTTCTACAAAGTATTGACTCAGGGGAGCTGAATACAAATACACGCCACACTTTTCACATATTTATTTTTAAAAATAATTCAAAAAACATTTATCATTTTCCTTCCACTTCACAATAATGTGCCACTTTGTGTTGGTCTATCACATAAAATCCAAATAAAATACAGTCACGTTTTTGGTTGTGACATGACAAAATGTGGAAAATTTAAAAGGGTATGAATACTTTTTCAAGGCACTGTATATCAGATTTGATCAAACTGGTCAATTGTCCAAGGCAGAAAATTACTGATCATTTTGCATTGATTGGCAGCGCTGAGATACTTTGTTTATGAAACCATCATATTTCCATCAATCAGATTATGGGATTACATGGTGGAAACAGAGATGCTTTCGATTATCAGTTATGATTGCATCTTTACCATCGGTCTAAGTCCACTTGTCCATGTGTGACATATTGATTGAATGGGTTGCTGATATAGATCAGTTATTTCTATCAGAAAATATTGGCCAGATAAGAAATCGATCATTTACCGAAGCATGTATGGTGGCCATTAGTAGATCTAAAGACTATTGTACAGACATTATACGAGCAGATTGTCAAATGTGTGGCCAGTTAAAGTCCACTAAACCTGATGTAGGTTGAACTGAAGCAAGCACTTGTTTTTCTTCTGGTAATATGATACCCGCTAAGGTTTTTGCAATGCTTTAGCTTAGGTTTAGACACATGGCAAGGTTGCCACACCTCTGAAATTGATCTGAAATTGATCTGCAGTTTGCTTTTCAAAAGTATTCACAGGTGAAGTCACAGGTGAAGAGAAAATGATTTGTCACCTCCTCACCATCTGTTATAATCGTGTAAATGCTGCACTACCGTGCTGCAAGTACATGCATCTGGTTGCAGGGGCAGCTACTGTGTGGTTGGATTTGGCTGAATCAGTTGCATATGCCAGTGGTACTGCCTGGTGAACATGGCATGGCAGATCTTTTTTTTCCATGGCATATAAACACCCTGTCTGCTGTCTTTACAGCTTAAAGTGTGTATGTGGGGGGGGGGGGGGGGGGGCTAAATGAGCCCAAAGAGCAAATCGATCCAACACTTTCCTCCAATGGTTTTTTTTCTCCTTTAGCATGAGTTTAACCAGTCCTTTAACAAGTCTATGCGTAATAACATTAAATAATAAAATACATTTTATGTAGCACAATATTTGTCAGATACCTTTTCTGTGCAAGCTGACTGCTCTCATGATTTCTCGGAGTAAAAACAGAACTCCCACTGAGAAGTTTGTCATATCTGTTGCCTTTAGAAAATTAATTTCTAGTTCGCCTAACTGCAAATGACATTTACTCTCTTTCATTTGCATCTCTACTTCTGTTCTGTATATACATTAAAGTATTGCAATTCTTAGAATGACACCAAGAGTCTTAGCAGCTGTTCTTCAGGGTATGAAATGTATAAATCTATATTGTTCATCAGAGATATTAGATTGTAGTGAGGGTCCATAAATAATTTTGTGAACAGACTATACTGTATGACATTTTTATTTAATTTCGATCATGTACTGTAAAGTTGATACAACCAATGTGTCCTCAAAAATGTCCAATATTTTTCTTGTTGTCACAAGGAAATAAACAGCTGTGTCTTTGGAAGGCTGGATCTGTGCATGTTTTTGGAACTGTTAGGCTACTTCCTGATACATGCTTGCCATTGGTTCTTAGTATTGTCTCCAAGTCTGATACAATTCACCAAGCATGAATTCAGCCTTAGACATTGGCAAGCACTTTGAAGGTACCTAGTGGTACTAAAATTTGAATAAAAGAAAAATTGTTTTAAGTATATAATCTCAACTCAGAAAAGTCTCTTCTATTGCTCCCGGCCTCCTCCAAATTATTATTATTTTTTTTTTTTTTTTGCTGCTGTGATCTGACTTCCAATTAGAGGGTAGCTACATTCATTTTCCATGGCCTCACTGTATGTAGGAACATAGCCTCTTGCTCGCTCCTGAGATGGACTATGAGATTTATAGTGTGCATATAGAGCAGGACACACTGCATAGTTTAGATGACAGCTTCAGCGACAGGGAGGAAGCTCAGCTGTACTAAAGACAGAGTGTCCATATGGAAACTCCGAGCTTAGTGTGCTCCCATACTCAGTGAATGCCTTAGATTCATGTAACTGTCTACAGCATGTTCATGAATCTGTCACCTGCACCAACATTTGTTGTGTGGAGGCACGTTGAATTGTCTTAAGCTGGCCATAGATGGATCTAAATTCATCCGATTTAGCAGGAACAGGCAACATTTTGATATATCTATAACCAGTCCCGTTTGTGAGAAGTCAATCTAATGATCGACTTTTCATGAGCAGGCTTGTTGGAAAATTTTTGTTCATCAGGGCTGCGGCCAATTGGCTGCAGCACTGATTAGTGTGCTCTGACAGCTGAGGAGGTAGATCGGGGAATCCCTGTAGCTCTGGAGACCTGTAAATTATTTTAGATGTTCCTCTATGTTTCTAAGCAAAGGGCTAGTTTACTGTCCTTTAGACTTTAGGAGGGCCGGACTGTGGCCAGTGGGAATAGAAAAGGTCCCAATGTCAGTGGGAAAAAATAATGCTCTATTGTTTGTTTCTGTCAGAGTAATTGCACCCCATTATTGGTGTAAGTAAGCTTTTAGCAGCGTTTTTTGGCAGGAGAGCTTAGTGGCAGAAAAAAACCCCTCTGCCAGCGTGTTCTGGAGCAGCAGCATTTTGGCAGAAAAAAAGCTGACAGCTCCTAAACTCTCCTAAACTCTGCTAAACACCGGCGTGTTTAGTTTCTCTTTTTTTTATAGTGGAGGCCGCCAGTGTCCTTAACAACCAGTGATTCAGCATAAAAGGAAAAAGAACCATCCAGTCCCCTCAGATCTGAAACTGTCAGATCTGAGGGGAGCCGATGATGCTGGATCATATCCCAGGACTGCAAGGGGTCACCAGATCCCCCCTATGTAAATGAGTATAGGTTACATAGCCCTATACCCCTACTCATTCACCACAAAAAAGTGTAGTGTAAAACAAGACAGTTTTTGACAAGTCCTTTATTTCAAAAACAAAAATAAAAAAGTCCCCTGGTGTAGATCCATTGTCCATTACGATGCCCGCCACAGAGCCACCAGATGACATTGGTTGGGAGTGAAGGTGTTTTCTTTTTTTTGGGTCAGTGGTGGTGGCAGACATCATGATTGAGAATGGATCTACATCAGGGGACATTTTTTGTTTTTTAAATAAAGGACTTGTCAAAAACTTCAAGATTCTGATAAGCCCCCTGCCTGCAGACCCCAACAACCACCGACCAGGGTTGTGGGGAAGAAGCCCTTGTCCCCATCAACATGGGCCCTTGTCCCCCTGCTCTAAAGCATCCCCCCCCATGTTGAGGGCATGTGGCCTGGTATGAATCAGGGGGGCGCTCTCATCCCCCCTTACCTTGCCATTTCCTTGACATCCTCCTAACTCTCATCCACTCTCCTCCATTTAAGACTCATAGGATAAAGAAGATCCCCATAGTGCAGTAATTCAATAAAGTACATTTATTTATAGCAGTAAACTCACATTTAAAATTGGGGGGTGGAGATGGAAACTCTTACTCGAGACGCGGTCAGGGAGGCTGCAAGTTCAGGGAGGTGGTGAGCTGCTGATGAATGAACAGCATATAGCCCATAGGGGCTGGTGGTATGAGGGCATTCGAATAGGGGCAACAAAGGCCACACCGATGAATGGGTGGCCTGGGGGCGCCGGGCAGAGCAATACCCGAGACAGGGCAGCAGACCGCACATAGAAAGAGCGAGGAGAGGCAAAATCTGCACCATGTGCATGAAAAAGCACACTGGCATAAATAGATCCTGGCCAGTACACATCAGACAACCAAACATTGAATTGATATCATAAGAACATACATGAGTGGAACAATAATATAAATCAATACACCATACATTATACTGTTAAATTTGCTTCTAGATATCCTGATAAACCTATAGGGAAGAAAGGAGAGGGAAGTGGAGGAGAAAAAGAAATGTAGGGAAAAATAAAATCATGCTGACAGTTGATAATAAAAGGTGGTATAGGGCGCACAGGACTAGCGTAGACCAAATGATGTCTCTATAAAGGATCGGCAGTCCAGAAATGAACGGGAGAAATGTGGGTAGGAAGGGATGAAAGGATGGTGATCTTCAGCAAGAAGGGCTGCAACTTTAAAAGACTTGAAGCAGGGTCTAAAATGACATAAAAACAAACAAAGGCGCCTCTAAGTGCAGAAGATAAACAATTTTAATACCCCAACTGGGTTAAAAACACTTACAAAATAGAAGTAAAAAACAGGCACATCGTGGGTAAGGCTGCATTGGAAGGGGTCACGATCAGAGGAAGCCTTCAGGAGGATGGATGTAGTCACTGTCAGCAGCGGTGTAAAACACGGGGAACAGCTGTGAAGCCGGCGTCGTCAGCGTGTGAGGGCTGCGGACCCGGAAGTGATGTCATCCACTGGGAGGCTCTGTGACCAGCCTGAACCGCAAACGAAAGGCCAGAGAGGGGATGTAATGTCATCAGTGAGGGACGCGTTTCAGAACCGTCATTCGTTCCTTTCTCAACCTCGGATTGCACTGATGGCTGGGGAGGATATATACAAGCACACTGGCAGTGGATTGGCCGGGGGGCGGGGACAACTAGATTAAATAAGCACACTGGCAGTGGATTGGCCGGGGGGCGGGGACAACAAGGATAAATAACAATAGGTCTAGTAAATACATGTGAATATAGACACACACCTGCAATAACATGCTGAAAAACGAAAGAACAACAATAGAAGAAAATAAAATCAAGGATGGTGATTATTATCTGATACCAACACATATATCAGACTCAATAAAGATCCCTTACCCGTATTCACCATCGAAGCTTCTTCTCTGGTTAAAAAAGCACTGAAGGAAAACATCATCACACAACAAGAGGCCTCTTTTTTAGTTAAAGAAGTACATTTCACTCCCTACTTTTACCACCTGCCCAAGGTGCACAAAGACCTTAAAACACCACCTGGGCGACCGATTGTGGCCTCTATGGACAGCATTAGCAGTGGACTATCACAGTACATAGATCAATTCCTCCAGCCACTGGCCCAATCCCTCCAGTCACATATTAGAGATGGCGCTCATCTACTGGAAACTTTAACCACCTACTCCTGGGATACAAACTACCACTGGGCCTCTTTAGATGTTCAATCTCTCTACACATCTATACCTCATGAAGTAGGCCTCAATGCCCTACAGTTTTTTCTTTGCCAAGATCCCATGCTTAATCCTAGGCAAGCTTCCTTCATTGTTGAGGCCACTTCCTTTTGTCTTACACACAATTATTTTAAATTTGAGGACAACTTTTATCTGCAGCTACAGGGGACAGCTATGGGGGCGCATTTTGCTCCCTCATATGCGAATCTTACCATGGGGCACTGGGAGCATCAATATATATGGAACAACAATCCGTTTTTTTCCCATATTGTTTTTTATGGCCGCTATATAGATGACGTGATCATCATTTGGGATGGCAGTGTATCAGTATTTTCAGACTTTGTCACATATTGCAACACCAATAGTATGGGCCTCACCTTCACCTCTGTCATTGACTCTAACAAATTAGCCTTTTTGGACCTCGAACTGTTTTGGATAGGTAAGGAGATACACGCCAAAAACTTCACCAAACCAACAGCTGGAAATTCCTTCCTCCACTATAAAAGCTGCCACCACCCTCTTTGGTTAAACAACGTACCTAAGAGCCAGTTCTGTAGACTTAACAAGAACTGCACATTACAGAGTGATTATGACACTGAAGGTCTCATCCTAAAAGAAAAATTTCTTGAAAAGGGATTCCCCGTTGATCTCGTGGATACAGCGTATCAAAAATATAAGAGTAAACCGCCTACTGAATATTCTCATCCACGCCATAACACTGACAATAGTAATCCACGATTCATTACTCAATTCCATACCCAACACAAACAAATGGAAAATATTGTTAAAAAACATTGGCCTCTACTACTACAAGACGAACATCTAGTTCCCACTCTGTCTAATAGACCTCAATTTGCCTATAGGAAGGCACCCAATATTAAGAGCAAGGTAGCGACCAACAAACTCAGGGCTAGACCTCCACCTCCTGGTCACCATATGCCCACCTTCCTGGCTATTTCTGGGATGTATCAGTGCCGCAAACCCCTCTGCAAGACCTGTCGGTTTGTGACACATGGCCAGAAAGATTTTCACGTCAAAGGCAAAACATATCCAATAAAGGGCTTCCACACATGTTCTTCTGACCATGTCATATATTGCCTTACTTGTCCCTGTGGTTTATTTTATGTAGGGCGCACCATCCGGCCACTACGGAAACGGTTTGGTGAACACCGTCGCTTTATTGAAGGCGGACTAGATAATCACAGTGTCCCCAAACATTATCTACACGTCCATGATAAGTCCACCAGCGGCCTCAGAGTATGGGTTATTGAGGCAATGTCAAAAGATCTCCCCCCAGCTGAACGCTACCGACGACTATGCCATAGAGAAATGTATTGGATATTTTTATTAAATGTTTTAGCCCCTGGAGGGTTAAATGAGGACTTCGAAGTTAGTGCCATACTTTGACAATACATTTTTTACCGAAGTTAATGCCATACCTTGATAATACATCTTTTTACCACACTTATCCAATCTTTCCCCCCCCTCCCCTACTTTTAATAATAATAAGATGGTTTATCATCACCAATTTATATATATATATATATTTTTTTTTTTTATATATATATTTTTTACATAGATTTTTTATTTTCACATACTTTTCTTCATTCGAATCTATGGTATTTATATATATTTTTATACATTTTTATTTTAATGTGACTAATGTTATGCATGGTCCCCTTTTTTCCTTCCCCCCCCCTCTTTTCTTGTTACCCATTTGCGGACAATTTATTATGTGCTACATTTCCTATGATCTGTCAGACCCACACATTGGGCACTTGGATTTTTAATCTTTAACATCACCATCCTTGATTTTATTTTCTTCTATTGTTGTTCTTTCGTTTTTCAGCATGTTATTGCAGGTGTGTGTCTATATTCACATGTATTTACTAGACCTATTGTTATTTATCCTTGTTGTCCCCGCCCCCCGGCCAATCCACTGCCAGTGTGCTTATTTAATCTAGTTGTCCCCGCCCCCCGGCCAATCCACTGCCAGTGTGCTTGTATATATCCTCCCCAGCCATCAGTGCAATCCGAGGTTGAGAAAGGAACGAATGACGGTTCTGAAACGCGTCCCTCACTGATGACATTACATCCCCTCTCTGGCCTTTCGTTTGCGGTTCAGGCTGGTCACAGAGCCTCCCAGTGGATGACATCACTTCCGGGTCCGCAGCCCTCACACGCTGACGACGCCGGCTTCACAGCTGTTCCCCGTGTTTTACACCGCTGCTGACAGTGACTACATCCATCCTCCTGAAGGCTTCCTCTGATCGTGACCCCTTCCAATGCAGCCTTACCCACGATGTGCCTGTTTTTTACTTCTATTTTGTAAGTGTTTTTAACCCAGTTGGGGTATTAAAATTGTTTATCTTCTGCACTTAGAGGCGCCTTTGTTTGTTTTTATGCTGACAGTTGATGACTCATCCATTGTTAGGGACGCGGCCTCCAGCTTCCCGGCCCGCTCCCTAACAACCAACTATTCACTGGTTGTTTTTTGTTTTTTAAAGTCAGCAGCTACAAATACTGCAGCTGCTGACTTTTAAAATATGGACACTCACCTGTCACAGGGTCCAGCGATGTCGGCACCCGAGGCCGAACCTTCCCTTGGTCCTCGGATGCTGCCGCCGCCATCTTCGGTATGGGAATCAGGAAATGAAGCCTTGCGGCTTCACTTCCCGGTTCCCTACTGCGCAAGTTGCGCAGCACAATCTGAATGGTCCGTGCTGTCTCTGGGACCTGTGTGTGTCCCAGCAGACAGCGCGGAGGGAGGGGAAGAGGCATAGACTCCCGTGGGAGTCTATGCCCGGAAGTGGGTGCAAATACCTGTTTTAGACAGGTATCTGCACCCCCCTCCCCCCTGAAAGGTGCCAAATGTGACACCGGAGGGGGGGGAGGGTTCCGAAAAGCGGAGGTTCAATTTTTGTGTGAACCTCCGCTTTAATAAGGATGCGGGCGGCCCTTCTCCTTAACGCTACAGCTACTAAACATAGCTTACACACTAGGCTAAACTCTGCTAAACACCGGCAAAAAACACTAAAACATTAGCGTTTTTATGTCCTGCATTTCTAGAGCTGTTTTTAGCTTTCTAGTGTGCATAAAGCCTTGTTGTATTTGATATGCTTTTTATAAGACAGTTATTTAGTGAATATATGTAGAAATATTTTCATTTATAATGAATGTTAGAAATACAAGTTGTCCTTTAAGGTATGATCTCCACCCCCTTGGGTGGAGCCCTCCTGGCCCAACACTTCCTTCTGAAATCATCCCCACTGGGTTTTCCTCATCCTGAACCTGTGTTCCATAGCCCCATTTATTCCTATGGGGAATTGTACTTATGGTACTTATGGCTTTCCCTGAGGGAATTAATTGCCATTGCACACATGCACAGGATGAGAATGATCTCTGTTATTCACAGCTACTACGGTTGTCCTTTAAAGGGAAACTCTATGATATTGAGTGAGTATGCAGTTTATGGGTTCTACCAGTTAGCTCCAAATTCTAACTGGGTAAAAGTTTATTTGTTAAACCACTGTGACAGTTTTATACAATATTTTTTAACTTTTCTACTCTTGCCAGCATCTTAGTGCTGCTGATCTCCTCTAGCCTAGTTTAGCTTTTCCTGTCTACATGCAGTCACTGTACTGGCATCATCGCTCCTGACTGAGTTCCTGAACTATGCTATGTGTGTTGGCACATCCAGTTGTAGTCTTTAACAGGGGCTCATGTGGCAGGGTGATAATGTAGGAACACATATTTTGAACAAAATATATCATGCTGTGACCAAGGGTTTGTGCCGAAACCTTTAAGCTGCTTTTATCCACCTATATGTAGCAATAAAGATTATACAATGGATTCTGGAGCTGCCGGCTACCTTTTCTTCTGAATACTTGTTACAGTGGATGGAGATCCTTTAAGCCTGTGAACCCAGTGGAAAGTCTCCACTTCAGATTTGTTGGGAGACTCCTTTGCTGAGAGCACTGCTCTTGTGTGTTGAATGTAAGAACACAACTGGGAGATAGAAAGTGCATGATCAAAGACTTTCATGACAGGATCACCAGGTATTATTTGAATGAAAGCTTCAGATTAAAGTGATTGAAATTACATTAACATTTTATCAGTAATGTTATGAGATTTTTTGGCTGGGTTTAGAACTACTTCATTAAAAATTTCTGAATAGTGAAATGAGTGAAAGCTATCTGGAATGTTGGTACTGGCTCAGCTGAGAAATACACTAGTTCATGTTCATGTGGCACTTTCATCTTTCATGAAGAGTACAATACTGGGTCTTCTAGCAATGATATTTTCCACTCTGTGTGATAATGAGAACCTCCAACTGACAAAACCACTTATTACTCCCTAGGGCAGCCTTTCTCATCATTTTCACCCATAAAATAAATTTCTGGTCTCAGGGAACCCTTACTAAAACCAATTTGTCTGTGGCCAATAGGAAAACCGCCCCTTACATTGGTGGTCAGAAAGAGGAATGCAACCCTTACTGTGGTGGTCAGAATGCCAACCTTATCAATATCTAAAAATATTTGGTGTCATTCTGCAGGCTTTGCCAAGTGGCTTTGGCCCAGGAACTGTGCAGTCACAGATCAAGAAACCCCTAGAAAGCTCTGGAGGTACCCTGGTTTAGAATGACTGCCCTAGGGAAACTGAAATTACCCAGTTATCACAAGTCATGTTCAGTTTCTAGCTTTGTAGTGTATTGTCTGCTTCTTTTGGTCACCCATACTGGTCCTGTGCATCACAACTCTGGAGTCAGTTTCCTTACCTGGAACAAACCAACACCATGATTTTTTGGGACCAGTTGTGAAAAAATATTACATTTGTAAAGTATTATGCTTTCTATATCAGTGTTTTTCAGATTTATTTCAGTATGCACCCATCTTTAAAAGCCAATGTTTACTAAGCACCCTCCAAAATAGGTCTCCTTACAGTATATGTAAACCCATTTGCTAATATCTCATGTATGTTTTAAATCATTAATGTAATTTTAAAATACATTTTCAATATTTTAAACATTTTAAATACCTGACGATCCTTCCATGAAGACCCTTGTTCTGGTGTTTTCTGTTAATGAATGACAACGATCTATCCCTGTCTCCCAGTTGTGTTCCTACCATGTCGCTCTGTCACCCAAGCTAATGATGGAGAATACAAATGGTAATTTTAGCACATTTTACACATGCAAAATCCACTGTTATCCCCAAATAGAAACCAACCCTGAGAAATGCCATGCAGCTATCAAGGAAATGGTCGCAAAGAGGTAATTTAAGCGTATTCCCTTAAAAAAAGCAATTGATTATCATACACAGTGCTTTAGCAAAGTAAATGTCATTCTAGTTTTTTTTTGTCTGTTAGAATAGAGTTAGACAAACGGAATCAGAAACTAATTAAATTATCCAGCCGCAGTAGAATTTTTTGTCCTATTAAGTGTAGCTGGAGGCTAGACTGACCCCATTAGAGCAACTTAGCAATGATGTGCGCGCTGGGATACCTACATAGGCAAGACAAATTTAGCTGCTGGAAAGACTAAATAAAAATGTTCTCTGTACTTGTGACATCGGCACACTGTGGCACTGATAACTCGCACAGCATGGCACTATTAAAGGGTCAGTCCACCCAAGACTGATATTTTAGAGCTAAAGAGAGAAATCCCCGATCGTTTTTTACTGCTGTCCAGGGCTCGGTGACAAATATATCATCTTACTTTCTGTCCCAGTGACAATGGTTTCACCAAACAAGAAGTAAGGGAAAAATCTTTAAAAAGGACACAGACAGAAATATATATTTGTTCAACATAGTAGGGGAAAGCTAGACTCACATACCTATTTGTTTGGTGAAACTGTCTGTACATTTATTTTGTGTGAATGACCAACAAAACAAAGCTATGGCTGTTGTGCACATGAGATAAAATTGATTGTTCTTAGGGTGTTTTATTTTCTGCGTGAACATTGTTTTAGGCTATTACTCTTATGGTCCAGTCCAGTGATGGTGAACCTTGGCACCCCAGATGTTTTGGAACTACATTTCCCTTGGATATATTAATATTTTTTATCCGCTAGTGTGATATCAGCCTACTTTGACTGGACTGTTTTTTATATAAATAAATGAATACATTTTTAAACAGAATCACGCTATGTGGATACCTTTCTTTTAATATTTTTAATACTTAAGTGGATATCCAGTGGGGACCTTTAATACATCAAGGGACAGGAAGTCCCCACCTCCTTGTGTGTAAGCAGCTGCCTTTGGGATTGGGACGCGTGGAAGGAAACTGACACCCACACGACTAGAGTGCCAGGACCAACATCACACGCTCGTACCCCTGCAGGGGTGGAGTGCTCCGGTGAGTGCAACCACATTGGGGGGTACTACCAGTTATTACAGCACGGCACTTTTCCACCAAAGAAGAACTTTCTGCACAATTATTATGAACGTTTTTTGCACTAAACAACATATGGGATTTTTTCTTTGATACTTAGTTGCGATTTGACACACTATTAATGATCTATTATTGCAAATGGTTATTGCACATTTATGCACTATTGTTTGATAATCACTGCTTCTGGCACTTATCACTTTATATTTATTAATGTGAACATTTATTTATGTGATTTAATGGTGTCGTTTTAATATTTGCGATTTTTTGCACATATAGTAGCATTTTTTTCACTTAATAAGGCGTTTTTCACTAATATAAGGAAAGAATTTTTTGTAAGAAATTTCTGAATCATACCAATATATATTTTTTCAATTTTAAATAGTAATTATTTTATGCACTTGAACATTTGTTTAATTTTTAATCACACTCCTAGTTATAACACAGCGCCATTCCCTATATTTTGATTTACATTTCCCATGATGCTCAACTACACTGCAGAGTGCATGAGCATTGTGGGAAATGTAGTTCCAAAACATCTGGGGTGCCAAGGTTCGCCATCACTAGTTTAGTCTTACTGGTCACTAGGCAATTGTTTTAGGCTATTTTTTCTTCTGGCCGAAGAGAGGCTATTAGGCTGTTATTTTAGCCTATTTTGGCGGAATGTTGTTAGGCCATTGTTTTAGGCAATTTGGCTATTTTTCTTGAATGTTCTTAGGCTATTTTCTAGGTTTGATTTTTCTTAGGGAATGTTACATTTGCCCTGCGAAAGACAGTTCAGCCACTTTGATTCCAACCTGTAATTCTCCTTCATTACCAGGCTATTTTTCAGTTTTCAGTGCTGTGATAGTTTGACTGACAAGTAGTCCACCATGCAACAATGTACCTACATGAATTTTACACCTTTTTTTTCTTTTTTTTTTGGAGATAGAACTTTTTTTTGCTAGTATTTAATAATCACTGTTGTTTTTTATTTTTCACTATATAAAGAAAAAAAAAAAAAAACTAAAGTTTTAAAAAAACATATTTTCTATTAAAATAAAGATACAATAACAGTACAAAAATCCTTGAAATTCTTTGGAGAATAGACACCCCAAGGTCATCCCATTTTTTGCCACAATATTTTGGAAATAATGAAACTTGCTGGTACTGAGGGGGTTAAACACAGAGCTTGGTAAAGGTGCCCTAAATTCATTCATGTACAGATCGGAAGGGGTTAAAGTATTAGTCACATACAGTGGCAGGATGAAGGTGAAGGGGTTAATGTTCATATATGCAGGGTACGGAAGGTGAAAGGGCTAATGTGCAGGTCATTAGGGACAGTATTAGATATAGTATGTGTTTGAGAGGAGGGAGGGAGAGAAAAGGGTTATATAAAAAAAGACTCCTGTGTCACAGTAACAGAATGAATAGATCAGCAGCTGCAGCTGCAGCTGCAGCTGCTGATCCATTCCTTCTGTGCCCATTCACAATTACAGGATCCATTTCCTTCCCCTGATATGAGGGGATGGTGAGGGAACAGAATCATGTGATTGCTGTGATGACCAATCACCGCAATTGTATGGTACCCATCCACTTGGATCGGCTGGGTACAGTGCCTCTGTGTACCAAGCTGTCTAATGATGTCTCAGTACAAAGCAATCACCCAGGAGATTGGCCACACAAGGGCTATTTATCCAGTGCTGTTCTCAAATTGCACTTGATAAATAAAGGGTCACCAATCCGCCATTGATAGATGTACTATGATACATAAGTGGTTAAATGTCAGGAGACACCATTTTGCACATGGTAAAAACATTTGCAAAGGTGATATTTGTGGCTTTTGTGTGAATGCATATACACTTCTATAGCAATATTTAATAAATAGACCACTAAGTATAGGTAAATTCCTTATCAGAGCCCCAGATAGCAGTAAAACCCCAGCAGGGTTCTAATCTTCCTCAATGTATCCAAAACCTAAAAAAAGGGCATACACATGTAATCCCATTGTAGGTTCCTATAACTATTGCTTATAAGAGTCAGGATATCTGCTCTTGGGTATCCAGACTAGTGTCACTACCATAGATATTTTAAGGAATCTTACAATCCTCACCATATTTGTAATTTATTTTATATTTTCGGGTTGCAACAGAGAGCCCCCAAAATGTTACAATACATACAACAGAGTCTGGATCTACGGTAGGTATATCTTGTAGTTGAAGTCCAAATTGAATAAACGTATTGGGATGGCTCAGCCTGCCATGTCCCTTTTATAACTGAAAATAATACTTTTAAATGGACTGGCCCTTTAGATTCTTTCAAGTATTTGCTTAGTTGTTTGCAATGTTTGGACAATGACTGCTAATGGTTGAATGTTGAATTTCAAAAGGGTTTTGAATTGAAAGAAGAAAAACAGTAAATAGTTTTTTTCTTTCTTTTTTTTTGGAGTAAAGAGCACTTGGCACAATGTAGAATGAAATTAATTACTGTTCAAATGTTTTAAGAAAAAAAAGTTCATAGTGAAAAATAACTGGAGTCAACAGATAATAGCTAATAAGTCTTCCCAGATAGCAAAGATAACTTGCCACAAATTTGTGGCAGTGTTGAATTGTATCTTGTTAACTTGCTGCACATTTTCAGTGGCAAGTTGTACACTTGCAGAGCACTTGAAGCACAAGTACTAGTTGACACTTTTCCAAATTCAGACACAGTGACCCCTGTGGTGGGGTGACTATTGCACAATGAAACCAGAACTTGCAGCAGACTTGCAGAATGTTTGCAAAGAAAGTTGAACCGGAGTCATGGAATACAGACTTGCTGCAATTGTGCAACAAAATTGTGAAGCCTGGCATGTCTAACAATAGCTTAGCAAGTTATTTTCAAACTTGCAGATCAATTGCTTGCTATCTGGGTTAACACAAATAATATTATAATATTTGGCTCTGGAACATTTACCTTATTACCAGAAATTTCTGTTGTGTGCATATCTGTTTAACCTGGATCGTAGGATAGTAAGAATTGTTTCATTGCACTCTCAACTCAAGGCGTTTCATGTCTATCAAGCTGTAATATGTGCCCCAATTCTCTACCGTTCCTTTCCCTCTTCCATCCAACATACTATACTACCTTGAGGAGTATGTCTCCCAGCCCCCACTGTCTGACCGCTGGCCAGAGATTGAGTAAACCATTTCCACATGTTGCACTTATTATATCAGATAACATACATAGACAACAAATATTGCAGCTACAATACTTCCTATTTGTTAGTTATAATGAATGTAAATTTTAATGGGTTTGTGTTGATTGTATTTGTTTTTTTATGCTCACATATTTTTAACGGCTTCAGCCCCGGAAGATTTTACCCCCTTCCTGACCAGAGCACTTTTTGAGATTCCGCACTGTGTCGTTTTAACTGACAATTGCGCGGACACGAAACGTTACACCAAAACAAAATGGACGTCCTTTTTTCCCCCAAATAGAGATTTCTTTTGGTGGTATTTGATCACATCTGCGTTTTTTATTTTTTGCGCTATAAACAAAAAAAGAGCGGAATTTTTTTTAAAAAAGCAATATTTTTTACTTTTTGCTATAATAAATATCCCCCAAATATATATATATATATATATATATATATATATATATATAAATTCCCTGAGTTTAGGCCAATATGTATTCTTCTACATATTTTTAGTAAAAAAAATCACAATAAGTGAATATTGATTGGTTTGCGCAAAAGTTATAGCGTCTACAAAATAAGGGATAGTTTTATTATTATTTTTATTTTTATTTTTTTTATTAGTAATGGCGTCAATCCCTGATTTTTATTGTGACAGCGACATTATGGGTGTAAATGACACTGGCAGGGAAGGGGTTGAACACTAGGGGGCAATTTAGGGGTTAAGTGTGTCCTAGGAAGTGATTCTAACTGTGGGGGGATGGGCTTCCACTTACATGACAGCGATTACTGTTCCCGATGACAGGGAGCAGTGATCTCCGTCATGTTACAAGGCAGAATGGGGAAATGCCTTGTTTACATAGGTATCTCCCCGTTCGGTGGCTCCGTGACACGATCGCGGGACACCGGCAGACAATGAGTCCGCGGAACCCACGGGCACGGTCACGCAGTGCGTGGCAAGCGCGCGCGAACCCACTATCCCCGCCAATTAAAGGGGACATACAGGTATGCCCATTTGCCCACTGCTGCCATTGTGCCAACGTATATTGGCATGCAGCGGTCAGCAAGTGGTTAATGATGTGTTATATCTCTTATTTCTTCTTCTTTAATTCTTCTCTTCTGTTCATCCTTTTTGTGGATCTGTATTGCATACATAGTTATGCAGTTGAGCATACTGATGAACAACCAGTGTTTTCTGAGCCTTACCTGCTGATTCATGATTACTTCTCCATCAGTTATCAAAACGCCAGTCATCGGGATGGAGAGGGGGGGAGCTTAGGCTTAATGGCTGCCTCTATATAGAGTGCAGAGCAATGCATGATAGGTCAGTAATGGGGAACAACTAGCTACATGGAGACCACAGGGAATACTGGTGACTAGTCTTTTGGTTTTCATAAGCATATTTTTCACAGTTAAGGTCATCTTTAATGCAGGATACACCAATGACACTGGATTACCAGAGCAAAATGAGTTTTCTAAAGATAAAGAGAAGAGCAGAAGCTATTTGACTATTTGGTGTAATTTTTTTCTTAGGGCCAGTGCACACCACATGTAGTCCAGTGCATTTTTTTTCTGCATCAAAAACGCATGGAAAGTAGGTCATATGGTTTTCAATGGCATAGTTCACACCAGTGCTTGCAGTTCCAGTGTGTTCCAGTTGCAGAAAAATAAGTAAAACATGCTGCATTTTTTCTGCACTGGACTGTACTGGAACGCTGTAAAATGCATCAAAAATGCACTGGAACACACCGGAACGCACCTAAATGCACCAAGAACGCACTGCAACACACTTGTCCTTATTTAGGGCCAGTTCACACCACATGCAGTCCAGTGCATTTTTTTCTGCATCAAAAACGCATAGAAAGTAGGTTATATGGTTTTCAATGCCATAGTTCACACCAGTTCTTGCAGTTCCAGTGCATTCCAGTTTTCCAGAAAAAAAGTAGAACCTGCTGCATTTTCCCTGCACTGGACGGTACTGGAACGCTGTAAAAAGCATCAAAAACTCACGGGTACGCACCTAAACACACCAAAAATGCACTGGAACACCCATGTTCTTAATTAAGGGTAAGGAAAAAAAAGGGGGGGAAATGCACTGGACTGCATCAAAAACGCATCAAAAACACACTGGAATGCATCAAAAACGCGCATGCAGAAAAGCACCTGGAACGCATCCAGACTGCATTTCTATGGTGTGAACTGAATATCAAAAAAGATGGAGGTTTTGTTTGAGAAAACTCATATGCTATTAATCAGCCAACATCCCAAACTTAGATAGATACAGAGTTTTCCCCCAGAGAGGGTGGGGCTTTGAAGGCATAGATTGTCAGACAAATGAAATAATAAAAAAAAGAGATTTTATTTAAACAATGTATCAAAAAAATATATTTTTTTTAAATTCATCACATAACATTAGTACAAATATATATTTAAAAATATTGTTATCTGTGCAAATAACTTTCAAGTGTATGATATCTCCGGTGATCTCAGAGAGCAGATACACTCAAAATTATAGACATGAACATGTAAACATAAGTATTCGATATATCCTACGCGTTACGAAGTGTCCCACACTCCTTCTTCAGGGATGATCCAATATGCAATAGTATTCTACATGTAACAATCTAAAATATAAAGAAATACATATTTTTAACAACAACATAGCTGAATCAATGCTTATATCCATCAAAGGCAACAGATGGCACAAAAAATGCATCTATGTCGTTACTGTACTCACGCATCCAAAAAGCAACCAAAGCCTGGGAGAATTGGCCGAATAGGTCAAAGAAGCACAAAGAGATGAAGGTGAGATTAAAAGATAAATGAGTTCCTGGTTGTTGGAAGAGATGGATGCAGAAAACAACTGAGAGCAAACTGGGACCGCAAACAGCAGGAAGCTGTGAATAAAAAGGAAAAAAGAAAAAAAGCCCACAGTGTATGGCTAGCACTAAATATATTAATCCCCCTATTATTTGAAAAAAATGGTGTGAACTGGCCCTTAAAAGATTCAGACAAGGTATTCTCATTTCTAGTTCAAATATGATTCTCTACATCAGTGGTTCTCAACTGTGGGAAGTTGGGTTGCACTGTGGAATGTTGGGGGGAACTATGGAGGCTGAAGACTCTCAGGAGGTCTGAGAGTGGACCATGGACAACTAGGGGAGGTTGGGGGCACTATTGGAGATGGAAGACACTTTGGGAGGTTAAAGGATCTGCCACTGGCTGGATGCCTGGCAGAGAGGAGGCCATGGCGCTGCAGTGGGCCAAGACACGTTGGTTGAGAACCCCTGCCCTCCAGAACCTGATCATCTAAAATGTAGCTACAATTTTCACACTGCTTGCCAATATCAAGTAATAAATACCTGCACATACCCATGGTTCCACATATGTAAAAATCAGGCAAGTATATTTCCAGCTCAGACTGTTCTCTCACGAATCAGAAATTAATTGTCACAATATCTCTTCTTCTTTAAGATAAACTCCAGCATCATTTACAGATGTATACTGTACATATATTTTATGTGAATGATTTACTTGTCAAAGGATTTGTTGTTCTGTGTTGCAATCAAGGCACCTGGACTTCCCTGCAAACTACGTTAGGCAATATGGTCTGGTTTAGGACACCCTAGCTTAGGATTGGAGAGTAAGGTAGCAATGTTCAGTATGCAAGTGATTCTGTGCTGGAGATTACAGGAGGCTAATATCAGTTTTGCTAGTTTTATCACAAAATATATTTATTAAATTTATAACTGGATAAAATGTGTATTTTTAATATCTGACTAAATTTTAGTTTTAAGTGATATTTTGGAGGACTTTCAGATGGCATAAGTGTTTTGATGATGTTATCCAAATGAAATGTGTGTAAGGTTTTTCAGTAATTAGTAACAGCTTGTGCAGTAGTATGTTTACCATTCACTTCTCATTTCCTGTGAATGGATCACTTTTCTAAGTAGCATTAGATCCTTTGGTTCATTTCTGTTCATTTAAATTGCTGTATCCCTAAGCTGCATAATGTTCAGTCGTATGGAGTATCAGTCCGAAGACCTGCATTTGCACTCATAAACTTCAGAATGATGTGTACATTGTTGTTTCTAAACAGGCAACATCATCACCATAGCTGACAAAGGTAGAGAACATACTCAGTGACAGGTGTAATTATAAGTTCTCTGGCCTGCGGCAAAGACTCAAAGAAAAATGCACAGAGAGCAATGACAAGTGCAGAAAAGGAAAGATGGACAGGTAAAGGACAACCAAGGAAGAACATGAAGACTATAGCTCTAATCTGTGCAGCAGAAGTGAAAGCTGATCCCCAGTCTAATCCCACAACTACCCTTTACCCACCCACCCCCTTTATCTTATCCTCAAATAGATTTTTTTTTAAAAAAGATAAACCAAATGCAACAATTTTTACCTAAATCCACAATCACATGACACGCTATATCCTTGTCTGCTTTCTACTGCCCTAAAAAGTGAGACTGCCCTTCTTTGAGTGATCTTGTCCTTCCCTTGTGATGTGCATGCTATCTACTGGCTGCCTGTTGGTGGTATCCTCAGAGGGTTTTTTTTTTTTTTAAATTCCTTTATTTTATTTTATTTTCAAGAGAACGTGTTACAGTTTGAGGTACATATTATCAAGTTCTATAACATTTAATGGATAACATAAAACAGTGGTAGGAAGAAGATTTTAACAGGAACTGTCGTCGTCTAGAGATGTAACACATAAACAATCCTCTCGTTTACACAGTCTGTATGGTGTAAGCGGAGCCTGTGTGCATGGGAGGGTCTAATGTAATGACTATCTTAGTGTCCATTTGCACGCATTTCCCTGAGACATGCCTTGTGTAAACAGGTAACTCGTGTAATTATCCTTTATCGGTAGGTAAAGGGGTGAACTAAAATAACAAAAAGAGAAAAACTCCACTGATCGGGGGTGGGGATATTCCTGGTCGACCAGTGAAGTCCGGCAAAGGGCAACTAACATAAAGTAATGTAGACCATGATATTCATTATATCTGATCAGATCTTCCCTAAGCCGGTAGAGTATAGGGGATTGTGTGAGGACTGGGGAGGGTGGGGGGGGGAGGGAGGAGGTAAAAAGCGGGAGACAATAAGGGGGAGGGGTAAGGATATTAGAGAGGAGAGATGGAGAGGGAGGTGAAGAAGGTAAGGAAGGGGGGTAAAGAGAGGTAAAGAGGGGAGGGTGGTGGTGCCACCCTCCAGCCAGGCGGGGCCCCCATAACGGGGGGTGTCCACGTTAAGACATCTCCCGGAGGTAGGCCTCGGAGTAAATGAAGTGTTGCCAAGGGCGCCAGGTCTCCCGGAAGGCTTCCTCCCTGTCATGCAGCGTGGCCGTGAGATCTTCCATGTCACGCAGTTCATTAACCCTGGCATACCACTGGATCTTAGTTGGTGGGGTTTCCGATCTCCAAAATAGAGGGATGCAGGCCTTGGCCGCATTAAGTAGTTGTATAGTGAGTGAGGCTTTATATTTCTTAATTGTTCTGCTAGATAGGTGCAGCAAACAGGCCCCGGGATCTCCCCCCAGTGCGACGCCCGTTAAACGTTCGATCGTGTCTGTCACCTCTTTCCAATAAGGTTTAATCTTGGGGCAGTCCCAGAAAATGTGCAACATCGTTCCTTCTCCTGTTCCACAGCGCCAACATATACTTGGTACCTGCGGGAGGAACCTGTGGAGAGTGGATGGTACCTTGTACCATCTGGTCACAATCTTGTAGCATGTCTCTTGGACCCTTGTGGCTAGAGAAGATTTTTGGGCAAAATGTAAGATCTTTTCCCTTTGTGCTTCATTAAAATGCACTCCTAATTCTGTTTCCCATTTAGTGAGGAAGGGGGGCACAAAGCTTTCAGGCGGGGCAATCAGGGAGAGGTAGATCGAGGACAGGGAGTGGCGTACGGGCTCTCTGCGGTGGCAGACACGTTCCAACTCCGTGAGTGGGCGTGGGGGACCTAAAGTCTGAGCACTTCGGCGTAAAAAATTACGCAGTTGGAGACCACTCAGGAAATCCAATGGCGTGTCCAGGTCCTCAATTCCCGCGGCCGACCGGAGCCGGCCACCGGCATCTAGGAAATCGTGGAGGTGTGGCCATCTATCTCCCTCCGATAGGGCTCTATAGATCGGGCCCTGGCAGCCCGGCAAGAAATCAGGGTTGCCCAGTATCGGCACCATAGGGGAAGGAATAGGTGATATCAGGGTTTTACGAAAGGTTTCTCTGGCCACTCTTAATGTGTTTCCCAGAGTCGGGTGTTCGGCGATGATCTTCGGGATCGGAGTGGAAAGCCACGGCCAACTCCTAGCCGTTCCATCGGAGTCCTCCATCTCCATATGGACCCATTGTTTGGCTTCTGAGTGGCAGTACCAGTCTATCAGTCTGGTAAGATGTGTTGCCCTGTAGTAGGCTTTTACGTCTGGTAGTCCCACTCCACCCCTACGTTTTGTCATATAGAGTAGTTGTAATTTGATGCGAGGTTGCCCGCGTGACCAGACAAAATCTCGGAAAAGTGCGTCAAGTCGCTTGAAGAAGGAGGGCGGGAGATGTATGGGGAGGGCCTGCAGGAGATAGAGTATCCTCGGGAGGGCTGTCATCTTGATGGCATTACAGCGTCCAAACCACGTTAGAGTGAGGGAGTGCCAATGTTGTAGGTCTGTTTTAAGCCTGTGTAGAAGAGTGGCAAAGTTTGCTTGGTAAAGGTGGGCGGGGTCCGCGGTAATGGCCACTCCTAGGTACGGAATGGTATCGGTTGCCCAGTGGAACTTGTAGTTCAGGCGTAATTGTCGGATACTTTGAGAGCTCAGTGTGATATTAAGCATGGAGGATTTAGACATGTTTATTTTAAATAGGGACAGGGCTCCGTACTCCCTCAGGGAATAAAGCAAGGCGGGGAGTGAGGCAGTGGGGTCCGCCAAGAAGAAGATAAGGTCATCCGCGAAAGCGGCGACCTTGTGGGCTCCAGATGTTTTACGAAAGCCCTCTATTTGGGGGTTGGCCCGTATCTTACAGAGCAGAGGTTCCAAAGAAAGAATAAAGATTAGAGGAGACAGGGGACAACCCTGTCTGGTACCATTTCGGATGTGGAAATAACCCGACCTGGTTTCGTTAACCCTAACCGCCGCTGTGGGGCTGGAGTAGAGAGATAAGATCCAGCTGAGCATCGACGACCGGAGGCCAATGTGTTCGAGAGTAGCTCTGACAAATGTCCAGTCTACACGGTCGAAAGCCTTCTCCGCGTCAGTTGACAGCAGGAGAAGGGGTCGTCGCGTGGTCCTGGCGGCATGTATGAGGTTCAGCACCCTAATGGTGTTGTCACGTGGTTCCCGTTGGGGGACAAAACCCGCTTGGTCTTTGTGAATTAGGTTTGGTATGTGTGGGAGCAATCTGTTCGCCAGGATCTTGGCAAACAGTTTCAAGTCGGTGTTTAGCAAAGCTATCGGTCGGTAGTTTCCACACCGGAGTAGGTCCTTTCCCTCTTTAGGGATGAGAGAAATGTAGGCCCTAAGGGAATCTATGGGGAAGGAATTACCTTGCGTAATTGAGTTAAGTGCATCCACTAGCGGTTTAGAGAGCGTCTCAAAAAAGGTTTTGAAATAAATTGGAGTAAGGCCATCGGGGCCTGGGGCTTTCTTGGGCTTGGAACTCGCTAGTGCTACCCCTAGTTCCTCCACCGTAATGGGGTCTTCCAGTTCTTCCGCTATGTCGGCCGATAGAGATGGCATGCCAGAGGAGGCTAGATATTCGTGTGGGGTGGGTCCCCCAGAGGGGCCAAGGGTATCAGGAGAGGGTCTATCTAGATTATAGAGGCCGCTGTAGAATGAGCGGAATTCTTCCGCCATTTCTGTTGAGGTAGAGACCCTCTGACCCGAAGGGGTCAGAATGTGGGGGATGAAAGTTTTGGTGCGGGGTCCGCGAAGAGCTCTGGCTAGGAGGGAGCCAGGTTTGTTAGAGAATTCGTACATTGTGCGGCGTGACCATGCTAACCTCTCTTTAGCTTTATGTAACAGAAGCGAGCGAAGCTCCTCACGTGCTTTAAGTAGCTCCTGGTATACGGAGCGAGCTAGGCTGGCCTTGTGTGTACATTCAAGGGTCTTGATCTGAAGAAGAAGTTCTTCAGTTCTACGGGTTCTTTCCCTCTTGAGACGTGCCCCAATGCCTATTAAAATGCCCCTGATAACTGGCTTGTGAGCCTCCCATATCATCAAGGGGTTGGGGACCGAGGCTTCATTGAGTGCAAAGTATTCCTGTAATTTGGCTTGAATCTCAGCGCGGGTCTCCGCAGATTGAAGCAGAGATTCGTTCAGTCTCCATGAGGGTGGGGATTTAGACATTGGTCCCATTTG
This sequence comes from Lithobates clamitans, assembly GCA_037952925.1. NCBI lineage: Eukaryota > Metazoa > Chordata > Amphibia > Anura > Ranidae > Lithobates > Lithobates clamitans. The sequence continues at coordinate 8,729,345 of JBBGZY010000067.1, forward strand.
GAGCGTCAGGTGTATTGGGGCATGGTCAGAAAAGGAGATGACATCAATGGATGAGTCCACTACCCTCGGCAGGTCCTTGTGGGAAAGGAGCAGGTAATCTAGTCTTGAGTACGAGTGATGTACTTGTGAAAAGAACGAATAATCCCTGTCCCTGGGGTGTGAAAGGCGCCAGGGGTCTATCAAACGCAGAGAGTGAAGATCAGATTTGATTCGTTTAAGGCGGGCGTATGAGAGATGGGAAGCACCCCGCGAGGTATCCAACAGGGGGTCCATCGCAAAGTTCATATCACCCCCAAAGATGAGCATCCCCTCCGTAAACTCAAGCAATTTGGGTATCAGCCCACGCAGGAACTGTGCATGGTCGACGTTGGGGAAATAGATATTGGCAAGAGTGACCTGAACGTCAAATACCTTTCCCTTAATCAGGAGAAAGCGGCCCTGGGGGTCCGTCTGCTGCGCCCCAAACTCCCAAGGTACAGATTTTGCCACTAGGATGCTAACCCCCTTAGATTTGGAGATAGGTGAGATACTGTGGTATGCCGTCTGGAATCGATTGTTAGTCAGTTTGGGAATATGCTCACCATGAAAGTGGGTTTCCTGTAGAAAGGCAATCTGGGTTTTAGATCTGCGAAGGTCAGCCAGGAGCTGGGAACGCTTCTCTGGGATATTGAGACCCCGTACATTAAGGGAGGTCACCTTTAGGAGAGTCATTGTGGCAGCCGGGGCACTGATGATCATTAATAGGATGGGGAGGATGATCGCTCTTAGTTCAAGTTCACGTCCCCACCCAGCTAGAGAGTAACAGCACCGGGGAAGAGAGGGGGACAGAGGAAGAGAGACAGTATCAGAGAGAGAGATGGGGGGGGTAGATGAAGGAGAGAGGGGGGGAAGGAGGGTGGGAGTAATCTAAATTAGTCAAGTAGCTACTCTATGAGCTCCCGGCCGAGACACAGAGGAGACTGTGCAGCAGCCGGGAGGTCGCCCTAAAGGGGGGTGGCCAATGCGGCGAAGCGCGTAATCAAATAGTTATTGCTATCGCCTATGTAGGCAAGCCAAAAAACCTATAAAATAAGGTACTTTTTGGGGGTGGTAGGGAGATGCACTGAGTGGGGGGCCTAAGGAAACAGAAACATTGAGAAAAACAATACATTAACCATCGTAAATAAAGTGTGATTTACCACATATCTGGGCATAACATCCATGAACTCAACTGTGTTTCAGGCTAGTAAGTATAACTAAGTAGGCCTCTAACATCCATAACCTGCTGGCGTTGACGCATCGCAGTGGCGGTCGAGGACTGAGGGCCCACTGGCCCATTCGCCCTTCCCCTGTATAGGACCAGGAGGGAGCCCCCACTGTCTAACTGTCAGTGCGCCAAGGCAGCATGGCTGGATGGAATCATGGAAAACATGCATGCACCTCCTTTTCAGTGTCAACGTTCACTTCAGACAAACTCGGATGTAGTGCATGGAATCTAGCCTACCGTAAAAATACAGAATTTATAACAGTCATAACAATTATAACAATGTGTCCCCCCTCCCCCCGCCCCCGTCTGGAATTCAAAAATTAGCCCACAAAAGAGAGAAGAAAAAAGGGAAGGCATTTTCAGGAGGGCAAAAATAAAAAGGGGGAGGATCGCCTTAAGGGGGGGAAGGAGGGGGGCACCAACCCATATGAGGTACTGGAAGTCTCACCAACAGCCAAAAGGTGGCATGCGTTTAGTCCTCAGATGATGTAGGGTGGGCTCTTCGGACTTCTCGGTTTGGCGGGCGGGATCTTGGGCGTCGAAATCTTTGCTGTCTAGGTGGCGCTGAACCTTGTGGATCCTGAGAGAGCAGATATTCAAACCAGTTGGGCACCTCAATCGCTGGCCTGGAGATGAACTGAAAAAGGGCAGGTAGTTGGTCTGGCGTGCGGAGATAAAATTCCGCCCCCTGCCTCCTGACAATAAGATGGAAAGGGTGACCCCATCGGTATGTGGCATCAGCCTCACGGATAACTTCCAGTAGGGGTCGCATGAGCCCTCGCATGGTGCGTGTTTGTCTGGAAATGTCAGGGAAAATCCTGATGGGAGCCCCGTCGAAGTCTATTGGGCCCTTTTCCCAGGCAAGGCGAAGAATGTCCTCTTTAATTGTGAAGAAGTGCACCCTACATAGTACATCACAGGGAAAGTCCAGTTCGGGTGATGATCTCTGTGCAGAGGGCGGGGGTCTGGGGCCTGGGATACGATGTACCCTGTCCAGTTCCAGGTCAGCTGTCGGTGGTTTGCCCAGGACCTGGTTTAGGATGGCAGTCACTGTAGATCGGAGGTCTGGGCCCATGGTGGCTTCTGGGATCCCCCTTAGGCGCAAGTTGTTGCGCCTGCTCCTATTCTCGCCGTCGTCCAGGCGCAGCTGGACATCGACAAGGTGGCGGCGGAATGCCCCGTACTCCGACTCCAGTGTAGAGAGGCGTGTTTCTGTATTGGTTTGGGAGGTTTCGATCGCGGTGACTCTCTCTTCGACTACATCCACTTGCTGCTTTAGGTCGTGCAGTTCTCTGGTTAGTGCGTTTACAATAGAGGTGGCCATGGCATTTAAGTCTTGCTTGGTGGGGAGGCCTGACACTATGTCTCTCAGAGAGCCTTCAACTAGGCCGCTTAGGTCACCAGCGTAGTCTGGAGGCAAAGGGGTGTCAGCAGTTATGGAGGCCGGGGAGACTATAGGAGAGGGCGCTCTGTGTGGTAGGGGGGGAAAGTCCTCCTCCGCTGCGGAGGTAGTTGCAGGAGCGCTCTTCTTACTTGAGGATGTAGCGCCCACTGAGCTGACTCGAGGCGGCGCCATCTTGCTCCTTCCCGCCGGTGAGGAGGCCTGCTGTTGCCGCAGAAAGTAGTGTGAAATTTCAGGTCCCTTCCTTTCCTCAGTGACTGGTGGGTGGCTGCGGCTTCCTGGCATGAATGGATGGTTTAGTTAGTCAGTGCTGCGGATGATTCATGGCCCGTTTCAGTGCAGAGCTCCCAATGCCGCGTCTTTACGTTTCCATAGCAGGGTCACGTCACCCCCCTTTGATATATTTGGCGTTAAAGTTCCTGCGTCTTATTCAGGTGTTGGGGAGCCTAGGCCAGGCAGTAGTATGTAAGCGGGTGATGGAGCCTGTCTGCAGAGTCTGGGGTATTCAGGCAGTAGGTAAGGAGCAGTGTGTGGCCCTTTAACAGTCTTTCCTCTCACCTGCAGGTATAGGGTGTAGATGCTGTCCACCTCAGGGCTCCACAGGCTTGTTAGAGTGTGCAGCCCAGCCAGCTCCTTCCACTATCAGGCGGGCCAGGGGTATAGGTGCTCCAGAGATGGTGCCTCTGCCCAGGTAGATGTCCCCCACCGTCTCAGGGCTTCTTCCTACAGGCCAGCAGAATCCAGATCTAATGGAGAGGCTGCGGTTGCGGCCTAGTCATACGTGGGGGGGGGGGGTAGAGACCAGGCCCAGAGCACGGCCTATTGTCAGTCCAGGGTCGATCCACTCACCCCCCTCAGCAGTCCACAGCAGCCGGCTTATGTTGAGACAGGGGCGACCGCGCTAGGGACCCCCCCCCCGCCGCGCGGCCCGCCAGGAAAGTCCGCGGCTCCGGCCTAGTGGGGCGGGAGTGTGCAGCGGCGTCTATTTGCAGCCCAGGGTCCGTCCACTCACCCCCCTCAACAGTCCACAGCAGCCGGTTTGTGTCTGAACGGTGGCGACCGCGCCAGGGGACTCCCGGCCCGCCGCGCGGCCCGCCAGGAAAGACCGCGGCTCCGGCCTAGTGGAGCGGAAGTGTGCAGCGGCGCCGATCGCGGACCAGGAGCAGAAATCCTCCTCGCTCCTCACCTGGCAGGGGGTGCCTAGGTCTCCCCCGATCAGCTGGGGTGTACTTTGTGGACGAGAAAGGGCGATGGAGCTGGATTTTGTGCATTGGATGAGCGGAGCTCTCAGGGAAAGCCGCCGCTCACAGCGCCATCTTGGCCACGCCCCCCTCAGAGGGTTTTTAAGACTGCAGAGGCTGGAGCAGCACCCACAACAGAAGATGGTGGGATTGGACTGCAAAGGTGGATCACTAGTCTCCACATATGGAAAGAGGATAGGATGACAGCTGACTCTGTTGAGTAAGGCCCCTTTCACACTGCCGCAACTTGGAAATCGCGCAATTTTGCGGCCACGATTTTGACGCGATTTTGCCATGATTTCAGGGGATCCCTGTGTAAACTTGAGGTCTATAGACCTCAACTTGCATCAAAATTAGACCAAAGTAGTACAGGGATTACTTGAATTACGACTGTGTGACTTGAAGTTGCACAGATATGAATGGTTATCACTGGGAATCATGGGGTACGACTTATCATGCCACTCTGTCCAAAGTCACAGGAAAAATTGCACAAGTGTGAAAGGGGCCTAAACCAAGATTGTTAGAAATGTTTGTTTTGAAATGAAAATGGGTAGGAGCAGGATGGGTGGGAGGGATTGAGGTTGGGACTATATTTGTCCAGACATGGGCTTTAAGTATGGATCTATGTATGGTCTATCTAGTGCTAGTGTTTAAATTAGGTATTATATTAAAGTTTGGTTTAGGTATTAGGTCTAAAAGTAAAGAATATCTCCAAGTAAATATTTTTTTTTCCCTAACCTTTCCCCCACCGCTCAACAGAAAACCACGTTTTCTATGTTTTACTTATCTTGTCTTTGAAGCATCATCACCACCGGGCTTGAAGATCTTCCTGATCAAGCAGCACTAGGAGGAGTAGGTGTCTGCTGGGCTTTGTCAAAGAGACATGGATTCAGGGCAACAAGAAAGACAGCATGTGTATGATTGCACAGATATTCACCTTTTTCATTGAAAAAAATCAATAAACTGCATTTAAAATATTAGGACTTGATCTTGGGAAAATCAGCAGGATGAAGTCTTACAAAAAAAACATTAGGTTTTCTGCAGGACTAGAAGCAGCCAACAGGAACAGGGTCAATATAAATTAATAATAATTTTTATATGATATTACATTATAATACTAATTATAGTAAAGTATAAGCAATCTATGATTAAATATACTTATAATGCTTACTTGTGGATTTATGTACAAGAATACAATCTTTTTACCTCTATTTTGGTTATTTATTTTATTTGTTTTGTTTTTATCTATTTCTAACAGTGGTCAACATATATCACTGTGCTTTATCTTCATATTTCCTATAAAAATCGGCAATATATTTATTTAAACTTTAACTTGTGCATTTTGTTTTTAACACATTAATGCCGCGTACACACGATCGGAATTTCCGACTACAAATGTTCTATGTGAGCTTGTTGTCGGAAATTCCGACCATGTGTAGGCTCCATTGGACATTTCGTGTCGGAATTTCGGACAACAAAAATTTGAGAGCTGGATCTCAAATTTTCCGACAACAAAATCCATTGTCATAACTTCCGAGCGTGTGTAGACAATTCCGACGCACAAAATTCCATGCATGCTCTGAATTAACTATGAGACGGAAGCGCTCGGTCTGGTAAAACTAGCATTCGTAATGGAGATAGCACATTCGTCACAGTGCAAATTTTTTAATCTTTTAATGCAGCACATTTTCTTCTTCTTTAAAATGCTAGAATAATGAAGTTGTTTTGCTGCTGATATTCACACAGAGTTCTGACAAACACTGTTTTCTTTTTCTTTATTATTTCTTGTGATCTCTTGAATAATCTTTAATTAATTTTTTTTGACAGATCTCCAGAATAATGTTTATATTTTTTTTCATAGTGATCAACTTTTTTTTTTATCAAGATCTCATGATTTTTTTTCTCTAGTGATCTCCATAATATTTTTCTTTGTTTTGTTTGTCAAGTTACCACAACACCATTATTATCTTGTATTTTTTAACCTCAAAAGGTGTCCCTTGTTAATTTGACATTGTATTTTTGAAATGTACCTGTCTACTCACAAACAAATTGTCCTTTTTAAACTAAAATACATAGCCAAGTATGTGAGATAAAAAAAATAGACATTTATTAGGGGTCATAACAAAATAAAGAGGAAGACAACGCTGGATAAACCTGAACCTAGGCCATCAATCTCTTGTCTTCCTTCCACGCTTGCTTCCACGCTTGCTTCCTGGGACATAGTTATAGTTTTTTGGTCATCAATCACACACAACTTTGAGCTCATGACTGTTGCAAATTGAATGTTAACAAATAGAAAAGACTATCATTCTGACCCCAGCATTTTTCATTCTTCTGCCAATCATTTTTGGCTACTATTGTCTATTGATATGTAAACCACTTTGTTAAATCAGAAATTAGTGATCAATAATAGCATCTAGTTAGCATCATTCATTTTTTGACCAGAAATATGTTGAACAATGCTATACCTGGCTCAAGCTGGGCTCCTCCACATCTTCCTGGGTGGAAGGCACAGGTTGGACTTCGGAAGCCTCATCTGAGGTGGAAGGAAGAGTGGAAGGAAGAGCTGAAGGAAGGGTTGAGAGTGATGGCCTGATTTCAGTCTGGTCTGACAAAAACCGCAGTCTGTCATAGTAACTGTCAGACTTCCACTTACCAGACTGATGAGTCCGCTTGGGCAGAGGGTAGACTCCCTTACTTATCCGAGTCACGGCCCCTGGAAGAGCAGACAGGAGGCACGGGAGTGCGGAATGGTATGAGAGCCTGCTGAAGGGATCCAGGTACAGGATTTAAGGTGATCTAGAGCAGCAGGTCAGTAGTCAGAAACTCCAGCTACAGGTGCTGAGCAGGAGCAAGACAGGCAGATTGGGGCACAAGCAGGGTTCGGCAACAGGCTAGCAGCAAAGGTACAATAGGAGCAGGCAAAAGCGGAGTCAAACAGGCCAAGGTCAGGTACTGGCAGCAAACAGGAGAATCCAAAGGCAATCCGGGTCGTAAGGAGATCAGGTACACAGGAACACAAGACAGGCAACGGGAACTAAGGCACAGGGAACTGATGATCAGGCAGCACAGAGCAGAGTGCAAGGCAAACCTAAATAGGCCGGTTGGCGCCAACGGCGTGCACGTGCATGCCGACGCTCGCACACGCACGCGCCCGCACGCCAGTACAAATACCAACGCCTGCAGGAGCACAGTAGCACGCACGGGAACGCGCGCGCCAACGCATGCCGGCGCGCACAGGCGCGCCCCAGGGCGGCCAGCAGCATGACCAGCAAGGTAAGCTCTCTGACAGTACCAGAGCCTGGGGACATAAATGTCATCTGCTGCTGTTCCTGATCTCATGGAATGCTGGACCTTTTTGCGCTCCCTATTATATGTGCTCCTCAGGCCACCAATTTTGCACTTCATATAGGGGATGGTTGCTGTGGAGATCACCGGCTTCACCAATTCCATCAATTGATCCAGTGCTGCCTTCCTCTTTATTTTATTATTATAAAAAGGGTGTTTCACCTCCCACAGACAGGGCAGCTCCCTGTATTTATCAATGAAGCTAGGGAGGAAGTCGTGATCATTGAATCTATCCATTTAATCTGCAAGACACAACACAAGACAAACCCTAATGTCAGGCTAAACTCTCCTAATCTTGTCCCAATATAGGCCACTGATGCCCCAAGTTAACATTGTACCTTCGTTAGCACGATCGGCGCTTACGCTACTTCTTCCTCCGCTTACAGATCGCACGTACGACGTTACACTTTATATACACTACACATGCGTGAAACTCCGCCCACCCCTGACCTTCTTTCTAATATATTCCCCGCCCCTTCTCTTATGGCGCAGTGGGAGAGCACATGGTGGAGAAAGGGCAAGTGCATGCAGACAGCAGCAACAAGAGGACGACGAAAGCCCGGAGCCACAAACGTCCCGATCCCGGAGGATATTTAAGGATGGTGGACATCTTGAAGGGGGGCGACTATGATGGCAAGCATGGATCATACCCAAACCCAAATGTCAGAAAGGCCAAGATCATGGCTAAAGTTGTGAAAAGTCTGCAGAAGAATTTTGGGGTACGGCGATCCAAGGATCAACTGAGGAACCGATGGTCAGACCTCAAATTGAGGGAGCAGGATCAGTACAGAAGAATCAAGAGAGTGCTGCAAAAAAGTAAGTATTTTGTCATGTGTTCCTATTATTATTATTATTACTTTTGTTCTGGTACGTGTGCTTTTCTTTACTGTTGTCAGTTTAAAATTACAAGTTTCAGGTTCGTGGGCACAGTAATCGTTCATAGTAAACATCGTTCGTTGAATATTCCGTAGTACACATCGTTCGTTCGCTCACTGATACGATGTTTTTGGCAGATGCAGGTTAACTACATTTGTTCATCCCTATTTGTATTAAAAGAAGTTTGTTGTCTGGATGGGTTTGTAACTAGAATGAAATGCAAACTTGATTCAGTGTAAGGAGAGGACACAGCAGCTGTTTACACATCTGGACGCAGGAGTACTAGTGTGGGACACCAGAACAAACTTTTTAGGGTGTCCCACACAGGTGCACCAGTGGATACTAGGTGTGTTTCCATGTGGGAAACTTGCACAAAACAGGTAAGTATTCCAGCTTTAGAAAGGGAAAAAAATCATGTCTTCAGCTTGGAACCCTCCAAAACAGACAATTGTACGACACTTCAAGCAATGTTTCATTATCATATTTCTGGCCACAAATATCTGTGTGCTAAGTATACCTTTTTTTTTTTATTCACATGGGGAGAAAAGACTTGGGACATCTAAGGACACCGGGAACCCCCAACCTCCTAAAGATGGGGAATTCAGCACACCACAATCTGAGGATGTGGAGGAAGGAGAGGTTTATGAAGTGGGCGAAATAGTGACCACAACAGGTCAGTGTCTGAGACCACTGCTTCAGGTAATAGATGTATGCCTGCATATTTATAATACATGGTGTGTTTTTGTATTTTAGGTGATGTGGATATTGTGGAAGAAGAATCTCATTTTGCAAGTGCACAAGCCCTCATCAGGGAGATCATGTTATGCAATCAGGGTTTACAGAAGATCAAGGAAGACATCAATGATGTTGAAAAAAGACTCAAAAACATCATTGATGTTTTAGGCAGAATCTAAAACACCCCAAAATTATTCTAGTTTGTTGTTATATTTGGTATTTTTCTAACGTTTTTAAATTATTTTGAAAGCCAAATTTTGAAGATGCACACAGTGTGTCAACATGTGCTACCCCTTCCTTGCAACTAAAGTAGATGAGAGGAAGGGGTTGCACCCCCGAAACACGTCCATTGATCCCCCATGATGGGAGCTAGCACATATTGACATTAGGCATGGGATCAGGAGGGAAATCCCCATTTTGACTCCCAATTTGTGTGCATCTTCAAAATTTGCCTTTCACAGGGGTGACATAACCCCATTTAATGAAGGCAAAATCAACACAGTTTGGACATACTAATGTCTGCTATTGCCTTCACTTTGTCAAAGTTGAACTTTGTAAGTTCCTGAGTTGTGTATGTTTTATGGTTTTAAACATGCCTGTTTAACGCAAAAAAAGGGCTATTTGTACTGTCAAACATAAAAATGGTATACAACAAATATGTGGGTTTGTTCAAAAACCCTTTTCTAACGCACATGTGAATGTGCACAGAGTAAAATGTTTTATACACAACAATGTGTGGCTTCTTCTTTCAATGCTCAATACCAGCTTTGGGAGTAAGTTAGTGTTTACAGTGACAATGGGGGTTATTTACTAAAGGCAAATCCACTTTGCACTACAAGTGCACTTTCAGTGCAGTTTCAGTGCACTTTCAAGTGCACTTGCAGTGCACTTGTAGTGCAAAGTGGATTTGCCTTTAGTAAATAACCCCCACAGTGCTCTAAAATTTGCCCAATCGGGCCATTTTCGGGACTCAAAACAATTAATTCATGGTGCTGAAAGGGATGTGTTTTTTTAGCATTAATGCATTACATACATTAACAACAAAAACAAGGTGTGTGTGTAGCAGACCCACAACATAATAGTTAGCTGAAGAAGAGATTGTCACCTCATGTATCAAATGAATTATTTTTGCACTATTAAAGAAAATGGCCAAAAAGAAAAGCCCATTGGAGAACCTAGGAGACAGCTAAAAGAAACACAAGCAGTAAATCAAATGAAATATTATTTCAGTTTAAAATAAAAATCTATTTAAAGAATGTTTCTCAAACATTTGCTGGCATATCAATGGCCCCCCCTACCCGCAAAATATTCCAGATATTGTTGATGGACTTTGCGGGCGCTTTGGGGGGCAAGCCAGGACAGCCAGCTTCAAGTGCCGTCAGGGTTGACTGATCTGGCAATCCGGCCTCAGGCCCAACTGAGGCCACATAGTTCGAAGCATTTCTTCTTAGAAAGTTGTGCATAATGCAGCATGCAAGTACTATATGGTTTAGTTTATATTCCGCCATGTGAATTGGCGTCAGGAATAGGCCATTATGCCGAAAGCATTCTCCACCACTCTTCTGGCTCTGGCCAGCGGTAGTTAAAAACCCTCTGGTCCGGGGTGAGGGTCCTCATGGGGAATGGCCGCATCAGGTGCTTCCAAATGCTTCATCAGCGACAAAGACGAATGGTAGACCAGCCACATTGTCTTCTGCAGATGGCAATCCCAAGCCACCACTCTGGAGCCATCTGTAGAACTCGATCTGGGTGATGACTCCACCATCCGACATCGCCATTCTTCCCCACGTCCACATACAAAAACTCATATGTCACCGACACCACCACCGACATCACTATACTATTAAACCCCTTATAGTTGAGATAGTCTTGGGCAGATTCTCCAGCCAGGAGGGGCTTTACAGGTGACCCTGAGTATCCGAAACGAGGAGCTTGAGATGATCCGGGAATTTCTGATAATCAGCCGGCTGAGGTAAGCATTTTGCTTACATTTGAGTTATCAGACTTCCTTGATCGGTAAGGCATTTTCGGGACAAAGAGTACCCATTTTACTCGCCTTAATCGAACTGTATTGATTGTTGGTTATATGTTATGTTGTCACTGTCTACTGTCCATCGGAGTGTTATAGATAAGAAAGGGAAGAGTAGTGCTGTTCACAGGTATATGTAGTACATCTGCTAGATAAAGTAGTTTTGAGGCAAGAGGGTATAGGCACATGTAGAGAAGACTGGCCAGTCATTATGGGCATTAAATTAAGTAAGGGAATGAAGGGTAAGAGACCCTCAAAAATGCCCAGCTCAAGAGGAGCGCTATATATGAACCGGAGGTGCAGTTCCGCCTATACTGAGCCCCTAGATTAATGGTTAAAGTGGATAGGGATCCACATTGGGTAACTGGGTTACCACCAAAGTCCACAGGGACTAAAGCCCCGTACACACGGTCGGACATTGATCGGACATTCCGACAACAAAATCCTTGGATTTTTTCCGACGGATGTTGGCTCAAACTTGTCTTGCATACACACAGTCACACAAAGTTGTCGGAAAATCCGATCATTCTGAACGCGGTCACGTAAAACGCGTACGTTGGGACTATAAACGGGGAAGTAGCCAATAGCTTTCATCTCTTTATTTATTCTGAGCCTGCGTGGCACTTTGTGCGTCGGATTTGTGTACACACGATCGGAAATTCTGACAACAGATTTTGTTGTCGGAAAATTTTATAGCCTGCTCTCAAACTTTGTGTGTCGGAAAATCCGATGGAAAATGTGTGATGGAGCCTACACACTGTTGGAATTTCCGATAACAAGGTCCTATCACACATTTTCCGTCAGAAAATCCGACCATGTGTACGGCGCATAAGAATCATGCAGAGTAAACAGCTAGAGAAACAGCTATCTATGTGAGCAGGATGGATCAAGGGTGACGATTAACACTAGACAGAAAAGGACATTTTTATGTTAAGTTGTGGGATGAATTCGGGGTCAGGCACTACAACTATTAAAGTCAAGAAACAAAGTAATGAGAGTTAAAACAGAATACTTTATATGTTGTCAGAGAGGGAAGATGGGATGAGCACTGTGGCTGCCTGTCTAATCATAGAATCATAGAAGCTAGATGTAAAGGATATCTGAACAAAATAAGGAAATCAGAATGTAAGCATGGAAATATTAAAGAGTTAAAAGAAAGTGAGAGAACGATATGCATGTGTTGTGTACAAATGGGAAAAATGTAAGCAATTTTAGAGAGGTATTCGTGTATGTGTGTGAATGCTGGAACCTTTAGTTCTATCGCTTGTGTGTGTCATGTACGCAGATGTGACCCCCTCCTTTGTGCTCTCATGAAAGAATGTGGCTGGGATGAGAGGTCAGTGATAAGCTGGAAGGACACCATGCCAATTCCAGTTTTTTTGATAAAACATTTATAACAAAATGTGCCGGGTTAACGAATCTAATGATAAACAATGTGATCACAATTATTTTTTGAATCTGTTTTCCAAACATGGTAAAATGAAGGTTATATTTAACTGTGTATTACACAAATTGAATATCCTTTGATAGTGGAAACAGTGCATTTAAAAAAGGAAAATTAAGTAAAATTATGTAATAATGAGTATTAATTTCTAATATGAGTTTAACAATTTTATTAATAATATAGATATATTGAAACTGGTTTAAACAACCTTTGGTTGGAAATGAAATCCAGGTTAATGGGGAAATTTGTAATGAATGGGATTAGTTTAGATTAAGATAACAATTTTGTAATTTTACATTTATACAATAAGCCCTTATTGAGAGAAAAAAAAGCTTAAGATAAGGTTGTTATTTGGAATAAAGCTGCCATAATATTTAACAAAGCCAAGATGGATGGGATACATAAGAAGTTTTTCTACAAAAATGAAATTGCAAGGTTTTTGATAATAACTTGATGTGTGGTCCATGATGTGAGAGTTATAATAAATAAAATTTAAATATAACAGACCCATCACATCAAGTCCACACACCCTGTTAGGCTAGATGCCACCTGCAGCCAGTTGTTTTATAGTTTTTGATGCTTTCTGTTCCATCATACAGATTGTTGGTCCTTTTGTTTTTATTTATTTATATTTTTTTGAAATCCAAAGCAGAATGTGTGGATTGTGAAATGATGTGCCCCTTTTCCTTGTAAGTGCAGTGGTATAAGCAGAAGAATATTTTGGATTTATGGACATCTCTCCATGACCGCAGGGTATTGTTATCATTTATTATAATATTCCCATGAAAAAGTTGTCTTTTTGAAAAATGAAACTGGAGTTCTTACACAAACAGCATGATAGAAATCAAGCCATTGTAATATATTTATGCAAGCTGAACCCAGTAATGAAGGGTTTTCCCCCGATATACCAGAGCTGTAGCTTTATGCAAAGGTGCTATTAGACAAAATTACAGACATTATTTTGGTCAAATATTTAATTTTTAATGGTCCCACATTCTGTGCAGCAAATATACAGCTAACTAAATGTTTGCCTAATGAAAGGTTCTAAATATGAATTTGTTTTGTTTGTTTATGTACAAATCTAACAAATGAAAAATGCGTACATTTGAATCCAGCCACCTTATTGCCTCTATTGGAGGAGGCTGGAGACAAAGGAAAACCACATGTGTTAAATTGATGATGAAGGAGTCAGCTGCTGTGAGCCCAGTGCAGGACACACTCCCTGAAGACCCAGATATTAAATTTTTTTGTAGATTTGATCCCGGTTTTATACTGAGGATGGCAATACCCATACCGAGCATGCAGTTTATCACCCAAAAGAATACTCTGTATTCAAAGTCATTGGGTCCTTTTTCCCCAGCTCAAGAAGCAGAGCTCCATGTTTTAGCAAAGCCTGTGAGCTATAAAAAGAGTGTATATTTATATAGATAGTCGAGATATCAAGAGCACAGTAGAGTAAGAAACTAGAAAACTTTTGCCTTAATGTTTTCTTATATTTTATCAAGCCCCTAAGGGGATATTGGACTCTCTCCCTATGGGATTTGGTTTGGGAGTGTGTTACTCGCTTGCTTATATTTTGTCTCAGCAGCTGAAGTCCTCCATTCGGATCTCACAGAGAACGTTGCTGATCTTTTAAGGTTTTTGACAAACTCATTTATGTGTTTTCTCCCCAATTCCAGATCCTAAAAGTTTGAAAGGATCTAAAACTAAAGCCAGGTGACTTGTGGATTGTTAAGAGAAATTTATATATAAGGAAATGTTTGGAGACTCAATACAGCATCTATTTTATGTACAGTTTTGCAAAACTTGAAGAAAAATTCACCTGGATCCACACTAGACACTGCAAAAATGACTAAATTAAAGAAGTCTCTGTGTTTGATTTGTTTCCCTCTTGTGATCACAGTCTAGGGTACTTTTTGATTCAATTAATTTGATTCCAATCTATCCGGAAATTCAGAAAATGGGCTGTTTTACCTGGTATGGCTAGACATCTTCTCATTGCCAGAGCAGATAACCCTTTCAAAAGGGTGAGCAGAAACCACTCCCTTGGAGTGTATTGACAATGTGTTTATTGAATGTGACATCCTATTAGGTGTCATCTTTATCCCTGGCTGCTTAAGCCAGTGGGATACATACTGTCATGTCCATCTGGAAATTTGGAAAATGGGCTGTTTCACCTGGTATGGCTAGGCAACTTCTCATTGCCAGAGCAGATAACCCTTCCAAAGGGTGAGCAGAAAACACTCCTTTAGAGTGTATTGACAATATGTTTATTGAATGTGACATCCTATTAGGTGCCATCCTTATCCCTGGCTGCTTGAGCCAGTGGGATACATACTGTCATGGCCATCCGTGTATTCCTCTTATAGAGTCTGAATAGGGATGTTTGCTTGGGAAAGCTGTGAGACTTCACAGGGTAATACCTCATACACACAATCGGACTTTCCACCAACAAAGCAGTGGAATTTTGTCCTAAGGGTGTTAGCTCAAACTTGTCTTGCATACACACGGTCACACAAATGTTGGCCAACAATTACGAATGTAGTGACGTACTAGACGCACTACGTGTTTTTTCAGCTCTTTAGCACCACCCTTTGGGCTCCTTCTGATAATTTCGTGTTAGTAGAAGTTTGGTGAGTGTTGATTCACACTTTTAATTTTGTGCTTTTCAGTTCGTTTCTGAACGGAGGTTTGTAAGTTGGCTGTACGTGTGTACTTAGTTCTAGCTATTTTACTGTCCCTCCTCTTTAGTTACAATTGGCCAATAACATTCATTCATTATTATTTTTATTTTACTTCTCCCACCCAATTCCAGCAGCGATCTTTTCTCTCTATGTGGAATCTTTTCTCTCTATGTGGAATCTTTTCTCTCTATGTCGAATCATCTTGGACTAATAGAGTTAAGGTTAGGCACATTCGACCACAGGTTCGATAGACACAGATTGTTATTGTCAGCGTCATGTCGAATCTCCTATCTATATCGAACTGTTGTCCCAACGAAAACAAAAATAAAGCATTTGTTTATGTCGGATCTTTCGGTTTTCGCATTCTGTGCTTTCGTTATCGTTTGTTAAAACGATAACGAAAATACCTGAATTTCAGGAGAAAATGCATTCGGATGAAAACGAATGCACATGTCTAGTAATTACCAATAGATAACCTTTTCATAGGGTTTTGCGTGCCAATTAACAAACCAGCCCATAAAAATAATTAAATGCAGTAAAATAGTTTGCTTAGTAACAAACCTTAAAGTGGATGTAAACCCAATATCATCCATTCTAAACTACTGCCATAGTGGTTATCTATAAGGATATACATGCCTCCTGCATGTACCTTTACCTGTCAAATGTCTCCCTTCTGTCTGTTATTAGACCAGAAAAACTGCATATTCTGTGGGTGGGTCTGTTGTCTGGAGCTCGGTGGGTGGAGTCGTGATGTCAGTAAACTCCCCGCCCACCTCTACACTCCTTGTCACTATGCATTTTCTTCTGTTTATTTCTAACACTGAACTTCTGCTGAACTTCTGCTATGATCTCTAACATCCAGTGAAAAGACAGGAAAGTAACCACATGACTTCAGCATGCCAAATCATGCTGTCGTGTGGAACAGCCAATCCTTGCAGAGCTGCTGAAGAAAGGAGTGGGGGAGGGAATTAAAAAATAATGCCTGTGTCTTAGGCTGTCACTCACAGCAAGGGGGAGGATTTGACAAAGTTTTTCTCAGTTTGTCAAGATTTTTCTCACTGAACAATAAAAGAGGATTGCTCAGAGATGGATTAACTCTGTGTGGCAAGACTGGGCTCAAATGATAAGAAATCTTATACTCTACAGTATGATATACAAAAAAAAAAATTGGGTTTACATTCACTTTAAGGAGTTAACCACTGCAAAGAAGGAGACTGAAGCCTCCATCTACAGCCCTGATTCACCAGGTGGTTAATGAGCTAAACCTTGCCCTGCCAGGAATCAGGACATAATAAAAAATTTTGTTCAAAACAGCAAAAAGGTAGGAATTTGCAACAGAATTACACCAATATTCTGCAATGTACACAAACCAAGGGAATTATAGACCTCATAAACATGCTTCTCCCTTTTTTTTTTAATGAAAAACTGAAGAGCACATAGAAATGTAAAAGGATATCCCATATCTCAACAGGCCATGGCTGGCTCCAGTAGTCATCCACAGGTGACTCCTCTACCTTCTCTGGAAATGCTGGTCTTTTGAGGGGGTTGGCATAATGGCACAACAGTAAAGCAAACATGAGAAGCCACCAACAGGTTATTGCCATGTGTGAACAGACAAATGCCCCGTACACACGATCGGATTTTCTGACAACAAATGTTGAATGTGAGCTTGTTGTTGGAAAGTCAGACCGTGTGTATGCTCCATCGAACATTTGCTGTCAGAGTTTCTGAAATTTCCCGCCAACAAAACTTGTTGTCGGATTTTCCGATCGTGTGTACACAAGTCTGTCGCACAAAAGTTCACGCATGCTCAGAATCAAGCAGAAGAGCCACACTGGCTATTGAGTTTCCTTTTTCTCGACTCGTCATACGTCTTGTACGTCACCGTGTTCTCACGTTCAAAATTTTGGGCCAACATTTGTGTTTATGCAAGACAAGTTTGAGCCAACATCCTTGGTAAAAAAAATCCACGTTGTTTGTTGTCGGAAAATCCAATCATGTGTATGGGGCTTTAGTGTTACTTTGTGTACATGTTATGTAGAGTACTCCCTGTGGAGGAGCTCAGGCTATGCATAGTGGCTGCAGGACGCAAGGCACCACAATACCCAGCAATGCAGCATTCATTTGGATACAAAGCATTTTTCAAATTTAGCTCACCCATCCTCTGCCATCCGACCGTAAACACCGGCACAACGCGGGTGCGCATGCATAGGGGAGACTCTGCCAACACCGCTGTCCACTTTACATGGACCCAGCGGACCCCATACAAGGCTGTTAGCCCTGATAACAGCCGCCCCGAGGACCAGCAGCGGAGCTCCCTGGATTATGGGTCATTTAGCCGAGACACCAGGGACTGTATCCAGCCTAGTCCACGCGCATGGACAGACGGCCAGCCCTTTAGACAAGCCAGGTAGAGGAGCACACTAATGCCGCGTACACACGAGCGGACTTTACGGCAGACTTTGCCCGGCGGACTGGATTTCGTCGGACAATTCGATCGTGTGTGGGCTCCAGCAGACTTTGTTTGCTCAAAAGTTGGACGGACTTAGATTTGAAACATGTTTTAAATTAATCCGTCGAAATCGAGTCCGGTCGAAAAGTCCGCCGTCTGTATGCTAGTTCGACAGACAAAAAGCCACGCTAGGGCAGCTATTGGCTACTGGCTATGAACTTCCTTGTTTTAGTCCGGTCGTACGTCATCACGTACGAATTCGACGGACTTTGGTGGATTGTGTGTAGGCAAGTCCGTTCATTCAGAAAGTCCGTCGTAAAGTACGTTGAAAAGTCCGCCGGGCAAAGTCCGCCGTAAAATCCGCTCGTGTGTACGCGGCATTAGGTCCTGTGCATAGGAGAAGAAAAGAAGAACGCAGAGGCTATAGGTGGGCTCAAATTTATATGAGCTAAGTCCTGGAAGCATGGGGGGGTGAAGTCTATACCCAGCTGTGCTGACATGGAGCTGCCAGGAAAGAAATAAATGTAGGCCAAAAAATGCATGTATTGATTGCAAACCAGTAACACTTAAAATGCAGTACATATCAGTACAATTAGCTGCATTTAAAGATTCTGTAAATAATGGAATAACACATCTGTGTGTACATACCCTTTTGGCACATGGCATCAAACAGTTTTATACATTTCTTGAAATATGTGACAAACATGAAATGGTTCTTAATTAGCAACAGACATTGTTGATATATCAACTTCAAATGTTTAAATACATCTAACAGTCTTGCTGTGATGGCTAAATATAGGAAAATAATGCCTTTCCCTATATTATTGTCACTAGCCTAGGCATTTGGTAATGAGATGCTGAATGGAGCATCAGAGCTGCCATAGGCACCCCTGAGCCTTGATCACTTGACCATTGTGGCTAGAACAGAGGGGAGCTTAAGTTAGCATTTTCTTTAGGAAAGGTAAGGATTTCATCCTTTATTTAACTTTTTATATATCCACCCCAGCTTAGAGGTTAATATAGTTTTATATTAAAGCCCATTTTTATATTTAAAATACTCTCATGCAGTGGGGATGGGCTTACACTGCATTGGTTAACTGTTTGAGTAATTATCTTCTGCTTCCTCGCCAGACAGCCCTCCCTTATGTCCAGTGGTGGACTGTCCCTTGGCATCATCACAGTCAATGTGGTGCTGCAGGACCTTTGACTGCTGGAGAATGGTGGAGAAGATGCAGTGAGGACTGGTCTAGCAGCATAGAGAAGCGGAGCATCAGATAAGTAAATCCTCTTTTCTATGCCCCCTAGACCTAAACAAGCAGGGACTGCACCCACACTGCAGGGGAGAATTTTTAGATTTCCTGGAATTTAAGCCTAGTACACACAGACCGAATTTCAGCCAACATCGGCAGGTTCAATAAAAACTGGGCTATATTTGGCACGTGTGTATGGCAGCCGGTCCAACAGAAGCCAGCTTCTGACGGACATGAATGCTGGAAAACCAATGGCTGACTGGCACCCAATGGCCAATGGCTGAGAGCGCTGACCAGAGTGTTCTGGCAGGGAACCATACCCCTGTTAGAACACAATAGCCCAGCTGGGAAGATCGCTGTACTAACATTGGATTGTTAGTACAGAGGCTCCGACCAGAACTAATGGTCTGTACTTTAGCCTTAGGTCCATCTAAAAAACTGATGAATCTCTGGTTTCATTTTATCACTACAATAAGTTCAGGGATGATGGTAGTACTTAATCATTTATTTTCTATTAACAATGACTGCAGTGCAATATTTTGTGCTTAGACTTTGAAAATTGCATATCCAACCAGGAAAAAGTTCATGTACACCATGACAGCATAACATAATATTATTAGTGATGGAAATATCCAGTAAACCCCATTTCAGAACAAGGCCATATAACATTTCCAGACGTCAGGCAAAATGAATGACGTTTGATTTCCCATGGTGGGATCCTACAAGTTGGCTCATTTATTTAAGGGGTCATAGAACATGCTTGCTCATGTCTTTCAAGAAAAATAACAATTAACCTTCTGCCATGCACACAATTGTTTGAAAACAGACACCAAAGGTTCCGCCGAAAGAGCGTAAAGTTAATTAGCTTGTATGTAATATGGTAATTTTTATATTATCATCTTCGGCAGCTGGTAAGCAGAGCTGTTTTGAAACATTAATCAAGCACCAAATATATTCTGATTGTCTGATTGCACCTGTAAATTAAAAATGTTTCCCATGAGCATTGATTCTTTATTTCTGTGCGGATACATGGAAGGGAGTATGAAACAAACTACACAACTACTTTAACCAGATTGGGAGTATTACCTTATTATTGACCCCTATCAGGGGACTGTCTGTGGCTAATTTTATTAATTTCCAATAAATTTCTCCATCAATGTTATTAACTTCATTTAAAGATACACTCTAATAACTTATGTAAATGTTGCATTCAAATTGACTCAGTTGACACAGCCTGCTCCCTATGTGCCTCAACCAGGTTTTCATCTGCTGTACCTGTCTGATACGGAATCTGATTTTGTGAAAATGGAAAAAAGTGATCTTTGGTTATGAGATATGCCTTCTACATTTCTCATAAGATAATCAGCAGATTCCTTCTCCGGGGACCTGACCCAGAACCCAACAAAAATAATGGAGACCTTCCTACAGTTTTACCCAGACCTTTACAAAACAGTTCCACTGCCTTCCCAAACACTCAAGAATACCTTTCTTGACAACCTCCCTTTACCCTCCATTTCCAAAGATCACAAGGACCTACTAGAGAATCCAATCACAACTGCAGAGGTGTTAGATGCCATCAAATCCCTGAAACAGGGCTCAGCGCCTGGGCCAGACAGCTTCTCTACAGTATATTACAAAAAATTTGGTCCCAGCCTAGCCCTCTATCTGGTCCGGTTCTTTAACTTTCTCAGGGATGGAGCCCCACTAGAGAAAGACCTCAATTCTGCTTACATCTCTTTCATCCCTAAACCAGGGTAAGATTCGAGCGAGGTCGGTAACTACCATCCAATCTCGCTCATTATTAACGATATCAAGTTAATGACAAAGATCCTAGCCAATAGGGTAGCCAGTTTCATTGCTACATACATACACAAGGATCAGGTGAGCTTCATCCCTGGGAGACAGGGATCGGACCAGATCAGAAGAGCGATTTACTTCATTTCCCTATTTAACTCCCAATGGGATGGTGCTCCCCCCCCCCCTAGAAGGGTTTCTTTCTTTCAATAGACCTTCATAAGGCATTTGACTCGGTAACATGGCCATACCTTTTCGAAATCCTCGAAAGATGGGGCTTCGGCCCGCACTTTCTATGCATATTACGATCTTTATATTCTTCCCCAAACGCACAAGTGAGACTGTTAGGCAGATACTCGGACTCCTTCGGTATTGAAAGGGGCACCAGACAGGGCTGTCCACTCTCCCCCCTCCTCTTCGCGCACAGGTTCAACACTGACATTAAAGGGATCAAATGCGGGGAACAGGAACACAAATGCGCACTATACGTGGATGACCTCCTGCTATTCATCTCCTCCCCTCTGACTTCTACCCCTATGATGTATAAAATCCTGCAGGAGTTTAGTCAGATTTCGGGATTGAAGGTTAACATGTCTAAATCGGTAGCCTTAAACGTCTCGGTCCCCATATCTTTGCTCACACAACTTAAACAAAACTTCACTTTTTGTCTATTTTTCAGATATGGGGACTCTGCCTTAGTTTTCTGTTTTTACCTATTCACGATTTTCACAATTTCTGAATATTTGAAATAAAGTTTTATTCATTTTTTTTGGTTTTTCAGTTTTGGATTTATACACTGCTACTTAGCGCTGCAGCCACCCCATGTTTTTTACCAATTTGAGTTTTGTATTTAGGACTTTTGGTGTCGGCAGCTTTGCTCATTTTTGATTTAATTTGCAATTTTTTAAATAGATTGTTTTCAAGTGCAGCGTTAACCGTTCGGTTCTTTTATCATCCAAAACTTCACTTTTACTTGGGCAACTGAGGCAATCCCCTACCTGGGCATAAAGCTCACCCATGATATCAGTAAGCTCTTTCAGGCAAACTACCCTCCTATGATACAGAAATGTGGTGGGGATATGGAAAGGTGGTCGAGATCTGGTCTATCCTGGCTGGGCAGGATTAACGCAGTAAAAATGACACTTCTCCCAAGGATGCTATACCTGTTCCACTCCCTCCCAATGCTATTAAGAAACAACTCCTCAGTAAATTCCAATCGCTAATGGTGAAATTTATGTAGAGGAACAGATGTGGTTCTTCTCAGGTTAAAAACGTAGGGCGGAGTGGGGCTACTGAATTTATGGTGGTATTACCAGGCTGCACAACTCGCTCAAATCTCCACAGTCTACTGCAGGGCCCCAAGCCCGATTGGCTCTACATGGAATGGCAGGCTGTCCCCTTACACACCATTGACCCATCTCCTCTGGAGAGATACTTGCTCAAAACCGGCGATAATGTCCCCGACCCTTTCGCACTCAGCGGCACTGTGCAACACACTTTATAAAAACCGTGCTCTGATATCCCCCCAGAGGCCCCTATCTCATATATTCCAAAACCCAAGGTTTCCCCCAGGCCTGGACATCAAATTCTTCTAGGCATAGTTCGATCTTTATATTCTTCCCTGAACACACAAGTACAGCTGTTAGGCAGATACTCGGACTTCTTCGGTATTGAAAGGGGCACCAGACAGAGCTGTCCGCATTCCCCCCTCCTCTTCGCATTGGCAATCGAAACACTGGCTATCACGATCAGGTCCAACGCTGACATTAAAGGGATCAAATGTGGGGAACAGGAACACAAATGCGCACTATACGTGGATGACCTCCCGCTATTCATCTCCTCCCCTCTGACTTCTACCCCTACGATATATAAGATCCTGCAGGAGTTTAGTCAGATTTCGGGATTGAAGGTTAACATGTCCAAATCGGTAGCCTTAAACATCTCGCTCCCCATGTCTTTGTTCACACAACTTATACAAAACTTCACTTTTACTTGGGCAACCGAAGCGATCTCCTACCTGGGCATAAAGCTCACCCATGATATTAGTTTATAGCAGTAGTTTGTTATTTTATAAACTTACAGCAGGCCGTGGCCATCTTAAGTGTTGGCTTTTGAAGCCAGACTGTATTTCTTCCTGGATCTCATCCTTGCAGATCTCGCACATGCTCAGTGCAGCACAAGCAGTGTAATAGGTTTCAGGTCAGGTTTCCATAGCAACAGCAGTGTCAGAGGAAGTTGCTGCCTCTTCCCAGAAGGCATTGCAAACAGGAAATGATGCGATGGGCCACGGCCAGGGAGGAGGAAGTGAAAAATGAATACAGCAGATATACAGTAGGTGCTGAGAAAAAAAAAATATCCAATTCGTTTACAGTGCACAGTTTAGTGAGGGGTACTGAAGAGTTGTAAAAGTGGGTGGAACTTCAATTTAAGTGTCTCTAGCCACCTCCTTTCCCCGCATGGCACGCTCTTCTCCCCCTGAGGCTGCACCAACTCTCCTTCTGCAAATCTTTCCCCATCCACCAGAACCCTTTGCGCATGTGACCGACAGTTTATACGAGCCTGATAGCCCCTGCCTACTTAAATTAATGATTGGTTCAGGGTAGCCCATACAACTAACTGTATCCTGTTTCCAATTCACCTTCCCTCCAGCACCTCTCACTGGACGAACAAGGCATCACTCTCAACAGAATACAGGTGGTCACAACCCCAGTTCTACTCTGTCATTTCTCCCAACCAAATCAAACCCAACCAGGCTTAAACCAACAGGGTAATACACTGTAATATTTACCTAACACTAACCTTCACTAACTAGTTAGCACACACCTAAGTAGGTGGGCGCTACATGCAAAAAATAAAAAGGTGATCAAATACCACCAAAAGAAAGCCATATTTGTGGGAAAAAGGGACATCAATTTTATTTGGGTACAGTGTCACACAACCGCGCAATTGTCAGTAAAAGCAACGCAGTGCCATATCGCAAAAAATGGCTTGGTCAGGAAGGGGGTAAAACCTTCCAGAGCTGAAGTGGTTAATTGAACAAGCTGAGGTTAGAAGATGATTGGTTTCTATGCAGAAGTGAGTCTGATTTTACAGTCTCCAGCTTTAGTAAGTAAACCCCATTGCTGTTGCTTACTGTACACCACTACCCCTTTATGTCACAACCAGCCTAATGGAGTATACTGTTTTTTTTTTTTTTTTAATGTTTTTTTTAGCTCCGCGGTTCCAATTAAGTGCATCTATTCTAGAATTCAGTATCCTGGTATCCATCCATTTAGTTTCCTCTGTAACATTTACAGCATGCCATGGGTGTTAAACATGAATTTATTGCCAGGCCATAATTTAATGTTTTATTATTAGATTAAAAGGTGTTATTTCGCATGTCTTCAGATTCAGCTTTCCGTCAGCAGATGGACAGTAAGAGCTGTGCGCCTTTACAGCATATATAAATAACACTTTACAAATAGATCCATTCTTATTTTTAACATGTAAAAAAAAAAAACAGCATAATGTTTAATTTTATTAAGCGCACAGCTAGTTATAAATTCTTGCCGAGCTTTGATAGACACAGCCGGTATGCAGATGTTGATGAATATCTAATAAGGAGGTTCTGGGAGCAGAATGTAGGACATATACTTTCAGCTAAGTTATGTTTATAGATCTCTACTTTTACAGTGCATTAGAATAACATTTGCTGCAGGTGCACTCAATTTATTTTGATTGAGTTTGGCTGACAGAGAATTTATGAGATTATTTTATGCAGAAGGGAACAACATTTTTTTTTTTCTCTCGGTGGTTGGAGAAAAATGCAGCTGAAGTAACAAGATAAGTATTCATCCAGTTAGATTAGCGGGGTTCATAGTCATTATGACAAACTTCAAAGCGAGACAAGAATTACATTTTCACCTACTGTTTTGCAGCAGCCATCGTAAAAGGACTAAAACTGGAAAATGATGCCTAACAGAAAGACGTACTGCGATGTATATGTCACGGATACACTAATGGGATGAAGGACAAGATTGCATACTTTTTGGTTGTGCGGTGGCAGGTTTATGATTCATTATTTGACCCCTTTGTTCCACGGCCTTGCGTTGGAACTACATTGGGAAACCTATTTTCCTAAAAAAAGCTGCCCACAAAGGCTTTCTGCCACAGGTTTGCGCTCCTGCCTGGTGACTGGGCTTCCACATCACTGGGAATCACATCGCTGTTTTCGTACAAAAACTTGAGGCCCCCGTTCAGCCCTTGGGCTGCTCATTTTTCATAAGATGCGGTATGGCTTGTTTGTTAAGAGCCGTAAACATGAGTTATGAGTTGTAATATAGAAAAACTATTAAACGAAAAGTTCAGCCAGAATAAAAAAAAAAAACAGTAAGCGTACCTAAAATCCATTAGGTAGAATGCTGTTTCTTTCTCTTTGCAATGCGTAGCAGTATGTGCAGTACTTCATAACCCTTTATGATCTGGGATACTTTGTGCCTTCGTTAGAGATTCCTGTCAAAAGTCTTTAAAGTGGTAGTAAACTCTTTTTAAAAATAAAAAAAAAAGTTTCTTCCTGCATGGCAATATCATAATGTGATAGTATGCACCATATACTAGCACATTTTGAGAGACTTACTTTGAAACGAGGCTTTCATCTGCACCCGGTCTTCCTTCGGGGGTTCTAGGGCTGCTGTGACTTGAATGGCCGCGCCACGATGACTTCACCTTCTTAGCCCAGTCTTGGCCCATGGCACACAGCTCCGAAGGAACGGTGTGGGTATGCTGTTCCTTCAGAGCGCATGCGCCGGTGACGCCACCGGCTGCTGCTGACTAGAATGTCTCCTAAACTGTACACGTTTAGGAGATATTTATTTTACCTACAGGTAAGCTTTATTATAAGCTTACCTGTAGGTAAAAATAATGAGAGATAGTTTACTACCGTTTTAGGTTACCTTAATTAAAGGTAAACAACAATGTTTGAGTAGGTTTGAGCAGGGACACTAAAGAAGAAAAATCAACATTTCTCATACACAATAATACATTTTTAAAATTGTTTAAAATGTTAATAACATTAAAATGATAGACAGGGAGTGGGGGGAATGCTAGCAGGATGTTAGCTGGTTTAGAAATTAATTTTTAACATAAAAATGTGAATAGTCCAAGGTGAAAAGTCCATGTATCCTGGGCAATAACCTCAGGTATATGTGACAATCTGGAGGTCAACACTGGAAAGGCAGCATGCTGAAGAGCAGAAGCAATTCTAATAGTAAAGACATAAAACAAAAGTGCAGCGCCAATCTAAGTGTAGAGGTTAAAAAAGCAAGGTTTAATCACAAGATATTGCACTCACTAGACTCACTGTCTTGTGATTAAACCTTTCTTTTTTAACATCTACACTTTAGATTGGCACTGCTCTTTTGTTTTTATGTCTTAATTAAAGTTAACCTACACTAAACCGCTCTGCTGTTTACATCCTCTGAGACTATATTCTCTCTATATTCTCTTTAACGCTGGCCATGCACACCCCACTAGCTCCATCAATTCTCTTAGGCTTAAATGGGGAAGTATGTCAAGGATCTCCAGTGTATGTGCAAGTGAGATAAGTTCTGATAAAGTTCTAATAAAATAAAATAAAAAGACCAATGATGTAAACACTGGATCAGCCATAGCTGTACAATGGAGATAGGTATGTAAATGGGGTCCAGCGGAATAGCACACTCACTCCCAGTGAAATGAAAGAACTGCATTGAAATAATGCAGAAATAGTTCACAAATAACCCAGTGGGAATTCAGCTCAACCTGGAACACTCACAGTTCCAACAGTGTGCATAGATCAGAGTACAGCCACTGTCAGCATCTGTAGAGAGAGGAAGAATGTGGCCTGGCCGTCTTGTGCCCAAAAGGCAGGTGTCCAGAGAAGTTGGGAGCCCTACACTTTCCCTCCTCATCAGGAACCTTTCCTTGCCACTAGCACTGTTCCTACCAGCTTGCAAAAGCGCCAAAATCTGGGAGCCAGGGCCTAAAATAGGCTCTGCCTGACCCAAGATGGCTGTTAGAGTCACATGGTCGGCAGAATCCAATTGGATGCTCCCCAGTGACCTAGGAAACCATAGAGGAACTGTGTTCCTCTTGACTTCCTCTCTAAGTGCAGTGCCACTGTGGAAGAGCACCACCTGCAGTGAAGAAAGTAGACTGCACCTGGCTTTGGAGGGGCTTAGCACAGTATAGCTTAGAAGGCGTGGAGATGGGGGGAAGGGGGAAAATTTGTTTCTGTAAAAGTAGACATGCCTTTTAAAGCCCAATTTTTGTTTTTCTTTAAGTCATCTGAGAATGGAAGGGTTGCTATCTTTGTCAACATTCTATTGCTGTGGTCGTCCCTGTTTGGGAGATTTTTTCTAATCTCCTATTTGACAAGAGTCAGATGGAGAAGAGAGGGAAAATCTCTCCAGTTCTTGTCTATTTGAGGAGCGTCAAAAAACAGGAAGAGAGGAAAAACTCCCATATGGGGAAAAAAATAACAATAAAAATAGACTTTTGAAGTATGCAGAGGAGACAAGGGAGCAGTGACAACGAAAGGGCCATAGGAGCCTATGGGTGACGTCACCACTCCAGGCTTTACTAGCTTTTGTCGGAGCGCACTCTCCTCCACCACCGGCTGACACAGGGGAGAACACTTGACTAAACTTGAGTAACCTCATGTATATACATCTTTCTTAATGATTATGTTTGCTTCTTACAGCAATACATCTACTCAGATGTTTGTGTACAGTCTAATAGGTGGAATTCAGCAATATATACAGGTGCATCTCATAAAAATAGAATATCATCAAAAAGTTTATTTATTTCAGTAATTAAATTTCAAAAAGTCAAACTCATATATTATATAGATTAATTACACACAGAGTGATATATTTCAAGCACTCTGTGTGTAATGAATCTATATGAGTTTCACTTTTTAATTTTAATTACTGAGATAAATTAACTTTTTGATGATATTCTATTTTTTTGAGATGCACCTGTAATTTGTAGAAAACCAATATTTAGAAATGTGAAAGAAAAATTGATAAGTGCACTTTCCTGATCAAATTTTCCTTCCTTATGTAAAGCAGGAGTGTCCTAAAAGCTGAACAAAAATTGGAAGAACTAATGAGGAGAGAGTAAAGGGATAGACTGCCTGTATTCCCTGTTCATGAAATGAGGGAGTCCTGGCATTCCTTTTGATGTGCTCACTTCTTGCTCATCCTTGCCAATAAATACTAATAGCTGACAGCTGTAATTTATTTCCAGGGGTAGTCCCAGGCTTTGTAGACTTGGCCAGGAAATGCTTATGGTAATTTCCGTTTTGAATTTATTCATGCTGCAGGTCTTTTACATTATTAATGTTTTAAGGAGGCAAAAACAAAACTTTTTTATACATTGTGAAAGGTGATGATTGTAATGCAGTACTTAAACAGAGAAGGCAATTATCTGATGTGTTAAACAGAGAGCAACTGTGACTTGCAGTTTATCAAACAGGGGCAAACTTGGAATCAGTAATGCAAACCAGGTTCAGGATGGCAAAGAGCATGCATACACTGCAGAATAATGCAAAGCAGGTTATGAAAGCTGCACAAATATGGACTCTTTACCGCAATGTCTCTTTGGCCCAATCAGGATAACATGGCTGTATAGCACAATCTGTACAAGAGAATCTAGCTGAGAATCACTACTTCTACTTTAAAACAGTTTTGAGCACAAACACTTATGATTATCCTCATAAACAGTGTCCCTCTCAGTGAAGGCCAGTGTAGCTCTGGTAACACAGGCAAACAGCTGGAGGGATCCAAGGACAAAACCTACTGGAACTGGAAGTGGGATCCTATCCCTCCGCTGTGTGGACAGAGCCTTTTCCCTGGAGCTTGTGTAGAATGACTAGTGAAACCACTTATGCCTAAATTAGCTTTCTTTACCTCTCAGTGTGGCAATGATATTTTAGATACTTTAGTTACTTTAGTGAGCCACAGTGAGAGTGTGGGAGGGGATTCCTGCTTCCAAAGCACCAGTATGCAGGCTTTGACTGTGAATAATGTAGAAGGTATTTAGTTGGGACTGTAACCAAGTCCCTACTTGGGACCAAAGAGGGTATACTTACCTGCTCTGTGCAAGGAAATTGCAAAGAGCTGCCCTTACCTCCTCTTCTAGAGTCCCCCCATAGTGAGCCAGCTGCTACAGAGGCACTCGTGCAGGCATGCTCCCGAGTCAGGCTGTGTGCATCCATAGACACACACAGCACAGACCAGCCCTGCCCTCTGCTTCCTCCTTACAGGATTTGACTTACAGTAACAGGAGCCAATGGCCCCAGCTGCCGTTAGAGCCTCCTGTGAACACAGGAGTGGAAAAGAACTACTACTACTGGCTCAAGAAAAAACTCAGGTAAATTTTTGGGGAGGGGGGGGGGGCTGGGGGAGCTGCTATTGAAAGGTTTTTTACCTTAATGCAAAGAATGCATTAAAGAAAAAACATTTTGCCTTTAGAACCAATTTAACTATAGTAAATAATTACTAGTCTGACACAGAATCTTCCCCGTACCCTCTGGAATATGTCACTTACCCTATTCATATCAGAGGCACTGCCACTGAATGATGTTAGCAGACATTTGGAGGAAGACACCAATGTAAATGAACAATTTGGAAGCATATTATCTCCCTGTTGCAGTTCTACATTTTCCTACCAAAAGTATACTTATCCTGTAAGAAAGTTTCTTTTGTTCTTTACATGAAACAGAAAAATGGCCTTCTTGTTCAAGAAAATACGGCTGAAAGTGGAAATTGGATTCAGTGCCCTATAAAGTCAAATGATGTGGGCTTTTACATATCTCTTAAACATCAAATAAAAATACAGTTTCAAATGCTATTTCTCTTTTCTAATACTTGTAGTCCGTGTATGTCTTGGTAAAAACACAGCCTTTAGGAGAGTGTAGTAAGTTATTACTGTAATGTAAAGGGATGTAATCTGAATTAATATGGCAGGCCAATGTTCCCGGTAGTCTGAAGAAGTAAGAGATATTCTAGCTTGAATAAGTAACAAATTGTTTTTTTTACATATATCTCTGTTAGAAAGTTTTTATGTTTTGGCACAATTTCTTTCAATCATATGTGCATCATATCATCAATCATAAGAGACAGAAATTTAAATGTTTTAGTCCGTTTTAAATAAAAGCATTTTTTTTTTACAGTTTTGAGTCAATTTTTATTTATTATCATTATTATATATATTATAGCATTATTTTTTTTCAGTTAGCATATATTTTATTTAATCTATTATATTTGTTTATTTACAATGTATACAAAAAATGTTGTTTTACATGGGTGTACTCATGACACAGGATTCACAAAACCAAGTGAGAGAACAGCACAAACTGTTTGCCTTTTAATCTCTGATTAAAGCATTGCATGATTCACCTGAACAGACAGAGAGGGGAAGGAGCCACTGATATGGCTGTTTGAGTTGCATGTGTAAATTTAGGCTTGAGCTATTGAGCTCTGTAAACAATGGTCTTTAACAGCAAAGTAGATAAGGGTAGACTGGTAAACACATATACAGTAGCCTAGAGCTTCACTAGCTTGCTGTGGATCTGGATGTCCCAGCATGCTTCATGCATTCTAAAATTTGCATAAACTGGGTATAAAAGTTGACCGTTCATAGGTGCTGTACCTGGGGTTATGGCCTCAAAAGAGTTCAAGCAGAGGTGTCCGCTTAGATTAAAAAAATATCAGGGCTTCTTCCAGGTTAAAGGTATACATTCACCTATAAAAGTGCACATACTGCTCATAACCGTAAAATTTCCTGAACACCAATTATGAAAATGGCTATGAAAAGACATTGTCATGTAACAATTGTAAATAAATAAAGAAATATATATTTATTTGTGGAAGAAACCTCAACCTTTTTTCTCATCTAAATAGGCTCCTCTGCTTTTACCATTGGGGGCCATAATGACTAGCTCCTGTCCCTCAAGCTTCCAGCCACCATAGTGTAAGCTAACCACTTGAGCCCCGGACCATTATGCTGCCTAAGGACCAGAGGTCTTTTTCCAATTTGGCACTGCGTCGCTTTAACTGCTAATTGCGCGGTCATGCAATTTTTTTTGCGCTATAAACGGAAAAAGACCGAAAATTCTGAAAAAAAATGATATTTTCTACTTTTTGTTATAAAAAAAATCCAATAAACGAAATTTTAGTCATACATTTAGGCCAAAATGTATTCGGCCACATGTCTTTGGTAAAAAAAATGTCAATAAGCGTATATTTATTGGTTTGCGCAAAAGTTATAGCATCTACAAACTAGGGTACATTTTCTGTAATTTACACAGCTTTTAGTTTATGACTGCCTATGTCATATGACCCCATTTTGGAAAGTAGACAACCCAAGGAAATTGCTGAGAGGCATGTTGAACCCATTGAATATTTATTTTTTTTGTCCCAAGTGATTGAAAAATGACAAAAAAAAAAAAAAATATTTACAAAAAGTTGTCACTAAATGATATATTGCTCACACAGGCCAAGGGCCTATGTGTAATTGCACCCCAAAATACATTCAGCTGCTTCTCCTGAGTATGGGGATACCACATGTGTGGGACTTTTTGGGAGCCTAGCCGCGTACGGGGCCCCGAAAACCAATCGCCGCCTTCAGGATTTCTAAGGGTGTAAATTTTTGATTTCACTCTTCACTGCCTATCACAGTTTCGGAGGCCATGGAATGCCCAGGTGGCACAAAATCCCCCAAAATGACCCCATTTTGGAAAGTAGACACCCCAAGCTATTTGCTGAGAGGCATATTGAGTCCATGGAATATTTTATATTTTGACACAAGTTGCGGGAAAGTGACACTTTTTATTTATTTATTTATTTTTTTTCATAAAGTTGTCACTAAATGATATATTGCTCACACAGGCCATGGGCATATGTGGAATTGCACCCAAAAATACATTTAGCTGCTTCTCCTGAGTATGGGGATACCACATGTGTGGGACTTTTTTGGAGCCTAGCCGCGTACGGGACCCCGAAAACCAATCACTGCCTTCAGGATTTCTAAGGGTGAAAATTTTTGATTTCACTCTTTACTGCCTATCACAGTTTCGGAGGCCATGGAATGCCCAGGTGGCACAAAACCCCCCCAAATGACCCCATTTTGGAAAGTAGACACCCCAAGCTATTTGCTGAGAGGCATATTGAGTCCATGGAATATTTTATATTTTGACACAAGTTGCGGGAAAGTGACACTTTTTATTTATTTATTTTTTTTTTTTCATAAAGTTGTCACTAAATGATATATTGCTCACACAGGCCATGGGCATATGTGGAATTGCACCCAAAAATACATTTAGCTGCTTCTCCTGAGTATGGGGATACCACATGTGTGGGACTTTTTTGGAGCCTAGCCGCGTACGGGACCCCGAAAACCAATCACTGCCTTCAGGATTTCTAAGGGTGAAAATTTTTGATTTCACTCTTTACTGCCTATCACAGTTTCGGAGGCCATGGAATGCCCAGGTGGCACAAAACCCCTCCAAATGACCCCATTTTGGAAAGTAGACACCCCAAGCTATTTGCTGAGAGGCATGGTGAGTATTTTGCAGCTCTCATTTGTTTTTGAAAATGAAGAAAGACAAGAAAAAACATTTTTTTTTTTCTTTTTTCAATTTTCAAAACTTTGTGACAAAAAGTGAGGTCTGCAAAATACTCACTATACCTCTCAGCAAATAGCTTGGGGTGTCTACTTTCCAAAATGGGGTCATTTGGGGGGGTTTTGTGCCACCTGGGCATTCCATGGCCTCCGAAACTGTGATAGGCAGTGAAGAGTGAAATCAAAAATTCACGCCCTTAGAAAGCCTGAAGGCGGTGCTTGGTTTTCGGGGTCCCGTACGCGGCCAGGCTCCCAAAAAGTCTCACACATGTGGTATCCCCGTACTCAGGAGAAGCAGCAGAATGTATTTTGGGGTGTAATTTCACATATTTCCATGGCATGTTTGAGCAATATATCATTTAGTGACAACTTTGTGCAAAAAAAAAAAAAAAATTTGTCTCTTTCCCGCAACTTGTGTCGCAATATAAAATATTCTATGGACTCGACATGCCTCTCAGCAAATAGCTTGGGGTGTCTACTTTCCAAAATGGGGTCATTTGGGGGGGTTTTGAACTGTCCTGGCATTTTATGCACAACATTTAGAAGCTTATGTCACACATCACCCACTCTTCTAACCACTTGAAGACAAAGCCCTTTCTGACACTTATTGTTTACATGAAAAAGTTATTTTTTTTTGCAAAAAAATTACTTTGAACCCCCAAACATTATATATTTTTTTAAAGCAAATGCCCTACAGATTAAAATGGTGGGTGTTTCATTTTTTTTTTTCACACAGTAATTGCGCAGCGATTTTTCAAACGCATTTTTTGGGGAAAAAACACACTTTTTTAAATTTTAATGCACTAAAACACACTATATTGCCCAAATGTTTGATGAAATAAAAAAGATGATCTTAGGCCGAGTACATAGATACCAAACATGACATGCTTTAAAATTGCGCACAAACGTGCAGTGGCAACAAAATAAATACATGTTTAAAAGCCTTCAAAAGCCTTTACAGGTTACCACTTTAGATTTACAGAGGAGGTCTACTGGAAAAATTACTGCCCTCGATCTGGCCTTCGCGGTGATACCTCACATGGTGCAATTGCTGTTTACGTTTGACGACAGACCGCCGCTTGCGTTCGCCTTAGCGCGAGAGCAGGGGGCGACAGGGGTGCTTTTTTTTTTTTTTTTTTTTTTTTTTTTGCTTTTTTAATCTTACTTTTAAACTGTTCCTTTCATATTTTTTTTTTTTAAATCATTTTTATTGTTATCTCGGGGAATGTAAATATCCCCTATGATAGCAATAGGTAGTGACAGGTACTCTTTTTTGAAAAATTGTGGTCTATTAGACCCTAGATCTCTCCTCTGCCCTCAAAGCATCTGACCACACCAAGATCGGTGTGATAAAATGCTTCCCCAATTTCCCAATGGCGCTATTTACATCCGGCGAAATCTAAGTCATGAAATGCTCGTAGCTTCCGGTTTCTTAGGCCATAGAGATGTTTGGAGCCACTCTGGTCTCTGATCAGCTCTATGGTCAGCTGGCTGAATCACCGGCTGCATTCTCAGGTTCCCTGTTGAGACAGGAGAGCCAGAGAAAAACACGGAAGACGGTGGGGGGGGGGCATTCCCTCCCACGGCTTGTAAAAGCAGTCTAGAGGCTAATTAGCCACTAGGATTGCTTTTACATGAAAGCCGACCGCTGGCTGAAAAGAATGATACCAAGATGATACCTAAACCTGCAGGCATCATTCTGGTATAACCACTCAAAGTCGTGAATGGCGTACCTGAAAACAAAAAAATGGTTAACAATGGTTAACAATAAAGCACAGTAAACAGTAAAGTATAAATAATTACATACCTGAAAAACAAACATGATAAAACATAATAACAATAACAATAAAACATTGCAGAATAGAATACAGTATAAAAGAGCAGAACAATAGAGAGAGAGAATAGAGAGAGAGAACAATAAAACGACAACTATTTTTTTTTATTTCATATATTTTTTTTTTTTTACACTTTTTTTGTAACTAACTTTTATAACTGTAACCAGTTCCAGGTTCGGGTCTCTCAAAATGCGATGGCATCTTGGGAGACCCTGTGAAAGTGTGCCTAGTCTGTGCAATGCTGTACCCTACGCTAATACTCAACTAGTGCATGGTAGAGTTCAAAACATTCACCAATGCAAAGACCAGGATTGTCAGGACATGAGGGACAATAATAGCGGGTGTCACGCTTATATCTGCACTTGCTGCAGACACAACATCTTTTTGGGGGGGTTTGTTGGGTAGGGGTACTCGGGAGGACATAAAAATGCCTCTCATGCAGCCGACTGCATTTGGTTGGGGATGTGAATGGGGGAAGTACGGGCGCTGCAGAAGTGGTGGGTTCCCAATTAGGATTGGCGAATGCAGCAGGAAGGGCACTATGGGCACGACGGGCCTGTGTTTGTCTTCTTGGTGGCAGCGGGACACTACTTGTACTTGCCACCTCACCAGCTTGAACTGCACTTATGGGACTCGCCACGTCACCAAGTGTTACTGCAGTGCTGGTTTGACTAGGACCGGGGTGTACTACGCCGCTGGTGCTTGCCAGTTCCCCAAAACGCTACCAAAAAAACTGTTAGCGATCGCAGAGATCAGGCCTGACTCTGCGAACGCTGCAGTTATGCGTTTAGAGTTTTGTAAGTGACAGTGATCGATCGATACCGCACTTGGGTGGGCTGGGCCGGGCAGAGGGGCAAAACGCAGGTGCTAGCAGGTATCTGGGCTGATCCCGCTAACACTGCGTTTTTGGGAACCCTAAACTGCTGGTGACGCTAGTATAGATCTGATCGGATCAGATATTGATGCGATCAGATACTATACCACTAAGGGAGGTGTACGGTGCGTGCGTGGGTGTTAGCGGTACTGGCGCTAACCTGACGCTGCCTGGGGCTGGTGCTTGCCAGTTCACCAAAATGCTACCAAAAAAACTGTTAGCGATCGCAGGGATCAGGCCTGACTCTGTGAACGCTGCAGTTATGCGTTTAGTGTTTTGTAAGTGACAGTGATCGATCGATACTGCACTTGGGTGGGCTGGGCTCGCCTGGGCGGAGGGGCAAAACGCAGGTGCTAGCAGGTATCTGGGCTGATCCCGCTAACACTGCGTGTTTGGGAACCCTAAACTGCTGGTGACGCTAGTATAGATCTGATCGGATCAGATATTGATCCGTTCAGATACTATACCACTAAGGGAGGTGTACAGTGCGTGCGTGGGTGTTAGCGGTACTGGCGCTAACCTGACGCTTCCTGGGGCTGGTGCTTGCCAGTTCACCAAAACGCTACCAAGAAAACTGTTAGCAATCGCAGGGATCAGGCCTGACTCTGCGAACGCTGCAGTTATGCGTTTAGTGTTTTGTAAGTGACAGTGATCGATCGATACTGCACTTGGGTGGGCTGGGCGGAGGCGCAAAACGCAGGTGCTAGCGGGTATCTGGGCTGATCCCGCTAACACTGCGTTTTTGGGAACCGTAAACTGCTGGGGACGCTAGTATAGATCTGATCGGATCAGATATTGATCCGTTCAGATACTATACCACTAAGGGAGGCGTATGCTGCGTGCGTGGGTGTTAGCGGTACTGGCGCTAATCTGACGCTGCCTGGGGCGACGCATATCACCGCCGGGCGATCGGGGGGCTAAACCTTTATTCGGTAATAAACGGCGGGTGCCCTGACACTATAAAAAATAAACGAACTAACCAGCGTCAACCGTAATGGTTATACGGTGATCAGTGGTGAAAGGGTTAACTAGGGGGCAATCAAGGGGTTAAAACATTTATTAAGTAGTATATGGGGGTCCCTGACGCTATAAAACGCTGACGGCGAACCTAAATATTTACCTCACTAACTAGCGTCACCAGCGACACTAATACAGCGAAAAATACAGAAAAATGATCGCTTAGCGACACTGGTGACGGGGGGTGATCAAGGGGTTAAAACTTTATTAGGGGGGGTTAGGGGGGTACCCTAGACCTACAGGGGGGCAACAGTAACTGTGCTAACACAGTAACTGTCACAAACTGACACCATGCAGTAATAGAAAAAAAAAAAAAAAAAAAAACTGCTGGTGTCAGTTTGTGACAGGGGGGGGGTGATTGGGGGGGGATCGGGGGGCGATCGGGGGGGGATCGGGGTGTTTTGTATGCCTGGCATGTTCTACTGTGTGTGTAGTGTTGGTGCACTCACATACCTGTCTTCTCTCCTCGGGCCGGAACGGAAACTACCGACCCGAGGGGAGATGACATCACTTCCTTTGCTGCTGTTTAGCATACAGCAGCAAAGGAGTGTTCCCATTGGCCGGCGGCGATCGCGAGGGGGGGGCCACGAACGGATGGCCTCCCCCTCGTCTCTGATCGCCGGGGGACAGAACGGGACCGCCTCGGGCGGCGGGGGGGTCCGATCGGACCCCCCACCCGCGGGAGGCAAATCACGTACATGTACGTGATTTTGCCTGCCCGTGCCGCCTTGCCGACGTACATCGGCGTGAGGCGGTCCTTAAGTGGCTAGCATTAAGATCGACCTGTCAAGTACCAAAGGTCTGGGTGGAGACAGATCTATTATCCACAAGTTCAAGTACTGATTGCTTAATCTCACTGGCCTTCTAGCAACCCACCACAACAATGTGAGCAAAGGATCTATCATTACTGTGCCTTGCTACATTGAAACAATCCCACTTTTGAAATCAAAATTCTACACTTAAACGCATCTTTCTCTTTTCTTTCTACAGTGGAACCTTGGATTACGAGCATAATTTGTTCCAGGAGAATGCCTGTAATGCAAAGCATATCAAAGCGAGTTTCCCCATAGAAGTTGATGGAAACAAAGATAATTTGTTCCGCAATTACTTCTATTGTATGCAATACCGCATGTGGCCAGAGGTGGGGGGGGCGGAGAGCCTCGGAAATACTCAAGGACAGCTCGGCTGAACTCGGAAAGGCTCGGAAACACTCGGGAATGGAGTATTTCTGAGTGTTCACGAGTATTTCCGAGTGGTTCCGAGTATTTCTGAACGGCTCCGAACTGCTCCGAACCGCTCCGAGTGTCACTGGCGCCCCCGCACCTCTGGCCAAATGCGGTACTGCACACCCCATTAGCTTGAATTCTGCTCCTTTTGCAAGACAACACTCGCAAACTGAGTCAGAATTTAAAAAAAAAGTTGCTCGTCTTTCAAAACGTTTGTTAACCGCGTTACTCGTTAACCAAGTTTCCACTGTATATTGTTTTTTTCTATTTTTTTTTTTTTTATTAATTCTTGTCTACGCTACCTGCTGTGGAACTTTACACACTGGTGAGCAGCAGCAAAACAACATCATTTGCAATGTGTTTGTTTGTGGGAGGGGTTCTGTTAATTTAAGGGGATTTTAATATGGTGTTCTATTTTAAAGTAAAAGTGGGGTTTTTCACTGAGCACAGAAGCTCAGCCAACCTGCTATAGGGGAAATACAGGCGTGCTGTATCTTGACTATTATACTGGTGTGTTACAGCGCCTCCGACTGATTATGCTATTCAGAGGTTTTCATCCTGAGTATTCTACAAATGTTTCCCATACGGTGGTTCAGGTTCTTTTATCAATTATGTAGCGCTTCTTAGATTTTTGATCTACCATCTGATAGGTAAATTTAGTGAATTGCTCGTTAGAGGAAGTTAGATTTGCCTCTGTTCCAGCTTGGCTGACGTTGCGTGTGATTCCACACTGAGCCGGTGGGTGTCGTTGTTACCCTTAGCTGGTGTTGGAAAAGCAACGTGTCGAAGCGTATGGGTGTCCCGGAGACAACTCGGTGGAGGTGGTCCTCCGAGTTGCATTCTGGGAGAGGGTATTTATGGGACAGACGCCGTGTTTAGGGGTCGTTTTACTGCCACTCCTGGCCGACAGGTATGCGTTAGAGTACCACCTCATGGTCCTCCGTTCCGGAGGCCCGCGTCGCTGCGGCGCGTGGGTGAGCCCAGGAGCCTGTCTGGGACCTACCACAGCAGCCGTGGAATGGTCCTGAGCTGTCTATCCAGAGTGAAAAAGCTGGACAACAGAGGAGATCCCAGGGGAGGACCCGTCATGGAAGGATCATGCAGAGTGATGGTCTGGAGAGGGGCCTGGTGACTCGGTTGGAGGACGTATTCTGAAGTAGTCTTATTACATAGTACTGCCGGGTTGGCTTAGAGGTCCAAGTACTGTGTCTGACATTCACCGCAAACCAATGCATACTGTGGCAGAGGATTGTACGGGTTTATTCCAAGCAAGTCTGTGGCAGAGACTTTTGTTCGTGCTACGTACTGGCTGCTAGGCAAGTGAGAGAGGCCTATCCAGGCTAGCAAAGATCGTGTCCCACAAGGGGATCGCATCCAATTACAGTAGTCAACCTTAAAGGACGTTCTAAAGAATCCTAAAGAAAGGTATTTGAGCTTCCCTGCAGCTTTCCTCCTGCCTCTTTCCTGCTACTTCCTTCGTTATTTGGTTCAATAAAGCATTGAAAATGTACTCAAGTGTTGGTGCTTGTATCGTCCAGAGGTAAACTCAACGGAACCCTAGACCCGGTGCCGGTGAAACAGAGGTATCAAGAGTGAAGGTAACAGCCCGCTTAAACCAGCAGCTCCACCGAGAGTTAGTGCTACATGTGGGGGCATCATCCGGGATTTGTTGACCATCAATTCTCGCAACCCAGAGAGGTGTTTCACCAGGAGTTTACGTTGAGAGCTGGACTTTGTCAATTTTTCAGGAAGCGAAGAGGTTAAAAGTTGCAGGACTTTATTTCTGAATGTGTAGGCGACGGGCGCCAGTAAAAGCCCAGGAGCTAGGTGATCAGAAGAACAAGTGGGAGGAGCCTACCCTACTTGATACCGTGGGACGCGTGTATGTGTTTGGCGCCAGAGAAGAAGAGAGGCCTCGTGATCGTGCTGAGAAGATCAGAGTGTGGCTATGTCTTTTTCAGCGATGCAGCCAAT
This sequence comes from Lithobates clamitans, assembly GCA_037952925.1. NCBI lineage: Eukaryota > Metazoa > Chordata > Amphibia > Anura > Ranidae > Lithobates > Lithobates clamitans. Next base: position 8,768,415 of record JBBGZY010000067.1, read on the forward strand.
TATGGGACCAAGAATGTTCCCTGCGAGCACCGTGTCGAGTACTGTGCTGACCGGAACCCTGCTTACAGATACTGGTGTTTGTCTGAATCCGCAGGCGTGGCGATGGGGACATGTTGTGCCCCATCGTACGCCAACCTGTACCTGGGGGAGTGGGAACATTCACTGCTTGTCCAGGAGTCGTTGTCTATGTATATGCATCATGTTATTACATGGCGACGCTACATAGACGATATTTTCCTGATATGGGACGGACCAACTGAATTACTACATGAATTTCTTAACTGTATTAACAAGAACGACTTTAATCTAAAATTTACAATGACCCACAGCCCAAATGAAATTACATTTTTGGATGTACTGATCAAAAGATTACCAGATGGCAATCTCTCCAGTGAATTATACCGAAAACCCACAGCTGGCAATTCCTTGCTGCATGCAAGTAGTTTCCATCCCAAGCCCCTTTTAACCTCCATACCATATAGCCAATATTTAAGAGCACGTCGCAATTGCTCCGATGATGCTGGATTTAAAACGGAAGCTAATATTCTAAAAAAGAGACTCCTCGAAAGAGGATACTCAAACACCTGTTTAAAAAAAGCGTATAAACGAGCGCTCAATCAATCCCGTCGCGACTTACTTAATGCACAAAAACAACCCAGTAAAGATGAAACAACCAGAATTATCACGACATATTCATCAGAACACAGGCAGATAAAGCGCATTCTAAACAAATACTGGCACTTATTAACTATGGACCAAACTTTGGCCCCCTTCGTCCCCAGTGCTCCAATAGTCACCTATAGGAGGCCACCTTCAATAGGAGACAAAATAGTCAATAGTGAGTACAAAACCTGCAGAGGCGATCCATGTAAAGCATTGGGAACATATATGTGTGGGGGCTGTAACTACTGCCAATATATGGACAAACGAAAAAATATTATTCTGCCCAATGGCCAAATGTTTACCCCCAAGCACTATGTTAACTGCAAAACCCCAGCAATAGTATATCTACTTACTTGCGAATGCGGGTGCTACTATGTTGGTAAGACCATAAACGAGTTCTGGAAACGCATCTACCAACATCTTGGCACCATACGCAAACGCGATCCAGACCTCCCTATTGGTCGTCATATGGCAATGGCTCATCCCTCATCAACTCCCAAAGTATACTTTTTAGCCCTCGATCGCATCCACTTCAGTCCAAGGGGAGGAGATTTTAACAAGCGTCTTCTCCAATGTGAACTGAGATGGATACATAATCTACGGGCAAACCATCCACCTGGCCTCAACGGGGCCTTCAACTTTAAACCGTTTCTTCCCGGCTTTACATCAGGGGTCTGTGAACTGGATTTGTAGGAACTTTCCAATATAACTTACTGTTTCTTTTCTTTTCACCTTTCAATCCAACAACAATCTTATTTTACTCATTTTTATTTTTATTTTTCTTCGTCAGTTTCTATACTTTATGTATTAAATAGTATTCATCGGTGTAGTAGAACATTTCCAGACAGATACAGGCATAGATACAAGACATTGTGTCTATACATATTTAGACTGTCTCTGATTTAAAATCATCGTTATACTATATGTCTGAAAAATATGTATTTCTGGGTTCTCTATACCGTTGAAGTATGAATTGTTCTAAATTAATGAACATTTTAGGACTTTGTTTACTCCATCAAGATTGTTTGAAATTGACTGTTATTCCAAAAATTGTCCATATGTAATCTCTGGTCAATTGTATAGTATGTTTCTGTTTTTTTGTTTTTTTGTTTTGTTTTTTTGTTTCTTCATTTATTTACTTTAAATTTATCCATGTATTTATGTACAGCAGGCTGGCTTTTTGCGATTCATCTTTGTTCACTTCTCAAATCCATCCACATGATGGCGCAGTTTTTCCTTGGTGTGGGATGTGTGCGTGCGCACGGACACCCGGTGGGTAAGCTCCACGCATGCATGGCCATGGGGCAGCACTTGGCTGCGTGCCCCATAGGCCTTCTGCATGTGGACGAGCTCCTGTACGGCTCCCTGTGTGAGCTTCGTTACTCGCGCCGGGACCGCATACCCGCCGGTGACGTCGAGACGCGTGACGTCATCGCGCCCTTAGGGGCGTGGCTACGCCGCGCACCTCGTCGTCTGGGGGATGCCTGATCTCCACACTTGGCTGCCTGCTATGCAGCTGATTACGTGGAGTGGACACTGATTGGCTGTTGTCCAATCAGCTGTCCTATTTAAGACACAGACACTCCTTTGGCATTTGTCAGTCTTTTGAACTGCTGCCTGGAGGTCTGAGTCTTGAGAGATCACTAAATAGCCACAAGGTAACTTGACTAGATACTTTGCTCTATACATTTGAATACTTACCCTACATGTTTACTCTCCCCTTTTAATATACCTGAACGACTATTTTGTCTTTCAGCAAAGCATTGGCTTAACCATATGCCTTGTACATTTACAACATTACTCTTTAAACACACAGATCTCCATCGGCCATCCCTTGTGAAAGTGCTGCAACGCTCTGCATTGCACTCCTGGTTGCCCACCTTGTGCTATGTGAACCAAAAGCCAGCCTGCTTCCAGCTGTACTGGTTTAACCGTCGTTCTTTGTCATTTTCTGCCTGTTTTTATAAATCAAATTGATGTAAGTATATTTAGTCCATATTAGACTTTTCTTATACTACTTTTTCAATAATTACCAAAATCGCATATATTGCAAAAATGCAGTCGCATACAATTTATGACGATATAGATATTTTCTACTACTTTTTTATTGTCTTTTGATATTTACAGATAGATTTGAGCACCTAAATTATAAATCCCTTGATGAAGGAGTAATACACACCTATTTCCGAAACATGTCGGGTTACCTGCCATACACCTCATCCGCCTGATCCTCCACATACAGGCTGCGGGCTGTAGGCACATGGGTGCTATATCCTCTATAAGCAATTTAATGTACAGTGTCTGTATTTGCACTTTATACAATTGTATTTTCTACTGTTACCTTTTATATATTGAATGTGTTTAATAAAGATGGCACTCTAGTGCACTTTTATATAAAACAATCTATGAGATTAAATACTCATTTTTGGCCAGTAAAAATATCCATTAAGGGCGACCCAAATGCACTTATAGTGCATATCTCTCTTTATAGTTGAATCCGCAGGGGAAGTTTATTCTGTATACCTCAGGAGATATTGAAGGGCTGGGCATGATCTGTCACAGATGTGAAGGACTGGCTGTACATCTCCATCCATTTGGCCGATGTCCGCAATGTGGAGAGTATTTGTTTGTGGTGGAGCAACCTACCATGTCGCCCCGTGCTTATCGAATGGATTGGGCAACAGGTATACCTGTCCAGAGGAAGGTGGGATATGTGAAGGCTTCCCGCGGCCGTGGCTGAGGCCTACCCCAGAGGCTACCTGAACCGGATCCAACAAAGTCCACGACAGGAACGGGTAAGCAGCTGATGGGGAATGTATCTGGGACTGTAAATAAGTATCTGCCAGCGGAAGAGCTGGGAGATTCGGAAATAGAATCCTTGTCGGATCTTTCCGGTGATGATGACCTATTTGAGACTATGTCACAAGAGATGTTATGGGCACAAGGCGAAGACATCGCCTCTGCTATGACTTTCCCTGAATGGAAAACCCTGAGTTCTGGGAAGACGTCACCCTGTGTGGAGCCACACAGCACTGTAAATGAGACATTATCAAAAGTTGTTAGTTCACTACAGACACCGGCTGGGTCTATGGTGAGCAAATCATTGGATTTCTGTGTGCCTCCCGGCATGGGAAAAAACAGATCCTTGCCCAAACTTGCACATTTGCAGAGAATGTTGAACAAGCGTGTAGCTACGGAATATGATTTGGAGTTCCCTTATGTCCCTCAGGACATAATGCAAGTGATTGACGTTAACCGGGAACTTCGGTACAATGAAGCTGTTTGGGACTATTTGTCTGTGCCTAAGCCTTTCCGAAAGACTGGATGTTCTGTTAAAATGGATGAACGTTTTAGTGGATGTCTTATGCACTGGAACTTCGGTCGGCACATCTATGCTGACAAAGTGGTCATCTGCAGACCCGGAAAAGATGACGTTGTATATTTCATTACCCCAGTAGATAAACTGGGAAAGACACTGACCTTGCCAGTTCCCCGGTTTTATTGGTGATTATGGACAAAAGAACTTTGGAGTTAGTTAGTTAGTGTCAGTATAAAGAGATCTTCGTGGTCAAGATCTGGATATTCATCTCAGTGTTTCAAATCCCAGGACTTCTTTTTGCTATCCGGATTTCTTTCATTTGAGGAGAGAAAAATTTTTTATACAGGGATGGACTCCTAAAGATTATTTTGATATAGATTATGGGAAGAGAGTCTCATTTTTAAATGAGGCTTTGCTCCTGAAGTTGTACAGGATATATGTGTGTTTAATATGTTTTCCTTTTCAGGAACCATTTGATCTCCTATCTAACTGTTAGGCTTTTCAGCTAGATGGATAGTGAGGTTATGTACAGTCATAGGATGGTTTTGTTTACGGACGTGAACATATTGTTTTATAGATGTTAATCTTATAATGTCTTTCCACTGTCTTTCCTTCTTCTTTATCTGATCCAAGTTTTAAGCTCAAATACCTACTCCCAGGCTTGGGAGTTATTATCATTATTTTTGGACAGACGTTGGGGGCAACGTCTATTGTAGCGGGGGGAGTATGTAGCGCTGGTAGATTTATGATCTACCATCTGATAGGTAAATTTAGTGAATTGCTCATTAGAGGAAGTTATATTTGCCTCTGTTCCAGCTTGGCTAACTTTGCATGTGATTCCACACAGAGACAGTGGGTGTCGTTGTTACCCTTAGCTGGTGTTGGAAAAGCAACGTGTCGAAGCGTATGGGTGCTCCTCTGTCCCGGAGACAACTCGGTGGAGGTGGTCCTCCAAGTTGCATTCTGGGAGAGGGTATTTATGGGACAGACGCCATGTTTAGGGGTCGTTTTACAGCCACCTGCTGGTCCTCCTGGCCGACAGGTATGCATTAGAGTACCACCTCAGGGTCCTCCGTTCCGGAGGCCCGCGGCGCTGCGGCACGTGGGTGAGCCCAGAAGCCTGTCTGGGGCCTACCACAGCAGCCGAGGAATGGTCCTGAGTTGTCTATCCAGAGTGAAGAAGCTGGACAACAGAGGAGATCCCAGGGGAGGACCCGTCATGGAAGGATCATGCAGAGTGCTGGTCTGGAGAGGGGCCTGGTGACTCGGTTGGAGGACATATCCTGAAGTAGTCTTATTACATAGTACTGCCGGGTTGGCTTAGAGGTCCAAGTACTGTGTCTGACATTCACCGCAAACCAATGCATCCTGTGGCAGAGGATTGTACGAGTTTATTCCAAGCAAGTCTGTGGCAGAGACTTTTGTTTGTGCTACGTACTGGCTGCTAGGCAAGTGAGAGAGGCCTATGCAGGGGAGCAAAGATCATGTCCCACAAGGGGATCGCATCCAATTACAGTATTCAACTTTAAAGGACGTTCTAAAGAATCCTAAAGAAAGGTATTTGAGCTTCCCTGCAGCTTTCCTCCTGCCTCTTTCCTGCTACTTCCTTCATTATTTGGTTCAATAAAGCATTGAAAATGTACTCAAGTGTTGGTGCTTGTATCGTCCATAGGTAAACTCAACGAAACCCTAGACCCGGTGCCGGTGAAACAGAGGTATCGAGAGTGAAGGTAACAGCCGCTTAAACCAGCAGCTCCACCGAGAGTTAGTGCTACAATTGTATATTAAGACATTCCAGAAGTACAAAATACATGTGTTTGCATTACGAAGGTATTACACTTAAAAAGTGATATGATATAACACGTAACAGATTGTATACAAGATTGTCTAGATCTTGAGGTTAGTCAGTTAATTAATTAACGTGTTTGGTGAGTATGTCTTGGAAATGTGTTATTTGTGTATGAAATTGGATGGTGTGTAAAAAAGTGTGATGATATGGGAGATTGGTGTGCGGTGGTTGAAATGAGTTGGTGCACTATATGATATGGTAATGGGGGGGTCAGTAAGGAGGGGGGACCCAACACAAATGGAAGGCAAGGATAACAGAGGGGAGAAACTGGGGTGGCTGGCAGGTGTACTGGCCACATGGGATATGTTCTGAGCGGCATGTATATATCTTCTTTCTTTGATCTTCAGTTGATGGAACTTTAAGGGTAGGGATAATGAGTGAGAAGGCTAATAAGTATAAAATAAAAAGGATGGAGGGCAAGAGATGAGATGGTTGGTGGCATACATGTCAGAGAGCTCCCCTGCTGGCTGGGCTCTGTGGTGACAGAAATTATGGTGTCCCAGAAGGAGGTGGTTTAAGTTCTTAACTGCCCGTGTGAGTGTCTGCTCATGCCATCTAGTGGATTGTGGTCATTACTACTAGTGGGAAAATTACCAGCCACAGCTGTCACATAAGTGGCTGATTACCTTGAGTATCATATAACTATGTTCCCAGCTCCTTCAAAATGCCTGGGCCTTCCCTAGGCTCCTGTCTCTGTGTCTCCTGATCCTGTTTCTGATTCCTGTTGATGACTTGACCTGGATCTGACCCCCATTTCTAGAGCCTGACTGTTTTTAATGTTCCCTGTTTGCCACCAGGTTCTTGCTTGTTTAACCATTATCTCATCTTACATTTCTGTACCTCCCTTCACTTCTGCCAGCTGTCAACTGTTGCCAGTGTGGGTGTATCTGAGGACCACAACCTGGGAGTGGTATGGTAAAAATACGGTAGCCCACTGTATTTTTACCATCTCCCGAAAGTACACAAGTCTCTGACAGATCCCCTGGGAAGACCCATAGTGGCCAGTACTAATAGCTTCACTAACGGCCTATTAATGTACATTGATTTTTTTTCTACAACCCTTGGTTAGCCAACTCCCATCATATATCAGAGATTCAAGTCAAGTTATTGATGTTCTCCAACACTATACCTTGAAGAGGGATATATGTGGGCATCTCTTGATGTTGTCTCCCTCTTCACATCAATACCCTTTGAGGTAGGCCTTATGGCCTTACAACATTTTCTCACCCAGAATGGAGACATCAATTCCTTACAATCAGAATTTCTGGTCAAATCAACTGAATTTTGTTTAAGACATAATTATTTTACATTTTTTTAACAGTTTTATATACAATGCAGGGGCACAGCTATGGGGGTGAATTATGCCCCTGTATATGCCAACTTGACTATGGGCTACTGGGAGGAGAAATACATCTGGGCAACCCGTTTGATGAGCAAGCACATTGTGTTTTTCGGCAGATATATTGATGACATTCTGCTCATCTGGAGTAGTGGCCCAGATGTGTTCCCCTCTTTCATGGCCCACTGTAATGCCAACCCCTTTGGGCTGTCCTTTACACACCTATTGTTACTAAAAATCATGTCAAACCAGGGCTAATTCCTGTAGTAGGCCTTTAAATAGGTAAACCTACAATATGTATCCACCTTTGCTGCAATGAAAAACTGTGTAAATGTAATATATAATGCAGCATGCAAAATTCTCATACTAATTACTGTCTGTGAGCATCGACTTGGTTTTGAGAGTATTTATAAATGATGGCAAAAAATTGTTCCATTTATTCCCTGGTTACAATCAAAATGTAAAATAAAATGACAATCATTAATGATGTGTGTGTATTAACACAGTGGATGGTGGGTGGAACCATAGCATACGACAGGGCATCCAACAGCTGCATGCAGTAATTTTCACCAATCAGCAGACTACCCTCATTGTTCTGACTGGTTGATGAAAGTAAAGTATGACTGGCTGTTGCAGTTTACTGCAGCTTGGATACTTTTTATTTTTGTATCTTATTTAATACAACTAAGAATGTAATACCATTTTTACTATTGTGTTTGCTGAAAATCGCCAAGCTATTTTTTCTCACACTTGGTAGCTCATGTTCACAAATCTTTCCTAATACTCCAGATAAGTGGCTGCCCATTGATAGGGGGTCCACAGGCTACCCCCCCCAAGCCAGTCATTAAAAAAAAAAATCTTTTAAGTGTGTACAGGCGCCGGACACACAGCTGTCTATGGGACATTTTTACACCTTGCAATCAGCTGATTGCAACTGGGAAGCTGATTCGTTTGTGTTTAGGGAGTGTTCGGGGCACAAGCGATGCGCCTGCAAACACTCCCACTCTACAATGATTTGTCCCTTTGGCTCCTTTGCTGTGTTTGATTGTCGGGGACCAGAGGACGGTGGGCGGTACTTTTTGCGGCACCCCAGAGTCACTTCCGGTTTCCCGGCCACCACTCACTGTGCTGTGGGGTCGACTGTGTGTGATAACATAAGTGCCAGCACCGCGGGCCTCAGGCTCAGACTTCTTTACTCATTCTCTCTCTCTAGACTAGTCCCTGACACTGACAGCTGCCCCTCCGCGCACACACTTCCCTGCGCTTATAAGTCTCAGTCATTCTCCACTCAGACTGGGCCCAGGCCAGGGCGGGAGACCGAGTGATCACGCGGCTGGACTGGAGCATCAGGGTGACATTTTGGGGATTTCTGCCATGTCCAATCAGGAGGTGTCACTTGTCAGTCTTCCTGGATGTCATGTGTTTATATATAGCAGTATACACTACATAATATACACAAATTGTGAGTACATCTGTCCTGTGTAGTGTATACAGCTATATAAACCCACCTTCTTCTTTCCTGTATATAGAGACTATCTATATACAGGAAGGAAGAAGGTGGGCGTATATAGCTGTATACACTACACAGATATACACAAATTGTGATTACATCTGTCCTGTGTAGTGTACACAGCTATATACACCCACCTTCTTCCTTCCTGTATATAGAGACCTTCCTCCATCATCACTGACTGCAGATATACATCACCTGTCCTGTTACTGTATATATAGCTGTATACAGGACAGATAATATATATCTGCAGTCAGTGATGATGGAGGAAGGTCTCTATATACTGGAAGGAAGGTGGGTGTATATATAATCCCATAGCTCCAAGTCAGTGCAGCAAGGGCAGAGTACAAGCTTGTGGAACCACAGGTGCAAGCAGACCTACAGAAGCAAAAGAGAGCACTATATATTTTCTTTATTTACATGATTATCATGGTACTGGAGAATTAAATTGTATCTGAGGGAGGAGTTTGGAGTACATTGAGTGTAATCCATTTCCGTTTTCCCGGCTGAGCCTTGTTCCCCAGTGATTCATTCCTGTCATCCCAGCTGAGTGGTGATTCTTCAGTGATTGTATTGTGTCATCCCAGCGGAGTGGTGTTCCTGAGAGATTAAGGGACAGCGTTTGTGGCCCCAATGCTTCAGGGGTCCACCCAAAGAGGTGAGCGGTTAGCATTATCAGTGGTGGAGGTTTATCATGGAGTCACCTGCTTGATACCTCATCTCTGCACTTATTTGGACACTTTTATAATGCATTAGTGTTTCTTAAGGAGAATTACTCTGTTATTCAGTTTATATTTTATATACTTTTATATGTGTTTCAGCGCTGCACTATTTGTATTTGTTTGATATGGGATTTGATTAATTGACCCTGAGTGCCCAGTAGCTCAAGTTAGAATAGTTTTACCGCCCACCTGCCATCTCTCACTGCAGAGCCGAGAATGTACCCTGATCTGTGAGGCTGAGCTATATACCCTGATCTGTGAGGCTGAGCTATATACCCAGATCTGTAATGCTGAGCTGTATACCCTGATCTGTGAGGCTGAGCTATATACCCTGATCTGTAATGCTGAGCTGTATACCCTGATCTGTAATGCTGAGATGTATACCCTGATCTGTAATGCTGAGCTATATACCCTGATCTGTGAGGCTGATCTATATACCGTGATCTGTAATGCTGAGCTGTATACCCTGATCTGTGAGGATGAGCTATATACCCTGATCTGTAATGCTGAGCTGTATACCATGATCTGTAATGCTGAGCTATATACCCTGATATGTAATGCTGAGCTATATAGCCTTATCTGTAATGCTGAGCTATATACCCTGATCTGTAATGCTAAGCTGTATACCCTGATCTGTGAGGCTGAGCTATATACCTTGATTTGTGATGCTGAGCTGTATACTCTGTCCTGTGATGCCTGGGGCTGTATACTCCTGACACTATAGGTGGAAGCAAGTGGAATACAGGGGACAGAGCGGGTGGATTATTTAAGGGGTGGGGCTTATGAGAAGTGGGATGGGTCAAACAGTAAGGGCGGGGTATGGCTCCCCACCATCCTAAATCTTCACCAGCCACCACTGCTCCAGATTTCTTAATAAGCTCACATCTGTACATTGATCCAGTTAGATATGTTTCAAGACTTTATGGTCCTCCTTCCCTCCTTTGTAGAATTAACTTATTGTAGTTATTTGTTTTATGTATTATTTATACCTGCATTAACTACAGCAAGCTGATTTTATGTCAGGCTGAACCAAAACACACCTACCGGACCTTCCAGAGAATTCATTGAGATCCCAGTGTCCTGCAGATCCAGGCTAAATCCTGGCACCCAGTGGTTCAGTTTGGGAATGAACAGGGAAGCCAATCAGCTCAGAACACTTCCCATTCATTCACTGTCCAGTGCAGCTGAGGGTACAGAGAAAGAAACCAAGGAATCTCTGTCAGTCTCTCTCAGTTACTTTCTGTATCTCAAGTGAGACATCAGGGTTTTGTTTAGACCCCTGATATTTCAGCAAAGTTTCCAAACAGGGCTGTTAAAAATGTAAAAAAAAATTCTAATAATTAAGGGTTTGCTCACATTTTGGTCTCAGTATTCAGATTGCTTTTCAGAGAGCACTTGGCTGGTGGTAAGGAGGCATTGTTTTGCCTACTCATAATCTGCTTTAACACCTTCAACCCTACACTAGCATGCACACGGTTGCGGGGCACTTGCAGAGCATCACCATTCAATTTAATGGGTCACATTTGACAGAAGATATATTCATGCCATGGCTGTGAAGCAAAGCATGATGGTCACAGCATGTGTAAACCCCCAGGGGCTGCTTCTGCAGCTAAAGAGGGGAAGCAGTTAAGACGCCCAGATGGTGCTAGATTGTCCCCTTTTGGCTTATTAATTTAACCACACCCACCTTTTAGATACACTCACTTTTACACCACATCCACTTTTCGCCGCAGCAAGCTACATGCACTACAGGTCGCTGTCCCCTGAAGTGTCCCTCAGCTTCAAAAGTTGGGAGGCATGATCATCAACTGCACAGTGTAAGTACCTTCCTGTTTAATTATGATTTAAATGTACTATATCGATAGATTTTCTCCTCATGTTATATAATTGCTGATATTATTTGTTGATTTGGTAGATCAGATGTGAAACAAAATATTAACTTTGTGTGTCCAGCATACAAGTTTAGAAGCAGAAATGCCAATTTATTGTTATAATATATCTCCCCCACCAACAACTATAAATGGGTATTTTGTATGGTTTGTTCCGAAGGTACACGACTACTGATAATACCACTAATAAGTCCTGATGTACAATCTAGTTTATATCACCTCACAGCCTTATTGGCTTAAAACTAACATATACGTTACAAACTGACTTTTATTACTTCCAAACATTAAATTAAAAGTTGAAACTCTCCTTCGTGGCCTTGGTTATCATAGCAACATAACGTAGGAGTAACTGATCCAGTATTATAGCTTTGTAAGGCACATAAATGGCACGATAAACCTCCCTTATATAAAAATATTTGCTTTATTCAATACACCATTGAATTCAAGGAAAAATAAATGTGCGGTTATTTTTCAGTCACTTTCTGGTACTTTTTTTTTCATCAGATCAAAAAAGAAGCAGACATATTTATTAATTTTCAGAACTAGCCAGGAGCATGGTTACGAGATACATAGTCCAGATGACTATAGGAGGTGGATCTTTGTCTCCCTGGAGAAGGAGGAAATGGTTGAATGGCACTGAGAGGGGTGAAACATTTCAGGCTGTTTAGCATTACTATAAATAATACAGGTATACCACAGAACATACACTATATTGTCAAAAGTATTGGGACACCTGCCTTTACACACACATAAACTTTAATGGTATCCCAGTCTTAGTCCGTAGGGTTCAATATTTAGTTGGCCCACCCTTTGCAGCTATAACAGGTTCAAATTTTCTGGTAAGGCTGTCCACGTTTAGGAGCGTGTCTATGGGAATGCTTGACCATTCTTCCAGAAGTGCATTTGTGAGGTCAGGCACTGATGTTGGACAAGAAGGCCTGGCTTGCTGTCTCCACTCTAATTCATCCCAATGGTGTTCTATCGGGTTGAGGTCACGACTCTGTGCAGGCCAGTCAAGTTCCTCCACCCCAAACTCGCTCATCCATGTTTTTATGGACCTTGCTTTGTGAACTGGTCCAAATCATTTGGTGGAGGGGGGATAATGGTATGGGGTTATTTTTCAGAGGTTGGCCTCGGCCCTTAGTTCCAGTGAAGTGAACTCTTAAGGCGTCAGCATACCAAGACATTTTGAACAGTTTCATGCTCCTTTGTCAGAACAGTTTGGGGATGGCCCCTTCCTGTTCCAACTGCCCACCAGTGTGAAAAGCAAGGTTCATAAAGACATGAATGATGAGTTTGGGGTGGAGGAACTTGACTGGTCTGCACAGAGTCTTGACCTCAACACCATTGGGATGATTTAGAGCAGAGACTGCGAGCCAGGCCTTCTTGTCCAACATCAGTGCCTGACCTCACAAATGCACTTCTGGAAGAATGGTCAAACATTCCCATAGACACACTCCTAAACCTTGTGGACAGCCTTCCCAGAAGAGTGGAAGCTGTTATAGCTGCAAAGGGTGGGCCAACTAAATATTGAACCCTATGGACTAAGACTGGGATGCCATTAAAGTTCATGTGCATGTAAAGGCAAGCATCACAATACTTTTGACAATATTGTGTATATTCTTAGTTATTAGCTTTACAATTCGGATGAACTGGCTAACAAATTACTGAAGTTGGAGTTGAGCTTTTAAGCAAAACCATGATTTGCCCATTTAAAGCCCAATGCACTTGTGTGTCATCCTTATTTGAAAGCTTCAGCAATGTCTTAGCTACTAATGTTTGCTTGCAGCTAGTAAAATCAACCTGAATTTAGAATATCCGATCTGCCTACCTAGCTCACATCACTGAGTCAAAATGTGCTGAAGTCACTGGACCAACTTGACAGCCAGACAACTAGAATTTGCAGGAGATGTCAGTAATGGCAGCCCACATATTTGTTTTTTCAGTGCAGTTTCCTTACAGATTTTCTGACAGCTGCTATAATAAAAGGTAGGTGATGTTTGCACTGTGATACATTGCTCTTTTATTCATCCTTAGGCAAGGTGCAGAGAGAGGTCGCGTCAACCTCTGATCAATACTAAGCACAAAATAAATGACTATTTTCCTGTGCGCCATTGACTTTTGTTTATAAAAATGCAGGACAGAGTTTGTCAAGCTCACAAGGAGTCATATCTTTGTGATATTTGTAAGTCATACTTATTTATTGTGACATTCTAGTTATTAGCTGCAATGGCCAGGACCTCTAGAACTTTCCTTCAATGTCCCATTCCTTTTCCATCTTTGACTGGCTGTGAAGAGAACACTACACAATCAATTTCCTCTGTGAATGGGATCAGTAGATTACCTGTCAGCCACATTGTTAACAGGTGGGCTTTGAGTGAAATGAATGGCCGCACTGCCAAAACCTGTCCTTTCTCTATTTCACAATATCTCTTTCTGAAGGGTTGAATCACATCCAAGTCAATACCTATCTGCTCTGATCTCCCAATAGAGCAAATTGCCATATAACAATGTAAAAGGGTTAGATTGAATACTATATGCAATAGATCATACACACAGGTGTCTAAAAGGGGTACTCAGTCGACCTAAATAATGCCCTCTGAGCATTCCCTAGAGACTGCTTAAAATGTTATATGAAGGTGGCATAAAAGACAGTAAACAGCTCTTTATTTGTGTTCCATGACGGTAAAATTATCACTAAATGCAATGTCTTCTGAAAGCCAACATATTCCCCGGAATTCATAAAAACTGGTGTAGGGTTTTTTTTCAACGTGTCATCCATGCATTCTGATAGTGGCACAGCATGTGTCAAATTCATTTACCTGTCTAGAACTTGTAGTTTCAATTGGCACACGCTTCACCACTTTTTGAATGCATGCAAGACACTTTTGCTAAATCTTTCTGTGTTAGGGTCTCTCTCTGTACACAAAGAAGAATTGGTCTTAATTAGCACCATGTTCATAAGAGACAAATTGTTGGTATTTTATTTTGAATTTGGCGCAGGCATTGAGCCACAATGTAAAAGTGGCACATCTCAGAAGTATCTGAATTGAGTCGTTGGCAAAACCAAAAGTGTTGCAGATGCTTCATGAATTTGGTGCAACACATTAACAAGAGGAATTAACACCAGCAAAGTGGTGCAGCAGCTTTATTATATTCTCCCCATTTTTTGCTAGCTAGGCTGCCTACATTCAATGTGTTCATGTTCTAGAAAAGACCTTATGGTAAGTGTCTGTAGTATACTGGGGTTGATTTACAAAAACTGGAGAGACCACATTTGTGCTCCATCTACGAGTCTCTCTGCCCCAGTGGAAGATGGTACTTGTGGTCTCTCCATTCACATATCTCTGTAAATGGATGATGAGTCAAGTACAGCCCTGACATATCCAAAAGTAGAAAACCCCAGCTGATATGCTTAGATCACTACATATAAATCTTAACGCCTAACTACAGCTTAAAAAAAAATAAATAAAAGGCAGCTCTCGCCCTACTTATACCACTCACTTTTCAGCAATGTTCCCCTCAAACTCTTTGCTCTGTCTACAGACTCTGCTACTGAAGCCTGCTGTTTAACAACTTGCCTACTGGGCACTTTTACTCCCTTCCTGCCGAGGCCAATTTTCAGCTTTCAGCACTATCACACTTTGAATGACAATTGCGTGGTAATGCAACACTGTACTCAAACAAAATTAATATAATTGTAGCGGTTTAGTTGCCACTAGTAACAGACAATCCACCAATTCACCCCACTGCCAGACTTCAAACCTCACTTGCAGAGACAATGAACAGTCTTTTGCTGGTTTTGTTTTTTGTTTTATTGGGGGGTACAACTTGGTTGGGGAAAAGGGTATATGGGATGCCCATAGGATGTTTTAATTGCCATCATATTTTAGAAAATATACACACTAGCACATATTTAGAGGCAGAAGAGATGAAGTGCATCTGTAAATGTTATGTTTCTCCTCCTGCATCTCCATGCAGACTGTTGCTCCTCCTCTGCTCTACTCCAGCAGACTATTTGCTTCCAAGGATTCCTCATCCAATACCGTGTAGAGAATGAGGACACCACTTCTGACCGTGTAGAAATGATGTTCCCAGAAGCTTCTCAAGTTCCCCTCCTGCACAAACTTATCCTGAACTGAAATAATGTCACATCTTCTTCTATTGAGGCAAGAAGGACCCACACTGAATAAGTCCTTTAGCAGGCTCTGGTTGCTCGCTGCTACTAGACCTCAGGCCTGCAGTACCTCTCCCCGAAGGCCTAGTAGTTTAAAAGCTTTCTCATGGATGGTGGAATACTGTTCCCAGCCAGCCCAACTTGCAAATCCTGTGCCCTCAGGCCACATCGTTTTGTCACAGATCCCCACAGTCTCTCCTCTGATCCAGGACTCCCCATCATTCACCATGTAAATGATGAAGACTTTGTTAATGACCGTGTAGAAGCAAAGTTCCCTCACAGACTTCCTGGCACATGCAGCCCTCCACTGTGGTAACACTCGCCGACCTTTCACTGCCCTGAGTCCTTGATGAGGAACTTAACCGGACCATACGTTCCGACAGCTTCACCTACCCCCTCTGCTCCAGGAGTATTTTATCACCAACCGTGTGGTGACAAAGACAATGCCAATGCCTGCCGAATTATTTTTTGCTAAATTAACGAATAAAGACCGAAAAAAAAAAATTCATAGTTTGTTATAAAATTTTGCCAACAGTTAATTTTTTTCTCTTTCATTGATGTGCACTGATGAGCTGCACTGATGGGCACTGATAGGCTGCACTGATGGGCTTTGATGGACACTGATAAGCTGCACTGATTAGGTGGCACTGGTGGGCACTAATGAGGCTGCGCTGATAGGTGGCACTAATAGATGGCACTTATGAGCACTGATAGGCGGCACAAATAGGTGATACTGATGAGGAGGCACTGATTGGCAGCACTGGTGGGACTGCACTGATAATCAGGACACTGATAATCAGTGCCCTAATTATCAGTGTATAAGCTGGTTATCCGCTCACTTCTCCTCTCCCTGCGCTGTCAGTGTGAGAAAAGGGGTGCCAATAACCAGCTTCTGTTTACCTCCGTGATCAGCTGTGATTAGACACAGCTGATCACGTGGTAAAGGGCCGCTGATTACCTCAATCTGTGATCAGCAGTGTCCAGAGGACACAGAGCACGCCGTATGCGCCCCGCAGCAGGCGCGATCACAGGAGGCCATCATATGACGGCGTCCCATAACTGGACAACCTCGCTGCAGACGTCAATCGGCTATAGTGTTGTCGACAAGTGGTTAAATACTTCTATGATATTTTCCTGGAATGTAAAACAATAAACAACAATACAATAAAATACAACAATAAAACCTGTGAAATACATTGGCCTATTGGGTTGTTATGACTAAATAAACTTACTTGGTATCTACTATCAGTATCCCCCCGAAACACACTGAGTTGTTGAAATGAAATAAACTAAGTTGGCATTGGCCTTTTGGGTTATTAAAATTAAATAAACTTTTCTGGACTCTACTATCAGTTTTGTCTTCTATAGCCGCTAGACCAATGACATCCATGATATGACAAGGAAGGGGAGTTTCCACACACAGGGGTTGATTTCCTAAAACTGGAGATTGAAAAATCTGATGCAGTTGAGCATGGTAGCCAATCAGCTTCTAAAGTCAGCTTGTTCAAATACGTTTTCACAAAAAAAAAAAAAAAATTGGAATCTAATTGGTTTCTATGCAGAGCTGCACCAGATTTTGCACTTTCCATTTTAGTAAATCAACCCCACAGTATTTTATTCTTCACATGTGGCTAAATGATAGATGTGTGGTGTTTTCCATAAAAAGTTCTTCTCACTTTCTGTATTTTCTGTCTGGTTTTCCAGGCAGCTTAGATATGAATAGACTTTGCAGAGTTTTTTCCCGAGTCGTCATCTAGTAGATATTTGTTTTACACAGTTGTTCAGCTGCAGTCTGCCTGTAACTGCATTACTTAATACATACAAACCATAAATTAATCAACTTGTCTTTCCACCACAAAGAGGAAGCAATTGAAGCCGTCACATCCTCTCTCATAATAACACCTTTGCTATAGCTCAAAAAGAACTTCTATTGTTTCCAAGGATAATCATCGCCCGTTTTCCACTTCTTTCCAGTGTACAAAATGTTATAATCATTTCAAAGGTTTTCGAAGCGCCATTGTGAAAGAAAATGAGTTTGTAAGAGGCAGCACTCTCAATCACCTTTAATCTAAAAGTGACAAATTAATACTTACTAAATGACCTTACTTTCTCTACAGATAGATGTCCTTGGTGAATGGTGCCTCATTAGAGGATTAATGTGTTACATGTAATACAAGCCATCCATAGAGAACTCAAGGAGCTGTCTCTGCGATTAAACTTTGCCGTCATGACAGATGACAGCAAGGATTTAATAGCAGAAGAAACGTAACAAATCTTGCTCTATATTGGTGCCATTGGCTTAAGTATTTTAGGTTACAATGTCACCATCATCAATTACTATTAAATATTACTTATGCCTATTACTGCTTGGGGTTCTGTCAAATACTAATGGCAGAATCTGGACACTAAATAACACTTAACAAGCCAATACATTTACATATGAGGACAGAGATCCTGCAAATATTATTGGGTGTTTTATTAAACTCCTAGAATTCTCAAGGTATTTATCCAGGGCTAAATATGGGATAAAAAGAACAGGAAAAAAAAAGATTTTAGAAGTTGGTCATTTCACCTCAACAAACTATGGACCTTTTTAAAAAGATTGCTCAAACAGTAGTTCTAAATTGCTGAACTACTAAGACTGAAGATGAATTCCAGGCAGATTTAAAAGACAGAAATCAATGCAGCTCTGTATCCATGAATACATCATTAAACATACTTGTTAAAATGCATAGTATAAGTATCTGTTTGAGCAATATAAGCACCAGAATTTCCTTGGTATCAGCTTCTTTCAACCCTTTACACAGCAGAGAATAAAATGGGAGAGGGAGAAGCAGCACAAGGAACCAATTGGTTGTGCTGCAATGCTCATGAGTTTACGAAAAACATGCTGATGGGTGAAGAAAGCAAAGTGGCAGGGAGATGAGCTCATCAGTCTGCTGCTTCGCCTTTTACTCTTTGCTGTATGGTTGAGTTATTTTATGAACATGGATTGCATTGCATTGCAGTGATGGCTGGTGCTAAACTTTTTGGGGGGCACCAAAACAAACACTCCCAGGTCCGCACTCACCCCTCTACCACCGCGGCTTCCCCGGCTTCTTCTAGGAGTCTAGGATTACACCTAGTACCCTGGCGTGAGGGGGGGGACTGATGGTTGCATTGTTGATTTTGATGGAAAAGTCATGGAGGGGAGCACGGGAGGGGGGGAATATTAATAGCTCCGTTTTAGAGAGATTTAGTTTAAGGAAGTGGTGCAACATCCATGCTGATATGTCAGTTAGTAAGTTAGTAATGCGAGAGGAGACGGAAGGAGTGAGGTGAGGAGTAGACAGATAGATTTGGGTGTCATCAGCATATAAGTGGTATTGGAAGCCGTGAGCGGTTATCAAGTGACCAAGGGAGGAGGTATAGATAGATAAGAGAAGGGGTCCAAGAACAGTGCCTTGGGGGACCCCCACAGAAAGGGGCAATGGAGAGGAGGAGACAGAGTTGTAGATGACACTGAAGGAGCGTTGTGATAGATAGGCAGAGAACCAGGATAGAGCAGAATCTCGGAGGCCAAGAGAATGTAGTTTATTGAGAAGGAGAGGGTGGTCAACAGTATCAAAGGCCGCAGAGAGGTCAAGTAGGTGGAGTATGGAGTAATGGCTGTTGGTTTTAGCAGTTAGTAAATCATTGCACTTTGCAAGTGAATCACCTTCAGAGCTTATTGAATGAAGTGAAGCTCTACTGACTTGATCATGATCCAATCATGTGCAACCAAAAATGCTGTTTTTTTGTTTTTTTTCTTGCACGTGGTTGGCTATTTTTGCAAAGTGACATTCTACCACATTCACTAAGCTCTGTGGATATTTCAGTTGCAAAGTCAACAGCTTATTTACCTTTAGTAAGTCATACCCATTGACTGTAAACTGGTATGCAGAGCAGGAGTTCTGAGATATTTATGTATTTATTACAGTGCCGTTGATTTACAGAGCACTTTACAGATATATTATACATTCACAACAGTCCCTGCCCTCTGGGAGGTTACAATATAAAGTCCCTAACTCATATTCATACATACTAGGCCCAATTTTTGACCGGGGCCATTTAACCTACCACCATGTCTTTGAGGTGTGGGAGGAAACCCACGCAGGCATAGGGAGAACATGCAAACTCCAGGCAAGTAGATTTGAACCAACAACCCTTGTACTGCTAGGCAGAAGTGATAACCACGTAGCCACAGTGCTGCCACACAATAGCCATGATAATGCTTCGGATAGAGACAAGTACACACTGTAGAAGAATGTGCTTTGTTCATATTTTATGTCTAAAGGGTTTACAGCAACTTTAACCCAAGAATAAAAATGGAGCTTATCCGTCATGTGGCTACATTACTTTTTCTTTTTTCATGCTTTTTGCTTCTTTATTTTCATGTGGTCCTAGCACAGGAATAAAGAACACCTCCACATTTCCTTTTCTCCATAAAATAAGGTGAAGGTGCTCTGTAGTCTACAGAGATAGTTGGAAACAGTGTAACTAAAAGCACAGGAAGTTATTAGCTCACAAGATGTATGGCAATATCAAAAGTTAATTTTTGCACATACAAAACAGTGGGAAACAATTTCCATAAGTCCCCTCGTCCCCCACTGTACATATATGCAATTTATAAAATTGATACAAAAAAATGACAATAAACAGCATGACACGTAGTAACAAAAGACTTTATTTCACACTGTTTTCTTGTGAGGAAATTACATTATGATGTGAGAGTGTGAAGAGAAAGCAGTGTAACAAATACATGAAGCATTGCATTTATGTGATATTAAAGAGTTACCAAAAACATGAGTTATCCTGCATCTGCTAATAGCAATCACAACTGTTTATATAAAGTCTATATCCTGGCAGCTTTTGAGATATGTCATACTGCTGTAACATTTGCACATATAAATGAATGTAATTTATGGTTCTATGTTATTATCTATTTTAGAGCTGTGAGAAACAAATAGGGATATCTGTCAGTGGGTGGACCAGGCAGAAATTAAGCTATTCAGAGGTAGTCAACTCATCAATCACAGCAAATAGATTTTGATGGATACCCTCATGTTGAATGACCCGTCAGCTTTTTGTGTCTTTCACGTGCATCAATAGTAGTGAGACCGCTGCAGATTTTCCTGCTCCGTGTACCAACCTTATCAATTACAAGGCATATTCGGTATATGCAAATGGCTCAGGAGCCACATGTAGTGCTCTAGCTATCTATAACATGGCTCCGGACTATCGTTTACAAGAGGTTGTGTATCTGTGTACCCAAATTCCTGTTATTATGCATTATACAGTATATTCTCCATAAACATGGAACAATGTATTATCTGCCTAATTAATGCTATTGAATGTAGATAATCAAAGTCTTGAAGCCTAACTCTGGGCTCAGTCTTTCGTCTAGCCAATCACTTATTTAGGATGGACCCACAATGCCCTGCATTTACAGTATTTCCTTTATTCAGCCATGTATCATTCAACCATGAATACTAACAACATCTTTTGGGCCATGGCAGCTGGTGTTTTTCTTTTGTGGGGGGGTGGCAAACAATCCACCCACCGCCAACCCCCCCATTTGGTCAGTCAGTCAGGGCCCCGCCCTCACCCCATCTCGCAGGCAGCGCTCCAGCCAATTGGGTGATGGGTCTCATGACCTGCTTCCTGATTGGCAGGGACGAGAATCAATGTTACTATAGCAAATATTAATTCGCTATTGTCACACAACTGGGTGGGCTTTGGGCACAGTGCTCTGCGCCCCCAGCCCACCCTTTTTTGAAGCCTATTAGAGCTTCTGGCTCTAATCACATGCTTAAAAAAAGAAACAAAAAAAACCCTGATTGGAATCCATGCACCTGGCACCGTGCATGTAGATAAGGCTTGTGGGTGAAAAGAAGTAATGTAGGTGTCTGCTCCAGATTAAAAGTATTTTTTTTAACCAGTCGGGTGACCATAACCCAGGCACAAAAAATACCCTGGAATTGGAACTTAGGGTTGAGCTCAATGCAATTTCGGAAGAAAACAACCCAGGATAAAAAGTATTTATTGTTTCTGTGGTCCCCATGGCTCTAACACATTGGTAAGAATTTAAATAAATGTGACATGTGCGTGACAATTCATCCTTAATGTGTCCTTGACTTACTAGGTCTGAATAAGAAAAAAAAAAATATTTTCCCAGTAGACGATCTGTTTATATGTTTCTCATGTGTCCTTCAAGCAGGGCTGGTGCAAAGATTTTTGCCGCCACCCCCCCCCCCGACTCCACTCCTGACTCCACTCCTTTGCCCTGTCCATGTATACCCCACCTTTTTAATGAAGCACCCATCAAATGCAGCCCACCAGCACCCATTAATGCAGCCTCATCAGCGCCCATGAAATGCAGCCTACAAGCGCCAATCATTGCAGCCAACCAGTGCCCATCAATGAATGTTTACTTGCTTCCATTCATTCGGGAGTCGGAACACAGATCCAGTCCTCCGCCGCCGCTGCGCCCTTGACACTATGTGTGAACAGAGCGGCGGCTGTCTGCTGATGCTGAGACTTAGTTGTTTGCTGCAGAGAGAAGAGTGTAGGAACACCAGTGGCCAGGTGCCCTAGGCAGCAGTGTGCCCTAGGCGGCTGCCTAGTTTGCCTAGTGGTAGCACCGGCCCTGCCTTCAAGATGATGCCATTGTGAGCATGGGAGATGCCATGACATGGTTTCTACAATAACCATGTAAGGAGTGACTTTGATAGTGCTGCATAGCACAGAATAGTTCCATGGACAGATTTTACCTCTAGGGTAAATAGCACAGGTAATAGGCCAGTGAGTGATTTGAAAGGATGAATACTCAAGCTTAAGAGACTCTTGGATTTCAGTGGACTTTTAAGGCAAACCTGAATTTGCATATAAGAGCAGAAATTATGTTAATAGCACTTAGCACCTTCATGGTCAGGTCAGTTATTCATTTCAAGGCTCTGAATATCTCCAAATCAAGGGGCCCCTGATTTTCTCTTTTTTCCCAGAAATACAAGTTTAGAACAGGTTGCCTATGGCACCTTGCTGCCATTACTTAACTTTCTAAAAATTGTTATATCGCTGTTTTTATCTCCTCTCTTGCATGTTCTTCTAGCCTGGGATTGGGTCATAGAATGAGAAGTATTTGTTGGGTTACTTTGTAACGAATGCTGTCCAGCAAGCCACAGAGCCCATATCCCATATCCCAACTTCAACTGGTAGCAGGCACCAGCGAGGAACTGTGAATCTGGTGGTTGCACCGCAAATGCTTGCAATAGGTCTCTACAAGCTAACTAGTTCTAAATCTCTTTTCTACAAGAACAAAATACACTATTACATTTTTTCTTTAGTTCTGCATGACTCGACTATTTTAACCTTAAAAGGTTGTATAAAAACGTATGTTTATCCTTTAATATCAAGAAACCCTAGTTCAGCTCATAAAACAGCTACAATGAAGCTTTTATGCAAGCAAGCTTCTATTTTAGCTTTATGTTAGCTAAGGTCTACATAAAGTTAATCTAAGGTATGTATATCTAGAGTGTGTGTTAGGAGGATATGAAAAAATGCAATAAATTCATTAATGTGAGATACACAAATGTGTTAAAAAGACAGGAGGATGGTATGAAATAAAGTAAATAAAATGAAACATGCACATTTTTATGAATTTTGTCTTTGCTATGCATTTCTTTCCCATGGTTCCAGGTATTCTAGACCAAGGTGTTTAAAGATGTCTTCTTCTGTTTTAGCTTTGAGAAACATTTTCTGGAAAAACACACACAGAAAAATATTTTGAATTATATTGTATTGATAATTACAACAAAACAGAGCATACAGATGTCCATTTTCTAACAATCATACAGTATATGTCAATATAAAGCAACACACAAAAAGTAGAAAAATGTTTACAAATATGCCTATAACAAATTCAAATTTTATTCATAAAGTAATAGAAATATATATTGTTTTATAAAATTAAGAAATTAAAAAAAACCTATTAGGATACATGATATGGGACCTCTTTAGTCGCTTTCTGCACACCCTATAGACATATGATGGCTGAGCAGGAGCACTACAGTTATGGGTGGATGCCATATGACGTCCTCCCAGTCTCGCACCTCATACGCAGCCTAAGAAATTAAATTGTGTTTAAAATAAACTTTTTTTAAAATTTAAATTTGTCTTTTGTTAAAAACACTGTCACCAGTTAGTGTCCCTGATCACTGCCACACCAGTCACCTGATGACATTAAACTGCTCTGGTGACTGTAAAAAAATAGAAATTGTAACAAAAATTCTAACAAAAAAAAATACAGCTTCAAAAAACTCAGCATGCCACTAACTAAAATACACTGGACTGTCACTTTGTATTGGTCTATCACATAAAATCCCAATGTAATAAATACGTTTTTAGTTGAAACATGACAAAATGTGGAAAATTTCAAGGGGGGTGAATACTTTTTCAAGGCACTGTATTATATTACGTTGTCATACACAGCTCAAATTTGAATCTGATTAACCCTTAATTGGTCAAAATTCAACACGTGGGTTTAGTTCACCTTTAGTTCATTTACTTTCTAAGCTATTCACATTGTTGTTAATCATGCCCTGGTGAGGGGGATGGAACCCTGAAGCACGTTGGCTATTTTTTGGATTGTCCCATTGACTTTTTGGAATGGACGTGTATTGGACCTTTTGACAGCGGTGCGGTGCTTCAGTTTCCATTTTTGTTAGATTACACTACAAGCCAAGGAGAGAGTGGGTGGTAAAGTCGCTGATTGCCTGGGAACGAGATCATTTACAGGTATACCAGCATTAAAATTTCAAGATAGCAATACCAGTGAGATAAACCTAGGGGACCTATCCATTTTGCTGTACTGTTCAGATTCTCTGATAGCCGTGAATATTGACTGTCAAATTACAATAACCTGCAGGGGAGATTCCTTTATCCACACTGTCAGATGTTTATACTGAAATATTAACAGTATTATACTCATGGAAATATGCAAAAATCTATGGTTCAGGAGATGTTCACGTCTTTCCACAAATCAACCAAATAATTCAAATTTGTTTATCCATGCTAGTTTGAAGACAAAATTAATACATTGGTGTGCTAATATATATATATATATATATATATATATATATATATATATATATATATATATATATATATATATATATACTAAAAATTTTCTGTCTCTCACATTCCCTCCTCAGGATTCAACACTTCCAGTTTTGTATGCTTATGTCCCTATGCGGGAAGGGTTCCCTATGTCATTGCTATGTCCTGCATTGATGTTGGGGTGAAGAATGGATCCAGAGAGCGTGGTGGAGGACACAGGCATCCAACACTCTGGGAAGTGTCCAATGCTGGAGAGTCTGATGGAGGCTACAGTTCTGGAATTGAAGGGAGGTAGAAGACACAGACTGACCAGACAGACCAGAGAAGTGAGTATAATACCTCTTCTATAGCAAGAACCTTTTTATTTATTTAGCTGATTAAAGGTCACTTTAACCACCTCAGTATCGGACACTTCTACCCCCTTCCTGCCCAGACTACTGGACGCTGTCACACTTAAATTATATTTACTCAGTCATGCAACACTGTGCCCAAATTAAATGTTTATAATTTAATATTATTTATTTAATATTTAATCACCACTGGGTTTTTATTTGCTGGTATAAAAGAATGAAAAAGTACAGAATATTTTGGAAAAAAAACAAAAAAAATCTTTGTTTTTGTTTAAAAAAATTCAAAAAAATAATCTTTCTTCATAAATGTAGGCCAAATGTATTTTGCTTAATTTCTTTGGTAGCAATAACCCAAACCAGTGTATATTAATTACTCTGTGTGAAAGTTATACTCTACAAACTATGGGATGTATATTTGAAAATTGATCAGTCCTGATGCACTGACTGCCTATTTCATTTCTTGAGGCCCTAAAATGCCAGAACAGTACGAGTACCCCCCAAATTACCTCTTTTTGGAAAGTAGAAAATTCCGTGCAAAATAATATCAAATATAATTGGTGATAATACAAAAAGATATAACTTCAAATATCAAATTATATGGGTGATACAAATGATGGTAAATTTTACCACAAGCTCTTTTTACAAAAATACTATGTCTCAACACTTTATGGCGGCTTAGTAAATAGCTTTCTGTGGCTTTACAGACTATGAAAACAAACTAGGTGTTGATTCAACACGTGTGATTTCTTCTCAAACAAATAGACACGGACAAAATGTTATACTGTGCACAGAGTTTGATAATTTAATCAAGACTTATTTACAGTAAAGATAATTCTCTAATGAATTTTATGTTTAAACATATATCAGTTTTTTAGAGATATACAAAGATATGTATTTCTCTTATAGTTGGAATATAATAATGTCATGCTGCAGGTAGAATTTTTTTAATTCTACCTGCAGCATGACATTATTATATTCCAACTATAAGAGAAATACATATCTTTGTATATCTCTAAAAAACTGATATATGTTTAAACATAAAATTCCAATGCTATGTCACAAAGGGTAAATGGTTTATCCATGTATATGCTAAATAATTCAATACCAAAAGATAAAATTGAAAATTAACACTTTACCGGAGATCTTAGAAACGTTTGTTTTAAGAGATATCATCTAAGCATCCCCAAATGACACCTCTACCATTTCTACATTTCTCCGTCTCCCAATCTCCTTCTTTAGATGTGTGCTTTCCAGGTCCCCTCTCAGCTATGTGTATACACTTTTATCCCACCCAAAAAGTGGGTGTGTGTCACTACTACGTAATTAACTAACAATCCCATCTTGTCACTATCTGCTTGTCATCTCGGATTCTTTTGTGAGTGTACTTCTATTGTATAATTGTGCTTTTTATAATATACTGTGCTACAATATCGGCAGCTTGCCTTCCGTCTTCAAAAAAGTCCCTGGTTTGTTTTAAAAAAATATATTATTTTATTTAAAGGCTTAAAGCGTAGTAAACTGTAGGTGGTTAAAAAAAATTAAAAATTCTCTGCAAGGCAATATCATAATGTGCTAGTATGCATCGAATACCAGCACATTATGACAAACGTTCCTTAGAACGAAGCCCTCCAGTGCTGCGATGTCACTGCTGAGAGGGCTGACATCTTCCCTTGGTCTTCCTTCTGGGTTTGTGGCCTCCAGCTACATGAGTGGCCGGGGGCATGATGACCTCACTCCTGCCCATGCGTATGGGAGCCGCTGTTTACAGCACAGGCTCTTAAGGTCCGACACTGTAAGTCGGACCTTCAAAGCGTGTGCGCCGGTGATGTCATCGGAGGGATGCAGTCTGCATATCTTCTAAACTGTGCAAGTTTAAGAGATATTCACATTACCTATACGTAAGCCTTATAATAGACTTACCTGTGGGTAGAAGTGGTGTAACAGAGTTTACTACCACTTTGAGTCATTTAAGCTGAAGCTTAGATATAGGTTGACACTAAATGTTGGGAGTTGATGATGGCTAAAAAATAAAAATGTATAAATGTATTTAAAGGTTCAAGTAATTTAACCTGAGGTTGAGTTATAGGTTGTCACAAGTCACCCACAAGTTGCACTTTTCCTCTTGAGCCTTTTATTTTACATTAAAGAAAATAAGCAGAAAGATTATCACACTGATGGAATTAGGGAGGTAGCACAACAGTTTTCAAAAGATTGTTTTTTTTTTTTCACAGGTAAGAAGTGAAGAGACCATAATGGAAGCAAGATGAGAATTTTCAGCATAATCTTCAGCAGCTGAGTGTACTTTTGCACAAAGTCTGCCAAATGTTCCATTCATTTCAAGATCTAGTTCAACAATTTTTGCAATTCATCAGAGCGTGTTAGTCTTTTGATCAGTCAAACACGGCCAACTTTTGTTATTGCCGTACACTGGCTCGGGTACTAATCTGCAATCATCAGCTCTGAGTAGTTCTTTTGTGTCAACAGAACAGCTAAAAGGTTTATGGTTTCATAGTTTAAAAGTCTGTACTAGCACTGGCATTATTTATCAAAGGGTCTAAAATAAGAATTGGCTGCATCATCTTATAGCATCAGATCAGATTCCATCTGCAGTTTATTTATGCAAATGAATGTAAAAATCTGTTTGGTTAATATTTGGCAAAACAGACAAGGAACATGTTATCTCTACACATTTAGGCAAATAGGGCACATACTCTCAGCTGTGTTTCTTTTCCTCCAAGCTCTCCTACAATTTCATTGTTCAGGTATATGTAAATTCAAGGACAAAAATGTAATAATTTTCTATTTTATATATATATTTGTTTTCCTTTATTTCCACTGGGTGATCCTGCCAGCAATACACTTCTTGTCCCATGGTGACAATGCTTACTCATCAATATCTACAGAGAAGCAGTGTCACCCTAGTCCACTTGTTTCTTTGTTTTAGATCAGGGTCTCCAAATTTTTAAAACAAAGGGCCAGTTTACTGCCCCTCAGACTTTTGGGGTGCTGGACTTTGATCAGTGGAAGAAAAAAAATGGTATTATTGAAAGGAACAGTGCCCCATGGCGTCAGTGGAAAGAAGATCTGGTGCCTGATTGTTGGTATAAGTGGGAAGAACTGCCCCTCATCATTGGTGTCAGTAGGAGAAATTGCCCCTCATCATTAATGTCAGTGGGAGGAATAGTCCTCATCATTGGTGTCAGTGGAAGGAATAGTCCCCCATCACTGGTGTCAGTGAGGGGAATAGTGCCCCATCATTGTTGTCTTTGAGATGAAAAATCCCTCATCATTGGTGTCCAGTGGGAGGAATACTGCTCCAAGGGCCAGATAAAGGCAAGCAAATAGCCTCATCCAGCCCACAGGCCGCAGTTTGGAGACAACTGTTTTAGATTATAGAACACCTAACCCTCTCCATCTCTATAACATAGGGGTGAGATGTTCTATAGTTCACCAAGGTAATCTGTGCAGGGCTATTAATACTACTTGAGCTAGCACTTCCGAGTGTATGGGATAACACTGGGTTTCTGACAGGATCAACAGGTATTTTTAGCACTTTTGAACCGATACAGCTTAATGTTTTAATTTTCAGATTTTACAGAAAATAAGAGAAGTTCATTGGTCATATGCTCCTCCATACCCAGAAGAACCGGGTAATTAACAATGGCTCCAATAGATCAATGGAGTGGCAGGTAAGCACAGGGACATTGTGTATCAGAGGGTAAGGAGTTGCCCGGAATGGGCAAAGTGGCAATTTTCTTTAAAGAACTCTAATTACCATATGTATTCAAAAAGACTGTTTGTGGCAATGAAGCCATTCTAAGGTTTTTGGAGAAATATTCAAAAGACTACTGACAGATCTAGACAAGGATAATAGGATAGAAGCTTTTGGCAAAAATTATCAAAGTTTGTATGTCTTTAAAGCATGACAGCTAGAACCACAGCTTATCCAGAACCATAAAGATCCAGTCGTAAATTTAGTTGTAATTTTGCCTTTATCTACATACAAGTTGTATATTTTGTTTAGTGACTGCCATTAAGTAAATTCATTTGAGATTATCCTTTCTCCATTTTCTTCACTTCAGTAGTGAAGGTGTTTAGTTGATGATTATAATCAGTACTATTCTTTATGCCTTCCTTACAGGGGAAGTAAATAAGGAATTTTGTGTCACGCTCTACATTTCTACCAATTCAGAGCAGCATTTAACATGCTTATGGCTGATCTCTAATCAGCATCAATCAGGCTTATATAAATGCTTAAAAGCAGCTGGCACTCCCTTGTCTTCTCTGTGCCAATCAATGCTGTTATTTCGATGGCTGAAAATAATGCTTTCTGTGGCTGCAAACATGACCATTAACTACACTTAGTGCAAAACAAATGCCTCTAGAAAAGATCGTGCCCTGATTTGTTACTTCCTACATTTTTATGTTGGTATTGATAATCAATAGTACTAAAATCGCCAGCAGAGGAAACAAGGAGGCCTAGATTGTCATAATTTGTATTTTCTTATTAGCACTAATAGAGACCACTATTCATGGACGCTTTCCTAAATAACAATTTGCTACAATTACCTATGTCTCTGGCAAAACAAAAATAAGGGAAGTTTCAAAAGTCTGCTATATGCACATGAGCTCAAACAGTAAATACGCTTTAAAGCAAGTCTTCAGTGATCTCTGTAGCTGCAGGCAATGTACAGAAATTCATGAGAATGCAGGCCGCACCTTACCCTCCCCAAATACCATAAAAGCTAATACCTACTTAAATAATGACACACAACAAATTGTTGGCAAAAAATTGGCAGCGGCACGTTTATTGGTGTATTCAATTAAATAAATAATAACTTCATCTTGATAATTTTATTAATTCATAAAATTCTTAACTTTCCAAACAATAAACTTAAAACAGCTCAGTCTTAAAGGTCTTGAGCATACAGAATATCTATAATCAAAGTCC
Source organism: Lithobates clamitans (assembly GCA_037952925.1). NCBI lineage: Eukaryota > Metazoa > Chordata > Amphibia > Anura > Ranidae > Lithobates > Lithobates clamitans. The sequence goes on from JBBGZY010000067.1 coordinate 8,798,319, forward strand.
CACCTTCAAAAATGAAGGGTGACAGAACCACATAATGTGCCTATCGACTAGGGAGAGAGGGTGGGGAGCTTGTTGAGCCGACACTGACTGACTGACACTTACATAGTTACATAGCAAGTGAGTTTGAAAAAAAAGAGTCCATCAAGTCCAACCTTTGTGTGTGATTATATGTCAGTATTACATTGTATATCCCCGTATGTTGTGGTCTTTCAGTTGCTTATCTAATAGTTTTTTGAAACTATCGATGCTCCCTGCTGATAACACCGCCTTTGGAATTCCACATCCTTGCCGCTCTTACAGTAAAGAACCCTCAATGTAGTTTAAGGTTAAACCTCTTTTCTTCTAATTTTAAAGTGTGGCCACATGTCTTGGTAATATCTTTTCTGCAAAATAGTTTTTCCCTATTGTGGGGTCACCAGCACGGTATTTGTAAATTTAAATCACATCCCCTCTCAAGCGTCTCTTCTCCAGAGAGAATAAGTTCAGTGCTCGCAACCATTCCTCATAACTAACATCCTCCAGACCCTTTATTAGCTTTGTTGCCCTTCTTTGTATTCGCTCTATTTACAGTACATCCTTCCTGAGGACTGGTTCCCAGAACTGGACAGCGTACTCTAGGTGTGGCCGGACCAGAGTCTTGTAGAGCGGGAGAATTATCGTTTTATCTCTGGAGTTGATCCCCTTTTTAATGCATGCCAATATTCTGTTTGCTTTGTTAGTAGCAGCTTGGCATTGCATGCCATTGCTGAGTCTATCATCTACTAGGATCCCCAGGTCCTTTTCCATCCTAGATTCCCCCAGAGGTTCTCCCCCTAGTGTATAGATTGCATTGATATTTTTGTCACCCAAATGCATTATTTAAAATGTTTCTACATTAAACCACATTTGCCATGTAGTTGCCCACCCCATTAATTTGTTCCGATCTTTTTAAAAGGTTTCCACATCATGCAGAGAAGTTATTGCCCTGCTTAGCTTAGTATCGTCCACAAACCCAGAGATTGAACTGTTTACCCCATCCTCCAGGTCGTTTATGAACAAATGAAATAGGATTAGTCCCAGCACAGAACCCTGGGGGACCCCACTGCCCACCCCTGACCATTCTGAGTACTCCCTATTTATCACCACCCTCTGAACTCGCCCTTGTAGCCAGTTTTCAATCCATGTACTCACCCTATGGTCCATGCCAATGGACCTTATTTTTGTACAGTAAACATTTATGGGGAAATGTGTCAAATGCTTTTGCAAAATCCAGATACACCACGTCTACGGGCCTTCCTTTATCTAGATGGCAACTCATCTCCTCATAGAAGGTTAATAGGTTTGGTTTGGCAAGAATGATTCTTCATGAATCCATGATGATTACTGCTAATGATACCGTTCTCATTACTAAAATCATGTATATAGTCCCTTAACATCCCCTCCAGGAGCTTGCATACTATTGATGTTAGGCTAACTGGTCTGTAAGTCCCAGGGATGTATTTTGGGCCCTTTTTAAATATTGGTGCTACATTGGCTTTTCTCTAATAAAAGCCAATGTAGCCAATGTCAGTAAAATTCGCCATCTCCCCATCCTTTGTAACCAGGTGACCTTCCTCATTTTTTATGGAGCCAGTATGGTCTGTCCTCCCTTTTTTACTGTTTACATTCTTAAAGGATTTCTTGGGATTTTTTTTTGCTTTCCTCCCCTCCGTCTTTCATGTTCTATCTTAGGGTGTTCTATGTAAGGGTGCCCTTACATTTCTTGTTGCATTCCTTATAAAGTCAAAATGCCGATGATGATCCCTCAACCTTTTATTTTTTTTGATGGCCTTCTCCTTTGTTTTTATATACATTTTTACATTGGAGTTAGGCCATCCATGACTTTTGTTTGCCCTTTAAAATTATTACCCAATGGGGTGCATTGGCTAATGCTCTTGTTTAATATGCTCTTAAAGCAAACCCATCTCTCCTCCGTGTTCTTTGTTCCTAACATTATGCCTTCTATCCCAGTTTATGCCTTCTAGGAAGGTTCGTAGTTTAGGGAAGTTGGCTGTTTTGAAATCCAGTGTCTTTGTATTCCCCTTATGTTTCATATTTGTGTGATTTATACTGAAGCCAATTGACCTGAGATCGCTGTTTCCTAAATTGCCCCGTATTTCCACATCAGTGACCAGGTCTGTATTGTTGGTAATCAGTAGATCCAGTAGCGCTTTATTTCTAGTTGATGTGTCTACCATCTGAACCATGAAATTGTCCTGCAAGACATTTAGGAACTGGCGAGCCTTAGACGAATGCTTGGTTCCTTCCACCCAGTCTATGTCTGGATAATTAAAATCCCCCATTATGATAACACTTCCCATCCTTGCTGCTAATCCAAATGGTGATAGGAGATCCGTCTCCTCCTTCTCTCTCAGGTTAGGGGGCCTATAGCATACTCCCAGTATAATTTTCCCCTGGAGCTCTACCAATAAGGATTTCACCTCCTCCCTAACTCCCTTAGTGATGTCATCTCTCACATTCACTTGTACATTATTCTTGATATATAGGCATATAGGCATATATATATAGGCATAGCCCTCCCTCTTTTCTACCCTCTCTAACCCTGCGATAAAGGGTATACCCTTTAATGGTTGCCAGCCAATCATGAGAGCTGTTGAACCAGGTCTCTGAAAATCCCACAAAATCCTCCTCGTACAACAGTATCTCTCATTCACCTATCTTGTCCGCCAGGCTCCTGGCATTGGTGAACATGCCACGTAGTTTAGACCGGTCACAAACACTGGCGGGAATATTTCTGTGAGGGAGCCTTATATAATAAGCCCCTTTCTCCAGAACATTCCAAGGGGGTCACATGACATTCTGGGAAATTCCCAAATGTCATGTGACCTTGTTTTTCCACCCAAATCCTGTTTAGATTTCTTGAAGAGACCAGGGGCCTTACCGTTTATAATAATTTTTATTTTATTTTACTAGCAAACAGGAGGGAGTTCTACGGATGGCTCGGTTGGTGGTGACTTTGGATTGCCACCTCCAGAAGACAACGTGGCTGGTCTGCCGTTCGTCTTTGTCGCTGATTAAGCATTTGGGCTAGGTGATCACCCGATGTGGCCGTTCCCGATGAGGACCCTCACCCTGGACCAGAGGGTTTTTAACTACCAGCTTGCCAGAGCCAGAAGAGTGGTGAAGAATGCTTTCGGAATAATAGCCGGCCAGTTCCGCCTATTCCTTACACCAACCAACATGGCAGAATATAAACTTACCCATACAATCCTTGCATGCTGCATTCTCCACAACTTTTTAAGATGAAAATCCATCATTTATGTGGCCTCAGTTGGGCCCGAGGCCGGATTTCAAGACCAAACCCTGACAGAGCTTGAAGCTGGCCGTCCTGGCTTACCCCCCCAAAGCGCCCACAAGGTCTGTCAAAAATATATGGAGTACTTTGCAGGTAGGGGGGCCATTGATATGCCAGAAAATGTTTAAGAAACCTTTTTTAAATAAATTTGTATATTAAAATTAAATAATATTTCCTTTGATTTACTGCTTGTGTTTCTGTTAGCTGTCTCGTAGGTTATCCAATGTCCTTTTTTTTTTGCCCATTTTCATCAATAGTGCAAACGAAATTTCTTTGATACATGAGGTGACAATCTCTTCTTCAGCTATTATGTTGTGAGTCTGCTACACACACACCTTATTTTTGTTGTTAATGTATGAAATGCATCATTTTCCGCACCATGATTTTATTTTTTGGAGTTGGCCTGAAAATGGCCTGACTGATGCAAATTATAAAGCACTGTGGGTGTTATTTACTAAAAGGAAAATCCACTTTGCACTGCAAGTGCACTGCAAAAGTGCAATTGAAAGTGCACTGAAACTGCACTTGTAGTGCAAAGTGGATTTGCCTTTAGTAAATAACCCCCATTGCCACTGTAAACAACAACTTAAAGCGGAGTTCCACACAAAAATGGAACTTCTGCTTTTCGGAACCCTCCTCCCCTCCGGTGTCACATTTGGCACCTTTCAGGGGGGAGGGGGGTGCAGATACCTGTCAAAGACAGGTATTTGCACCCACTTCCGGCATAGACTCCCATAGGAGTCTATGCCTCTTCCCGTCCCGACCGCGCTGTCTGCTGGGAACACACAGCTCCCAGCAGAGAGCGGGGACCACTAGGGACGCGCAGCGCGACTCGCGCATGCGCAATAGGGAACCAGGAAGTGAAGCCGCAACGCTTCACTTCCTGATTCTCTCACCTAGGATGGCGGCGGCAGCTGCCGAGAACCGAGCGGGTTCTCGGCGTCCCCTGCCGACATCGCTGGACCCCGGGACAGGTAAGTGGCAATGTATTAAAAGTCAGCAGCTGCAGTATTTGTAGCTGCTGGCTTTTAATATTTTTTTTTTTTGGCGGTGTGGGTGAACCCCCGCTTTAAGCAAAAAAACTGCTATTGAGCACTGAAAGAAGAAGCCACACATTGTTTAGTAGAAAATTTTTTACTCTGTGCACATTCATATGTACGTTTAGAAAAGGGTTTTTTAACAAACCAACATATTTTTGAAATCCAATTTTTTTTTTGACAGTAGAAATATCCTTTTTTGTGGTAAACAGGCATGTTTTTTAAACCATACAACAATACACAACTCAGGAACTTACAAAGTTCAACTTTGACAAATTGAAGGCAATATCAGACATTAGTATGTCCAAACTGTGTTGATATTGCCTTCAACAGATGGGGTGAAGTCACCCCTCTGAAAGCCAAATTTTGAATATGCACACAAATTGAGAGTCAAAATGGGGATTTCCCTCCTGATCCCATGCCTAATGTCAACATGTGCTAGCTCCCATCATAGGGGATCAATGGATGTGTTTCGGGGGTGCAAACCCTTGCTCTCATCTGCTTGAGTTGCGAGGAATGGGTTGCACCCACAAAACGCGAACATTGATATCCCGTGATGGCAGATAGCACATGTTGACACGCTGTGTGCATCTTCAAAATTTGGCTTTCAAAATTTTGGAGAAAAGTTAGAAAAATAGAAACAATTTGATAAATGTTAGTGTGTTTTCAATTCTGCCTAAAACATCAATGATGTTTTTGAGTCTTTTCTCAACATCATTGATGTCTTCCTTGATCTTCTGTAAATCCCGATTGCATACCATGATGACTACGTGTGCACTTGCACTTGTGAAATGTGTTTCTTCTTCTGCAACATCCACATCATCCAAAAAAAAAAAACATGTATTATAAATATGCAGGCATACATCTATTACCTGAAGCTGTGGTCTCAGACACTCACCTGTTGTGGTCACTATTTCGCCCACTTCATAAACCTCTCCTTCCTCCACATCCTCTGGTTGTTGTTTTGGGATTTCCCCTTCTTTAGGAGGTTGGGGTTCCCTGGTGACCTCAGACATCCCTAGTCTTTTCTCCCCTATGTGAATAAAGTAAAGGTATACTTAGCACACATATATTTGAGGCAAGAAATAGGAATATGAAACATTGCTTGTAAGTGTCGTACAATTGTCTGTTTTGGTTCAAAATCGGAAGACATGATTTTTTCCCTTTACAAAGTTGGAATAATTACCTTTTTTGTTAAAGCATCACACATGGAAACACCTCTAGTATCCACTGGAGCACCTGTGTGGGACACCCTAAAAAGTTTGTTCTGGTGTCCCACACTAGTGCTCCTGCATCCAGATGTGTAAACAGCTGCTGAGTGTCCTCTCCTTACACTAAATAAAGTTTGCATTTCATTCTAGTTACAAACCCATCTAGACAACAATGTACTAAACGTCTTTTAATACAAATAGGCATGACTAAATGTAGTTAACCTGCATCTGCAAAAAACATTGTATTAGTGGGCGAACTAACTATGTTTACTATGAACGATTACTGTGCCCACGAACCTGAAACTTGCCATTTTAAACTGTACAACAGTAAAGAAAAGCACATGGAGCAGCACAAACGTAATAATAATAATAGGAACACACGACAAAATACTTACTTTTCTGCAGCACTCTCTTGATTGTTCTGTACTGATCCTGCTCGCTCAATTTGAGGTCTGACCAGCGTTTCCTTAGTTGATCCTACGATCGCCGTACCCCAAAATTCTTCGGCAGACTTTTCACAACTTTCTTTTTGATCTTGGCTTTTCTCACATTTGGGTATGGGTAAGGTCCAAGCTTTCCGTCATAGTCGGCCCTCTTGAAGATGTCCACCATCTCTACAAAGGCCATATTTTAGGCCTTAAATATCCTCCGGGATCGGGACATTCGTGGCTCCGGGCTTTTGTCGTTGCTTCTGCTGTCTTCATGCACTTGTTCTTTCTCCGCCATGTGCTCTCCCACTGCGCCAAAAGAGAAGGGGCGGGGAATATACTAGATAGAAGGTCAGGGGCGGGCGGAGTTTCATGCATGCGCAGTGTATATATAGCATAACACGCGTGTTTCGTACGTACGATCTGTGAACGGAGGAAGGAGTAGCGGAAGCACCGATTGTGATAACGAAGGTACAATTTTAACTTGGGCCTATACTGCGTATAGATCGAGGCCTATATTGGGACAAGATTATGAGAGTTAAAAAAGAGGGGATGTGGGACTTTAAATGAGGCAATTGACTTGTGGAGGTAGAGTGGTTGGTAACCACTCTACCTCCACAAGTCAATTGCCTCATATAAAGTCCCACATCCCCCCTTTTTTTGGTTACTTAGGATGGCAGTACATATAATGTGCCTCATTTAATGTCCCAAACTCCCCCCCCCCCTTTTTGAGATTATGAGAGTTTATCCTGACATTAGGGTTTGTCTTGTGTTGTGTCTTGCAGAGAAAATGGATCTATTGAAGGATCAGGACTTTATCCCTATATTCATTGATATGTAAAGGGAGCTGCCCTGTCTTTGGCAGGTAAACCACCCCTTTTATAACAATAAAAGAAAGAGGCAGGCAGCGCTGGATCAATTGTTGGAATTTGTGAAGCCGCAGATCCCCACGGCAACCATCAACTATTTGAAGGCCACAATTGGTGGCATGAGGAGCACATATAATAGGGAGCGCAAGAAGGTCCAAGAGATCAGGAGCTGCAGCAGATGACATTTATGTACCCAGGCTGTGGTACTATGACAGACTGCATTTTCTGGCAGACCAGAGGGAACCCAGGCCAGCACTCTCCAGTCTTCCTTTAACGCTTCCTTCCACCCCAGCTTCCGATGTCCAACCTGGGCCTTCCACCCAGGAAGATGTTGAGGAGCCCAGCTTGAGCCAGGTATAGCATTGTTCAACATATTTCTTGGCAAAAAATGTATGATGTTAACCAGATGTTATTATTGATCACTAATTTCTGATTTAACAAAGTGTTTTACATATTAATAGACAGTAGTGGCCACAAATGATTGGGTGATTGGGACAAGAATGAAAAATGCTGGGGTCAGAATGATAGTCTTTTCTATTTGTTAACAATCAATTTGCAACAGTCATGAGCTGAAAATTGTGTGTGATTGATGAACCAAAAACTAAAACTATGTCCCTTTTTCATACACAGGAATGTTTCAGCCAGGAGGAGGCCGTGGAAAGTGGCAGCCAGAAGGTGGTGGGGGGAAGTGGCAGCCAGGAGGTGGCCGAGCCCAGTAGCCTGCCCGAATCCCAGGTCTCTCCCCTCCGCCTTCAAAAAAAAAGGCCCAGGAAGAGGAGTAACCTGGAGGAGGCTGCACTTGGGCTATTTCAGAAGGCTACTGCGGCCCTCAGAACCCCCCCAATATTCAAGAGGACTATGCCTGTATGGCGGCCTGCAAAATGCAGGAAATGGAGGAGGGCCAACGCCTCTTCTGTGAGGAAGTTATCTTACAAGCCCTAAATAAGGGGTTGAGGGGCGAATTCACAAGCCAAAGCCAAGTTTGTGAGTTCGACCATCGTCCTCCACCTCCTGCTACAACTCCAACACCAGAGCCACAGCCTGGAAGCAAGTGTGTAAGGAAGACAAGAGAGTGATGGCCTGGGTTCAGTCTGGTCTGACAAAAGATGCAGGCTGTTGTATGACCACAGCCTGGGGACATATATGTCATCTGCTGCTGTTTCTGATCTCTTGGAGTCCTGGACCGGATTGTGCTCACTATTTTATGGACTCCTCATGCTACCAATTTTGTCTGTAAAATAGTTGATGTGTGCCCTGGGGTACAAAGACTTGGCCAATTTCACCAGTTTATCCGGTGTTGCCTTCCTCTTTATTTGGTTATATTTTGTTATGACCACTAATAAATGTCTATTTTTTATCACAAATACTTGGCTATGTGTTTTAGTTCAAAAAGGACAATTTGTGAGTAGGCAGGTACATTTCAAAAATACTATGTCAAATTAACAAGGGACACCAACACCAAACACCCTCCTTGAGGTTAAAAGATTCAAGTTAATAATGGTGTTGTGGTAACTTGACACACAAAGCAACAAAAAATATTATGGAGATCAGTGGGAAAAAAATCTAAAAAAAAACAGGAGATCTTGATTAAAAAAAAAAAGTAGATCACTATAAAAAAAAGGAGATCTTGCTTGATAAAAAAAAAACATCACTATGAAAAGAAATTCAAAACATTATTATGGAGATCTGACGAAAAAAAATAAAAAATATTATTCATGAGATCACAAGAAATAATCAAAAAATCAGTTTGTGAGAACTCTGTGTGAATATCAGCAGCAAAGCAACTTCATTATTCTAGCATTATAAAGAAGAAGAGAATGCACTGCATTAAAGGATTAAAAAATGTGCAGCATGACGAATGTGTACATGACCGTGCGCTTCCGTCTCGTACTTGATTTAAAGAATGCGTGGAATTTTGTGCGTCGGAATTGTGTACATATGCTAGGAATTTCCGACAATGGATTTTGTTGTTGGAAAATTTGAGAACCAGCTCTCAAATTTTTGTTGTCGGAAATTCTGACAAAAAATGTCCGATGGAGCCTACACACGGTTGGAATTTCCGACAACAAGCTCCCATCGAACATTTGTTGTCGGAACGTCCGATCATGTGTACGCGACATTACAGTTCACAGCAGAAACACTGAAGTCATTGAAGTGTTTCTCTTGGCAGCTCAACCCATCCTGCTTCCCCATCTTAAAAAAGAAGTGCAGAATATGAAAAAAACAAACACACATACTCACCTAGGTGGATGGAGCAATGGTCTAATCCTTCATCTGTTCCCTGTCGCCTCTACACTGAGAATTGAGCAATCAAAACGTAGTCTTCAGTGAGCAGAGAGCTGGTGATTGTCAGTCAAAACCTCTTTGCTCCTCCAGCGCTCACTGGAGCATCTGTCTGTGGAGGCGGCAGGAGCGATAGGCTCAGGTTCTCAGCAGTATGCTGAGAGGCTAAGCCAGCTGCTGGTCAGGGGTCTGGGTGTATCCTAATATTAAAGTCAGGATCTCTCCAGAGTCTGGACAGGCTGAGTTGAGACCAACCTGAGTTCAGCTAAATACAGGCCACAAGAGTGCAGAACAAAGTGCACTGCTGTAATCCTGTCAGGGCTGGGCTCAGCCCTTCCTTGTCTGAGCTGGCCGCTGCTAATTGCCAGTTCCCATCTCTCTCCACAGTTACCCAGCTGTTGTTGATTCTGCTCGTCAGTCCTGCCTACTTAAAGTCGTCCAGCTTACTTGATCTCTGCCTTCGCTTTTGTCAACATCACAGAGACTTTCTCCTGTGTTCCTGTTGAACACTTGCTTGGCTGACTTTACTTTTGGCTCCTGATTCTGCTTGCTGTACTACTACGTTTATCTCTGGCTCTCTGACATTTGCTTGGCTGACTACCCGATCCGAACTACTACTGAACTCTGGCTTGTTTTGACTATGCTTACTCTGTTTACATTATTATTATTATTATTATTAAACAAGTGTGATTTAACTCTACTTATGTCTCGGCCTGATTCATGGTTCCTGACAGTAGACGATGGTCATGAATTCAGAAGATACAGTCAATCCACTTGTTGGTAAAATTTTTTCCAGATTGGATGAGCAAGATCAGCGCATGGATCAGTTTGCTATAGCATTACAAATGCTCCTGAGTTGCACGGCTCACCTGGAGACTCCCACTGTGGCTGCTCTGGTACAACCTGAGTTGCAGGCCATCCCTGCTGCTGCGCCAGTCTCTGTGCAGGCACCTGCCTCGAGTATTACCTCTATAAGAGGTATGTCTGGTTCCGTTACACTTCACTAGAGATTTGGGGGCGATCCAGTTCAATGCAGAGGGTTTCTCAACCAGGTTAAGATTTACTTTGAGATGCTGCCCCAGGCGTTTCCAACGGACAGAAGCAAAGTAGGTTTCATGATATCTTTGCTTTCTGATAGAGCATTGGCCTGGGCAAACCTGCTATAGGAAACACAAAAACCTGTTGTCTTGAGTTACCCCGAGTTTGGGGCCTCCTTTAAAAGGGTATTTGATGTTCCCGCATGCTCCGCTTCTGCTGCCAAGGGCCTCATGTCCATCAAACAGAGTATGAGAACTGTTGCCGACTACGCCATTGAATTCCATACTCTGGCAGCAGATGTTGCTTGGAACAATGAAGCCCTCGTGGCTGCTTTTTCTCATGGTCTCTCAAATTCCATCAAGGATGAGATAGCAGCCCGAGATATACCCACTGAGCTGGAGAGATTGATCACGTTTGCCATCCTCATTGACTCCAGATTTAGAGAAAGACTCTCTTTTAAGGAGCGCTTGCAGAAGCCTCCTGTACGTTTGCCTCCAAGCTTTGCAGTCCCACCCGTGCCTCCCTCATCTCCCATCCCTTCTGGTACCAAGTCGGTCAGTGAAGATGAACCCTTGCACTTAGGCTTTACGCGTCCCTCTGCGCATGAGAGAGCCTTTAGGAGGAGGGAGAGATTGTGCCTTTATTGTGGCCAGGCAGGTCACTTTTTGAAGTCTTGTCCTACCTGTCCAGGGAACACCCGAACCTTGAGGTCCTGTCATGGACAGACCTTAGGTGGCGTTGTTTTATCCCCAGGTATCCAGAAGGATAAGCCCCTGGTTTCGATCACCCTTTCTTGGGCTGAGTCGTCCATCGAGATACAGGCTCTAATCGACTCTGGGGCTGCAGGCCTGTTCATTGATGCTGCCTTTGTTTCTCAGGCACTCAATTCCGCTGCAGCTGCGCTCTTTACCATGAGATAATCCAATTCAAAGTTATTTCCTCACCTAGGTTTCCGCTGGTTATTGGTTATCCTTGGTTACAGAAGCACATCCCCTCTTTTGACTGGTCACCACAATGCAGTGAGGCATGCTTCCAGAAGGTAGCCAAGGTTCCCTGCACCCCTTCACTCTCCTCCCTGCCGAAGGAGTACCACGATTTTAGCGATGTCTTTGAGAGAGGTCAAGCCGGTAGTTTGCCTCCACACGGGCCTTATGATTGCGCAATTCACCTTCAACCTGGTGCCATACTCCCTCGTGGCTAGGTTTACCCCTTGTCGGTCTTGGAGGATAAGGCCATGGAGGAGTATGTTGCAGACGCACTTTCTCAAGGTTTCATCCGCAAATCCTCGTCTGCTGCTGGTGCTGGTTTCTTCTTTGTGAAGAAGAAGAGCGGTGAACTGAGACCTTGTATTGATTATAGAGGTCTCAATCATTTCACAATTAAGAATGCCTACCCGATTCCATTGATTACAGAGTTATTTGACCGCCTCAAGGGAGCAACGGTTTTTACGAAGCTTGATTTGAGAGGGGCATACAATCTCGTGCGGATTAAGGAGGGTGACGAGTGGAAAACTGCGTTTAATTCCAGAACTGGTCATTATGAGTACCTCGTAATGCCTTTTGGCCTTTGTAACGCCCGGAAGTTTTCCAGGAATTTAATAACGAAGTCCTCCGAGATTTGTTGCAGTTATGTGTGGTGGTGAAAATATATACTAAATATATACGCTCGCGCTAATGGTGTATCAAACAACAAAAAATAAAAATTATAAGTGAAACTAAGTGAAAATAAAGTCCAAATAAAGTGACTAAAGGTGCTCCAATCCAAAGTGAAGGAAATGTAAGGTGCTTCAGAATAATTCAGGTGTGCAACACCCTCTCATGTATCCCCACTCACCAGATCAGAATGACCCCCAGCTTTTCAGTCTGGTGGGTCATTTAAAGCTTGGTAAAGAAATCTTGGGATGGCGGATATGGTAATAAGTTTTCAGGTCCAGAATTCCTTTATGTAGTTTCTCAGCCAGAAACAACAGGCACCCAGAAGTAAAAACAGAAGGGAACAAGAAGCATAGCATTCTCTTTGATTTGAAAATGAAAATGAAATTGAAAATGACAGGGATTCCCCTGTCAACATTGTCTATGTGGTTGCAGGAAAGAAATTTGCCCTGTCTATGGCCAGCCTAACTGCTCAGAAAAGAAGCAGTGGAAATTGATCTGGCTTAAACAATAATTTGTGCTTTTTGTTAGATTTTGAAGGAAGAATTGCTAAATAATGTCTGCAACTACAGAGGCCAGCGAGGGCTTTTTTTTTTCTGTTTTCTAAGAATCTGTAAACACATGTGCTGGTAGGTTAATTGGCTCCTGTCTAAATTGTCCATAGTATGTGTAAGTACGAATGTGCGTTAGGGACCTTAGATTGTAAGCGCCTTGAGGGCAGGGACTAATGTTAATGTATAAAATATATATATGTAAGGTGCAGCATAAAGTGACAACATAATATAAGTACCTGTAATAAAAAGAAAAGCAAATGTCTATAGCCTGGGCTCAGTTACATTCAAAAGGAAAAAATATACTGTAACTCCCTCACTCCTCAACAACCACACTGGTGTTACACTTACCCATCCCCAGGGCCATCTTAATAACATCATGGGCTCCTGGGCAAAGTAATTCACTGGGGCCCCAATCCCTGCTGGCCGTCCTCTCTTACTCATCCCATGTCATCGGAGCAGTACACATCCTGCCCATGCAAACAGCAGCAGTAGTAAGATGCAGGAAGCGCGCCAGAAACTGCGGGAAGAAAGTAGCTGGGAGAGATGTCATTCCGATTGTAGATTTAGCTCAGTGACAGGCTGCTGCTGTCCCTGCAGCTCAGATTCTGGGACGCTGCCAGGAACATGACCATCCCGGGACAGCTTAGTAAAAAGTGTGATTTTCCCGGCAAATCTGGGACAATTTGCAAGTATGATGTAATGCAAGATTATCATGGGGCCCCCATGCACCTGGGGCCCCTGGACAGTGTTCAGGGGTGCCCATGCGTTAAGATGGCCCTGCCCGCCCCCACCCTTCCAAGATCTTTACTGGACTGAAAGCAGCACAGTATCCTCACTGAAAATCTCCTCGCCATGCTCTGCTTCTTCAGGGCAAGCATTAAATCTCCATTTATTCATATAGCCATCTGTCCACCACAAATAACAAATAACTATGGTTTTTCCATAGAACTGAACAGAGATTTCTCCATGGATAAAAGATAGATAAGTATGTATGAAGCAGGCCACATAGATACATGATCTAATTTAAAGCCTTCTTCAGATTTACCAAGAACTATATTTTTTAAGCTCCTGCTTCATTGAACATACAGCTGTGCTCATAAGTTTACATACCCTGGCAGAATTTATGATTTCTTGGCCATTTTTCAGAGAATATGAATGATAACACAAAAATGTTTTCTTTCACTCATGGTTAGTGTTTGGCTGAAGCCATTTATTATCAATCAACTGTTTACTCTTTTTAAATCATAATGACAACAGAAACTACCCAAAAGACCCTGATCAAAAGTTTAAATACCCTGTTGATTTTGGCCTGATAACATGCACACAAGTTAACAAAGAGGTTTGGATGGCTGTTAAAAAGGTAACCATCCTCACCTGTGATCTGTTTGCTTGTAATTAGTGTGTGTGTATAAAAGGTCAATGAGTTTCTGGACTCCTGACAGACCCTTGCATCTTTCATCCAGTACTGCACTGATGTTTCTGGATTCTGAGTCATGGGGAAAGCAAAAGAATTGTCAAAGGATCTGTGGGAAAATATAACTGAACTGTAAAAAACAGGAAAGGGATATAAAAAGATATCCAAGGAATTGAGAATGCCAATCAGCAGTGTTCAAACTCTAATCAAGAAGTGGAAAATGAGGGGTTCTGTTGAAACCAAACCACGGTTAGGTAGACTAACTAAAATTTCACTTACAACTGCTAGGAAAATTGTTCAGGATGCAGAGAAAAACCCACAAATAACTTCAGGTGAAATACAGGACTCTCTGAAAACATGTGGTGTGGCTGTTTCAAGATGCACAATAGGGAGGCACTTGAAGAAAAATGGGCTGCATGGTCGAGCCGCCAGAAGAAAGCCATTACTACGCAAATGCCACAAAGTATCCCGCTTACAATACGCCAAACAGCACAGAGACAAGCCTCAAACCTTCTGGCACAAAGCTATTTGGAGTGATGAGACCAAAATTGAGCTTTTTGGCCACAACCATAAACGCTTAATTTGGAGAAGAGTCAACAAGGCCTATGATGAAAGGTACACCATTCCTACTGCGAAACACGGAGGTGGATCGCTGATGTTTTGGGGATGTGTGAGCTACAAAGGCACAGGAAATTTGGTCAAAATTGATGGCAAGATGAATGCAGTATGTTATCAAAAAATACTGGAGGAACATTTGCATTCATTAGCCAGGAAGCTGCGCATGGGACGTACTTGGACATTCCAACATAAAAATTATCCAAAACACAAGGCCAAGTCAACCTGTCAATGGCTACAGCTGAATAAAGTGAAGGTTCTGGAGTGGCCATCTCAATCACCTGACCTCCATATCATTGAGCCACTCTGGGGAGATCTCAATTGTGCAGTTCATGCAAGACAGCCCAAGAATTTACAGGAACTGGAGGCTTTTTGCCAAGAGGAATGGGCAGCTTTACCATCTGAGAAGATAAAGAGCCTCATCCACAAATACCACAAAAGACTTCAAGCTGTCATTGATGTTAAAGGGAGCAATACACAGTATTAGGAACTGGGGTATGTAAACTTTTGATCAGGGTCATTTGGGTAGTTTATGTTGTCATTATAATTTAAAAAGAGTAAACACAGTTAATTGATAATAAATGGCTTCAGCCAAACACTAACCATGAGTGAAAGAAAAGTTTTTGTTATTCATATTCTCTGAAAAATAGCCAAGAAATCATAAATTCTGCCAGGGTATGTAAACTTATGAGCACAACAGCAATAGCTGTGTGGGTCATTGTACTACATAGTTGTGGTGGCACTCACTCAGATACCGACAAAGCACTTTTTTTAATAGATGCAGGAGTGCTCCATTGTGAAAGGGGAAAGGTGGGAGGGCGTGTGCAAATAGGGATGGAGGACCTAAGCCCCAAGTCGAACTTTTATGCATTACTGTACAAAAATACAGTTATTTTTTGAAATGACATTGTCTTGGCCCCTAAAGGGAATTTCCTTTTTTTTATTGGCAGGCCATAACACGAATCTGCCTTAGAGCGCTAAGGTGGTAATGCCAGTTCTTTATACTTATTCTCTGACACATCAAATTGCATGTCCCTGTACATAATGCTTTTTACTGAAAATCAGCGCTTACAGACTTTTTCCTGTCCTTGTTTTCAGACTCTGAGAATGACCTTATAATTTAATTATAGTTGAGCAGCTGCAAGTGTAATAAAACTTTTTTTTGTCCTCTTTCGCCCTTCTGTTAGGCACGGTAAGAAAAATGTGATTGAAAATTCTAAATTAAAATAGATGCACATTAGACAATCCTACCATTTTTCTACCTGCAGGTATTCTGGAATGAGGAAGATTGCAGCACCACTTCCAACTGCTCAAATCTGATCTAAAAGAATTATGTGACACTGGAAATAGATTAGTCAAGAAAATGCAGTACCAAAATCCAAGCATGCTCTGTACGAACTTCTTACCAAAATGATATGGCATGGCTTTAAATTAGCAATTTATTTTAAAGCGAAATTTAGAGATACATCTAAATGCAGTTATTTGCAAAAGACTTAATAATTGTATGTAACACCCTCCACTTTAGGTAGGCACTAGAAGTTGGATTTTTGTAAGTGCAGGTAAATTTAATCAGGCCTAGCTTACAGTTTGTTTTGATCTGTGTGGGCTGGGAGTGGCTCTGTGTAGGCTGGTAAGTCAGATAGCATCATCTTTCGGATACCTCTCTTCTGCTTCTAGAGGATTCTAGAAAGAAGAAGGGAAAGAGAGGAGGAGCTGTCTGTGGTGTCTCAGGGAGCTCTAACCAATCCCCTAGGAGGATTGGCAGGGGGCAGGCCTCCTTGATATAACCAGGGTCAGCCCAGCTGGGGAGGAGTTGTCAGGTGAAAGAAGCTGGAGATGAAGCATTAGCATTTGGTTGTTGGAGCGTTTGAGGCACTCCCCAATCTGAGGGGGGTGACCTTGGGCCTGAGGGGTTTGGGTGCAAGTCGGAGCCTTTCTGAGTAACAAACAAGGATCTGGACAGGAGGTACAGAGAGGAACCCAGAAGGACAGCAGGAGCTAGTGTTGCCGGGCAAGTCTCCAGGAGGGATCCACCGGAGTGCAGCCAGGAGGGCTGGTGAGTGACAGGCACAGTTGGGAAAACTGGGGAGGCATACCGGAGCGGACTTGGGCGTGTACAGTCTGGGATGGATGTAGAGCCAGCGGGAGAGACTGTGATGTCATGGGGAGTGGAGTCAGGCAGCTGGAGTCAGGAGGGCTGTCAGGGCTTAAAGAAGACTGACTGAGAACAGTAGTCCACCAAAGGGCAGCTAGCACTAAAAGACTTTTTCTTTCACTATTTGTTGCTACTAGACATGTGCGGTTCATTTTGACCTGAATTAATATTTGGACAAATTTTTCGTTATTCGGAGATTCGGATATTTTTGAATACCCAAATTACAATAGAAACAAATTTTACTGAATGCTCCGACTAACGTAAATTTCGGACTGAAATTCGAATAGAATTTTACTCCAGTCGAATTCTAATTACACATATTGCTGAAATCAAAGAATGTGTGTTATCAGGGTACCATTTTGAAATAATGCTGTTTTTGTTAAGCCAAAGGTGATTTAAACAGTCATTGTAATCATTTGATGAAGATTTTTCTTTTGTTTGTTCACTTTGCTGCATTCAAATCAAAAACAATATAACATTTTCGTTTCGACCGATTCGAAAATGTATAGTTTTGAATGTTTTGAATCTGAAAAAATCAGTAAATTCGAGGAAAGTTCGAAAATTCCAAATACAAATTCTGAATACACATTCCGAATACGAAGTGAACGAATCAACCGAATTGAACTAAATGAAATAACTAGATTAATGAATTGAAATGAAACAAATTTTTTCATCATGCACATGTCTAGCTGCTACATCAAAGAGACCTGAGGTCCCTGCCTGTAAATGGCAGTTGCTAAGGCCTGACAGAGTCAGAGTTGTGCCTACCATGTGCTAGCTGTGCCAGGTACCAAGTATTGTACAAGAGAGAGAGAAACAGTCTACAAATAAGCGTTGTGCTGGAGGAGACTGGAGTTCTAGAAGTGTAGAGGTTCCAAATGATCATTGTATTGATTCCATTATTGATTCTGGGCATCCCATAATTTTCCTTACCCTATCCAAGTTCAAAATCCCTCAAAATCCCGGCACATGAGCAGTACATCCCGGGCTTTTCTCTATAGTGGGCACTATCCGATAGAACACCGGAGCCTATACAGGTAGCAGTGATGTCATCCTCTATGTCATGTGGAGAGTGGACAGAAGGAGACACTGCAGGCACTGGACATAGTGTGGAAAGCAGACAGTGGCCTGTGTGATTGGAGTGAGGCAAGGAAGCTGTGAGCATTGTGACTGGGGCACTGTGAGTGCTGAAGCATTGTGATGGGGCACTGTGAGTGCTGAAGCATTGTGACTGGGGCACTGTGAGTGCTGAAGCATTGTGATGGGGCACTGTGAGTACTGAAGCATTGTGATGGGGCAATGGGAGTGCTGAAGCATTGTGACTGGGGCACTGTAAGTACTATAGCATTGTGATGGGGCACTGTGAGTGATGATGCATTGTGACTGGGGCACTGTAAGTGCTGAAGCATTGTGATGGGGCACTATAAGTGCTGCAGCATTGTGTTGGGGTACTGCGAGTGCTGAAGCATTGTGACTGGGGCACTGTGAGTGCTGAAGCATTATGATGGGGCACTGTGAGTGATGAAGAATTATGACTGGGGCACTGTGAGTGCTGAAGCATTGTGATAGGGCACTGGGAGTGCTGCAGAATTGTGACTGGGGCACTGGGAGTGCTGAAGCATTGTGAAGGAGCACTGTGAGTGCTGAAGCATTATGACTGGGCAACTGTGAGTGCTGAAGCATTGTGATGGGGCACTGTGAGTGATGAAGCATTGTGGCTGGGGCACTGTGAGTGCTGAAGCATTGTGACTAGGGCACTGGGAGTATTGAAGCATTGTGATGGGGCACTGTGAGTGCTGAAGCATTGTGACTGGGGCACTGGGAGTATTGAAGCATTGTGATGGGGCACTGTGAGTGCTGAAGCATTGTGATGGGGCACTGTGAGTGCTGAAGCATTGTGACTGGGGCACTGTGAGTGCTGAAACATTGTGATGGGGCACTGTGAGTGTTGAAGTGAGTGATGAAACATTGTGACTGGGGCACGTGTCTCTCACAATGGTGGCTGGGCCCCCTTTTATACGGAAACTAACAGAAAATGGTGGACAAAATCTTGAGAGAACTTAGTACCAACCAGAACATGAGGCTTCTCCAAGATGGCTGCTGGAGTCAAGTTCAGAGAACATTACAGCCTTAACAGGATTTCACAAAACAGCAGGAAAACACAAACACATTCTGAGTATATGACATTTCTGCATGAGAAAGTAGGTATGATTCAATTGTAGTCCCACATCTCCTCTCAGTCATCAATGCTGTCCTGTCAGCACACTGTTGCACACCAAGACCCTGTCTCCTGGTTTTAGTGGCAGCAAGCTGACAGTACTTTTGTCAGCCAGATCCTGATGCCTCCCCAGTACCATTTGTTTAGCTCAGGCTAGGCAATGCCAATGGTCTTGGACCCAATCATCAGGGGTACTTGATGTGATGGGCTCTGGAGTTTCCAATAATAAATTTACAGGTATACGGCCACAAGGGCCAAACATCAAAAAAATGGGGAGTAGAACCAGTTGCTCTATGCACTGTCTGATTATAAGCCCAGACAACATCACCGACAAACTGTGGCCATCTTTCTCGTTGCTCTTGCTCCAAGGTGCGAATCAACCCCAACAGCATGCAATTAAAGCGCTCACAGACACCATGCCTTTGGGGATGATAGTGGGTGGTATGAGATTTTCGAATGCTACTAAGGTGACACAATTCAGAAAACACCTGAGACTCAAAGTTTGGGCCTTGGTCAGACAAAATCCTCTTGGGGCACCCATAGGGTTGCACCACATGTTTCCAGAACAGTTTAGCTGTGGTAATGGCAGTCTGATCCTTGGTTGACACAACAATGGCAAACTTAGAAAAGTGGTCAAGGAACACCAAGGCATAGCGGAACCCAGAAGTTTCAGTCACTATCAGAAAGTCCATGGTCAGTAATTCAAAGGGCTCTCCTGTGCTCACCACCAGAGGGGTGGTTTTCTCTGCTTTTCCCTTGTGAGTGGCACAACTCTGACACTCCTGACACATCTTCAGCACCGACTTAGTCAGTCCAGGACAAAAAACATACTTACTAACAAAAGCCTCTGTCCGTTCAGCACAAAAGTGACCTCCAGTACTATGAAAGACCTGACAGACCTCTAAGGCCTCTGACTGAGGGATGATCAGTTGACGGATAATCCATGGTTCTGCTGGTATGCGTGTCTTTCAGTACAAGAGTCCATTAGATCTTTCCAACTTATTCCACTGCTTAAGAAGCTGACACAAGGTTGACAAGAGCCTTCTTCGCTTCCTGTAGTCCGGTTTTCTATTCCTGTCCTAATATTTCATGAGCTGACAAATGTCGGGGTCTTTCTACTGAAGTTTAATCCACTCTGGAGGAGTATGAATTTCTGGCCCTCTTTGCGGGATTTGGTCACTTTGCAGACCTGAGGACGCTCGTTGTTCTCGTAGGTTGACCCTGGATCGGACAACCTCATACTCTTCATGCTGTTGATCTCTATACTCCTGAGGCTGGTCATGGGGAAACCTCTAGGTAGGCAAGAGGGTTGTTGTCAGTATAGATGTCCACTTGTCCATCTACCAAATACCCAGCAAATTTTTCAGTCATAGCCCAGACTACCGCTAACAGCTCCAGTTTAAAAGAGCTGTAGTTGGCTGGATTACGTTTTGTAGGTCGCAAGCTGCGACTAGCATATGCTATCACTCGTTCAGTCCCATCTTTCTCCCGAGCAAGCTAAGCCCCCAAGCCTTGAAGACTGCCATCGGTGTACACCCAGAAAGGTTTACGGTAGTTAGCGTAAGCCAGTATGGGCGCAGAAGTTAACGTTGCCTTGAGGGTCTCAAACGCTTCCCTCTGTGCTGCCCCCCAACTCTCATTAATACTTGGGGAAGATTTTCCCTTTTTATGGGCAGGTTGACCACACAGCAACTGGGTGAGTGGGGCCAAAACATCAGCAAAGTTTGGAATGAATCTGTGGTAATAACCCACAAGCCCCAAGAAAGAGCGAAGCTCTGTCACCATCTTTGGAGTGGTCCAAGCCTGCACAGCCTGAATTTTATCTGGATCTGGGGACACCCCCTTTTCCCCGACCACATGCCCCAAATAGTGGATTTTGGTCTTCATAAGATGACATTTTTCTGGTTTGAGCTTACTGTAAGTCCATATTGAGCTAGCCGAGAGAGGACTTGGTCCAAAAGGTCCTCAAATGTTTTGGAAAAGATGATGATGTCATCCAAGTAAATCAGAATGGAGTCAAAATTCAAGTCTCCCAAGCAACGTTCCATTAGCCTTTGGAAAGTGCTGGGGGCATTAGTCAGTCCGAAAGGCATACGATTGAACTCATACAGTCCCAGAGGGGTAATAAAGGCTGTTTTTTCACGGTCGTCTTCCTTTACTGGGACCTGCCAGTATCCACTGGCCAGGTCTAGAGTAGAAAATTACTGAGCCTGGCCTAAGGCCATTAGAGATTCTTTGACCTGTGGCAGTGGGTAAGCATCTCGATGCGTACATGAGTTCAGTCTGCAATAATCCACACAAAAACGTAAGTTTCCATCTTTCTTTCAGACAAGAACTATGGGAGCAGCCCAAGGACTGCAACTCTCTCATATCAACCCCCCTTGTAGCATTCCTCGTAGTAAGTCTTGAACTTCCTGACAAAGGGCAGGGTGTTTATTTCGATACCTTTCATGAATAGGAGCAGCTTCACCAGTGTGGATTGGATGATCCAAAGCAGTAGTACAGCCACAGTCTTCTGGGCCCCTAGAGAATGCAATCATATGTTTGTGAACCAACCGCTGTATTTTAAATAATTGATCAGGAGTCATATTTTGAACTGGAAGCGCGAGTTGTGTTAATAACTGCAAAAGATAAGAGTCCTCGGAATAAGGCAGAGCAGATTGCAAAAAAGTACATGCATGCAGCTTCCATTCCAGGGCAAGGATTAGTGATGCAGTTTCTAGGTACTGTATACACATCTGCAATAGCCAAGTCAGTGGGTACGTGGAGAGGGGCAGACCCCAGGTTAACAAGTTGCACCAATACCTGTTCCTGCTGGACAACAAAGTCCTGGCTATTAACCATTCATCTTTTATTTCTAGATTGCATTGTGGCTCTACCATCACAGTGGCTCCTTATATGTGCCTTCTAGCCACAACAGGAAGGGGGCACACCAGCTCTTGACGGGGTTGTATAGTAACCCGCTGGCATGCGGGAAGGTGGATGACCCCAACTTTCTCTGTATATTTGTGACATGATGTCTGAACAGCCTGACAAGCATTAATTCGATTCTTTAGCTGAGTTTCTGGCTGTTTAGACCCCCGTGTAGAAGCCTCCTGAAGAAGGCGGGTTAAGTCCAGTTCCTTCAGGGCGTTCATGCCCAACACCACTGGAATATCTGAGAAGGAAGCATCACGGGTCACCACCACCCCGACCTGGGTGAGGGTCTGCCAATAGATCTTTAGGGACATCCAGGTGACCCCTACTACTAGGCAGATTATTTGCAGCTTTCAGATTAAGCCAGGAAGGATCTTGAGTTGGGGTATTGCCAAAATGGTGCTGGTAAAAGTGAAATGCCATGGTAGTGACCTCTGATCCAGTGTCCACCAAACAGCTGGCCGGCTGGCCCTTGAAAGTCACAGTTACTACTGGGCATGTGGACATCAGCATAGGATCTTGTTGGATTTTCGAAGAAACGCTTCCGTGAGTTGCCCCTCTGCCACGGGAACCTCTAGTTTAAAGGATGCTGTTGGGCAATCTTTGCTCCCTTTCCCACACAGTTCATGGAAATGTGGCCTAACCATCCACACTGCCAGCACCTTTGATCTGTATCTGGTTCTCTCCAGAGTGGGTTGCGTGAAGCACTAGGTTGGGTAGACCCGCTTTGAGTAGCTGACATTTCCCTTTACAATTCTATTGAGGCCAGCACAGCAGCTGGGTTTGATGAGGGGCATGGAGCAGTCACTTCCTTGAGCTCTAATGGCCACCTGACTCCATGAGTGGAGGTAACCTGGCTTCTGGTAATAGCCTGTTCATGTCCCAGCCCCTCCTGTTCTAACTCAATGGCCTCTTGCAGGATAACGGCAAACTTTACTGTGTCATCAGCCCTCACTCTATCCCTTAAGGCTGTCTTTAATGAAGAGAACCATACCTCAAAGAGTAACTGGTCCTGGATGAATTGATCAGGGTTAGATACTCTTGTTCCAGTGGCTGCCATTTGTTTCTCCAGCTGGCACCAGATTTCCTGCAGGGCAACAGCATATTGAGACATAGTCTCTTGGTCATGCTGGCTCCGGGTATATAATCCCCTCCAGAGTTCTGCTATAGGGGTACTCAGGAGGTAATCAGGAGGAGAGGACAACCAGGGCTGAGGGACAAATATGTTTAGAAAGAGGATTCCGGGGGCTGTGCAAACAGGAGCATATGGAGAGGATGCCAAGGGCTGAGTGCTCAGGGATCAGAAGTAAAGAATTCTGGTGTGATTAGTGAACAGGAGCAGGATGAAAGCAGGGCAAAAACTTCACAACAGGATATAGCAACTTTACAAAAAGACCTTGATAAGATAGAGGGGTGGGCATCCCGCCCAGCCTATACCAGAATGATGGCTGGGCAGTAATTTCTTTATCATGATTGAGCGTCATATGACGTCCAGCAGGATAAGCCACTCGCGCGCACAGTGTGTTGATCAGTAGTGCAGTCTGTCACTCTGACACACCACATCTCCTATCCCAGTAAAGAGCCTATAATATAGGCTCTTTACTATGTGATCAGCTGTGTCCAATCACAGCTGATCACATCGTAACCAGGAAGTGCCGGTTATCGGCTGTTCCTCTATTCGCGCTGACAAGGCTGACGAGTAGAGGAGAGCTGATAAGCGGCTCTCCTGATGGGGGGGTGTGTGCTAATAATGAATGAATTGATTATCAGTGCAGACCCATAAAGGATGCCCACCTATAGTGCCAAACCGTGCCCACCAGGGATGCCAACCCATTGCCCACCAGGGATTCCAATCAGTGACAATCAGTGCCCATAAGGGATGCCAATCGGTGTCCATTAGGGATGCCAATCAGTGCCTATCAGTATGGCCTGTTAGTGCCTCCTCATCAGTGCTGCCTATCAATGCCATCTATCAGTGCCCAACAGTACCGCCCATCAGTGCCCATCAGTGCCACCCATCAGTGCCCATTAGTGCTACCTATTAGTGCCCATCTGTGCCACCTATCAGTGCCACCTTTCAGTGCCCATCAGTGCCACCTATCAGTGCCCATCGGTGCTGCATATCAGTGCCGCCTATCAATGCTGCATATTAGTATTGTTTTTTTCAAAATTTTTGGTCTTTTTTTATTTGTTTAGCAAAAAATAAAAAGCCCACAGGTGATCAAATACCACCAAAGAAAGCTCTATTTGTGGGGGGAAAAATTATAAAAATGTCATATGGGTACAGTGTTGCATGACGCGCAATTGTCATTCAAAGTGCGACAGCACTAAAAGCTGAAAATTGGCCTGGGCAGGAAGGGGGTGACAGTGCCCAGTATTGAAGTGGTTATTATGAATGTGAGTTACTTGCTAGGGGGAGAACCTCTGGGGGAATCGAGGATGGAAAAGGATCTGAAAGTCCTAGTAGATCATAGGCTCAGTAAACTATTAACATGCATTAAAAAGGGTATATAATCAAGAGATAAAACTATAATTCTAACAATTAACAAAAAAATCTGTCTCGGCCACATCTTGAGTATGCCATCCAGTTCTGGTCACCAGACTTCAGGAAGGATGTGCTGGAACTTGAGAGAGTCCAGAGAAGGGCAACAAAGCCGATAAGAGGACTGGAGGACGTCAGCTATGAGAAGTGATTATAATCATTAAACCTATTCTCCCTGGGGTAAAGATGCTTAAGAAGAGGTATTATCACCATTTACAAATATCTAAATGGTGATTCTATCATAGGGAGAAAACTTTTCAGTCTCAGGTCGCTTAAGAAGACACGTGGCCACTTAATAAAATTGGACGAGAAGCTGTTTAATCTTAAACTATCTAAGCCGGTGTTCCTTACTGAGCAGTAAGGATATGGAACTTCCTTCCAGAGCTGGTGGTGTCAGTGAGGAGTGTTGTTATTTTAGATGGGCATCTTAGCAAATGCAAAATACAGGGATATGGGAAATGGTAGTGATATAAAGGTTGATTCATGAGTTAAATAATGGTAAATACCACATGTGGTAAATAGTTACATAGTTACATCGTTGGTGAGGTTGAAAAAAGACACCAGTTCATCCAGTTCAACCTATGATGTGTGTGTGTTTATGTCAATAGTATCAGTTGTGAAAGTCCAATACATTAATAATTTACCATTAAATACCGAATGGGACATTTGTTAGATTTAGCAGTAATTACCGCATTATTTTATGCAGTAATTTACCACATTGATCTGGCTGCTAAGGAGCGGGCCGGGATTTATCAAAAAACAGCCTTGGGGTCGGGGAACCCCCACACTGTTTTTTTGATAATGCTGGTTGCTAAGCAGCAGGCCGGAAGCTGGCCGCCGCATCCTTATTAACCGATGACTCATCAGCTGTCAGTGGCTTCCCCGCTGGCAGCTGACTGTAAATAAAAAAGCAGACAATTAAAAAGTATGAAAAAAAACTGCATACCAGGGCCTGGTATGGACTGGGGGGGACCCCATGCTGTCGTTTTCTCATACTTCTTAATTGTCTGCTTTTCTTTTTTACAGTCAGTTGTCAGTGGGGAAGCCACTAACAACTGATGAGCCACTGACAAAAAAAAAAAAAAGAAAAAACTGAGTGGGCCCCCCCAAAATCAATACCAGTCCCCTATCCGAGCATGCAGCCTGGCAGGTCAGGAAGGGGGGGCAGTCACATTCCCTTTTATGGGAAAAAAAACAAGACTTTACAATCACTTTAATGCCCCGTACACACGGTCGGATTTTCCGATGGAGAATGTCCGATCGGTGCGTGTTGTCAGAAATTCCGACCGTGTGTGGGCTCCATCGGACATTTTCCATCGGATTTTCCGACACACAAAGTTGGACAGCAGGAGATAAAATTTTCCGACAACAAAATCCGATCGCGTCAATTCCGACCGTGTGTGGCCTGTTCCGACGCACAAAGTGCCACGCATGCTCAGAAGAAATTCCGACACGGGACAGCTCGTTCTGGTAAACTTAGCGTTCGTAATGGATAAAGCACTTTCGTCACGCTGCAATGTTAAAAATGGTTTAATACAGCGCACTCTCTTCTTCTTTATAATGTGACAAGAATTAAGTAGTTTTGCTGCTCATATTCACACACACTTCTCACAAAGTTTTATTTGTGTTTTTTTAGTGGGATTCCCTCAATATATTGTTATTAGTTGTCACATCTGACAGTTTTATATATTTTATGTTTTTTTTTTTCTTTTTAAGCCTTTTTTTTTCTTTAATGTTTGGATTTTTTCCAAGGCTGATCTTTGTGCAATGTTATTTTTATTTTTACTCCAGAATATTTTTGTGTGTGTTTTGTGTGTCAAGTTACCCCAACACCATTGATATCTTTTATTATTTAATCTCCATGAGATTTTTTGTTGTTGGTGTCCCTTGTTCATTTCACATTGTATATTAGAAATGTACCTGAATCCTCACAAACAAACCATCATTTTTGAAGAAGTAAAACACATAGGAGAGTATAATTCAAAACAAAAATCCTTTATTAAGGGCTCAGAACCAAACAAAGAGGAAGGCAACACTGGATCAACATGAGAAATTAGTGAAGCCTGGGACCCCCACGGCAGACATCAATTCTTAAACCTCAAAATTGGTGGCCTGAGGAGTCCATATATAAGGGAGGGCAGTCTGGTCCGGGATTCACAGAGACTTGGATAGCAGCAGATGACATCAGTGTCCCCAGGCTGTGGTACCACAAGAGGCTGCATCTTTTGGCCGACCAGACTGGATCCAGGGTCCTCACTGTCTGGTCTTCCTTTCACACTTCCTTCCGGGCTGTGGCTGTGCAGTTGGAGATGTGGCAGGAGGAGGAGTAGGACCTGGAGGAGGAGTAGGACCTGCAGGAGGAGGAGGAGGACCATCCCAAAGCTGTGTGTGAGGTGTAAGTTGGCCCCTCACACCTTTCGCCAGAGCCTCTGATATGAGGGCCTCACACATGGCTTTTTGGCCCTCCTCCATCCTATGCATTTTATAGGCTATGAATGCCGCAAGGTTCTCCTGCCTGGTGTGGGGTGCTCCCAGGACCTCTGTAGCCCTACAAAAAAATCTGATAGCCGCCTCCTCTAGGTCACTCCTCCTCCTGCCACTTTCTGTTTCCAGGGGGGGTGGAGGGACCTGCAGATCAGCCACCTCCTGGCTGCGACTTCCCTGTGTATGAAAAAGGGACATGGTTGTAATGTTTTGCATCATCAATCACAATCATAAATTAGTACTCCCAACTAACATCTAGGTAACATCATTGATTGGACAAGCAGAAATATTTAGAGGAATGCTATACCTGGCTCAATCTGGGCTCCTCCACATTTGGCCTGGAAGGCCCAGGTTGGGCGTCAGAAGCCTCAGCCGGGGGGGAAGGAAGCGTGGAAGGAAGACTGGAGAGTGATGACCTGGGTTTAGTCTGGCCTGCCAGAAAGTGCAGCCTGTCGTAGTACAACATCCTGGGGACATAGATGTCACCTGCTGCTCCGGATCTCTGCGAATCAAGGACTTTCTGGCGCTCCCTCAGATATGTGCTCCTCAGGCCACCAATTAAGATCTTTAACCACTTGAGCCCCGGACCATTATGCTGCCTAAGGACCAGAGGTCTTTTTCCAATTTGGCACTGCGTCGCTTTAACTGCTAATTGCGCGGTCATGCAATGCTGTACCCAAACGAAATTTGCGTCCTTTTCTTCCCACAAATAGAGCTTTCTTTTGATGGTATTTGATCACCACTGCGGTTTTTATTTTTTGCGCTATAAACGGAAAAAGACCGAAAATTTTGAAAAAAAATGATATTTTCTACTTTTTGTTATAAAAAAAATCCAATAAACTAAATTTTAGTCATACATTTAGGCCAAAATGTATTCGGCCACATGTCTTTGGTAAAAAAAATGTCAATAAGCGTATATTTATTGGTTTGCGCAAAAGTTATAGCGTCTACAAACTAGGGTACATTTTCTGTAATTTACACAGCTTTTAGTTTATGACTGCCTATGTCATTTCTTGAGGTGCTAAAATGGCAGGGCAGTACAAACCCCCCCCAAATGACCCCATTTTGGAAAGTAGACACCCCAAGGAAATTGCTGAGAGGCATGTTGAACCCATTGAATATTTTTTTTTTTTGTCCCAAGTGATTGAAAAATGACAAAAAAAAAAAAAAATATTTACAAAAAGTTGTCACTAAATGATATATTGCTCACACAGGCCATGGGCCTATGTGGAATTGCACCCCAAAATACATTCAGCTGCTTCTCCTGAGTATGGGGATACCACATGTGTGGGACTTTTTGGGAGCCTAGCCGCGTACGGGGCCCCGAAAACCAATCACCGCCTTCAGGATTTCTAAGGGTGTAAATTTTTGATTTCACTCTTCACTGCCTATCACAGTTTCGGAGGCCATGGAATGCCCAGGTGGCACAAAATCCCCCAAAATGACCCCATTTTGGAAAGTAGACACCCCAAGCTATTTGCTGAGAGGCATATTGAGTCCATGGAATATTTTATATTTTGACACAAGTTGCGGGAAAGTGACACTTTTTTTTTTTTTCATAAAGTTGTCACTAAATGATATATTGCTCACACAGGCCATGAGCATATGTGGAATTGCACCCCAAAATACATTTAGCTGCTTCTCCTGAGTATGGGGATACCACATGTGTGGGACTTTTTGGGAGCCTAGCCGCGTACGGGACCCCGAAAACCAATCACTGCCTTCAGGATTTCTAAGGGTGAAAATTTTTGATTTCACTCTTTACTGCCTATCACAGTTTCGGAGGCCATGGAATGCCCAGGTGGCACAAAACCCCCCCAAATGACCCCATTTTGGAAAGTAGACACCCCAAGCTATTTGCTGAGAGGCATGGTGAGTATTTTGCAGCTCTCATTTGTTTTTGAAAATGAAGAAAGTCAAGAAAAAACATTTTTTTTTTTCTTTTTTCAATTTTCAAAACTTTGTGACAAAAAGTGAGGTCTGCAAAATACTCACTATACCTCTCAGCAAATAGCTTGGGGTGTCTACTTTCCAAAATGGGGTCATTTGGGGGGGTTTTGTGCCACCTGGGCATTCCATGGCCTCCGAAACTGTGATAGGCAGTGAAGAGTGAAATCAAAAATTCACGCCCTTAGAAAGCCTGAAGGCGGTGCTTGGATTTCGGGGTCCCGTACGCGGCTAGGCTCCCAAAAAGTCTCACACATGTGGTATCCCCGTACTCAGGAGAAGCAGCAGAATGTATTTTGGGGTGTAATTTCACATATTTCCATGGCATGTTTGAGCAATATATCATTTAGTGACAACTTTGTGCAAAAAAAAAAAAAAAAAAAAAATTTGTCTCTTTCCCGCAACTTGTGTCGCAATATAAAATATTCCATGGACTCGACATGCCTCTCAGCAAATAGCTTGGGGTGTCTACTTTCCAAAATGGGGTCATTTGGGGGGGTTTTGAACTGTCCTGGCATTTTATGCACAACATTTAGAAGCTTATGTCACACATCACCCACTCTTCTAACCACTTGAAGACAAAGCCCTTTCTGACACTTATTGTTTACATGAAAAAGTTATTTTTTTTTGCAAAAAAATTACTTTGAACCCCCAAACATTATATATTTTTTTAAAGCAAATGCCCTACAGATTAAAATGGTGGGTGTTTCATTTTTTTTTTTTTACACAGTAATTGCGCAGCGATTTTTCAAACGCATTTTTTGGGGAAAAAACACACTTTTTTAAATTTTAATGCACTAAAACACACTATATTGCCCAAATGTTTGATGAAATAAAAAAGATGATCTTAGGCCGAGTACATGGATACCAAACATGACATGCTTTAAAATTGCGCACAAACGTGCAGTGGCAACAAAATAAATACATGTTTAAAATCCTTCAAAAGCCTTTACAGGTTACCACTTTAGATTTACAGAGGAGGTCTACTGGTAAAATTACTGCGCTCGATCTGGCCTTCGTGGTGATACCTCACATGCATGGTGCAATTGCTGTTTACGTTTGACGACAGACCGCCGCTTGCGTTCGCCTTAGCGAGAGAGCAGGGGACGACAGGGGTGCTTTTTTTTTTTTTTTTTTTTTCTTTATTATTTTTTTGCTTTTTTAATCTTACTTTTAAACTGTTCCTTTCATATTTTTTTTTTTAATCATTTTTATTGTTATCTCGGGGAATGTAAATATCCCCTATGATAGCAATAGGTAGTGACAGGTACTCTTTTTTGAAAAAATTGTGGTCTATTAGACCCTAGATCTCTCCTCTGCCCTCAAAGCATCTGACGACACCAAGATCGGTGTGATAAAATGCTTCCCCAATTTCCCAATGGCGCTATTTACATCCGGCGAAATCTAAGTCATAAAATGCTCGTAGCTTCCAGTTTCTTAGGCCATAGAGATGTTTGGAGCCACTCTGGTCTCTGATCAGCTCTATGGTCAGCTGGCTGAATCACCGGCTGCATTCTCAGGTTCCCTGTTGAGACAGGAGAGCCAGAGAAAAACACGGAAGACGGTGGGGGGGGGCATTCCCTCCCACGGCTTGTAAAAGCAGTCTAGAAGCTAATTAGCTGCTAGGATTGCTTTTACATGAAAGCCGACTGCTGGCTGAAAAGAATGATACCAAGATGATACCTAAACCTGCAGGCATCATTCTGGTATAACCACTCAAAGTCGTGAATGGCGTACCTGAAGACAAAAAAATGGTTAACAATGGTTAACAATAAAGCACAGTAAACAGTAAAGTATAAATAATTACATACCTGAAAAACAAACATGATAAAACATAATAACAATAACAATAACAATAACAATAAAACATTGCAGAATAGAATACAGTAAAAAAGAGCAGAACAATAGAGGGAGAGAATAGAGAGAGAGAGAACAATAAAACGACAACAATTTTTTTTTTATTTCATATATTTTTTTTTTTTTACACTTTTTTTGTAACTAACTTTTATAACTGTAACCGGTTCCAGGTTCGGGTCTCTCAAAATGTGATGGCATCTTGGGAGACCCTGTGAAAGTGCGCCTAGTCTGTGGAATGCTGTACCCTACGCTAATACTCAACTAGTGTATGGTAGCGTTCAAAACATTCACCAATGCAAAGACCAGGATTGTCAGGACAGGAGGGACAATAATAGTGGGTGTCACGCCTATATCCGCGCTTGCTGCAGACACTACCTCTTTTTTGGGGGGGTTCGTTGGGTAGGGGTACTCGGGAGGACATAAAAATGCCTCTCATGCAGCCGACTGCATTTGGTTGGGGATGTGAATGGGGGAAGTACGGGCGCTGCAGAAGCGGTGGGCTCCCAATTAGGATTGGCGAATGCAGCAGGAAGGGCACTATGGGCACGACGGGCCTGTGTTTGTCTTTTTGGTGGCAGCGGGACACTACTTGTGCTTGCCACCTCACCAGCTTGAACTGCACTTATGGGACTCGCCACGTCACCAAGTGTTACTGCAGTGCTGGTTTGACTATCAGATATTGATGCGATCAGATACTATACCACTAAGGGAGGTGTATGCTGCGTGCGTGGGTGTTAGCGGTACTGGCGCTAACCTGACGCTGCCTGGGGCTGGTGCTTGCCAGTTCCCCAAAATGCTACCAAAAAAACTGTTAGCGATCGCAGGGATCAGGCCTGACTCTGCGAACGCTGCAGTTATGCGTTTAGTGTTTTGTAAGTGACAGTGATCGATCGATACTGCACTTGGGTGGGCTGGGCTCGCCTGGGCGGAGGGGCAAAACGCAGGTGCTAGCAGGTATCTGGGCTGAGCCCGCTAACACTGCGTTTTTGGGAACCCTAAACTGCTGGAGACGCTAGTATAGATCTGATTGGATCAGATATTGATGCGATCAGATACTATACCACTAAGGGAGGCGTATGCTGCGTGCGTGGGTGTTAGCGGTACTGGCGCTAATCTGACGCTGCCTGGGGCGACGCATATCACCGCCGGGCGATCGAGGGGCTAAACCTTTATTCGGTAATAAACGGCGGGTGCCCTGACACTATAAAAAATAAACGAACTAACCAGCGTCAACCGTAACGGTTATACGGTGATCAGTGGTGAAAGGGTTAACTAGGGGGCAATGAAGGGGTTAAAACATTTATTAGGTAGTATATGGGGGTCCCTGATGCTATAAAACGCTGACGGCGAACCTAAATATTTACCTCACTAACTAGCGTCACCAGCGACACTAATACAGCGATCAGAAAAATGATCGCTTAGCGACACTGGTGACAGGGGGTGATCAAGGGGTTAAAACTTTATTAGGGGGGGTTAGGGGGGTACCCTAGACCTACAGGGGGGTAACAGTAACTGTCCTAACACAGTAACTGTCACAAACTGACACCTAGCAGTAATCAGAAAAAAAAAAAAAAAAACCTGCTGGTGTCAGTTTGTGACAGGGGGGGGGGTGATTGGGGGGGATCGGGGGGCGATCGGGGGGGGGATCGGGGTGTTTTGTATGCCTGGCATGTTCTACTGTGTGTGTGTTGGTGCACTCACATAGATGTCTTCTCTCCTCGGGCCGGAACGGAAAATACCGACCCGAGGGGAGATGACATCACTTCCTTTGCTGCTGTTTAGCATACAGCAGCAAAGGAGTGTTCTCATTGGCCGGCGGCGATCGCGAGGGGGGGGGCCACGAACGGATGGCCTCCCCCTCGTCTCTGATCGCCGGGGGACAGAACGGGACCGCCTCGGGCGGCGGGGGGGGGGTCCGATTGGACCCCCCACCCGCGGGAGGCAAATCACGTACCATGTACGTGATTTTGCCTGCCCGTGCCGCCTTGCCGACGTACATCGGCGTGAGGCGGTCCTTAAGTGGTTAAATAAGTGATGTCTGCCGTGGGGATCACCTGCTTCACAATTTCACACAATTGCTCCAGTGCTGCCTTCCTCTTTGCTTGGTTCTTGTAATGGGGGTGTTTAACCTCCCACAGACAGGGCAGCTCCCTTAGCATCTCTATGAAGACTGAAATGAAGTCCTGATCTTCCAGTACCATATCCATGTTCACTGCAAGACACAACACAAGACAAAGCCTAATGTCACACCAAACTCTCCTAATCTTGTTACAATATAGGCCTCAATCTATAGAAGCAGTATAGGCCCAAGTTTGTCTCTTACCTTCGTTCTTACGATCGCCGCGTTCAATGCTCCTTCCTCCGCTCACAGATCAAACGTAATACGCTTTATATACACTGCGCATGCGTGTAACTCCGCCCGCCCCTGACGTTCTTTCTAGTGTATTCCCCGCCCCTTTTCGTTCGGCGCAGTGGTGGAAGAGCATTATGGCGGACATACAGCAGGTGCGGGCTAATTGTAGCAACGAGGATGAGGAGGAAAGGGCGGATCCAGGCATGTCCCGATCCAGAAGGAGACGTTTTAAGGCCACAAATATGTCGTTTGGGGAGATGTTGGAGATGGTCGACATCATGAGGAAGTCCGACTATGATGGAAAATATGGGCCTTACCCCAACCCGAACATCCGAAAGGCCAAGATCATGGCGAAAGTGGTCAGGAGTCTAGAGCGGAATTTCGGGGTACGAAGGTCTAAAGATCAGCTCAGGAAGCGGTGGTCGTACCTGAAGTTGAGAGAGCCGGAGCAGTACCGAAAGATCCGGAGAGTGCTGCAAAAAAGTAAGTAGTTGTGCTGTGTTCCTATTCTTTCTGGCTTTATTCCGTTCGTTCTGCTCCATATGATTTTAGTAATTGTAACGTTTAAAAAGGTCAACTTTAATGTTCATGGGCCCATTATTCGTTCGTATCAAACATTTTTCGTTCGGCCTCTAGAACACCATTGTTTAGGCCATATGTATTTTCCCACATTTTTTTGGGGCCTACTTGGATGCCAAATATTTGTTTAGGTAGATGGGTTTGTTACTAGAATGAAATGCAAACTAGATTGTGTGTAAGGAGAGGACACTGAGCAGCTGTTTTCACATCTGGACACTGGAGCACTAGTGTGGGACCCCAGAACACCATTTTTATTAGGGGGGGCACACAGGTGCTCCAGTGTATACTATAGGGGGGGTTACATGTGTGAAGCTTGTACCAAACAGGTAAAGTATTGCAGCTTGACAAAGGGCAATAAAAAATATACATCTTGGAACTCGGCTAAAATAGACAATTGTACCCCACTTCCAAGCAATGTTTCCTATTTCTAGTTCTGCCATCAAATATCTGTGTGCTAAGTATACCATTTTTGTTTTACATAGGGGAGAAAAGACTCGGACACTCCTCATCCCAAGAGAACACAGACCCCCCCCCCTCTGGAAGAAGGGGAAATACCGCAAACCCAAGAAGAAGAGCAGGAGGAAGAAGAAGACGTGGTGGAGATTGGCACCACAACAGGTGAGTGTCTGCGACCACAGACTCAGGTAAAAGAGATGGCTGGTGGCAGATTTTTGAGACCTGTTTTTTTTGTTCTTTATCTCTTTTTAGGTGATCGTGATGTGAGGGAGAGAGAACGCTTTACATCAGAAAGTGCCCAGATACTGATAGGGGAGATCATGGGATGTAATCTCCAATTGCAAAACATCCAGCAACAAATCACTGATGTTATTAAAAAAAATAATAACATCATTGATGTTTTGGGGCGAATTTAAACCCCACAAAATCACCTGTTTTATGTAATTTAAATTTTTACAATGTTTCGAAAAGCCAAATTTGGAGGATGCACACAGTGTGCCAACATGTGCTATCTGCCATGACGGGAGATCAATGGACGCGTTTTGGGGGTGCAACCCCTTCCTCAATTATAAAGTAGCGTTGAGGAAGGGCTTGCTCCCCCAAAACACGTCCCTTGATCCCCCCTGATGGCAGATAGCACATGTTGACATTCGTAAATTGGTGTGCATCTTCCAAATTTGGCTTTTCCAGGGGTGAGTTCCCCCCATCTGAACGCTATATTAAACCCAGTTCCTAAATACTGATGTCTGATATAGCCTTCAGGTTTTACCTAATGTGAACTTTGTAAGTTCTAGTTTTTTGGCTTTCTTGTTGGTTTTACACAGGCCTGTTTTATCTGAAATGGATATTTTGATTTTTCATAATGCTACTGCAAACATTTTAGACAACAAACATGTTGGTTTGTTTTAAAAACCTTTGGTAAATGCACATGTGATTGTGCAGGTATAAAAAAGTGCCTTACTCAAGAATGTGTGGATTATTGTCTCAACACTACAACACTTTTGGGGTGATGTAATTGCTGTTTTATGCAAAAATGGGGGTTATTTCCTAAGGGCAAATACACTTTGCACTACAAGTGCAGGTTCAGTGCAGTTGCAAGTGCACTTGTAGTGAAATGTGTTTTTGCATTTAGGAAGTACCAGCCAACACTATTCTTTATAAGGTTACCCAATCACGACATTTTCTGCACTCAACACATTTCTGTCAGGGTCAGCTAAAACAAACACAAGCAGTAAATGTCCACCAAGAATTGCTTTTGGTTGTTTTTTTATTTGAAAAAGGTGTCACATATTGTCTGGCATATTGATAGCCCCCCTACCCGCAAAGAACTCCAGGTATCGTAACCGGACATCACGGGCATTCAGGGAGGGCAAGCCAGGACGGCCGCTTTCAAGTGCCATCATTGTTGAAGTATTTGGGATTCCGGCCTCAGGCCCAACTGAGCCAGCATAGTTGGCTGAATGTTTTCTTAAAAAATTATGGAGAACACAGCACGCCAGTATAATATGGTTCAGTTTATACTCCGCCATATGGATGGGTGTCAGAAATAGTCAGAACCGGCTGGCCAGGATTCCAAATGTGTTCTCCACCACTCTTCGGGCTCTGGCCAGCCGGTAATTAAAAACCCTCTGTTCCGGGGTGAGGGTCCTCATCGGGAATGGCCGCATCAGGTGGTCCCCCAGCGCAAATGCTTCATCAGCAACGAACACAAATGGGAGACCTTCAACATTGTCCTCTGGAGGTGGCAAGTCCAAGCTGCCATTCTGGAGACGCCTGTAGAACTCCGTCTGGGCGATCACTCCACCATCAGACATCCGGCCATTCTTCCCCACGTCCACATAGAAGAAGTCGTAATTAGCCGACACCACCGCCAACATCACTATACTATTAAATCCCTTGTAATTATAATAGTACGACCCCGAGTTGGGTGGTGGGACGATGTGGACGTGTTTCCCATCAATTGCCCCTCCGCAGTTAGGAAAGTCCCACCGCTGGGCAAAGTGGGAGGCCACAGTCTGCCATTCCTGTGGCATTGAAGGAAACTGTTGAGGAAAAAACAATAAACATTACTATTTTTTCACAGAAAGCTGGCAAGCAGATTAGACACAAACATTATGGGTCAACCTCCAGATAGCATTTATTAAGGGGAATTTAACAACAACAAAGTATAAGGTACACCTATCATATTCCCCCTCCCCCCCCTCTCATGGGCCATTTCTAACATTATAGGGGGGGGGAACTTATGGACAGGTAACCCTCTTCACTTCATTGAGAGATGAATGCCTAAATACAGGGTATTACTTGGAACAGCCCCTCCTTAGTTACACTATTGGCAGCCCACTGGACAGGTAAGAAGTGTCATAATACAAAGATATAAATACACACTGTACACATTTGAGCACATTTGGACATTCTGCTATTACCTATCAAGATCATAATAGGATACAAGAACTTTAAACAGTACCATTGGAAAGTATACAGGCAGGCCCTTGCACTACATGCTTTGGGGAATTCATCCATAAATCTGACCAGTAAAGAGGTGGGTATAGTGTGTATGGGTTTGGCAAAGTCAGCAGATAGATGATTGAGGATAGAGAATTGGGATCAGCTGACTTAGCAGTTGGGGGAGGGAGGGTTACCAAAAATTTGGGGACACCACAAAAAAAAGCCTCTGGCCCTCTGCCTGAATTTAAATCCAAAATAACATTTCCAAACATTTTAGGGGGTGTTTGGGGTAAAGCACTACTATGGAGCTGATAAAATACATTGTTAAGTGACTACATGAGGTGAATATAGGGCAGGGGACACCATGCTGGGGAGGTTATTGAAGGGCAAATATGTATGAAGGACCTAAAATAATAATTACATAAAAATCCAGCATGCATGAGGACAAAGGGGACATTCACAGCATAATACAATCATGGTAATTAGGGAATGAGGAAAGAAATACAATATATTATCAAACATTCAATACAATAAAATGTGATATAAAAGGATAAAAATCTTACCTTCATATACTCTTTCTGCAGGACCTGTATGATGGCAGAACAGGTCTCTGGGATAATGATCCCCAGAGCCTGGGGGGAGATGCCTGTCGAGAACTTGAGGTCCTGCAGGCTTCTCCCTGTGGCCAAATACCGCAAGGTAGCGACCAACCTCTGCTCCGGAGTGATGGCTTGCCTCATGCAGGTA
Organism: Lithobates clamitans; assembly: GCA_037952925.1. NCBI lineage: Eukaryota > Metazoa > Chordata > Amphibia > Anura > Ranidae > Lithobates > Lithobates clamitans. The sequence goes on from JBBGZY010000067.1 coordinate 8,835,453, forward strand.
TCCTGCCTGCTGATATAGGGGGTCAGCGAAGCCAACAAACGGTGAAATACGGGGTCCGTCATCCGGAGAAAGTTCCTGAAATCATCAGGATTATTCTCACGGATCTCACGGAGCAAAGGCATATGACAGAACTGGTCACGCTGAAGCAACCAATTCTTGGTCCATGAACTCCTCCCCACCCTGTTCATGGACCGGACTTGTGTCAAGGTAAGGACCCCAACACCAAGCCCCCGCACAGTACGAACTCTACGAGGAGTACGCATACGAAACATGGCTATAAAACGGTCGGCTGCTCAGAACGAAGTAACAGAACGCACTGAAGAACAGCAAGTCCTGTGAAGAGCGACCTGAAAACCAGTAACGAACGAACAAGAATACAGTGACTAAAGTCACGCGGAACTTGCTTGCACGCACTGAAGAGCAGATACAAACCCACAAGCACAAACTGAACGGCAGAAAACGATCTGAAAGCCACGAGTCTGAAAAAGCGCAAATCGTCTCTCACCAAACTTTTACTAACACGAGATTAGCAAAAGGAGCCCAAAGGGTGCTGCGCTTGGTTCTGAACCGGCCTTTTCTAGTCTCGTCGTACATGCTTGACGTCACCGCGTTCTTGGCGATTGGAAATTCCGACAACTTTGTGCGACCGTGTGTAGGCAAAACAAGTTTGAGCCAACATCCGTAGGAAAAAATCCGAGGATTTTGTTGTCGGAATGTCCGATCAATGTCCGACCGTGTGTACGGGGCATAAGAGTTCCTTTACTGGAACGAAGTGAGCAAGCCCAAGCCCTGATAAACAACCCCGCATCATAATCCCCCCTTCACCAAATAATTTGGACCAGTGCACAAAGCAAGGTCCATAAAGTCATGAATGAGCTTGGGATGAGTTTGGGATGGAGGAACTTGACTGGCCGGCACAGAGTCCTGACTGCAACCCGATAGAACACCTTTGGGATGAATTCGAGTAGACACTGCGAGACAGGCCTTCTCATTCACTTCAGTGCCTGACCTCACAAATGCGCTTTTGAAAGAATGCAAGAACATTCCCATAGACACACTCCTAATACTTGTGGTTAGCCTTTCCAGAAGAGATGAAGCTGTTTTAGCTGCAAAGGGTGGGCCAACTCAATATTGAACCCTACAAACTAAGACTGGGATGTCATTAAAGTTCGTGTGCATGTAAAGGCAGGTTTGGTAATATAATGTATCTATAAAATAACTTACAAATTGCATATTTTTTTTTCTTAATGGGGATTAAAACATGCAAAACATACGTCCAAAAAATAATATTGTTATCTAAACCCATAATGGAAAATGTATCCATGGTTATTCAGCCTCCATAATATAATGAGATGTTAAAGAGGGGTCCAAAACAGCACAATAGCATAGTCTCTGCCAAAGGATCTTGGGACTAACATTCAAGCAAAGCTAAATAGCAGCTGTGCCTCAACGCTCTCCTGATGTCAGTATTCTAACATCCTCCACACTGGCAATCATGCAAGCTGAATGTTAAAATAAAGGTATATTAAAGCCAGAATATCCAGCCAAAATGTTATTATTTTTTAATTTATGATAGTGTGGAAGGGGTAAAGTCTCTGTGAGGTTTTAAATGCTGCCTGTGTCCACTTCAAGGTGGTTTTGCCACTCCTCTTGTTCCCTTTGAGTCTCATCACCCTGACAGAAGGAAAGAAATCTCTCTATACAGCAGTAAAATCATCTACAATGCTCCCCTGCTAGAGTTGTCAGGGGATATTTTCCAGAATCAGTTATGGTTCAATAGCCGACATGTTGCTGCTCTGATGAAGCTCTGTGCAGGACCGTGAAATTCATTAGTAGCTGCCACACAAGTGGGTTCTGTGTTTAAGGTCTGGTGGACTTCTTTTGCTTAGAAGTTTGGCCCGGGGTCATTCCAGGTCAGTAAAATGTTTCACACACTCCCTCTATGCTAGCCCTAGAAGCGTGAATCTTGATTTGGAGGATTTGTGGGTCATTCCAGGCTACCTCCAACTTCATTCACATCCCCTTACTGCCAGCCCTAGAAGGGTACAACAGTGAACTTGAGTTGGAAAATTTTCATTCCATGTTACCTACAATGTTGCCCACATGCTCCCTGTGCCATCTAGAAGGATAGAGCATCAATATTGATATGGAGAATTTGTTGGTCATTCCAGGCTACCTCAAGTTAGAGTTAGGGATAGGCTACCTCTAGTTTTGTACACATCCTGTCTGTGTCAGCACTAGGTGGAAAAAGCACTGATCTTAGGTTGGATTATTTGTGGGTCATTCCAGTCTACTTCCAATTTTGTACAAACCCCTCTGTGGCAGTCCCTGGAAAGTAGCCCTGATTTAATGGTTTGCAAGGGCCATATTATGGACTCTTGATTAACCTACTATTGACTGTATGCTTGCATTATTTTTTATTGTTCATACTAACCCCTTCACGCCAACCATACACAAATATGCGTTCATGGCTTAAAGAGGTTATACCGGGGTGATGCCTGCATCTGCTAGACTGAGACCCGAACAAAGCTGGAATCGGCTTTGATCGGGTCTCCGATGTAAAATCCCGGAAGCGACGTCACAAGGTCACTTCCGGTTTACTCAGCTGCCTATGGCGCCGATTTTAAAAAAATGACAGTATTCAGAAATGACGATTTTGGCGATCTGAATAATTGTATGTGCAAAGGAGGGATTTGGGAGCTTTTAGACCCCCGATCCCTCCATAAAGAGTTCCTGTCACCACCTATTACTGTCACAAGGGATGTTTACAATCCTTGTGACAGCAATAAAAGTGATCAGATTTTTTTATTTAAGGGACAATGTTAAGAAATAAAATAAATAAGAATAAATGTCCCCGCGTGCTCGTGCAGCAAAGAAAACGCATACGTACGTCGCGACCGCAAATGTAAACGCTGTTTAAATCACACATATGAGGTATCACCACAATCGTCAGAGTGAGAGCAACCTAACCTGGTAACCATTACATATTTTTTTAAAGCGTCGTCTATGGAGATTTTTAAGCACCGTAGTTTGTCACCATTCCACGAGTGTACGCCATTTCAAAGCATGACATGTTAGTTATCTATTTACTCGGCATAACATCATCTTTCACATTATACAAAAAAAACTGATTGAGCTAACTTTACTGTTTTTTTTTTAAATTCATGAAAGTGTCTTTTTTCCCCAAAAATTGCGTTTGAAAGACCGCTGCGCAAATACCATGTGACATAAAAAGATTTCAACGATCGCCATTTTATTCTCTAGTGTCTCTGCTAAAAAATATATATAATGTTTGGGTGTACTAAGTAATTTTCTAGCAAAAAATATGGATTTTAACTTGTAAGCAACAAATGTCAGAAATAGGCTTAGGCATGAAAGAGTTAATATAGCGTTTATATAACTCTGTTGCTTGTGCTTTTAAATCCAAAGCATTTCACCCTTCTATGAACTTTAAAATTTGTCTTTATGGCTGTCTGTGATCCTTGTGGGGGAAGATTTTCCTTCACTTTCTGTTATGTAGGATTTCTGTTAAATAGACAGGAAGTAATGACAAAGCATTCAAATGTATGTATTATTTATTTATTTCAGGTGCTTATATAGTGCCATCAATTTACACAGCGCTTTACATACACATTGTACATTCACATCAGTCCCTACCCTCAAGGAGCTTACAATCTAAGGTCCCTAACTCACATTCATACATACTAGGGACAATTTAGACAGGATCCAATTAACCTACCAGCATGTCTTTGGAGGGTGGGAGGAAACCGGAGTACCCAGGGGAAACCCACACAAGCACAGGGAGAACATGCAAACTCCAGGCAGGTAGTGTCGTGGTTCGGATTAGGTGGTTGGGCGGAAGTGCTATCCACTACACCACTGTGACCCCCCATTCAAATGGGAACATACCCATCCTTATAGCATAATAGCATTATAGCATAAAGGAACATGGCAAACATGATGCAAGTCTCTTTTCATGAAAGCTCCATTCACAGCTATTTGTGTGTGTGCACCATAACGTACAATATTTGTGCAATCGCCAGATTGTCCGCCGCACTATCACAGTCCCACTGTAAGGCGCTGATTGTCGTCATTACTTGTATAAACAAAAAAATTCCAGTGTATATAACCAAACCAATATACAGTAAAATTTATTGGGATTTTCTTTTTATCAAAAACATTTAGCAGAATACATTTTGGTCTAAATTTATGATGAATTTAAAAAAAAAAAATTTATTGAATGTTTTTTTTAATTTTCGGTCTTTTTTTATTTATTTAATAAAAAACTAAAAAACCCAGTGGTGATCAAATAACACCAAAAGAAAGCTCTATTTGCGTGAAAAAATTTGTATAAATTTAATTTCCGCACAGTGTTGCATGACCAGGCAATTGCCAGTTAAAATAGTGCAGTGCTGATTGGCAAACATTGGCCTTCTGGAGCTCAAGTGGTTATGGGGCTGTCTTACAGCAAAGTGCATCAATTCATGATCAACCAAGCTTTAACATACATGAGTAAAAGCAATTATGGGTGTAAATAGAACCTGATACCACAAAGCAAGCAGAAATATTAAGGTTGACTAAGCAAAAGAATAGAGCATATCCACTTAGCTTAGTAAATAGTGTGTTCACATTCCCAATTATGTACAAAGGAAATAAATATAATGCTTGCGTATGACTGGAGAATTGTAAACACAGTTTCACCGTATTCAGTATTCTATCCCAATCAGGAAAATACTGCATTATTGTCACTAGATGGAGCTAAAGGTGTCATGTTGCATGTGGTAATGTTGCATTCATCAGCGGTACTGCCTACTAACCATAACAAGGGGGATCATTGCTGCACCTCGATACAAAGCATCACGATAGTGGCATGTGTAAACCCCCTTGGCTGTGTAACCCTCGTAAAGCTTGTTTTTTTCTTAATAATTATTACAAACATGCCTATATTTACCTGTTCTGTGGTTTTGCACAGAGCAGCCTTGATCCTCTTCTTCTGGGGTTCCCCACCAGCGCTCAAGGCCCCTCCTCTTCATCCCACTGCTACATCCATTGGCACAGACAGTGGGACTCGACTCCGCCCCTGTGCCACCGGATTTGATTGTCAAATCGCTCCTTCTGCTATTATTCTGTCCAAAGAGGAGAGAGAAGGCGATGGGAGCCCCTGCACATCACTGGATCGGATTGGGCTCAGGTAAGGAAACGGCGGGGTCTGGGGGCAGCTGCACACAGAAGGTTTTTCAACTTAATGCATAGAATGCACTATTCTATACTATTTTAAGATTCTAACATTCTCTCCTCCCTAGGAACCCCGCATATACTTGTATACTTTCCAAAATGTGCATGTGCTAAGTGAACATTATTGCTTTAGTAAATCAAGCCCATTGGATAATTGATCATAGATTAATTTGTCTTCAGTAGGCTGTTAAAGGGTCATCTATGGTTGGTCCGGATACATAATGATTACATTTTTAGTAAGGTAACACAAGTGCTATAATGGATCTCGGTCTCTGGCACAGAGGAAACCAGGCCTGTTGTTTTTGCAGGTAGATCGGTGAGAGATGATTTCTGATTGCATGCTATGGGCTTACAGCACTTGACAAACCATCATTGTTCTTTACACTGCCTTGACTCAGTCAACCTACATGGCCTCCTGCCGACTATGCTAACCTAAATCACATATGGCTAAAAAAAAAACCTGAATTATAGCAAACTGCACGTTGACCGTCCGGCACAAGCTGTGACTAAGAATAAAGAAAAAAACTCCTTCCATAAAAAGCACAAATTGAAGATGGCTTGATATTTAGAGGTTATCTTGCTTTTGGTTTCTGATGACTACCAGAGAATAGGTCAGCAATGTTAGATTTACTGATTAGACACAGCATGTGCTAAAAAGCAGATATATACTGTATATGTATATATATATATATATAAAGATTGCACAAATAGCAAATAATTTTTATCACCTTTTGTGTTCTGCATTCAAGTTCTCAAGCAGTCAGCTGAGTTTGGCGGTTTGGGACTCCAATTAAGTAAGTTGGTCAATTTAAAGGAAGTAAAAGCTGAAGAGTTTAAAGTGCCTGTCAACCTAAAAAAAAACAAAAATGGATCCTGTTCCCTTAAAGCATGTTATACAGCACAGTGCTTGGCCCCTCATATCACCTAAAAAAATGGTCTGATCCTGCCTGGTTCTGCCCTACCCTCTGTAAACTGACCACGGTATATCATGGCTGCTGAGCCTTGACACCTTGGTTGGTTTACATGCCTCTGTCAGCCGCAGCCCTGCTCTCTGCTCTTCTGTGTCCCCCTCCCCCCTCCCTCCCTGCCTGTCAGCTCTGTCCACTCCACAATCCTCCCCTCCTGGTGCAATCAAATCTAAGATGCAGATTATACCGTATATCAGAGCATCTCCCAGTGCTCACAGGGCTCTTCGGATCTCTCTCCTCTCTGGCTGACGTCAGCGGCAGTGCTCGGCCCCGCCCACTATAGCTATTAGCCAAAAAGAGGAGAGAGCCAAGGAGTCAGGTGAGCAATGGGAGCCGCTCTCATATACGGTAATGGGCATCCTTTTTATACAGCACAGGCACAGGGGCACATAACGTTAGATAACAGAGAGGATGGCATGATCATCATATAGTGGGTTAACAGCCACTTTAACTTATCAGCTGAGGGACAAGGGTACACATTTAATGATTTGTCAACATAACAGGACCATGGAATAGGGATCAAACACTAACAATGACACAGCTTCAGTCTGTGAAATATGTAGCGGTGGAAGGAAGCTGTCACCGTGCTTAAAGTCCAAATGGTACTGGTGCCCTGAGCTCTGTTCTTTCAGTCTTCTAGAATTAAAGCTTTGGAGATGATACCGTGAAGCCGTGCCTGAGCACATCAGTTAAAATATATCCAAACCCAGTCACTAAATCGAACTACGTGTGGCTCGCAGCGATACGCAGTAAAATATGTATTTTACCACAATGCACCTGCTCTATTCGTGGTGAGTTGTGGTGCCATTCATTTTGAATGGCATCCCAACACAATGTAGAGTAAAGGGTAGTGCATGATGCACCACAAAGCACAGTGGGGTTGATTTACTAAAGGCAAATAGACTGTGTACTTTGCAAAGTGCAGTTGCTCCAGAGCTTAGTAAATGAGGTAAAGTTAAACTTTACAAAGAATAACCAATCACATGCAAGGAAATTTAAAAAAAAGCATTTTTGCTTGCAGATGATTGGATGATGGAAGTCAGCAGAGGTTCTGCTCATTTACTAAGCTCTGGAGCAACTGCTCTTGTAGAGTGCAACTGCACTTTACAAAGTGAACAGTCTATTTGTCTTTAGTAAATCAACCCCATGGTGTGCACTGTGTTGTTGGATCTGTTATGGTATGTTGGCAGCCAACCCGTAATGAATAGGCTTTCTTAACCACCTAAATACTGGGCACTTTCACCCCCTTTCTACCCAGGCCAATTTTCAGCTTTCAGCACTGCCACACTTTGAAAGACAATTGCGCAGTCATGCAAAACTTTGCCCAAATAATTTTTGGTCATTTTCTTCACACAAATACAGTTTTTTTTTATTTCTTGCTAAGTTATCTGTCACAAAATTTTGCAAATAAGTATTTTATCTCCTTCACTGATGTGCGTTGATGAGGCGGCACTGATGGGCACTGATGAGGAGGTACTGATCGGCACTGAATGGGGTGGCACTGACGAGTAGGCACTAATATGCAGCACTGATAGGTGGCACCGATGAGGCGGCACTGAAGGGTACTGATAGGTGGCACTGATGGGTACTGTTAGGTGACACTGATGGGTGGCACTGGTGGTCACTGAAAGGCAGCACTGATTGGCATCACTGATGGGCACTGTTGGGGCTGCATTGTACTCAGGGCATTGATGATCAGTGCCCTGATTACCTTTACACATCTCTTCCATGAGGAGATGCGGCTGATCGGCTCTCCTCTTCTCCTACTTTCAGTGTGAGGTGAGGAGAGCGATAAACGGCATCTCCTTGTTTACATGTGATCAGCTGTGTTTGAACATAGCCGATCACCTGGGATAAAGAGCCGTGGCTGCGGCTCTTTGGCTAAATCGGAGTTGCGCTGTGTCTCAGAGACATGACATGCCCACGGGCGTGCAATCATGTCATATGACGTCGTCCCAGAACAAGAGCCGCCCGCTCCATCGTCATTTGTCTATACGGTGGGGGGGGGGGGGGGGCGGTTAAAGGCTAAGTTCACCTTTTGTTGAAAAAAACTCTAAACAGGGATACTTTTGCAGAAAAAAATGTGCATTTATTGTTTTTTATCTTGCAGGAGCATGCAAAGCATTGCTCCTGTGATCAGCGGATCATGGGTGTAATGTGGGCTCCTTCAGCCAATCCCTACAGCTTTGAGCCTGTAAGGCTTCATGTACACGGGACGTTTTTACAACCTCTCCTGAATGATTTAACTGGACAGTACGTCCGTTTTGCCGTGTTTACATGCCACGTTTAGCGTCATTTTGCCGCGTTTGCATTTAGAAGCGTTTGAATTTTTTTTGTAAATAGCCAAAAATGAAAAACACCTGTAAACGAAACGCGGCTAAATGCGATTTACCGCGTTTAACCGCATTTAGCCAGTAACACAGATAGGCAGGGTGCTTTTCACCCCTTTAACTGACAGTGGGTGGATGATCTCATCAAGTCAGTGTTGCTCTCCATATCATTTTTGGTGAGTGCAGGGTGCCATGGTGGTGCCCTCTCATGGGGTGGGTGCATGACTCTCCTAAAGGCTAGTACACACAGGCCGAATGTCAGCTGACATTTGGCCCATGTGTATGGCAGCCGGTCCGACAGAAGCCAGACGTTTGGCCAGCTTCTATCGAAGGCTCATGACCAAAAAAGGTTTGTCAACCGCCTCCCAATCAGCACTCTCAGCTAATGGCTGAGAGCGCTGACTGGAGTGTTCTGGTGAGGAGCCAGGGCCATCTTTAATTTTGATTGGGCCCTGGGCAAACATTTTCTTGGGGCCCCCCCTCCATTCTGAGTCATACAAAAAATAGCAGGTAGACTCAAAATCAGTTTACTGCAGCAGATCACGCAGTGATTGCAATTGTTTGCCAGAGGTTACAGCCTATCATTACTGCTCAATGGCTGATTTCTAGAGGTTACAACACATAATTTCTGCTTGCCGATTGGTTGCTAGAGGTTAATGTACATTATTAGCGCTCACTAATTGGTTGCTAGGGGTTACAGCACATCATTAGCACTTACTGATTGGTTGCTAGAGATTAAATCAGATCACTACTGTTTGCTGATTGGTTGCTAGAGGTTCATGCACATCATTACCTCTCACTGAGCAGTGGAGCAATTCCAAATAATTGAGCAAGTAAAGGGGCACATTAATACACATACTACAGGAGAGATTCAGAGACTGCGGACATACTGCAGGAGACAATCAGAGACTGCGGACATACTGCAGGAGACAATCAGAGACTGCGGAAATACTGCAGGAGACAATCAGAGACTGCGGACATACTGCAGGAGACAATCAGAGACTGCGGACATACTGCAGGAGACATTTAGAGACTGCGGACATACTGCAGGAGACAATCAGAGACTGCGGACATACTGCAGGAGACATTTAGAGACTGCGGACATACTGCAGGAGACAATCAGAGACTGCGGACATACTGCAGGAGATTACTAGAGACTGCGGACATACTGCAGGAGACATTTAGAGACTGCGGACATACTGCAGGAGACAATCAGAGACTGCGGACATACTGCAGGAGATTACCAAAGACTGCGGACATACTGCAGGAGACTACCAGAGACTGCGGACATACTGCAGGAGACTACCAGAGACTGCGGACATACTGCAGGAGACAATCAGAGGCTCAGGACATACTGCAGGAGACAATCAGAGACTGCGGACATACTGCAGGAGACAATCAGAGGCTCAGGACATACTGCAGGAGACAATCAGAGACTGCGGACATACTGCAGAAGACAATAAGAGACTGCGGACATACTGCAGGAGACAATCAGAGACTGCGGACATACTGCAGGAGACAATCAGAGACTGCGGACATACTGCAGGAGACAATCAGAGACTGCGGACATACTGCAGGAGACAATCAGAGACTGCGGACATACTGCAGGAAAACATCCTCCCGTGTCCTCTGTGCGCTCTGCAAAGCTGTGATTGGGGCCCCAATTCACGGCTAGCGCGGGCCCCCCAGCAAAGATTGGGCCCAGGGCAAGTGCCCCGTTCGCCCTGCGCTAAAGACGGCCCTGTGAGGAGCCATCCCCCTGTCAGAACACAATAGCACAACAGGGGAGATCGCTGTAGTAACATTGGATTGTTAGTACAGCGGCTCCAACCTGAGCAGTCTAGTGGTCTGTATGAGACTTTAGTTACAGGGTGTGCTTTGTCTCCCAGGTTGAATTGAGTTTTGTAGTCACCTAAAGGTTAGCAGGAGGAATCAATAAGAGCTGTTAGGGACATAGGAAATGGAGGTGCTGGCTTCCCTGCAGACCTTTGGGGATGCTTCTTTTTCCTCAATGGAGCGGTGTTGGGCAGCCAATGCAGCAAGAGAGGTATTTTAAGTAGAATTATAGGTAAAACTTTTTTTTTCATTTTGGATAGAGTAAGGGAAGGTTATAACCACTGTCAGATTTTTCTTTACCCTCTGTGTCCTATTGGGGAGCTTTACCTTCACTTTCTGTCCCAAAGCTAAGACAGGAAGTGAGAGGAAATCATTGCAAATTAAGGGAATCCTTTGGGGCCCCATTGGAAGATTTCCCCTCTATTGGTTTTTGGGGACAGCCCAAACATTGGGATCTTCTTTTACTTTCACTTTCAATGATAATGGTAAACAGGACAAATAGAGAGGGTGAATCTCCCTAATGGGGGCACAGACAGCAAATCAAATCTTACAGGTGTTCTAATTCCTTGTCACTCTATCCAAAACTAAAAAAAAAAGGTTTGCCTTTAGTTATACTTTAAGATTTTCTATTGCAGCCAAATAGTTTTGGCCAGGTGAATTTTTAATTTTTAGGGCCCTCATGTAACAACATAACATGATGCCTTCTGATTCATTGTTTATTAATAATGGGACTATAGAGAAGTTTCAATATATATATCTCTATTACCTTTTGATTGTATTGATTTCACCACTCTATGATACTCCATGGACACTTGCTTTCATTTTGATGTAGATCACGTTTGTGGATTCACCATTTATATAATTTTTGGACTATTCGTTACAACATATAGCTCCCAACTGCCCCTTATTTCGAGGGACTGTCCCTGATTTGGAACAATGTCCCTCTGTCCCTCTTTCCCCCTCATTTGTCCCTCATTTTGGTCTGATCCATATAGTTGTATATAAAATGCACTTTTCATCTTTCAACAAGTGTTTCCCAGTGCTAAACCTTTCATCCAATTTCTAAATTCTTGCATTTGTACATTTTAAAAGCCAATATAAAGGGATAGTAGTGGTAAAAAAAAAGTCCTTGTGGAGTTAATTAATCTTTTTTTGGGGTTATTCTCCTTTAAGGAGGCGTGGCAGGGGGCATGTCCTATGCCTACATACGTTTGTTAGTAGGTGTCCCTCATTCCCATCTCAAAATGTTGGGAGATATGAACAAGTAGTACTTCCCTTGCTGGGTTCAGCTCTGATGTACCTTTCAATAAACAGCATTAAGCTGTAATTGGACATCCATCCTTGTCTGATGATGAACATGCTGTTTAGTGATCTTTCGCGCATGTAAATGAGTACCTCAATTCTAGCTGATAATAAAAAAATGAAGTACCCACTGCTCAAAACTTGGCACAAAGTAGAATTGCCTGTGAATTTTATTCTGATTAAGGTTGAATTGTATTTTTTTTACTACATATACTGTATGTATACATAGATGTATTTGCTGTCTTTTCAGAGATTTTGCCAATATGCTCAGAATGCTCAGTTAAAAACGTCAATAAATAAAACAGGCTCTGGTCAGAAAAGCCATCAACCAAATGATCAGAGCCGAGCCAGGCCAATGTTTTAGTAGCAGACAACCTGTTTCATATGTCCATCAAAAGAAATTCAATTATATTCCTGAAGCCTGCACACAGTAATGACACTAAAGAGGATCACTCAATGTCCAGACATATGGACAAGAGTGTCTCCGCCAGAGAAATATAGAAAGCAATGATGCTTGGAGTGCTTGAAACAAATGGAAGTGCTGTTACAATGGGTTTCACACATTCCTTTAATTTCTGAAGGCTATATGCTTTAGCACTTTAGCACTTTAACATGGCTTTAACACTGAATTGTAAAATTTCTCAGTTACAGCTAAAGTACAACAATACAGTGCCTTAAAAAAGTATTCATACCCCTTGAAATTTTCCACATTTTGTCATGTTACAACCAAAAACATAAATGTATTTTATTGGGATTTTTTGTGATAGACCAACACAAAGTGGCACATAATTGTGAAGTGAAAGGAAAATGATAAACGTTTTTCAAAATGTGTTACAAATAAATATCTGAAAAGAGTCAATACTTTGTAGAACCAACGTTCGCTGCAATTACAGCTGGAAGTCTTTTTGGGGATGTCTTACCAGCTTTGCACATCTAGAGTGACATTTTTGCCCATTCTACTTTGCAAAATAGCTCAAACTCTGTCAGATTGGATGGAGATGGACTGAATGTGAACAGCAATTTTCAAGTCTTGCCACAGATTCTCCATTGAATTTAAGTCTTTGACTGGGCCATTCTAATGTAGCAAGAGCCCTGACCCCTAGAGGCCTAATGGTGACCTCCAGAGTCAGGGAGAGCTAACATCCTTCTTTGTAGAGTGGGTTACTAGGCATCGTGGGTGTAATGCAAAATAGAATGATTGGGCGCCAGTCACTTTTTGATTGCAAACAAAAGAGATTTATTGTCTCTTAACAAGAACCGGGGGAGAGAGGGTTAGGGCCTGAAACCCTTTCAGCAGATGCAATAGCAATTGGCAGACTCTGAGACAAAATAGGCAGACAGCTATACAGGTGGAGGGCCTTTAAACTAGTTGCAGCACTGCATTTGTAGAACCGCTGTCTCCTATGGCAACTGAACTTTTAGGTTGACTTCAACACAGATCTGTACATATACCAGACTTGGTATCTCCGTTGTGTAGGACCTGGCCTCCATCTCACAGCCTCCCACTGTAGATTTTCTCACTGCGCTCCCAGTCTGCTCACCAGACCTTCAGATCCCAGCTAAAGGTCCAGTGAAATCAGATCCACTGGATTCCCTGAGCTATTCCACAGCTAACCCACTGTACACTCCAAGCATCACCCATGCTAACCCGCTGGGTCCCTGGCTTGGCACTAAGCTCCCAGTCTGCTCACCAGACCTTCAGATCCCAGCTATCCACTGGATCCCCTGAGCTCTTCCACAGCTAACCCACTGTACACTCCAAGCATCACCCACGCTAACCCGCTGGGTCCCTGGCTTGGCTCTTAGCTAATCCGCTGAATCCTCTTCAAGTGTCACCCATGCTCACCCGCTGGGTCCCTGACTTGAACGCTGAAGCTTTCCCAACTTGTTCACCATCCCAAGCTAGTGAAAAGGGCTACTCTGGTACTTCTTCAGATTTCACAAACCTGGCCTCTGATAACAGGAGTAGTTGTCCCTTACTGGTGATGGTGTCCCCTTTATCTCTGACCTCTGGTTCTCACTTGCCTCTGGTAACAAGAGTGGTCATCCCATGTGGCAACTGTTTCTCCTTCACCTCTGGCAACACTTGGTTCACCTCTGTAACGGTCAGGCTCCCCTCGGGCTGAGCCTCTACACATGTGATTAGGCCTCAGGCCTAACCTTCAGCTGCTGCTTCACATACAGCCCCCAGGCCTCAGCCAGGGGCTAAAAGAACACTGATCACCCGACTCATTCCCCTTAAATAGACTCTCCCATCTTGCTTAGCCACAAATATGATTGGCTGAGAAATTATGTCTATTCACAACCTGAACTCACTGTGGTCTTGTCATTCTAATGCCAAAGGCAGCAGTGCCACCTAATGACAGAAGAGAGAAATGCACCAGATTCAGGCTTAAGGCAAAAATTCAGAGGATACAACTACTAATTAGCCAGGCTAATTACTGCCTAGCATAACAAAATTTGTTAGCAACCCTGCCTAATACCAGGGTGCTACATAAACACATGAATATGCTTTAATCTAAACCATTCCATTGTATCTCTGGCTGTATGTTTAGGGTCGTTGTCCTGCTGGAAAGTGAACCTCTGCCCCAGTCTCAGGTCTTTTGCATACTCTAACAGGTTTTCTTCTAAGATTGCCCTGTATTTGGCTCCATCCATCCTCCTGTCAACTCTGACCAGCTTTCTTGTGCCTGCTGAAGAAAAGCATCTTCACAATATGATGCTGCCACCGCCACGTTTCACAGTGTGGATGGTGTGTTCAGGGTGATGTGCAGTGTTATTTTTCCGCAGCACATAGTGTCTTGCTTTTAGGCTAAAAAGTTTAATTTTGGTTTCATCTGACCAGAACACCGTCTTCCACATTTGCTGTGTCCCCCACATGGCTTCTCACAGACTGCAAGAGGGACTTCTTATGGCTTTCTTTCAATGATGGCTTTCTTCTTGCCACTCTTCCATAAAGGCAGATTTGTGGAGTGCACGACTAATAGTTGTCCTGTGGACAGATTCTCCCACCTGAGCTGTGGATCTCTGTAGCTCCTGCAGAGTTACCATGGGCCTCTTGGCTGCTTCTCTGATAAACTTGCCCGGCCTGTTAGTTTAGGTGGACGGCCATGTCTTGGTAGGTTTACAGCTGTGCCATACTCTTTCCATTTTCGGATGATGGATTGAACAGTGCGCATAAGATGTTCAAAACTTGGGATATTTTTTTATAACCTAAACCTGCTTTAAACTTCTCTACAACTTTATCCCTGACCTGTCTGGTGTGTTCCTTGGCCTTCATGATGCTGGTTGTTCACTAAGGTTCTCTGACAAACCTCTGAGGGCTTCACAGAACAGCTGTATTTATACTGAGATTAAATTACACACAGGTGGACTGTATTTACTAATTAGGTGACTTCTAAAGGCAATTGGTTCCACTCGATTTTAGTTAGGGGGCTGAATACAAATGCACGCAAAACTTTTCAGATATCTATTTGTAAAAAAATTTGGAAAACCATTTATAATTTTCCTTCCACTTCACAATTATGTGCCACATTGTGTTGGTCTATCTATCACATCAAATCCCAGCCTGGGCCTGGGCACACCCTAATTACCCTGTGCTACACAGATTCCCCCTGCTGTTTGGCTGCAGAGAAAGAGACGGGGGAATCTCTGTCCTCTTTTTCTGTATCTAAAGTAAAACATCAGGGTTTGTTTAGACCCCTGATATTTCACTAAAGACCCCCAATGGGGCTCCAAAAAATTGTAAAAAAATAAAAAACTATTGTATAAAATTATAAAATTGTAAACAAAAAATAATAATAAACTACTGACACCTCCACTGCTCTACTGACACCAACCTCTGCCCTACTGACACTGCCCATTGCCCTACTGCCCTATATATATATTTACACGCACGCATGTGTGTTTGAGCTTTGGGGTGCACACCCTGATGCAATAGGCTGTGCACACCTATGAATCCCAGTAAAATACATTTACATTTTTGGTTGTAACATGACAAAAAGTGGAAAATGGTAAGGGGTATTAATACTTTTTCAAGGCACTGTATGTATTGGGATAATAACAAACCATCAATTTACATTCAATAAGTTGAACCTCTTGTCTTTACATAAGATAAGAACTGCAACTATATAGAACTAAGTATGAAAACTTTGATGATCTTAATATATGCACAAGGAATATATCTAAGGTAACGTAGCGATTCCCGCCTTATAATTGTTCTTCATACGTGAGCAAAGGCCTCACTTTACTGTATAGCTATTAGTATCCTTTAAAATGTGTTAATAATATTAGTGATACTTTTATAACATATTTGACTTCATTAAGGCTAAGTTTACACTATTGTGCATTGGATGCGGCTTACACCACATCTAATTCGCAAAACATTTGAAAACATGTTATTTTCAAAGGGTATGGTTCACATATTAGATGAGGTGGATCAGCTTGATCGGGAACATTTACTCACGGATAAAACCAAGATTGAGAGGAGGGATAGTGGTAATGACTTCTCATGCCCTTTTATAACAGGATACTCCCACCAACATTCTTCAATCAAGAAACTGTTACAGAAGCATTGGCATATTGTCAAAAATGATGGCATATTGGGACCTGTACTTCCTGATAGACCCCAGGTTGTTTTTAGGGGGGTTCCCTCAATTAAATCATTTGTGGCCCCTAGTGTTTGTGACCCTCCCACTAGCAAACCCATGTTTTTTCAAAACCTAGTTGGTTACTATAGATGCAAGAACTGTGCGGTTTGTTCTATTATTGCCATTAGAGACAAGAAGGTCAGTCATTTCCATTCTAATAGCACTTCTCATGATTTTCCAGTAAAATCCTTTATTACTTGTTCTACTGCTAACATTGTGTATCTTCTGACTTGCCCTTGTGGGCTGTAGTACGTGGGGCGTACTGTGCGACCCCTGCAAGTCAGACTCAACAAGCATATTGGGAATATCAGGAGAGGCTTTAAAGGCCATCCAGTTTCCAAACATTATTTAGATGTACATAGGAAGGACCCCAAGGGAACCTCGTTTGTTGGTATCGACAGATTAAAATTACCATGGAGAGGGGGACCTAAATGACGTGCCATCTCCAAGTTAGAAATGGAGTGGATTTATAAAATCAGATGCCTTAGACCCCTTGGGTTAAACGTAGACATCGAAATAAATGCGTTTATTGATAATGCCTAAGACATGACCATTCCTTTTTTCTCCTTTTCTTTTGTATGATTATTAAATTTCTAATGTGTGTTCCTTGTACTGTTTTTAATGACGCGAGGAGAACACCAGGTGATATGATGTCCCCCACCAAACAGATGTCCTACTTTTTAACATGAATAATATGGTGTATGAAATATTTTTTAACTACTTTCAATTATTTATTTATCCATTTTTACTTATATTTGTATATATTTTTCCTATGCATATATATTTCTGTTGTTTTTGTAGCTTGCCGTTGCGGACTTGTCTTTAACAACATTAGTATTATGCCATTGTTTTAATTATAGTATATCTACGTTCTGCACTTTTTTTGTTGCAGTATGTTTTTGGGCCTTTTTTTGTTAACCTCTATTGGATTCACACACATCGGATGTCAGCTTAGTATTGTCAGTTTATACACATCCCTTGTGTTTGTTTTTTCCTTGTTTTCAATTCTGTTTCCTCCCCCTTTCGGTTTTTAGTTCATAGTCTTTCCTGCGTGGTCTATGTCATATCGAGGCTTGGTGTTCTCTTGCACAGTTTTAATTTGCGGATTACGTAACGGCGCCCAGACGAAAACGAGGTCTGGTCGCCACATAATACAATAAAGGTGATGGTTCAGTGCGTCACCCGTGCCCCTTTGAAGACGTCATCTATGACGAATTATGTAGGACGTGGCTACGCACTATAGGCCATCACGTTTTTACACCCCATGTTTGTTTTGTACATGGGTGTTCGCTACTATTTTTACTTGCCGGCCTTTTAGACATGTTTTATGGGGAGAAGTGTTCCCCGTCCCCTTGAGCAATAAAAGCTTATCTTATTCATACCAAAGAAGATTGTAGAAGTTCCCCATGGGGTTTTTAAGCAGCAAGCATCAAAAAAAGTTTTTGTAAATAATGTTTTTATTAGAAAAATACTCCGAACATAGTTTAAGGACTACAGAGATTTAAAATATGAGCTCCGGTTACACATAGAATTAAGTATATAGGGTACATATACTGGTTATGCTGAAAATTTATCACATAATAAATTGCAAGGAGTGTACATATATTACCACTCCAGGCAGTAGTTGTGGTAATGCTTGCCAATAATAGAGGAGACCCCAAGACCCCAATGCATTTCGACGTTTACAAGGTCATTGTCTTCCTCAGGGAGTCCTTTAGGCTCCTTGGTACCGTATATACTCTTAACCGGAGTTATCTTAAAAACACTGAGAAGATCAGAGAAGCCCCCCTCTTCTGATGCTGGACTCCATTGCACCGCTGTCCCTGCCTGTGCCCCAAAGGGGAAACAAGACCAACCAGTGGGGTTTACGAATGATCACAGATGTGTGGCTCTCCTCCACACTTGGATGGAAAAGCAGGGAGAGAGCAGGACACCTAATAATTCCTAGTGGGAGAGTTATTGGTGTCTATGGTACACCACAGGTAGATGCACAGTGTCTGATAGCCAGGTTTGGCAGACAAGTGCATAATAAGCCTCATGGAGTGGTTACTGTCTTACTCTGTCAGGGATCAGCTGAGATCTTATTCTTATCTTATTCATACTACACTATTGGAGTCTTTTGCGATTTTTGCACTCACGGCCCTTCGGACCAGTGAGTGCCTCTCCCCAGGTTGACACTTCGGATTTGCTCGCCCTTGGAACATCACAGACATCTGAGGATCTGGACGTTGGAATCCATCTGTCCCCGCAGAGGGCTGTATCTGCCTGAGCAGTGATTTTTTTTTTCAGGAGCAGTGATTTTAATAATGCTTAAAGTCAAACAATAAAAGTGTAATATCCCTTTAAATTTTGTACCTGGGGGGTGTCTATAGTATGACTGTAAAGGGGCGCATGTTTCCCGTTTTTAGAACAGTCTGACAGCAAAATGACATTTCGAAGGAAAAAACCCATTTAAAACTACCCGCGGCTATTGCATTGCCGACAATACACATAGAAGTTCATTGATAAAAACGGCATGAGAATTCCCCACAAGGAACCGAACCCCGAACCAAAATTTAAAAAAAAAATGACGTGGGAGTCCCCCTAAATTCCATATCAGGCCCTTCAGGTCTGGTATGGATATTAGGGGGAACCCCGGCCAAAATTTTTTTAAAAAATTACGTGGGGTTCCCCCTAAATTCCATACCAGACCCTTCAGGTCTGGTATGGATTTTAAGGGGAACCCCACGCCAAAAAAAAAAAAAAACGGCGTGGGGTCCCCCCAAAAATCCATACCAGACCCTTATCCGAGCACGCAACCTGGCAGGCCGCAGGAAAAGAGGGGGGGACGAGAGAACCGTACCAGGCCACATGCCCTCAACATTGGGAGGGTGCTTTGGGGTAGCCACCCAAAACACCTTGTCCCCATGTTGATGAGGACAAGGGCCTCAACCCCACAACCCTGGTCGGTGGATGTGGGGGTCTGCGGGCGGGGGGCTTATCAGAATCTGGAAGCCCCCTTTAACAAGGGGACCCCCAGATCCCGGCCCCCCCCTGTGTGAAATGGTAAGGGGGTACTTACCCCTACCATTTCACTAAAAAACTGTCAAAAATGTTAAAAATGACAAGAGACAGTTTTTGACAATTCCTTTATTTAAATGCTTCTTCTTTCTTCTATCTTCCTTCATCTTCTGGTTCTTCTGGTTCTTCCTCCGGTCTTCTCGTCCAGCATCTCCTCTGCGGCGTCTTCTATCTTCTTCTCCTCGGGCCGCTCCGCACCCATGGCATGGGGGGGAGGCTCCCGCTCTTCTCTTCATCTTCTTCTTCATCTTCTTCTCTTCTTCCTTCTTCTCTTTTTCTCTTCTTCATTTTCTTCTCCGGGCCGCTCCGCACCCATGCTGGCATGGAGGGAGGCTCCCGCTGTGTGACGGCGTCTCCTCGTCTGACGTTTCTTAAATAACGGGGGGCGGGGCCACCCGGTGACCCCGCCCCCTCTGACGCATGGTGACTTGACGGGACTTCCCTGTGACATCACGGGGAATGCCACAGGGAAGTCCCGTCATGTCCCGTTCGTCAGAGGGGGGCGGGGTCACCGGGTGGCTCCGCCCCCCATTATTTAAGAACCGTCAGACGAGGAGACGCCGTCACACAGCGGGAACCTCCCTCCATGCCAGCATGGGTGCGGAGCGGCCCAGAGAAGAAAATGAAGAAGAGAAGAAGAGAAAAAGAGAAGAAGGAAGAAGAGAAGAAGATGAAGAAGAAGATGAAGAGAAGAGCAGGAGCCTCCCCCCATGCCATGGGTGTGGAGCGGCCCGAGGAGAAGAAGATAGAAGACGCCGTGGAGGAGATGCTGGACGAGAACGCCGGAGGAAGAACCAGAAGAACCAGAAGATGAAGGAAGATAGAAGAAAGAAGAAGCATTTAAATAAAGGGATTGTCAAATACTGTCTCTTGTCATTTTTAACATTTTTGACAGTTTTTTAGTGAAATGGTAGGGGTAAATACCCCCTTACCATTTCACACAGGGGGGGCCGGGATCTGGGGGTCCCCTTGTTAAAGGGGGCTTCCAGATTCCGATAAGCCCCCCGCCCACAGACCCCCACAACCACCGGCCAGGGTTGTGGGGATGAGGCCCTTGTCCTCATCAACATGGGGACAAGGTGTTTTGGGGGGCTACCCCAAAGCACTCTCCCAATGCTGAGGGCATGTGGCCTGGTATGGTTCAGGAGGGGGGGCGCACTCTCGTCCCCCCCTCTTTTCCTGCGGTCTGCCAGGTTGCGTGCTTGGATAAGGGTCTAGTATGGATTCTTGGGGGACCCCACGCCGTTTTTTTTTTTTTTGGCGCGGGGTTCCCCTTAAAATTCATACCAGACCTGAAGGGTCTGGTATGGAATTTAGGGGGAACCCCACATAATTTTTTTTTTTTAATTTTGGCCGGGGTTCCCCTTAATATCCATACCAGACCTGAAGGGCCTAGTATGGAATTTAGGGGGACTCCCACGTCATTTTTTTTTTTGGTTCGGGGTTCCCCTGTGGGGAATTCCCATGCCGTTTTTATCAATGAACTTCTATGTGTATTGTTCGCAACGCAATAGCCGCGGGTAGTTTTAAATGGGTTTTTTCCTTCCAAATGTCATTTTGCTGTCAGACTGTTCTAAACACGGGAAACATGCGCCCCTTTATAGGCATACTATAGACAGCCCCCAGCTACGAAATTTAAAGGGATATTACACTTTTATTGTTTGACTTTAAGCATTATTAAAATCACTGCTCCTGAAAAAACGGCCGTTTTTAAAACTTTTTTTTGCATTGATCCATGTCCCCTGGGGCAGGACCCAGGTCCCCAAACACTTTTTATGACAATAACTTGCATATAAGCCTTTAAAATTAGCACTTTTGATTTCTCCCATAGACTTTTAAAGGGTGTTCCGCGGCATTCGAATTTGCCGCGAACACCCCAAATTGTTCGCTGTTCGGGGAACTTGCGAACAGCCAATGTTCGAGTCGAACATGAGTTCGACTCAAACTCGAAGCTCATCCCTACTCTGCAGCAATGATACATCTATTTCCCAAAGACAACCTCTGGATATGATGCTGAGCATGTGCACTCAACTTTGGTCGACCATGGCAAGGCCTGTTCTGAGTGGAACCTGTCCTGTTAAATCGCTGTATGGTCTTGGCCATCATACTGCAGTTTCAGGGTCTTGGCAATCTCCTTATAGCCTAGGCCATCTTTATGTAGAGCAACAATTCTTTTTTCAGATCCTCAGCAAGTTCTTTGCCATGAGCAGCCATGTTGAACTTCCAGTGACCAGTGTGAGAGAGTGAGAACGATAACACCAAATTTAACACACTTGCTCCCCATTCACATCTGAGACCTTGTAACACTAATAAATCCCATGACACTGCGGAGGGAAAATGGCTAATTGGGCCCAATTTGGACATCTTCACTTAGGGGTGTACACACTTTTTTTGACAGAGGTTTAGACATTAATGGCTGTGTGTTGAGTTATTTTGAGGGGACAGCAAATTTACACTGTTATACAAGCTGTATACTCACTACTTTACATTGTAGCAAAGTGTAATTTCTTCAGTGTTGTCACATGAAAAGTTATAGTAAAATATTTACAAAAATGTGAGGGGTGTACTCGCTTTTGTGAGATACTGTGTATATATATACGGTATATATTATATATATATATATATATATATATATATATATATATATATATATACCAGGGGGAATTTGCACAATTCCACCAGGACTCTTGATGGACCTCTTGCTGATAATACCTTTTTGTACTCTGAATGCATGTACTGTTATTATTATTATTATTCTTTTTCAAAATATATATTTTGTATTTCCATACTAGTATGCATTCCCAGAGCTAATTTTTTAGTACAGAAGATCCAAACTTATTTAAACATTGTATTAGACCTTATAATATTTAAAGGTTATTATTTAAACCAGCACTGAAAGAAAAATGCAGTCTTTGCCGTGCTTCTAAAAAAGTTAGGTTGTTTCCCTCATTATATATTGGTTCGTTGTGGGAAAGCTCAACACTTATGCGTATATATGAACCCATAATTTTTTATGATGGTGAATATCTTAAGAAATTCCAGGTCACCAATATCTCTACACATAACTGTTTGTAACACAAACACTTTAAGAGAAAATTGAGATAATCGAGAAAAAGTTAGGTTGCTTGGCTATCTCCTGCTCCAATGCTTTGAGCCACTGTCCTAAAACAAGGACACAGCCAATAAAATCAGAACACTGGATCTGCATACTTGTTCTGTGTCATTGGCTCAGATATATTAAAGCCAAATCAGAAGGGTAACAGTTAGAGAACTGGCACTCTTAGAAGGTAAGGTCAATAATGATGCCTGCACATTTTCCTCTGCACTTGTTTACTTTCAGTACTTTTAGGCCCGGTTCACACTGATGCGCTGTGATTTTGTTCTGTTTTTTGTCCTTTGTGAGGCGCGAATTTACCTTGTATTTACCGCTAATTTCAGGAGTTGGACATAGCTGCAATTGATATTCTAGCCAATGGAATCATAATGTAAAGAAAAAAAAAAAAAAAGATGTTAACTTCCTGCGTACTTCCTGGTTTTTGTGGAGAGTAGTGTGGTGGAATTCGCACATATGTGAACCATCAATGCGATTCAAGAACGATTTACATTGATGTCTATGGAGACTAAATTCGCAACGCAGTAAACTCGCACAAGACCCTATTTTTAATCGCGTTGCATTCGTAGAGGAATCGCAACGCATGTATGTGAACGACCGTCATTGAAAACAATGATTTTAGGGATGACATGCGAATTTAAAGTGTTTCTGACGCATCACATTCGTCATGAACTCGCATCAGTGTGAACGGGGCCTTAGTCACTGACCAACAGCAAGAATGCAGCCAGTGAAATCATAAAACCTAAAGACCTGGGATCAGCATAACAGCTAGGCAACAAACATTTTTACACTTAAAAATATACAGTTCCGACTTACAAACAAATTTGATTTAAGAACAAACCTACAGTCCCTAACTTGTTTGTAACCCGGGGACCACCTGTACAATGCTGTAAAAACAGCCTGGATGTCAGTCCTTTGTTGTGGCTAAGGTCTAATATCCAGGCTGTTTTTACAGAGTTGTACATGTCTATTTAATAAAAGAATACTATTTTTGGATGTCATCCTGAGTGCCGACCATCCCTTTCCTTATTCAGGTACGTTGGAGGTGTCGGTATCCTCGAGGGCTGAGCACCGGGAGGAGCTGTTATGTGGGAAGCTTGTAGCACCTATACATCCGTTTTTCAATAAAAAGACAGAAATACAATTTTTTGGCAGATAAAACAGCTCCCATATATGTATTTTAGCTGTGTATCTATCTGTTTACCTGGAGTACAGCTTTGAAATGGCAAAGTGCCTTTAGCCAACTATGGCTCAGGGGGCCACGCCCCACACTATATAAGGCTGCTTACACGGCGGCCGTATATAGCACTTATGGATGAGAGAAGTTAGCTAGAGGCAGGTTAGTTAGTGGTGTGCAGGTATTTTAGTATATATATACATAGATATATAGATATATCTATCTATACATCTATCTATAGATAGATAGATAGATAGATAGATAGATAGATAGATAGATAGATAGATAGATAGATAGATAGATATGTATCTCTCTCTCTCTTTTTATATATATATATATATATATATATATATATATATATATATATATATATATATATATATTTATATATATATATGTATATATATATATACACACACACACACATATACTCTGCATTCAGTGTAGACTATATAGACTATGTATACAGTGCAGGCAGTCTGGTACAACCCTTAAAAATTCCACTCACCTGCTCGCATTTTGCGAGTGGAATTTAGTGCAGGGCGAGTGAGGAGCAAAAGCAGACCAGGCTAACAGTTTCCTGGCTGAAGTGGTGTGGCCATCAGAGCAGCTTGGAAGGGGGGTTCTCTGCCCCCCCCCGCGCCGCTCTGATGTCCTGTTAAAAAGCCTGCACCGCTTCTGCCAGAAGCGATCAGCCAGGAAACAGAGTGGCAGGGCCGGTGGTCATTTTGTCACAACACCGGATTACCCTGGGGCCACTTTGAGCTGAAGTTGCAGCACTCCTATCCCTCTCTCCTCCTCCTCTTATGAATCACGGAGCTGGGTCTGTGTTCGGCGGCGCTGTAACAAGGTCCCGCCCGCTAGGCCAGCTCATGTGATAGTAGATGATTCAATCAGTGTTCCATCTACTATCACACAAGCTGGTCTAGGGGGGTGGGACCTTATTACAGTGCCGCCGAACACACACAGACCCAGTTCTGTGACACACAGCGTTGTGTGTATGATCCATAAACCATGGTGAGTCTGTATTGATGATGGGCACAGTGAGGCTGCATTTATGGGCACAGTGAGCGGCATGCATGGGCAGTGAGGCTGCATTCATGAGGAGTGAGGCTGCATTCATGGGAACAGTGAGGCTGCATTCATGGGCACAGTGAGGCTGCATTTATGGGCACAGTGATCTGCATTCATGGACAGTGAGGCTGCATTCATCGGCACAGTGAGGGTGCATTTATGGGCAGTGAGGCTGCATTTTTGGGCACAGTGAGCTGCATTGATTGGCAGTGATGCTGCATTCATGGGCACAGTGAGGCTGCATTTATGGGCACAGTGAGGCAGCATTTATGGGCACAGTGAGCTGCATTTATGGGCACAGTGAGCTGCATTTATGAGTACAGTGAGCTGCTTTGATGGGCAATGAGGCTGCATTTGTGGGTATACTGAGGCTGCATTTATGGGTACAGTGAGGCAGCATTCATTGGCACAGTGAGCTGGATTCACGGGCAGTGAGGCTGCAATAATGGGCACAGTGAGGCTTCAATGATGGGCACAGTGAGGCTGCAATGATGGGCACAGTGAGGCTGCAATGATGGGCACATATTTTTCGGCGCCGTGATTGAAGAAGGATGTACATCGCGGGACACTTTTTTTTCCTTTTTAATATAGGAATTGTCAAAAGCTGTTTATTGTGGTTTTTACATTTTGACACTTTTTTAGTGAACGGGTAGGGGTAACCATTCCAATGGTGGGGCAGGATCTGGGGGCCCCCTTATTAAAGGGGGCTTTCAAATTCCGATAAGTGATTGAAGAAGGATGTACATCGCGGGACACTTTTTTTTCCTTTTTAATATAGGAATTGTCAAAAGCTGTTTATTGTGGTTTTTACATTTTGACACTTTTTTTAGTGAACGGGTAGGGGTAACCATTCCAATGGTGGGGCAGGATCTGGGGGCCCCCTTATTAAAGGGGGCTTTCAAATTCCGATAAGCCCCCCACCTGCAGACCCCCACAACCAATGGCCAGGGTTGTGGGGACGAGGCCCTTGTCCCCATCAGCATGGGGACAAGGTGCTTTGGGGGGGACCCTAAAGCACCCTTCCCATGTTGAGGGCAAGCAGCCTGGTACAGTTCAGGAGGACAAGGCTGCTCGCTCGTCCCCCCCCCCTTTCCTGGCCTGCCAGACTGCTTGCTCGGATAAGGGTTTGGTATGGATTATGGGGGGGACCCCATGCCATTTTTTTTTATTTTGGCATGGAGTTCCCCTTAAAATCTATATCAGACCCGAAGGAGCCTGGTATGGATTTTAAGGGGGACCTAATGCTGTTTTTTATTTTAAATTTTGGACAATTTTTTTCTCGATTTTTTCCTTTATCGTACCGGCAATACATTACAGCTGCAAGAAATTTTAAATTACATTTTTTTCTTTAGAAATGTAATTTTACTCCGGGAATATAAAACACATGAGAAAGATGCACCACTTTACAGGCAGACTAAGGGTACCCCCCGGGATGATATTTAAAGGAATATTTCATTTTTATTGTTTCACTTTAAGCATTATTAAAATCACTGCTCCTGAAAAAACGGCCATTTAAAAAAGTTTTTTTTGCATTGATACATGTCCCCTGGGCCAGTACCTGGGTCCCCTAACGGTGTTCGCATAAAGTTTTTGTCTGTTCACAGTTTCTGGGGCGAACCAAACCGGGGGGTGTTCGGCTCATTCCTAAAAATACACATTTGTGAACACAGGGAAGATACATTTTAATCATTACAGACCTGCATTATTTTGTGTCTTATATCTTCCTGGAGTTCAGCTTTAACATAGTTTCCCTTTAAATGTGAGCGTTAGTTTTCAGGCAGTTATATAGATAGCCAAAGGGTTAAACAATCTATTTACTGCCAAATAATATTTCACGCTGCATCCTTCAACAATTAAAGTGTATTACAAGAAAACTGGCTGTACAGAGATGATACACTGTGTTAATATGGACAAAGCGGATTTGAAAGGAATTCTTAATAAGACCTAGAAGAGTTGCGAGAGTCTCTTCCAGGCTTGAAAGATGCTCAGTTATTAAATGTAATTTATGCTGTCAGCCCAAAGCTATCTTCTTTCAGCCTAAGGATGAGGGAGAAAAAAAAACAGTAATAAATGGCACACTGTAAGTAAAAACTTGACCTTAGACCGCATTCCATTTTCAAAACTATAACAATTTGTTGAACGCTAAAATATTGGACAAACATAAAGAAAGCTGTAAAATAAAATAAAATAAAATAAATGGCTTTAGCTGCAGGGGGCAGTTGTAAAAGTTGCATCGAGATGAGTAAGAAGCTCTTTTTTGCTTAAGCGATTATGTATTATGCTAAACAACAACAGTTCTAATGTGCAGGGATGGTAATCTTTCCTGTGCTGTGTTCTTTCAAGGTCTGATTATCATATTTATTGACTTTTTATACATACAGTTTTCACTCATCTCATATATCCTTCCTTTATAAGCTTGTCCAATCAGTGGCAAGGTTTAAAGCCTTCTTGATAAATTAGATATTGTAAAGCAATGTGAGGCAAAATCAACAGCTTTGTAAATATAATTGATTACTTATTTCATTTCTTTAATCACTGTGTCCAATGAAAAATATACAAGTTTTGCTTTCTTTTAACAGTAAAGGAGTAGAGACTTGTGGAATTCTGTATTTGCTCAAAGGTTTGATAGACAGTTGTAAACAGTTAGCAACAATTGTGCCTATATGGCAAAAAGAACAATTAAAATTGCTCCACCTCAAAATAATGAAGCTTATACAGTATATTATGGAGACCCATCCTTCCCAGTTTAGGGGACAGCCCCTGATTTAAAAAGCCTGTCCCTGGATATAAAGTATCCCCTGCTGTGTGCCCGGTCTTAGCTCGTGCCCCCAATTTTAGCCTGGTTGGTAAGCTTTTTATATGTCCTCAAAATTAACTGCCTTTCCTGTTCTATCAGTCCCCATTATCAACTGCCCCATGTACTATCTGCCCTTGCCACCAACTGCCTCCTCTGTACTGCCTATTTGCAACTTTAACTGCCCCCACTGTGCTACCTGTCCTTGCCACCAACTGCCACTCACTGTACTTTTTGTCCCCAAAATCAATTGCCCCTTTGTTTACCTTCTGTCCACATCATCAACTGCCCCTTGTGTACTGCCTCTTTCCATCATGAAATGCCCCCACACATGTGAATGGAAATCATTCATTTGGGCGCCACTGCAGCTCTTTATTGCATGCAAGACATGTCTTGTCTGCTGCAGTAAAACACACTTAGCTGCCGGTCCGCAGTCTTCTATTGTATATAGGCTGAACTGCGCATGCAGTTTCCGTGCACATGTATGCTATTCACATCATCTCTCACTGACCATTTAAGAGGACTGAAGAACCAACAACCAAAGCCCAGGAAGAAACAAGTCAGTGGACAGCAAGGGATCCAGCGGTCGCATCGCTGGAAGGTGGAGGTATCTGCAAGCTTTAGTTGTGCTTAAAAACAAATTCCCCCTTCTATTAATTCTTAACTAAAGATGAGCTCAACAACATCCCCCCTCCCCCTCCCCCCCCGTTTGCACCAGAACTCTCGAACATTGCAAAAGCTCAGACCCGAACTCTGTACCCCATCTAAGTCTATGGGACCAGAACTTGAAAAATCAAAAGTGTCTATTTTGAAGGCTTATGTGTCAATGCATTTTTTTTTTAAGATTGTTTTTAACCTCTAGACATCTGCGCTATAGCCGAATGACGGCCACAGCGCGGACCTACATTCCCGGGAGGCCGTCATATGACAGCCTCCCCTGTGCACGCTCCCTGCGCGCGCCCTGGAGGGCGCGCGCCGGGCGCATTGTGATCACTGAGTCACTGAGACTCGGCTGATTACCGATCTGTGTAAGGGGCCGGTCCCGGCCCCTTACCATGTGATCAGCTGTCAGCCAATGACAGCTGATCACATGATGTAAACAAAAGATCGGTAATCGTTTTCTTTTTTTACTCACGCTGACAGCGCGAGTAGAAAAAAAAGCCGATCACCGGATCGGATGTGAGGGACATCGGTCCCCAAGTGGAAGAGGCACACCTGCCTCATCAGTGCCCACTAAAAGTGCCACCTAATAGTGCCCACAGTGCCACCTAGCAGTGCCCACAAGTACCACCTATCAATGCCCACCTGTAGTGCCAATCAGTGCCACCTGCCAGTGCTGCCCATCACTGCCACCCATCAGTGCCCATCACTGCCACCCATCAGTGCCCATCACTGCCGCCTATCAGTGCCCATCACTGCCGCCTCATCAGCGTACATCAATGAAGGAGAAAAATTACCCGTTTAAAATTTTTTATAACAAAATATAAAAAAATAAACATTTTTGTTTTTAAAACAATTCAGATTTTTACATTTTTTTAATAAAAAGTAAAAACTGCAGAGGTGATCAAATACCACCAAAAGAAAGCTCTATTTGGGGTGAAAAAATGATAAAAATTTCATTTGGGTACAGTGTTGTATGACTGCGAAATTGTCATTCAAAGTGCGTCAGCGCTGAAAGCTGAAAATTGGTCTGGATAGGAGGGGGGTTTAAGTGCCCTGTAAGCAAGTGGTTAAAGGAGCAGTGATTTTAATGATGCTTCAAGTGAAAAAATAAAAATGAAAAATTCCTTTAACCACTTGCAGACCAGCCGCTGTCATTATACTGCGGCAGGTCCGCTCGGTACCGCAAATCTCCGTAGGTGTACGTCGGCTCTTTTAAGAGCCATAGCAGGCGCGCGCCCGCAATATGGGACCCAATGCACATGGCCGGCGGCCGCGTTGTCCGCTGGCCACCCGCGATCGCGGGAAAGAGAGCCAGAGCAGGTATCTGTCAATGTAAACAGACAGATCTTCGTTCTGACTGGGGAGGAGAGAGAGATCTGCTGTTCCTAGTGATTAGGAACAGCGATCTCTCTCCTCCTCCAGTCAGTCCCATCCCCCCACAGTTAGAAACACCTCCCAGGGAACACATTTAACCCCCTGATTGCCCCCTAGTGTTAACCCCTTCCCTGCCAGTGTCATTTATACAGTAATCAGTGCATTTTTATAGCGCTAATCGCTGTATAAATGTCAATGGTCCCAAAAAAGTGTAAAAAGTGTCCGATCTGTCCGCCGCAATGTTGGAGTCCCGCTAAAAATTGCAGATCACCGCTATTACTAGTAATAAGTAAATAAATAAATAAGAAATGCCATAAATCTATCCCCTATTTTATAAACACTAACTTTTGTGCAAACCAATCAATATACGCTTATTGCGATTTTTTTACCAAAAATATGTAGAAGAATACATATTGGCCTAAACTGGTTAATTAGGTTTTTTTGGGGATATTTATTATAGCAAAAAGTTAAAAATATTGTTTTTTTTCAAAATTATCATGCAGAGGTGATTAAATACCACCAAAAGAAAGTTCTGTTTGTGGGAAAAAAAGGACGTCAATTTTGTTTGGGTACAGCGTCGCAGGACCATGCAATTGTCAGTTAAAGCGACGGAGTGCAGTATCGCTAAAAATGGCCTGGTCATTAGGAGGGAAAATCTTCTGGGGCTGAAGTGGTTAAATATACATTTTTTGGAGTTTCAAGTACAAAACACCAAGGTGTGAATGAGGCCTTAAGAGTTTTCTCATTTTTTTCAAACAGACTCTTCAGAATAGATTACCCAAGCAAACAAGTGCACATAATGCTGTATACAGTATCTCACAAAAGTGAGTACACCCCTCACATTTTTGTAAATATTTTATTATATCTTTTCATGTGACAACACTGAAAAAATGACACTTTGCTACAGTGTAAAGTAGTGAGTATACAGTTTGTATAACAGTGTAAATTTGCTTTCACCTCAAAATAAACACACAGCCATTAGTGTCTAAAATGCTGACAACAAAAGTGAGTACATCCCTAAGTGAAAATGTCCAAATTGGGCCCAATTAGCCATTTTCCCTCCCCGGTGTCATGTGACTCGTTAGTGTTACAAGGTCTCAGGTATGAATGAGGTGTTAAAGTTGGTGTTATCGCTCTCACTCTCTCATACTGGTCACTGGAAGTTCAACATGGCACCTCATGGCAAAGAACTCTCTGAGGATCTGAAAAAAAAGATGGCTTAGGCTATAAGAAGATTGCCAAGACCCTGAAACTGAGCTGCAGCATGGTGGCCAAGACCATACAGCGGTTTAACAGGACAGGTTCCACTCAGAACAGGCCTCGTCATGGTCGACCAAAGAAGTTGAGTGCACGTGCTCAGCATCAAATCCAGAGGTTGGCTTTGGGAAATAGACGTATAATTGCTGCCAGCATTGCTGTAGAGGTTGAAGGGGTGGGGGGTCAGCCTATCAGTGCTCTGACCATACGCTGCACACTTCATCAAATTGGTCTGCATGGCTGTCATCCCAGAACAAAGCCTCTTCTAAAGATGATGCACAAAGCCCGTAAACAGTTTGCTGAAGACAAGCAGACTAAGGACATGGATTACTGGAACCATGTCCTGTGGTCTGATGAGACCAAGATAAACTTATTTGGTTCAGATGGTGTCAAGCGTGTGTGGTGGCAACAAGGTGAGGAGTACAAAGACAAGTGTGTCTTGCCTACTGTCAAACATGGTGGTGGGAGTGTCATGGTCTGGGGCTGCATGAGTGCTGCCGGCACTGAGGCGCTACAGTTTATTGAGGCGCTACAGTTTATCATGGATGCCAACATGTACTGTGACATACTGAAGCAGAGCATGATTCCCTCCCTTCGGAGACTGGGCCGCAGAGCAGTATTCAGACATGATATTGACACCAAACACACCTCCAAGACAACCACTGCCTTGCTAAAGAAGCTGAGGGTAAAGGTGATGGACTGGCCAAGCATGTCTCCAGACCTAAACCCTATTGAGCATCTGTGGGGCATCTTCAAATGGAATGTGGAGGAGCGCAAGGTCTCTAACATCCACCAGCTCCGTGATGTCGTCATGGAGGAGTGGAAGAGGACTCCAGTGGCAACCTGTGAAGCTCTGGTGAACTCCATGCCCAAGAGGGTTAAGACAGTGTTGGAAAATAATGGTGGCCACACAAAATATTGACACTTTGGACCCAATTTGGACATTTTCACTTACTCACTTTTGTTGCCAGTGGTTTAGACAATAATGGCTGTGTGTTGAGTTATTTTGAAGGTACAGCAAATTTACACTGTTATACAAGCTGTACACTCACTACTTTACATTGTAGCAAAGTGTCATTTCTTCAGTGTTGTCACATGAAAAGATGTAATAAAATATTTACAAAAATGTGAGGGGTGTACTCACTTTTGTGAGATACTGTATATACATACTTACCCACTCATTCACTAAATGAAGCATGTAATATGTTTTTAACAAACAAATATGAAGACGTAAAAACCTTTTGCTGCATGCAGCTTCATGTTAGATGTGTCAGTTACTAGTTATTAACTTAAACAATTTATTCAAATTGTAATTATGCAGAGCTAGCAGGTACTCATTAAGCTATGTTTGCATTATTGTTAATAAGTTATCTTTTCCTGTGCTAACATAATATCCTGTGACAGGTGCAAATGGGCTTTATGATTAATGGTTATATAACTTATCTCTAATTATCTAGAAATGGTTACAGGCTTTCCTCGTGAAATTTGCTTGATTTTTACCTGTATGACTTTTTTTAAATAAATTTTATTAAAGGCATATTCTAAACAACTAAAAATATATAATCCTTGCGCTGGATGATGTTGAGAACTGCTGCAACTAAATCCTGATTACTGGATTAAAGACACTATGAAAAAAAAAAGAGTGCGCTATATCTTTAAATTTGATAACCAAACCAGTCCAAATAAATAATAGATATACAAAATTGTGTTCAAATAAATTTGTAAATAAATGTGCATTGGAATTCATAAATGTGCAAAATAAATGGCCATACAATCGAAAAAGTCCATCAATAGTGAATTCATATTAGATCATAAAATATCTGAGTGCTTCTAAAGTGCTCAATGCTCCAAACATATGTAAGGTGCTCCAGCGCAAATAAGGTGCTCTTCAAAGAAGATTGGCCTCTTACCAGACTGGGGGGATCTCAAACTATAGAGATTAAACAGCTCTAAACATCTCTTCTGGCTATCCAATGTTCTCACAATCAGGCATCCAGCTAGCTAAGTTACCCCGTCAGTAAGATATAGCTGCAGTGTCCCCACTGCTGGAGTGTTAGCCTGGTAGCTTACTCCACGTCCACACAATTAGTAGCCATGCACATTAAATATAAAGAATATAAAGAAGGAGAAGCCACATAGCGTAATACAGCTAAAATAATCTTCTTTTATTAAAAGATAAAAATCCCCCTACATGTATCTAGCAATACAATCACAATGAAACAGAAGCTGCGGGACCATCCGACTGGCTCGTGCGTAATGACGGCACACTCTAGCTCTGCTCGATGCGTTTCCCCAAAATTGGCGTCTTCTGGGACTGGAGGCTATTGTGGGACATTAGAATCTCCATTAAAAAGCAATAGCTGAGGATAGCATGTGAACCCGAAGCATAATGCCCTCTAGAAAATGAATACATATAAAAACTGAGACATAACCAAGGGTAATGTACAAAAGACATTCCTGGGCTTTAACATAATAATAGAAACAAAAAATGTTTCCGCTTATATATAAAATTCAGTATTGATATATGGGCAAAGGGATTATACACCTATACAGGGCAACAACACCTAATGATTCCATTCATGAACAGCACTCCCGAGATCAAAATATGTGCTTACATTTGTTACTGACAAAAAAATGTGTCGTCACAAGGGGCGGAATCTCTGGACGGTGTCACCAGATGGCCCTGCCCCATGGCTATATAAGAGACGCCAGACAGCGGGTGATAATACAACAGAGGAAGACAGCCTTAGAAGAAGATCAGCTTTTTTTGTTTTTAGCGGGTAACCAGCAAGGAAGTAGACAGGTCGGGGAAGAAGACAGCTCGGGGAAGAAGACAGCTCAGGGAGAAGACACCGGAGGAGAAGACAGCACGGGGAGAAGACAGCTCGGGGAGAAGACAGCTCGGGGAGAAGACAGCTCGGGGAGAAGACAGCACAAGGAGAAGACACCGCAGGAGAAAACAGCATGGGGAGAAGACAGCACGGGGAGAAGACAGCACGGGGAGAAGACAGCTCGGGGAGAAGACAGCTCGGGGAGAAGACAGCTCGGGGAGAAGACAGCACAAGGAGAAGACACCGCAGGAGAAAACAGCATGGGGAGAAGACAGCACGGGGAGAAGACAGCACGGGGAGAAGACAGCTCGGGGAGAAGACAGCTCGGGGAGAAGACAGCTCGGGGAGAAGACAGCTCGGGGAGAAGACAGCACAAGGAGAAGACACCGCAGGAGAAAACAGCATGGGGAGAAGACAGCACGGGGAGAAGACAGCACGGGGAGAAGACAGCACGGGGAGAAGACAGCTCAGGGAGAAGACAGCTCGGTGAAAAGACAGCTCAGGGAGAAGACAGCTCTGGGGCTTCTTTGTTAATAAAGGACTTGTCAAAGTCCATGATTTATTTATTTTATTTCCATGATTTTTTTTCGCCGACAGCTGATGACTCATCGCTTGTTAAGGATGCGGCGGCTGGTTTCCCGCAACGCAAGCGCAAAATGCATGAAAACTGCATGCAAAAACGCATAAAAAACATAGGGTTTAAAAATGCAAAATACACTGCAAAACATGCCTGAAAAACGCATCAAGCGCAGCCGCATGGATGTGAACCTAGCCTCAGTGTGGAGTGTATTTCTTTATCCCTATAACTTCCAACAAGGAAGGGTCCCTACTATGATGTCGAGGGAAGTGTTGTGATAGCCTATGATATTTGAATCTCCTCCAGATATTGTTCAAGTGTTCTCCGTCCACTCAATATTCGTATTGGAAAACACTTGAACAATATCAGGAAGGGATTCAAATATCATAGGGAGAGTCCTAGGACAGCCAAGGCTCTTGTGCACATCGCTGGATCGAGAGGGGGATCAGGTAAGTATTAGGGGGGCTGTGGGGGGAGCAGCACACAGAAGGTTTTTTACTTTCATGCATGGAATGCATGAAACAGTAATTCCATTGCCCAATAGCAGCCAACCAGGCATTTGCTTTTACTTTGTGACCCCTGACAATTCAGTTCTCCTATTTATTCTATTTTGATCTGGTAAATGTACCATTGATAGTGTTTTATTATTTCTGTTTGACAAGTTTTAAAAAATAATATGTTGATCTGTCAGAAAACTTCTGAGCTGATAACTTCCAGTGTGGGTTAGGTGTTCTGTAGTATTGACCCTTTAAAGTGATTGTAAAGTCTTGTTTTTTTTTCTATAAAAATAACAAACATGTTATACTTACCTGCCCTGTGCAGTGGATTTGCACAGAGCATCCCAGATCCTCCTCTTCTCAGGTCCCTCTTCTGTGCTTCTGGCCCCTCTCTCTGGTTGAGTGCCCCCACAGCAAGCAGCTTGCTATGGGGGCCCCCGAGCCAAATCACCGCTACCTGTGTCCATTCAGACATGGAGCCCCACCCCCTCTCCTGATTGGCTGACTGACTTTAATTGATAGCAGCGGGAGCCAATGGCGCTGCGGCTGTGTCTCAGACAATCAGAAGGGAGAGCCTTGGATGGCCGAGACACTGTTGGAAATCGCTGGACAGAGATGGGGCTCAGGTGAGTATAAAAGGGGCCAAGGGTGGCTGCTGCACACAGAATATTTTTATCTTAATGCATAGAATACATTAAAGTGGATGTAAACCTGATTTATGAAATTTTACCTAGGCATATCTATCTGTAGTGTTTTCTTATCTCTCTCCAAAGCCCTAAGTCCTGTGTGTTCCATTCTTCTGTTATCAGCATGATAACTTCTGACAAGTTATCTGTCACATATGATAAAACCAGCCTGAAATTTGTGTCAGGGTGGGTGCTATAAAGAAAGTAGCAGACAGCTAGTCTGTTCACAGGACATTCCTTTCTTCCTCTGCCTATGTGAAGTGGGGGGGGGGGGGTGCTGTTCCTCCAATCAGCTGTCACACAGTGTATGCCAAGATTACACTCTCAGTGCTGAACAGGAAGAGAACATTTCTAACACGATGTGCACTTTCTAAAGAATATAGCAAGCTGAAGACAGCAGATAAACATGTAAAACCTTTGTAGGGAGATTACTTTCATCCCTGTGTATCATCTGAGGCTGTTCACTTCACTGGGTATATGTGAGGGTTTACATCCACTTTAAGATAAAATACCTTCTGACTTTACAACCCCTTTAAGAACTCATATAGTCAACAAAGTGTAACTCTAGCAATATTAAGCATACTATACACTCACATTTTCTTTATTTTCACCTGGTGATCCTGGAAGTAAAACACTTCCTGTCCTAGAGTGACAGTGCTCATTTACTATACTGTATCTTTGTAATAGTGCTGTCATCGTTGGACAGTACGACAGAACAAACCAAGAGATTTGTCTGAAACCTGCGCTTGGATCAATATTGACAGCTGCATCAGGTGAGGCTGAATACAAACCTAACAAATAGATCAAAAAGGAAAAAACAGGTGCGCTTATTCGTTTAAATTAAATAAGGTGTCTGTCCCTTTAAGAACTCATATAACAAAGTAAAACTCATATACATAATAACTCAGCATATAAGTGTGAAAACATATCAAATGTGCTAAAAAATATCCATACAAAAAAATATGTGCAATATAGCAATTTATCAATTCATATAATTGTGCAAAAAAAATAAGAATCCAATCCACAGTGCAGATCTCCAGTAATGAAGATCAGGATATGACTGTGACGGAAAGTGCTTTCTGTGCATAAAACAATTTACCAATTCATATATTTACAACTTAGTCCACTTTTGCCAATAATAATAAAAGTCCAGTGCAAATAAACAGCAATGAAGAATAATACATGACCGTGATGAAAAGTGCTGTCTGTGCATGGAATTCATGACAGCTGTGCTCCAGTGCTCATGTGCAACATATAGCAGCTTACCGACGGCATAAAACAGCAGAGCATATATGCATTAGAAACTCTCCCAGTCGGCTTAAAAAGCAGCCATCCCCTCCGATCACCTATGTGACACTCAATCCCTCCTCACACTCCAGGGTAGCCAGTTAAAACATAAAACAGGAGAGCTCCATAGTACAGTAAAGTCTTATATAAAAAAAAGTTTTATTTAAAAATAGATGCACCTACATAGAAGCAATCAATCACAGCAGTAAGATCACAGATGAGGACCCCGCCACAAAATCAAGCTGCCGGAGATCACAATGACATCACAAGATCAGGGCATCTTCAGGGATAGAGACTCTATGTTTATTTAAGTGGACTAAGTTGTAAATATATGAATTATTTGCACAATTATATGAATTGATAAATTGCTATTTTGCACATATTTATTTTTTTGTATGGGTTTTCTTAGCACTTTTGAAATGTTTGCACACTTATATGCTGAGATATTAAGTATATGAGTTTTACTTTGTTATATGAGTTCTTAAAGGGACAGACACCTTATTTAATTTAAAAGAATAAGCGCACCTGTTTTTTCCTTTTGATCTATTTGTTAGGTTTGTATTCAGCCTCACCTGGTGCAGCTGTCAATATTGATCTGAGCGCAGGTTTCAGACAAATCTCTTGGTTTGTTCTGTCGTACTGTCCAACGATGACAGCACTATTCCAAAGATACAGTATAGTGAGTGAGCACTGTCACTCTAGGACAGGAAGTGTTTTACTGCCAGGATCACCAGGTGAAAATAAAGAAAATGTGAGTGTATAGTATGCTTAATATTGCTAGATGTTTATGAAGGCTGATGAACCATATACACATATCTTGCATTTGACTGGCACACATTTTTTTCTTTAAGACAGCATATATGTATTACTAACGTACATATTTGTAGCACCCTCTAATGTGTGCTAGAAGTGAGAGTAGGAAAATTATAGTTTAGCCCAGGGCTAAGCCTGAGCTATGGAATCTGGGTCAGGGTTCACTAAGGTTCAGAGCTGGGTGACTCATCCTGGCAGCTCCCTTGGTCTGGAAGGTTGGATAATTGTCTAGAATTAGTGGTTGGTGGTTAGGAGGAGCTGCCAATCAGCCAATCCTTAGAGGTAGGCTGACAGGGGGCTGAGAATACACCATAAATAGACATGGGCCATACCAGCAGGGGTAGTCGGGGGGAAGATGGAGATACAGTGTTGAGGAGGCCATCGGTGGCACTCAGGGGTGCACCCTAGTCTGGGAAGGGGTGTGTCCTGCCTTGGGCCCGGGGCTCAGGTGCTGGAAGGATCCTACCAAAACACATGGGAGAAAGCCCTTCCTGGAGGCACAGGAGCAAGAGAGAAGACAGAGTGAGTAGTCAACACTGTGGGTACTAAAAAGCAGAGGGAAACTGCCACATGTAGCCAGTCTCCCTTGAAGACAGTGGTGTGCTTAAGTCTTCAGCCTTTCCTTAGAGAGCTCCTGAGTTTCAGCCAGGTGGGCTGATGGGCTGGTAAAGAGTCAGTCTGGGGGAGTGGTGAGTTAGCCTTGAGGGCTAGTGAAAGGGGCAGCTGCATCCAGGTGGGTTGGCAGTGCCTGAATAGGTGGTGCTGGGATCAGTGGCCACAGAGGAGAAGTTAAAAGCTGTTTCATTGCAACTGTGCACATATACACAAATACACAAAGAGGTGCTATGAGTTCCTGCCTGTAATTGGCTATTACTAATCTAACTGAAAGCCTGTCAGATCATTCAAGTGATTCAGCTGGAGAAAACAAGAGTGTGTAGGAGAAAAGCGAAGGAGACTCTATATATGTGTATTCAGGAAGATGTCCCTGAAGTTTTGCTGAAAGTTTGCTGAAGTCAAGTGGATATCCCATAACCTCCCATCCCTATCCAAGTAATTAACACTCTAATAAAAAATAGTAAAAAACAGTCACGGACTGTTCTGACTCTGGGTGCTTGTGAAGATTCGGTGTGCCTGGCTGTGCAGGAGTGGGGGATCCCAGTTTATCAGCAGTCCCTATGGAGTGTGCTACATATTTAAAATTGGTGCTTTGCCTGTTGTAATGAAAGAGTGTTTTCAATTGGTTGTCGTAAATTACAACACCATGTTGTCCTTTGCACTGTGTTCCATGCTTGGGCTGAACAGAAGTTATGCCCTGTACACACGGGCGGACTTTTCGGTAACAAAGGTCTAACAGTCTTTCCGACGGACTTTCGACTGACTTTTGACGGACTTTCGAACGAACGGACTTGCCTACACACGATCACACCAAAGTCCGATGAATTCGTACGTGATGATGTACGACCGGACTAAAATAAGGAAGTTGATAGCCAGTAGCCAATAGCTGCCCTAGTGTCGGTTTTCATCTGTCGGACTAGCATACAGACGAGCGGATTTTTCGACCGGACTCAAGTCCGTCGGACAAATTTGAAACGTGTTCCAAATCTAAAGTCCGTCAGATTTTGGACTGAAAAAGTCCGTTGCAGGTCCGATGGAGCCCACACATGGTCGGATTGTCCGCCGGATTCGGTCTGTCGGACTAGTCCGGTCGAAAAGTCCGCTCATGTGTATACGAGGCATAAGACTCTATCACCCAGATTAAAAAAATAAAATAATAAAAACCAGGTAAATGAGATTGACCTAATATGGCCATTTTAGGTCAATTTTAGGGCAATGATGTCATTGACATCCCTACCCCTTTGTGTACATGCAGCTGCGAGCTGGAGAACCCCCCCCCACTCACAGATCATTAGTCTGGCACTGACAGTTGCTTTAAAGGTTTGGACCAAACCCAAACTTAATCCCTAATCTTTATTACAGGAAGCTAATGTGCAAAGGCAAAGTTTCACATTAGAATACAGCACAGATCTGGTAGAAAAACACAAAGCACACCAGATGTTCAGACAATATTGAGATTTCCTGGAGTTTCCCTCCTACTGTACTTAGATGGCTAAGCCTAAAGTTTTCGTGAAAGAGAGAGAGAACCTGAAAAATAACAGCTTCTGCTGCACAATTCTCTGTGAATCCTGTGTCATAGGTGCACCATGTTTTTTTTAAGTATATATATATAGTTAAAAGCTTTTTTTTTGTTTTTGTTTTGGATAGATTCAGGAAGAGTTAAAATCCCTATCAGAGTGTTTCTTGTTGTGTCCTGCTGGGAAGATTTACCCCCACTTCCTGTCTTTGAAAAGCAACAGAAGTCAGAAGAAGTCACCATAAAGTGAGGGGATTTCCCATCTTACACCAGTTGTGACCAGAATATTTGTCCCCATTGAAAAATTTTCCCTTCACCTCATGCACTTGGTGAAAACTCTAAAATTTACATTTTCCACCAGGACAAAGAGAGGGTTGTTCTACCAAGAGCAGACACTACCAGAATAAAACCTTGACACAATAACAGCATTTAAATACTTTAAAAATATATAAAATAAGATTGAGTCAACCTATCATGATTTCCCTTTAAATTGGAACTAAAGTCAAAATATAAAGGATTTCAAGCAGGCAGACTATTTATCGCAGATGAGACATGCACTGTCTCTTCTAGACACGTAGGATTCATTTAGAAGCGAAATTCAGACAAAATTTGCGTGGTTCGGAGATTTGGATGTATCCGAATCTCTGAATTACAATTATAACGAATTTCAACTAATTTGAAATAAATTATAACAAAAAACAACAAAATTCATTTGTATTAATTTGTTTCATTCAGATGACCTGATGCAATGGTTTGGGCCTTTTGTTAATATTTGAAGCATCCAAAATAACGTAATGACAAAACAAATGATCCAAATGGATTCAGATTTATTTGTTTTTATTCTAGTACATGTAGTATGAATATTCGAAAAAGATTCTTATTGTATTGGGGTTAAGAGACCATTCATTTAATTGTATGGTCGTGGCTCAAAAAACAAAGTCAGTTGGGAGTAGGGAAATTAATTCAACTTAAAGAGGAGTTCCACCCAAAAGTGGAACTTTCACTTATCTGTCTCCTCCTCCCCTCCGGTGCCACATTTGGCACCTTTCGGGGGGAGCAGGTACCTGTTTTTGACAGGTACCTGTCCCCACTTCCATTGGACCTCGCTGTGGTGGTTCGGCCCCCTCTTCCTCCCTCCTCCTTTCCGTGCTGCCGGGCCAGTAAGAGAGTGCAGCAAGCTTCGTGCATGTGCAGTAGGGACCAAGCCATGAAGCCGCAAGGCTTCACTACCGGGTTCCCTTATCGGCAATGGCAGTCGCAGCACCCAACAGCCGATGGAAACATCGGCTGCGGTGCCAACATCGCTGGATTCCAGGACAGGTAAGTGTCCTAATATTAAAAGTCAACAGCTACAGTATGTGTAGCTGCTGACTTTACATTTTTTGGGGGAGGCCGAAATACCACTTTAACCACTTACGTACCACCCGCCATCTTTTTACGTCACTAATTTGAAGAGGAATATCATTGTTATGGCAGCTGCTAGCTGCCATAACCCCGGTATCCTCTTCTTCAGCGGGCGGTGTGCTTTCAGATAAAAGTGGTCTCTGCGGTGGATTCCGAGCAAGATTACTTTTATCGGTAGCGGGAAAGGGCCCCCCCCTCCTGCCGTGCTCTGGTGCCCTCTAACGCTTCCTGGAGCCGTCGGTAGCGGCGGAGGCGATCGGATCCCTCTTCCTGGTAGGCATGGAGACGAGTGAGGGGAAGATGGCCCCCGCCCGTCTCCATACCACTGCAGGGCGGAAGCAGCGGCAAAACCTCACTTCCGCCCATAGCTCTTAAAGGGCTATTTTTTATAAGTAGAGCCTGCATATGAAAACATTTTCAAACCACACATGTGAAGTATCCCTGCGATCATTCGAGCAAGAGCAATAAATCTAGACCCAGACCTCCTCTGTAACTCAAAACATGCAACCTGTAGAATTTTTTAAACGTTGCCTATGGAAATTTTTAAGGGTAAAAGTTTGTCGCCATGCCACGAGCGGGCGAAATTTTGAAGCGTGACATGTTGGATATCAGTTTACTCGGCATAACATTATCCTTCACAATATAAAAAAAAATTGGGCTAACTTTACTGTTGTCTTATTTTTTTTATTCAAAAAAGTGTATTTTTTCCCAAAAAAGTGCGCTTGTAAGACCACTATGCAAATATGGTGTGACATAAAGTATTGCAATGAACGCCATTTTATTCTCTAGGGTGTTAGATATATATATATATATATATATATATATATATATTGTTTGGGGGTTCTAAGTAATTTTCTAGCAAAAAAAACCTGTTTATAAATTGTAAACACCAAATCTCAGAAAGAGGCTCCGTCCTTAAGTGGTTAATAACATAATGAATGTAGACAGAACTTCAGAAAATACGAATCAATTCAGAACAATGAACACGGTATATACTCTCCCGAAATAATGAATCATTCTAAAAATGAATCAGTCTAACATAACTATTATGACTAAACAAAATTATTTTCTTGACGAATGAAACCAAAACGAAACACATTTTTCCACTGAGCACATCTCTAGTCTTTTCTGCAATAAAATAAACTTATTTGTCTGCCCACAATGACCTGTAAAATGTGAACTTAGCTGCACATGTGCAGTTCAGTTTACATTTCCATCTTAGTACTATGATGACTGAACCCCTGTGCATGCGCTGGAGAGTTACATCAACCCTTGCTGCCCAAGACACCTGAAGACCGCCACCCAGAAGAAGATCCCCACGCCAACAAGTGACCTGTTGCTGGGCAGCTGAGTATTGCAGATTATCCTTATTTTACTGTGGTTGATACAGTATTTCTGATATTGTACAAGTTTCTACAAAAAAAAAAAGCTTTCTCTGTGAATGTGTTTTGCCATTTACTGATCCTGATTCTCATACATTTCTACATTTCAGACAGGACAAGCCTATGTTTCAAATATATTATAACATATAAGATTAAAATAGCCACATTGAAAATACAACTTCCATTATCTGGATGTCATATCACTAAGCACCGGCAAGTACATTGCTGAAATCCAAATAGAAAAATATACTGAACAGGATATATTACATATATTCATGTCACCTTTCCTTTCGTACATGCCACAATTTATTATTTTTCAATTTTGCTGACATCCTTGTCTTTATGAAATACTATGTACACTCTACTAAATGTAATTACTGTGTAATCTTGTTTTTTTTCCTTCTCTTCATCTATGTGTGCATGCTATTTTCTATTTTATTTACTGGATGTTATTACAGAGGTAAAACGCGTAGCTTTGCTGTGTCTCTGAAAGACATTATTCGAGAAGCTGTACCTAACAAGGTACAGTATTACTTAGAATATGAATTTCCAATTTTTTTGTTTCACTACTCTGACTGTTTTGTTGCTAAGGGAAAAAATGTATTTTCAATACTAATCCTGCAATAAAACAACTAACAAATGTCATATGGAAAGGGGGCTGTTACTACCATGCCCAGACACGTTGAAAGCCAATTGTTCCATAATTCAATCATTCCAAGAAGAGCTATAACAAATCACAGTTGAATGACCTTCAGTCCAACTGTATTTTGTGTTAAATCAGCTAACTACACACTAGTTGCATTAGAACAAAAGGTATGCAACATTTTACAGTTAATTTTCCTAAGAAAAAAGACAAATCCTGAGCAAAAAAAGCCTTTCCCCTGCCAGCAATCTGCAGAGGAACCCCTGTTTCTTTGTGTGAAAGCCTATGGTCCCTCTGATTAAGTCTGACAAAACCTCTGTTGAGTCATATCTAGAGCTCTTTAATCAGTAGGGAGCATGAGCTTTGATCATTGCAGTTATAGTGCTAGCTCAGCAGGACAGGTTTTGGACCTCTAAAAATTGGCCACTGCTTCGACACAGAGAATAAGGGTCCTTGCTGCAGCATGCTGGCAAAGGGCTGCTTTCTAAAGAAAATGAAATGTAATGCTGTGTACACACGACTGGACTTTCGACAGACTGAATCACGTCTGACTTTGACTGACTTTTCGACAGACTTCAGGTGAATCGGACTTGTCTACACACATTCACAGCAAAGTCTAATGGATTCGACCGTGATGACGTACGACCAGACTAGAATAAGGAAGTTCATAGCCGGTAGCCAATAGCTGTCCTAGCGTCGGTTTTCGTGTGTCGGACTAGCATACAGAGGAACGGATTTTTTGACCGGACTCTAGTCCGTCGGAAAGATATGAAACATGTTCTAAATCTAAAATCCGTCACATTTTCGCTGACAGAAAAGGTCCGCTGCAGGTCCGATGAAGCCCACACACGGTCGAATTGTCTGACGGATTCGTTCCGTCGGACAAGTTTGATCGAAAAGTCAGGCCGTGTGTACACGGCATTAGGCTTTGCGCATCTTTTGTTTTAATGCACTTTAAAGTTCAATTGGCTTTAAAGGTAAT
The DNA here is from genome assembly GCA_037952925.1 of Lithobates clamitans. Classification (NCBI taxonomy): domain Eukaryota; kingdom Metazoa; phylum Chordata; class Amphibia; order Anura; family Ranidae; genus Lithobates; species Lithobates clamitans. The sequence continues at coordinate 8,879,517 of JBBGZY010000067.1, forward strand.
TTTATTTTTTAATTTTATATTTTATGCCACCTGTACACATATTTCTGTTGAATTGATTATTTAAATGGTTTATTGAAAGCTTCTTTTATTTTAGATAATACTTTTCTCAACCAGCCTCAGCCACAGCTCATGGCAACAGGGTAGAAAATTTGCACAAGATCAAATACTTTTGCACACTAACATTTCAGTGTCATATCAATGCTGCCCCACCTCCTCGGGTTCATGACGGCCTTGTCCTAGTACTGAAAATAGCAGTTGAAACTTATGACTGCAGCTATTTTGATGTAGGTCTTCAAACAAGGACTCTGTCTTAATTTAGGGAGAGTCTGGGTTAAAGAAATTTTCCTATGTACTATTGGAAAAGAAAAGCCCCACCAGAGAAAAGTTGACTACTCTATCCTCAAACTAACTGCCTCGAGTAAGAACTCTTTGCGTTACACCTGTCAAAGTATAGCATGTCCACAGCAAACAAACCTCTCCCTTTTGTTCTAATGAAGCCATTTCAAAAAAATATGCCGCCTAATTTGAACCGGGGACATGACTCTTTAAGCCAACATTTTCTTGCATTTAACTCTTCTATTTGGCTTATTGAAAAAGGTCAGCACAGTGGAACTGGAGGTTGCCAGGGAATTCACAGAGCCTAAGCTACAGTATGTAGAGAGATCCCAACTAGGAGGCATTTTATGGTGAAATTATGTATGTGCGGACTCCTACTCATTTAATATGCCCAATGTTCAAATTTATATATACTTATAAAGCAACACTTACTGAATATATGCAATGTCCTTAGGAAATATTTCAGTGCACTGCCAGGAATGAATATTAAAATTCTCTACAGAATCTTCAAATGATCTGTTGTTCAGTTTGTATGGGTCCCCATTGCTGGGTCATAGCAATGGAACTGTGGAAATGCAGCCACTGGTGATAAGCCGGCTCCTTGTCTCGGTAAAGAGAGGAAAACAGCAATCTTTACTACAACACGTTTCTGGCAGGAGAAGGTGTTAAGATGTCCATTAAATATTCTTCTTTCAGTGGGGAGCGGAGCTGAATAAAATCTATGCCCTATAAATGTTTAAAATGTAGTATCTGTAGTATCTGTTCTTACCAATGTCCAGTAGGAGGTCCCTACTCCCCACCATCATTCTGGCTTTTTGGCTGAGGTGGCTGGCTGTATCCCTGCTGGTATGATGGGAGAACTGTGGGATCTTCCTCATGGGAAGGAATTAAGTGCCACTGGATAAGATTGGGTGGGCAGTAGTTCCCTTGTGTGGAGGATACTAAGGGGCCCAGCGGCTCCTTGTTCGATTTGGGCACACTTTAGAGAATTTAATATGGGATAGTTATAATGGCGGTAGTTACAAGTGCCTTAATTATCACACAATTTGAGTAAGAGACATTATTGCCACCAATACTATTCCATCGGGATTAAGTAATAACAATGTTAGACTCCCAAGTCCATGATCTTTCATAAACCCATCTGCCTCATCAAGGGTTAAACCGTACGGTGAACCTCCTGCGTTTATATTGCTAAAATGCTCTAGTAGTATTATGTTAAGTTGATGTTTTCTATAAACTCCAGTTTAGTTACATTAGAGGTCCCCACGACAGTAGTTATCAAGGTGCTGTGGTCCTCATCAGTTTCTACCTAGCCTTGTATTTGTATGTTTCCCCGTTACATGTTTGAAGCAGACAAGGATTGTTTGCTGCTCCATTATAAGATCTCCCTTTTTTATCTTGTTTTTAAAAAAAAAAAAACAATAAAAAAACTATTGAAACAGAAAACAGAACCTCACTGACCTCTGCAGCTACAGGCACTGTAGAGCAATTCACACACAAAGTTTACAGCAAAGCACTAAAGTCATTCAAATGTTTTTTTTCCAGCAGCAGCTCTGCTTCCTCTCCCAAGAGCCCCTACTCCTTTACATAAGAGATTAGAAAGCTGAAAGGCTGCCAAGTCCAGGGTCGGATTAACATAGGGGCCCCTCTCTCAATATAGGCCCATGCCAGTGGCTTATCAATAGCTGTGCACCTGAAGGAAGAGAAGCCATCTATGCACCGCACACATGGAGGAGACAAGTGTCGATTACTGCAGCGAGTCTCTAGGAACAGGTAAACATGCACATGGATACCAAACAGGAAATAGACTAGAAATACACTGGGGGACAATGTAGAAGACTGCAGACACAGGTGATGCTAACAAATAGCAGACACGCTGAAACTTTACAGGAGATCACAGTGGCACAAGAAGACTGAAAGCTGGCAAAGGTACACAGGGAAAGCAGAGGCACACTGGAATGTTCAAAAAACACAACAGGTACAAGGATACAGGTTGTAAGCAGACAAACACAGAGCGAGAACAGGGACAGACTGGAAGACACTGGAAAAACATAGATCACACTGGAAGGCACTGGGAATACATAGAGGGACAAGGGGGGTACTGCAACAGGGTCACTAAAAAATTGAGGTCACTAGGCGTCCCTAAGAAGGTAGAATAATAGGAGTATAGGGGTCACTTGGAATCTACTCAGGAAGCCAGAGGCACAAGCAAGCACTGGGGGTGCACCATGATTCTTCTCTGCTAGGAATGGGGGTACACAGGAATCTTCTCAGAAAGCTAAGGAAAAACTGGAAGTACTAGCATTCTTATCAGGAAGCCAAAGACTAAGGAAGAACTGGGGGTACTAGCATTCTTCTCAGGAAACCAGGGACACAAGTTAACAGGGGGGTTCACAGGAATCTTCTCAGGAAGCCAGGGACATAAGGAAGAACTGAGGGTACTAGCACTCCTCTCAGGAAGTCAAAGACACAAGGAAGAACTGGGGGTACTAGCATTCTTTACAGGAAGCCAGGAACACAAGGAAGAACTGAGGGTACTAGCACTCTTCTCACGAAGTCAGAGATGCAGGAAAGAACTGAGGGTACTGGCATTCTTCTCAGGAAGCCAGGAACACAGGGAATAACCGGGGGTACTAGCATTCTTTTCAGGAAGCCAAGAACACAGGGAATAACCGGGGGTACTAGTATTCTTTTCAGGAAGCCAGGAACACAAGGAAGGACTGGGGGTACTAGCACTCTTCTCAGGCAGTCAGAAACACGAGGAAGAACTGGGGGTACAAGCATTCTTCTCAGAAAGCCAGGGACACAAGGAAGAACTGGGGTACTAACACTCTTCTCAGGCAGTCAGAGACATGTGGAAGAACTGGGGGTACCAGCATTCTTCTCAGAAAGCCAGGGACACAAGGAAGAACTGGGGGTACTAGCATTCTTCTCAGGGAGCCAAGAACACAAGGAACAACTGAGGGTACTAGCACTCTTCTCAGGAAGTCAAAGAAACAAGGAATAACTGGGGGTACTAGCATTTCTCTCAGAAAGCCAGGGACACAAGGAAGAACTGGGGGAATTAGCATTCTTCCAAGGAAGTCAGGGATGCGAGAAAGAACTGGGGGTATTAGCATTCTTCCAAGGAAGTCAGGGATGCGAGAAAGAACTGGGGGTACACTACAAACTTCTCAGGAAGCAAGGGACACAAGGACGCACTGGGAATACACTAGCAATCTTCTCAGGAAGTTGGGGAAACTGGCATTAGAAACACTTGTTGATGCTTAGGCAAAGCCTGAGGGCATGAACCAATAATTAAATAGAAAGGGAGATGGCCAGGTGGTTAACCAGTCTTGAACACAAGTCGTGTGGGATAATAGGTAACAGCAGAACCACCCTACAAGTTAAAGCCATGAAACTACATGTAGCAGCATGCCTGCTGATATTTGGGAATAGAGGAGACAGATCTCTGCAGATATGTGACATCTAGTCTATAAGAGATATACAGGTTTGAGAGCTGATTTAGTTCACTGATAAAACACCAGTCACAATAGGATTGGTCTGGCTGCTGCTTGTCATACATGATCATACTCAAAACTGACCATGCATAATGCAACATTTACAAACAGTGCAAAAGATTGTGGCATTGCCTCTGGGAGTTGCATAGTACACTTGACATTGGCAACCAGCCCCGAGTTTGAGGTTAGTAGAAGTCTTATCAGCAGTAAACATTTTCATGCAAAGCTGCCATATGCAGCACAGACCATATATTTTATGCACAATATAAACATTGAACAAGTTGAGAGTAGAGATGCTCAGGAAGCACTTAAAGGATGCGAACATTCTGTAGATGCCTATGAGATTTGTCATCTTAAAAGCAAATTTCTTTGCCAACCCCTGATATGATTGTGCAAAACAGAATCCCAGATTACTAATTTTAAGCTTGTTTCTGCAGTAAATACTCTCATCATTACCACTTCAGTGGATGAAAAATTAATTTGATTTTCTATATAGTTCAGCCACTAGTAACATGATCATAAACTGCGTGATAATCAGTGTCAGTTTTTCATTTCTATTTAGCAAAAAGCATGCATGGATACTTTTCCTATTACATCTTATTTTTGCTCTACATGCACCTCATTATTTCCATTTACTTGCTATGGGTTTGTTATGCTGTTTGACTTGCTAATGCTGCTTACTGAGGTTATAATGAAAACACAACACTTCTTTTTTCTCACAGTATGGGCATTCTGGTTAACGAAATGTAAACACCAATTTTTTGTTTGCAAAGAGTGTTGATTAGATGGAAAATACAATATACTGTTTTATGTAGTATAGTCAATATCCATTTGATGAAAGTAGATCTTTCACTATGTTTGATTGTACAGTACATGAATAGCCATCATTGGTCTTCTATCCCCTTCTTAGAGTATGGCCCATATTTGTACAATTCTAAACCAATAAAACAGCAGCTGCTGAATATTTTCATCATAGTATTCAGGTGTTTGAGTTGAATATATTCATATTTTCCAAATATACTATATGTGTGACATTTTATTGCTGTCTGGGAAAGCTATAATGCATGGCTTGATCTGTTGTAACATTAGTTGCTTGCAAAGAAGAAGAAAGAACTGAATGCTAAATAGCAGGCGTAGGTAACCCTCAGAACATGGTGCCTTTTCAACATGCTGGCATTCTTACACTGAGCAGCAGATGTGCAGAGAGAACAGTGGTGAACAGATGTGAAGGGGGTACAGTGGCAGAACAGATGTGCAGGGAGAGTACAGTGGCGGAACAGATGTGCAGGGGGGTACAGTGACAGAACAGATGTGCAGGGAGAGTACAGTGGTGGAACAGATGTGCAGGTGGGGTACAGTGATGGAAAATGCGTGTGTGGCGAGGTTATAGTTGTGAAACGTGTGCAAGGTGGTTACAGTTGTGAAACTTGTGCAGGGGGGGTTACAGTTGTGGAATATATGTGCAGAGAGAAATCGTGGTGGAACATGTTTGCTGACAGTGTAGTAGTAGCGAAACAGGTGTGCAGGGGGGTACAGTGGTGAACAGGTGTGCAGGGAGGTACAGCAGTGAAGTTCGTGTGCAGTGGTTTACAGTGGTGAAAAGGTGCGCAGGGAGGTACAATGATGAACAGGTGTGCAGGGGGGTACAGTGATGAACAGGTGTGCAGGGGGGTACAGTGGTGAACAGGTGTGCAGGGGGTACAGTGGTGAACAGGTGTGCAGTGGGGTACAGTAGTGGAACGGGTGTGCAGGGGGGTACAGTGATTAACAGGTGTGCAGGGGGGTACAGTGATTAACAGGTGTGCAGGAGGGTACAGTAGTGGAACAGGTGTGCCAGAGAGTACAGTGGTGGAACAGGTGTGCCAGAAAGTACAGTGGTGGAAGATGTGTGCGGGGGGGGGGGGGTACAATGATGGAAAATGTGTGGGGGAGTTACAGTTGTGGAACTTGTGTCCAGGAGGGTACAGTTCTAGAACAGGTGTGCAGGGAAATACAGTGGAGGAACATGTCTGCTGGCAGTGTAGTGGTATAGAAACAGGTGTGCAGGGGTAATAGTTATGTGGAACAGGTGTGTAAGGAGGAAGCAGTGATGGTAGAACAGGTGTGTGGGGGTAGAGTGGTGAAAGAGGTATGAGGAGGATGCAGTGGCGGAATAGGTATGCAGAGAGTACAGTGGTGAAAGAGGTAAGTAGTGGGTGCAGAGGTGGAACAGGCCTGAGGGGGTTTCAGAAGTAGTACAGGTGTCTTGGGAGTGCAGTGGTGGACAAGGGGTGCAGAAGTGAGGGGTGCAAAGGGAATGAGAGAAAATGCCTGGTTGCTATGGGCAAAACCCCACTCTAGGCTGTCAAGTATAAAGCTTGACCCATGGCTAACCCATCTCAACATTACTGGAAGCTAATTCCAGCCAGTGGCTAAGGTCGTTGGTTTGTGGAAGAAAACTGCTCACACACCTACGCAATTCCTCCTCTATTTTTTCAAAATTTACTGGCTTTTTTCATTTGTTTAGCAAAAAATTTAAAAACCCAGTGGCGATTAAATTCCATCAAAAGAAAGCTCTATCTGCTCACCTCATGCGCAGCTCATGATACAAATTTGGCAATGTTAAATCTGACTAAACTCATATGCAGATATGCTGTATATGCAGTAATGATGTCATCCCAGGTAATCGAGACAGTGGAAGTGGGCCGCCCGGAGATGTCAGTGCAGGGAGCTCGGGGACGCCACATCGCTGCGGCTGAGGTAAGTATAGTTCCGCTTTAATCTATCCAAACAATCTGTCCCCAATCAGTACTTGCGCTACATTGCCATTTGGGAGCTCTAAAGGAGATTGTACAACCAGATTTTAATGTGTGCGGTGAGCTTTACAGAATAGGTTATCGACCATATGATCAGTAACTGTAACTTGCAAATTGCAAAATAGGTGCAAAGTTAAAAGCAATAAGGCGAAACAGGTTAAGATGGAAAAAAAATCACCCATATATTGCAGAATTATGAAAGCTGCAAAACATATGAAAGCTGCACAAACATGGACTATTGCAAAGCATAGTCAATAAAAGTTTATAACAACAGAGAATCAAGTTGACAATCACGTCTTCAGTAAAACAGTTCAGAACAGAGCTACTTGCGAATATCCTTATAAACAGCGTACCTTACAATGAAGTCCATGGTAGCCCTGGTAACACAGGTGAACAGCTGGAAGCATCCAGGGCAGAGAGACACATGGCTACCTCACTGGAACTTGAGTACTCTGTTAGTAATTGAGAAGGTGCTCCTCACAGTAGCTGGGTCTTCTGGAGAAGATGCATGCTATTAGGCTCTAGCCTGGCTGCCAGTTCTGATAAAAGAGGTCCTCTGACCTGGATGCAGACCATTTTCCAGCTATCTCTGCCTCATCGGGTGGGGTCACTGTGGGAAATGGAGATAAGGGGACCTACGTCTGAGCATGGTGAATAAATAGGCACTCTCTGCAGGATGCACAATGTGGATCTGGCAAGAGCGTAGGCATATGGGTATAAGGATTTGAGGGGGGGTGGGGGTGCTGGAAAAGGAGGGAGGTGGTTAATTTAGAGGACAAACTATAAAAAAGTCTGTTCATCCTTTAAGATGACACCTGTGCTCAGACTATGCAAACAAAGTATTTACATACTCTGAACAAGCCGAAATAGCACTTTAAATATGTAAATAATTTCATATCTATAGTTGGGCAAAGATGCACTTTAAATAAAAAAAAGTAACTAAAGAATTGTCGAAAGGACTAGATACAGAACAGGTCGCATTTATAGACATAAACTATCCAGGACTGTTTTTGATTGGAATGATTTGCCCATTTCTAAACAGGAGATTGCATTTTAAGAGTGGTTTAGCCTATACTTAAGAACTTACTGTAACAAAAGGCTTTTGATCACAAAATAAAAAAAAAATCACTTTTACAAAAAACAGAATAAAATAAACACAAGTGTAAACTGCATTACGGTTGTGACTTCCCTTCCCTTGGGAGTCTGATAATAACCGACAGACACACCTCTTTGGAAGTAATTATCGGTATGCAGAATGTGCTGTCCCTACGTGTTTGGACAATGTTCTGTGTTGTAACTATATCGGTGTGCTAAGTTTATCATCAATGGATAGAATTAGCAGCAAACAGCTAAGTGTCAGAGGCTGAATAACTGAATATTTATGGGAAGACTTTACATAAGCACAAATAAACATTTGGGTTCATTGCTAATATTTTCTCTTTATCTAAAAAAAAAAAAAAGATATAACGTATATAATTACTTCTCAATTTTGATATTTTATGCCACAAAATGATTTTCCTTTTTAAATCTAAAACCAACAAAAGTGTAAAATGTTGCTTTTATGTGACTCTGACAACATGGAGGGCACTCTGTACACACAATATGCCCTCAACTGAGCCACTCAGGGAGGGGCACGTGACCCGGGCGGGCTAGGGTCATAAAGGTGTCAGAGTGTAGGCAGGTGCAGTCTATTTTCTCCACTGTAGGTGACACATTGCAGTCGGATGGGAAGTCAAGAGGAACATGGTTTCTCTATGATTTCCTGAGTCACTGGGGATGTTATCTGATTGAATGCTGCTGCCCCATGTGACTCTGGCAGCCACGTTTGGTCAGGCAGAGCCTATTTAAGGCCCAGGCTCCACGCCTGGTAGGGACAGTGATTAGTGGTAGGTAGAGGTTTGAGATGAGAAGGAAAAGAATAGGGACACACCATCCTTCCTGGAGACCTCCCCATTCAGGTATGGACCAGCCAGACAACATTCTGCCCCTCAAGACAGATGCTGTCGACACATCAGAGACCTGCTCTGCTACACACTGCTGTACCTTCTGTGAATGTTCCCGGTTGGATGCCTTCCCACCGGGCTTGTTGTGAATTTTTGAACTCTGACATTAATACAAGTTCTGTTCTCTGCAACTAGACTCAGAGTATTTACTGTCACTGCACTATGCTGCACCTCCCCACAAGTGGCAGGGTTTAGAATTAGCCAGCCTAAATGTTAGGGGCATGGTTGTGGAACAAAAAGGGGAGTCAAATTCTTGTGAGAAAAAAGAGGGGGTATGGCTTACTGGCACTGTGTGTGTTCATGGACACACACAGCCCACCTCGGGAGCAAGCATGCACAGATGCCTCCTTAGCATCTATCTTGCTGCAGGAGGCACCCGGAGGGGGTAGACGCTGATAGTTGACAGCTAAAAAAGTGAGCATAATTATAGTTTATTGAGAGAGTGAGGTGATTATAAAAAGTCTATTAGTTAGACTGATGGAATTCTATTGGGAAATTAGGTTTTGTCACATAGGGAGTGGGCAGGTCCTTGGTGGTGCCTAAAGGAAGACTTGATGAGAAATGGTCAACGGTCACCAATGTCTTATACGAGTGGAATTAATGGTTGCTCTTTAATTCACAGAATTGGTGCTCTGTAATGAATCACTGGAGGAATTATGTAATTTGATGTGTACCTACTGAGCTAACTATGTGTAGCTAGTGGCTGGTATGGATCCTTAACGTAACTGCTTTAAAAGGGCATTGTGAAATTACCTGTTTTACTGTTGTAATGTTGTTGGTAGTGGAGTTAAAGGCATAGTTCACCTTTACCAAAAAAACTGCCTATGCAGATAAAGGGCCTCTGTAGGTAAAAACAAACTGTGCAGCTTTGACTAAAATTGAATAATGCCCTGCCCTGTTGCTAGGATGTCACTCAGAGACTCCCAGCTAGACAAGTGCACTGATGAAAAAATTTGTTCATTTTCATGTCATTCGTTTTTGTTTTTTTTTCCTTTTTTGAGTCATTCGTTATGATTGAAATTCGTAAATTCGTAAATTAGAAAATCCGTAAATTCGTAAATAAGAAAGAAAATCCGAAAATTCGAAAGCACGAAAATTTGAAATAATAACTAACTGACTAATAATAACCAAGTAATAAATTATAGGCATTGGAATCTCCTTTCAAATTTGGCTGTTAGTCAACGTAACGAATACGAATTTATCCGAAATTATGAATTATTAGAAATAACAAATGCCACATCTAAACAAATGGAACTGAATTAATTATTAATAATAATAATAATAATAACTTTTTATTATTATTATTATTATTGTTAATAATAATAATAATAATAAAACGTTTTTATTATTATTATCGTTATTTATTATTATTAATTTGTTACATTCCATTTGTTTAGATACAGCATTTGTTATTTCGGATAATTCGTAACTTTGAATAAATTCGTATTCCTTACGTTCTCTAACAAACAAATTTGAAAGGAAATTCCAATACCTATAATTTAATAGCTAGTAATAGTTAAGTTATTATTAGTTAGTTATTATTTCAGCTTTTCGAATTTTTGGATTTTCGTTCTTTTGAATTTTCAAATTTACGGATTTCCAAAATTTCGGATTTTGAATTTCTGAATTTTCAAATTTTCGAATTTACGAATATTCAGAAGAATTAGTTAAACGGATTTTTTTTAACGAATTTTGACATATTCGTTAATTCGAAAATATCCGAATTAATGAATATGTCGAAATTAGTTAAAAAACAAATTCAGAACTAAACGAATTACTCCAAGCTGTTAATATTCACCTCCTCCATCACAGGAGTGAGCTCCCAAACTCTGAGCTCAGAGCTACTGCATCACGGGCGAGAAAGCGAATGTGGGGAAATTTGAATCAGAGACAGAGCTCACTTCTTTGATGTGGAGGTGAATAGTAACAGCTCTTAGCAATGTCCTAGCAGCAAGGCAGGACAAGAATGTCTGCAAGTTTTTCAGTCAGGCTTCATAGGGTAAGTAAACTGCCTACCCCCAAAGCAAATGCAATATTAAACTTTAGTCAAAGCTGCACAGTTTGTTTTTATCTACAGATGCTTTGTATCTGCATAGGCAGTTTTATGGTAAAGGTGAACTATGCCTTTAGGGTAATTTAATACTATGTATGTTAAATTATAAATGTACTGAAATGCTTACATTTACTGTGTTAAAAAAAAAAGCTGCAAACTTTCATTTCACAACGTTGACCAGTATTCAGTACAATCATTTGGTTGTCACCCTCCATCTTCAGCCTGCTGGAGTCAGGTGTAAAGTTGCTAGTGGAAACGTCATTCTCGGCTTTTGGCTGTGTTTTTTTCTCTTCTTACAACAATGGGAAATGTGACTATAGCAGGCAGACTATCCATTTAGTACTAATGAAGTAAGTAAGTAAGTGGTTGGATTCTCAGTTTTAATGAAACATCAACAAGTTAGACTTTGAAAGGAAGTTTGCTAAAATTCAACGTATATAACTGACATAGAGGAGTCTTATGCCCTGTTCACACGGATTTTCCGACGGAAAATGTGTGATAGGGCCTTGTTGTCGGAAATTCCGACCATGTGTGGGCTCCATCACACATTTTCCATTGGAATTTCCAACACACAAAGTTTGAGAGCTTGCTATAAAATTTTCCGACAAAAAAATCCGTTGTCGGAAATTCCGATCGTGTGTACACAAATCCGACGCACAAAGTGCCACGCATGCTCAGAATAAATTAAGAGATGAAAGCTATTGGATACTGCCCAGTTTATAGTCCCGACGTACGTGTTTTACGTCACCGCGTTTAGAACGATTGGATTTTCCGACAACTTTGTGCGACCGTGTGTATGCAAGACAAGTTTGAGCCAACATCCATCGGAAAAAATCCATGGATTTTGTTGTCGGAATGTCCGATCAATGTCCGACTGTGTGTACAGGGCATTAGAGTATTGTTTTTTTAGTTACAATCTACAGTTTTAACTGGAGAATCATTAAAATGATCTATTATTAGCATGAACAACCATATAAAACACATTTAAATTAAGTTATTCAGTTCCCCTTTATGCCCCTCTTTGTGCCCTAAAATTCTTTTTTCTTTTAATCGATTTTTATTGTAAATTCAAAAAAGACAATGAATACAATACATTGTAAGGGTTTCCAGTGTAAGGATACAAACGTAACAATATGTGTAGGTACGGAAAAGTTACACCTCTTAGTGGTAGTAAACAGGGGTGGTAGTTAGGTTGTTCCATAATCTAAATAAGGCATTGAGTATATGGCCATGAGAACATATGTCCATATGAATTGTTTAATTTTGAGAAGCAGTGGGATTGTGATACCTTATAAATTGATTGAAAGGGACCCAGGCTGGTATGGAGGAGTGGAGAAGGGTGAAGCTTCTTTGACCCTGACTCTTGATGGTATAGTGGTTCTATCTGACCTGAAGATGGCTCCTGTCGTAAGTTTTGGATTCCCTTATCCCTGCTTTACAGTGTGATAGGTGGAAAGGTCTATGACCCATCCAAACAACTGGTAATACTACGGTAATTCCTGGTAGACTTCCATGAAGGGGATTTAATCTAGACTGTATATACAGTATCTCACAAAAGTGAGTACATCCCTTAAATTTTTGTAAATATTTTCTTCTATCTTTTCATGTGACAACACTGAAGAAATGCCACTTTGCTACAATGTAAAGTAGTGATTGTACAGCTTGTATAACAGTGTAAATTTGCTGATCCCTCAAAATAACTCCATTAATAACAGCCATTAATGTCTAAACCACTGGCAACAAAAGTGAGTACATCCCTTAGTGAAAATGTCCACATTGGGCCCAATTAGCCATTTTCCCTCCCCGATGTCATGTGACTCGTTAGTGTTACAAGGTCTCAGCTGTGAATGGGGAGCAGGTGTGTTAAATTTGGTGTTATCACTTTCAATCTCTCATACTGGTCACTGGAAGTTCAACATGGCACCTCATGTCAAAGAACTCTCTGAAGATCTGAAAAAAAGAATTGTTGCTCTACATAAAGATGGCCTAGGCTATAAGAAGATTGCCAAGACCCTGAAACTGAACTATAGCACAGTGGCCAAGAACATACAGTGGTTTAACAGGACAGGTTCCACTCAGAACAGGCCTCGCCGTGGATGATCAAAGAAGTTGAGTGCATGTGCTCAGTATCATATCCAGAAGTTGTCTTTGGGAAATAGACGTATGAGTGCTGCCAGCATTGCTGCAGAGGTTGAAGGGGTGGGGGGTCAGCCTGTCAGTGCTCGGACCATACGTCGCACATGTAATGGAAATTTGTAAGTTCTGTATATAATTGTATTCTATTTTGTATGTATTGCACATTGCCCTCACTGTGCACACAGCACTAATAATGTTTTCAGTAAATGTTTACATTCTTTTTAGTCCTGATTAGAATAAGCCTGCCTATGTAACGCTCCTTGTTATAAACGTACAATTGTAATATTAATGTGATACCTACGTAATCATGTGCATAAAAAACCTTCAATTGCGTCATAATAAAGCAGAACAGTAATTTGGAAAGATGCTGAGCGTATCTTTTGTGTCTGTTCCCTACTGCAGTAGTTATTATTAATTTGGAACCACTAATCAATATAAGGATAGGAGTTGCCTATCATCAATTTAACCGAGTCAGCATGGCGAGCCAGCCAGGAGGGGATTCCAGGTGACCCTGAGTATCCGAAACGAGGAGCTTGAGACGATCCGGGAATTTCTGATAATCAGCCGGCTGAGGTAAGCCTTTTGCTTACATTTGAGTTATCAGACTTCCTTGATCGGTAAGGCATTTTCGGGACAAAGGGTACCTATTTTACTCCCCTTAATCGAACTGTATTGATTGGTGGTTATATGTTATGTTGTCCCTGTCTATTGTCCATTGGAGTGTTATAGATAAGAAAGGGAAGAATAGTGCTGTTCACAGGTATATGTAGTAAATATGCTAGATAAAGTAGTTTAGAGGCAAGAGGGTATAGGCACACATAGAGAAGAGAGAAGACTGGCCAGTCATTATGGGCATTGTATTAAGTAAGGGAATGAAGGGTAAGAGACCCTCAAAAATGCCCAGCTCAAGAGGAGCGCTATATATGAACCAAAGGTGCGGTTCCGCCTATACTGAGCCCCTAGATTAATGGTTAAAGTGTACAGGGATCCACAGTGGGTAACTGGGTTACCAAAGTCCACAGGGACTAAGAATCATGCAGAGTAAACAGCTAGAGAAACAGCTATCTATGTGAGCAGGATGGATCAAGGGTGACATTAACACTAGACAGAAAGGGATTTTCATGTGAAGTTGTGGGATGAATTTGGGGTCAGGTACTACAACTATTAGAGTCAGAAACAGAGAAATGAGAGGTAAAACAGAATACTTTATATGTTGTCAGAGAGAGAAGATGGGATGAGCACTCTGGCTGCCCATCTGATCATAGAAGCTAGATATAAAAGATATCTGAACAAAATAAAGAAAGCAGAATTTAGGCAGGAAAATATTAAAGAGTTAAAAGAAAGTGAGAGAATGATATGCATGTGTTGTGTACAAATGGGAAAAAGTAAAAGATTTTAGAGAGATATTGGTGTATGTGTGTGCGAATGCTGGAACCTTTAGTTCTATTGCTTGTGTGTGTCATGTACGCAGATGTGACGCCCTCCTTTGTGCTCTTCTGAAAGAATGTCCCTGAGAGGTCAGTGATAAGCTGAAAGGACACCATGCCAATTCCAGTTTTTTAGACAAAACATTTATAACAAAATGTGCCGGGTTAACGAATCCAATGGTAAACAATGTGATCGCAATTATTTAGAATCTGTTTTCCAAACATGGTAAAATGAAGGTTACATTTAACCGTGTATTACACAAATTGAATATCCTTTGATAGTGGAAACAGTGCATTTAACCACTTGAGCCCCGGACCATTATGCTGCCTAAGGACCAGAGGTCTTTTTCCAATTTGGCACTGCGTCGCTTTAACTGCTAATTGCGCGGTCATGCAATGCTGTACCCAAACGAAATTTGCGTCCTTTTCTTCCCACAAATAGAGCTTTCTTTTGATGGTATTTGATCACCTCTGCGGTTTTTATTTTTTGCGCTATAAACGGAAAAAGACCGAAAATTTTGAAAAAAAATGATATTTTCTACTTTTTGTTATAAAAAAAATCCAATAAACTAAATTTTAGTCATACATTTAGGCCAAAATGTATTCGGCCACATGTCTTTGGTAAAAAAAATGTCAATAAGCGTATATTTATTGGTTTGCGCAAAAGTTATAGCGTCTACAAACTAGGGTACATTTTCTGGAATTTACACAGCTTTTAGTTTATGACTGCCTATGTCATTTCTTGAGGTGCTAAAATGGCAGGGCAGTACAAAACCCCCCCAAATGACCCCATTTTGGAAAGTAGACACCCCAAGGAAATTGCTGAGAGGCATGTTGAACCCATTGAATATTTATTTTTTTTGTCCCAAGTGATTGAAAAATGACAAAAAAAAAAAAAAAAAAAATATTTACAAAAAGTCGTCACTAAATGATATATTGCTCACACAGGCCATGGGCCTATGTGGAATTGCACCCCAAAATACATTCTGCTGCTTCTCCTGAGTATGGGGATACCACATGTGTGGGACTTTTTGGGAGCCTAGCCGCGTACGGGGCCCCGAAAACCAATCACCGCCTTCAGGATTTCTAAGGGTGTAAATTTTTGCTTTCACTCTTCACTGCCTATCACAGTTTCGGAGGCCATGGAATGCCAAGATGGCACAAAACCCCCCAAAATGACCCCATTTTGGAAAGTAGACACCCCAAGCTATTTGCTGAGAGGCATATTGAGTCCATGGAATATTTTATATTTTGACACAAGTTGCGGGAAAGTGACACTTTTTTTTTTTTTTTTTTTTTTTTCATAAAGTTGTCACTAAATGATATATTGCTCACACAGGCCATGGGCATATGTGGAATTGCACCCCAAAATACATTTAGCTGCTTCTCCTGAGTATGGGGATACCACATGTGTGGGACTTTTTGGGAGCCTAGCCGCGTACTGGACCCCGAAAACCAATCACTGCCTTCAGGATTTCTAAGGGTGAAAATTTTTGATTTCACTCTTTACTGCCTATCACAGTTTCGGAGGCCATGGAATGCCCAGGTGGCACAAAACCCCCCCAAATGACCCCATTTTGGAAAGTAGACACCCCAAGCTATTTGCTGAAAGGCATGGTGAGTATTTTGCAGCTCTCATTTGTTTTTGAAAATGAAGAAAGACAAGAAAAAACATTTTTTTTTTTCTTTTTTCAATTTTCAAAACTTTGTGACAAAAAGTGAGGTCTGCAAAATACTCACTATACCTCTCACCAAATAGCTTGGGGTGTCTACTTTCCAAAATGGGGTCATTTGGGGGGGTTTTGTGCCACCTGGGCATTCCATGGCCTCCGAAACTGTGATAGGCAGTGAAGAGTGAAATCAAAAATTCACGCCCTTAGAAAGCCTGAAGGCGGTGCTTGGTTTTCGGGGTCCCGTACGCGGCTAGGCTCCCAAAAAGTCTCACACATGTGGTATCCCCGTACTCAGGAGAAGCAGCAGAATGTATTTTGGGGTGTAATTTCACATATTTCCATGGCATGTTTGAGCAATATATCATTTAGTGACAACTTTGTGCAAAAAAAAAAAAAAAATTTGTGTCTTTCCCGCAACTTGTGTCGCAATATAAAATATTCCATGGACTCGACATGCCTCTCAGCAAATAGCTTGGGGTGTCTACTTTCCAAAATGGGGTCATTTGGGGGGGTTTTGAACTGTCCTGGCATTTTATGCACAACATTTAGAAGCTTATGTCACACATCACCCACTCTTCTAACCACTTGAAGACAAAGCCCTTTCTGACACTTATTGTTTACATGAAAAAGTTTTTTTTTTTTGCAAAAAAATTACTTTGAACCCCCAAACATTATATATTTTTTTAAAGCAAATGTCCTACAGATTAAAATGGTGGGTGTTTCATTTTTTTTTTTCACACAGTAATTGCGCAGCGATTTTTCAAACGCATTTTTTGGGGAAAAAACACACTTTTTTTAATTTTAATGCACTAAAACACACTATATTGCCCAAATGTTTGATGAAATAAAAAAGATGATCTTAGGCCGAGTACATGGATACCAAACATGACATGCTTTAAAATTGCGCACAAACGTGCAGTGGCAACAAAATAAATACATGTTTAAAAGCCTTTAAAAGCCTTTACAGGTTACCACTTTAGATTTACAGAGGAGGTCTACTGGAAAAATTACTGCACTCGATCTGGCCTTCGCGGTGATACCTCACATGCATGGTGCAATTGCTGTTTACGTTTGACGACAGACCGCCGCTTGCGTTCGCCTTAGCGCGAGAGCAGGGGGCGACAGGGGTGTTTTTTTTTTTTTTTTTTTTTTTCTTTATTATTTTTTTGCTTTTTTAATCTTACTTTTAAACTGTTCCTTTCATATTTTTTTTTTTAATCATTTTTATTGTTATCCCGGGGAATGTAAATATCCCCTATGATAGCAATAGGTAGTGACAGGTACTCTTTTTTGAAAAAATTGTGGTCTATTAGACCCTAGATCTCTCCTCTGCCCTCAAAGCATCTGACCACACCAAGATCGGTGTGATAAAATGCTTCCCCAATTTCCCAATGGCGCTATTTACATCCGGCGAAATCTAAGTCATGAAATACTCGTAGCTTCCGGTTTCTTAGGCCATAGAGATGTTTGGAGCCACTCTGGTCTCTGATCAGCTCTATGGTCAGCTGGCTGAATCACCGGCTGCATTCTCAGGTTCCCTGTTGAGACAGGAGAGCCAGAGAAAAACACGGAAGACGGTGGGGGGGGGGGCATTCCCTCCCACGGCTTGTAAAAGCAGTCTAGAGGCTAATTAGCCGCTAGGATTGCTTTTACATGAAAGCCGACCGCTGGCTGAAAAGAATGATACCAAGATGATACCTAAACCTGCAGGCATCATTCTGGTATAACCACTCAAAGTCGTGAATGGCGTACCTGAAGACAAAAAAATGGTTAACAATGGTTAACAATAAAGCACAGTAAAGTGTAAATAATTACACACCTGAAAAACAAACATGATAAAACATAATAACAATAACAATAACAATAAAACATTGCAGAATAGAATACAGTAAAAAAGAGCAGAACAATAGAGAGAGAGAATAGAGAGAGAGAGAACAATAAAACAACAACTATTTTTTTTTTATTTCATATTTTTTTTTTTTACACTTTTTTTGTAACTAACTTTTATAACGGTAACCGGTTCCAGGTTCGGGTCTCTCAAAATGCGATGGCATCTTGGGAGACCCTGTGAAAGTGTGTCCTAGTCTGTGCAATGCTGTACCCTACGCTAATACTCAACTAGTGAATGGTAGCGTTCAAAACATTCACCAATGCAAAGACCAGGATTGTCAGGACAGGAGGGACAATAATAGTGGGCGTCACGCCTATATCCGCGCTTGCTGCAGACACGACATCTTTTTTGGGGGGTTCGTTGGGTAGGGGTACTCGGGAGGACATAAAAATGCCTCTCATGCAGCCGACTGCATTTGGTTGGGGATGTGAATGGGGGAAGTACGGGCGCTGCAGAAGCGGTGGGTTCCCAATTAGGATTGGCGAATGCAGCAGGAAGGGCACTATGGGCACGACGGGCCTGTGTTTGTCTTTTTGGTGGCAGCGGGACACTACTTGTGCTTGCCACCTCACCAGCTTGAACTGCACTTATGGGACTCGCCACGTCACCACGTGTTACTGCAGTGCTGGTTTGACTACGACCGGGGTGTACTAGGCCGCTGGCGCTTGCCAGTTCACCAAAACGCTACCAAAAAACTGTTAGCGATCGCAGGGATCAGGCCTGACTCTGCGAACGCTGCAGTTATGCGTTTAGTGTTTTGTAAGTGACAGTGATCGATCGATACTGCACTTGGGTGGGCTGGGCCGGGCCGGGCGGAGGGGCAAAACGCAGGTGCTAGCAGGTATCTGGGCTGATCCCGCTAACACTGCGTTTTTGGGAACCCTAAACTGCTGGTGACGCTAGTATAGATCTGATCGGATCAGATATTGATGCGATCAGATACTATACCACTAAGGGAGGTGTACGGTGTGTGCGTGGGTGTTAGCGGTACTGGCGCTAATCTGACGCTGCCTGGGGCTGGTGCTTGCCAGTTCACCAAAATACTACCAAAAAAACTGTTAGCGATCGCAGGGATCAGGCCTGACTCTGCGAACGCTGCAGTTATGCGTTTAGTGTTTTGTAAGTGTCAGTGATCGATCGATACTGCACTTGGGTGGGCTGGGCTGGGCCGGGCGGAGGGGCAAAACGCAGGTGCTAGCAGGTATCTGGGCTGATTCCGCTAACACTGCGTTTTTGGGAACCCTAAACTGCTGGAGACGCTAGTATAGATCTGATCGGATCAGATATTGATCCGTTCAGATACTATACCACTAAGGGAGGCGTATGCTGCGTGCGTGGGTGTTAGCGGTACTGGCGCTAACCTGACGCCTGGGGCTGGTGCTTGCCAGTTCACCAAAATGCTACCAAAAAAACTGTTAGCGATCGCAGGGATCAGGCCTGACTCTGTGAACGCTGCAGTTATGCGTTTAGTGTTTTGTAAGTGACAGTGATCGATCGATACTGCACTTGGGTGGGCTGGGCTGGGCCGGGCGGAGGGGCAGAACGCAGGTGCTAGCGGGTATCTGGGCTGATCCCGCTAACACTGCGTTTTTGGGAACCCTAAACTGCTGGGGACGCTAGTATAGATCTGATCGGATCAGATATTGATCCGATCAGATACTATACCACTAAGGGAGGCGCATGCTGCATGCGTGGGTGTTAGCGGTACTGGCGCTAATCTGACGCTGCCTGGGGCGACGCATATCACCGCCGGGCGATCGGGGGGCTAAACCTTTATTCGGTAATAAACGGCGGGTGCCCTGACACTATAAAAAATAAACGAACTAACCAGCGTCAACCGTAACGGTTATACGGTGATCAGTGGTGAAAGGGTTAACTAGGGGGTAATCAAGGGGTTAAAACATTTATTAGGTAGTATAGGGGGGTCCCTGTCGCTATAAAACGCTGACGGCGAACCTAAATATTTACCTCACTAACTAGCGTCACCAGCGACACTAATACAGCGATCAGAAAAATGATCGCTTAGTGACACTGGTGACGGGGGGTGATCAAGGGGTTAAAACTTTATTAGGGGGGGTTAGGGGGGTACCCTAGACCTAAGGGGGGGTAATACTAACTGCCCTAACACACTAACTGTCACAAACTGACACTATGCAGTAATCAGAAAAAAAAAAAAAAAAAAACTGCTGGTGTCAGTTTGTGACAGGGGGGGGTGATTGGGGGGGGATCGGGGGGCGATCGGGGGGGGGATCGGGGTGTTTTGTGTGCCTGGCATGTTCTACTGTGTGTGTGTGTGTGTTGGTGCACTCACATTGATGTCTTCTCTCCTCGAGCCGGAACGGAAATTACCGAGCCGAGGAGAGATGACATCATTTCCTTTGCTGCTGTTTAGCATACAGCAGCAAAGGAAGATTCTCATTGGCCGGCGGCGATCGCGAGGGGGGGGCCACGAACGGATGGTCTCCCCCTCATCACCGATCGCCGCTGGACAAAAGACGACCGCCTCGGGCACCGGGGGGGGGGGTCCAATCGGACCCCCCACCCGCGGAAGGCAAATCACGTACCCTGTACGTGATTTTGCCTGTCCGTGCCACTTTGCCGACGTACATCGGCGTGAGGCGGTCGTCAAGTGGTTAAAAAAGGGAAATTAAGTAATAATGAGTATTAATTTCTAATATGAGTTTAACAAATTTATTAATAATATAGATATATTGAAATTGATTTAGACAACCTTTGGTTGGAAATTAAATTCAGGTTAATGGGGAAATTTGTAATGAATTAGATTAGTTTAGATTAAGATAACAATTTTGTAATTTTACATTTATACAATAAGTCCTTATTGAGAGAAAAAAAAGATTAAGATGAGGTTGTTATTTTGAATAAAGCTGCCACAATATTTAACAAAGCCAAGATGGATGGGATACATAGGAAGTTCGTCTACAAAAATTAAATTTTAAGGTTTTTGATAATAACTTGATGTGCGGTCCATGATGTGAGAGTAATAATAAATAAAATTTAAATATAACAGACCCATCACATCAAGTCCACACACCCTGTTAGGGTAGATGCCACCTGCAGCCAGTTGTTTTATAGTTTTTGATGCTTTCTGGTCCATCATACAGATTGTTGATCCTTTTGTTTTATTTATTTTTATTTTTGAAATCCAAAGCAGAATGTGTGGATTGTGAAATGATGTGCCCCTTTTCCTTGTAAGTGCAGTGGTATAAGCAGAAGAATATTTTGGATTTATGGACATCTCTGCATGACCGCAGGGTATTGTTATCATTTATTATAATATTGCCAGGAAGAAGTTGTCTTTTGAAACATGAAACTGGAGTTCTTACACAAATAGCATGATAGAAAACAAGCCATTGTAATATATTTATGGAAGCTGGGCCCAGTAATGAAGGGTTCATCCCGATATATCAGAGCTGTAGCTTTTATGCAAAGGTGCTATTAGACAAAGTTAGATATTGTTTTGGTCAATGCGCAGCAAAATATACAGATAACGAAATGTTTGTCTAATGAAAGGTTTAAAATATGAGTTTATTTATGTACAAATCTAACAATGAAAAATGCGTACATTTGAATCCAGCCACCTTATTGCCTCTATTGGAGGAGGCTGGAGACAAAGGAAGACACGTGTGTTAAATTGATGTGGGAATCAGCTGCTGTGAGCCCAGTGCAGGACACACTCCCTGAAGACCAAGATATTAAATTTTTTGTAGATTTGAGTATGCAGTTTATCACCCAGAAGGATACTCTGTAATCAAAGTCATTGGATCCTTTTTCCCCAGCTCAAGAGCATAGCTCCATGTTTTAGCAAAGCCTGTGAGCTATAAAATGATTGTATATTTATATAGATAGTCGAGATATAGAGAGCTTTTGGTTCCATTTAAAGGGCCAGAAGTTTGTTTTTACTTCGGCAGGTAAACCAACCAAGCATGCCAAGTTAATTTGATTGGCTGTTTTCAGCCTTCCAGGTTCTTCCTGAGGTAGCCATATTAACTTTCACACATGGAAGCAGTCCAGGTGACTGAGGATGCTGCATTTACAGCCCCGGACACTTGATGGGTCTGTGCAACTCACAGATTCCACCCTAGTTCTGGCCCAGTATAGCTGGGATTAATAATTCAACTTTAAGGACCCCAGAACGAGAAGAACAAGTGGTCCACAGGGGGCAACTTCTTATGAAACAGGACTTTGGAAAAGGTGATCATTTATGTCTGCCAGCCACTCTTTTCCCTCCAGCTTGACACAAGGACCGTGTCATCAGTCACAAGAAGTTATGGCTGCCTTAGTAAATGAGCGTGGGATAGAGCCAGGGTTCTCCACAGTTGTTTTTATAACATACCACTTCTTGTTTTACCTGTTACCAAAGGTGTTACCAAAAGCTGAACATCCCTTCCAGAGATTACAAAAAGATATATCCAGATGCCCAAGTTAGGATCTTACGAGTATGCATTTTGTCTGTATGGACATGTTTTTTGGATGTCCAGTGGCAAATGCTACTGCAAAGGCCACAGTAAAAAGTGTTATCAGAAGTAGTTTGTAAATATAGAGTGCAGAAAGTACAGAGAGTAACAAAAGAAATCATTTTTTATAGAAGAGTCCTTACTAGAAGTTTTGAGGTTTTATTTTTACACCCCCTACTGTCTACAATGTATCAGACAAAGTAGAGTAAGAAACTAGAAAACTTTTGCCTGAACGTTTTCTTATATTTTATCAAGCCCCTAAGGGGGATGTTGGACTCTTTCCCTATGGGATATTGTTTGGGAGTGTGTTACTCACTTGCTTATATTTTGTCTCAGCAGCTGAAGTCCTCCATTTGGATGTCACAGAGAATGTTGCTGAAGTTTTAAGGTTTTTTGACAAACTCATTTATGTGTTTTCTCCCCAATTCCAGATCCTAAAAGTTTGGAAGGATCTAAAACTAAAGCCAGGTGACTTGTGGATTGTTAAGAGACATTTATATATAAGGAAAAGTTTGGAGACTCAATACAGCATATATTTCATGTACAGTTTTTGCAAAACTTGAAGGAAAAGTCACCTGGATCCACACCAGACACTGCAAAAATGACTAAATTAAAGAAATCTCTGTGTTTGATTTGTTTCCCTCTTGTGATCACAGTCTAGGGTACTTTTTGATTCAATTACTTTAATTGTAAGGGATATATATATTTGAAAAGTAGTTAGCCATGTTGAAGTCATATTTTGTCTTTTGTACGTTTTCCATTTCATGTAGAATTGTCTGTGTTTACATATGCTGATAAGTCAGCATGCCCACAATTCAGCTAGAAGACCATTCTGGCCACAGGAGTGTACAGCCAGTACTCTGTAAATATGTCTTATCAATCATTTGTTTTTCACAAAGAAAAGTCATTTGGTAATGAAAAAAGTTGCTCAGCTATTATTTTCTCCACAATGGAGTTTTTTGCCTCTTTGGCCAGGACTACCTCCACCTAAGTGTGTGGAGGTTCCAGGTTAAAGGTGATAGCAGGTATGGTTAGTGATCAAAATATTGATCAAAAGAGGGGAGACTGTCATGGAAATTTGTAAGTTCTGTATATAATTGTATTCTATTTTGTATGTATTGCACATTGCCCTCACTGTGCACACAGCACTAATAATGTTTTCAGTAAATGTTTATATTCTTTTTAGTCCTGATTAGAATAAGCCTGCCTATGTAACGCCCCTTGTTATAAACGTACAATTGTAATATTAATGTGATACCTATGTAATCATGTGCATAAAAAACCTTCAATTGCGTCATAATAAAGCAGAACAGTAATTTGGAAAGATGCTGAGCGTATCTTTTGTGTCTGTTCCCTACTGCAGTAGTTATTATTAATTTGGAACCACTAATCAATATGAGGATAGGAGTTGCTTATCATCAATTTAACCGAGTCACACACTGCATCAAATTGGTCTGCATGGCTGTCATCCCAGAAGGAAGCCTCTTCTAAAGATGATGCACAAGAAAGCCTGCAAACAGTTTGCTGAAGATAAGCAGACTAAGGACATAGATTACTGGAACCATGTCCTGCGGTCTGATGAGACCAAGATAAACTTATTTGGTTCAGATGGTGTCAATTGTGTGTGGCGGCAACCAGTTGAGGAATACAAAGACAAGTGTGTTTTGCCTAAAGTCAAGCATGGTGGTGAGAGTGTCATGGTCTGGGGCTGCATGAGTACTGCCGGCACTGGGGAGCTACAGTTCATTGAGGTAACCATGAATGTCAACATGTACTGTGACATACTGAAGCAGAGCATGATCCAGACCTAAACCCTACTGAGCATCTGTGGGGCATCCTCAAATGGAAGGTGGAGGATCGCAAGGTCTCTAACATCCACCTGCTTTGTGATGTCGTTATGGAGTGGAAGAGGACTCCAGTGGCAACCTGTGAAGCTCTGGTGAACTCCATGCCCAAGAGGGTTAATGCAGTGCTGGAAAATAATGGTGGCCACACAAAATATTGACACTTTGGGCCAAATTTGGACATTTTCACTTGGGGGTGTACTCACTTTTGTTGCCAGCGGTTTAGACATTAATGGCTGTGTGTTGAGTTATTTTGAGGGGACAGCAAATTTACACTGTTATACAAGCTGTACACTCACTACTTTACACTGTAGCAAAATGTAATTTCTTTAGTGTGGTCACATAAAAAGATATAATAAAATATTTACAAAAATGTGAGGGGTGTACTCACTTTTGTGAGATACTGTAGATGGCAAGTCCCACCTTGTTTAAGTCTCCCCCCCGTGTGTTTAGGGAAACTGCTTTGTCCCCAACCAAATACCCTGTTATGTGTTTCCCACCTACTCTATTTGAATATTCTCAATCCTCAACTGGGAACCCTCCATGGAGGAAACTAGGAGAGGGGACAGAGAAATAGAAATAAGACTTGAAAAGGGGAGGGGGAGAGCAGGTTCAAAGTGAAGAAGTAGAGGAAAAGTAGATGTCCTACCGAAGCGTGTTAGCTAGCAAGATTTAGCTAAATACTATGAGGTTGTCAGGGAGATGTGCATGCAATCAGCCCACGGTTCCCAGGTAATCCCAAATTTCTGAACTGTGTCTTGGAAGATACTGACCATCTTCTCCTGTGCCATGATGCATGAATTGTTTTGCTTTGCCATAGTACTGGAGACAAAAGGCTGTTTTCATACTTTCGCTATCATCAGTTTAGTTTCTAGAAGGATAAAATCAATCGGGCGCCTCTTACTTTTAGAAGTATTTTCTATTGGGTTCAGAAAAGTTCAGCAATGCTATATGAGGGGTTTTAGGAATTGACAGTCCTGCACTAAAGGATTTTTAAACCTAAAATATGCCAATTACACCATGGTAAAACATTTGTGTAGAGATATAGAAAAATACTCTATCTATCTATCTATCTATCTATCTATCTATCTATCTATCTATCTATCTATCTATCTATCTATCTATCTATCCACACACATGCGCTTTTTTTCCCCTTTTTAATGTGATCACATTACCTTTGTTCACAGCGTCATAAGAGCTGGGGAGGAGAAACAGCAGCACACTAAGTTTCCCAGTGAAAGAGGAGTCTCAGGACAAGTCTGATCATTGGAGGAGAGGAGGCTGAGTTGCCAGCATAGCTAGAGCTGACCGCGGAGAGCTCTCATGCCTAGTGTGGTCAAATTTTAATAGGAAATCAGAGGGACAGGTAGGAACACCAGGGATTTCACACAAAGGAAGCAATACAAAGAGAACAGGAAACTTTTCCATACAAGTACATGGTAAAAAAGGCACATATCAGGCATTTGAAATGCTGGGTTTACAAATTCTTTAAATTGTTTGGCTACATTCACACCTGTAGTATGTGTGAGTATAGTATATTCATATGATTTTAAGGACTCTTTTTGTGCTTTTTTTAACAGTTTTCTGCACGTTTTAGAAACAATGAGTTTTATAGAAGTTTCTTTGTGACAGGAAATCTCGTTTTTAGCTCCATACACGTTTACTAGCAAGAGCAAAGTTGCAGTGGTGAGTCTACAGCAAGAGCTCTGCAAGTCACAGTGACCCCTGTGGTGGGATGACTATTGCACAACATAACTGAACCAGAACTTGCAGCAGACTTGCAGAATATTTGCAAAGAAAGTTGATCTGGAGTCATACAATGCAGACTTGCTGCAATTGTGCAACAAACTTGTGAAGCCTGACAAGCGTAGCAATCGCTTAACAAGACATTTCAAACTTGCAGCACAATTACTATCTATCTGGGCATTGCTCAATGTTTACAATCAGAAGTGAGATTTCTAGAGATTAGAGCGGAGTTCCGCCAAAAAACAAAAAAAAATGTAAAGTCAGCAGCTACAAATACTGCAGCTGCTGACTTTTAAAATAAGGACACTTACCTGTCCAGGGCATCTGCGATGACCTCACCTGAAGCTGATCCGTCCCTCGGCTCTGGGTGGAGGTGTCGGCATCTTAAGTAAGGGAATCAGGAAGTGAAGCCTTGTGGCTTCACAGCCTGGTTCCCTACTGCGCATGTGTGAGTCACACTACTTGTTCTGAGTGGTCCCTGCTGTCTTCAGGGACCTTTGTGTCTCCCAGAAGATAGAGGGGGGGGGCGGAGGAGGGGCGGACATGGCGTAAATCGCCACGGATATTGCGGCGATCTTTCGCCGGAGGTGTGAGCAAATACCTGTATTAGACAGGTATCTGCTCCCCCCTCCCCCCTGAAAGCTGCCAAATGTGACACCGAAGGGGGGGAAGAATCTGGACAATGGAAGTTCCATTTTTGGGTGGAACTCCACTTTAAGAGAAATCTGAGTCTACAACACTAACTGGCACAGTTTAAAATATTAAAACAACATACTACAATTCAGACAAGTAGCAAAGTAGGGACAACTTAACATTACTATAGGGATGTAACTGTGTGGAAACTAGTTTGTAGCCTGTATGTCAGAGAATGACAGTTCCCATTAGCAATTCATCTGGGTAGTTTAGGGTGCATTATTATGTACCTAACACAAAGTGGTGTATAGGGGCCTGTTAACCTTTTGTTAAAATTATTATTACTATTATTATTATTGGAGTAGAAGATCTGCTGAACAATAAAGGTCCTTGTAGATACTTTCATGTACATGCTTTTAAAAAGTAATTACAGGTCTGCATGTCAGGTGCACATGATAGGTTAACTTTAATGATATGCTGAAGCAGAGGCTGTTACTTTTCATTGCGATGTGGGAAGACAAAGAGCCCAGATGAGAGCAGAAAGAGATAACTCGAATGTTGTTTTCTCTCTTAACCACTTGAGCCCCGGACCATTATGCTGCCTAAGGACCAGAGGTCTTTTTCCAATTTGGCACTGCGTCGCTTTAACTGCTAATTGCGCGGTCATGCAATGCTGTACCCAAACGAAATTTGCGTCCTTTTCTTCCCACAAATAGAGCTTTCTTTTGATGGTATTTGATCACCTCTGCGGTTTTTATTTTTTGCGCTATAAACGGAAAAAGACCGAAAATTTTGAAAAAAAATGATATTTTCTACTTTTTGTTATAAAAAAAATCCAATAAACTAAATTTTAGTCATACATTTAGGCCAAAATGTATTCGGCCACATGTCTTTGGTAAAAAAAATGTCAATAAGCGTATATTTATTGGTTTGCGCAAAAGTTATAGCGTCTACAAACTAGGGTACATTTTCTGGAATTTACACAGCTTTTAGTTTATGACTGCCTATGTCATTTCTTGAGGTGCTAAAATGGCAGGGCAGTACAAAACCCCCCCAAATGACCCCATTTTGGAAAGTAGACACCCCAAGGAAATTGCTGGGAGGCATGTTGAACCCATTGAATATTTATTTTTTTTGTCCCAAGTGATTGAAAAATGAGAAAAAAAAAAAAAAAAAAAAATATTTACAAAAAGTCGTCACTAAATGATATATTGCTCACACAGGCCATGGGCCTATGTGGAATTGCACCCCAAAATACATTTAGCTGCTTCTCCTGAGTATGGGGATACCACATGTGTGGGACTTTTTGGGAGCCTAGCCGCGTACGGGGCCCCGAAAACCAATCACCGCCTTCAGGATTTCTAAGGGTGTAAATTTTTGCTTTCACTCTTCACTGCCTATCACAGTTTCGGAGGCCATGGAATGCCCAGGTGGCACAAAACCCCCCAAAATGACCCCATTTTGGAAAGTAGACACCCCAAGCTATTTGCTGAGAGGCATATTGAGTCCATGGAATATTTTATATTTTGACACAAGTTGCGGGAAAGTGACACTTTTTTTTTTTTTTTTCATAAAGTTGTCACTAAATGATATATTGCTCACACAGGCCATGGGCATATGTGGAATTGCACCCCAAAATACATTTAGCTGCTTCTCCTGAGTATGGGGATACCACATGTGTGGGACTTTTTGGGAGCCTAGCCGCGTACTGGACCCCAAAAACCAATCACTGCCTTCAGGATTTCTAAGGGTGAAAATTTTTGATTTCACTCTTTACTGCCTATCACAGTTTCGGAGGCCATGGAATGCCCAGGTGGCACAAAACCCCCCCAAATGACCCCATTTTGGAAAGTAGACACCCCAAGCTATTTGCTGAGAGGCATGGTGAGTATTTTGCAGCTCTCATTTGTTTTTGAAAATGAAGAAAGACAAGAAAAAACATTTTTTTTTTTCTTTTTTCAATTTTCAAAACTTTGTGACAAAAAGTGAGGTCTGCAAAATGCTCACTATACCTCTCAGCAAATAGCTTGGGGTGTCTACTTTCCAAAATGGGGTCATTTGGGGGGGTTTTGTGCCACCTGGGCATTCCATGGCCTCCGAAACTGTGATAGGCAGTGAAGAGTGAAATCAAAAATTCACGCCCTTAGAAAGCCTGAAGGCGGTGCTTGGTTTTCGGGGTCCCGTACGCGGCTAGGCTCCCAAAAAGTCTCACACATGTGGTATCCCCGTACTCAGGAGAAGCAGCAGAATGTATTTTGGGGTGTAATTTCACATATTTCCATGGCATGTTTGAGCAATATATCATTTAGTGACAACTTTGTGCAAAAAAAAAAAAAAAAAAAAAAATTTGTCTCTTTCCCGCAACTTGTGTCGCAATATAAAATATTCCATGGACTCGACATGCCTCTCAGCAAATAGCTTGGGGTGTCTACTTTCCAAAATGGGGTCATTTGGGGGGGTTTTGAACTGTCCTGGCATTTTATGCACAACATTTAGAAGCTTATGTCACACATCACCCACTCTTCTAACCACTTGAAGACAAAGCCCTTTCTGACACTTATTGTTTACATGAAAAAGTTTTTTTTTTTTGCAAAAAAATTACTTTGAACCCCCAAACATTATATATTTTTTTAAAGCAAATGCCCTACAGATTAAAATGGTGGGTGTTTCATTTTTTTTTTTCACACAGTAATTGCGCAGCGATTTTTCAAACGCATTTTTTGGGGAAAAAACACACTTTTTTTAATTTTAATGCACTAAAACACGCTATATTGCCCAAATGTTTGATGAAATAAAAAAGATGATCTCAGGCCGAGTACATGGATACCAAACATGACATGCTTTAAAATTGCGCACAAACGTGCAGTGGCAACAAAATAAATACATGTTTAAAAGCCTTCAAAAGCCTTTACAGGTTACCACTTTAGATTTACAGAGGAGGTCTACTGGAAAAATTACTGCACTCGATCTGGCCTTCGCGGTGATACCTCACATGCATGGTGCAATTGCTGTTTACGTTTGACGACAGACCGCCGCTTGCGTTCGCCTTAGCGCGAGAGCAGGGGGCGACAGGGGTGTTTTTTTTTTTTTTTTTTTTTTTCTTTATTATTTTTTTGCTTTTTTAATCTTACTTTTAAACTGTTCCTTTCATATTTTTTTTTTTAATCATTTTTATTGTTATCTCGGGGAATGTAAATATCCCCTATGATAGCAATAGGTAGTGACAGGTACTCTTTTTTGAAAAAATTGTGGTCTATTAGACCCTAGATCTCTCCTCTGCCCTCAAAGCAAATGACCACACCAAGATCGGTGTGATAAAATGCTTCCCCAATTTCCCAATGGCGCTATTTACATCCGGCGAAATCTAAGTCATGAAATACTCGTAGCTTCCGGTTTCTTAGGCCATAGAGATGTTTGGAGCCACTCTGGTCTCTGATCAGCTCTATGGTCAGCTGGCTGAATCACCGGCTGCATTCTCAGGTTCCCTGTTGAGACAGGAGAGCCAGAGAAAAACACGGAAGACGGTGGGGGGGGGGGGGCATTCCCTCCCACGGCTTGTAAAAGCAGTCTAGAGGCTAATTAGCCGCTAGGATTGCTTTTACATGAAAGCCGACCGCTGGCTGAAAAGAATGATACCAAGATGATACCTAAACCTGCAGGCATCATTCTGGTATAACCACTCAAAGTCGTGAATGGCGTACCTGAAGACAAAAAAATGGTTAACAATGGTTAACAATAAAGCACAGTAAAGTGTAAATAATTACACACCTGAAAAACAAACATGATAAAACATAATAACAATAACAATAACAATAACAATCAATAACAATAACAATAACAATAACAATCAATAACAATAACAATAACAATAACAATAAAACATTGCAGAATAGAATACAGTAAAAAAGAGCAGAACAATAGAGAGAGAGAATAGAGAGAGAGAGAACAATAAAACAACAACTATTTTTTTTTATTTCATATTTTTTTTTTTTTTTTACACTTTTTTTTGTAACTAACTTTTATAACGGTAACCCGGTTCCAGGTTCGGGTCTCTCAAAATGCGATGGCATCTTGGGAGACCCTGTGAAAGTGTGCCTAGTCTGTGCAATGCTGTACCCTACGCTAATACTCAACTAGTGAATGGTAGCGTTCAAAACATTCACCAATGCAAAGACCAGGATTGTCAGGACAGGAGGGACAATAATAGCGGGTGTCACGCCTATATCCGCGCTTGCTGCAGACACGACATCTTTTTTGGGGGGTTCGCTGGGTAGGGGTACTCGGGAGGACATAAAAATGCCTCTCATGCAGCCGACTGCATTTGGTTGGGGATGTGAATGGGGGAAGTACGGGCGCTGCAGAAGCGGTGGGTTCCCAATTAGGATTGGCGAATGCAGCAGGAAGGGCACTATGGGCACGACGGGCCTGTGTTTGTCTTTTTGGTGGCAGCGGGACACTACTTGTGCTTGCCACCTCACCAGCTTGAACTGCACTTATGGGACTCGCCACGTCACCACGTGTTACTGTAGTGCTGGTTTGACTACGACCGGGGTGTACTAGGCCGCTGGCGCTTGCCAGTTCACCAAAACACTACCAAAAAACTGTTAGCGATCGCAGGGATCAGGCCTGACTCTGCGAACGCTGCAGTTATGCGTTTAGTGTTTTGTAAGTGACAGTGATCGATCGATACCGCACTTGGGTGGGCTGGGCTGGGCCGGGCGGAGGGGCAAAACGCAGGTGCTAGCAGGTATCTGGGCTGATCCCGCTAACACTGCGTTTTTGGGAACCCTAAACTGCTGGTGACGCTAGTATAGATCTAATCGGATCAGATATTGATGCGATCAGATACTATACCACTAAGGGAGGTGTACAGTGCGTGCGTGGGTGTTAGCGGTACTGGCGCTAATCTGACGCTGCCTGGGGCTGGTGCTTGCCAGTTCACCAAAACGCTACAAAAAAAACTGTTAGCGATCGCAGGGATCAGGCCTGACTCTGCGAACGCTGCAGTTATGCGTTTAGTGTTTTGTAAGTGACAGTGATCGATCGATACTGCACTTGGGTGGGCTGGGCTGGGCCGGGCGGAGGGGCAAAACGCAGGTGCTAGCAGGTATCTGGGCTGATTCCGCTAACACTGCGTTTTTGGGAACCCTAAACTGCTGGGGACGCTAGTATAGATCTGATCGGATCAGATATTGATGCGTTCAGATACTATACCACTAAGGGAGGTGTACGGTGCGTGCGTGGGTGTTAGCGGTACTGGCGCTAACCTGACGCTGCCTGGGGCTGGTGCTTGCCAGTTCACCAAAACGCTACCAAAAAAACTGTTAGCGATCGCAGGGATCAGGCCTGACTCTGCGAACGCTGCAGTTATGCGTTTAGTGCCTTGTAAGTGACAGTGATCGATCGATACTGCACTTGGGTGGGCTGGGCGGAGGCACAAAACGCAGGTGCTAGCAGGTATCTGGGCTGATCCCGCTAACACTGCGTTTTTGGGAACCCTAAACTGCTGGGGACGCTAGTATAGATCTGATCGGATCAGATATTGATCCGTTCAGATACTATACCACTAAGGGAGGCGCATGCTGCGTGCGTGGGTGTTAGCGGTACTGGCGCTAATCTGACGCTGTCTGGGGCGACGCATATCACCGCCGGGCGATCAGGGGGCTAAACCTTTATTCGGTAATAAACGGCGGGTGCCCTGACACTATAAAAAATAAACGAACTAACCAGCGTCACCCGTAACGGTTATACGGTGATCAGTGGTGAAAGGGTTAACTAGGGGGCAATCAAGGGGTTAAAACATTTATTAGATAGTATATGGGGGTCCCTGACGCTATAAAACGCTGACGGCGAACCTAAATATTTACCTCACTAACTAGCGTCACCAGTGACACTAATACAGCGATCAGAAAAATGATCGCTTAGCGACACTGGTGACAGGGGGTGATCAAGGGGTTAAAACTTTATTAGGGGGGGTTAGGGGGGTACCCTAGACCTAAAGGGGGGTAATATACACTGTCCCAACACTGTCACTGTCACAAACTGACACTATGCAGTAATCAGAAAAAAAAAAAAAAAAAAAAAAAAAAAAACTGCTGGTGTCAGTTTGTGACAGGGGGGGGGGGGTGATTGGGGGGGGATCGGGGGGCGATCGGGGGGGGGGATCGGGGTGATTTGTGTGCCTGGCATGTTCTACTGTGTGTGTGTAGTGTTGTGCACTCACATACTTGTCGTCTCTCCTCGGGCCGGAACGGAAAATACCGACCCGAGGGGAGATGACATCACTTCCTTTGCTGCTGTTTAGCATACAGCAGCAAAGGAGTGTTTTCATTGGCCGGCGGCGATCGCGAGGGGGGGGCCACGAACGGATGGTCTCCCCCTCATCACCGATCGCCGCTGGACAAACGACGACCGCCTCGGGCACCGGGGGGGGGTCCGATCGGACCCCCCACCCGCGGAAGGCAAATCACGTACATGTACGTGATTTTGCCTGTCCGTGCCACTTTGCCGACGTACATCGGCGTGAGGCGGTCGTCAAGTGGTTAAAGCCTTTAGTATTTCCTCTTTTGAGTCTTAAGCCTCGTACACATGGTATGATTGTTGGCCAATCGACCGATCTTGTCTCACATACTAACGTTACACAAATTGTCGTGCCACAAACACGAACGTAGTGACGTACTCTGAGGAATTTCAGCTCTTGAGCGCCACCCTTTGGGCCCCTTCTGCTAATTTCGTGTTTGGTGAGCATTGATTCCGAGCATGCGTGTTTGTACTTTCAACTTTTGTGTGACGGATTTGTGTACTGACCATCCGAAAATCTGACGTGGAGCTGTCGTTTGATAAGGGTTGACTAGCTTGTCATCAAACATTTGTTGGCTTAAAATTGGAAAACAATTGTTGAAAGGAGCGTACTAACGGTAGGAACTTCGGACAATAGTCTGTCAAACGACAATCCCCTTCTGATTTTCGTACCGTGTGTATGAGGCTTTAGCTTCTGTACAAATGCCAAGCCAGCTAGAGATCAGTAAACTGATCTGCACAAATTATTTTATGTATTTTTATATCAGCAATATATTCTGCAGCACTTTGCAAAGAACAATAAACCATACCTATTTGATCCTGACCTCTAAGGAGCTTACATGCACATTTGATCTTCATAGTCTTCTACTGGGACTTCATCCAAGTGTCTCCTGTATCACGGGATTGCCCCGGAAGTCTATGGTGACCAACTGCACAAATGTGATCAGCACAAATAAGGTCTAGTAGTCCAAAAAATCTGGAGAACCCTGCAGGCTGTACCTGTCCAATTTAGATAAATCTGGGGTAATTGAGAGGGGTCCTTTAGTTTATGAGGTATTAGGCCAAAGGGTACGTTCTTTAAAAGTTAAGTTTTCCCAAAAAAATGGCAGTAGGTTTTTAGATTGCACTAGGAATACATCTATGGAAACATGGGGAGAACATAAAAGCTCTTTGAAGAAATTCATGAAAGGTGTCCTAGACACCCTTTTAGAATTCACTCAAGGTGAAGCACAGAAAGTGGTGGTGCTTGTAACCAATTCATGTACCTGTCACGGACGGTACATGAATTGGGCCAGTCTCTCAGGTATACCAGCTTTGGAAAGTTCCCAGGTATGATGTTCCTTCTCCACCTGAGTATTATACTGAGAATCACATGCAATTCACACCTATTTAATGCATTTGTGCCTTCTATATTATTTAACATTTTTTATGTAGGGCAACCGAAAACCCACCTGCAACAATTGCAATTGTCAAGTACAGACTGCTACCAGATGTACCCCATTATTCCCATATTTGTTGATTTTCTACAATTTATCCTTGTCAGTAAATTTGTAAGTTATCTTTGCTGACTTTTAAAGCATTGACTATCTTAGACCCTCTATATCTGAAAGACTTACTAAAGGTGTGCACAGCCCTTTAGCATTAGGGTGTGCACCCCAAAGCTCAAACACATATGCGTGTGTGCGCATGTGTATATATACTGACAGTGTCAGTAGAGCAATGGACAGTGTAAGTAAGGCAGAGATTTGTGTCAGTAGGGCAGTGGACAGTGTCAGTAATTTTTTATTTTTTTAATTATTTTATTTTTACAACATTTTTAGTAGCCCCATCTTCTCCACACAGGGCAATTAGAGTGTGCCCAGGCACACCTGCACACCCTGTGCACACACCTGTGCTAAAGCCATATACCCCAATGAATTTCCTCACCCAGTCAAACAGAAGAATTCTAGCTATTCTCAGGATCTACATGAACTCATTTTGGTGCTTTGACTATCTTTGCCTTGCCTTGTAATAGCAAGAGCAGCCTCAATACTACTGCTGCAATTAGAACTACACAGCAGCTGAGCACCACAAACCAAAAGTACTATTTAATTCATTTTTAATATTCCAAACTCAAACATCCTTCCATGTCTCCATGCTTTATTTTGCTGAGAAATCACTTAGAAGAACTCTGCCTAGCATTTCTAGCTGTGGTCATCTTAAGTAAGGACTGATGATTACATGTAGCATATACTTCCTGTAATCCATTTATCCTTAGCTCAGGCATGTAGGCAAGAGTGCTCATCTGAGAATGCCCCTCCTCCCCTCCTGAAGACTCCTGGGGTGTATGACATAATTTGCCTAGACATGGAAACTAGGAAGTAACTAAAGAAATGTAAAAAAGTAAATATATTTATTTACTACCCAGATATCAAGGATAACATGCCACAAATTTGTGGCAGTGTTGAACTGTACATCTCTTAACTTGCTGCACATTTTCACTGGAAAGTTGTACACTTGCAGAGCACAATTTCTAGTTGACACTTTTCCAATTTGTAGCAAATTTGTGTGGCAAGTCTCTAGCAAGAGCAAAGTTGTAGTGAGGAGTCTAGAGCAAGAGCTCTGCAAGTCTACAGCATGAAAATTCAGCCACAGTGACCCCTGTGGTGGGATGACTTTTGTGCAACATAACTGAACCAGAACTTGCAGCAGACTTGCAGAATTTTGTGTAGCCCCCTGGTCATAAACTGGGGCTATAATGTAAATTTAGTTTTTGGCTGAGCTGTAAACAGCTCAGACTAATTATACAGTGTATCTGGTCTTTCCCTAATCTCAATTGAGTTGTGCATTTCTCACTGTCGCCAGTAGGTGTCACTGATACCACAGGCCAGTATGAGAATCACAACTAGGTTGAGCTATAAATAATTAATCTTTTTCCAGGCAAGCCCAGTAGAAGGTTCTTAGCCACTGGTGCTTTCTGGGAAAGGATATTTGGGCTGGGCCATGTGCTCTCTCTCTCTTACCCCGGGCCCTCCTGGCCCGAGGATGTGTTGCTGTGAGCTCTGCAAGTAGGCCCAGAAACCTCTCTGGGGCCTACTAATCCTTAGGCTGTCTTGCCTGTGTGGAAGAGGCCAATACAAGCTGAGAAGATCCAGGGGAGGACCCTTGCTGGAGAGAGCCAGGATGAAGGCTGGTCTCTCAGGAGGGCCTGGTGACTCATTTGCAGGACACACCTACATCTAAAACTGTGCTTACAGTGTCGCCGGATGGCTTAAAGGTTCTGACACTGTAAAGCTGAATCTTGTCCTACAAATCTAACCCTGTTTGCAGTATCGCTGGATTGGCTCAAAGGTTTTGGTACTGTCAAGCTGTTCTACAATCTAAACTGTGTTAATCAGCTACTGGCTGCTAGGTCTGTGAGAGAGGCCTATCCAGGTGTTCAAGATCCCAAAGAGAAAAAGCTGTTCCATTTCTGGATCCAAGGAATCTGTAAATGATCTGCATCTGGTATCTGAAACCTCCCCTATTCCTCTACTACATTCTGTCCAGTGGCGGCCCTTCCATAGTGGGCAAGAGGGAAACCGGAAGGGATGTCAGAAGCTCCGTGGAATGCACGGCTCGAGTGGAGCTGGTAAGTAAGGCTGCAAAATAAGTGAACTGCGAGCACCATGCTTGGCGCTCGTAGTCCACTCAGTTGTGTTAGGAAAGCGAATGACTATTCGCTTTCCCAATACTGAACCGCCCCTCCACCAATCAGGTGCTTGGGTCTGTTACCTGTCACCTGATTGGCTGAAACGACAGTCGCTGCTATTGGACGCCTATCGGGAGGCAGGAGACGCATGAAGGACCCGCTCGTCGCTGACAACCGCTGCCCCACAGACACAAGGTAAGTGCCGAGCAGACGGCGAGCAGGCGGTGGGGACAATGGCAGCATTTAATAGGCATACTGGCAGCATCTGATGGGCACACTGGCAGCGTTTGGACACACTGGCAGCATATGATGGGCAGTTGGGCACACTGGCAGCATTTGATGGGCACACTGGCTCATATGATGGGCAGTTGGGCACGCTGGCAGCATTTGATGGGCAGTTGGGCACACTGGCAGCGTTTGATGGGCACACTGGCAGCATATGATGGGCAGTTGGGCACACTGGCAGCATATGATGGGCACACTAGCAGCATTTGAAGGGCACAGTGGCAGCATTTGATGGCACAGTAGCTGCGTTTGATGGCACAGTAGCTGAGTTTGATGGCACAGTGGCTGCTTTTGATGGCACAGTGGCTGCGTTTGATGGCCCAGTAGCTGCAATTGATTTTTTTTTTCAAATTTTTTTCAGTTTGTTTGCACCCCCCTAAAAATTTTGAGCACCAGCCGCCACTGCTTCTTTCAAGTTCTACATTAAAGCATTGAAAATATCTAAAGTG
Source organism: Lithobates clamitans (assembly GCA_037952925.1). Classification (NCBI taxonomy): domain Eukaryota; kingdom Metazoa; phylum Chordata; class Amphibia; order Anura; family Ranidae; genus Lithobates; species Lithobates clamitans. The sequence goes on from JBBGZY010000067.1 coordinate 8,916,733, forward strand.
ACTGGCACCCAATTTCTGTTCTAAACTCCCCGTTATAGCCATGGACTCAGCCCTTAGGTGAATGTTGGCTCGTCCCCTGGCCTCTGGAGGTCCCTCCTTTCCCCCAGTAGACACAGGGGGCGCTACATTTGCAAAGAAAGTTGATCTGGAGTGATACAATGCGGACTTGCTGCAACTGTGCAACAAACTTGTGAAGCCTGGCAAATCTAGCAATAGCTTAGCAAGTCATTTTCAAACTTACAGCACAATTGCTTGCTATCTGGGTAATGTTAGCAGCATAAGGATTAAAAATAGTCAATGTTGATTGAGAGAAGGAAGTTCCACTTCACTAACGTGTATGCTCAGCTAAAACTTTTTGTTTTAATTTTGGATAGTATGGGGTAGGATTAGAACTGCTGTGCATTCTTGTATGGCTATGTGTGGGTTCCATTGAAGACATTTCCCCTGTTGTTACAATGACAATGAGTTCACCAGGAGAAGAGAGTAAGTGAGGGTAAGTATTTCTAATGGAGCCCAGGGCAGCAGTAAAAACCCAACAGTGGTTCTAATCCTTTCCTACTATATCCAAATGTAATCTCCAATGAAAAGATCTGCCCAAAGGTGATCTCCAATAGGGAACCAATGGGTAACATAATCCACCAGCATCTACCTCAAACAAAAATACCGGTACTGGATAGAATAACCCCCCAATAGACCATCTTACAAAAACATAAATGTAAACTCAATGACTGTTCTAAACACCATTTCAATTCCACCAGGACTCTCACTTCTGTGGGGAGGGGGTGGTAAACTAATTACCTTCATGTTCTTGTCAACCAGGTGCAATGACAAACAAATAAGTCAATTGAACAGCACAATGGCTTGCTGCAGACAAATGATAAAAGCCTGGAAATCGCTCAGGTAATGAAGGAATAAGCATCTGTTATTGTGTTTGCTATGTGATAGTATTTAATTGTGGGAACAAGCTCCCTGTATCACGCCAGAAATCAATATTATAACCTCAGTATATCTTTATGGCTTGTCTCCATCATTACTGCAGACATCTGAAGGAAGCACTGCAGATGTAGAATGTTTAATTTATCAAGATGTTCTTGGGGCTGACGATTCCCCATTATAACCGTATAATCTTAGCGCAGCGTCTGCCAAAACAAGACTATTACATCCAACTTAAAAAGGCATAAAAAGCCTGTTTAACTGTGCAAGTAAATAGCTTCAGGCTTAGGCAATGCAAAACTCCCAGAAAAAAAGAGATTTCCACCTATACATGAAGGATATTCAACTAGGCTTTTTAAAGTGGACCTGTCACTTATGCAAAAGAGCTCATTAAAAAGAGAACATCTTCTCAGATGTTAACAAACGATTGTTAATAAACTTGTTGAAATTGATAAATAACAAAGTAACAGAAGGGCTAAATGTGTTATCTTCCCTGGAGAAAATACTGCTGCAGTCTCCCTTTAGTTGTGATTACAAGTCTTAAAGTGGTTGTAAAGGTTCAAATTTAAAAAAATAAATAAATAAAAATAAATAAACATGTCACACTTACCTGCTCTGTGCATCGGCTTTGCAGAGAGCAACCCCGATCCTCCTCTTCTCGGGTCCCCCGCCGGCGATCCTGGCCCCTCCCCCCTGCTGAGTGCCCCCATAGCAAGCTGGTTTCTCTGGCAACACTTGTGCGTGCTCAAGAAACAATGGGCAGGAGCTCATTCCCAAGCCACCTCTGTGTGTCTAGGAGATGCACAGAGCGTGGCTCGGCCTCACCCCCCTACTCCCTCCTCACTGGCTATGATTGACAACAGCAGGAGCCAATGTCTCCTGCTGCTGTGTCTCAGCCAATGAGGAAGCAAAGACCTGGAAGAGCTTCTACTCTTGTGCACATCAGTGGATCAGGATTGGGCTCAGGCGAGTATAAAGGGGGGCTAAGGGGGGAGCTGCAAACTGAAGGTTTTTTTTTTCGTGCATAGAACGCATGAAGGTAAAAAAAATCTTCAGCCTGTAGAACCACTTTAAGACCTAGGTGCTCTGGCATGTGATCTGTGCTAAAGGTTACGATCATTCATAAGTCTGGAAAGTTTAACGTGCAGAAAAGGAAAGTGGGTATCAAAATGTTTTCAACTTTCATAATTGGGTTTCATTCATAACAACTGTGATTACTATTGATCGGTGAGTGGCTACAGCTAATCACATGGTACAGAGTGCTGTGTTTGGCCTAAATACCATGTGATAGCTGTGGGCCAATCACAGCATCACAATACAGTTCTAAGCACAACTGATATGAATCAAACTCATTTATAACAGTTGCGTGGACACTGAGATCATGTGATCACATATGAATATTTGGCTTGTGGAGATATATATATAGAGCTGCAAAGATACTGAGAGTTGATTTGGTTCCAGTGTAGTGCAATATATTTGAAGACTTGAGCTGTCGCTTTTTAGCTGAGGATACAAATTGGGAATCTTTTTTTTTTTTACAGCCTTAGGAAGACTGTTTCAGACAGGCCAGGATGACCAGAAGCTCTGAGGGCAATACATCTACACTACTAAGACAGCTAAACAAATTCTCCTTAATGCACAGCCTGCAAAGGGGATCTTTGACTAGCGACAACAATTCTGAAGTCTCCTCCTGTATGTCTGACATCAGCTCTTCTTAATTGGAAAAGTCTTAAGTTATCGTTACAGTGTCTTGAAAAGGTATTCATACTGCTTGAAATTTTCCACATTTTGTCATGTTACAACCAAAAACATAAATGTATTTTATTGGGATTTTATGTGATAGACCAACACAATGTGGCACATAATTGTGAAGTGGAAGGAAAATGCTAAATGGTTTTCAATTTTTTTTACAAATAAATATCTGAAAAAGTGTGGCGTGCATTTGTATTCAGCCCCCTTTACTCTAATACCCCTAACTAAAATGTAGTGGAACCAATTGCCCTCAAAAGTCAGCTAATTAGTAAATAGAGTCCACCTGTGTGTAATTTAATCTCAGAATAAATACAGCTGTTCTGTGAAGCCCTCAGAGGATTGTTGGAGACCCTCAGTGAACAAGCAGCATCATGAAGGCCAAGGAACACACCGTACAGGTTAGGGATAAAGTTGTGGAGAAGTTTAAAGCAGGGTTAGGTTATAAAAAAAATATCACAGGCTTTGAACATCTCACGAAGCACTGTTCAATCCATCATCCGAGTATGGCACAACTGCAAACCTACCAAGACATGGCCGTCCACCTTAACTGACTTGTCGGGCAAAGAGAGCATTAATCAGAGAAGCAGCCAAGAGGCCCATGATAACTCTGGAGAAGCTGCAGAGATCCACAGGTGGGAGAATCTGTCCACAGGACAACTATTAGTCATGCACTCCACAAATCTGACCTTTTTGAAAGAGTGGCAAGAAGAAAGCCATTGTTGAAAAAAAGCCATAAGAAGTCCCATTTGCAGTTTGCAAAAAGCCATGTGGGGTACACAGCAAACATGTGGAAGAAGGTGCTCTGGTCAGATGAGTCTAAAATTTAACTTTTTGGCCTAAAAGCAAAACGCTATGTGTGGCGGAAAACTAACACTGCACATCACCCTGAACACACCATCCCCACCATGAAACATGGTGGTGGCAGCATCATGTTACGGGGATGCTTTTCTTCAACAGGGACAGGGAAGCTGGTCAGAGATAAAGGGGAAATGGATGGAGCTGAATACAGGGCATTCTTAGAAGAAAACTTGTTGAAGTTTACAAAAGACTCGAGACTGGGGCAGAAGTTCACCTTCCAGCAGGACAACAACCCTAAACATACAGCCAGAGCTACAATGGAATGGAATGATTTACATCAAAGCATATTCACATACAGGGGGCTGCACATACAGGGGGTTCTTCCAAAGAAGTGGGGTTCTGAAAATAAGTGACACTTCTGCTCTTGCACTTCAGCGATTTGCACAAAGCAAACTATAAAAGACTGCAGGTGACTCCATTTCCTAATTTTATCATCTTCCTCTCTGAAACATGCACTCTTTACCTCCCCTCCTTTTCACAATTGCTGCCTCTCTCCTCAAACTCTCTTTTCTACATCCCTCTGCTCCACCCCACAACCTGTACATATCACCCTCACTTCTCCCCTCCCCCTATTACTGCACTCATCACCTCTTTCTAACTCTAAGCCCACTTGCTAACATACCCCCCAGGATACTGAAGCATGTCCCCTCATACAAATCATATTCTCATATTACCTCCCTCACTCTTCTGCTTCTCCTAATCGCTGGAGATATTTCCCCAAACCCTGGGCCTCCCTTATTTAACTGTGCCCAACACACCCATCACCCTACACCCTCTGGCAGTAGTCGCAATCTACACAATCTAGTCTCCATTCCTCTTCTTGCCAACACCAGCCTCACTCTCTCCTGCGCCCTCTGGAACGCCCGCTCTGTCTGCAACAAACTCACTGCTGTTCATGACCTCTTTGTCACTAATTCCTTTAATCTACTTGCTCTCACAGAAACCTGGCTCCACGAATATGACACCCCTTCTCCTGCTTCCCTCTCCCAGGGTGGCCTTCACTGGACTCACTCCCCCAGGCCTAATGGACGCAAGGGAGGTGGAGTGGGATTCCTCCTATCCCCCCAGAGCACCTTCCAGGTTATTCACCCTCCTCCCTCTTTTTCACTCTCATCATTCGAAGCCCACTGTATACGTCTATTCTCTCCCACTTCCCTAAGAATTGCTGTGATCTACCGGCCCCCTGGACCATTATCGACTTTCCTTGATGAGTTTTCTGCCTGGCTACCCTACTTTCTCTCTTCGGAAATTCCCACAATCCTTCTCGGTGATTTCAACATCCCTGCTAATACAAACATTCCTGCTACTTCTAAACTTCTTAGTCTAACCTCTTCATTTGACCTGAAGCAATGGGTACAGGCTTCTACTCACTCTGATGGCAATACCCTTGACCTTGTATTCTCCTACCTATGCACTCCATGCAACTTCTCAAACAATCCTTTTCCTCTCTCCGACCACCACCTTATTAGTTTCTCTCTCCCCCTGTCTTCAACCACCTTTCCCTCCAATCGCCTAACCGTCACCCGTAGAAACTTTCGCAACTTCAACTCCTCTCTCCTCTACTCTGCTACCGACCACCTCTATGACAAAATCTCCCCCCTGTCCTGCCCCAACCAAGCCATATCCATCTACAATAAATCTCTGTCCTCCACCCTGGACAAGCTCGCTCCCCTCACTACACGCAGAATCAGGCCTCGACCACTACAACCCTGGCAAACAGATGACACTAAAATTCTCAAAAAACGTAGTCGCGCTCTTGAGCGTCTGTGGCACAAGACTAAGTCTCTCAAAGACTTCAACCAATACAAATCTGCCCTCCAAAAATACTATTCTTTCCTCCACACTGCCAAGCAAACCTATTTTACAACTCTTATTAATACCTTCTCATCCAATCCCCGTAAACTCTTCTCTACCTTCAACTCTCTACTTTGTCCTCCACCGCCTCCCCCCACTGATTTACTCACTGCCCAGGAAATCGCTAATCACTTCAAAAACAAGATTGATACAATCCGTGATGAAATCTCCACTCTACAGGTATCTCCCCCAGCTAAGACCCCATGTCAACAGATACAACTGACACTACCTCTATTCAAATCTACTACTCCAGACGAAGTTGCTAAACTCCTTTCTATCGCCCACCTAACTACCTGTCCCCTGGACCCTGTTCCCTCTCAAATGCTACGGTCACCCTCTGACCCCATCCTACACTCTCTAACCCACATCTTCAATCTCTCCCTCACCTCTGGTGTCTTCCCCGATGCTCTAAAACATGCACTGGTCACTCCCATACTCAAAAAACCATCCTTGGACCCTACCAATCTTAACAACCTACGCCCTATCTCCTTGCTCCCCTTTTCCTCTAAACTCCTTGAACGCCTGGTTTACAACCAACTGAGTGACCACCTCATTAAAAACAACCTTCTTGATCCCCTTCAATCTGGATTTCGCCTTCAACACTCCACAGAAACTGCTCTTTTAAAACTCACAAATGACCTACTAACTGCAAAAACCAACGGACACTATTCTGTACTCCTACTTCTGGATCTTTCAGCTGCCTTTGACATGGTTGACCACCCCCTCCTCCTCAAAAAACTTCACTCCATCGGTCTCCGTGACTGTGCTCTTCAGTGGCTCTCATCCTACCTATCCCAACGCACCTTCAGTGTCACTTACAATTCTACTTCCTCCACTCCTCTTCCCTTCTCTGTCGGGGTCCCCCAAGGTTCTGTTCTTGGACCTCTTTTATTTTCAATCTACACCTCTTCCCTGGGTCAGCTGATAGCCTCTCATGGCTTTCAATATCATTTCTATGCTGATGACACACAAATCTATCTCTCCACCCCTCAACTCACTCCATCAGTCTCTTCACGCATCACTAACTTACTAACCGACATATCTGTATGGATGTCACACCACTTCCTCAAACTCAACTTGTCCAAAACTGAGCTTATATTATTTCCTCCCCCACGTGCCACTTCCCCTGACTTCTCTGTCAAGAGCAATGGCACAACCATCCACCCGTCCCCACATGTCAGGGTGCTAGGTGTTATCCTGGATTCTGAACTCTCCTTTCAGCCCCACATCCAATCACTTTCCAAAGCTTGCCGCCTCAACCTCCGCAACATCTCTAAACTACGTCCCTTTCTAACCAATGAAACCACAAAGCTCCTGATTCACTCCCTGGTTATCTCTCGCCTTGACTACTGCAACTCACTCCTCATTGGCTTACCTTTAAATAGACTATCCCCCCTTCAGTCCATCATGAATGCTGCTGCCAGACTCATCCACCTTACAAACCGATCAGTGTCTGCTACCCCTCTCTGCCAATCCCTCCATTGGCTGCCACTCGCCCAACAAATTAAATTCAAAATACTAACAATAAGTTACAAAGCCATCCACAACTGTGCCCCCAGCTACATCACTAACCTAGTCTCAAAATACCAACCTAAACGCCATCTCCGTTCCTCCCAAGATCTCCTGCTCTCTAGCTCCCTCATCACCTCCTCCCATATCCGCCTCCAGGACTTCTCCCGAGCCTCGCCCATCCTCTGGAATTCCCTACCCCAATCTGTCAGACTGTCTCCAAATTTATCCACTTTTAGGCGATCCCTGAAGACTTTCCTCTTCAGAGAGGCCTATCCTGCCTCCATCTAACAACTGCATTATTTTCTTCATTAGCGCATCCCCCACAGCTATTACCCTTTTGTATAACTTGACCCTCCCTCCTAGATTGTAAGCTCTAACGAGCAGGGCCCTCTGATTCCTCCTGTATTGAATTGTATTGTACTTGTACTGTCTGCCCTAATGTTGTTGTAAAGCGCTGCGTAAACTGTCGGCGCTATATAAATCCTGTATAATAATAATAATAATAATATTCATGTGTTAGAATGGCCCAGTCAAAGTCAGACCTAAATCTAATTGAGAATCTGTGGCAAGACTTGAAAATTGCTGTTCACAGACGCTCGCCATCCAATCTGACAGAGCTTGAGCTATTTTGCAAAAAGAATGGGCAAAAATGTCACTCTCTAGATGTGCAAAGCTGGTAGAGACATTCCCAAAAAGACTTTCAGCTGTAATTGCAGTGAAAGGTGGTTCTACAAAGTATTCACTCTGGGGGGCTGAATACAAATGCACTCCACACTTTCCACATATTTATTTATAAAAAAATTGGAAAAACATTTATCATTTTCCTTCCACTTCACAATTATGTGCCACTTTGTGTTGGTCTATCACATAAAATCCCAATAAAATACATTTACATTTTTGGTTGCAACATGACAAAATGTGGAAATTTTCAAGGGGTATGAATACTGTTTCAAGGCACTGTATATGATCAGTGTCAACAGCACTCTTTGCAATCCAGTTTGTGTGATCTTCACATGCCCACAAATTTTCTATGTTTAAATTCCCTCAACAGCCTCCTTAGAGGGATCCCCTTCCACCCCCAGGCCCCACAGCAGTGTTATCCCTAACCTAGGTGGTCAGCCCATAAGGCAAACAGGCCTACCAGTACTCAGTTGCCCCCAGGACTTATACCCAATGCTATAGTGCCTGGCTACCACGCCTGGGCAGGCACCAACTGAGCACAGCAAACAGGTACTTGTGGTTGGCAGACAGGCAGAGTGTTTCAACGACAGCCAGGTACAAGGCAGGCAAGGTTCAGAATAGTCAGTCAGAGTTCCGAGTGTTTTTGATATCCGATCCAAGGTTGTCAACAAGGAAGTCCAAACTAGCAGACAGGACAAACAGGAAGCTTGAAGCATGTGTTAAACACAATATTACAAGCATGTGGCTGCAGGCTTGGCTGGCTTAAATCAGGTTTGGTCTCCACCCAGAGACTAGCTACATCAATCATGCAGGTGAACAAGCAGACAGGGAGAATGCATCATGACCAAGACCAGCAGCTGTGATGGAGCAGGAGCACTACATGCTCCTTACTACAAGTCACTGCAGCAGGGGCCTATCTGGATAAAACAAGAACAAAAACAAGAAGGTTTACATGACAGTCATCTCTGAACCAGCATCTGTCTAATAAGTAGATGCTGAGCCTGAATGATGTCTAAACATAAACGGTGCCATTTTTCTGGAGAGGAAAATAGATTAAGCTATTGTAAGGTGCTATGCTTATGTATTATCTAGCAAGCATTCCCCAAACATTGACATATATGTGATGGTTAATGCATATGCTTTATATAATGTTTGAAAAGTGTGTTCTTTTTCACAGTGAAACCAGAGAAACAAACGCAGAAGATATCATGACAAACAGTATAAATAGAAATTAGAGGGCTGATGTATCTGGCTTTGTCTTGTGGCAATACATCCTATATCATTTATCACCCTCTTCCTCCTACACATATATAAAGTATTAACAACCAGTGGTGTTCTAACAAGTCACAAAGTATAAGCCATAGCCTTCCAGAGAACTGTATAAAATTGATAATTTAGCTTACTCTCTACGGTTTCAATTAGGGGTTGATTCTCAGAGTGAAATTTGTACATGCTCAGCTCATTGGACTAGGACTATGTTGTCATTATTGGGCACTTTACATTGGAGATTTATTAAAATCAATTGGTTGAAATGTTATCCAAAAGCAGCAAGGAAGCCTTATTTTACACCGCATGGAGTACTGCCTGGATTTTACAAAGCTAAGTCTAACTAAACAATTTATTAAACCCATTACTGCTCATTGTGGACATAGGCTGGCAGATATTTTGCTTTTCACAGAAACAGATTTGATTCAGTATCTAAATGCAAAACCATTTTTTTTTATAGTTTTGGATAGAGTGGAGATAGATTAAAGCACCTGTCAGTCTACTATTGCTCTGTGCACCCGTCTATTTGTCCTGTTTCCTGTGATCACTACAAGGAAAACCCTCCCTTACTCTATTAAACATGAAAAAAAGGTTTGCCTTTATTTCTACTTTAAATGCCTGCTGCTCGCCTTACTTACTATACATACATACAGAAGTATGGCGGCAAAGCAGTCTCTTTGCGCTAGATCACATATGTGATATCTGATCCAGCACTTCCGGATAGGGGTCGCCAGTAGCCGCAGTTGTGCTGTGATTAACAGCTCACACTGCAGTTAAACAAGCAGTTCTTTTGGGATAATGGTTTTACAAAAATAAATAAAAGTTGGTCATTGTAAGCACCCCTCTCAGTGGTATTGGTTTGTCTCACCCCAGTAACTGCAAGAGAGCCTGTTTTTTTTTTTTAAATAAAAAAAAAAAAAAAACAGACTTACTGGGCAGATCACCAGATGAAAGTAAAATAAAGAAAGCCTAGAAATGAAAACGAATGCAGCCATCACATCAAGGAATTAGTAAGCGGCTATATAATAAATGTTTGCTTTTGGCTTAAATACTGCTTGAAGCATAGTAAACACAGTTGCTTCCGTTATGGACACAGTGAGTGGTCAAAACTGATCACTCATTGTGTTTTTTCACAAAAGAAACACGTCCGAAACACTCATTATGGCTGTAGGAACTTTCATGCACATTAACCACTTGACGACCGCCTCACGCCGATGTACGTCGGCAAAGTGGCACGGACAGGCAAAATCACGTACAGGGTACGTGATTTGCCTTCCGCGGGTGGGGGGTCCGATCGGACCCCCCCCCGGTGCCCGAGGCGGTCGTCGTTTGTCCAGCGGCGATCGGTGATGAGGGGGAGACCATCCGTTCGTGGCCCCCCCCTCGCGATCGCCGCCGGCCAATGAAAACACTCCTTTGCTGCTGTATGCTAAACAGCAGCAAAGGAAGTGATGTCATCTCCCCTCGGGTCGGTATTTTCCGTTCCGGCCCGAGGAGAGACGACAAGTATGTGAGTGCACAAACACTACACACACAGTAGAACATGCCAGGCACACAAATCACCCCGATCCCCCCCCCGATCGCCCCCCGATCCCCCCCCAATCACCCCCCCCCCCCCTGTCACAAACTGACACCAGCAGTTTTTTTTTTTTTTTTTTTTTTTTTTTTCTGATTACTGCATAGTGTCAGTTTGTGACAGTGACAGTGTTGGGACAGTGTATATTACCCCCCTTTAGGTCTAGGGTACCCCCCTAACCCCCCCTAATAAAGTTTTAACCCCTTGATCACCCCCTGTCACCAGTGTCGCTAAGCGATCATTTTTCTGATCGCTGTATTAGTGTCGCTGGTGACGCTAGTTAGTGAGGTAAATATTTAGGTTCGCCGTCAGCGTTTTATAGCGTCAGGGACCCCCATATACTACCTAATAAATGTTTTAACCCCTTGATTGCCCCCTAGTTAACCCTTTCACCACTGATCACCGTATAACCGTTACGGTTGACGCTGGTTAGTTCGTTTATTTTTTATAGTGTCAGGGCACCCGCCGTTTATTACCGAATAAAGGTTTAGCCCCCCGATCGCCCGGCGGTGATATGCGTCGCCCCAGGCAGCGTCAAATTAGCGCCAGTACCGCTAACACCCACGCACGCAGCATGCGCCTCCCTTAGTGGTATAGTATCTGATCGGATCAATATCTGATCCGATCAGATCTATACTAGCGTCCCCAGCAGTTTAGGGTTCCCAAAAACGCAGTGTTAGCGGGATCAGCCCAGATACCCGCTAGCACCTGCGTTTTGTCCCTCCGCCCGGCCCACCCAAGTGCAGTATCGATCGATCACTGTCACTTACAAGGCACTAAACGCATAACTGCAGCGTTCGCAGAGTCAGGCCTGATCCCTGCGATCGCTAACAGTTTTTTTGGTAGCATTTTGGTGAACTGGCAAGCACCAGCCCCAGGCAGCGTCAGGTTAGCGCCAGTACCGCTAACACCCACGCACGCACCATACACCTCCCTTAGTGGTATAGTATCTGAACGGATCAATATCTGATCCGATCAGATCTATACTAGCGTCCCCAGCAGTTTAGGGTTCCCAAAAACGCAGTGTTAGCGGAATCAGCCCAGATACCTGCTAGCACCTGCGTTTTGCCCCTCCGCCCGGCCCAGCCCAGCCCACCCAAGTGCAGTATCGATCGATCACTGACACTTACAAAACACTAAACGCATAACTGCAGCGTTCGCAGAGTCAGGCCTGATCCCTGCGATCGCTAACAGTTTTTTTTGTAGCGTTTTGGTGAACTGGCAAGCACCAGCCCCAGGCAGCGTCAGATTAGCGCCAGTACCGCTAACACCCACGCACGCACGCACTGTACACCTCCCTTAGTGGTATAGTATCTGATCGCATCAATATCTGATCCGATCAGATCTATACTAGCGTCACCAGCAGTTTAGGGTTCCCAAAAACGCAGTGTTAGCGGGATCAGCCCAGATACCTGCTAGCACCTGCGTTTTGCCCCTCCGCCCGGCCCAGCCCAGCCCACCCAAGTGCGGTATCGATCGATCACTGTCACTTACAAAACACTAAACGCATAACTGCAGCGTTCGCAGAGTCAGGCCTGATCCCTGCGATCGCTAACAGTTTTTTGGTAGTGTTTTGGTGAACTGGCAAGCGCCAGCGGCCTAGTACACCCCGGTCGTAGTCAAACCAGCACTGCAGTAACACTTGGTGACGTGGCGAGTCCCATAAGTGCAGTTCAAGCTGGTGAGGTGGCAAGCACAAGTAGTGTCCCGCTGCCACCAAAAAGACAAACACAGGCCCGTCGTGCCCATAGTGCCCTTCCTGCTGCATTCGCCAATCCTAATTGGGAACCCACCGCTTCTGCAGCGCCCGTACTTCCCCCATTCACATCCCCAACCAAATGCAGTCGGCTGCATGAGAGGCATTTTTATGTCCTCCCGAGTACCCCTACCCAACGAACCCCCCCAAAAAAGATGTCGTGTCTGCAGCAAGCGAGGATATAGGCGTGACACCCGCTATTATTGTCCCTCCTGTCCTGACAATCCTGGTCTTTGCATTGGTGAATGTTTTGAACGCTACCATTCACTAGTTGAGTATTAGCGTAGGGTACAGCATTGCACAGACTAGGCACACTTTCACAGGGTCTCCCAAGATGCCATCGCATTTTGAGAGACCCGAACCTGGAACCGGTTACCGTTATAAAAGTTAGTTACAAAAAAAGTGTAAAAAAAAAAAAAATATGAAATAAAAAAAAATAGTTGTTGTTTTATTGTTCTCTCTCTCTCTATTCTCTCTCTCTATTGTTCTGCTCTTTTTTACTGTATTCTATTCTGCAATGTTTTATTGTTATTGTTATTGTTATTGATTGTTATTGTTATTGTTATTGTTATTATGTTTTATCATGTTTGTTTTTCAGGTGTGTAATTATTTACACTTTACTGTGCTTTATTGTTAACCATTGTTAACCATTTTTTTGTCTTCAGGTACGCCATTCACGACTTTGAGTGGTTATACCAGAATGATGCCTGCAGGTTTAGGTATCATCTTGGTATCATTCTTTTCAGCCAGCGGTCGGCTTTCATGTAAAAGCAATCCTAGCGGCTAATTAGCCTCTAGACTGCTTTTACAAGCCGTGGGAGGGAATGCCCCCCCCCCACCGTCTTCCGTGTTTTTCTCTGGCTCTCCTGTCTCAACAGGGAACCTGAGAATGCAGCCGGTGATTCAGCCAGCTGACCATAGAGCTGATCAGAGACCAGAGTGGCTCCAAACATCTCTATGGCCTAAGAAACCGGAAGCTACGAGTATTTCATGACTTAGATTTCGCCGGATGTAAATAGCGCCATTGGGAAATTGGGGAAGCATTTTATCACACCGATCTTGGTGTGGTCATTTGCTTTGAGGGCAGAGGAGAGATCTAGGGTCTAATAGACCACAATTTTTTCAAAAAAGAGTACCTGTCACTACCTATTGCTATCATAGGGGATATTTACATTCCCCGAGATAACAATAAAAATGATTAAAAAAAAAAATATGAAAGGAACAGTTTAAAAGTAAGATTAAAAAAGCAAAAAAATAATAAAGAAAAAAAAAAAAAAAAAAAAAAAACACCCCTGTCGCCCCCTGCTCTCGCGCTAAGGCGAACGCAAGCGGCGGTCTGTCGTCAAACGTAAACAGCAATTGCACCATGCATGTGAGGTATCACCGCGAAGGCCAGATCGAGTGCAGTAATTTTTCCAGTAGACCTCCTCTGTAAATCTAAAGTGGTAACCTGTAAAGGCTTTTTAAGGCTTTTAAACATGTATTTATTTTGTTGCCACTGCACGTTTGTGCGCAATTTTAAAGCATGTCATGTTTGGTATCCATGTACTCGGCCTGAGATCATCTTTTTTATTTCATCAAACATTTGGGCAATATAGCGTGTTTTAGTGCATTAAAATTAAAAAAAGTGTGTTTTTTCCCCAAAAAATGCGTTTGAAAAATCGCTGCGCAATTACTGTGTGAAAAAAAAAAATGAAACACCCACCATTTTAATCTGTAGGGCATTTGCTTTAAAAAAATATATAATGTTTGGGGGTTCAAAGTAATTTTTTTGCAAAAAAAAAAAACTTTTTCATGTAAACAATAAGTGTCAGAAAGGGCTTTGTCTTCAAGTGGTTAGAAGAGTGGGTGATGTGTGACATAAGCTTCTAAATGTTGTGCATAAAATGCCAGGACAGTTCAAAACCCCCCCAAATGACCCCATTTTGGAAAGTAGACACCCCAAGCTATTTGCTGAGAGGCATGTCGAGTCCATGGAATATTTTATATTGCGACACAAGTTGCGGGAAAGAGACAAATTTTTTTTTTTTTTTTGCACAAAGTTGTCACTAAATGATATATTGCTCAAACATGCCATGGAAATATATGAAATTACACCCCAAAATACATTCTGCTGCTTCTCCTGAGTACGGGGATACCACATGTGTGAGACTTTTTGGGAGCCTAGCCGCGTACGGGACCCCGAAAACCAAGCACCGCCTTCAGGCTTTCTAAGGGCGTGAATTTTTGATTTCACTCTTCACTGCCTATCACAGTTTCGGAGGCCATGGAATGCCCAGGTGGCACAAAACCCCCCCAAATGACCCCATTTTGGAAAGTAGACACCCCAAGCTATTTGCTGAGAGGTATAGTGAGTATTTTGCAGACCTCACTTTTTGTCACAAAGTTTTGAAAATTGAAAAAAGAAAAAAAAAAATGTTTTTTCTTGTCTTTCTTCATTTTCAAAAACAAATGAGAGCTGCAAAATACTCACCATGCCTTTCAGCAAATAGCTTGGGGTGTCTACTTTCCAAAATGGGGTCATTTGGGGGGGTTTTGTGCCACCTGGGCATTCCATGGCCTCCGAAACTGTGATAGGCAGTAAAGAGTGAAATCAAAAATTTTCACCCTTAGAAATCCTGAAGGCAGTGATTGGTTTTTGGGGTCCAGTACGCGGCTAGGCTCCCAAAAAGTCCCACACATGTGGTATCCCCATACTCAGGAGAAGCAGCTAAATGTATTTTGGGGTGCAATTCCACATATGCCCATGGCCTGTGTGAGCAATATATCATTTAGTGACAACTTTATGAAAAAAAAAAAAAAAAAAAAAAAAAAGTGTCACTTTCCCGCAACTTGTGTCAAAATATAAAATATTCCATGGACTCAATATGCCTCTCAGCAAATAGCTTGGGGTGTCTACTTTCCAAAATGGGGTCATTTTGGGGGGTTTTGTGCCTCCTGGGCATTCCATGGCCTCTGAAACTGTGATAGGCAGTGAAGAGTGAAAGCAAAAATTTACACCCTTAGAAATCCTGAAGGCGGTGATTGGTTTTCGGGGCCCCGTACGCGGCTAGGCTCCCAAAAAGTCCCACACATGTGGTATCCCCATACTCAGGAGAAGCAGCTAAATGTATTTTGGGGTGCAATTCCACATAGGCCCATGGCCTGTGTGAGCAATATATCATTTAGTGACGACTTTTTGTAAATATTTTTTTTTTTTTGTCATTTTTCAATCACTTGGGACAAAAAAAATAAATATTCAATGGGTTCAACATGCCTCTCAGCAATTTCCTTGGGGTGTCTACTTTCCAAAATGGGGTCATTTGGGGGGGTTTTGTACTGCCCTGCCATTTTAGCACCTCAAGAAATGACATAGGCAGTCATAAACTAAAAGCTGTGTAAATTCCAGAAAATGTACCCTAGTTTGTAGACGCTATAACTTTTGCGCAAACCAATAAATATACACTTATTGACATTTTTTTTACCAAAGACATGTGGCCGAATACATTTTGGCCTAAATGTATGACTAAAATTTAGTTTATTGGATTTTTTTTATAACAAAAAGTAGAAAATATCATTTTTTTTCAAAATTTTCGGTCTTTTTCCGTTTATAGCGCAAAAAATAAAAACTGCAGAGGTGATCAAATACCATCAAAAGAAAGCTCTATTTGTGGGAAGAAAAGGACGCAAATTTCGTTTGGGTACAGCATTGCATGACCGCGCAATTAGCAGTTAAAGCGACGCAGTGCCAAATTGGAAAAAGACCTCTGGTCCTTAGGCAGCATAATGGTCCGGGGCTCAAGTGGTTAAAGGCTGCTTTTAACTTCAGCTCCTTTGTGAAAGAGCCCTTACACAGCTATTAATATATCATTGATTGCACGGTTCAAAGTTAATTTTCTTTTTACAATTTTTTTAAGTTATTATATACAGTACTGACATCATTTATTATACAGTATACTGTACATTTTATATACAGAAAGTTTTTAGAGACTTTAATGGTTCAAGTACATACTTTATACCAATCCTAATGTAAAGGAACACAAACAAAACACGTTAGCCTTTGACGTGGGTAATTCATACTGAACATGGAAAAATGATACAGTAATCAAAAGGGCAAGGAAGTAAAAAGTTAGGCAGTTTTTTCACATTACTGCTAAAAAAAATGCTAATGCCATTAATTAACAGCAATTTGAAGGTAGTGATTTAATCACCAAAGTCGTTATAACGTTGGGATGTGCTCTCCTACAAATTGCTTTCCTTCAATGAATTGTAACTCAACATAGTGATTGCTGCAATATCTCATAGAAAATTATTAGGAGTGATTGTTGCTAGCAATTTTGCCATCCAACCGTAACCAGGGTTGCCAACTGTCAATTCACAGACAGTTTGTAAAATCTGTGATTTTTACATCTGTCCATGAATGTCCATTACGAACATGAAGACTGTATGTCCGTAATGGATATTCAAACATGGATTTTACAAACTGTCCCTGAATTTACTTATGGCAACCCTGGCCGAAAACGCTGATGAATCTCGATCGCTGAGACAAACAAATCACTTTATAAACTGCACTGTTCACGAACACATAGAAAATCATTATGCCATAAATATTACAGGAGGTCACAGGGGCAGGAAGTAATGTAAAATCTCTCCAATGGGGACATCAACAAAAACATTTTTAGTAGAGTAGTGAAAAGAGCAAGAAACTGCAATGCCCTGTACACAAGATCGGACTTTACGACGGAATTTGTGCTTGTTGTGGGAAATTCCGACCATGTGTGTGCTCCATCGGACTTTTTCAATCGGAATTTAAGACACACAAAGTTTGAGAGCAGGCTATAAAATTTTCCGACAACAAAATCCGTTCGCGTAAATTCCGACCGTGTGTGGACAATTCCGACGCACAAAGTGACACGCATGCTCAGAATAAATTCCGAGACTGAACTGCTCGGTCTGGTAAAATTAGCGTTCATAATGGATATAGCACTTTCGTCACGCTGCAATGTTTTAAATTGTCTAATGCAGCGCTCTCTCTTCTTTATAATGCTAGCTGAACACTGTGCAGAGGTCGCACTACACTAACTTGTAGCTTTAGCTGAACATTGTTCAGAGGTCGCACTACACTAACTTGTAGCTTTAGCTGAACACTGTGCAGAGGTCGCACTACACTAACGTGTAAATAATGTAGCTGCCTGCGGTAGTGATAGGATCAGGAAAACACCACCAATCTTCTACAGGTAGCTTTAGCTGAATACTGTACAGAGGTCGCACTACAGTAACTTGTAGCTTTAGCTGAACACTGTGCAGAGGTCGCACTACACTAACTTATAGCTTTAGCTAAACACTGTGCAGAGTCGCACTACAGTAACTTGTAGCTTTAGCTGAACACTGTGCAGAGGTTGCACTACACTAACTTGTAGCTTTAGCTGAACACTGTGCAGAGGTCACACTACACTAACTTATAGCTTTAGCTAAACACTGTGCAGAGTCGCACTACAGTAACTTGTAGCTTTAGCTGAACACTGTGCAGAGGTCGCACTACACTAACTTGTAGCTTTAGCTGAACACTGTGCAGAGGTCGCACTACACTAACTTGTAGCTTTAGCTGAACACTGTGCAGAGGTCGCACTACACTAAAAAATAATGTAGCTGCCTGTGGTAGTGATAGGATCAGAAAAACACCACCAATCTTCTACAGGTAACTTTAGCTGAACACTGTACAGAGGTCGCACTACACTAACTGTAAATACTGTAGCTAATAGGACTAATAGGATCAGAAGAACACCAGCAATTTTCTTTAAATACTGTAACAACACCTGCCTGCTTGTCAGTAGGAAGATAATAACAGGAACGGATCTAGCTAAACTGAATACAGTGTGTATATATATATATATATATATATATATATATATATATATATATATATATATACAACACCTGGGATGCATATATATATACACAATACACTGTAAGTACAACTAACTGACTGACTGTCCTGCCTAATCTATCTAACTTAAATCAAATGACACTGTCTCTCTGTCTCTCAACGCCGGAACACACTACACAGGGCCGACGTGCAGGTGGCCTTATATAGTGTGGAGCGTGTACTAAACCCACTGAGCCATAATTGGCCAAAGCCACCCTGGCTATGGCCAATTACAGCTCTCTATACAGATGGCGCTGTGATTGGCCAAGCATGTGGGTCATAGTGCATGCTTGGCCAATCATCAGCCAGCAATGAACTGCGATGCCGCAGTGAATTATGGGCCGTGACGCGCCACTTAAATTTGGCGCGAACGGCCCATATCGTTCGCAATTCGGTGCACAGTCAAACAGACGATGTTCGAGTCGAACATTGGTTCGACAACTAAAACACAAAGCTAATCCCTAGTCACCGCGTTCTTGATGTTCGGAAATTCCGACAACTTTGTGCGACCGTGTGTATGCAAGATAAGTTTGAGCCAAAAATCCGATGGATTTTGTTGTTGGAATGTCTAATCACTGTCCGATCATGTGAACAGGTATAACAATCACTTTGTTCAAAATAGAGTCACAAACAGCAATAAAACCCCAAAAATTCTAACTCTTCCCCAACCTACTGAAAACTAAAGAAAAAAAAAAAGAAAAAGTTTTGACAGGAGTGGTATTTTAATAATTTATGAATGCCTAAAAAGTTTTTAGAAATATTCTTACTGCCTAAATTTTTAATGTGACCTTTTTCTTCGCACATGTAGGGCAAAAGAAAAGCATCACTTAAAGCGGAGCTCCAGGCTCCTTCAGAAAAAATGAAAAGTCAGCAGCTACAAAAACTTCTCTTTTCACACGGGGCGGGAGCGGCGTTGGCAGTAAAACGCTGTTTTACCGTCGTTTTACCGGCGCTATTCAGCTGCTAGCGGGGCGGTTTTAATCCCCGCTAGCGGCCGAGAAAGGGTTAAAACCACCCGCAAAGCGCTGCTGCAGCAGCTCTTTGCCGGCGGTATAGCTGCGCTGCCCTATTGATTTCAGTGGGCAGGAGCAGTGAAGGAGCGGTGTATACACCGCTCCTTTCCCGCTCCAAAGATGCTGCTAGCAGGACTTTTTTTGGCGTTCTGCCAGCGCACCGCTCCAGTGTGAAAGCCCTCGGGGCTTTCACATTAGAGAGACAGCAGCGGGTGTTTCAGGGCGCTTTGCAGGCACTATTTTTAGCATTGTCGCGCCTGCAAAGCGCCCCAGTGTGAAAGGGTCTTAATATTAGGATACTTACCTATCTACGAATCCAGCGGTGTCTTCACCTGAGCCAATTTTTCGGCTCTCGAGTGCTGCCACCGCCATCTCGGCTAAGGTAAACTGGCAGTAAAGCCTTGAGGCTTCACAGCTGGTTCCCTACTGCGCATGTGCGAATCGCGCTGCACTTTGTGAATGGCCCAGCGGTGGGGGGAAGGAGGAGAGGGGCTGAACTTCCGGCTGAGGTTGCCACATAAATCAGCTGGGTACCTATCAAAACCAGATACCCACTACCCACCGAAAGGTGCCAAATGTAGCAGCGGAGGGGGAGGAGGCAAACAAGCAGAGATTCCCCTTTTGGGTGGAGCTCCACTTTAACTCCTCGCCTACCCCAGAAGTCATTATTCACCTTTACTCACTCTGGTTCCTTGCCATTGAGATGGGGAAAAAGGGGGTGCAGAATAGTCAAATCTGAACACCAGGTGTATATAAAAGACTTATTATTGATGTTCCTCGAATTTGGCTTAAATTAGCCTATTGCAGTCTGTTTACAGCAGAACTTAGACTGGGAAAGCGAGAATCAGCCAATGAGTTGTGCTGCCATGCTCATGTGCTAACAGGGAACAGACTGATAAAAAGAAAAGAAAAACTGACAGAGAGATGAGATAATCACTCTGTTGCTTCCTCTTTCACTGTCCAGTCATAGACTGGGGGAGGAACAAGACCTGTGTTGCTTAACTGCAGCTGAGAAAAATCAGGTCTCACCCCCTACCAGACTGGTCTGTGCTGTGTGGTAGAGTTGTGTAATTATCAGGACTGGATGGACAGAAAACCAAATCCTTTGGCATAATGCAGGCAAAAAGGCTTTCTGTATTTGTATGTAGTTTATGTGTATTTAGCGGTTTGCCTGGAGTTCAGTTCTAAGTAACCCTTTGACCTTGACCAGTGCATCGGAGTAATACGAGTCTTACTGCAATACATGTTAAAACACAATACAGATGTTAGCGCAATAAAGGATTGCTCATTTTGAAAGGCACCCCAATGCACTAAAGACGCTTTCAGACAGGTGGTAAGCTTACAACAATATAGCAGTGGCTGGTGGGCACTCGAGGAAGCGCTACTGCTGCATCATGACTCGCAGTTGCATTGTGGCTTTATTGATCTCAATGGGCAAGTTTGACAAGTGATGCTGCCTGTCAAAATCTGCGGTCCCAGTTAAAATTCCTGCGGCTGAGAATTAATGTTGGAATGTAATGTTGGGAGTTCCAGTGGGTGGCCTGGGGGTACTAAAACCTGCCTAAGCTGCCTGTTTTTACTGCCCCTGGATGCTGCTGCACAACTTCAATGCACATGTATTGCAGTGCACCACCAGCCACCACCTATAATGGTGCAGTGGGTCCGAAAAATGCTGCATGTCCATTTTCTGGTCACTGCCTTAAAGTGATTGTAGAGTCTTTTTTTTTCTATAAAAATTACAAACATGTTGTACTTACCTGCTCTGTGAAATGGTTTTGCACAGGGCAGCCCCGAGCCTCCTCTTCTCGTGTGCCGCCCCAACGGGGCATAGAATATAGAGTGTTTACTTAACAATTTTCTATGGACTTTTCATATTTAGTTTACATGCTGCCATCTAGTGACCTTTCGTGGTAATGCACTTGTTTCTTATGTTCTTTTTCCCTTATGTTATGACACACTTCCTTTTGTATGTAATGCTCCACCCTTCTTCTTGAGTTTGTACTTCCTGTGTCATGGATGCAGCTACAAGCCACATGTAGCAGGGCACATGTATTCTGCATTGTAAGCTACAGACAATATCATCTTTTGACCGCATAAATACTACAACCTATTTATCTGTTTGTATCCTGTCATCTGCTGTAACCTGATGTTCATAATAAAAGCATCTTGTGGATGGAATCAGTATTTGGCGAGTTCAAACTATCGAATGAGGATTGTCCTCAGTGATTATATCTTATACAGGCAAGGGATAGTCGCTTCACAACAATCGGAGTCAGAATATCTCGGGTCCCTCTTTGGTGCTCCTTGCCCCTCCCTCCTGTTGAGTGCAGCTTGCTATGGGGGCACCCGAGCCGAGCCACAGCTCCGTGTAACCATTCAGACATGAAGCTGTGGTTCGGCCCCGCCTCACCCCTCTCTCTCCTCATTGGCTAACTGACTTTGACAGCAGTGGGAGTCAATGCTTTGCTGCTGTGTTTCAGCCAATCCGGAGGAAGAATCCAAGATGACAACTTGAAGCTGCCTGTTGTGTCTCTCAAATAAATACCTCGACCAGAAGGTTTGACTTGTTTGGTAAAATGATGCGCCCCATAAAAACACCTTGTCAGATAAATGTTCATCTTGGATGAGCATCTGAATATCCTCATATATTCCTTTAAATAATTCTAGCTCTTTTAGATAGTTTGTGCTGTACTTTCACTTCATTAAATCTATGCGTATAGTTCACCCAGTCATGTTTACTGGCATACTTGAACAAGCAATGAAAAATTCTTCCACAGAGCCACTATAAAAAGGGCAGGGATCAAATGCATTATAAGCAGCAAAAATGCTATTTATGTGACTCCTCTATTGCTTGTTTCTCATTAGCAGCCACCATTATCTCCTTAAATCACTAAGAGCAGCTATAGAGAAACCAATTAGTCTCTTTGTAACAAGGAAGAAGGATTTAATCATTGATTATCTGTCCGGGGGCTATATGCAGAAGACCCTTTCTGTCTTCACCATCTTTTAAATACCCAGTACATCGCCATGGTTACATCGTAACTATTTCTGCGTTTTATCCATGTGATTTTTTTTGACGTTTCTTTGATTTTCGTATAACACCAACTGAAGGGACCGGAAAACTTATCCCACAAGCTGAATTATATAAATGAGTTTTCCAAAACATTCTGAACCATTTTACATAAAGTTGTCTTAAAGTGGTAGTAAAGGCTGAAGATTTTTCTACCATCATGCATAGATGCATAAATGCATGAAGGTGAAAAACCTTCAGTGTGCAGCTACCCCATAGTTGCACATAGTTTTTGAAAGAACTCGGCAGGCAAGTTGTTTCAAACTAGGAATGAGCCCCAACAGCGGGTGTTCGTCTGTTCGCCGAACAATATGCGGTGTTCGCTGCAAATTCGAAAGCCACCGGGACACCGTTAAAGTCTATGGGACACTAACATGAAAAATCAAAAGTGCTAATTTTAAAGGCTTATATGCAAGTAATTGTCATAAATGCCCCTGGGGACATGTATCAATGCAAACATTTTTTTTCGGGAGCAGTGATTTTAATCATGCTTACATTGATTAAAGTGAAACAATACAAAATGAAATATTGCTTTAAATATCGTGCCTGGGGGTGTCTATAGTATGCCTGTAAAGTGGCGCATTTTTCCCGTGTTTAGAACAGTACCACAGCAAAATGACGTTTCTAAAGGAAAAATTATCATTTAAAACTGATCACGGCTGTAGTGAATTGTCGGGTCTCGGCAATATAGATAAATCTCCTTGAAAAAAGAGCATGGGATCCCCCCCAGTCCATTACCAGGCCCTTTGGGTCTGGTATGAATATTAAGGGGAACCCCGAACCAAAATTTAAAAAAAAATGCGTGGGTGTCCCCTAAAATCCATACCAGGCCCTTGAGGTCTGATATGGAAATTAAGGGGAACCCTGCACCAAATTAAAAAAAAAATGGCGTAGGGGTCCCCCCAAAATCCATACCAGACCCTTATCCAAGCACACAACCTGGCAGGCTGCAGGAAAAGAGGGGGCGAATGGCGGCGGGAGCGGTGGAGGAGAAGGACCAGAGGACAAAACGGGGTAGGAAGAAGCCGGAGGAAGAAGCGGAGGAAGAAGGGGGGAAGAAGCAGCTGGAGGAAGAAAGAGAAAAACAAAGGAAGATGGAGGAAGAAGCGGGGGAAAGAAGAAGTAATCTTTAATAAAGGAATTTTCAAAAAAATTACTATTGTCTTTTGTCACATTTCACTGCTTTTTTAGGTGAATGGGTAGGGGTACAATGTACCCGATACTCATTCACATAGGGGGGGCTGGATCTGGGTGCTCTCTTGTTAAAGGGGGCTTTCAGATTCCAATAAGCCCCCTTGCCCGCAGACCCCCACAACCACCCGGCAAGGGTTGTGGGGATGAGGCACTTGTCCCCATCAACATGGGGACAAGGTGTTTTGGGGGGGCCCCAAAGCACCCTCCCCATGTTGAGGGCATGTGGCCTGGTATGGTTCAGGAGGGGGGGGCTCTGGTATGGACTGGTAGGGGGAACTGACACGGTTATTTTCTTTGATTTTTACTCTATATTGCCTGTACCGGCAATTCATTACAGCCGCAAGCAATTTTAAATGACATTTTTTCCTTTTAGAAATCTCAATTTGTTGCGGTACAGTAATAAACATGGAAAAAAATGTGCTACTTTACAAGCATACTAAGGACACCCCCCAGGCACGATATTTAAAGGAATTTTTATTGTTTCACTTTAAGCATTATTAAAATCACTGCTCCTGAAAAAATGTCCATTTTAAAAACATTTTTTTCAATTGATACATGTCCCCTGGGGCAGAACCCAGGTCCCATACACTTTTTATGGCAAAGAACTTGCATATAAGCCTTCAGTGAGAACTTTGGATTTTGCAGGTTCGAGCCCCTTTTAACTTACACTATTCCCGCATATGTGATCTGACAGGCAAGTTTGCCGGCAATAGCGCTGCTTTCCATTTGCATTAGTGCCCAGTTTATGAGAGTTGAAATCTTAATTGGCCTTAATTGGGTGCTATTTTCCGGGACTGCAGGATCAGTTTTCGGCGCTATAGTAAATTACCCCCTATGTGTCTTTCGTGTTCTATCTTAGCCGCCCTAATTGCACCCTTACATTTCTTGTTGCATTCTTTGTAAAGTTTGAATGCTGGTGATGATCCCTCAGACTCGTATTTTTTTAAAGCCTTCTCCTTTGCTTTTATATGCATTTTTACATTGGAGTTAAGCCAGCCAGGACTTTTGTTCACTCTTTTAAGTTTATTTCCCAATAGGATGCACTGGCTAATGCCCTTATTTAATATGCACTTAAAGCAAACCCATCTCTCCTCCGTGTTCTTTGTTCCTAAGATTTTATCCCAATTTCTAACAAGGTTCGTAGTTTAGGGAACTTGGCTCTTTTGAAATTCAGTGTCTTTTTGTATTCCTTTTATGTTTCCAATTTGTGTGATTTATACTGACGTTAACTGACCTGTGATCGCTGTTTCCTAACATCCGTGTTCGGGTCTGTATTGTTGGTAATCAGCAGGTCTAGTAACACTTTGTTTCTAGTTGGTGCGTCTACCATCTGACCCATGAAATTGTCCTTTTAGGAACTGGCGAGCCTTAGAGGACATACAGTACCTTGCTTTTATCGTACAAAGCATGGTTATCCAATATCATCTTCTTTTCGTGGGATGCATATCTCCTCAAATCTCTTTCAAACTGCTGTAAAAGAAAATAAATTAATTTTGTTCAGCTGTGTATTATACTATCTAATAATACGTTTAGTTCTTGGAAAAAAGCAATGGCATACTGTAACACACCCAGATCAATTTTCAATTCTAATAAAAGCAATTATTGGTTGGTTGGCATAACTTTTCCTGTGTAATTATTGGCAAATGACCTGCACGCTCCTGAAAAGTGCACCGATGACTGCTGATTTTCAGCAAACGAGCTATATCTTACATGAAGTTCTGGCCTTTCTTTGTGCTGTATAATTATTGGTCACGTATTTTTACCATCATCGTTAGGCATTGTAATTTCTTACAAATTTATTTAAAGATTATTATAATATTCAAAGCTAGGTTAGAACTAAGAAAACAATAGCAGCATCCTGTGCGATAGAGGTAATCCTAACAGTAGATTGTTGCTTGGGGTGGCAAAAGTTGTGTGACTACCAGCTCTGATGTAGAAAATCCAGTTGTGCTGGTGTTTATGGCTAATTGCACTTCACTGCTCAGTGCTTTATTAAAGACCCAATCCAGCCAAAACTAGAGGTACCTGTACATACCTGTAGCATCCTACAAATTGGTTAAATCTATCGCTATTCATGTACTCATGTTCTACTATTTCCTGAATTTTCCCATCCCTTCCTACCTCCTGCATATTCCTATTGGCCAGTGACTATTTCCATTATAATGGTGGGCCAATAGGAGCCTGGTAGCAGAAGTAGACCCTATCTTAAAGTATTGCAGCATTGCCTGTTAGAGCAAGGATTCAGGCATATTAGCAATAGCAATGCAGTTGTGCACCTCCAGGTTCTGCACTTTATACCTGCAATTGTTTTTGTAGCACCCTCTACTTAGGTAGGTGCTAGAGTTAGAATTAGTGTGAGAGCAGGTAAATTTAAGCAGGCCTAGCTGGGAGCTAGGTCTGTTTGTTTTGATCTGTGTGGGCTGGAAGTGGCCTAGAGCAGCAGCTGGTGACTCACAGATAGCATCACTCCACTGTCACCTCCCTCTTGCTTCTAGAGGATTCTAGAAGAAGAAGAGGGGAGAAGCAGTCTGGGGTGTCTCAGGGAGCCCTGACCGATCCCCAACTAGGATTGGTAGGGGGCAGGCCTCCTTGAAATACCCAGGGTCAGCTCAGCTGGGGAGGATTGTCAGGTGGAGGAACTGAGGATGGAGTACTAGGCTGTCGGGGCCTTGGAGGGAGCTCCCAGTCTGAGGGCCCCCCAGAGTGGGGCCTGGGACATGGGTGCTGGATGGATCCCTTCAAAAATGAATGAAGGGTCTGAACAGGAGGCACAGAGAGGATTTAGAGAGGACAGCGGGAGCTAGTAATGCCGTGCAAGTCTGCAGGCGGGAGCCACCGGTTTGCAGCCAGGAGGGCTGGTGAGTGACATGTGCTATCACGAGGACTGGAGGGGCATGCCAGAGAGGACTGAGAGGAAACAGTCAGAGCTGCGTGTGGAGCCAGTAGGGAGGGCTGGTAGGGCCTGAAGAGGGCTTACTGGGAGCAGTAGTCCCCCATAGGACAGCTAGCACTAAAGACTTCCTATTTTATTTTTGCTACACTAAAAGGGACCCGCAGTCCCTGCCTGAAAAAGGCAGTTGCTGAGGTCTGACTGAGTCAGAGTTGGGCCTAACCATGTGCTAGCTGTGCCTGGAGTAAAGTGTTGTGCAGGAGAGAGTGAGAGTAACAGTCTGCAAGCAAGAGATCTTCTGGAGGAGACTGGAGTAGCCAGGTGTGTATAGTTGTCCCATCTGATTGATACACAATCAAACAGATGCTTGTTATACTGGGCATCCTATATATTCCTATCCCTACCTAATTTCAAATCCCTCAATAAAAATACAAAAACAAGCTCATGAACTGTTCATGTTCTTCAAGGTATTGGGAAGTGAATGCCAGCTGGGCAGGGTGATAGGTGGACCACATCACTCAGCAGCCCCTACGGGGGTACCGCTACTATTTGTTTTCCAATGACAGAGAGGCTTTAAATAATTCAGTGTCAATGGCAGATATCCACCTGTAACAATCAATTTCTAATCAGTTGTCACATAATTATAATGAACTGCTAAAAGCTCATACACAACTGGTTGCTTAAGTTAAATTGTTAAATTGACCAATCAAGTTACAATCTGATTGTAAAATCTGCTAGAGACCTTCCAACTCTTATGTAGGATAAGGCCTCCTTCACACGACACTTACCTGCATACACTGGATTCCAGCTGCAAGAATTAGAACGTTGCTGCAGCTGAAATGGCAAGTAAATGAGAATAGCGGCATCCGCTCACCCTGCATAAAATAGGGGCAGGTTGATAGCAGCATTTACTATTCACATGTAGTCACATACCAAGGGGTTACCTTCAGTTAGTGAAAGATGTCCGAGACTGAATGCATCTGACTGTGTCCTGGCTCAAACATCTGTCCCTAACTACAGGTAACTGCTTAGTGTGTGGCCACACGTGAACAGTGACCACTGCCAGCCTGTCCTCACTTTATACAAAGAGTTGAAATTGAAGCACCACACCACTGCTAAGAGGTCCTTTTTTATTCCATTAAAGGTCAGGGGTACAATTCAAAAAGTAAGCAGTGCATTTAGGGGGTCTGAGTGCCCCCTTCATTAGGGCTAGAAAGTACATAAGGGGCACTTAGATCCTCAAACATGTTGGCTACTCTTTGAATTGTACCCCTGACCTTTAATGAAATAAAGTTGTATCTGGACCTCTTAGCAGTGGTGTGGCGCTTCAATTTCAACTCTTTATACATCACACTACAAGCTAAGGAGACTGAAGATCCGCTGGGGTGTAGAAGCCGCCTGCCCAGGAGCAAGATCATTTACACCAACCTTAAGATAACAATACCAGACAATACCATAAACATACTTATCAACTGTCCCGAATTTTCCAGGACATTGTCGGGATTTGGACCTTTTTTACGATTTCAGCGTTTCTCTGGAAATGTCCCGGGAAATAATTTTTTCCCCGATTTTTCTCGGCTCCCTGCCACCTCCGCTAAAGGTCTGCGGCCGCCATTTTACCGAAGACCAAGAACAAGAGGTGGAGCCGGCCAGGTGGCTGACAATACAAATTGAGCTGCGGCACCACCCCCCCACCCTGCTGCCGGTCTGTTTGTGACCTGTTATGGAAAGGGGCGGGGGGTGGGCGGCGCCGCAGCTCAATTTCTATTTTAGCCACTAGGCCAGCTCCGCCTCTATCTTGATTACCTTGGCCTGTTACTAACAATGTACGGTAATGGCAGCGGAAACTCCGCTGCAGGCACACCGGAAATAAGGAGGGGCTCCGCTGGGGACACCAGATGTAAGGAGGGGCTCCACTGGGGACACCAGATGTAAGGAGGGGCTCCGCTGTGGACACCTGATGTATGGAGGGGCTTCGCTGGGGACACCTGATGTATGGAAGGACTCTGCTGAAGACACCTGATGGTTGGAGGGGCTTCGCTGGGGACACCTGATGTATGGAGGGGCTCCACTGGGGACACCTGATGTATTTAGGGGCTCCACTGGGGACACCTGATGTATGGAGAGGCTCCGCTGGGGACACCTGATGTATGGGGGGGCTCCGCTGGGGACACCTGATGTATGGAGGGGCTCCGCTGGGGACACCTGATGTATGGAGGGGCTCCGCTGGGGACACCTGATGTAAGGAGGGGCTCCGCTGGTGACACCTGTTGTATGGAGGGGCTTCGCTGGGGACACCTGATGTATGGAAGGGCTCCGCTGAAGACACCTGATGTATGAAGGGGCTCCCCTGGGGACACCTAATGTATGTAGGGGCTCCGCTGGGGACACCTGATGTATGAAGGGGCTTCGCTGGGGACACCTTATGTATGGAGGGGTTCCGCTGGGGACACCTGATGTATGGAGGGGCTCTGCTGGGGACACCTGATGTATGCAGGGGCTCCGCTGGGGACACCTGATGTATGGAGGGGCTCCGCTGGTGACACCGGATGTAGGGGAGGGGCTCCGCTGGGGACACCAGATGTAGGGGAGGGGCTCCGCTGGGGACACCGGATTTAAGGAGGGACTCTGCTGGGGGCACCTCATGTAAGGACAGACTCTGCTGGGGGCACCTGATGCAAGGACGGACTCCGCTGGGGGCACCTGATGCAAGGACGGACTCCGCTGGGGGCACCTGATGGCATCTGGTGGCAGGCGATGTGGCAGGTGACATGCTCAGGCGTCCCACTGGTTCTGTATTATGGTGAGTTGAATGATTTCATTATATATTACAATGTAATAATAGTAATAATGTGCTTCAATCATCCTGACACCACAACAACTATGGTGCTGGGATGATTGAAGCGCTAACACCAGGTGTTTGGAGTATCTTTATCTGCTGATTTGTTAAACTGTACAATACACATTTCTGTGGTGTAGGATCTGGGCCTGCTGTCCCTCCATCCCTCTTTCCTTCCTTCTCTCTCCTTCCCTCCTTCTTTTCTTCTTTCCTTCTTTCTCTCTCCCTCCCTCCCTCTTTTCCCCTTTCTTTCTCCATCCCTCATTCATCTCAGACTCTAACCACACCCCCATTTGAACCAAGCCCATATAAGCCATGCACACTATGTCACGTGAACCACGCCCATTTTTCGAATGCGCTGCATTTTTCTTTTTTGGTTTGTCACGCCTACAAATGCATGCCCCGCCCCCTAATTATAATAACTGCTCACTTTATACAGGCTGAGCAATTGTTGCTATTTTCATAAACCTGTGGTCCCAGCTGCAGGAATCTGCTGATTCTTGCCATTGGAATCCAATGTATATGGGTAAACTCCTGTGTTAAGGAAGCCTAAAGCCCAGTATACAGGGGCCAAATGTCGGACGGTTCAATAGAAACCAGACGACATTTAGCCCGTGCAGGGTCGGCCCAAGACCTTGTGCTGCCTGGGCCCAAGAATGAAATGCTGCCCCCCACCCCAAAAAAATCACATCCACCAAAAGGCCCCCACATTGATTATTTTATATCATGATAAATAAAATTAAAATTTTCAGAAAATCTGATTAAAAATTCCATACATCTATTCCCTATTTTATAGACGCTATAACTTTTACACAAACCAATCAATATAAGCTTGTTGCAATTTTTTTTTAACCAAAAATATGTAGCAGAATACATATTGGCCTAAACTGCTGAAGACATTTTTCTTTTTTGGGATATTTATTATAGCAAAAAGTAAAAAAATAGTTTTTTTTTTCAAAATTGTCATTTTTTTGTTTACAGCGCAAAAAATAAAAACCACAGAGGTGATCAAATAACACCAAAAGAAAGCTCTATTTGTGGGAAAAAAGGACATCAATTTTGTTTTGGTACAGCGTCACACGGCCGAGCAATTGTCAGGTAAAATAACGCAGTGCCGTATCGCCAAAAAATGGCCTGGTCATTAGGGGGCAAATCTTCCAGGGCTGAAGTGGTTAATCAGGGCTGGGCAAGGCAAGTCCCTCTCAAGCTCTCATGTCTCATACAACTTGTGATGTGTGACAGTGTACTTACAGTACTCGGATTTAGACTCCTGCAGACAATGCTGCTGCAGGGAATCCACTGGTGGCAGAATGGACAGGGTGAGGGTCAATGCCGAGCATCCAGAACATGGACACAGTGACAGGCAGGCTGCAACACCTCAGGCAGTGGCAGGTGCTGTGCAGGTGGATTGTGGACAGCTGCTCAGCTCACACTCAGGCACAGGCAGCTCTCTTCAGACGTGCTCCCTTCCCTCAGGCTCTGAGCCATGCTGAAGAAGATGGAATATGGAAAGGGTCGGTGGGTGGAGGCAGAGATAATTGACTAGGCGCGGAGGCTAAGTGCTGTGAATTCTGGGGTGGCCGCGGCCTCTGACATCACCGGTTGCTAGACGCCGGGCGGCAGACAATTCTAGCAACCAATGCAGCGCACAGCCGACCAGGATCGGCCCTGCTCCCGCTGACGGATCCGACCTCCGTCTGACAGGTAGAGTACAGCCGAGTGGCTACTAAGGTACGGGCATAGGCATGCGCAGACTATTGCATTAGGGTGTGCACCCCAAAGTTCAAACACACATACTTGTGTGTGTATATATACACAGTATCTCACAAAAGTGAGTACACCCCTCACATTTTTGTAAATTTTTTATTATATCTTTTTGACAACACTGAAGAAATTACACTTTGCTAAAATGTAAAGTAGCGAATGTACAGCTTGTATAACCGTGTAAATTTGCTGTCCCCTCAAAATAACTCAACACACAGCCATTAATGTTTAAACCGCTGGCAACAAAAGTGAGTACATCCCTAAGTGAAAATGTCCAAATTGGGCCCAAAGTGTCATTATTTTGTGTGGCCACCATTATTTTCCAGCACTGCCTTAACACTCTTGGGCATGGAGTTCACCAGAGCTTCACAGGTTGCCACTGGAGTCCTCTTCCATTCCTCCATGATGACATAACGGAGTTGATGGATGTTAGAGACCTTGCGCTCCTCCACCTTCCGTTTGAGGATGCCCCACAGATGCTCAATAGGGTTTAGCTCTGGAGACATGCTTGGCCAGTCCATCACCTTTACCCTTAGCTTCTTCAGCAAGGCAGTGGTCATCTTGAAGGTGTGTTTGGGGTCGTTATGTTGGAATACTGCCCTGCGGCCCAGTCTCCGAAGGGAGGGGATCATGCTCTGCTTCAGTATGTCACAGTACATGTTGGCATTCATGGTTCCCTCAATGAACTGTAGCTCCCCAGTGCTGGAAGCACTCATGCAGCCCCAGACCATGACACTCCCACCACCATGCTTGACTGTAGGCAAGACACACTTGTCTTTGTACTCTTCACCTGGTTGCCACCACACCATCTGAACCAAATAAGTTTATCTTGGTCTCATCAGACCACAGAACATGGTTCCAGTAATCCATGTCTCTATTCTGCTTGTCTTCAGCAAACTGTTTGCAGGCTTTCTCATGTAGTGTGGTGATTATCTATTATACTAAAGATCGGCATGTGGAATTAATAAACAGCAACAGATTTCAGTTGTGCCCCACCAGGTCGGCCCCCATGGACAATGTGCCTGGCTGCTGAGTTCATCGCCCCATCCCTGCACTCAGTGCACTGATTGCCACCGATTGGCAGCACTGACAGGCAGCAATGATTGGCACTAAAAGAAAGCACTGATTGGCAGCACTGATGGGCCCTGATTGGCACTGATAGGTGGCACTGATTTGCAGGACTAATTGGCACTAAAAGGCAGCACTGATCGGTATTGATAGGCAGCACTGATTGGCACTGATAGGCAGAATTTAGAGGCACTGATTGGCAGAACTGATTGGCACTGGTAGGTGGCACTGATTGGAAACACTGGCACTGATAGGTGGCATTGGTTGGCACTGATATTAGGCAGCACTGATTGGCACTGACAGGTGGCACTGATTGGAAACACTGATTATCACTGACAGGTGACACTGATTGGAAGCACTGATTACCACTGACAGGTGGCACTGATTGGAAACACTGGCACTGACAGGTGGCACTGATTGGTAGTGACAGGCGGCACTGATTGGCACTGTCAGGTGGCACTGACAGAGGAGAGGGAGTTTCACACTGAGCCGATGTTGACACTTAGTGAAACTGTGTGTGAAACCGTCATGTAATGTAACTGCATGCAGAGAGAGACCAGCTGTTAAACTGACAGAATTTAGTGGCACTGATTGGCAGCACTGATGGGCACTAATTGGCAGCACTGATGGGCACTGATAGGCAGTACTGATAGTCAGCACTGATGGGCACTGATAGGTGGCACTCATAGGCATTGATTTGCAGCACTGATGGGCACTGATAGTGGGCACTGATAGGTGGCACTAAAGGGCACTGATTGGAAGCATTGGCACTGATTGGCAGCACTGATTGGCACTGGTAGGTGGCACTGATTGGAAACACTGGCACTGATATTCGGCAGCACTGATTGGCATTGACAGGTGGCACTGATTGGCACTGACAGATGGCACTGATTGGAAGCACTGATTGGCACTGACAGGTGGCACTGATTGGAAACACTGATTGGGACTGACAGGTGGCACTGATTGGAAACACTGGCACTGACAGGTGGCACTGATTGACACTGGCAGGTGGCACTGGCAGGTGGCACTGATTGGCACTGACAGAGGAAAGGGAGTTTCACACTGAGCCGATATTGACGATTAGTGAAACTGTGTGTGAAACTGTCATGTTATGTAACTGCATGCAAAGAGAGACCAGCTGTCAAAATTCAGCGGTGATGTCGGGGGTGGGTGGGACCCAGCAGCTATCAAACTGCAGCCAATTATTGGGCTGCCTCAGAAAGGGGATGGGGCCACATACACGTAGCGGCCTGCCCATACCCCATCCCATTGGCTGGTGTTAGCTGCTGGGGTCCCGCCCACCCCCGGCATCAACGCTCAGTTTTGACATCTGGTCTCTCTCTCTGCATGCAGTTACATTACATGACAGTTGCACACACTGAGCGGTTCTGGCAAGCGCCAATATCTGCTCAGTGTGAAACTGTCTCATAGGCAGCATGGACTGCACACTCATTGGATGCGGCCTTTCACAGCAGTCCTGATGCCGCCCCTCTAAAATGCTGCCTGGGACCATGGGCCCACTGGGTCCCATGGTAGAGCCGGCCCTGGCCCCTTGTGTACTGCAGCCTGTCAAACAGAAGCTGACCATTTGTCTGGCTTCTGTCGAAGGGGCATGACCAAAAGAGGTCTGCCAATCAGCATTCTCAGCCAATGGCTGTGAGCACTAACTAGAGTGTTCTGGTGGGGGGGGTTGCCGATGGGGTCAGTCCCCCCACGTCACAATACAATAGCACAGGAAGGGAGATTGTTGCACTAACGTTGGATTGTTGTTACAGTGGCTCCCTCTGAGCCATCAGGTTTTTTTTTTTAATGCAACCCGCTGGGTCTGTCTAACTGGATATAAACTCAATGTTTAGATCCTCACATTACACAGAGTAAGAAACTGTAAAAGATTGTACAGAGATTATACAGTGTGAATGCAACATGCACTGTCATCTTAAGTGATATCGGTTATTGCTCTTTAAATAAATCCTAATTTCCCAAAAAAAGAGCTCAATATTATAGATGGTTAGCTAAAGGCTGATTAAAATACCAGGTGAGATGCTAAACTATTTCAGTCCTGTATTAAAAATAATTGGCCTGCCAGGATTATCACTTGACAAGACCATGCGCCACTTCTCTCTTAATTTAGAACATTAAAGAGCAGCAATTTCAGGGGAGCTGCAGATATTTCATGCATTTTAATCCTGCCTCATATCTACTTAATGTGTTTCTCCCTGTATGGATTAAAATAAAAAGGAGTATTATGAAGCATGCCGTTTCTGCTTGAGAAAATAAAGCTTTCTTGTTTCTACACAAACATGAAATCTTCGCATATATAATAGGAACCAATGTCATTATGCAAGGCTTTGCTGCTTAAGATAACACACATTTCTAAGTGGAGTAGAACACTGTTCTAAGTATAATGCTTACTTATGTAAAGTTGTCGAACCACAGCCATTTTTCAGACAAAATAAAGTTTTTTTCTGATGACTTCTGGTCTATGCATGGTCTTACCACATTGCCAAGGCTGACAGATAAATGCATAGCTCCCAACTGTCCCTGATTTCGAGGGACTGTCGCTGATTTGGAGCAATGTCCCTCTGTCCCTCATTCCTCCTCATTTGTCCCTTATTTTGGTTTGATCTATATAGTTGTATATAAAATGCACTTTTTATCTATCAAAAAGTGTTTTCCAGGTCTAAACCTTTCATCTGATTTCTAAATTGCAGCATTTGTAAATTCCAAAAGCCAATATGAAGGAATAGTAGTGGTAAAAAAAAGTACTTTTGGGTTTAACCAATCCTGTTTATTTGAACAATTCTCCTTTATGGGGGCGTGAAAAGGGGTGTGTCCTATGCCTGCATACTTTTGCTGATAGGTGTCCCTCATTCCCATCTCAAAAAGTTGGGAGGTATGTAAATGCTCAAATACCAAATGATTGGGAATGAAGATAAGACTATACAAGGGCCTCACTGACATACTGTATATTTGGGCAACATATGGATAACAATAGTATCCCAATTTTGAATTATATTTTATAGGTGTCTTGGACTTATAGGCTTTTGAAGGGTCCATAATAATTGATAGCCATATTTTAAAAGTAAAAACAAAACAGGTATATTACTCCTGTGCCAGAGGACGACAATAAAATGAATCCTGAGCTTTTAGAAAGCAAGTGACTCAACTTTTGTACTTGGTACTATAATTGTCCGTGGGTCATGGACTGCTCAGAGCCAGCACCCATCAGTTGGTGGAGTGGGGATGGAAGGTTAGAAGCAGAGTGGCTGTGTGCTGCTGGTTAAAATACTCATCTTCCTTTTGAAGTTCAACTCAAGCCAAAACATTCTATTTCATTTTGGATAGAGCAGGAAAGTGTTAGGACTACATTGTTATGTTGCTCCTCTTTCTGTGCAATATGCCCGCAGACTCTGACAGCAAACTCACACCATTGTGGCTGTATTCAGGTGTCACTCCTGACGTTCACTCAGAACAGAGACCAGTCAATAGTGGTGTACCACAAGGCTCTGTACTGGGTCCTGTTCTATTTAATCTATATGTAAGTGATATAACTAAAGGATTGTTGGAAAAGGTATGTTTTTTTTGCTGATGACACAAAGGTGTGTAATATGCCAAGTACACACGACCGGTTTTGCCGTCGGAATTAACCCCGAAGGTTTCTGCGACGGAACTCCGACGGAATTCCATTCAAGCGGTCTTGCCTACACAGTCAACCCAAAGTCCGACCGTCCAGAACACGGTGACGTACAACACTTACGACGGGACTAGAAAAGGGAAGTTTAATAGCCAGTAGCCAATAGCTTCGGTCTTGTACTTGATTCACAGCATGCGTCATTTTTGGTCAGTCGGAACAGCATACAGAGGATCGGTTTTCCCGATAGGAATTGGTTCCATCGGAAATATTTAGAATATGTTTCATTTCTAGGTCCGTCAGAATTTTTGAAAAGAGAAGTCCGATGAGGCCTACACATGATCAGAATAGACGATGAAAAGCTTCCGTCTGACTTTTTCTGTCTGACATTCCGCTCGTGTGTACACGGCTTTAGGATTGATACCGGAGGTGTCTGTAACATGGAGCATAATTTGGCATTGCTGGAAGATTGGTCAAAGCAGTGGAAACTGCAGTTCAATATTTCTAAATGTAAAATAATGCACCTAGGGAAAAAAATCCCCTGAGAGAGTACAACATTGGGGGTTCAGTGTTAGGCGGGCCATACATGGGTTGAATTTCGAAAATCCTATCTAAGAATTTCCGTTCGTATTTCACACCATTAGTGGGCTGCAGCAACAGCCGATTTTCGTGCGGCAGATTTGAGTAATCGGACATGTTGGAAATTTTTTTAAAAACAAACGATTTTCTAATCAATGATGGGAGAATTGTGCGAGAAATGTAAATCAAAATAAATGCACATGTGCAAGAAAATAAAATTCCCGGAAAGAAAAGATTCCCAGCCACAAAAATTATTTTCTGTAGCAACGTGAGGTGAAATTGAAGGCTTGGTTGGCCGAATTTTGAAATCAATGGTGGCATCATCAAATCACAAAACGCACAAATTTTCTGATTTTCAAAAGAAAATTCTTTTGAAATTCGACCATGTATGGCCAGCCTTAGCCAGCACTACAGAGGAAAAAGATACTTATTTCAGATGATTGCAAAATGAGCAAACAGTGTGACCAGGCAGTGGGAAAGGCAAATAGAATTCTAGGATGCATCACTAGAGGGATCACCAGCAGGAGGAAGGAGGTTCTGATCCCTCTATATAGATCTTTAGTGAGGCCTCAATGTACTAGAATACTGTGTTCAGTTCTGTAGACCTCACTTACATATTGATAAAATAGGAGTCCGGAGACGGGTAACAAAAATGGTGAAAGGCCTGGGAATAAAACATATCAAGATCGACTTCAGGAACTTAATAAGTTCAGTCTGGAGGAAAGAAGGGAAAGGAGAGACATGATCGATTCTTTTAAATACATCAAGGGGTGAATAAGGTTCAGGAGGGCAGTTTTTTCAAAATGAAACTATAATCATGAAAATGGGGATATGACCTCAAACTAACTGGAGGAAAGTTCAAAACTAATCTTAGAAAGTATTATTTTACTGAAAGGGTAGTTGATGCTTGACATACACTACCAGCAGAGGTAGTGAGACAGTCAACAGTAAATGGCTTCAGCATGTTTCAAACATGCTTGGGACAATCAGATCTATACTCAGATAATATAGCAAAGAAAAAAAAATCAAAACAAGATTGAGAATCGTGATAGCCTCAGTTGTATGCCAAGATGGATGGAGAGGGCAGTTGGTGGTGATCCCACCCCTTCCCCATTCTTTACGCTTCCCCTTTTTTTTCCTTCTCCCCCCCCCCCGCCCCTTGTGCAGACTCGATGGACTACTCTGTCTTTTTCTGCTTTTCTCTGTTTCTTTGTCACTTTCCTCACCATACATTTACAGTACATATGAGTTTACATACGTTCTCATGTAGCAGCCAGATAGAGGAGCAGCAGTAGATGGTCAGAAAGAGAAGAATCTGATACACCTGAAAGTGTCAGATTCTTCTGATTTTGCTGCTTAAGGCCCGGTTCACACTGATGCCTTGTGAATTTAGCGATATTTTGACCCAATTGCATTGCGAATCTTCTTTACAAATTCATTACGTGTTTGTTGCGAATTTACTGCAATTCTGCTGGAATGAGTTGTCATTTTGGGAGGTGACTGGGATTTCTGTCTGGCCAATGGAACCCAAACTTCCTGTTCTCTTCCTGGTTTTTGTGGAGTGTGTGGAGAGTGTGGAGGAGGAGCTGAAGGTGATGAATTTGCACATATGTGAACCATCAATGCGATTCAAGAACGATTTACATTGATGTCTATGGAGACTAAATTCGCAACGCAACGCAGTAAACTCGCACAAGACTCGCACAGTTGAGCCACTGTAGAACGATGAGTTCTGGCACTTAACTGACAGCTGAGCAACCTGAGCACAGAGAAGGAAGGGCTGAGAGCCCAGCCCTGACACTTGGATGGGTTTTTTTTTTTTTTTTTTATTAAAATAATTATAGTGCCATCATTCATATACAAAAATAGAAGGGAAGATGTAAATTAAACAGTGTGTGTTTAGTATCACTTTAATTCTGGTGATAGTGTATCTTTACAGGCAGTGTTAGGATTAAGTATTAATGATACGTTTTAAGTGTTCGTGGTTATGTTTCAGGTTTATGTGAGGTTAAAAGTTCAGTATTAGGCCCTTTTCACGCAGACAGACCATTCAGGTCCACCTGTCAGTTTTTTTAGGCAGACCTGAACGGACTCTCCATGCAGGTCTATGGAGCGACGGATGTCAGCGGTGACCATGTCTGCTGACATCCGATCCGCTAATTCAGACGTATGGCGATACGTTTGCATCCATCCTGGTGGATTGGATGAGATCTGATGAAAACGGATATGCTGTCCATTTTCGTCCAATCCCTTCATAGGAATCAGCGGTGCTCTGACAGGCCCCTCCCCACTCAGTGAGCAGGGACGGACCTGTCATCCGTAGGCTCAGCGGAGATCAATGGAGAGATCTCCTGCTGAGCTGCCGGACTCCGCTGAGTGGATCCGCCTCATGTGAATGAGGCCTTAAGTGTTAGGGACAGTTTTTTTGGGCTTAGGCTAGGGAGGATTAAAGGCTAATTCATAATATTCATACAAAAAAACATACATGTGTGTAGCACCCTGTAGTGTGCTAGATGTAGATATTTTTTTTTTTTGCAGAGTAAGCTGTAGTGTAGGAAATTTGGCTTGACTAAGAGCTGGGCCTGGGTGGAATCTGGGTCAGGGCTGAGTGACTCAGGGAGACTGGATAACTAAGCAAGCAACATGTCTGGTGCCTCCTTCTTTCTGGAACCTTGGAGAAGCTTCCAGAAGTAGTGGGTGGAAGCTAGAAGGAGCTACTTGTCATATTTATGAGGTCCTTGAACAATCTTCAGCAAAGAAGGGCTTGAAGGGTGTAGGGATCTTATAAATAGGCATGAGTCATGCCAGCAGGGGCAGTCGGTGGAATATGGAGATGGAGTGCTGAGGAGGCTGTCAGTGGCCCTTGAGAGTGTCCCCTAGTCTGTGGGGGATGACCTTAGGCCTGGGGCTTGGGTGCTGGAGGAAGCACACAACACACTGAGGAATCCTTTCCTGGAGGCACGGGAGCAAGTGAGAGGAGACAGCAGTAGCAGGTCAACGTGTCTGGGAGATTTTCTGAGAAGTCGGGCGGGCTGGTGAGTGTTCAGTCTGGGAGGACTGTGGAGAGAGTGTCAGTCTGGGAGGACTGTGGAGAAGTTAGCCAGGAGGGCTAGTGGAAGGTGCAGCTGCAGCCAAGCAGGCTGGAAGTGCCTGACGAGGTAGTAATGGGATTGTGAAGGGACTGCGAGTCCCTGCCTGTAATGCACCTTAGCTACCAAATTTCAACAAGGTGACACAGTTGGAGTTCTGCAAGCAAATGGGTGCTGGAGGAAGCAGTGGAGTGTATATAGACTGTATATAGGAAAAGTTGTCCCTGAAGATTGTTTGAAGTCAAGTGAGCATCCCATAATACCCCTTATCCCATCCAAGTTTATTACCCTCAATAAAATAATAAAAAAGAAAGTACTGGACTGTTTCCTGGGTCTGAGGTGACTGTAAAGATTTGGTGTGCCTGGCTGTGCAGGGTGGGGGATCCTAGTTACTTGCGGCCCTTAAAGGGGTGCGCTACGTGTGTTAACAAATGGTTTCTTGGTGCATTGCCGAGTGCTGCATTGGAAATTTATTCAAGATTAGCTCTGCTGAGAGCTTCCAGTATGTACTTCCAGCTCCCACTGAATCTGATCAGTGTGTATCACCAACACCAGTTCCACTGTTGTGCCTTTGCCCACCTCAATCTGCTGTGCCATTCACAACATAGCCCAAATGTCATCACTGAGCTGATGACATTAACATTTATTATCTTGCCATGAAATGAACAAGTATTGGCCACACTTCTGTGGGAAAGTCATACATGTGTGGAATTCTCTTCAATATACCATACGTCCATGTGGTGAGAAGCAATATGGGAGTAAGATATATTAAAGGCAATCACACACAGGCATGGCAGTTCCCACAGAAGGGTTGCCGATGCTCAGGCATTTCATGACAAGCTAATGGAAGTAAATGTCATCAACACAGTGCTGGCATTTGTGCTGTGCTTTGTGAATGTATATTTAGATCTTTCCGTTGCAGTGATCCCCACGTGCATTAGCTCATGTGCATTTTAGTGATGTCTTGCACCCTAATGTATAGTGGACCTTTTTGGCACAGGCCACTGTTTTCAAATATCTAGACATTACATTGTATTAGGTATTTGAAATGCATATGAACATGCATATGAACTAGCCACTCCCATAACTTTTGAGAGACTTTAGAATATCGTTGGAGTACTGTCCTGTACTTTATGAGCAATCTCAGCCTGATAACCTTTGGATGTATTATTTACTGTACATTGTACACCTGGTTGCTTGTGCACACTGTAGGCATTTGTTTGCATTGCGTTGGAA
This sequence comes from Lithobates clamitans, assembly GCA_037952925.1. Classification (NCBI taxonomy): domain Eukaryota; kingdom Metazoa; phylum Chordata; class Amphibia; order Anura; family Ranidae; genus Lithobates; species Lithobates clamitans. Next base: position 8,957,199 of record JBBGZY010000067.1, read on the forward strand.
ATTTGGACACATTGGGGGAGATTTACTATACCTGGTGCACAGCGGTGACCCGTCCATTAGAGGCACACGGGCACTGCCCCCCCATCCATGCGTCTGGCCCCTTGATTTACATGCAGCGTACTAGACCATGGATTCCAATGGGGGGGTGTTTTTTTTAAGTATGTGATTAGAGCCAGAGGCTCTAATAGGCTTCAAAAAGGGTGGGCTCTGGGCGCAGAGCACTGCACTCCGAGCCCACCCAGTTGTGTGATAATAGTGAATGAATATTCGCTATTGCCACACTGGTCCTCCTCCCAGCCAATCAGGAATTGGGTCTTGAGACCCATAACCAGATTGGCTGAAAAGACAGGGGATCCTATTGTGGATCCTATTGGATGCCCTAGGAGGAGGAGGGAGGAGACGCATGGCTGAAGAGGAGGAGAGGACAAAGAGCTGCTGTACACCGCCCATAGGAGCCTGCAACCTGCCCGCCGCCCACTGCCTGCCTGCAACCTAGATCGGGTAAGTGCCAGGTTTGTTGACCGACCCACCAACCAGGCAGGGGGTGGGGTGCACCCGACTGCCGACCGACCTACCTAGAGCGGGCAGAGGGGTACTGCCTGCCGACTGGGGGGCTGCCCACTCAAAAAAAAAGAAACAGCTGCCACTGCTGGTATGCTGGTACAGCTGTGCATAGTAAGCAATCTGCTTCTAACTTCAACTTGTTCAATTAAAGTGGATGTAAACCCTCACATATACCCAGTGAAGTGAACAGCCTCAGATGATACACTGGGATGAAACAAATCTCCCTACATAACTTTTACATGTATATCTGCTATCTTCAGCTTATATACTGTTTAGAAAGTGCTTTTTGTGTTATAATTTTCATTTCCTCATTCAGCAGTAGCAGTGTAGTGTTCGATTACACTGGGAAACAGCTGGTTGGAGGAAAGGCACATCCCCCCTCCAGATAGGCATAGACTTTCAGAACTGTCCTATGAGTAGAGCAACTTTCTGCTAATCTATTTATAGGACCCACCCCGACACAAAATTCAGGCTGGTTTTATCAGATGTGTCAGAGAAATTGTCAGACATTATCATGCTGGTAACAGAAAACGGAGCAGGAGAAAGCCACGGGACTTAGTGCTGTGAAGAGACATAAGAAAACATAGAGACATAAGAAAACACTGCAGATATATGTGCCAAGCTCAAATTTCATGAATCGGGTTTACATCCACTTTAAGCTTTGACAATAAAACCTAGAGGCTGATTGATTACCATGCACAGCTGCACCAGATTCTGTGTCCGCCAACTTTAGTAAATCTCCCCCCATAGTGAATTACCAAGTTTTATTATGTAACTTATTTGAATGAACAATGAAAAGTGTCTCAATGCAAATGTGTAGGTTTAAAAGAAGCTATACATTTAGCATGTCCTGCAAGCTTTATGTTAATTGGTTTAAAATGCCTGTCACAATGTCTATGGTGTGATAAATGTGATTAAAATTCCAATTTTTGGGACAAGAAAATGTTTATGTGCCCAAATGTAGACATGTCCAAAGGCCAAAGGGGGGGGGGGGTGTATATATATATATATATATATATATATATATATATATATATCGTTTTTTCCCCTGATATGGTTGAGTAAAGTTCTTATGTTTCTTTAGAAAAAAGAAAAAAGCTTGGTGGAAAATTGTTTACCCTCAATGTATATTCTGAATTATGTATTTCATTAAAAGACAATTAATTGCTGGCTATTGTAACCTTCTGATATCAGAGAGGCAGATGATAGCATGCTCCTGTAGGCAGTCCAGGGAACAGAAATAGATGCAGATGATGGATGGGGTGTCAGAGACGGAGGGGAATAACTGCAAGACAATGAATTCATGTCTGCTATGGGAAAATTACATCTTTCTGGAAAAAAGTTATTACGAAGTTGGAGGTTGTGGGAATGGTGATGATCTGCATTTACTATTATAATATGGCTCTTTTATGCAGTATTGTTACCATATAAAAAGACAAGTAAACAAATGGAAAGATGACAAAATGCTATAAGGGAATCCCATTAGCAGTAGCTCGCTGAAAGTCTGAAATTTAATTTAAAGGGGTTGTGTAGGCAAAATATAACCCCCTCAGAACATTGCTATGGATTGACATCCTTTTATGTCAATGTTACATCCTAACACTATCACAGAGGAGGGGAGCTTCACATAGACATTGAAATCTATGGAGAAGTGGGTCACACAGACACAGGCACTGAGCAAATTTAACTACATGCAGCCAGTATATTATTGGTTCTTTACTCTACTAGAACTAGGCTAATTCCAGCATTTTCTGTGTAAAAGCCAGTTAAACAATCTTCTCCTCCCTATTCACACCAGCCACAATATCACTAATCTATTTTTATGCAACAAAAAGTCATCCTTTAAATGTATATTCAGCTTGACACCTACACTCACCACCCACTTTAGAAGGTACACTTCAATTGTTTGGTAACATAAATTGCTAATCAGCCAATCACATGGCAGCAACTCAATGAATTTAGGCATCTAGACGTGGTGAAGAAGCCATGCTGAAGTTTAAACCAAGCATCAGAATGGGGAAGAAAGGGGATTTAAAGTGGTTGTAAACCCTTTTGTGTGACTTCTACCTATAGGTAAACTTAGAATAAGGCTTACCTATAGCACGCCGTTTAGGAGACATTTCACTTTTAGTGCGCTGATGTCGTCATAAGAGCATGCGCTGTGAAGAAACGGACTATCGTGCCTTTTCTTCCCCCAGCGTGTGCCGTGACTGACAGCTCCCATGCACATGCGTGGGAGTGGCATCACACGGCCAGCCAGTCACAGAGCCGGAGTCCGCGGCCCCAGAAGGAAGAGGGGCGAAGATGAACGCGACCTGCACAGGGGACAGCGCAGGCTTCGTTTGTAGGTAAGTGTTATAAGTGTCATATAATGGGCTAGTATGCGATGCATACTAGCCCATTATGCTTTTAATTTGCAGGCCTTGCGAGGAGCAAAAGAGGAAGTAAAGCCCATCGGGGTTTACTTCCTCTTTAAGAGGACCCTGCCAGATGGGTTGGTCTGAGTACTTCAAAAACTGCTGATCTACTGCGATTTTCACACACAGCCATCTTTAGGGTTTACAGAGAATGATTCAAAAAAGAGAAATTATCCAGTGAGTGGGCAGTTGTGTGAACGACACTTCCTTGTTGATATCAGAGGTCAGAGGAGAATGGGCAGACTGGTTCGAGATGATAGAAAGGCAACAGTATACATATTAAAAATCAATGCTCTGCCGCGCCTACTCTATTTACTGCTAACTGTTCCGATCCATATTCCCGCCTCCTTCTTTAGTACTTATAAAAGTTTATGCACCGAATTCCACTGGGGAAACAGACCAAGAATTAGCTATCAACACCTGTCTCTACTGAAACATAAAGGAGGAATTGGGCTTCCTTTCCTCCAAAACTATTACAAAGCTTGCCACCTCTCCAGAATCCTGGATTGAAACATACATCACAAATACAAATACTGGGTCTCCCTCGAAGCCTCATTCACATCCTCCCCCCTCCGCCTACTACCCTGGAACATCCCAAAACACATACCACCTGAAACTCGAATGCACCCTTTAATTGGCCCAACAATCAAATGTTTCCACAGCATCTGCAAATCAACCCCCTTATCCTCTACACCAGGCCGCCTCAACTCCCTACGTCTCAACCCTGACTTCCCTCCTTGAATGGACAATAGCTACCTGACACATGGCCACACAGTGATGTCCAAATACACCTTTTTTTCTCACAAGGCAAATTATTACACCGAGAAGAACTGCCATCAAAGGTCAATAATACCTACATCTCCCCCTAGAATTACAGATTACTTGTTCACTACATAAAGTCATTGGATAGAAAATTCAAGGTCTCCAGACCGTTATCACCTTTTGAAACATTGTGCACAAAGCAATCCCCCCAAAGCCACTTGATCTCCACTATGCACACTCTTCTATTCACGAACGTCCCTTCCAACACGGGCTGGGCCTGTAAAACATGGGAAAACTATCACTCCATATCGATGTCACAAGAAGACTGGGAACAAGTCTACTTGAACATCCACAAAGGATCTGTAAACGTCTCCACACAGAAGAACGGGTACAAAGTCCAATCACGATGGTACCGTACCCCTTCCCTCATCCACAAATTTAACTCGGACATCCCATTGCTTGACATGCAAACAGGAAAAAGGGACCCTCCTACACATTTGGTGGAGCTGTCCCACTATCCAGATCTTTTGGGGCGAAATTCACCAAAATTATAAAGAAAGTAACCACATACACGCTGGACTTCTCTCCAGCACAATTCCTCTTATACTTTACCACCTTATCGAGGCGCAACTACTTCAAATCCTTAGCCATGCATATGGTAAATGCGGCAAAACAATGTATTCCAATACATTGGGGCACCCCACACACCCAGTCAGTAAAAGAATGGCTAAATAGAATCTCCAAAATAGCTGAAATGGAACGCCTGTTCAGTATCGCCCACGTTACCCCCGGTAAATTCTTTTCCAAATGGGCCTGCTGGACCCACTTCCAGACATCAACAGACTACAAAGACCTCACCACTGCCAATACACCCCCCACTTGACATCCTCCTACGACACATGCATAAATCCAGAATCAACTCAAACACACCCTTATGTTCACTTGAACCGAGAACAACGACCTATCTTTATCGGACACGTCTCCACAAAACCCGCTGCTCCCCCTATTCCCCCCCCGGTCCCCTATCACTATCTAAAAAATTATACCACATCTCCCCACCCCCTTCCCCCCTCTCTCCTATCCTACCTCCCCTGAACACTACAATTTCCGCCCCTTTCTTTTTACCACGACACACCTCTCCCCGGATACCTAAGTATCCTCCTAGATACACAGAAACCCTTGCGCGAAACCTGACCTACAACACTCTACTCTACCAGAACCCCTCTTGATACACCCAGATGCGACCAAAACATTTCCACCTCCTCCATAACTCCTATCTTACCAGTTAAGGTTTTAAAACTCTCAAGCCCAACCAATATTCATGAACCCAGCAAGCTTCTAACCCCACAGATACAGGGTTCTTCCTCTTCAATTTACCGTTATTTAACATTTTGATGTTCATAACCTCTAAGTTACATTATTTACATACTTTGACTATTGTCATTTGACTTATTTTATGTATTTCTGTGAAACTCTACATATGTGTGTTCTCTACTATTTCTAATAAAAACTTTATGGAAAAAAAAAAAAGGCAACAGTAATGCTGGCCATATACTATACGAAAAATCGTCCGAAATTCATTCATTTTGCCAGTTCGTTCGTTTTTCGCAAAGTTCATGGGCACAAAATCGTTGGGATGTTTTTGAGCCGAAAAAACGAAGGACAAGTTTGGATTTTTTTTGCTGAACGAACGATTAATTGAAAGGTTAATGTGTTTCCTGTCCGAACTGTTTGCACTAGGTATATGTAAAAAAAACTAAACAAAAAATTGATTAATTTATGTCCACTGAACAATTTATCGGTCATTACATGATGGTACTATCGTTTGCTCTCACTGCCGAATGTTTTATTTTTTCCAAAATGGGTTTGCCCGATTTTTCGTATAGTGTATGGCCAGCATAAGGCCATACATGGGTCGAATTTTGAAAGAATTTTCTTTTGAAAATCTTATCTAAGAATTTTCGTTCGAATTTCGCACCATTAGTGGGCTGCAGCAACAGCCGATTTTCGTACAGCCATCGAATTTGAGTAATTGGGCATGTTGGAAATTCTTTGAAAAACAAACAATTTGCTAATCAATGATGGGAGAATCGTGCGAAAAATGTAATTAAAAAAGAAATGCGCATGAGTGCAAGAAAAGAAGCTAAGAACAGGAAACTGAGGCTAAAATTCGCACAGGCTCACCAAAATTGGACAATAGAAGATTGAAAAAATGTTGGCTGGTCTGATGAGTCTCCATTTCAGATGGTAGGGTCCGAAATTGGCATAAACAATATGAAAGCATGGATCCATCCTGCCTTGCATCAACGGTTCAGGCTGGTGGTGGTGGTGTAATGGTGTGGGGGATATTTTCTTGGCACACTTTGGGCCCCTTAGTACCAATTGAGCATTGTTTTAACGCCACACCCTACCTGGGTATTGTTGCTGACCATGTCCTTCCCGTTATGACTACAGTGTACACATCTTCTGATGGCTCCTTCCAGCAGGATAATGCACCATGTCACAAAACCCAAATCATCTCAAACTGGTTTCTTGAACATGACAATGAGGTCACTGTACTCCAATGGCCTCCACAGTCACCAGATCTCAATCCAATAGAGCACCTTTGGGATATGGTGTAATAGGAGATTTGCATCATGGATGTGCAGCCGACAAATCTACAGCTACTGTGTGATGCTATCATGTCACTATGGACCAAAATCTCTGAGGAATGTTTCCAACACCTTGATGAATCTATGCCATGAAGAATTAAGGCAGTTCTTAAGGCCAAAGGGAGTCCAACCCGGTACTAGCAAGGTGTACCTAATAAAGTGACTGGTGAGTCTATGTTTGAACATTTTCTCGCTCGTTGGTGCATGTTATTATACACGTTAATGCATGGTAAAGAAACGTTCTTTCTCTATGTGTTGCCTTTTATTTTCAACAGCACCATAATGAACACAAGCAGAGTTCAGTGATGGCAGCCTCCATCCTCCCCTCACTAAAAGTTACCTAACAATCTCAGGCAGCAAATGAAACTAATCAGTGACCTATTAATAGACATGTGCATTTGTTATCGTCCGAATGCATTTTCGTCCAAATTTCAAAGATTTTCGCAATCTTTTTAACAAAATGTTAACAAACGCGTGGAATCCGAAATCCGAAGAGATCTAAAAAAAAAAATGCTTTATTTTCATATCCATTACATTTTCGTATCGTTGCGACAACAGTTTGATATAGATAGATAGAAGATTTGACATAACGGTGACAATAGCGATCTGTGTCTATCGAACCTGTGGTCGAATGTGCCTAACCTAACTCTATTAGTCCAAGATTATTCGACATAGAGAGAAAATATTCAACATTATAGAAACATGAAGATTCGACTAAGCAGCTAAAAACATTTGATTGCCGCGAGCGGACATTTACGGTCAAATGCTCCACCCATAGGCTATAAAAGAATTCTAATGTTGTTTGACTAGTAATAATAATTAATAATTATAATTATTACAAGTCAAACAACATTAGAATTCTACTATAGCTTGTGAGCAGAGTATTCGACCAGAAATGTACGATTGCGGCGTCGTACAGTTTAGCTGCGTCGTTGAATCTTCTTAGAACATCCGACAGACACTATAAGCCTTCAATTAACAGATTCAACTTTAATTAATTTGGATTTTCATACAAATACATTTTTTAACAAAACTAAATAAATAAAATCGAATTTCAGGAGTACTAAATTGTATTTTTCGGACAAAACCAACATTCCGATACAAAGTATTTAAGTGTGCACATGTCTACCTGGATTCCAACTCGCCACAGCTGTGCTAAAGTACTAAAGGTCACGAAATTTACCTTTAATGGAGTTCTATGTAACTTAACACAACAGTCTTCCCATAAGAGTATATGTACATTCAATGTATTTTATGGACATTATTTTTCTTTAAAAGCCTCCCTTGTTTAGACATCCAAAGGCCAGAGACAGACTGCTGCTGGATGCACCATCTATGATGTGATGTCAGCAGTCCCAGCAGACTCAGAGCTGTCACTCAACGGACACTCTATAGCAGGCTTTGTCAAACAGGGTTTCTCCAGAGGTTGTAAGGAGTTCCTTGAGCCATGAACAATTTCTGCCTCTTAGATAAGTAACTATTGAGAACAATGATTTTTTTTAAATCTATCTGTAAGGGAGGGAATTCTTCCATCTGACTACAAATGTAAGGAGCATTCTTCCCAGTGACCATAACACTAAAGTACTGTAATTATGTAATTATTACCAGGGGTTCCCTGAGACCAGAAAGTTACTTCGAGGGTCCCTCCATGTTACAAAAGGTTGAGAAAGCATAGCTCCCAACTGTCCCTGATTTTGAGGGACTGTCCCTGATTTGGAGCAATGTCCCTCTGTCCCTCTTTCCCCCTCATTTTGGTCTGATCTATATAGTTCTATATAAAATGCACTTTTTATCTTTCAAAAAGTGTTTCCCAGTGCTAAACCTTCCATCCAAATTCTAAATTGCTGCATTTGTAAATTTTTAAAGCCAATATAAAGGAATAGTAGTGGTAAAAAAAGCTCTCGTGGATTTAATTAACCTTTTTTTGGTTAATTCACCTTTCAGGGGTTGTGGCAGAGGGCGTGTCCTATGCCTACATACATTTTCTAGTAGGTGTCTCTCATTCCCAAAATGTTTGGAGATATGGGAAAGCCTGGTCTGTAGTATTCACCTACTCTTCCCCTAGTAGCTACATAAAAGATTTGTAGGGTTTTTTTTGTTTTGTTTTTTTTAGGGTTTATTTAATTTATTTTTACCTGGTGGTTCTGCCAGTAACACACTTGCTGTCCCAAGTTGACAACACTAACTTACTCTACTACTGTATCATGTTAACAGAAACAGGACTACTGAAACCTCCCTCATTCCTCTTCAAAACATACAGTAGCTTTATAGCCCTCAAAACAATATAACTGATAAGAAAGGAACAAAGGCAGAGAGCACAGGAAGTTCACACAATTTCTTGCAAGATCAATAGGCAGTTTTTTGCACTTAAACAGATATAACAAAATTATTTTAATGTTATGTTTAACGGCGCAAAAAGGAGCAAATAAGAGAAGTTCATTGTTAGGGTTTTAATCGCTAGGTGGAAAAAAGACACAAGTCCATCTAGTTCAGTCAACAGAAAAAAAAATACATTAAATGGATAAATTGAATAAATGAATTCCATATACAGAACTCTATACCCACAGTTGATCCAGAGCAAGGCAAAAAAGCATGGTCAAATTTCCTTCAGTGGGGGAAAAATAAATTCCTCCCTGATCCCCAAGAAAGCAATCACATATTCCATGGATCAATCCCCGGTGTTGCCTATAAATGGTCATATCCAGTTATGTTTTGTTCATTTGAGAATACATCCAGCTCTTTTTTTTTTAAACATTCTATTTAGCTGGCTAGAGCTAGTGCTTGGGCGTCTCTTCCAGATTTTCACAGCTCAAACTGGGAAAAAGCCTTTCCATATGTGGAGATTAAACCTCTTTTCCTCCAGACATAAAGAGTACCCTCTTATCCTTTGTAATTACCTTAACATGAATAACTCTACATCAAAATTTCACATAGGTTTGCATTTGATTGGTGGTTGTGAGCAGTACCCCAGTACTGATATTTTTTACATCAGGCTTTCTGCATGTCAGAAAGCAAGGAAAGATTTTTTCTGCCATAATCATTAGGCATGTTCTAAATTGGCAGAATACCACCAAGAAAATGACTTGTCCAATAGCAACTTAATAGAAAACTGAAGTACACAAAAGTGCATCCCAATACTTAAAGGGATATAAAGGGCACAGAGTAGCTCCAATCCTCTTCTTTTCAGGTCCCCCACTGGCACTCCTGGCTCCTTTCCCTTGAGCAGTGCCCCTAGAGGAAAATGTTTTCCCTGGGGGCACTGCTATGTGCTTGGTCCCGAGCCGGACGGCTGATTAACTCTCTTTCCCCCAGGAGTAAAGAGTGCCCCCTTGTCCTCTGTGATGACCTCTGACTTTAAAAGCTCTCTTTGTTCTACCGAAGTAAATTAAGTTACAGGGACATTTGATGGCCGAAAACTACTCCTTTAGTTTTACAGGAGATTAAATCCCTAATGGTATATACGTTATCATTTTTAGAATTGGTAAAAGTCTTTACTTTCTTAATATTTTTTGGGACCCTGGCGCAACTATAGCAACGACCACATCCATGAAAGCCTTTGATGTCCCAGAACATCAGTGGCCTGGATAGTGGGGGTTCTACCACGTTGTGTGCAATCCTGTCCCTGTCAAATTGGGGGCCCATTTATAAACGATCTTTGGTTTATCAGACAAAGAATCACATAATAATGTATCCTGCTTCAACACCTTCCAATACTTAGTAATAATCGTTTCTATATCCTTATTTTGTAGGTTAGAATCCAAAATCAAACAAGTCTCATTACCCACATTCCTCTCTCTACCAGTTGTATCCTCCAGTAATCTTTCTCTATCCATATCCCTAATTTTAATCCTTTCTTTCTCCAGAAAGTTGGCCTCATAACCTTTATCTCTGAACATCTTGGTTAATTTGTCTGTTTTTTATCAAAATCGCCAACCCTTGGGCAATTCCTCTTTATTCACATATACTGTCCCCTGGGGATATTGATTATCCACGGTTTATAATGGCAACTCATCATGGGGATATAAGAATTTCGATCTGTATCCTTAAAGTATGTGATCATCTCTATACTTTGTTGGGTGTTCCTAATCTCCAAGTCCAGAAAGTGTATCTTTTGATCACTAATTTCCCATGTCAGACTTAATAACAATGAATCATAATGATCATAATATAACAGAGATTCCACATCTTTCTTCTCTCCTTCCAAAACAATGATCAGATCGTCAATAAAACATTTGTATAATAAAATTCTAGGGTCTGGGTTTAATAGGACACCCTCCTCCTCCCACTTTGCCATATACAAGTTAGCCACGCTTGGTGCAAACTTTGCCTCCATTGCGACTCCCCCTAACCTGCAAATAATAAATGTTGTTGTACCAAAAGTAATTATGTGTCAAACAAAACTTTAAACACTTTTAAATAAATTTTCGTTCCTTCCGTCCAAAAGTTTGACTCTTTTTTTTAATGTCCAGGGACAGGGAAACATATGAAGTTTTAAATACAAATCCTATAAAGCAATACAAGAAAGAATTATGCCCTGTACACACGGTCGGATTTTCCGACAGAAAATGTGCGATCGGAGCTTGTTGTCGGAAATTCCGACCGTTTGTGGGCTCCATCTGACTTTTTCCATCGGATTTTCCGACACACAAAGTTTGAGTGCAGGCTATAATATTTTCTGACAACAAAATCAGATTGCGTCAATTCCGACCATGTGTGGACAATTCTGACGCACAAAGTGCCACGCATGTTCAGAAGAAATTCCGAGACGGAACTGCTCGGTCTGGTAAAATTAGCATTCGGAATGGATATAGCATATATAGGATATATATATTGTTTAATGCAGCGCACTCTCTTCTTTATAATGCTAGAAGAATGAAGTTGTTTTGCTGCTCATATTCACACAGACTTTTCACAAACTTCTTTCTTTATTATTTATTGTGAATTCATCAATATTATTTTATTTGTCACATCTGACTAAAAAAATTTAAAATTTTAATTTTGGGTTTTTACAATTTTTTTTAATTTTTGGATTTGTATTTTTTTAAAGCCTGATCTTGTTTTTTTTTTTTTGGTTAATTTTTTTTACTACAGAATAGTTTTGGGTGTGTTTTGTGTGTCAAGTTGCCACAACACCATTATTATCTTGTATTATTTATTAATGTCAAGGAGATTGTTTGGTGTTGGTGTCTCTTGTTAATTTGACATTCTATTTTTGAAATGTACCTGCCTCCTCACAAACAAACTGTCCTTTTTGAATGAAAACACACATAGGCGAGTATAATTGAAACAAAAATTCCTTTATTAAGGGTTCATAACCAAACAAAGAGGAAGGCAATGCTGGATAAACAGCAGCAATTGGTGAAGCCTTTGGCCCCCAGGGCAGACATCAATTATTTTACTGCAAAATTGGTGGCCTAAGGAGTCCATATATAAGGGAGTACAATCTGGTCCAGAAGTCCAAGAGATCATGAACAGCAGCAGATGACATGTATGTCTCCAGGCTGTGGTCATACAAGAGCCTGCCTCTTTTGCCAGACCAGACTGAACCCAGGTCATCGCTCTCTGGTCTTCCTTACACGCTTCCTTCCCGGCAGTGGCTCTGGTGTTGGAGGTGTGGCAGAAGGAGGAGTAGGACCTGGAGGAGGAGGATGAGGAGGACATGGAGGAGGAGGAGGAGGACCATGGGTGAGCTCACAAATGTGGCTTTCGCATGTGAGTTGGCCCCTCAACCCCTTATTTAGAGCTTCTAAAATAAGAAACTCACATAAGAGGCGTTGGCCCTCCTCCACTTGCAGCATTTTGCATGCTGTTAGGTCAGCAAAATCCTCTTCCACACTGTGGGGTGTTCTGAGGGCCTCAGTAGCCTTCCAAGAAAGGCCAATTGCAGCCTCCTCCAGGTTACTCCTCTTCCTGCCACTTTTTCTTTGAAGGTGGAGGGGAGGGACCTAGGTATCGGGCAGCCTACTTGGCCCGGCCACCTCCTGGCTGAGACTTTTCTGTGTATGAAAAAGGGACATTGTTTTAGTTTTTGGTTCATCAATCACAATCAGAAATTAGTACTCCAAAATAACATAGATTTAACATTGTTAATTTGACCAACAGAAATATTTAGAAGAATGCTATACCTGGCTCAAGCTGGGCTCCTCCACATGTTGCTGCCTGTAAGGCACAGGTTGGGCGTCAGAAGCATCAGCTGAGGGGGAAGGAAGCGTGGAAGGAAGAGTGTAGAGTGCTGGCCTGGGTTCAGTCTGACCTGACAGAAAATGCAGCCTGTCATAGTACCACAGCCTGGGGACATAAATATCATCTGCTGTTCCTGATCTCAGGGAATCCTGGACCTTCTTGTGCTCCCTTAGATAAGTGCTCCTCATACCACCAATTAGGGCCTTCAAATAGCAGATGTCTGCCGTGGGGATCACCGGCTTCACAAATTCCAGCAATTGATCCAGCGCTGCCATCCTCTTTGTTTGGTTCTTATAATCGGGGTGGTTTACCTGCCACAGACAGGGCAGCTCTCTGAACAGATCAATGAATATGGGGATAAAGTCCTGATCCTTCAATATATCCATTTTCTCTGCAAGACACAACACAAGAAAAACCCTAGTGTCAGGCTAAAGTCTCCTAATCTTGTCCCAATATAGGCCTCAATTTCTAAGCAGTATAGGCCCAAGTTTAAATGTTACCTTTGTTATCATGATCGGCACTTCCGATACTCCTTCCTCCGCTCACAGATCGTACGTACTACACACGCGCGTTACGCTTTATATACACTGCGCATGCGTGAAACTCTGATGTTCTTTCTAGTCTATTACCCACCCCTTCTCGTTTGGCGCAGTGGGGGAAGAGCACATGGCGGAGACAGAGCAGGTGCGTGCTAATTACAGCAACGAGGAGGTGGAGGAGGAGGAGAAGGAAAGCCCGGATCCAGAAACGTCCCGATCCCGGAGGAGATGATTTAAGGCCTCAAATATGTCCTTTGGGGAGATGTTGGAGATGGTCGACATACTGAAGAGGGCCGACTATGACGGGAAGTATGGACCTCACCCCAACCCCAATGTCAGAAAGGCCAAGATCATGGCGAAAGTTGTGAAGGGTCTGCAGAAGAATTTTGGGGTTCGGCGATCCAAGGATCAACTCAGGAAGCGGTGGTCGGACCTCAAATTAAGGGAGCATGATCAGTATAGAAGGATCAGGAGAGTACTGCAAAAAAGTAAGTAGTTGTGCTGTGTTCCTATTCGTTATTTTTAGAACGTTTGTGCTGCTCCATGTGCTTTTCTTTACTGTTGTAGTTTAAAATGGCAACTTTCATGTCCATGGACACATTATTCGTTCGTAGGAAACATTGTTCGTTTGGCCTAGAAAACACCATGTTTTGCCCAGATGCATTTCAATACATTTTGCTAGCCTACTTCTCTTAAAATAAGTTTGTTGTCTAGATGGGTTTGTAACTACAATGAAATGCAAACTAGATTATGTGTAAGGAAAGGATATTCAGCAGCTGTTTACACATCTGGACACAGGAGCACTAGTGTGGGACACCAGAACACCCTTTTTATTCGGGGGCCCCACACAGGTGCTCCAGTGTATACTATAGGGGTGACTCCATCTGTGAAGCTTGTACAAAACAGGTAAGTATTCAAGCTTGACAAAGGACAAAAATATTTCTTTATCTTGTAACTCTGCCAAAATAGACAATTGTACCCCACTTCCAAGCAATGTTTCATATTCCTATTTCTGCCATCAAATATCTGTGTGCTAAGTATAGCTATTTTTTTTAACATAGGGGAGAAAAGACTCGAAGGACACCACTCATCAGAGGAGACCACAGACCCCCCACCTCAGGAAGAAGTGGAAATCCCCCAAACCCAACCAGGAGGAGGAGGAGGGAGACGTAATTGAAATAGTCACCACAACAAGTGAGTGTCTGCGACTACAGGCTCAGGTAAGAGATGGATGGCGGTATATTTATAATACTTGGTGGGTTTTTTCTATATTTTTAGGTGATCGTGATGTTGTGGATCAAGGTCATTTCACCAGTGAAAGTGCCCAGATCCTGATCGGGGAGATCATGGGGTGTAATAGGGACTTGGAAAACATCAAGCGAAACATCAATGATGTTCAAAACAAAATGAAGAACATCATTGATGTTTTAGGGAGAGTTTAAAACCCATCGAAATCCCTTACTTAGTTGTGCTTTTTTTTACAGAAAATATTTTTCTCATTTTTTGACATATTCTCTAAAAGCCAAATTTTGAAGATGCACACAGTGTGTCAACATGTGCTATCTGCCATTGCGGGAGATCAATGTCTGCATTTTGGGGGTGCAACCCCTTCCTCAAAAATAAAGTAGCTGAGAGGTAGGGGTTGCACCCCCAAAACACGTCCCTTGATCCCCCGTGATGGCAACTAGCACATGTTGACATTCGGCAATTTGTGTGCATCTTCAAAATTTGGCTTTTCCAGGGGTGACTTCACCCCATCTGCTGAACGCAATATCAAACACAGTTCATAAAAAAATACTCATGTCTGATATTGCTTTCAATTTCTAACAAAATTGAAATTTGTAAGTTCCAGATTTGTGTATTCCTTGTTGGTTTTAAACATGCCTGTTTTACCTTAAATGGACATTTCTACTTTTATTAATGTGACCAAAAAAATTGTTATACAACAAACATGTTGGTTTGTTTTAAAAACCTTTTATAAATGCACATGTGTGCTTGTATTAAAAATATTGATTATCAACAATGTGTGTCTTCTTCTTTCAATGCTCCTAAACTTTTTGTGTGTTAAAATTGGTGTTTTCTGTGACAATGGGGGTTATTTACTAAGGGCAAATCCACTTTGCACTATAAGTGCAGTTTCAGTGCAAGTGCAGTCTCAAGTGCACTTGTAGTGCAAAGTGTCTTTGCCTTTAGTAAATAACACCCAACAGTGCTTTCTAATGTTGCACAATCACGCCATTTTCAGGACTCCCCAAATTTCAGTCAGGGTCAGCTAAAAGAAACACAAGCAGTAAATGTCAGCAAATATTTTAGTAGTTAAATTTTTTTTTTTTGTTTAAAAAATGTCTCAGACATTGTCTGGCATATTGATGGCCCCCCTACCCGCAAAGTATTCCATGTATCTTAGACGGATCTCGCGGGCACTCAGGGGGGGCAAGCCAGGACGGCCAGCTTCAAGCGCCGTCAGGGTTGGTTGGCCATTATTCCAAATGTGTTCTCCACCACTCTTGTGGCTCTGGCCAGCCGGTAATTAAAAACCCTCTGGTCCGGGGTGAGGGTCCTCATAGGGAATGGCCGCATAAGATGGTTCCCCAGCGCAAACGCTTCATCCGCAACGAAGATGAATGGGAGTCCTTCCGCATTGTCTTCTGGAGGTGGCAAGTCCAAGCTGCCATTCTGGAGACGCCTGTAGAACACTGTCTGGGTGATGACTCCACCATCCAACATCCGGCCATTCTTCCCCATGTCCACATACAGGAACTCGTAAGTAGCCCACACCACCGCCAACATCACAATACTATTGAACCCCTTGTAGTTGTAATAGTATGACCCCGATCTGGGTGGTGGGACGATGTGGACGTGTTTCCCATCAATTGCCCCACCGCAGTTAGGAAAGTCCCACCGCTGGGCAAAGTGGGATGCCACAGTCTGCCATTCCTGTGGGTTGGAATGAAACTGTGGAGTCAAACAAGAAATAAAAATTATTCATTTTGCACATAAACATGGAAAGCAGATTAGACACAAACATTCTTTGCCAACATCAGTATTACATTTATTTTAGGGAGTATTTAAATACAAAGGTATAAGGTCAACCTATCAGATTCCCCCCCGACTCTCATGGGCCATTTTATAAATTTTATGGGGGGAGATGTTTGGGACAGGTAACCCTCTCCACTTCATTGAGAGATGAATGCCTAAATAATGTGTATTACTTTAGCCAGCCCCTCCTTACTTACACTATTGGCAGCCCACTGGACAGGTAAGAAGTGTCATAATACAAAGAGATAAATACACACTGTACACATTTTATCGCATTTTTACATTCTGCTATTACCTATGAAGATAATAATAGGATACATTTAAAATATTCAGGCAGGCCCTTGCACTACACGCTTTGGGGAATTCATCCATAAATCTGACCACAAAAGAGGTGGGTATAGTGTATGGATTTGGCAAAGTCAGCAGATAGAGGATTGGTATCAGCTGAGTTAGCAGTTGGGGGGAGGGAGGGTTCCAAATGATTTTGGGACCTAAAAAAAACTCTGGCATTCTGCCTGAATTTAAATCACAAATCACAATTTTAAACATTTTAGGGGGTATTTAGGGTAAAGCACTAATGAGGAGCTGACAAAATACTTTGTTAAGTGACTACATGAGGTAAATATAGGCCCAGGAGAGCATGCAGGGGAGGTAAGTGTAGGCAAATATGTATAAAGGACAAAAAAATATATTAAAAAATTACAGCATGCATGAGGACAAAGGGGACATTCACAGCATATTACAATCATGGTAATTAAGGAATGAGGAAAGAAATACAATACAATATATTATCAAACATTGTATACAATAAAATGTGATGTTAAAGGATAAAAATCTTACCTTAATATACTCCTTCTGCAGCACCTGGATGATGGCAGAACAGGTCTCCGGGATAATGATCCCCAGAGCCTGGGGGAAGATGCCTGTCGAGAACTTGAGGTCCTGCAGGCTTCTCCCCCTCGCCAAGTACCGCAGGGTGGCGACTAGCCTCTGCTCCGGAGTGATGGCTTTCCTCATGCAGGTATCCTGCCTGCTGATATAGGGGGTCAGCAAAGCCAACAAATGGTGAAATACGGGGTCCGTCATCCGGAGAAAGTTCCTGAAATCATCAGGATTATTCTCATGGATCTCATGGAGCAAAAGCATATGACAGAACTGGTCACGCTGGAGCAACCAATTCTTGCTCCATGAACTCCTCCCCACCCTGTTCATGGACTGGGCTTGTGTCAAGGTAAGGACCCCAACACCAAGCCCCCACACAGCACGAACTCTACGATGAGTACGTACACGTAACATGGCTAGAAAACGGTCGGCTGCTCAGAACGAAGTAACAGAACGCACTGAAGAACAGCAAGGCCTGTGAAGACCGACCTTCAAATCAGTAACGAATGAACAAGAACACAATGTCAAAGTCAAGGGTAACTCGATGCACGCACTGAAGACCAGATACAAACCCACAAGCACAAACTGAACAGCAGAAAACGATCTGAAAACCACGAGTCTGAAAAAGCGCGAATCGTCTCTCACCAAACTTTTACTAACACGAGATTAGCAAAAGGAGCCCAAAGGGTGCCGCGCTTGGGATTGAACTGCCCTTTTATAGCCTCATCGTACGTGGTGTACGTGACCGCGTTCGGAAATTCCGACAACTTTGTGCAACCGTGTGTAGACAAATGTGTAGACATGGATTTTGTTGTCGGAATTTCCGATCAGTGTCCGATCGTGTGTACGGGGCAATAGAAGAGCTAGTCTAATATGGAGTAAGGAAAAACATACCAAACAAGCATGAGGAAAATGATCTAGTACCCACCGCATGTAGAAAAGTTATATATTAAATTCTGAAAATTCATAAGGACAGGGTAAATCCTTCAGGTGGACCCATTGTTAGTGGGATTGAGTCCCTGAGTGCCAGAGTGGTGGAGTATATAGATCTCCATTTACAGCCCTTAGTGAGGGTCAGCAAAGCATTCCTCAAAGATACCAAACACACGTTACAGTTGCTCAAAGAATGTGATGCAGACGGTGGTATAATATTGGCAACGGCCGATGTGGCATCATTATATACTATTATAGACAACCAGGGAGCTATACAATTAGTCAAGTGGGCATTAAAGAGTCAGAATTTTGAACGGAAGGAGCGAAAACTGAAAATGTATTAATAAATACTTACCGTAATTTTCCTTTCCTGATGGACTCCATGGCAGCCTACATGTGGGTTAACCCCACCTCCTCTCCAATACTATAGGACCCCATACCCATAAATTTGAACTCACCGCTAGGGACTGCGTTCCTTTTTTGTCCTCCTCTAATGGACCTACATTTCGTTGTTCCCGAATGGCGTCCAGTCGTTTTTTTCCGGATTATGGCATATCTTCTGTGTGGTGCAGGCCCAGAGCCCAGTCATGGGCGGGTGAGTGGCTGTCTTCAGGCGTAAGATGCCCCAGTGGTGGAGGGGAGGCTGCCTCTATTTGCCTGGAATGGACGCCTATCAAGTACAGCTGGCAAGGTCTGCGGTTCCTTTTTTCTGCTTTTTGTCTCCATGGCAGCTGTTTTTGTTCGTTTTTGTGTCTTGTCATAAGTTTTTCCCCTCGCTGGTGACTGTTTTTACCCTTATAGGTGGTATTATAGAGTCTTCATGGCGTCTAGAACACTTCTGCGGTCCAGGTCGCCACAGCACATCCGGGTTGTGGCCACTGCAATGGTCTGCGCATGCGCGAGGCCTCCGTGACATTGAGGCTTGGCTCGCGCATGGCGGAGCACCTGGCGGTTGCACAGGCGCCGTCTGAGAGCCCTGTACTGCATAGGCGAGAGGGGCGGGGGTGACATCATCTGGGCGGGGAATTTAAAGACCTGCCAGCCTCTGCCTTGTAGGGATACCTACAGGCAGTGAGCGGCAGCCTCCCCAAAGCCCATCTAGCACAGGGCGAGGTAAGCCCCGTGTGGGGTGGCAATACATGGAAAATGTTGGGTTTTTTTAAAAAAAAAGGAAAAATATATGTATTAAAAAAAAGTGTATATATTTAAAATAAATATGAAATAAATATGTGTTTTAAAAAAAAACACATTTATAGTTTTTAGTTATGCCTTTGGTTACCATGGTGCTTTCTTTTCTTTATTAGCTCCGTAGTATGTTCTGTGACACATCTGCATATTGCCGCAATCTCGTGTGATTCTTTGCTTTTGACATTCCGTCCAAGAGTCATGGACAGGTCACCGCCTCTGTGCGGCCAGCCCCCTTGCACAAGGTAGGTGCAGATGAGAAGGTAGGGCTGAGATTCTTTTCTGTTTGGTTGAGAATGTGTGTAACACCAGATCTCATTCCCCCCCTTTTTTTGTTTGTTATCCTCTTCAGCCCTTCCAGAACAGACCGCCAAATTATGGTTCAGGATGACAGAGACCTTGACAGGCTGCAACATCACCACTCATCATCTAGGTCCCAACGTGATTCTCCGTCTAGGATCCAACAGCAGTAGAGATGTTTCCATTCCTCTTCCAACCAGAGGAGATGTTCCCATTCCTCCTCCAATCAGAGGAGATGTTCCCATTCCTCCTCCAGTCATCACACCCACCGCCATGACAGCTGCTCTGATCACAGAGTCTGCTGGGGATGTGGGACACGAGTCCTGGAGGGCAAGTCACTATGTGACTGGCATGGAAAATTTATTTTAAAGTGTTTAAAGTTTTGTTCGACACATGATTACTTTTGGTACAGCAACATTTATTATTTGCAGGTTAGGGGGGTCGCAATGGGGGCAAAATTTGCACCCAGCGTGGCAAATTTGTATATGGCAAAGTGGGAGAAGGAGGGTGTCCTATTATACTCAGACCCTAGAATTTTATTATACAAACATTTTATTGACGATCTGATTATTGTTCGGGAAGGAGAGAAAAAAGATGTGGAATCTCTGTTAATAACAATAAATCAAAATGATCGTAATATAAGTCTGACATGGGAAATTAGTGATCAAATGATATACTTTCTGGACTTGGAGAATAAAAACACCCAAAAAGGCATAGAGATGATCACATACTTTAAGGATACAGATCGAAATTCTTATATCCCCACAATGAGTTGCCATTATAAACCGTGGATAATCAATATCCCCAGGGGACAGTATATGTGAATAAAGAGAAATTGCCCAAGGGTTGGAGATTTTGATAAACAAACAGACAAATTAACCAAGATGTTCAGGGATAAAGGGTATGGGGCCAACTTTCTGGAGAGAAAAAGGATTCAAATTAGGGATATGGATAGAGAAAGGTTACTGGAGGATACAACTGGTAGAGAGAGGAATGTGGGTAATGAGACTTGTTTTGTTTTGGATTATAACCTACAAAATAAGGATGTAGAAAGGATTATTACTAAGTATTGGCAGGTGTTGAAGCAGGATACATTATTATGTGATTCTTTGTCTGATAAACTAAAGATTGTTTATAAAAGGGCCCCCAATTTGAGGGACAGGATTGTACACAACGTGGTAGAACCCCCACCATCCAGGCCACTGATGTTCTGGGACATCAAGGGCTTTCATGGATGTGGTCATTGCTATAGGTGCGTCAGGGTCCCAAAAAATATTAAGAAAGTAAAGCCCTTTACCAATCCTAAAAATGATTATGTATATACTGTACCATTGGGGATTTCGGTTTCTGTGAAACTAAAGGAGTAGTTTATGCCATCAAATGTCCCTGTAACTTAATTTAGAACGGTAGAACAAAGAGAGCTTTTAAAGTCAGAATGGAAGAACACGTGAGGAATATAAGAAATGGATTTGATAAACATCATCTGTCCATTCATTTTAGGGATAAGCACAACAAGAATCCGGAAGGGATGCAATTTTGGGGGATAGAGGCCCCTAAACACCATTGGAGAGGATGTAATTATATTCGAGAAATCAGTAAACGGGAGTCCTGGTGGAAATACCAAATGGGGTCTTTATCGTCGGGGGGTCTGAACAAAGAGTTTGACCTCCAATGCTTTTTAAGTAATTGTTAAAGTGAGGTTACTCTGTGTTTGTTTATCCTCTCCATGCTCCTTGGTATATGACGATGGGTATTGCCACAATTTATGGTGATAATATTGCTATTATTGGGGGGGAGTGCTATTTTGGTCCCCCCCCCCATCTCTCTCTCTCTCTTTTTTGCAGCTAGCCATCAACTTTCCTCTATATAGAGTTTAAATGGAATTTAGGTATAGTTTATAACACTATGTACTTGTTCTATGTTTGGTCTATGTAAACATTTTTCTTTTTTTTTTTTAAATATATATTTTTAATAATGTTATTTAATTCCCCTGTTGTTTCCTTTGAAAATTAGATGTTAGGTTGTAATTTTTACAGCTGTACGTTATTATCCAGAAATCCGTATGATGCATCATTATAGGGTTAACAGTGCGATAAGATCCGGCTATTTACATACTGTATCAATAGGGTTAATAGTGGATCAGTATTGTAACAATGAACAATGTACATTGTTATTCCTCTCTAAGGGGCTTCTTTCTTGTGTTCTCTCCCTGTCCTGTATTTAGTGAGGGAATGAACAGTATAGTGATCGTGGGGGTACTGAGCTATCCTGCAATCATATGGCGCATGTTGACGTAGCGCTGACAACTGTTGTTTCTAGCTCTATGTATATTATTCAGTACAATAGCTGTGTTAGTGCCATCTTGTGGACAATTAATAAAGTACAATAAGTTTACGTCTCAGGATTAAGGGACACGGAAGTAATTTGTTGTTTACTTTGGAACTGTAGCTTTGACCCACCCACAATGCTCCTGGACAAAGTCAGAACTGAACTGCATTGTGGGAGGATATAAAAGGGCAAGCAGCGACCATTTTAGGTCTCTTGTTCCTGGGACGCGTGGTCTGCCAGCAGGACTCCGTGGGTGTGTGTGTGTCCCACAGGGTTGCGGCCTACATTGCGAAGGAGCGGAGCAGCTGCAGTATCCTGCCATCGCATCGCAGTGAGTTGGACAAAAGACGTGATTGTTCCGGAGGACCAGTGGGGAGTTAACCGAGGACTCCTGGTTGTTTGTGGATGGAACAGTGTGACGGCGTGGTGGTGTCTCTATACGGAACTGAGAACTGCTGAACCGTAGACAACCACCGGCTTGGATTCTGTGTAGTGAGAGGGTTGACACCCAGAAGTTTATTTGAATATTACACACAAGTCTTTAGAACTGTACAGAGAGGTGTTGGGACTGATAGTCTGAGAGCACTACATCTGAATAGACTTCACTGTTCAAGAGCGGATGTTAGATGTTTGTTTCCTCACATAAAGACACCTAGTCACCCTATTGGATTACAATTGTTTTAGTGTGTTACACTACACTGTGCAACACCCAGGAGGAACCCTTTGTGGATTATAATTATAAGAGCTAGCGAAGACTAAAGACGTCTGGACTACCTTCTTCATTGCAGGGCCCTGCATTTTAGTATAGTGACTTTAAAGTCTAGAGCAGGGGGAGCTCCCGGGTATAGGTTCACATCAATATACACATATATATATATTTTTGTGATTGTTATTGATTGTAATCATTTCTTATACTATCACACTACGTTGGTGCGATAGTATATTCACTGGAATAACTCTTTATATAAAGATATTACTTACTCAAAGAAAGAAGTTATTTTTGGTCATTTTTGAAGTTTGCGTGCAGTGTTTTCATTTCTCCTACAGGTGGAGCTACCAGCACCCAGGCAGAGGTAACCATAATTGTAAGTGTATATTTTAGGTTAGAGTTAATGCTCATATTGTTACAACACTGCACTACAGTTGTGCCAAGGGGAGTGAACAATTTAAGAAGGGTGTAGAGCAAAGAGGACAGACCCGCTTAAACCAGCAGCTCCATCGTGAGTTATTGCTACATTGAGGCTTCAATATTATGGCCTCCATAGTATTTTCCTGGTACTTGTAGCCAGCAACATTATTGGAGGTCGGCGGCTCCATTAACATGGCCGCAGTTATAGTTTAGTGTTCAGACCCACAACAAAATGGCGCATATCGCGGCTTCACTTTAATGGCCGCCGACACAGTATATATTTCAGCAGCTTCCACCAACCAATCAGATCCCCCTGAGGAAGACATGCAATTAGCCCTGTGTCGTCACGCGTAGGGGAGGGGCCAGGATGGTGGAGGAGATAGTTACATGCTCTCTGAGCAAGCTGCTGACACACACAAGTTTGTAAGCCATTTGGAGAGGATTTTTTATACTGAATGTTTTCTATAGTTTGGTGCGCTGGAAGCGCCTGTGAAATGTGAGTACCCTGATGTTTTTTATCTACAATAAATTTGTACTTAAACGATAATGCACTATCCAGCCACTTTCTTACTTAAAATCAAGGACATAATCTCTCTGGATTTCCTTAGAGCTTTGTAGACCAAACTTGATTGTGCAGTCACACTCCTTGAGGTGAGCACAGTCACACAAGGGGAGCGTGTGTGTGAAGTCACTCTCTCTTATTACTTGGATCATCATCACTAGAGTCACCTTATGGGACATTATTTTATATATATATATATATATATATATATATATATATATATATATATATATATATATATATATATATATATATATATATCTTTTTTTCAACATATACATTTTTGACTGTGGACTTGTTGAAAATTGAGATTTTTTTTTTATATTTGATGATACTTCGATATTAATGATTTTTTTCACTGTGAACTTGCTAGACACAATGTTTTTTATTTATTTGTACATTATTGTTTTTTCTTATAACTTGGATGTAATTGTTCACGGCATCAGTTTGTGGTATTTACACTAGTAAGGTTATTATCACATAGCGCTGCATTTCCTTTATATACTTTTTTCACAGATTATGGGATTGTGATTAATGCTAAGCTGCTGTGAATTGGTTCTCTTTCCACAGTTATCATTTTTATTTTTCAACACTACACCTGATGGTAGTTGTAAACTAGGTTGGTTTAATGGTAGCTCGCAAGATTTCTATTTAACTTAATGGCAAACTAAATTTACTAGCAACCCTGCCTAACCAACAGCACTCAGCAACCAGGGTGCTACATCCTCCTCCTGCCTAGGAAACAACGTTTCAGAGTTGCAAGAAAAGAATTTAACTCTCAAGCCTGAGAGTGGATGTCCTGGCAAAACTGGGATGGGTGGGGAAACAAGGAGAGAAGAATAAAAAACAACAAGACATGATGTACCACATGAAATAAGCAACAGCGTATATTCATAGGAAAGTGGCGTTTCACACAAGGGCATATAAATAGCAGATAATATTTACAATTTACAATATTTACACCCGAACAATATAAGAAAGGGGAAATTTAAAACAGTAGCCTTATACCCTAACTATCTATCTATTATGTACACCTGGAAAAATATAGAAAATATTAACTTGGTTATAAAAGCTGAAGTCAATGTCTCTCCTTAGCCAAGGAAGACGCATGAGGTGCAGGAACACCTGAAAGAGAAAAATAGACAGCATAGAAATACATCCTATCCCTACAATAACACAGTGCAATATATATATAGTGAGTGTTGAGTAAACAATAATTACCGCCAGTCAAGAGCAGCAAAGCAGTGTAAATACACCTTATGACATATCTAAACATGAGTACAAATGAAAAATGGGCCCCACCCCAATCCGAGGGTGCCACTCCTTTTTTCATAACAGACCTAAAGAAACGTAACAATTTCTATAAAACAGTGAACAATGGCTCACTCAGGCTGCCACCCTCACGCCACCTGGTGGCCAGCATATTCAGGAAACAGTCCTTGTGTACCTTTCAGTCCATTATTCAATTTTAAGGTGGGAACTTGCCCTCTTTGCCACAGCTTATTCAACCTAACTGACTAAACACCCCAGTGTCCTTGGAGCCCCAAAGTCCATCAATCTTTCACTCAGGGTAGAACAACATTTCCCAGCAGTTTCACTTCTTCATAGGAACAACTCTAGGGAAAGAATGCATGGCTGCAGCCAAACAGCAATTGGCCATGCCATGCTGCAAGGGATCGCACTTCCTGAATTAGGTCCCCTTGCATCGGTAATCTCAGTCTGTCCACACAACAACCGGGGACTGAGAAAAGATTTCTTCACTTGTTGAAGAACAAACACACTGACGGGCAGATCAACCTGTTACTTTTTCAGGTGTAGGCACACTAGCGATTCCAGAACACTAGCCATTGTGACTCAAGTAGGCACTCATTGCAACTGCCGGCAGATCACAGTCCCAGCAGTATAGCCCAACAGGAGCATCCCCACTAGCAACATTTCTGCGAAGAAGGTGGAGTGACTTCCAGCGTAGCGTCTTGACTCCACAGAACACACAGTTGTAATCCACATGGTTTTGATGAATGAATACAGTTCAACAACATCTTACCAAAAGTACCTGTGATCCAGTAACCGTCGAGTTTCCCTTCTTGTATCAGTGATAGGGATGTAGTGCTGAAGGTCTTTCATGTTAGACTTGCGAATAATTACACAGGCAGGCATACTTTACTTATAAAAAAGCAAAAAAATAATAAAAAAAAAAAAAGCACCCCTGTCCCCCCCTGCTCTAGCACTAAGGCGAACGCAAGCGTCGGTCTGGCGTCAAATGTAAACAGCAATTGCACCATGCATGTGAGGTATCACCGCGAAGGTCAGATCGAGGGCAGTAATTTTAGCAGTGGCCTCTCAGCAAATAGCTTGGGGTGTCTACTTTCCAAAATGGGGTCATTTGGGGGGGGTTTGTGCCACCTGGGCATTTCATGGCCTCCGAAACTGTGATAGGCAGTGAAGAGTGAAATCAAAAATTTACGTCCTTAGAAATCCTTAAGTCGGTGATTGGTTTTCGGGGCCCCGTACGCGGCTAGGCTCCCAAAAAGTCCCACACATGTGGTATCCCCGTACTCAGGAGAAGCAGCTAAATGTATTTTGGGGTGCAATTCCACATATGCCCATGGCCTGTGTGAGCAATATATCATTTAGTGACAACTTTGTGCAAAGAAAATATAAAAAAATAAAAATTTGTCCCTTTCCCGCAACTTGTGTCAAAATATAAAAATATTCCATGGACTCAACATGCCTCTCAGCAAATAGCTTGGGGTGTCTACTTTCCAAAATGGGGTCTTTTGGAGGGGGGTTTGTGCCATCTGGGCATTTTATGGCCTTCAAAACTGTGATAGGTAGTGAGGAGTGAAATCAAAAATGTACGCCCTTAGAAATCCTGAAGGCAGTGATTGGTTTTCGGGGCCCCGTACGCAGCTAGGCTCCCAAAAAGTCCCACACATGTGGTATCCCCGTACTCAGGAGAAGCAGCTGAATGTATTTTGGGGTGCAATTCCACATATGCCCATAGCCTGTGTGAGCAATATATCATTTAGTGACAACTTTTTGTCATTTTTTTTTTTTTTTGTCATTATTCAATCACTTGGTACAAAAAAAATTAATATTCAATGGGCTCAACATGCCTCTCAGCAATTTCCTTGGGGTGTCTACTTTCTAAAATGGGGTCATTTGGGGGGGGGGGTTGTACTGCCCTGCCATTTTAGCACCTCAAGAAATGACATAGGCAGTCATAAACTAAAAGCTGTGTAAATTCCAGAAAATGTACCCTAGTTTGTAGACACTATAACTTTTGCGCAAACCAATAAATATACGCTTATTGACATTTTTTTTACCAAAGACATGTGGCCGAATACATTTTGGCCTAAATGTATGACTAAAATTAAGTTTATTGGATTTTTTTTATAACAAAAAATAGAAAATATCATTTTTTTTCAAAACTTTCGGTCTTTTTCCATTTATAGCGCAAAAAAGAAAAACCGCAGAGGTGATCAAATACCATCAAAAGACAGCTCTATTTGTGGGAAGAAAAGGACGCAAATTGCATGACCGTGCAATTAGCAGTTAAAGCGACGCAGTGCCAAATTGTAAAAAGTGCTCTGGTCAGGAAGGGGGTAAATCCTTCCAGGGCTGAAGTGGTTAAAAAAATGGATCAGATGAAAAATGGATGTAAAAAACGGTCTGTTTTTGCTTGAAAAAATGGCTACAGGACGCAAGTGGTTAGGGACTCTAGCTGGTGGATGTAAAAAACGGATGTAAAAACAAATGAAAAACTGATGTGAACTTCATCTGTTTTTTTCTTGAAAAAACATGACTGAACTGATGAAATGAACGGTCCACAAGTGTTAAAGGGGCCTAAGGGATTGCTAAACATCTTTTCTGAAATAGGCTCTGTAGAAGAAATTTTAAACTCTTACCACCTTTGCAGAAAGATAAGTTATTCAGAGATAAACAGTTCATGGTTCGTTTGTTTCCACTGGAGAGCCAGGCATGTGCTATGCTCAGATGGGAAGGTTGTTGGGGGAAGTGTTTTCATAGATACTCATGGAACTAAAAGGGTATCAATGGCAGCACCTCCCTTAAGAATCAGTCTTTTACCATGGCAGATTGGGAAGCCAAGATTGAAATTCACACTTCTCTTTTACAGATCTCAATGAATTAAGGGTGTAAATTACAGAACAACCCCTTCATGAGTATAAGGAAAAAATATAACCCATGGAGATCCTTATTATATAACATATGATGCTCAATTGTCTAACTTTTTTAAACTCTGTTTATTGCAAATAAAGAGTACAAAATACAGGATAAATTATACAACTCGTTGCAATATGACAAATGTTACATCCAAAAATAAACATCCAGCCTTTTTGCGGCCGCCCAGCAGGGCTGTCCCTGGAGCCTGTGGCCACCCAGCTGGCTGTTCCTGGAGCCTGCGGCCGCCCACTCAGTCACTTCGTAGCCGCCCATTCAGTTCACAGCATGGCTGGGGGGCAGAGACTAGAGGTAAGCTGACTGGTGGGGAATGTGAAGTGGGAGGGGCTGGAGGAGACCCTATCTCCTGATTTCGGCATAGGTGTCACTACTATGAGACACCACAAAGTCGGAGACACAGTGAAGCCGGAGACATAGTGAGTAACACTACCTGTGATTATAGTAGCCATTAAAAGTCCCCACAACAGTTCTCAGATCAGCAGATGACCTTGATCAAGAGCACCTAAGTTGGCTGATCAGAACTCCCCCCAGCACTGCCACTCATCCCAACTCCCCCTAGCACTGCCACACATCCCAAATCCCCCCACTCATCCCAACTCCCTGCCAGCACTGCCACTCATCCTATTCAACCCATCCCCCCCCCCCCAAGGAGTAAGAGAAGGAATAAAAATAGAGAATACATGGATGGGAGAAGAAAAGAGGGGGCGGAACAAAGAAAAAGGGAGAGAAAGAATAAGAGAAAGAACAAGAAAGAGGGCTAGAGAGCAGGATGGGGGGGGGGGGGAAACATGAAATTAGGATAGAGAGAGATAAAAGGGGAAGAAAGGAGAACACAGAGAAAGAGTGGTACATCCTAAAATGTACCATACAAGGTTTTAATACTGTATGAGTGGAAGGGACTCAGGGAGCGCTAAATGTCTATGACTTAGGGGCACAAATTACTTGTCTTGCCTTGGGTGCTGACAACCCACACTACAAAAATTATTTTACTGTTAGGGGTCCCCACAACTTGGGAAATTTTATCAAGGGGTCACGGCACTAGAAAGGTTGAGAACAAATAATCAAAAGTGTGAAAAATACAATTACTATGTAAGTCAGCCAAAGCAAGGAGACTTCTGCGTATCCAAAACAAAGAGTCTGGAAATTAGTTTAATTGGGGGAACATGTGGTTTACCCAATAATTGATGTAACTTTACACAAGGAAATCTTTATTTTCATCAATGTGGCTGTTAATGTCAACTTCCATTGCACAGATGATGCAAACACACTGGAAACTGAATATTTGTATCTTACTAGTATGGGATATCAGCTCTTCCTTTAGACACATTCTACAGTTAATTTTCCTAGCCAGGTATGTCATATTGGGAACCACCATTCTTTGTACAGTACCCCTCCATGAGCTACCTAAAAATTTTAGACCTCAGCCAACATGTCACCCATCGTGGACAATTCCACATCTTTTGCACTCAGGCGGCATATCTTACTATCCTGGGCTCTCTTCTTCCCCTTCCCCTGACTGAACCCTGATTCCTCCCTCAGATAGGTCCTTGTGTCTCCTCTCCCCAGATGGATATCGCTCTGACCTGGGTATTCTCTTCAAATCACCCTACTCTGTGGTATTTTCTTCCTATTACTTTGAGCCAGGTTATTCTCTTAAAATTATCTTGACCCAGGGTGTTCTCTTTCTATAACCCTGGCCCACAGTTTTGATGTCATATTACCTTGACCCTGGGTATTCATTTAATATTGCCCTGATCCAGGTTATTTTCCTCATATTACACTGATCTAGGGTATTCTATCCATAGTACCCTGACCCTCAGCATGCTCTCTTCATGTTATCCTATTTCTTATGGCCACAGAAATTGTTCCTAGTACACTCTACCTCCTGGCTGCAGGCACTGCACCTGACACTCTGTTTGTCAAACTCTGATGTTTCAAGCCCTTGCAGCTGGGCACGGTAATTCCTGATACGATTTGTTGCGATTTGATACGATCCTTGCATTTCTAAGCCTTTGCAGCTGGACACAGCTGCTCCTGGTACACTCCATTTGCCAAACTCTGTTCCTTTGAGCCTCTGCAGCCTGGCACTGCAATTCCTGGTATGCTTAGTTTGCCAAACTCTGCTTCCCTTAGCCTTTGCAGCTGGACAGGGTTGCATCTGGTACTCTCCATTTGTGGTGATTTCACTAGTTTCCTCTTTTTTCTTCCCTAGTTGCCTGGTTGTCTCTGCCAGTGGTCCTTTTGCATCTTCCTGACATTATCTGGGGAAATAACCTGGCAGGATGCAGAGTCCAAACCTGGTGAATACCACCTGCCCCTTAGACTCTGTTCCCTGTTCCCATATTACCCTGGCCTAGGGTGATCTATCTTTAGTACCCTGACCCAGCATTTTCTCTTTTGACCGCAGACACTGTTCCTGTTTACATTCTACCTGTGGTTCCTGGCTGCAGGCATTATTCCTGATACTCTGAGGTTGATATACTAAAGGCAAATTGATTGTGCACTTTGCCCTCTACAAGAGCAGTTGCTCCAGTGCTAAATAAATGAGCAGCTCTGCTGACTTCTATCATCCAATCATGTGCAAGCAAAAATGTGTTTTTTTTTTATTATTATTATCCTTGCATGTGATTGGGTATTCTTTGTAAAGTGAACATTAACCTCATTTACTAAGCTCTGGAGCAACTGCACTTGCAGGGTGCCAATGCACTTTGCAAAGTGCACAGTCTATTTGCCTTTAGTAAGTCAACCCCTCTGTTTGTCAAGCTCTGCTACTCCAAGCCCTTGCAGCCGGGGAAAGATACACTTCCCTGTTCCTCAGCGAAGCCAGTTGTATTCAGGGTATTGCCCAGTTCACTCCACTTCACTTGGTGCATGACAAATTACTTAAGCCAGCCATGCACGTTCGAATCTCGGCCGGTTCAGCAGGAACCGGCTGAGATTCAAACCAATAATGGGCAGGCTGAATGTACGAAAATGATCAATAGATGTAAGATCAGAGGATGAAAACGATTACGAAAAGCTAGAAAGCAGGAAAAAGGCCAGTGATATAAATAAGTTATTCATTGATTTTTCTCTCTGCCTGAAAATGGTAGTTATGCTTTTCTTGGTGTAAAAAACTGTGCAGCACTGATTAAGCCTGGGAAGCACAATATATACTTTGTCCAGCACTCAGATATAATAGTATCACTTTACTTGGCTAATGTTAGTTCTGCCTGTCTGCAGCTCCCTAATTACAGTATGTATGCTGCATGTAACACACTGTTCAATTGTGCATCTGCTGGGGGAGTGTGTGACTTTATACACACGCACAAATTCATATGTACATCGTGAATGATAATAACATTTTGTAAGACAAGCCTTTGCATTTACTCCTACAAGAAGATTCAAACGTGAATTTTGGGTAACAGAGTGATATACTGATTGGCTTAATAATATATCGGGAAATAGCATATTCTTACAGCAAAATATATCCTCTTGTATGTATTTTAAATAATCTGACATTATGCAACAAAGTACTTTTGCTAACACGTTAAGGCTAGCTTATTTTTTAAGAATTATTGACAAATAAAATGCAATACCAACTTATGTAGGCGGTTTAATTATCAGATATATTGGGAAATAAAGGTCTATAAAGGGCAATAGGGTACAGTAACCCATGGCGCTAAATCGCTTAATCAGAAAACAGATGTTATCAGTTTCCTGAAATTAAAGTGAACTTCAGGGCAAAGTAACAAGTCCATTTAAAACAAACTCCCTCCCCAGTGGTAACTTCCCTATCAAAATGAAATGAAATACTTAAAAAACTGAAATAGTGCCGCTGGGTATGGTGGAGCAAGTGATGTCCTCTTATTTCTCCCTGGATACAGTGTTGGGTGCTTGTGTGGCCAATCCTTAAGCAAGCCATAGATGAATCGTATTTCTTCCCTTCCACCACAGGCAGTAGGAAAGGAAATCGCTCGATTCCCGGGGGGGGGCACTTGCCATCTGGCAAAATATAATGAATACTGCTAGCGGCTAAAGCCGCTGGTTGTAATTACATGAAGAAAAATCCAAAAGGCTGGTTGTACCCAAGTCGATTGATGGATCCCTGCTGAACCAGCTGAATTTTAATCCATGTATGGCCAGCTTTAGGGTGGTTCACTGTCATGTGAGGACACTGACCTTGTGTAAGTTCTGATCGGATTGATGTGGAATTAATATGGTTCATTTTTGCTCTTTTGATTTTGTTTTAGTGGGAAAATGGGGTGGCAGGGTAGCAAATAGTTTTTAAAGCAGTGAGGGACGGTCCATTATGTGAGCCCGTTATGTTGCCCTGCACCAGTACAGGTTCAGACCACCCAATCTTTGCCGTGTAAATGAGAGCATCAACAGAAAAACAGAGATTATGGGGTTTATTTACTATAACTGGAGAGTGCAAACCCTGATAGAATTTTGCATGGTAGCCAATCAGCTTCTAACTTCAGCTTGTTCAATTAAACTTTGACAAAAAAAACCAAAAAACTGGAAGCTGATTGGTTTCTATACAGTGCAAACAACTGGCCACTGCCCCTACCTATAACTGGCCTTTGCAGCAAGCAGCACAAGGAAGGTTGGCCTATGTCAAACAAAACCAAAGCCAAACCAAACCAAAAATTCCCAGCCTAACTCATCAGCCTGCTGCCAACCAAATTCTCCTAACAATTTGCGTTAAAAACAGGGGTTTGCAAATACATGCGTAAGCTGCAGATCCACTTCCCTGCACCCCAGTATTATCTGCAGTCCTAACACTGTAAATTTATAAGAGCCTCCATAGTTGAAGCACATGCATTCTAATGGATAGATAGAGGGCAGGTGAGCCCGGAGGTAGCCCACTCCTCCTTAAAGGCACAGGAGCGCACTGGACACCCAGCACATAGCACAATGGCATCCAGTGCGTCCCCTCACCAACATTACATCAGTACAAACAACTGGCCACTGCCCCCACCTACAACTGGCCTTTGCAGCAAGGAGCACATGGAAGGGCGACGCATGTCAAACAAATCATTCTATACAGAGCTGCACCAGATTTTGCACTCTCCAGTTTTAGTAAATCAACTGCATGATCTCTTATTGCAAAAAGGAAATACATTGGTAAAACTGCTTTGAGCAAAGCTGTTGTTTCAATGACATTGCTGGGAAAATCTGTTTAAATATAATGACCATTATGGCAGTGTTGAGAGAACGGGACGTTTTACACTAGCAAGGCACAGATAAGGCACAATAATCTATAATGACCAATAAAAATAAATTTTCATTGTTATAAACAAGGATGTTCTAATACGTACATAAACCTATGGCAATAGAACAATTTGTAGGCCCACCTTTATAAATGTTAGTGCCTTTGTATCACATTATAACGCAACACAGGACAAAAGTTTTACTTTGATATAAGTTGAGTGAGTTCCTTTTACATAGTTAGTCAATTTGAAAAAAAGACACAAGTCCATCTAGTTTAACCAAAAAAAAACAAGTTCAACCAAGTTTTGGCCCGGCCTATAGTAAAATGACGGCCGGACGGTGGTTCAGTCATCCTGACTGGGTGTCATATGACGTCCTTCAGGATAACTGCCGCCGCGCACCCATGGGGGCACGCATCGTGGCTATCGGTGGAGCGGTGTGTCATACTGATCACCGATCTCGATAAAGAGCCTTCAGTGGAGGCTCTTCACCACGTGATCAGCCGTGTCCAATCACGACTGATCACGATGTAGATAGGAAGAGCCATTGATCGGCTTTTCCTCACTCGCGTCTGACAGACATGAGTAGGGGAGAGCTGATCGTCAGCTCTCCTGACAGGGGGGTCTGCGCTGATTGTTTATCAGCGCAGCCCCCCCTCAGATGACCACACTGGACCACCAGGGACGCCACTAGGACCACCAGGGAAGGGGGCAACATGTGGATGGCCAGGTATGTACCTCATGGCCATCCACATGTTCAAATGAATGCCCAATCTGTGCCAATCAGTGCCCACAAATGGGCACTGATTGGCACCAGCATGTACTGACACATCAGTGATGCCCAGCAATGCCATCCATCGGTGACATCAGTGCAACCCATCAGTGCCACCTGTCAGTGCCCATCCATGCCCATCCGTGCCACCTATCAGTGCCACCAATAAGTACCCATCAGTGCCACCCATAAGTTCTCATCAGTGCCGCCTACAAGTGCCCATCAGTGCCGCCTACAAGTGCCCATCAGTGCCGCATACCAGTGCCACCTATCAGTGCCCATCAGTGCCACCTATCAGTGCCCATCAGTGCAGCCTATCAGTGCCCGTCATCATTGCCCGTCAGTGCCACCTCATCAGTGCCACCTCATTGGTGCCACCTCATCTGTGCCCATCAGTGCCGCCTTATCAGTGCCCGTCAGTGCGGCCATATCAGTGCCCACCATTGAAGGAAAAAACTTACTTATTTACAACATTTTTTAGCAGAAACAAAGAAAAACTTGTTTTTTTATTCGTTGCGCAAAAAATAAAAATCCCAGAGGTGATCAAATACCACCAAAAGAAAGCTCTATTTGTGGGAACAAAATTATAAAAAATTGTTTGGGTACAGACAGTGTAGCATGACCGCGCAATTGTCATTCAAATTGCGACAGCGCCGAAAGGTGAAAATTGGCTTGGGCAGGAAGGTGTTTAAGTGCCTGGTATTGAAGTGGTTAAAAAAATGTCAGCATAAGACTTGCCACCATTCTGCCCAGCCACTGACTGCATTCTCTCCATTAACAGCTATATTTGCACTTTTTTAGGCCAATTGGCTTGGGCTACGCTCTCTATTTACAGTCAACTAGATAGGCTTAGCCACCATTCAAGCCTGAGTGTATTGTAGTGTGATTCCCTACACCTGACTATGCTGAACAAGTAGAATCCCATTGTTTGTAATAGTGCCTGTCCACATTTCAATGTACAGTCTGCGCCCAACGTTCAGAGAAGTACATGAGATATTTTTTTAGCATAATCAGGTGTTTTTGGCCCCACAGACTTCAGTGGAAGTGTGCAATATGTGTGTTTTTGTGCATTTTGGCACACAAATTCACACACAAAGAACTCCTTGCCGAACCTAGGAAATAAAAGCCTGAAGCTTGATATATGTGCAAAAAAATGCCCCAAAATCACCAGGAATACACTCTGCTGAAGAATGAATGCAGTCCTTCTGTCACACTAATAAGATTAATCTTGTATCAAAGCCACACATGGCATAAAGATTGTAAAAATAAAAAACAGAAAGCCTAAATTTGACTGACAGTCCAGATAAAGCTTATTCATCACAGTAATTGCAATAAAACAGCCCATACATTTTAGAGGTCCCAAGGGGCTCTCTTCAACAGGGCTAAAAAGCAATACAACTCTTCTATATTACCATGGAACACTGAGTTGTGGGGCCAGAGTAGTTAGAAGAGGCAGACTGTCCAGTCTGCGTCAGTACACCAAGAACCAATAGCCTTAAGAGTAAGGCAAACTGTCTCCCTTCTCTGTTGGCAATTGATGTACAGACTCATAGAGGTTTAACCATAACTGTATAGTACATTATTACATCAACAATGACCCTTAAATTGTGCAGGGACAGCAACAATGATGACCCAGATGGGTAGCTCTGGCAGACGAGGGGCAGTCTAACAATTTTTTATATAAGAGAACGTGTTACTGAAAGTTCTGAGGAATTGGAACATGTTCACTGTTCATTGGAACCCAATAGGGTTCCTTGGCAATAACAAGGATCACTGCTTGCACAGTTTGTTATTAACTTCTGAGACATCAGAAATGGCCTAGAAATTCAAGAGATGGAGCATTATCTGCTTTAATCGAACCAGGTATGGTCATTTTTTCATCAAATTATCTTCAAATGCTAACATATAGAGGCTGATTTAATAAAATCTAATTATTCAATCATATAAATAGCAAATCCCTGTTTTTTGATTGAAGACTCTCAACTCCAAATCAGCCATATTACAAGCCTCCTAAATCAGATATATTGTATTCCCTCTTGTGTTTCCTGTCAAATGCTACCATGATATGCTGTTCAAAGTCTTACTGAAGTTTATTACAAAGCTAAATAATTTGAGGGTACTAGAAAAGTATATTCATACCTGTGAGCCTGTCCATCCAAGAAGCGCAAAGGCATATTGCTCGTATGGGGTTACTACCAGGTCTACGCGAATAGCCTTCCATCTTCGGTGGGCATAAGACTCTTTAGCATTTTTACTTTCTTCTTCTTTTTGAAGCCGAAGAATTAGAAAGCACTTTTGGAAATGATCGAGCGAATCTACACATCTGCTTGGGCGTTTTGTGTCATCAAACGTAGACTCCACAAGGTCGTGGAAAAGCAGTAGGCTCTAAAAATAATGATAATAATAACAAATGAACATCTCGTACTATGATGTATATTATGTGTATAATATGTAAAGAGGACCCTAAACTAAGCTTCTCTGGCACCCAAAAAGACAACCATAGTGGTGGGGCACATGCACTCGGTTCAGTTCACTCCACTTCAGCTCTGGAAGATTATACCCCCTTCATGACCAGTGCATTTTTTGCGATACGGCACTGTTATTTTAACTGACAATTGCGCGGTCATGCGACACTGTACCCAAATAAAATTGATGTCCTTTTTTCCCCACAAATAGAGTCTTTGTTTTGGTGGTATTTGATCACCTCTGCAGTGTGCTTTTTGTTTGATTTTTTCACTATACACACAAAAAAAAAATAAAAACAACAATTTTGAAAAAAAAAACAATATTTTTTACATCCAATAAAAAAGAAAAAAAGTAAAACAATCAAATTTCTTCATCAATTTTGGTCAATATGTATTCTGCTACATATTTTTTGGTAAAAAATCACAATAAGTGTATATTGATTGGCTTGTGCAAAATGAAGCATCTACAAACCTTTTGCTATGTTTATGGAATTTTTATTTACTTTTCTTTTTTTTTTTTTACTAGTAATGGCAGCGATCGGCGACTTATAACGGGACTACGATATTGCAGCGGACAAATTGGACACCTAACTGAAACTTTTGACACTTTTTTGGAAACAAGTGACATTAACACGGTGATCAGTTCTAAAAATATGCCCTGTCACTGTACTAATGACACTGGCTGGGAAGGGGTTAACATCAGCGGCGATCAAAGCGTTAACTGTGTGCCTGGCTGGTGTTTCAGTGTAGTGGGGGAGGTGCTTTTACTAGTGGAGGGTGTGAATCGGTGTTCCTGCTTTAAAGGAAAACAGGATCCATGCCTTCTGTACTGCCAGAACGGCAATCTGCCTTGTTTACATAGGCAGATCACTGTTCTGCCTGTGTACAGAATGATCAGCCGGTGCTGGCGGACATGAGGTCCGTGGAACCTGCTGTGTGTACACAGCGGGAGCGAGCCACCGCCAGCACGCACTCACGCCTGATACCCGGAAGTGCAGGATCACGTTATCTATACGTGATCCTGCACAGCGCAGTTGCCCTGTAGCAGCAAATGTGCTAAGGAGCAGTCAGCAGGTGGTTAATAATAATTTTTTTAAATTTCTTGGTTCTGCATATGGTACTCATGTCCTGCTCCATGGTCTCAGTAATGTTTGTTTTTTAACTAATGTTGTAACAAATAGTCTGTATATGGCTGACACTGCTTGAATGAATGGGCCCCTTTGGCTACCATCTATAACACTGCTGGTTTATCGTCAGCTAATTATATCTCTAGAAAGTAAATCCTGGATGATTTATTACTGCAGAGGAGCATCAGTTATTTATGGTAATAAAATATTACTTACCCTGTTCTTCAGTACTTTAATGGTTTTGTGTAAAATTTGATTTTCATATTCTTTGCAGGGACATGTAATCAGGATATCCACATCATGGCCAATATGTTTACCCCTGTATAAAACACATAGTTATCATACCAGTTAATATATTCAATATTTCATGAATGTTTTTAAAATCATTGCACATAATTTGACTACCATTACAAAAAAATGTCAATAAAAGAACTTTGATTTCAAAAACGAAACCAATAGAATTGTTTTTGTTTGTTGAGATTAAAGCACAATTCCAGTCAAAACTTTTGTTTTCCTTTTACTTCCTGTCCCTGTGACTTCAGGACAAAAACTAGAGATCATGTTTGTCATTGAAATAGCAAAATACTGCAGAATGGTACATATTAGGTGCAATAACTATAAATAAATGGTCCTTTTTACCATCTAAAACTAGCAAAACCTGTGGCACATTTATGTTGCATCTATAAATTATTAAATGTGTTGCAGAGTTTACGAATGCTTAAAAATCTAAATTTTTTAAAACGTATGTTATCTATTTTTACATTTCCATAAAATCTTTATTTTCCAATTAAATATTTAATTTATGTTTCACTCATAAATGTGGAGTCATAGAGCATTATGAGTTTTTTAAAGAGAGAGCGCAGCAGAAGAGGTTTGCTTTCAGACCCTTTGTTGCTATTTGAAGCAGAATTAAACCCAAAAGCAAACCTTTATTATAAAGCAGCCTACCAATTTTTAGATGTGATGGCTGTATTAGTTTTCTTTTTTAAGGCTTTATTTACTCTATTTTCACTTGGTGATCTCACCAGTAAGTCAGTTATTTTTCAACAGAGCAAGCTCTTTTCCAGACGTATCAGTTTACAGGTATGAAACAAATCATGTAACACTGACAGTAAAGCTTGCAATGGTCAGCTTTTATTTATCTGTGTAAGCCTTTTTCCTAAAAGACAAAAAAAAAGTTTGCTGTAACTAACTATAAAGTGTCAGCTGGAGTGTGGATATAATGTGTTAGTGTATTTAAAGCTGCAAGTACATTTGCTGTGTCCCCTGTGACCATTCATCCAGGGGTTGTGCCACCTGTGCTCATTTTTAGGCTTTTTTTCACTCTGTTTTCACCTGGTGGTCAGGGCAGTAAAACACCTCCTGTATTAAAGTGCCCCCACTCTGAATGAATGAACACAGGGGGTACAGCAGACAGCAGCATTGTCAATCTTGGGGGAAAGAAGTGTTGGGAGTGCTAGCAGATTTAAATACGCTAACAAATTGGAGGGAAGGGACACACTCCTCTTCACACGACACAGAGCTAAGGCTGTCAATCACAGGCTGTGCGGGAGCTCCCTTTTGTTGTCAGGAAAACCTGTCAGAAGTGACTCATACTGGTTACAGAGGAACAATGTAGCAGAGAGAATTGACACTTAGTGCTCTGGATTGAAAGTACAAAACACATTGGGATATGCTTTTACTCATATTACATGTCTGTGGTTTACAACCACTTCTAACCACTTGTCGCAGAATCATGATTGTGTTCAAGTGGTTATACCGGGGTTATGGCCGCAGCTGTATGACATAAACCTGGTCATTTTTTTTTCAGCCAGCGGTGCGCTTATATCTATAATATATCTATAATCTAACCTAGTAGCTAAGTAGCCGCTTTTACAGGTGACAAGAGAGGAAGTCCCCCCCTTTCTGCGGCCACTCCGGGCTCCCCTATGTAATTGAGGAGCCCAGTATATGATCTGGTGGTGCAATCTCTATGGTCTAGGCCACTTTTTAAACAAAGGGCCAGTTTACTGTCCTTCAGACTTTAGGGGGGCCAGACTGTGGCCATTGGGATTAGAAAAGTTCCCAATGTCAGTGGCAAAAAAAATCTTTAGTGTCAGTGGAAGGAATAGTTCCCCATCGTTTGTGTCATTGGCAGGAATTGTGCCTCATCACTGGTGTCATTGGGCCCCATTGTTGGTGTCATTGATAGAAATTGTGCCCCTTCATTGGTGTCAGTGGGGGGAATAATAGTCTATTGTTGGTATCATTGAATGAAATATTGCCCCAGGGGCCGGATAAAATAAAGGAAAGGGCCGCAGTTTGGAGACCACTGGTCTAGGAGGCCGGAAGCGGGGTCATTTTGCTACTTCCGGTTAGGCTAGATATAAACACTGCCTTTTTTTTTTTGGAAAGCATGAGATTAGTTTTTTTTTGGTCATGCCTTATTTCTATCACAAGATGTTACTCAGGATTGTTTGCGCACAGAAGTGAATACATGCATAGGTTACGCAAGGTTATAGGTTATGTAAAAGATGTTGGTACCACACATGTGAGATATCGTAGCGAACGTTATAGCAAGAGCAATCATTTTAGTGCTAGACCTTCTTTGTAACTCTGAACTGGAAACTTGTAAAAATGTTTAAAACTTATGAAGATTTTTAAGTATCGTATTTTGTCACCATTCTACGAGTGTGCGCAATTTTGAAGCATGGCACTTTAGGTATCTATTTACTCAGCGTAACATCGTCTTTTATAATTTACCAAAAAGTTGGTAAATTTAATCCTGTTGGGGTCTGCCTGTGGTGCATGGATCGGATGGATAGGTGTCCAAAAGCTGGCTGTAAATTCAGAAGCATCATTGAGCCAATGGGCTCCCGCTGCTGTCTCAGCCATTGAGAAGAGAGAGTCCCTGGACAGCCGAGGCTATCGTTAACATTTCTGGATTAAACAACACTTAGGTAAGAATTGGGGGGGCTGGGGGTGCTGCACACAAAGTTTTTTACCTTCATGCATAAAATGCATGAAGGTAAAAAACCTTCAGCCTTTAGAACCACTTTAAGTTGTTGTCCTTAACAACCAATCACAATTCTGATTTATTTTAAAAGGTGAGGGCAAATTGGCTGTTCTTGGCAGCAGCTCAATTTTCTTTCTTACGGTTTTAATGAGACAGTTTTACTGACTAAAAGCATAAGTTTATGAAAATTATAAGACTTTCCCCATTATATTATTTGTCCCCTTAGCATAAGCATATTAGTGAATGTAGCTCATTGGAGACAATGTTCTCTATTTCTTGCTAAATCGCCATTATAAGAGAAAGAACAATTCTCAAC
Source organism: Lithobates clamitans (assembly GCA_037952925.1). Taxonomy (NCBI): domain Eukaryota; kingdom Metazoa; phylum Chordata; class Amphibia; order Anura; family Ranidae; genus Lithobates; species Lithobates clamitans. The sequence goes on from JBBGZY010000067.1 coordinate 8,997,746, forward strand.
ACGGAGCAGTGTAACATGTCTGAAAATAAATTCCTGGAGGGAAATTTTTACTAAAACATGTGCTACATCTGGCAAAATGATCAGCATCATCGCTTTGCAAGCACACATTTTCAAATCAGATTCACTCCAATGCAGATCATTTGCTCTGGCGCCATCTGAAAATAATTAGAATATGCTATTTCTGTCAGAAACCTGTTTATAGCTTTTTTAATATGTACAATTATTTGCAAACGTGCTGTGCATATTAAAGAGTTCAGACTTAGCGTTTAGTCAAAGGAAATTTCAAGCTCAAATGAAAGTGGCAGAAAAAAAAGAATACCAGACAAGTCAAAATAAAAGTGGCTAAGTTGTTAGCACTTCCGCCAGGCAGCACTAGGTTTGTGGGTTCAAATTCCAGCCACGGCACTGCCTGCATGTAGAGTGCATGTTCTCCCTGTGCCTGCGTGGATTTCTTCCTGGTACTCCGGATTCCTCCCACACTCCAAAGACATGCTGGTAGCTTAATTGGCTCCTTTTTAAATTGGCCCTTGTATATGTATGAATGTGAGTTAGCGACCTTAGAATGTAAGTTCCTTGAGGGTAGGGATTGATGTGAATGTACAAAATATATATGAGACACTGTGTAAATTGATAGCACTATATAAGTACTTGTAATAATAATTATAAGTAAAATTAATGTGGTCAGCATCCTGCAGTGCTGTGGGACATGAGATCACTTCCAACAGGTATCCTAAAACCCTTTTCAATTAATTTTTTGCTTCCTGTGTCATGCTGGGGAGATTTACTTTCACTTCTTGTCATAGAGACACAATAGGAAATGAAAGGAAGTTTCTCAAAAGTGAACAGAATTCCCACGTTAGAGCTGTCAGTGAAAGGGATGTACCCATTGAAGATTTTCCCTCACCTCTTGCACCCCGCAAGGGTGTCACAGCCGGCTTCCCAAAGTACACATGCCGGGGACCAAAAAAATGGCAAAGAATCATCCCAAGTGAGGATGGCGCTGGATCTCCTGGACATGTAAGTGTCCTTTTATTAAAAGTCAGCAGCTACAGTATTTGTAGCTGCTGATTTTTATTTTTTTTGGGGGGGAGAGGACTGAAGATCCTCTCTAAACTAACAAAAGGAACACAGACAGCAATAAAAATGTACAATATGGAAAATACTACCATTAACTCTCTTACTTAATCCTATAAATCATACATCAATTATTCTGTACAACAAACACCTATTAAATAGACAGTAATGCCCTGTACACACGGTCAGACTTTCCGACGGAAAATGTGCGATTGGAGCTTGTTGTCGGAAATTCCGACCGTACGTGGGCTCCATCGGACTTTTTCCATCGGAATTTCCGACACACAAAGTTTGAGAGCTGGCTCTAAAATTTTCCGACAACAAAATCCGTTCACGTAAATTCCGATCGTGTGTAGACAATTCCGACGCACAAAGTGCCACGTTGCTCAGAATCAAGCAGAAGTGCCACACTGGCTATAGAACTTCATTTTTTTTGGCTCATCGTACATGTTGTACATCACCGCATCCTTGACGTTCGGAATTTCTGACCAACTTTGTGGGACTGTGTGTATGCAAGACAAGTTTGAGCCAACATCCGTCGGAAAAAATCTATATGGATTTTGTTGTCGGAATGTGCAATAGTGTGTACAGGGCATAAGAGAGATATGCCTCTTGCACACTGTTGCATGAAAACTCTGTTTTCAGGCATACATGTGCTTTTTTTTTTTTTCTTGCTGATCTAAATGCAGCCCATTGTTTTCAATGTGCCGGTACACACAAGCGCGTAAACACCAGTGAAAAAAAAAATGGAAATCTAAATTGCTGGTCAGTATTCTGGCATGTATACACGCAAATATGTGCAAATATGCACAAATGCCACACTTCCTTCTTGAAAATAAGGTAGAAGAATTTTTATGCTCGTGTTTGGGAACTCGCAAATACGTGAGTGATATATGCCCATAGCCCATCCCTGTGATTTTTTCTGCCAGGAATGTCTGATGCTTCTACATCAGTACAGTGTGCAAAATGCCATAGGGCTTTCTACAAATTTGGTTATATTTACTTCATTGCAGGTTAGTACTTCTGCTTTGCCCTGTAAACACGACCAGTTTTGCTGTCAGAATAAACTCTGAAGGTTTTTCTGATGGAGTTCTGACGGAATTCCGCTCAAGCGGTCTTGCATACACACGGTCACACCAAATTCAGACCGTCCAGAATGCGGTGGCATACAACACGTACGAAGAGACTAGAAAACGGAAGTTCAATAGCCAGTAGCCAATAGCTTCTGTCTCGTACTTGCTTCAGAGCATGCGTCGTTTTTGGTGCGTCTGAACAGCATACAGGTGAGCATTTTTTCCGATAGTAATTTGTTCCGTCGGAAAAATATAGAATATGTTCTCTATCTAAGTCCGTCTGAATTTTCGACAGAAAAAGTCCGATGGGGCATACACACAGTCGGAATATACAATGAAAAGCTTCCATCGGACTCTGTCGGATACGTGGCATTATATATTAGACAACATTATATTTTTTACAGAAACAGTTTTTGCATTGAGGATAATATTGTAAGACTTTCCTGAACAAGAATCCCGGATGGGTGATATGCCAAGCAGCTGCATTTATCGTTCATGGTTAGCCACTAATTAACTATGTAATCCTTTATTTTAATGTAACAAAAAATTTTTTATAATAATGGATGTGTAATGTTTTTAAAATCTAACCTACCACAATTTCAGCAGAAAAGAATTACCACAAGCCTATTATTACATATTCAGCCACAATTTTAGCAAATATGTCCATTTGACCAAGGTTATCATTATTATTTCAGATACATATAAAAAGCTCAACTTAACAATAGTAGCAATTATTGTAACATTTGTTGGCCATTAAATTACAAAAAAATTGAAATTATTTGAAAGCAATAAATGCCTGGCAAAGTTGGCATGTGATTTTTTTCTTTTAATTGTGCAAAGTTGGATTTTAACAATAGGACCACTTAAATGCAACGCCAAGCTGCTGTTAACAAAGCAAACAGAATATTGGCATGCATTAAAAAGGGGATTTATTCTAGAGATAAAACAATAATTCTCCCTCTCTACAAGACTCTGGTCTGGTCACACCTGGAGTATGCTGTCCAGTTCTGGGCACCAGTCCTCAGGAAGGATGTACTGGAAATGGAGCAAGTACAAAGAAGGGCAACAAAGCTAATAAAGGGTCTGGAGGATATTAGTTATGATGAAAGGTTGCGAGCACTGAACTTATTCTCTCTGGAGAAGAGACGCTTGAGAAGGGATATGATTTCAATATACAAATACCGTACTGGTGACCCCACAATAGGAATAAAACTTTTTAGCGGAAGGGAGTTTAATAAGACACATGGCCACTCACTAAAATTAGAAAAAAGAGGTTTAACCTTAAACTACGTAGAGGGTTCTTTACTGTAAGAGCGGCAAGGATGTGGAATTCCCTTACACAGGCGGTGGTTTCAGCGGGGGACACTGATAGTTTCAAAAAACTATTAGATAAGCACCTGAATGACCGCAACATACAGGGATATACAATGTAATACTGACCTATAATCACACACATAGTTTGGACTTGATGGATTTGAGTCTTTTTTTCAACCTCACCTACTATGCAACTATGTGTAAGGTAGCCTGTCTGAAGGATCATTGACAAAAAAGGTCTGCCGTCCATCTCCCGATGGCCGAGAGCGCTGACCGGAGTGTTCTGGTGGGGGGGGGGGGGCATAACATAATAGAACAGTAGGCTATATTGCTGTACTAACATCAAATTGTTAGTACAGTGGCTCCAACCTGAGCTTTTTTTTCATTCAACCTCCTGAGTTGAATGAAAAAGAACTAGTAGGGTGTACCCGGTTTTAGGCTGAGTGTCCTGTTAAAATGTATAAATTATAAGCATACTGCCTGTGTATTTGAGTCGACTACTTGACTGGAAAACTCCTATTATACACTAATCCAGATCCACTGATGTCATGGAGTCTTTCACAGTTTTGAAGCTCTCTTCAGATCATGAAAAGTGCCAGTCCACCAAAATCATAAAAAGAGAGGATGTCAGTCTCATGCAACATCTTTTGCACCACATTATTAATTAAAGTTCATTAAATATTCTCAAAAATATTTATATCATGTACCCATCCATCATATCATACCCATCATGGATAACCATTCATCCATCATATCCAGGACCTCTTCACATCTCCACCATTTAGATGACCTATAGAAGACCTATAGACCTCTACAGCAATCCTCAATTGGTACAAGTCATATGACCCGTTTTGAGACGCAAGCCCTCTTTCTCTTTTAAAAAGCCAGAAGGGCTATTTAAAAAGAGCACTAATGCAGTATGTCAGTGCCAATTGGTCTATTCTGCTCCTGTGTTCCTGTTACCAGTTCCTGGTCTTCTGTTGCCAACCTCATCCTGCCTCTGACTCTGCCTGAACGCCGCCACTATCGACCACTGGCTTGTCCCTGGAATACACTCCTGCCTGCTCCTTCTGCTCATCCACTCTGTTGTTGCCAACCCACCAGGCCACCTGGATGCCTTTAGTATTCCATGCATTGCGGGCATATTATATGGACTTATATTGTATGGATTATATTGTTTTATCTGGGCAGATACATGGATGGTCACGTCCAATTGAGATCTAGAGGATGCTTAATTTCTTAGTCCACTGGCCCTTTGATCTTCTAGCTATATTTGGCTTGATTTTAGTCTTTAACAATTGCGAATGGATCATATCCTATGAACTACTAGCTGGCTCATGTGAGATATATATTCCATAATTTGTCTTTGGACCTTTGTTCTCCTTCTGGACATAGTAGGGGTGCCTATAATGTATGTATATACCCGAATGACCTACCGTGGGTGATACTATATCCGGTTGGGTTCCCTTTGATGCTCCAGTGCCCACCTATGGGGCTATTGTGCTTGCACTGTTATGCGCCAAGATGAGTGCTGTAGTATTTTCATGAGCCCTGATGAAGCTGAGTCTGGCGAAACGTGTCTGCACATGAAGACCTTCTTTATCAGCACTGATACATGCAAAGTATATAAACATCTCGGTGTATGAACACATACAGTACAATCTACTAGCACTGCTGTATAATTGTTTTTAATTACTAAGATACAAACATTTTGTATGAACTTTTTAATGTTTGTTATATTATAAAACGTTATGATTTTTACAGATAAGCTTTTTACTCCTTGTCTGGCCTGTACAGGCTGAAAACTTTTTTTCTGTTTTTTCAAAATATTTACAATATGGATGGTGGGCATGAGTGCCACAATAATGTATGGAATAACCCTGTCTATAATTTGCTGGCAGATCTCATTTTCATTGTACACTAGATGTGCACACTCTCATACAAAACGTTAATAATCATAGGACATGGGTTCTGTATTATATGATAATGTACTGAAAACAAGGTCCCTACTTCTGTCGCTTATCCTCAAATTGCTGTCTTATCAAAGCAATGGAAGCTGCCTATAGGGTCCAATGTATAAATCTGTTTCAAAAGAAACAACTAAAAAGGTAAGAAATATTTTTATTTTATTTGTTTACGTATGCTATGTGAATGGGGACATATAGTGGGGGGGTTATCAAATGTATCAAATTTGACTGTAAAAGTGGAAATACTAAAGATAAGGTAAATATACCATTGACAGTTTATTATATCAGGTAGGTATTGTACATGGAAAAATGCCAGTTGATCCTGCCAAAAAATACTGTGAGGTCATATCTTCTTATGCTGTCTGCCTCAGTTGCACTGAAATCTCTAGGAGCATTATTGACCTGTCTAATTAACCTGACCTGAACTACAGAACACCTCCCCCATATGTTATGAAAATAGGGAGAGGGGAGAGAAATTCAAATTAGCGAGTAGCCTAGGATGACAATGTTGTTGCTCTATAAATACTGTAAGATAAGTGAATGTTGTCATCTTAGAACAGGAAACATGTTACTTGCAGGTGAAAACAAAGGATACAAGTCAGGAAAAAAGAAAAACGAAGGCAATCACCACGCCTAAGGACTGGTAAGGTGCACTATATCATTTTTGAGCTGTTTTAAAATACGCTATTAAAAAAAAGGGAAATACCTTTTTAAAGTTTACATATTATACTGAGATCTACACAACTTGTGATTCTGCTTGTCCTAAAAAGTTCCTAAATAGATTTAGAAGTTTATTTCTAAAGTTGGTATTACTGCTGATTCAGTAGTCATGGGACCACAGGCAAAATAACAGGTTTAAAGACGAGAAAATTCTGCTACTTTGCAGCTTAATAGGACTTTTTTTTTTTTTTCTTGAATCGCTATCTTCAATCCTTAATAATCTTCTTATATAAGTATAGTCTTCGAGCATTAGAGCTTGCAACCTTATGGGAATATAATTTAAAGTGTGCAGGCTTGAAATTGATGCAATTTTCTTGTCTCTTATTAATGCTTATACACTTGTACAAGGTAGGTGGAATAAGATAAAGCACAATAAAAACTTAAGTACATCAGAAATTAGAAAGGCAAAATGGGTCTATTGTACACGACGCAAGGGAGTCCATTTTGTCTTTGGAATGCAATGCTTAAAGCACAGTCAATATAGTTTACATGCATTTCTATGCTAATTCATGAAACCTTCATAACATGGTAAATCAAATGGAATGCTTTAACCCATAAACAGCTCTAGCGACCCCACAGTGCAGAAAGTATTCTATAAGCCCCATGGTGTGTGTGTGTGCACTTTGCATTATTATAATACAGCAAGCGATTGTAATTTTGTTTGTATTAAGATTGTGATATCAGCAAGCGGTACAGAAGTTGTTTATTTCCATTTGTTCTCTGGATCTCGCTTACATCTTGTTAGAAGCAACAGACTAATCTATGCCATAATAAGTAAATATAATAGAATTGGAGAAATGAGACATGGAAAATGCTGTTCCGAATCTACAGATATAAATGAAATATCTAGACTAGAAAAGAAGAATACAATGGTATACATGGTGTACGACTTCTCAGAAGTGGTTGCCAAACTTCAGTCAGTTATGTACTCCTATCACAAACTTTTCAACAGTTAAAGTGACACTAAAGGTTCATGTCTTTTAAAAAAAAAAAATAACAAACATATACTTACCTCCACTGTGCAGCTCGTTTTGCATAGAGTGGCCCCAAACCTGCTCTTCTGGGGTCCCTCCCTGCATCAGATAACCCCCCTAGGGGAAGCGCTCTCCCAGGGGGTTACCTTGCGGGCACGCTCCCGAGTCCAGCATTCGGCATCCACGCTGAATGCAGGACTCAGCCCCGCCCCCCAGCGGCCACGTCATTGGATTTGATTGACAAGCACGAACATTGAAGCACGAACCTTTACAACCCCTTTAAAGTGATTGTAAATGATCACCTTGTAAAACAAAAGAAAACGTAGGAACCAATAGGTTCCAAACACACACAAATGAAAAAACAAATAAACTACAATAAAAAGCTGCATGTTGTAAAGTGTAAAAAAAACACTTCCATAACCCCTGAAGACATCAGACGTGGGCTGACGAAATGACTTTAAGTTGTGTGTTGAGATACGTCATTTCCGGACAACTGGAACGCAGGTGGAGCACTAACCGGCAATTCCTATACAATACATGCTGATCCCTGTCTTCTTTGGTGAATGTGCAATACACAGCCTTCTTTTTTTAAATAAATGATTTGAATTACTAAACCATGAGAGTGTTCTTTCCTCTCCCTCTCTATATGGCAGAACTGGAGCTTGGATTACGCTATCTATATATACAGTATATTGAATGGACGACAGCAGCGGTTTGGATTCAATCCTGTGACCTCATGTATGACATCTTGGATTTTTTCCCATATGCGTAATTTGACTTCCTGTAATAGGGGTCAATTAAGTCTGGTGAGTGCATTGTGTGTCTGCATGCGGGTGGAGAGGAACCTTTCCTATACTCAATGAGGATGTCATTCACTTGTGGGACCTATACATGGACTTCACAATTTTTATGTGCTTATAATTCAAATGAAGATGCATTTATTTATTCACTATTTAGATATGTAATTTATGATATAAGAGCACAGTTCCTTTGTTTCTTTTCACCTTGTAAAACAACCCATTCAGTATAAAACAGAAATGAAAGGAAAATTATTTTTGTATAGATATAAAAAAAAACATTATAAATACCTTTTTTCCCTTCTTTTTTATAAGTGATCACCTTCCCTCTATTCTCAGCTGCATAAGAACTAGGGGAAGAGAAGCAGCAGCAGATTGAGCTTCCCAGTGAATGGCTGTGCAGTGGAGAGTATACTGAGTTCACAGCATAGCTAGAGAACTGACCACAGTGTGCTCTCCTGCTTAGTGTGGCCATTTTTTAATAGGAAAGCAGAGGGACTGGCAGGAACACCAGGGATTTCACATAAATAGGAGCAATACAAACAGAACAGGATACTTTATCATACAAGTACATGATACAGCAGGCACATTTTAGGAATATGAAGTGTTGGGGTAACAAGCGCTTTAAGTGACACCAATTCACTCCACTGCAGTTCATTATTATTTATACTGGATATCCCTAAAAAGGTCACATTCCTTTCTGTATCTTTAACTACTTCAGTACCAGGCACTTACACCCCCTTCCTGTCCAAGCCAATTTTCAGCTTTCAGCGCTGTCGCTGTTTAAATGACAATTGCGTGGTCATGCTACACTGTACCCAAACAACATTTTTATCATTTTGTTCCCTCAAATAGAGCTTTCTTTTGGTGGTATTTGATCACCTCTGCGTTTTTTATTTTTTGCTAAACAAATAAAAAAAGACCTAAAATTTTGAAAAAAAAAAGTTTTTCTTTTGTTTCTGTTATAAAATTTTGTAAATAAGTAAGTTTTCTCCATCACTGTTGGTCACTGATAAGGCGGCACTGATAAGGCGGCACCCATGAGGTGGCACCAATGAGGTGGCACTGATGGGCACTGACGAAGGGCACTGATAGGCGGCACTGATGGGTGGCACTGATATACAACACCGATGGGCATTAATAGGCGGCACTGATGGGCACTCATGGGTGGCACTGGTGGGCACCGATGGGCACTGATAGGCAACATTGATTGGCACTGAAAGGCTGCCTGATGGGTACTTATCTGTGGCACTGATAGGCGGCACTGCTGGGCACTACTGGGAACTGATGGGCACTGATATGTGGCACTGATGGGCACTGATATGCGGCACTGATAGATGGCATTGATAGGCATCACTGATGGCACTGACAGGCATTGGGGATGGGCACTGATTGGCAGCTGCCTGGGCACTAATTGACATTTCCCTGGTGGTCTAGGGTGGCATACCTGGTGGTTCAGTGTGGTGGCAATCCCTGGTGGTCATGGCGGCATCCTGGTGGTCCTGGGTGGGCATCCGAGAGGGGGGCTGTGCAGATAAACAATCAGCACAGCCCCCCCTGTCAGGAGAGCAACCGATCGGCTCTCCTCTACTCGCGTCTGTCAGATGCGAGTGAGGAAAAGCCGATCAACGTCTCTTCCTGTTTACATCGTGATCAGCCATGATTGGACATGGCTGATCACATGGTAAAGAACCTTCGTCAGAGGCTCTTTACTGAGATCGGTGTAGCGGTGTGTCAGACTGACACACCACACCACCGATCACCGCGATGCGTGCCCCCACAGGCACGCGAGAGCAGTCGTTTTGGAGGGCCGTCATATGATGTCCACCCAGAACGAGAGCCATGCCACCCAGCCGTCATTTGATGGCCAGCGGGTGGGAATGTGGTTAAGCCCTCTAAACGTGCGTCTATTCATTTCCAACAAACTGTCATGAAAGAAACACTGCCCTCTCCAAAAGGGGCATTGAACCAATACAGCTAGACACTCCTGTCTAAAGAAAATAAGTAGAAATAACTCATGCTAGTGCACAACGCTTAAGTAGATAAACATTAGCAGCTGACACAATTTTCAGGTGACAAATCAAAACTAATATAGACATTAAAAGTGCAGAGCTATTTTACGAGCAACTTTAACGGTGTAGATCAAACACTCCAAAGTGACTTAAAAGTGTACGAACACCAAGAAAAAACTTTAAAGTTCATTCATTATCCCCAGAGAAGGATTCAAGTGGTAAGTGATGTCAAACAAGCCAGAAGGATCCTCCACCAACAGTGATCACACATGGCCACTTACCAGATATCCATGAACACTACATAGAAAGCAAACAAAAAGTGTAGTGGATAATAAAGGTTGGGGTCAGAATCCAGGTAGAATTATGCCGCGTACACACGGTCGGACTTTCCGGCATACTTGGTCCGGCGGACCAGAGTGTGCCGGACAATCCGCCCGTGTGTGGGCGGCGGCGGACTTTTCCGGCGGACTTCTTCCCAAAAGCCTGCCGGACCTAGATTTGAAGAAAGTTTCAAATCTTTCCGTCGGACTCAGTTTCGGGCGGAAAGTCCGCTCGTGTGTGTGCTGGTCCGACGGAAAGCCCGCTCGTGTGTAGGCTGGTCCGACAGACTAAATACGACACGAGGGCAGGGTATTGCATCTCGCGCTCGCTGCAATAGGAAAAACAAATCTTCCTATTGCGGCGAGCGCGGGGCATACCAGGCCCTTAGGTCTGGTATGGATTATAAAGGGGAACCCCTACGCCGAAAAAACGGCGTGGGGCCCCCCTAAAATCCATACCAGACCCCGATCCGAGCACGCAGCCTGGCCGGTCAGGAAAGGGGGTGGGGACAAGCGAGCGCCCCCCCCCCTCCTGAACCGTACCAGGCCACATGCCCTCAACATGGGGGGGTGGGTGCTTTGGGGGAGGGGCGCGCCCTGCGGGCCCCCCCACCTCAAAGCACCTTGTCCCCATGTTGATGAGGACAAGGGCCTCTTCCCGACAACCCTGGCCGTTGGTTGTCGGGGTCTGCGGGCGGGGGCTTATCGGAATCTGGGAGCCCCCTTTAATAAGGGGGCCCCCAGATCCCGGCCCCCCACCCTATGTAAATGAGTATGGGGTACATGGTACCCCTACCCATTTACCTAGGAAAAAAGTGTAAGTAATAAAACACACTACACAGGTTTTTAAAATATTTTATTAAACAGCTCGGGGGGGGGATCTTCCTCCGGCTTCGGGGGTCTTCTTCCGGCTTCGGGGGTCCCTCCGCTTCATCTTCTCCCGGCGTCCGGTTGGTTCTTCTCCGCTCTCCGGCCTCTTCTCCCGGTGTCCCAGGTCTTCGGCCGGCCCCTCCGCTGTCTTCATGTAGCTCTATTGCCAGCGGAGGTCCGGACTTCTGGGCTTCTGGGCTTCTGGGCTTCTCTTCTCTTCCCCCAGATGTTGACACGATGCTCTTTCCGGCTGGACTGGTCTCTGAGGGCTGCGTTGTGACTTATATAGGCGGAGACCCCGCCCCCATATGATGTCACAGTCCCTGGGCATGCTGGGACTGTGACGTTTTAGGGGGCGTGGACCACGCCCCCTAAAACGTCACAGTCCCAGCATGCCCAGGGACTGTGACATCATATGGGGGCGGGGTCTCCGCCTATATAAGTCACAACGCAGCCCTCAGAGACCAGTCCAGCCGGAAAGAGCATCGTGTCAACATCTGGGGGAAGAGAAGAGAAGCCCAGAAGCCCAGAAGCCCAGAAGCCCGGACCTCCGCTGGCAATAGAGCTACTTGAAGACAGCGGAGGGGCCGGCCGAAGACCTGGGACACCGGGAGAAGAGGCCGGAGAGCGGAGAAGAACCAACCGGACGCCGGGAGAAGATGAAGCGGAGGGACCCCCGAAGCCGGAAGAAGACCCCCGAAGCCGGAGGAAGATCCCCCCCCCGAGCTGTTTAATAAAATATTTTAAAAACCTGTGTAGTGTGTTTTATTACTTACACTTTTTTCCTAGGTAAATGGGTAGGGGTACCATGTACCCCATACTCATTTACAAAGGGTGGGGGGCCGGGATCTGGGGGCCCCCTTATTAAAGGGGGCTCCCAGATTCCGATAAGCCCCCGCCCGCAGACCCCGACAACCAACGGCCAGGGTTGTCGGGAAGAGGCCCTTGTCCTCATCAACATGGGGACAAGGTGCTTTGAGGTGGGGGGGCCCGCAGGGCGCCCCCCTCCCCCAAAGCACCCACCCCCCCATGTTGAGGGCATGCGGCCTGGTACGGTTCAGGAGGGGGGGGGCGCTCGCTCGTCCCCACCCCCTTTCCTGACCGGCCAGGCTGCGTGCTCGGATCGGGGTCTGGTATGGATTCTAGGGGGGCCCCACGCCGTTTTTTCGGCGTAGGGGTTCCCCTTTATAATCCATACCAGACCTAAGGGCCTGGTATGCCCCGCGACGGGGCTCGCAAGGTGTCAATCTCGCCGATAAAAGCGGCAAGATTGACATCCTTTTCTAGTCCCGTCGCACCTGAGTCACGTTCAAAATGAACGGACTTGTCCGTGTGTGGGCAAGTCCGTTCATTCTGAAAGTCCGCCGGAACTCCGGCGAAAGTCCGTCGGAAAGACGGGTGGACTTAGCCCGCCGGAAAGTCCCGGCGTGTGTGGGCAAGTCCGTCCGTTTTAAAGTCCGGCGCACCTGGCGGACAAAGTCCGTCGGAAAGTGTGCCGGACCAAGTAGGATAGAAAGTACGACCGTGTGTACGCGGCATTAGTCCTCTGGTTCACCTAACTTGCTCCAACTTCTCCACTATCAGGAACAATTCATAAACCAAAAAACAGTAGATCTCTCAAGGACATGCAAGTTATAAAGGAAGCAAAACCATCTCATAGTGTAGTATGTTCCAAAATATGGTATTTATTAAAAGTATTGCATTTACATATGTTAAAAGAAGTCCAGCATATCAATATGGCTTTGTTTCAAACAAACACGATAGCATCCGTCTATTCTGGTGCGTGATGACATCACACGTTGTGGCTCCTCCCAACACATTTCGTCATCATAAGACGTTGTCAGGGACCTATCTGATGGACTGCTGTCTCATGGTTCAATTACCATACTCCCCATACTGATCCCTGCCACTGATAAGGAGGTTCACCTATCAAAACATTAAAATGCTAAGTACCACCATAATCTCATCTCTTAGTGACTTCAGAGGCAAAATTTTGGAATCTAGCCTGGAGTCTTCCCATATATTGTGATATAATAAAGTGGGCTTCTTTCTACCCCTTAAATTGTTTACTTGTGTTGTGGTATTTAGAACGCAGCAGGAGGAATAAGTGTGGCTTTATACATTATATGCCAGTCCTTAAAAATCCATTGTCTATGGACTAACCAACAGGACCAGCACCATTACCTGTCAGGACAGATAGATATTATACAGACACACCAATTTATTCCTCTACACCAAAAAGGCTATAATACAGTACACACGTTATCTGATGAGTCAAACCACATTCACAAACTCCACATGCATTTAAAACAAAAACACCATCTTAAACTTTCAAATGGCACAATACACACATAATAAAGCCCACAGTCCAAGTACAGATCCCACCCTCGGTCTGGTATGATCCAGATCATATACAGTATATATCGATGTTTCATAAATTGCCCAAATCTTTATATAGGTGAAAAATAAACAGTTGCTGAGTTATACTAAAGTGAATATATGCAAGCCTACAATTCCCCAAGGAGGTGGCACAGTCCAAAGTAGCTGGCTGTGCAAGATAAAAGCGGTCCTATCTAGAGAGCTCCATGCATCACCCTTGATTTCTGAAATGCCTGTGGGGCAGCACACAAAAGCCTTCAATGTATGTTCTTGCAGTATAACAATAATAAGGCAACATAGAAGACCTTAATAAACTCATATTCTTTTCCCCAGCACTGGGAGTTTTTGCTAGTGATCCCTGACCTTCCTTTGCTGCCCTAAACAGGAATGGTCACATGACTAGAGGAGGTTCTATAAAATCTCACAAGAAGCAAGGTGAACAAGGGGTCCGAACAGGCTGTTATTAAACTGCCCTCTCATCTTCAGCAACAGAAAGAGAAGAAAACCAAGAAGGGTGAGTGGAAATATTAAAATCTTAATCTTGTCCCTTTATCTTTTAATGATCAAGAAGTTCACAAGATGGAATTAGTTATCACCAGGTAGCAGTGAAAAACACTTTAGAAGCAATAAACGTACTGTATGCACATAGGTTTACCTTACACAATACTGAAAAACAACCTTGTAAACGGGAAAAAGTTTATTAACAGATAAACCTGCCCCTATTATGTGTCTAATATCGAGATTTGAGCAAATAAAGCATTTTTGAATAAGAACTGGTCCAACACAGTCCATATGGCCAATAGCAGCTGCTGTCATCATAGCCATCTGCTAGAACCATAACAAGGGAGAGTGGACCTGCTTAAAGATCCCTATTTAGCATCAGTGCTGCCCCAGGCATACAAGAAGTGTACATTCCTTCATACACATTATTCCCCATTGTACCAACTATATGCATTTATAAAATGAATATTGAAAAAAAAAATGCTTTGTGTGTAGCAAGATGCATTAATAGCGTTTTCAGCTTAAGAACAGATAGCACAAAACTGTCACTGTTCGCTTTACTAGCCAGAAAACCTAATATGTGCCCCACTCAAATTTTTTGGATTTACTTTGTTACCAAGGCCTGACTTTCTCTGAATTCAACTAATGCCATACCGCCATCTAATAAGACGCAATGGTCAGTAATGACATTCTCACTGGACAGGGCCATGACTATTGGTGGTGCTTTCATTTAAAATAGAATACAGATTCACTATAAAAAAAAAAAAACAAACAAACATTTTTTTGCTTATTGCAATGGAGTGGCATAGTGCTGTCTGCTTGAAAATGAAAGTACAATTACTGGCAGGATCTCCAAGCAAGAACCTTTGCAACTGATTCACAAAGAAGAATGGAAGGAAAGAGAAGGAAAATGAGACATGATGCCAAACAGATTTTGGTCTAACATACACTTTTTGGCTAAAAATGCCCAAATCTGCCTGAAAAGAAGCTTCTGTGCTTTTTCGAGCAACAAGCACCTGAGCACTCAGGTATGAACAGGGATCATTTAAAACAATGGGATTTTTAAAAGAGAAAAAAGAGAAGTATGTTTTTTTTTTCCTATTTATACTTACCTAGGTGGATGCAGCATCGGTGCGATGCTGAATCTGTCCCCTGGTGCCTCTGCACTGAAAATGAGCGATCGAACACCACCAAACACTTTTTTCAGAGCTTCATAAGCAGAGAGTTGTACACTGTCAATCACAGCTCTCTGCTCATCTCCCTCCTCGCTCATTGGAGCGCTGAGCTGTGGAGGGTGGGGCGGAGCGGGCAGTCTCAGGCTCTCAGCACCTCGCTGAGAGTCTGAGACGGGTATCAGTCCAGTCACCTGATGAATCCAGACTTCCATTGTCGGGATGACGTGGTGCCTGGGCTGATTTCTGTGACATCAGCAGAGAGCAGACTTCAGTCCACTCTCTGCTGAAAATGGGTCACAGGAGTGCAAAACGAACTTTACTCCTGTGATCCATAAGAAAAGCCCAGCCAAACGAGCTTTGGCTGGACTTCTCCTTTAATGTCGAGCATTTTGTAGCTTTATGCTACAAAATGCTTGGGTGTGAATGGGCCTAAAGCACAGGAGTTACTCTTAAAGTGGTTCTAAAGGTGCAAGGTTTTTACCTTAATGCATTCTATGCTTTAAAGAGGTTGTAAACGCTTAAAAAATAAAACTGTAAGATAAAGGCATAATGAGCTAGTATGCATCTGGTACTTGGAGACTTCAACCTCTGGGCAAACTCTACCCAAGACCCTATTGCGACTGCCTGCATCAACCAACTGGGTCTTCAACAGCTGATAAATACTCCCACGCATGGCTCAGGACACACTCTAGACCTCATCTTCAAACAAAATACGGACATCAACATATTCGACAACACACCACTACCATGGACGGACCACCACGCTATCAAATTTAAAATCACCACTAACACCACCGTCCAAAAACAGAAATATGCAACAACACACTAGAACAGATCTCAGAAGAAACTGCACTCTGAACTCTTCAAAACCACATTATCAAACAAAATACAATCGCTAAACTTAAACCTCTCAACGGAACAAACACTGAACTCTCTAAACAAGGCATTACTACAAACAGCAGACTCAGTAGCGCCAAAACGCAGAACACTCATCCGCAAAAGAAACTCGAGATGGTTTAATGACACGGTCATCCTAATCAAGCAAGAACGTAGAAGAGCTGAAAGAGCATGGAGAAGAAATCCTACCAAGGAAAACCATACAAACTACAAAGTACTCACTGTGAAATACCACAAAGCAATCTTCAAAGCCAAAAAAGAACATTTCTCGAACACCATTTCAACTGCCTTAAACCGGCCGCGGGAACTTTTCAAAATAGTCGCCCAGTCAATGAACCCAACCTGCTTAGAGCCCCCAGCAAACGATACTCAAGAATTCTGCAATGAGTTATCAAATTTCTTCATTGACAAAATCGATAACATTCGGAAATCAATTCAACAGAAAAAAACAGCAACCTCTGAAACCCGAACAATCTCCTGTGGAGTCCCTCAGGGTTCACCCTTGTCGCCAGTGCTATTCAACATCTATATCCGCCCACTCCTCAAAATCATCAAAAAATCAGACCTCTGTTTCCACTCATACGCTGACGACACCCAAATCTACTTTCGCATCACCGGACAAAAAGACCACCATCAGCAATTAGAGAAATGCCTCACTTTGATAGATGACTGGATGACCATTAGTTCCCTCAAACTCAACGGGTCAAAAACAGAACTTTTTCTTCTACACGCTAACCAAAATGCCAAAAAAAAGACTCCGTGGACACCTCCCACCATCTTAGGACAAACCATCTCTCCGAGCACCAAAGCCAAGAGTCTTGGAGTTATCTTTGACTCAGAAATGACAATGGATGAACAAATAGGATCAGTAGTTAGCGGATCTCACCATCTCCTCCCCCTGCTACGCAGACTCATCCCCTTCATCCCAGAAGAGGACAAAGCAGCAGTAGTTGGAACAATCATCAATTCCTGACTCGACTACGCAAACTCGCTGTACATAGGATTACCCCAATATCAGCTTGCGCGCCTACAGGCCATCCAAAGCGCGGCGGCAAGACTGCTAACAGGAAAAAAACCATGGGAGTCCATTTCCCCATCCCTGAGGAGCCTACATTGGCTAACCGTAAAGAATCGGATCACATTTAAGACCCTCTGCCTCACCCACAAATGCATACAAGGTAACGCCCCGCAATACCTCCGAGAGAAAGTAAAACACTACACACCCAATCGCAATCTGCGATCATCTAACCAAAACCTCCTCCTCATTCCCAAATACCGCTACAAAGCAAGGGGAGAACGAAGATTCGCAGTCCAGGGACCTCGGCAATGGAACACTCTTCCGACTCACATCCGTATGGAAGGAAACCATCTGGCCTTCAGGAAAAAAATCAAGACCTTCCTCTTCTAAGAAGATGACAGCACAAAACGCATTAGCGCCTTGAGGCGATTCAGTTCGCATTTGCAGCTCTTTACAAATCATTCATTCATTCATTCATTCATTCATTCTAGCTCATTATGAACTGCTTACCTTAGAACAAAGTCTTGCAGAGGCACCCGCACACTGCTGAGACGGCTGACATTTTCCCCAGTGTCTCTTCCGAGTTTGCGGGCTTCGGCGCTGTGAGTGGCTGGAGCCACAATGACTTCACTGCTGTTTATGGCACAGGGCTCTGAAGGAATGGGACCCGTGGCTATTCCTTCAGAATGCCGTTCCTTCAGATAAAAATAAAATTAGCAAAACCCAGAAACTGTCAGCAGTATCAGAGGAGAAATCTCCTAAATGGTGCATGTTTAGGAGATGTTCACACTATCTATAGGTAAGCCTTATTATAGGCTTACCTATAGGTAAATGTCTGCAGAGGAAGTTTACTTCCTGTTTAAGATAAAAAAACAGGATCCCCCCTCCCCCCCCCCAGTACACACACACTTATACTTACTTGGGCCCGATCTCGAACTATCGCTGTGCCTGACAGCATTGGCTCTCTCCCTCCTTACAGGGCAGATTGATAGCAGCAGGAGCCAATCAAAACCTGTGACAAGGTAGCAGGGGGTGGAGCCGAACTGCACTGTCTATGTCTATATCACAGGCCTGAGCCTACATGGGTGCCCCCATAGGAATTGGCTTCCCATAGCGGAATTTGCTGAAAAGGAGGAGCCAGGAGCGCCAGTGGGGGAAACCAGAAGAGGAGGATCGGGGCTGCTTTGTGCACAACCATTGTAAGTATAACATGTTTATTATTTTAACCGCTAACAATAAAAAAAAATGAAGGTTTACAATCATTTTAAGAAGTTGGAGTCATTTTGTAAATCTTGTTACCTCCTGCTCTCTCTTGTTGAGTGACTCAGCAAACATCTATAGCTTCTACTAAAGTGACCCATATCCATTTTGATTCACCTATTACATGCCAAGAATGTGCCCAGGAACTAAAGAAGTGTACTTGGGTATTTAAAGTGTACGCTTTTTGGGCTGTTTGGGGGTCATCTCAAATGATCCTGGGTGTAGTTGCGTTCTATGTGAAGAAACATAAGTCAGTGTTCTATGTGAAGAAACATAAGTCAGTGTTCTATGTGAAGAAACATAAGTCAGTGTTCTATGTGAAGAAACATAAGTCAGAAGTTATGTAAGAAAGTACAAACAGATTACTTTTTACAAACTTCTTTGGGCTAGAAAAAGTTGTAAAGTAAAGTATTCCTCTCCCTCTCTTTGATAGCACAACCAGCGTCGTCTATTACCGGGAATCACAGGTCTGCAAAGAGTAGCAATCTCTTCCTCTATGAACACAATGACCTTTGGAAGTTTACAGAGATGTTCTGAGAAGAGAAGTGTTAATGTGACTTTATTTCCATGTCCTCATTTTATTTCTATTTAAGAAGTGTAATAGAGGATGAGAAAAGATAGTGTGACAAGGATGAAATATTAATGTCAGCACAGATCTCTGTTCCATCACGCTCAAAATGTATGATCTCTGAAACTATAGCTGCCAGCTGTGGACAGAGAGTGAAGATTGATGTGGAAACCAACAGTGAGCTTTAATTTCACTCTCTGCTCATAAACAGGAGAAACAGATAAAAGTAAAATTTGCAAAACCCAGAAACTGTCAGCAGTATCGGAGGGGAAAATACTTGTCACAGTGTACTGGGCTTTGTCTTAAGACACAGCAGTTCATCATACCTAATGAAATGATGGAATTGTAAGAAAAAAGTTAAATTTCAGAAGGCCTACATTTCTTTTCGAGACATCTCTAGATTTCCCATATTACAACACCCACTCAATATGTGTCTTTTCAGATGACCACAACAGGCCATAAGAAGAGTTACCGGGAACTTTACTCCTGATCGCTCTTCTCACAGTAGCTATCAATCTTTGATTACTGTAAGCCACGGCCAAATATTAACCATCAAACAAGTTTTCTGACCACTAGCGGTCCTTTGATATTCTCAGTACAGTGAACTGATTGTCTGCTATTACCTGATAGATTAATATTAGAGCCCAAAAAAAGGGGATTAGGGGCACACATATCAGTTTGATTATTTCCAAAGTATAAGGCTGCATTCACACCTGAACGTTTTAAGCTCGTAAAATGTTCATAAAACGCTCATCTCAAAAGTTCCAAAACTCCCAACAAACAAAATCCAATTCATTTAAATGTTCACATCTGAGCGTTCTGTCGGCTGAAGCAAAATGCCTGAAGCTCAAAAAAGTACATGAGCTTCTTTTTAGACAGATTACAGGCGTTTTATTACTTTTTACATTGGTGACCTACGGACCTCAAAACACCTGTACAAAAAAGCTGCAAAAACTCTGCAAATGCCGAAAAAACACCAGAAAAACGCCATAAAAAACACCCTAACAAACGCCTGAAAACGATACGCTCAGGTGTGAATGCAGCCTAAGATCTTAAATTACTACTCAGATAATAGGAACATGCAGGAAACCAGCAGGAACTCAGGAATATACAGATTAAAGCTGGAATAGACCAGAGAAAAGAGAGCGTAGACAAAGAGAGGACACGAGTTAGAGTGAGAATAGTGGGGCAAATAGAAGGTGCAGGATAGGCAAAGGTGGGGTTCTGAATAGACTAAGCAAAAAAGAGGAGTACTGCAAAAGTAGGGAGGGGATTCTGACTATGTTTTTGTGCATAGTTGAGATGCTTAACTTTGTTTCTATGTCCTGGACATTAAAATCGTAGGAACGGGGGTGCAGAAAAATGGCAGCAGGTGCTCTGGACTGAGTCAAAACCTGAAATATTTGGCTGTAGCAGGAGGCAGTTTGTTGACAAAGGGTTGGAGAGCGGCACAATAATGAGTGTCTGCAGGCAACAGTGAAGCATGGTGGAGATTCCTTGCAAGTTTGTGGCTGCATTTCTGCAAATGGAGTTGGAGATTTGGTCAGCATCAATGGTGCCCTCAGTGCTGAGAAATACAGGCAGATACATATCCATCATGCCATACCATCAGGGAGGCGTGTGATTGGCCGAAATTTATTCTGCAGCCAGACAACAACCCTTAACATTTATTCTGCAGCCAATGTCAATAAGAACTATCTTCAGACTAAAGAAGAACAAGGTCTACTGGAGGTTATGGTTTGGCCCCCACAAAGTGCTGATCTCAACATTATCAAGTCTGTTTTGGATTACATAGAGAGACAGAAGGATTTGAGGCAGCCTAGATCCACAGAAGTTCCTTCAAAAACTGGGTGCCAGTATACCTAGAAGAATTGATGTTGTTTTGAAGGCACAGAGTGATTTGGATTTTATTTCTGTTAATTAACTTTCCATTTTGTTAATTGATAAAAATAAATTATTAACACTTCTTTCACTTCTATTTCTGAAAGCATTCTTCATGTACAGCATTTTTTTCACACCTTCCTAAGACTTTTGCACAGTAATATCTCTCTCTCTCTCTCTCTCTCTCTATCAATCTCTCTCTCTGTCTCTCTCTCTCTCTCTCTCTCTCTCTCTCTCTCTCTCTCTCTCTCTCTCGCTCTCTCTCTCTCTCTCTCTCTCTCTCTCTCTCTCTCTCTCTCTCTATCTCTATCATACATACACACACTATATTACCAAAAGTATAGTTAAGTTCCTCTACCCAAAACTTGCTCATCCACGTCTTTATGGACTTTGCTTTGTGCACTGGTCCAAATCATTTGGTGGAGGGATGAATATGATGTGGGGTTGTTTCTCAGGGGTTGGGCTTGGCCCCTTAGTTCCAGTAAAGGGAACTCTTTAGGTGTCAGCATACCAAAATATTTTAGACAATTTCATGCTCCCAACTTTGTGGGAACAAATTGGGAATGGTCCCTTCCTGTTCCAACATGACTGGGCAGCAGTGCACAAAGCATGGTCCATAAAAACATGGATGAGCAAGTTTGGGATGGAGGAACTTGACTGGCCTGCAGAGTCCTGACCTCAACCCAATAGAACAGCTTTGGGATGAATTAGAGCAGAGTCCGTGAGCCAGGCCTTCTCGGCCAACATCAGTTCCCATTCCCATAGACACTCCTAAACCTTGTGGACAGCCTTCCCAGAAGAGTTGAAGCTGTTATAGCTGTAAAGGGTGAGCCAACTCAATATTGAACTCTATGGACTAAGACTGGGATGCCATTAAAGTTAATGTGCGTGTAAAGGCAGGTGTCCCAATAATTTTGGTAATATAGCGTGTGTAAATATATATATATATATATATATATATATATATATATATATATATATATATATATGAGAGAGAGAGACACACACACACACAGGAGAGGCCCCATTAGACCTCTTATCATTTTTATCAGTTCATTGACAGCCTGGGATTTAAAGCATTTCCTGGCAGAGCTAAAAATGGATTCTGCTCCACTGGAGCAGATTTATCACTTGCTCATCAACAATCATTCACTAAGCACATTTTCATTCCCTCTCCTGCCCAAATAATCAGAATCTACACATTACTACTTATAATAGATAACATATGAACATTAAAGCCATCAACACCATCAGTGATGCAAGTATTTTGCGTAAAAATAAAAGTGATTGAAGAATCAGGTTAACAATTAACAATTATAATGAGTCTTTGGCCTGTCATTTTAATTAAGAAGAAATTGTCTCATCTACATCTTTAGAAATCTTGACAAGCCTGGAGTAAGTAAGATCCCACAAATAGTATTTGATCCACTATATTAAATGGCAAACTTTAAAATCACATACTTATCTACAACCCTTCCACTTACATGATTCCTAAATTCTAATACAGAAATGTAAGTGCTCTCTGAAGCCAGCACATATTTGGTCTAAATATGCCCACTGTTGCTAACACCTGCTCCATAGGTCACATATTCATGTCATCTAAATAAAATATATTTCATTATAACGCAAAGAAAGAAACAGGTTGCCTCTTTATAAATAAAAAATATCTTGCTGACACGTGATTTAGTTTGACACTCCACTTACTCCTCTCTATCTTTAGAGAGAATGCTGTAGTTGCAAATTACTTGTTAACACAAACTGTATGCCCTTTTCTGTAACCCTGTTCTTGATTTATTTATAAACTGAAAGTTTTTTTTCTGTATCTGAAGATACATGGGACTGTTATTTTAAGTAAGAAAATAAGTGTTATGCCTAGTTGAATTAGAGGGATGAGTAGAAAGCCTGGAATCAGGGATCACCTGGTTAACAAATGTGAGATGACGTTCCTTTGTGAATTCTGAGCACACTATTTTTAGTGTTCATAGGTTGACAGGTACGAGCACTTCCACATGGGATGTTGCATTATATGATTCTCTATAGACATTCAAATGAATAAGAGTATAGGAAATGCATCTCCTTGATCTGTGTACAAGGATCTTCTTTCCTAGATGTCTACAATGTTTAGATGATCAGCGGTATATCCTAGACAGTTAAAGTTTATGTTTCCTCTTCAAAAGAGAAGTATGGGGCTTGCAAAAAAAAACCTCATACTCAGCTAGGTGGATGCAGCATCGATCCTATGCTGCATCTGTTCCCCCTCTGCCTCTGCCCTGAGAGCCAAGCGATCAAACACTGCTGATCGCTCAGTTCTCCATTCTGCTCTAAACAGAGAGCTGTGACCGTCAGGCTTTGCCCCTTCAGCGCTCACTAGAACACTAGCCTGTGGAAAAGCTGAGAGGCTGATCCAGCTGCGGGTCCAGGCATCTGAGTGGACCTTTCCCCAGCCTGGACTGACTGAGTGATGTCAGCTGATAGTAGGCTCTAGCCCGCGGATGGATGAAAACAGGACACAGAAGTGAAGAACTGCATTCCTGTGATCCATAGGAGAAGTATAGCCAAAAATGCTTTGGCCACGCTCCTCCTTTATAAAAAAAAAGCTGCAAAAGACGTGGGGAGACTTTTCTGACAGGAGAACACAGTGGTTATTGGCAGCGGCTAGAGATCCAAAAAGCTGGTTGTACCCAAGTCGATCGTTCCTGCTGAACTGGCCAAGATTCAAACCATTTATTACCGGCTTTACTCAAAATGTTGCACCATGTGTATAGAAATATGCAGTATTTATGGTCGAAGCCCTTCAACCGGGATGGATGTGAACCACATAAACACGCCACAAGACTTACAGCATGAAATAGACCTGAAGTGTGCCTGGGTCTGCTGGCCAGTATACCAAAAAAGGGGGCATAACCAAGATAAGTAATAGATGCTTGTGGAGAGAAATGAACTGAGAAATGCCCTGAAAAAGGGAATGGGAGGGAGGGTATCGCGCACAGGAACAGACAAAGACCACAGATGAGTGGGCTGTTTGAATATCCCCAGGACTCCTCCCATAAATTCAGGCCACCATACTGGCTTTCTTATTTATGGTTGAAGCCCTTCAACCGGGATGGTTGTGAACCACATAAACACGCCACAAGACTTACAACATGAAATAGACCTGAAGTGTGCCCGGGCCTGCTGGCCGGTATGACAAAAAAGGGGGCAAAAACATTCAAGTAGGGGTGAAAGCTTTTATTGGTTCACTGTTATTTACTGAGCAAGTTTGGTAAATGCTTGCGACATTTCTACCTGAGGATTCGGGATGTACCGGGCAAAGCAGGCAGATTTCCACCTGCCCAATCTCTTGATGATATGGTCTCAAACCCCATGTTGAGATGCAGCCAAGGCTGCTCCAATTCGGAAAGAGTGTCCAGAGTATCGGCTGGAGTCGAGGCCTAGGTTGCGCAGGAGGATCCTGACGTGCTTGATGAACTGGCAGCCACTCAAGGGATTGGTCGGGAAAGGTAGTAGGGGACTAGAGTTCGACTGCCTAGGTAGGAGCGACAGTAGGCAGTCGAGTATCACTACTGGGCACCAGATGTTGTTTGTTTTGAAAAGTTGGATGTCGACCCCGGGGCCAGATTGATGGGTTTTGGATACTGCGAGGTGGAGAATGAAATGATCTTTAAAGAGAGCCAAGTGACGTCTACGCATGACTTGGTCGGCAGGGCTATTACAGGTAAACTCACTAGGCCACAAAAAAAGTAGTAGGCAAGGTAGATGGCCGCTTGGATTACCAAGCTGGGAAGAAAGCAAAATGAGGAACGAGGGAAGATAGTGGACATGTCTCTGAAGATGGTACTAGTGATGGGCAAGCGTTTGGAGTTGGCTATGGGCTGCTGCTTCTGAATGCCACGCAGGATGGCTAGGACTGCATGGGCTGCGAACAAGGATGGCTTTGCGGGACCCTCTAAGGCCAGGAAGTGTTGGATGCAGGCTAAGTAGTCCGATGGTGTTATGTGATAGAGCCAATTGTGTGTGGCAATATGATATGAAAGCTTTGTTTAGTATCTGTTAACGTTCCCCTGGGGCAGGATGCCAGAAACTTGCAGAAGGCGTTCCAAGCGGTATGGTAGGCCTTGAGTGTGTTGTGGGATAAAGATTGATTGATGAGTTGGGTCGCGCTGTGAAGGTTCTGCTTTAATCCAATGTCAGCTGAGACCAAGGTGGGATAATAGATGACGTGGGGTCGACCCCGGGTTTCTGCTGAAGAAATGAAATGAAGTTAAAACGGGACAGTGTGTCTGTTGCGACATTGCACTTGCCCAGAATGTATGTGCAATGAAAATTGAATTGACGCTGCAGGGATAATTGTAGCAGCCTGCGTAGGAAGGACATAATAGGGAGCGACTTGGACCCGCCCTTGTTAATCATATCGGGCCGTGGCCTGGTCGCCTGTGGTGAAGGCCACCATTTGTCCGGTCCAGGTATGGCCCCAGACCTGATTGGCTGCCACGATTGGGTACAGTTCGAACAATGAGGAAGACTGGATAAAACCGAGGATTAGGAGGATCTCTGGCGGCCATGGCCCTGCAAACCAATGATGACCAAAAAATGAAGCGAAGCCTGTGGAAGCTGCAGCATCCGTTATTTCCTGAGGTGATAGAGGTGATACTGACGGTATGAACATGGATATGCCATTCCAGCTAGTAAGTAACTTTTCCCACATAGACAGATCTGCTAACGCTGCTGTGTCTAGTCTAAGAATTTGATCAGGGTGCCTGAGAGAGGAAGACCAAGAGGTGTGACATAAAAGATCGTCCCTGGGGATTGAAACTGTTTCTTAGTACATCCCTGTGCACGGGTAAAGTCATGAAGAATCGACCTGATATGGGCCAGTTTGTCGGGGGGCATGATGGCCTGCATGGCGCGAGTGTCAAGGTTGACCCTGAAGAATGTGACTTGGATGTACACAACACAACCCTAAATCCTGCACTCCATACACAGATCCCCCCTAAATCCTGCACTCCGTACACAGATCCCCCTTAAATCCTGCACTCCGTACACAGATCTCCCCTAAATCCTGCACTCCATACACAGATCCCCCCTAAATCCTGCACTCCATACACAGATCCCCCCTAAATCCTGCACTCCATACACAGATCCCCCTAAATCCTGCACTCCATACACAGATCCCCCCTAAATCCTGCACTCCGCACACACATCCCCCCTAAATCCTGCACTCCGTACACAGATCCCCCCTAAATCCTGCACTCCGTACACAGATCCCCCCTAAATTCTGCACTCCGTACACAGATCCCCCTTAAATCCTACACTCCATACACAGATCCCCCTTAAATCCTGCACTCCATACATAGATCCCCCCTAAATCCTGCACTCCGTACACAGATCCCCCCTAAATCCTGCACTCCATACACAGATCCCCCTAAATCCTGCACTCCATACACAGATCCCCCCTAAATCCTGCACTCCGCACACACATCCCCCCTAAATCCTGCACTCCGTACACAGATCCCCCCTAAATCCTGCACTCCGTACACAGATCCCCCCTAAATTCTGCACTCCGTACACAGATCCCCCTTAAATCCTACACTCCATACACAGATCCCCCCTAAATCCTGCACTCCGCACACACATCCCCCCTAAATCCTGCACTCCGTACACAGATCCCCCCTAAATCCTGCACTCCGTACACAGATCCCCCTAAATTCCTGCACTCTGTACACAGCTCACCCCTAAACTCTGCACTCTATACACAGCTCACCCCTCAATCCTGCACTCTGTTCAAAGCTCACCCCTCAATCCTGCACTCTGTACACAGCTCATCCCTCAATCCTGCTCTTTGTACACAGCTCACCCCTCAATCCTGCACTTTGTACACAGCTCAGCCCTCAATCCTGCACTCTGTACACAGCTCACCCCTCAATCCCGCACTCTGTACACAGCTCACCCCTCAATCCTGCACTCCATACACAGCTCACTCCTCAATCCCGCATTCCGTACACAGCTCACCCCTAAATCCTGCACTCTGTCCATATTGCACCCCTAAATCCTGCACTATGTACGTAACTCACCCACCCCACTGCTCTACTGCAGGTGGCATAACTAGTCATTTATTTCTGGTAGCCTGTCCTCAAGGATACTGCTCCTATTTGGCTCTGTTCTAGCTGCACTCAGTTAACTTTCATAGCTGTGTGTGCTCTGCTTATTGCTAATAGCAAGTTCTAGGAATTTTCTGTCTATTGATGGGTCCCCTCACCTCTCCAGTCCATGGTGTGCAGGCAGTAAGGAGATGATGTGCTGTAACCTTCAGCAACCAATCGGTGAGCTGTATTGATGTGCTGTGACCTCTAGCAACCAATAAGTGGTAATGATGCACAGTAACCTCTAGCAACCAATCAGTGAGCAGTAAACATGTAACCTCTAGCAACTAAAGAGTGAGCGGTAAGCATGTAACCTCTAGCAACCAATGAGTGAGCGGTAAACATGTAACCTCTAGCAACCAATCAGTGAGTGGTGAGCATGTGCAGTAGCCTCTAGCAACCAATCGGTTAGCAGAAATGATGTGCTGTAACCTCTAACAACTAATTGATGAGTTGTAATGTTTACTGTAAACTCTAGCATCCAGTCAATGAGCAGTAATGATATGCTGTAACCTCTGGCAGCCAATCTCAAGTGCTGCCTGACCTGATTTTAAGTCGGTTGGGGGCACAGGCAATTTTTGCCCAGGGCCCAATCAATATTAAAGACGGTCCTGGGTGGTATTCACAAAATGAGAACCCCTCGTATTTATAGCCCAGGTCCACCACCGTGTGGAGCTATAAGTCCAGCTCTTCCCTCCTGCTGGGGCTGGCTGAGCACAGGACATCTCTCATCATCCCAAAGGTCAACGCAAACTCTGACATAGTTAATTTGCGGTTGAGTCTGGGGTCTTTGGCCTGGAGGACCACTGAGATGTCCCCCCAGGCATATGATTTATTCTTTGCCAGGTCATGGACCAACATGAGGATGGAAGCTAGGTTGACATCCTTGCCGTCCAAAATGTTTTCCTGATGCTGGCTGGGACCAGGTATGCAGGGAAGATAGTGGAACCCCTCCCTGTCGTACCTGCTGGAGAGGGAGCCGGGACCGCGATTGAGTCAGGGATGGGTACGGCCGGGCATTCTTCAAAGACTGTCACTCTGACTTGGACATCAGTGACTGTGGTGGACAATGATGACACCATGGCGTGAAGCTGAGAAATGGCAGAGGATATGGTCTGAAGAGAAGCCTGCTGGGTCTTGGGCCCGGCTGTCGCTGGCAGTGGAAAGAGGAACCTGAAGAGCTCGGCTTTCCTGGCTGTAGCAGGGTAGAGCACGCCCCTACGCATTAGTTCCGCTGTTAACTTGGAGATGGTCCATCCCCTGAGGGACTGCATGCTGCCGCTCTCTGAAACCGGATAGGGTGACAGAGGGGCAGAGGTGAGGTCCTCGCTGCCGGCCTGTGACATAGCTCTAGCTGACTTGTGCCCTAGTTGCGAAGTCCTGGTTTTGAGGTCGAAGACTCAGTCGACCAGAACCTGTAGTAGGGGCGACATAGAAGTCAAGTGTTTTTTTTTTTTGTGTCTTCTATATGTATTTTTTTTTTTTTACCTGCGGGAATAACGTCCAACCTGGTGCTGGATGGAACTACCTGAAATTGACTGACCTAGAGGAGAAATGACAGATGGACAACGGTGAGTGGCTCAATTATATACCATTTGGAGATGAATGAGTGGCCAGATTGTGCGACTTTTAGATGTGCTGGTAATGACTGCAAGAGAAAACCTTATCGAGAAGGCAAATGATGGTTGGATCGAACAAATTGGGACCATGAATGGAATTCAAAGGAAAACGACTTGAGAATAGTTGTCCGAAAGCTATGTGAGCCGGTGGACCTGGGTAGCGACTGGATTCGAACTGGACCATAGGGTGAGCCATACTGTGGGGTGTCCGTCAATAATGAGACATCACGTACAGCGAACTGAATTTTAAGGTGAAACGTTGTGTCGCTGAAGCGACCGGCATCGAGCTGAACTGTAGAGCGTATGGGATGGAAAAAAACGAAAAATGCACGAATAAGCCGTCACAAAGCAAGTGCCATATTTAAGGGAAACATGACAGACAGTACGAAATAAGAGCACTGAATGATTGAAGTGACGGTGATACGAGTCGGTGTGCCGTAATTGTGCCTCGAATTGGGGTTTAAGGTATACATGAAGTGAGTGAAAAATGACAGAGGTGCGAACTGGTGTCGCGATTGCGACTGACCGTGAACCGGACTGTGGAGCATGGAATGAATATGAGTTGACATGACTAACACAAATTGACACAAATCGGTACGACTGGAACTGGATTCTAATTGAAGTGTAGGGTATGTGGTATAAAGGGAATGATTGCCATGACAGAGGCACAGATTGGTGTGCAGCCATTGCGACTGACAGCGAACTGGACTATGAGCATGGAATGGGAAGAGACTAATGATTAACACGGGCCGACATGAATCGTTGTGTCGCAGATGCGACTGGATTCGAATCGGAGTGAAGGGTATGCGAAATGTAACAAATTAAATGATTTGCCATGACAAAGGCACGAATAGGTGTGCCACAATAGCAACTGACAACGAACTGGACTGTGGAGCATGGAATGAAATGAGATAAGAATGACTAACACAAGCCGACGTGAATTGGTGCATCGCAGATGCGACTGGATTCCAATCGGAGTGAAGGGTATGCGAAATGTAATTAATGAAATGATTTGCCATTACAGAGACACGAATTGTTGTGCTGCGATTGCGATTGACAGCGAACCGGGCTGTGGAGCATGGAATAAGATGGAATGCCTGCAATTAAGCCAACACGGATCGGTGAGTCGCTGATGCGACAGGACTCGGAGCGGCCTGGGGGGGTATGCGGACTAAAATAACTGAAGTGATACAGTGTTTTAGTGAAATGAGTCGACTTCGTAGCGCATGAAAACGAAGAGCAAGAATGTAAG
Source organism: Lithobates clamitans (assembly GCA_037952925.1). Taxonomy (NCBI): domain Eukaryota; kingdom Metazoa; phylum Chordata; class Amphibia; order Anura; family Ranidae; genus Lithobates; species Lithobates clamitans. The sequence continues at coordinate 9,027,557 of JBBGZY010000067.1, forward strand.
AATGGAACCGATATGAAACGACTCAAGGTTTGTGCTCGGCAAACTGAGACACGAGTTTGTGGTTTGCACGGGGCTTAAAAAGACTGCGCACAGAGACTTTAACGAATGACTCGTAAGTTCCATTGCGGTGCCTCGATGATAGGGGGTAAATAAAAAAAGATACGTGAAATGAAAAAATTACATATGAGAAATACCTGCGACAGTTGAGCAAGACTCGATTTACAAAAAATCGCGAACGGAGAACCGAAAGCCTCTGGAAGTTCGGACACGCAACTCATGAACACCCAGTGAGTTGGGAAGAGTCGGCCTAGTGACGTAACGAATCTCGTACAGGAACCGACAAAGACCACCCCCGGACTCCTCCCATAAATTCAGGCCACCATACTGGCCTTCTTATACATGGTACTCAGACTTCCCTGGATGGAACAAATTGGACCATTGTTTAAGAATTTTTTTTTTTTTTTTGCCTTCCTTTTGATCAGACCTATGGTTCTGTATGTTAATGTTAATGTATTACATTTTTTCTATTGCTTGAACTAGATAGACTTTTTCCACCTGAATAAATATGTAACTTGAAGATATACTATATATATATATATATAGATATATAGATATATATCTATATCTATATATATCTATAGATATAGATATATATCTATAGATATATATCCATGAGATCAGTTCTGTTCAGGTACTCTGAACAATGGTGACATCCTTTCTTCTTAGTAATGATGTCTCTCGAAACAGTTACAGCTTCACTGTTGAGAACCATTGTATCATTCCCATACATTGGTTGACTAAGCCTTTGTCTTCCTTAGGGCCAATGTTGACAGGATTTTTCATGTCGAAACAGTTTTTCCCCCATACAGGTCAAAAGGAATAAAAAAGCATATTGAAGCAGGTTGATGCAGCTTAGGAGAAGGTCAAATGCAGATCATAGGGAGGTCAACTGCAGGTCCAACTCACCTGTCAATAAACTGTGAATGGTCTCAGAATCATCTCAATCTGATGTCAAATGCAACTGGAATTCATATAAAATAAAGCTGCAATTTTCTAAGAACACAATTACTAACTGTAGTATGCACTGTTTAGGCTCAGTTCACAAAACCAGTACACTAGGATAAGCATCCTTATTTTTAAAAATGTGTCATATGGCTGAAAATAAAGACACATATCTCTGTGTGAAGCTTTGTGAATTGAGCCCAATGTCTCACCTGACAGATACAAGGAGCTTCCAATAAAAAACAAAATGTGAGTAGGCGTTAGGTCAAAGCCAACCTGAAGATGCTTTTCAATGGATGTACACCTGTTTCAAGAAAACTAACTTTTAAAGAAAGATAATGATACAAACTCTCCTTTAATTTAATTCTATGTTATTAATAGGGATGGGCAAACGGTTCGGCCCGAGCATAAGTTCGGGATGAACTTTGGTTGTTTGGATGTTCTGCGAACACTGAACAATATGCAGTGTTTGGGGCAAATGCGAATGCTGCCGGAACACCGTTAAAGTCTATGGGACACTAACATGAAAAATCAAAAGTACTCATTTTAAAGGCTCATATGCAAGTTATTGTCATAAAAAGCGTTTGGGGACAATGGTCCTGCCCCAGGGGACATGTATCAATGCAAACATTTTTTTTAGAAACGGACGTTTTTTCAGGAGCAGTGATTTTTTTAATGCTTCAAGTGAAACAATAAAAATGAAATATTCTTTTAAATATTGTGCCTGGGGGGTGTCTATAGTATGCCTGTATAGTGGCACATTTTTCCCATGTTTAGAACAGTACCATAGCAAAATTACATTTCTAAGACCCCTTTCACACCGAGGGCGTTTTGCAGGCGCTATAACGTTAAAAATAGCGCCTGCAATCCGCCCTCAAACAGCTGCAGCATTGTCTCCAGTGTGAAAGCCCGAGGGCTTTCACACCGGAGCGCTGCGCTGGCAGGACAGGAAAAAAAGTCCTGCCAGCAGCTTCTTTGGAGCGGTGAAGGAGCGGTGTGTTTACCTCTCCTCCACCGCTCCTCCACCGCTGCTCCCCATTGAAATCAATGGGGCAGTGCTGGGATACCGCCGGCAAAATGCCGCTATTGCGGCGCATTGCGGGCGGTTTTAACCCTTTCTTGGCTGCTAGCGGGGGGTAAAAGCGCCCTGCTAGAGGCCGAAATGCGGCGCTAATCCGACGGTAAAACGCCGCTAAAAATAGCAGCGTTTTACCGCCAACACTATGGGCGGCCTGGTGTGAAAGGGCTCTAAAGGAAAAATTGTCATTTAACCACTTAAGCCCGGACCATTTGGCTGCCCAAAGACCAGAGCACTTTTTGCGATTCAGCACTGCGTCGTTTTAACTGACAATTGCGTGGTCGTGCGACGTGGCTCCCAAATACAATTGATGTCCTTTTTTCCCCACAAATAGAGCTTTCTTTTGGTGGTATTTGATTACCTCTGTGGTTTTTATTTTTTGCGCTTTAAACAACAACAAAAAAAAAATAGCGACAATTTTGAAAAAAAAAACGCATTATTTTTTACTTTTTTGCTATAGTAACTATCCCCAAAAAATGTATAAAAAACCTCTTTTTTTCCCTCAGTTTAGGCCGATACGTATTCTTCTACATACTTTTGGTAAAAAAACAAAATCGCAATAAGCGTTTATTGACCGGTTTGCGCAAAATTTATAGCGTCTACAAAATAGGGGATAGTTGTATGGCATTTTTATTAATAATTTTTTTTTTTTGCTAGTAATGGCGGCGAACAGCGATTTTTATCATGACGGCAACATTATGGCTGACAGATCGGACACTTTTGGCGCAATTTTGGGACCATTCACATTTATACAGCGATCAGTGCAATTAAAAATGCATTGATTATTGTGCAAATGTGACTGGCAGTGAAGGTGTTAATCCCTAGGTGACACTGTAGGGGTTAAGTGTGTCCTAGGGAGTGATTCTAACTGTGGGGCGGAGGGGCTATGTTTGACACGACTCTGATTACTGCTCCTGATTACAGGGAGCGGTGATCAGTGTCAGTGTCACTAGGCAGAACAGGGAAATGCTGATGTTTACATCAGCATTTCCCCGTTCTTCCTCTCCGTGAGACGATCGCGGGTATCCCCACGGACATTAAGTCCGCGGGACCCAAAAACACACTCACGGAGGTCATGCCTGCAAAACCGCTTCTTAAAGGGCAACATCCAGGTAGGTTAATCTGCCTGTACGTGCACTTCTGCCGGTATATCAGCGTGAGCTGGTCAGCAAGCAGTTAAAACTTGGGTCTCGGCAATATAGATGAAACTCATTGAAAAAAAGAGCACGAGTTCCCCCAGTCCTTTACCAGGCCCTTTGGGTCTGGTATGAATATTAAGGGGAAGCCCGAAGCAAAATAAATAAAAAAATGGCGTAGGGGTCCCCCCAAAATCCATACCAGACCCTTATCTGAGCACGCAGCCTGGCAGGCCACAGGAGAAAAGGGGGGATGAGAGAGCAGCCCCCCTCCTGAACCGTACCAGGCCACATGCTCTCAACATGGGGAGGAGTAGCCCCCCAAAGCACCTTGTCCCCATGTTGATGGGGACAAATGCCTCATCCCCACAACTCTTGCCCGGTGGTTGTTGGGGTCTGTGGGCAGGGAGCTTATCAGAATCTGGAAGCACCCTTTAACAAGGGGACCCCCAGATCTCGCCCCCCCATGTGACTTGGTAACGGGGTATTAAAAAATAAAAATGTCCAGCGATGTAAATTCACACCGCCCGACAGACCGAAAAAGAAAAAAAAATCCGCAACCGTTCCGCCTCCATGGAAGGCTCCCACCGTGTGACTCTTCTGCTGGGTGACAGTTCTTATATAGCTGAGGACGGGGCCACCCAGTGACATAAACCGGTGACCCCGTCCCCCCTAATGCCACGGGGGCTTCCGTCGGGTAGGCATGTGCATTATGTTTCGCTCCGAATCGAAATTCGGACAAATTTTTCATTATTCAGAAATTCGGATGCATCCGAATTTCCGAATTACAAAAGTAAAGAATTTAAACGAATCTGAAAAAAAACGAACGAATTCGAAAACATATTCGAATCGAATTCGAAAACATATTCGAATCGAATTCGAAAACATATTCGAATCGAATTCTAAAACATATTCGAATCGAATTCGAAGACATATTCGAATCGAATTCGAAGACATATTCGAATCGAATTCGAAGACAAATTTGAATCGAATTCGAAAACAAATTCGAATCGAATTCGAAAAAAATAGAAAACGTTTTCTATTCTATAATAGTCTTTTCAATTCAAATTCAAATTCATTCTATACGAAATTCGAATTTTGGAACATGGCTTCTGAAGTTTAAATTTCGTATAGAATGAATTCGAATTTGAATATAAAAGATTAGAACAGAAAATAATAGAAAAGAATAGGCTAGAAAAACAATAGAACAGAATAGAAGAAAATATAATATATATATATATTATGTTTTCTTCTATACTGTTCTATTGTTTTTCTAGTCTATTCTTTTCTATTATTTTCTATTCTATTCTAATCTTTTATATTCAAATTTGATTTCGGTCTATATGAAATTCGAATTTTGGAAGATGTTTTATATATATATATATATATATATATATATATATATATATATATATATAATTATTTTCTATTCTGTTTCATTGTTTTTCTATGCTATTCTTTTCTATTCTATTCTAAACATTTCTATTCGAATTTGAATTCATTCTATACGAAATTCGAATTTCGGAAGATGGCTTCTGAAAGTGGAGTTTCGTATAGAATGAATTCGAATTTGAATAGAAAAGATTAGAATAGAAAATAATAGACTAGACAAACAATAGAACAGAACAGAATAAAACATAATATATATATATTTTATTCTATTCTGTTCTATTGTTTTTCTAGTCTTTTCTCTTCTACTCTGTTCTAATCTTTTCTATTCAAATTCGAATTCATTTTATAAGAAATTCAAATTTCGGAAGATGGTTTTATATATATATATATATATATATATATATATATAATTATTTATTTATTTATTTTCTATGCTGGTCTATTGTTTTTCTATTGTTTTCTATTATTTTCTATTTTATTCTAATCTTTTCTATTTGAATGGGAAAACATTCTATACGAAATTTGAATTTCTGAAAATGGTTATACAGAAACAGAATGAAATAGAATGAAATTGAATTATAATAGAAAAGTCTAGAACAGAAAAACAACAGAACAGAATAGAAAAAAATTATATATATATATATATATATATATATATATATATATACATAACCATCTTCCGAAATTGGAATTTGGTACAGAATGAATTCAAATAGAAAAGATTAGAATAGAACAGGAAATAATATAAAAGAATAGCATAGGAAAACAATGGAACAGAATAGAAAAAAATATAAAATATTCTATTCTAATCTTTTCTATTCGAATTCATTCTGTACCAAATTCCAATTTCGGAAGATGGTTTTATATATATATATATATATATATATATATATATATATATATATAATATTTCTTTCTATTCTGTTCTACTGTTCTATTGTTTTTCTATTCTATTCTTTTCTGTTAGAATTTGATTTCATTCTATTTCTTTATAACCATTTTCCGAAATTCGAATTTTGCATAGAATGAATTTGAATTAAAATAGAAAAGATCAGAATATAATAGAAAATAATAGAAAAACAATAGAACAGAATAGAAAAAATATTATATATATATATATAGATATATATATATCTATATATAAAACCATCTTCCGAAATTCGAATTTCGTATAAAATGAATTTGAATTTGAATAGAAAAGATTAAAATAGAGTAGAAAGAATAGACTAGAAAAACAATAGAACAGAATAGAGTAAGATATAATATATATATTATATTTTATTCTGTTCTGTTCTATTGTTTTTCTAGTCTATTCTTTTCTATTATTTTCTATTCAAATTCGAATTCATTCTATACGAAATTCGAATTTCAGAAGCCATCTTCCGAAATTTGAATTTCGTATAGAATGAATTCAAGTTTGAATAGAAAAGTTTAGAATAGAATAAAAAAGAATAGCATAGAAAAACAATGAAACAGAATAGAAAAAAATATAATATATATTTTATATTTTATTCTCTTCTGTTCTATTGTTTTTCTAGTCTATTCTATTTCTATTATTTTCTATTCTAATCTTTTCTATTCAAATTCGAATTCATTCTATACGAAATTCTAATTTTAGAAGCCATCTTCCGAAATTCGAATTTCGCATAGAATTAATTCAAATTCGAATAGAAAAGTTTAGAATAGAATAGAAAAGAATAGCATTGAAAAACGATGGAACAGAATAGAAAAAAAATATTATATATATATATATATATATATATATATATATATAACCATCTTCCAAAATTGGAATTTGGTACAGAATGAATTTGAATAGAAAAGATTAGAATACAATATATTATATTTTTTTCTATTCTGTTCTATTGTTTTTCTATGCTATTCTTTTATACTTTCTATTCTATCCTAATCTTTTCTATTGGAATTCGATTTCATTCTATACGAATTTCAAATTTCGCAAAATGGTTATATATAGTTTACTTTTTCAAATTCAGTTAATGTTTTTTTCGAATGCGGTAGAATTTTTTCGAATTTTATAGTTTTTTTCGAATGTGGTAGAATTTTTTCAAATTTGACAGTTTTTTTCGAATGTGGTAGAATTTTTTCGAATTTGATAGTTTTTTTCGAATGTGGTAGAATTTTTTTGAATTTGATAGTTTTTTTCGAATGTGGTAGAATTTTTTCGAATTTGACAGTTTTTTTCGAATGTGGTAGAATTTTTTCGAATGCGGTCGAATTTTTTCAAATTCCAATACGAAACGTAACGAATTCCGAAAACGAATGTAACGAATGCAACGAATTTAACTAAAAGAATTTAGTTAAATAACGAATCGAAACGAAACTAAACAAATTTTTTCATCCTGCACATGTCTACCGTCGGGCATTTTTATTTGTTATATTTTAATAAAGGTCCCAAGCTGTCTCTTGTCTTTTTTACCATTTTGACACTTTTTCGTAAAATGGTAGGGGTACAATGTACCCTGTTAACAATTCACATGGGGGGTCGGGATCTGGGGGTCCCCTTGTTAAAGGGGGCTTCCAGATTCCGATAAGCCGCCCGCCCGCATACCCCCACAACCACCGGGCAAGGGTTGTGGGAATGAGGCCCTTGTCCCCATCAACATGGGGACAAGGTGCTTTGGGGGGCTACTCCAAAGCACCCTCCCTATGTTGAGGGCATGTGGCCTGGAACAGTTCAGGAGGAGGGGGCCACTCTCTCATTCCCCCCTCTTCTCCTGTGGCCTGCCAGGTTGCATGCTTGGATAAGGGTCTGGTATGGATTTTGGGGGGACCCCTATGCCATTTTTGTTCTTAAATTTGGCGCAGGGTTCCCCTTAATTTCCATATCAGACCTGAAGGGCCTGGTATGGATTTTAGGGGGACCCCACGCAATTTTTTTTTAAACCTTGGTTCGGGGTTTGCCTTAAAATTCATACCAGATTCAAAGGGCCTGGTAAAGGACTGGGGGGGGGACCCATGCTCTTTTTTTCAATGAGTTTTATCAATATTGCCGAGACCCGGCAATTCATTACAGCCGCGATCAGTTTTATATGACAATTTTTCCTTTAGAATTGTGATTTTGCTGTGATACTGCTCTAAACATGGGAAAAATGTGCCACTTTACAGGCATACTATAGACACCCCCCAGGCATGGTATTTAAAGGAATATTTCATTTTTATTGTTTCACTTTAAGCATTAAAATAATCACTTCTCCCGAAAAAACTGCTGTTTTTAAAAAAATTTGCATTGATACATGTCCCCTGGGGCAGAACTCAGGTCCCCAAACACTTTTTATGACAATAACTTTCACATAAGTCTTTAAATTGAGCACTTTTGATTTTTTTCATTCGTGTCCCATAGACTTAACGGTGTTCATGTGTTCATCCAAATTTTTTGCATGTTCAGGATGTTCTGGTGCAAACCAAACCGGGGGTGGTCGACTTATTCCTAGTTATTGATGTATTCATTTTATTCTAGAATTAGCATGTGTTTTAAGAAAGGTTTATCACAGAAATTAATCACAAAGAGTGACACAAAAATTAATATCCTGTGCTTTATGGGTTGAACTAGATGGACTTCAACCAGACTTAACCAGTACACTCCAATATTCAATAATAGTGGTACTACTGTTTCCTTTTGGAGGCTAAATCTTCCAGCACATGCTGCTTTTTGGATGGATTAACCTACATTTTGCCCTGCACCTCGAAACAATCCTTTAAAAAAAATACAACTGAGTACAATGCACCTAAAGTTTATCTTGACATAGCATAGGCAGGTACACAGGGTGTGCGGGATGTGCCTGGGCACACCCTAATCACCCCGTGCAGTGCAGATTCCCCCTGCTTTCTGGTGCCCCCATCTCCCCCCTGCATTGCTGCCAGCCTCCTTCCTCTTCCGCTGGCTACTGCGGGGAATGTTTCAGGATGGAGAGCAGGGGAAGGGGCCAATAAATATTTAATTTACCGGTCCCTTCCATTTCTGAATGAACACAGTGAGTGGTCTGTACCCATCACTCCTGTGTTTATTCTTAACTGAGACATAGTAAACTAGGTTTACTATGCTTCAGTTTGTGAATGAACAGGCGGCCGCTCAGCACAGAGCACTTCCCATTTGTTCACTGTTCAGTGCAGCTGAGACTTTAGAGAAAGGGACTGGGAAATTTCTGTCCTCAGTCCCTTTCTCTGTCTCAAAAAGTGAGACATCAGAGGTCTGTTTAAACCCTTGACATTTCTCCAAAGCCCTACATCATCCACTGCCCTACTTACACCAATCTCTGCTCTACTGACACCGTCCACTGATCTGTTAATATACATGCATGTGTGTTTGTGCTCTGGGGTGCACACCCTAATGCAATAGGCTGCACACACCAGTGTTTGACAGAAGATCCTCTACTGACATAAATGCACACAGCAGAAAACCAGTGTAGCTGTGAAGGGGAGCAAAGACTGGAGTCATGGGGAGCAGAACAGGCAAGTATTACTACTATGTTTTCATAGACAGCTTTTATAAAATGTTATCTATGTATTTATTTCTTTATTTTTTTTTATTTTTTTACATAGCTACAGTTTTTTTTTTTAAGCCACTTTCACACTGAGATGCTTTCCAGGCATTTCAGCGCTAAAAATAGCACCTGCAAAGTGCCTGTAAATCGCCTCTCCTGTCACTCCAATGTGAAAGCCTGAGTGCTTTCACACTGGAGCGGTGCGCTTGCAGGAGGTTAGAAAAAGTCCTTCAAGCAGCATCTTTGGGGTGATTTAGGAGTTGTGTATACACCGCTCCTAAAACGCCCTGCCCATTGAAATGAATAGGCAGCACTGCTGAAGCGCCTGCAAAGCGCTTCGGCAGCGGCGCTACATGGGCGCTATTAAACCCCTTCTTCGGCCGCTGGCGGGGGTTAAAAGCACCCCATTAGCGGTCGAAAATCGCAGCTAAAATGATGGTAAAGCGCCGCTAAAACTAGCGGTGCTTTACCACCGACGCCCTCACTGCCCCAGTGTGGAAGTAAGATGTTGATTGCAATGTGCTAAAGCTGCATAGGTAGTACTAGCTGAAGGCAATGTGCACTTAAAAGAGTTCACATGCATTTAAAAGACTGACTACATAAAGCAAATACCACCTCTTCTTTATCGTACTAATTTCATTTCTCGGAATGGGCTATTATAATGCACTACCGAAGACAAAAGAACTGACCACAGCAGCTACTAAAACAAAATACAGATGAAAATTTAAGTAACATCATAAATGTAATTACCGTAGCACATAAAAATATCCCGCTAGCTTTAATTTACATATAAAACATATATACTGTACATATATTTTTCTCTAGTACAGAATAAAAGAAAATTAAGTGGTAATGCAAGGAAAGGCACATCTCCTGGAGAGAGAGAAGAAAAAATATATTGTTGATCTTTTTTATAATATAGCTAGCAAAAAAAAGATAGGTCAGCTAATTCAAAATATTTCATTGAATAAGTCTGTAAAAGGTAGCATTATTCAGTAGATAGATATTACCATAATGTTGTGGACAGAATACATTTTAAAGTGTCACTAAAGATAAAACCCAAGATAGAACACACATCCAATTACAGTGGATAGCATACAGTATGTATAACTTTGTGAAAATTGGAAGAGGTTGTTAAAATTTAAAGTGAAAATTCAGTTTTGCAGACAAAAAAATAGTTTAAATATACATATTGCAAGGATTCTATCAAACTTTGGGAAAGATTCTTACCTGATTCTTCTGTTCTGTAGATACTGAGATAAACCAATTCAGTGCATTCGCTCAGTATTAAGTAGGAGGGTTTGCACCTACTATGATCACACAGTGACTGCTAGCTTTGTATTAAAGACACTCCTTCTCCTAATCCTCAAGGCCCTGTAGATGGGCATTTTTTTTTATTTAGATTAGTTTACCAAAAATATTCCCAAATATTTAAGAGTACAAAAATGCTCCGGAGCAAATAATGTGTAAAAAAAAAAAAAAAAAGAGCTTTCCATTTAATTACTTTCCTTTTCTTTGACAGTCCTTCCCACTCCCCTAAAAAGGTACCCAGTCTCATTTATAGATTTAGAATAAGGTTAGAACCTTTTTTTTTTTTTTAAGCACTTCCAGCTTGTCCTTGATTCTGAGCATATGTGTTTGTACTTTTGTTCGACGGACTTGTGTATACACGATCGGAAAGTCCAACAACACACATTTGTTGGCAGAAAATGTGAGAACAACAATTGTCCGATGGAGCATAGACACGATCGGACTTACTGCCAACAAGTCCTCTAGGGTCTCATCAATTTCTGCCTACCATCTTTGCCTACACGGAACAGTAATGTTATGTAGCAAGGTCCCAGGCCTCCTTTGGTCTAATGAGAACCTCCAGAGCCAGGAACAGCTGACATCCTTCTGTATAGAGTGGGTTGCAAGGCATAGTGGGTACGATGTAAGGTAGATTCATGGGCGCCAGACATTTCTTGAATGCAAAGAGATTTATTTTCTTGAACAGAACTGTGGGAGAGAAGGTTTAGGGCCAGGACACCCTTAGGTAGTTGGAATGTCAATTGGCAGACAATTGATCCTTAACAGTTGGCCAAGGCAGCTATACCTGGCAGGTAATTTTAGGCGCAACCCTGCCTAGACTTCAGGGTGCTACAGTTAGATAACATTTCAGATAGCAATCGTGTATATACCTTAGTAATAAGGCCCTTTGTAGTATTTGCACCAACTGTTGTTCAAAATGGGAACAGAAAGAAAGGGGACCATTGCGACCAAGCCTTCGAATCTTGAAGGCATTTCTTAGTTGTATTTATTAAACAAAAACATTTTTTGGTCTAGATTATATTCAGTACAAAGTTGTTGGTACATTTTCAAGACGCAGGGCAATTTTTAACCTAAAGAATAAAGCCCATCCTCTGACAAAATGTAACTCCACCTAACCCCCTACCACCATTGAACCCCCCACAAAAGTTTCTCAGACACCCAGGTCTTCCATCACATGACCCCTATGGGTGCCTCTTCCAAGAGTAAAGACCACTGTTATGCCCCGTACACACGGTCGGACATTGATCGGACATTCCGACAACAAAATCCATGTATTTTTTCCGACTAATGTTGGCTCAAACTTATTTTGCGTACACACGGTCACACAAAGTTGTTGGAATTTCCGATCGCCAAGAACGCGGTGACGTACACCACGTACGACGAGACTAGAAAAGGCCAGTTCAGAACCAAGCGCGGAACCCTTTGGGCTCCTTTTGCTAATCTCGTGTTAGTAAAAGTTTGGTGAGAGACGACTCGCGCTTTTTCAGACTTGTGGTATTCAGATCGTTTTCTGCTGTTCGGTTTGTGCTTGTGCGTTTGTATCTGCCCTTCAGTGCGTGCAGCAAGTGACACGTGACTCTTGTCATTGTGTTCTTGTTCGTTCGTTATGTTTTTCAGGTCGCTCTTCACAGGCCTTGCTGTTTTTTAGTGTGTTCTGTTACTTCGTTCTGAGCAGCCGACCGTTTTCTAGCCATGTTGTGTATACATACTCCTCGTAGAGTTCGTGCTGTGCGGGGGCTTGGTGTTGGGGTCCTGACCTTGACACGAGTCCAGTCCATGAACAGGATGGGGAGGAGTTCATGGACCAAGAATTGGTTGCTTCAGCGTGACCAGTTCTGTCATATGCCTTTGCTCCGTGAGATCCGTGAGAATAATCCTGATGATTTCAGGAACTTTCTCCGGATGACGGACCCCGTATTTCACAGTTTGTTGGCTTTGCTGACCCTCTATATCAGCAGGCAGGATACCTGCATGAGGCAAGCCATCACTCTGGAGCAGAGGCTCGTCGCCACCCTGCGGTACTTAGCGACGGGGAGAAGCCTTGAAGTTCTCGACAGGCATCTACCCCCAGGCTCTGGGGATCATTATCCCAGAGACCTGTCCTGCCATCATCCAGGTCCTGCATGTATATTAAGGTAAGATTTTTATCCTTTAATATCACATTTTATTGTATTTAATGTTTGATAATATATTGCATTTCTTTCCTCATTCCCTAATTACCATGATTGTAATATGCTGTGAATGTCCCCTTTGTCCTTTAATGCATGCTGGATTTTTCTTTTATTTTTTTTATGTCCTTCATACATATTTGCCTTCACTAACCTCCCCAGCATGGTCTCCTGGCCCTATATTCACCTCATGTATTCACTTAACAATGTATTTTATCAGCTCCATAGTAGTGCTTTACCCCAAACACCACCTAAAATGTTTTTAAATGTGATTTGTGCTTTAAATTCAGGCAGAGTGTCAGAGGCTTTTTTTGGGGGGTCCCCTAATCATTTGGAACCCTCCCTGCCCCCAACTCCTAAGTCAGCTGATACCAATTCTCTATCTATCCTCAATCATCTATCTGCTGACTTTGCCAAACCCATACACACTATACCCATCTATTTTGTGGTCAGATTTATGGCTGAATTCCCCAAAGCATGTAGTGCAAGGGTCTGCCTGTATACTTTCAAATGGTACTGTTAAAAAATTTTGTATACTATTATTATCTTGATAGGTAATAGCAGAATGTCCAGATGTGCTCAAATGTTTACAATGTGTAATTATATTTGTATTATGACACTTCTTACCTGTCCAGTGGGCTGCCAATAGTGTAACTAAGGAGGGTCTGGCCAAAGTAATACCCATTAGTTAGGCTTTCATCTCTCAATGGAGTGGAGAAGGTTACCTGTCCAAGAGTCCCCCCCTATAATGTTAGAAATGGCCCATGAAAGGAGGTGGGGGGAGGGGGAATCTGATAGGTGTACCTTATACTTTTGTCTTTAAAAACACCCTCAAATAAATGTTATCTTGATGTTGGCCAAGAATGTTTGTGTCTAATCTGCTTTCCCTGTTTATGTGCAAAATGACTAATTTTTTTTTCTTGCTTGACTCCACAGTTTCCTTCCACACCACAGGAATGGCAGACTGTGGCCTCCCACTTTGCCCAGCGGTGGGACTTTCCTAACTGCGGAGGGGCAATTGATGGGAAACACGTCCACATCGTCCCACCACCCAACTCGGGGTCATACTATTTCAACTATAAGTGGTTCAATAGTATTGTGATGTTGGCGGTGGTGTCGGCTACTTACGAGTTCGTGTATGTGGACGTGGGGAAGAATGGCCGGATGTCCGATGGTGGAGTCATCACCCAGACGGAGTTCTGCAGGCGTCGCCAGAATGGCAGCTTGGACTTGCCACCTTCAGAAGACAATGTGGAAGGACTCCCATTTGTCTTTGTTGCAAATGAAGCGTTTGCGCTGGGGGACCATCTTATGCGGCCATTCCCGATGAGGACCCTCGGCCCGGACCAGAGGGTTTTTAATTACCGACTGGCCAGAGCCAGAAGAGTGGTGGAGAACACGTTTGGAATCATGGCCAACCGGTTCTGCCTATTTCTTACACCCATACACATGGCGGAGTACAAACTGAATCATATCATCCTGGCGTGCTGTGTTCTACACAACTTTTTACGGCAACATTTTGCCAACTATGCTGGCTCAGTTGGGCCTGAGGCTGTAATTCAAAATGAACCAACCCTGACGGCGCTTGAAAGTGGCCGTCCTGGCTTGCCCCCCCCTGAGTGCCCGTGATGTCCGTCTAAGATACCTTGAATACTTTGCGGGTAGGGGGGATATCAATATGCCAGACAATGTCTGAAACCTTTTTCAAATAAACCAAAAAATTTACCTACTAAAATCTTTGGTGACATTTACTGCTTGTGTTTCTTTTAGCTAACCCTGACAGAAATGTGGTGAGTCCTGAAAATGGTGTGATTGTGTAACATTACAAAGCATTGTTGGGTGTTATTTACTAAAGGCAAAGACACTTTGCACTACAAGTGCACTTGAAACTGCACTTGTAGTGCAAAGTGGGTTTGCCCTTAGGAAATAACCCCCATTGTCACTGAAAACACCAATTAGAGCACAACAAAAGTGTTGGAGCGTTGAAGCAATAATCCACACATTCTTGATTACCAATCTTTTTAATACCAGCACAATCACATGTGCATTTAGAAAAGGTTTTTAAAACAAACCAACATGTTTTTGGGGTCACATTAGAAAAAGTAGAAATGTCCATTTAAGATAAAACAGGCATGTTTAAAACACAAATCTTGAACTTACAAAATTCACATTTGGTAGAACTGGAAGGCAATATCAGACATGAATAGACATGAATATTTACAAACTGTGTTTGATATTGCGTTCAGATGGGGTGAAGTCACCCCTAGAAAAGCCAAATTTTAAAGATGCACACCAATTGCCGAATGTCAACATGTGCTAGCTGCCATCATGGGGGATCAAGGAATGTGTTTTTGGGGTGCAACCCCTTCCTCACAGCTATTTTATTATTGAGGAAGGGGTTGCACCCCCAAAACGCGTCCATTGATCTCCCGTGATGGCAGATAGCACATGTTGACACACTGTGTGACTCTTCAAAATTTGGCTTTTCGCAAATATGTCAAAAAATGCTAAAAAATTTTAGCTCACAAAAAGTGCAAAAAAGGGATCTGGAGGGGGTTTAAACTCACCCTTAAACATCAATGATGTTCTTCATTTCTGGTTGAACATCATTGATGTTTTTAAGGATGTTTTCCAAGTCCCTATTACACCCCATGATCTCCCCGATCAGGATCTTTGCACATTCCGAGGTGAAATGCCCTGGATCCACAACATCACGATCACCTAAAAAGATAGAAACAAAAACACACCATGTATTATAAATATGCCGGCATCCATCTCTTACCTGAGCCTGTGGTCGCAGACACTCACCTGTTGTGGTGCCAATTTCCACCACGTCTTCCTCCTCCTGCTCTGCTTGGCTTGGGTGGATTTCCCCTTGTTCCAGAGGTGGGGGGTCTGTGGTCTCCTCAGATGAGGGGTGTCTTCCGAGTCTTTTATCCCCTATGTAAAAAAAAGAATAAGTATACTTAGCACACAGATATTTGATGGCAGAAATAGGAATATGAAACATTGCTTAGAAGTGTAGTACAATTGTCTATTTTGGCAGAGTTCCAAGATGTAGAATTTTTAGTGTCCTTTGTCAAGCTTCAATACTTTACCTGTTTTGTACAAGCTTCACAGATGGAGAAACCCCTATAGTATACACTGGAGCACCTGTGTGGGCCCCCTAATAAAAAGGGTGTTCATGTGTCCCACACTAGTGCTCCAGCGTCCAGATGTGAAAACTGCTGCTGAGTGTCCTCTCCTCACACAGAATCTTGTTTGCATTTCATTCTAGTTACAAACCCATCTACCCAACCAAATTATTTGCAGACAAGTAGGCCATAAAAAATGTGGGCAAATGCATATGGCCAAAACAATGGTGTTTTCTAGGCCGAATGAACAATGTTTTATACGAACGAATAATGTGCCCATGAACATGAAAGTTGCCATTTTAAACTGGATAACAGTTAAGTAAAAGCACATGGAGCAGCACGAACGTAATAAACATAAAGAATAGGAACACAGCACAACTACTTACTTTTTTGCAGCACTCTCTGGATCTTTCTGTACTGCTCATTCTCTCTTAATTTCAGGTCCGACCACCGCTTCCTGAGCTGATCTTTCGATCGTCGTACCCCGAAATTCCGGTGCAGACTCTTGACCACTTTCGCCATGATCTTGGCCTTTCTGACATTGGGGTTGGGGTAAGGTCCATACTTCCCGTCATAGTCTGCCCTCTTCAGGATGTCCACCATCTCCAACATCTCCCCAAAGGACATATTTGATGCCTTAAATTGTCTCCTTCTGGATCAGGACGTTTCAGGCTCCGGGTTTTCCACCTCCTCGTTGCTGTAATTAGCACGCACCTGCTGTGTCTCCACCATGTGCTCTTCCCCCACTGCGCCGAACGAGAAGGGGCGGGGAATAGAATCAAAAGAACGTCAGGGGCGGGCGGAGTTTCACACATGCGCAGTGTGTATAAAGTGTAACACGCGTGCGTAGTGCGTACGATCTGTGAGCGGAGGAAGGCGTATCGGAGGCACCGATCGTGATAACGAAGGTAAGATCTAAACTTGGGCCTATACTGCTTCTAGATTGAGGCCTATATTGTAACAAGATTAGGAGAGTTTTGCCTGACATTAGGGTTTGCCTTGTGTTGTGTCTCGCAGATAAAATGGATGGCTTCAATGACCACAACTTCCTCCCCCTGTTCATAGACAAATACAGGGAGCAGCCTTGTCTGTGGCAGGTGAAACATCCACATTATAATCATAAACAAAAGAGGCAGACTGCGCTGGAGAAACTGCTGGAGTTGGTGAAGCCGGTGGTCCCTACAGCAGCCATCCCTTATTTAAAAGCCAAAATTGGTGGCCTGAGGAGCACTTATCTTAGGGAGAGCAAGAAGGTCACGGATTCCCAGAGATCAGGAGCAGCAGCTGATGACGTTTATGTCCCCAGGCTGTGGTACTATGAGAGACTGCGATTTCTGTCAGACCAGACTGGAGTCAGGGAATCCCTCTCAACCCTTCCTTCTACTCTGCCTTCCACCCCAGCTGAGGCTTCCGATGTCCAACCTGGGACTTCCAGCCAGGAAGAAGTGGAGGAACCCAGCTTGAGCCAGGTATAGCATTGTTCTACAGATTTCTGGTCAATAAAGAAATGAACTTTACTAGATGTTATTATTGATCACTAATTGCTGATTTAATAAAGTGTTCTACATATCAATAGACAGTAGTGGGCAAAAATAATTGGGACAAGAATGAAAAATGTTGGGCTCAGAATGATAATCTGTTATATTTGTTAACATTCAATTTGCAACAGTCATGAGATGAAAATTGTGTGTGATTGATGAAGTAAAAACTAAAACTATGTCCCTTTTTCATACACAGGAAGACCTCAGCCAGGACGAGGCTCTGGAATGTGGCACACAGGAGGAGGCTGTGGAATGTGGCAGCCAGGAGGTGGCGGGGGTTAGTGGCAGCCAGGAGGAAGAGGGGCTAAGTGGCAGCCAGGAGAAGCCTGGGACCAGTAGGAGCCTGACCGAATCGCAGGTTCCTCCCCTCCGCCTTCCAAACAAAAGACCCAGGAAGGGGAGTCACGTGCAGGATTCAGCACTCAGGCTGATTCAGGAGGCTTCTGCGTCCCTCAGAGCCACCCCCACTCCTGAAGAGGCCTTTGCCTGCATGGCTACCACCAAACTGCAGGGCATGCAGGGGGGCCAACGCCAGCTGTGTGAGGACCTTCTTTATAAAGTCTTAACTAAGGGGGTGAGGGGCGAAATCAAACCCAATACCCGCAGCATGGAAGGAAGCGTGGAAGGAAGACCAGAGAGTGATGACCTGGGTTCAGTCTGGTATGGCAAAAGATGCAGTCTCTTGTATGACCACAGCCTGGGGACATACATGTCATCTGCTGCTTTCATGATCTCTGGGACTTCTGAACCAGACTGCACTCCCTTAGATATGGACTCCTCAGGTCACCAATTTTGCAGTAAAATAATTGATCTGTGCCCTGGGGGTCAAAGGCTTCACCAATTTCTGCTGTTTCTCCAGCGTTGCCTCCCTCTTTGTTTGGTTATGAGCCCTTAATAAAGTTTTTTTGGTTTCAGTTAGACTCGCCTATGTGTGTTTTCCTTCAAAAAGGACAGTTTGTTTGTGAGGATTCAGGTACATTTCAAAAATACAATGTGAAATTAACAAGAGACACCAACACCAAGCAACCTCCTTGAGATTAAATAATACAAGATAATAATGGTGTTGTGGTAACTTGACACACAAAACACACACAAAAATATTCAGGATGTTAAATAACTAAAAAACAAGATCGGCCTTGAAAAAAATACAAACCAAAAAAAAAAAAAAAAAACCACATCAGAGTTTTAAAAAAAAAACACAAAAAAAATGATATAGATTTTTGGTTGGATTTTTGGTCAGATGTGACAAATCATAATATATTGAGGGAATCACGATAAATAAGAAAGAAAGAAGTTTGTGAGAACTCTGTGTGAATATCAGCAGCAAAACTACTTCGTTCTTCCTGCCTTATAAAGAAGAAGAGAGTGCGCTGTATTAAACAATTTTAAAGATTGCAGCGTGACGAAAGTGCTCTATCCATTCTGAACGCTAATTTTACCAGAACGTCTCGGAATTTCTTCTGAGCATGCGTGGCACTTTGTGCGTCGGCATTGTCCACACACGGCCGGAATTGACGCGATCGGATTTTGTTGTCGGAAAATTTTATAGCCTGCTCTCAAACTTTGTGTGTCGGAAAATCCGATGGAAAAAGTCAGATGGAGCCCACACACGGTCGGAATTTCTGACAACACGCTCCAATCGCACATTTTTCGTCGGAAAATCCGACCGTGTGTACGGGGCATTACAGTGCTGCCAAACTGGTCTAGTTGACACTCCTCTTTATGATGTGGACAGTCAAAGGAAGTGTTTACTTCACAGGGCAGCAACATAGGCATCTGGAGAAGGACCCTCTTACTCTACAGTGACCATGGATTCATGTAAAGATTTAAGTGTAGTTCTCTGGTCAATTAGCTAGGGGGGATATACTGTGGTGGGGGTCCTTGGCTGGAGAAAAGCTATAAATTGCCAGCCATATAAACCTAGGGACATTGCCAGGGATGCCACATTTAGACTAATGAGGACTGGTTGCTCATCTCCAGCAAACACATGACATCAATTAATGAATCTGAACCACCATTTAGAATGATGCTGCTAAAAATTATGCTGCTTATAGCACCTTGAAGGCAGAAAGGCAGAAAATAAATTAAATCTCCTGTATAGACAGCTCCCATGGGCATTCGAGAGGCTTCAGAGCAGAGATAAACATATCTAAAGTAGCTATAGGGAAGAACGATTCACTCCATTGTTAGATTATTTTAACAGGAAGCCGTGAATCTGACATATAAATTGACAAAAATACAAGAAGTAAGAAATTGCTTTCCGGCTCTGGAGAGACACCGGGTCACTAAGTGTAAAATTGCTCATGTGAATTCCATATGTTATCAACAGAAGCAATCCATATTGGAGGGAATGATGCTTCTAATGTTGCATCTTGCCTGACTTCTAAAACAGAAATGGATTCTAGAGCAGCATGCATAATATATGGAAATAAATGATCGGTGGTCATCAGCAACTGTCATCTGTTCACCAGGAAAATAAGCTTATTACTTACTAAAGGTTAGCAGTAGATGTATATAGCATACTGGTGCCTTAGTAATAAATATAATGCAGTGATGGAGGGGAGTAGGTGGGGGGATCTTTATTGGTTCTTCCAGTGATAATATTTTAAGTGTACTCAGGATGGAGCATTAGGACACCACAATGAGGCTTAAAGTGGTTCTAAAGTTATACCTTTTTTTTTTTTTTTTACCTTAATTCATTTCCTGCATTAACCTCCCTGGCGGTATGATTATGTCAGATTTTTGATGCTCAAAGCGGTATATTGTTTCATATGGAAATTTAGTGTATTATATTGTAGGCCTGTAATTATTAGGAATAACACACTTAAATATGTCCAAACAATTTATCCCGGGCATGCTAAAGTTTGAAACATGAAATCATAAATTATAATTATAACTATATGTTATTATAATAAATAATAAATAACTATAAATAATTATAACAAATAATTATATAATGATAAAAATTATTCAATAATGTAATCAAATCAAAAACACTGAAATTTGCTCAGTTGCAGAATTGTTGCTGTCATTACTTTCAGTGTTTGATGACGAATTTCCCCACAAATCACTATCGCTCAATCTTGCAAGTGATTCTAATTTATTATCGCTGTTTTCTAGCTGGTCTAAAACCGCTTTTTACGTAAAGGGACACTTTTTGGTTGCTGTGGACAATCTCAAGTTTCCAGGCAGAAAGAACAGTACAGTGGAAACTCGGATTGCGAGTAACGCGGTTAACAAGCGTTTTACAATACGAGCAATTATTTTTTTTAAATCCTGACTCGGTTTGCGAGTGTTGTCTCACAAAATGAGCAGGATTCAAGTCTCTGTGGTGTGCAGTACCGCATTTGGCCAGAGGTGCGGGGGCGCCGGTGACACTAAGAGCCTTTCGGAAATACTCAGAAACACTCGGAAATACTCAGTGTTTCCGAGTGCAGTCGAGCAGTCTCTGAGTATTTCCGAGTCTCCCCGGTGCCCCCCCACCTCTGGCCACATGCAGTATTGCATGCAATAGAAGTCAATGTGGAACGAATTATCTTCGATTCCATTGACTTCTATGGGGAATCTCGCTTTGATATGCGAGTGCTTTGGATTACAAGCATTCTCCTGGAACGGATTATGCTCGTAATCCAAGGTACCACTGTATATATAATATACAGCTGCATGCAGGGCACTGGACAAAGCAATGTGAATACATTGATACAGTAATGTAATTTGTAAGACTACAGTGTACTGTATGTATTATGTGTTTTTCACTTTTTAAAATTTGGCACCGGGCTCCGTCCTCCGTGTGTCGCGATGCTCGCAGGGAATGGAGCCCGGCACTGTGATAGATCACAGCCTCGCACACACAGAGGGGAGACATTGCAGGATCCTGGAGACAAGGTAAGTAACTTTGCCTGGATCCTGCGATGCGATCCCGAGTGTGGCTCAGGGTTACCGCTTTTGGTAATGAAACCTCACCCCGAGCCACACTCGGGAATATTGCCATTTTATCAAATTGGCATTGTATGCAGATGATGCATTATTATTTTTGGATGATACATCTACATCTATAGAAGGTCTCTTATTCAGGCTTCATTATAAATTGAAATAAGTCTGTTCTGCTGCTGGTTGACCCTCTCAGAGACCCCTTGCCGCCAATTGCTTCTCAGATAAATGTGGTAGAAACATTTGTATGGAATAGGATTAAAGATTGTTGTCAGTATAAGGGGTATTCTGATCACACCTGAATTTTTCAGAACTTGAATTTTCCAGAACTATTAAAACTGCAGGGATTTAATCAATGGTCAGGAAGGGACCTTGTGTATATCCCGCAAATATATCCGGGTCAATATGGCTGTATTAGGAGCTGTTTTAAAAGCTATTAGGCTGTTTTAACAGGGTTTTTGCCCCCCGCCCCATAAATACTCACCTTAGTTCAGTGTCAGTCCAGTGCACTTCTGCAGCAGCTCTTCTCTCTTCTCCCCTGTCTCATTGGCTTGGCTCAATGGCTCCCGCTGCTGCCAGTCAAAAGCTTTGAGCAGAGATCGGGGGGGGGGGGCAAGTCCCACTGCCTGTGACGGTGAGGCCTGGGATCGAGCACATATGAGTGCCCCCATAGGAAGCAGCATCCTATGGGGGCAACCGGCAGGAGGGAGGAGCCAGGAGCACCAGCGGAGGACTCCAGAAGAGGATGATTGAGACTGCTCTGTGTAAAACCAATACACAGAGCAGGCATATATTTTTTTTTCTTAAAGCTTTGCAATCACTTTAAGCTGAGCTGTGTAATAATGGGGGTTTTATGAAAAGTGCAATTTTCTTTGGCTGCCCACCATAGACATGAGATTTAAATATGACGATTTTAGTCATTGACTTGCACATTTTGCAGAAACAAGGGGAGCATTGTGTTCAGTATGACTCCCCCATTCACACCACAGAGTTTGGTGTGAATGGGGGAGTCATAGAGTTTGGTCATTATCATTACAGGGGGGGTTTACCTAAAGGTGAACTTGTCCTAAAATTAAATAAAATGTATATAGTTTGGGGACCTCTGTGATCAAGGCCAGGACAAGGCGTGGGCGCAAGGGGGGCAGCTGCCCTGGGCGCGATGGTTTACCGTAGGGATGAGGGTGCCTTCCTTCCGTTATAAGACTGACAGTAATAGTGATAGGGGCAGTGATTTTGACAAGCAAGTGACTGCTGGGCGTAGGATCCCCTAGGCTTGTGACATAATGAACGGGAGAGGATGGGGGGGTGACACGGTTTGGCATCTGTTTCTGGGGGGTGGGCATGGGAGTCCGCAAGTGGGGGCAACTGCCCCCCGGCAGGGCCGTCGCTGCCTATAGGCAAGTGCGCACATCAGTCAGGGGCGCTGCATGTCCCAGGGCGTCACATACACAACATGGAGTGTGTGTCACAGAGTGATGGTGTTTGCGACCCCTGAGCAGGGGGAGGCAGCGTGGCCAGAGGCAGGAAATAAAAAGCTCTCCCGCAGCTGCCTGTTACCTTTCACCTGCCGCCTGGAGCGGACAGTGTCTGCTAATGCACAGCCCGACCAGATCACTCTCCTCCTCCTCTTACTGCCAGGTGTGTGTTCTCTGCCTAGACATGTGTGAGAGGCCCAGTGATCCCTTCTAGATAGGGGCCCCAGAGAACACCCACCGCATGGGTCCCCAGCCTGAGCTGAGCTAATTGGCATGTGCAGCTTTTGTTGGAGCCTTCCATCTGCCTTTTCTGGGGTTAGTAATCCATTTAAATTTCTCTAATGTCATCTGAAGCTTGCAATATAGAAATTGATTGGAGGGGAGTTCTCCATACTAATGATTGTGTGCGTAATGTATGGGGGATGTAATGTATCTGGGTGTAATCTGTGTGTATGGGGGGTGTAATGTATCTGTGTGTGGGGGGGTGTAATGTATCTGTGTGTAATCTGTGTGTATAGGGGTGTAATGTATCTGTCTGTATTAGGGGTGTAATGTATCTGTGTGTATGGGGGGTGTAATATATCTGGGTGTAATCTGTGTGTATGGGGGTTGTAATGTATCTGTGTGTATGGTAGGTGTAATGTATTTGGGTGTAATCTGGGTGTATCAGGGTGTAATGTATCTGGGTGTATGGGGGGTGTAATGTATCTGGGTGAAACTGGGTGTATGGGGGGTGTAATCTGTGTGTATGGGGGGGTGTAATGTATCTGTGTGTATGGGGGGTGTAATGTATATGGGTGTAATCTGTGTGTATGGGGGGTGTAATGTAACTGTGTGTATGGGGGGTGTAATGTATCTGGGTGTATGGGGTGTAATATATCTGGGTGTATGGGGGTGTAATGTATCTGTGTGTATGGTAGGTGTAATGTATTTGGGTGTAATATGGGTGTATGGGGGGTGTAATGTATCTGGGTGTATGGGGGGTGTAATGTATCTGGGTGTATGGGGGGTGTAATGTATGTGGGTGTAATCTATGTGTGTGGAGGTGTAATGTATGTGGGTGTATGGGGGTGTAATGTATCTGGGTGTAATCTATGTGTGTGGAGGTGTAATGTATCTGGGTGTATGGGGGTGTAATGTATCTGAGTGTATGGGGGGTGTAATGTATCTGGGTGTAATCTATGTGTGTGGAGGTGTAATGTATCTGGGTGTATGGGGGTGTAATGTATCTGAGTGTATGGGGGTGTAATATATCTGGGTGTATGGGGGTGTAATGTATCTGTGTGTATGGTAGGTGTAATGTATTTGGGTGTAATCTGGGTGTATGGGGGGTGTAATGTATCTGGGTGTATGGGGGGTTTAATGTACCTGGGTGTATGAGGGGTGTAATGTATCTGGGTGTAATCTGTGTGTGTGGAGGTGTAATGTATCTGGGTGTATGGGGGTGTAATGTATCTGGGTGTATGGGGGTGTAATATATCTGGGTGTATGGGGGTGTAATGTATCTGTGTGTATGGTAGGTGTAATGTATTTGGGTGTAATCTGGGTGTATGGGGGGTGTAATGTATCTGGGTGTGGGGGGGGTGTAATGTATCTGTGTGTAATCTGTGTGTATAGGGGTGTAATGTATCTGTCTGTATTGGGGGTGTAATGTATCTGTGTGTATGGGGGGTGTAATGTATCTGGGTGTAATCTGTGTGTATGGGGGGTGTAATGTATCTGTGTGTATGGTAGGTGTAATGTATTTGGGTGTAATCTGCGTGTATCAGGGTGTAATGTATCTGGGTGTATGGGGGGTGTAATGTATCTGGGTGTAAACTGGGTGTATGGGGGGTGTAATCTGTGTGTATGGGGGGGTGTAATGTATCTGTGTGTATGGGGGGTGTAATGTATATGGGTGTAATCTGTGTGTATGGGGGTGTAATGTAACTGTGTGTATGGGGGGTGTAATGTATCTGGGTGTATGGGGTGTAATATATCTGGGTGTATGGGGGTGTAATGTATCTGTGTGTATGGTAGGTGTAATGTATTTGGGTGTAATCTGGGTGTATGGGGGGTGTAATGTATCTGGGTGTATGGGGGTGTAATGTATCTGGGTGTATGGGGGGTGTAATGTATCTGGGTGTAATCTATGTGTGTGGAGGTGTAATGTATGTGGGTGTATGGTAGGTGTAATGTATTTTTGGTGTAATCTGGGTGTATGGGGGGTGTAATGTATCTGGGTGTATGGGGGGTGTAATGTACCTGGGTGTATGAGGGGTGTAATGTATCTGGGTGTAATCTGTGTGTGTGGAGGTGTAATGTATCTGGGTGTATGGGGGTGTAATGTATCTGGGTGTATGGGGGTGTAATATATCTGGGTGTATGGGGGTGTAATGTATCTGTGTGTATGGTAGGTGTAATGTATTTGGGTGTAATCTGGGTGTATGGGGGGTGTAATGTATCTGGGTGTATGGGGGGTGTAATGTACCTGGGTGTATGAGGGGTGTAATGTATCTGGGTGTAATCTGTGTGTGTGTGTGGGGGTGTAATGTATCTGGGTGTAATCTGTGTATGGGGTTGTAATGTACCTGGGTGTATGGGGGTATAATGTATTTGGGTGTATGGGGGTATAATGTATTTGGGTGTATAATGTATCTGGGTGTATGTGGGTATAATGTATTTGGGTGTATAATGTATCTGGGTGTATGGGGGTATAATGTATCTGGGTGTATGGGGGTATAATGTATCTGGGTGTATGGGGGTATAATGTATCTGGCTGTATGGGGATGTAATGTATCTGGGTGTATGGGGGTATAATGTATCTGGGTGTATGGGGATGTAATGTATCTGGGTGTATGGGGGTATAATGTATTTGGGTGTATGGGGGTATAATGTATCTGGGTGTATGGGGGTATAATGTATCTGGGTGTATGGGGATGTAATGTATCTGGGTGTATGGGGGTGTAATGTATCTGGGTGTATGGGGGTATAATGTATCTGGGTGTATGGGAGTGTAATGTATCTGGGTGTATGGAGGTATAATGTATTTGGGTGTATGGGGGATGTAAGGTATCTGTACTATGTCACAAGTCTCTAACCCTCTCCTATAGTATGTCTGCAGTCCCTGGCCATGATAATGACATTGTTGAATAAGGGGCGGAGCATGGGTGACCTTAAAATAAGGCCCCCCCTGAAAAAAAGTTCTGCGGACGCCCATGGCGCTGGGTTAACTTGTCCTGGCACTGTCTGTGATTGCTATGAATTGTTCCATATCACAAGAGGAATTGCTTCAGAAGTGTAGGTAAGAGAAGTCATGGTGGGCTTAATGATTTTGCTATGGTACCCCGTACCATTTACAGTTGTGCTCATAAGTTTACATACCCTGGCAGAATTTATGATTTCTTGGCCATTTTTCAGAGAATATGAATGATAACACAAAAACATTTCTTTCACTCATGGTTACTGTTTGGCCTAAGCCATTTATTATCAATCAACTGTGTTTACACTTTTGAAATCATAATGACAACAGAAACTACCCAAATGACCCTGATCAAAAGTTTGCATACCCTGGTGATTTTTTCCTGATAACATGCACACAAGCTAACACAAAGGGGTTTGAATGGCTATTAACCACTTAAGCCCCGGAAGAACTTACCCCCTTCCTGACCAGGCCATTTTTTGCAATACGGCACTGCGTCACTTTAACTGACAATTGTGCGGTCGTACAACGTTGTACCCTAACAAAATTGATGTGCTTTTTTCCCCACAAATAGAGATTTCTTTTGGTGGTATTTGATCACCTCTGTGGTTTTTATTTTTTGCTCTATAAACAAAAAAGAGCAACAATTTTGAAAAAAACACAATATTTTTAACTTTTTTCTATAATAAATATCCCAATTTAAAAATTTTTTTTTCCTCATTTTAGGCCGATATGTATTCTTCTACATATTTTTGGTAAAAAAAAAACACAATAAGCGTATATTGATTGGTTTGCGCAAAAGTTATAGCGCCTACAAAATAAGTTATTGATTTATGACATTTTTATTATTATTTATTTTTTTACCAATAATGGTGGTTATCTGCAATTTTTGTCAGGACTGTGGCAGACAGATCGGACACTTTTGACACTATTTTGGGATGCATCGGCTCCTCAGGGACACGGCGTGCGTGCGTGCCCCCATACCCCTTAAAGAGGCCACCGTACAGCTATGGCAATTTGTACAAGGGAGCAATTCTGCCAACGGCAGGCGGTCGGCTAGTGGTTAAAGGTAACCATCCTCACCTGTGATCTGTTTGCTTGTAATTAGTGTGTGTGTATTAAAGGTCAATGAGTTTATGGACTCCTGACAGACCCTTGCATCTTTCATCCAGTGCTGCACTGATGTTTCTGGATTGTGAGTCATGGGGAAAGCAAAAGAATTGTCAAAGAATCTGTGGGAAAAGGTAGCTGAACTGTATAAAACAGGAAAAGATATAAAAAGATATCCAAGGAATTGAGAATGCCAATCAGCAGTGTTCAAACTCTAATCAAGAAATGGAAAATGTGGGGTTCTATTGAAACTAAACCAGGAATACCAACTAAAATTTCAGCCACAACTGCAAAGAAAATTATTTAGGATACGAAGAAAAACCCACAAATAACTTCAGGTGAAATAGAGGACTCTGTGAAAACATGTGGTATGGCTGTTTCAAGATGCACAATAAGGAGGCACTTGAAGAAAGATGGGCTGCATGGTCGGGTGCATACGCCAGAAGAAAGCCATTACTACACAAATGCCACAAAGTATCCCACTTACAATACGCCAAACAGCACAGAGACAAGCCTCAAACCTTCTGGCACAAAGTCATTTGGAGTGAAGAGACCAAAATTGAGCTTTTTGGCCACAACCATAAACCATAAACGCTAGACATGTGTAGGATGAAAAAATAGTTTTGTTTCAATACGTTATTTAACTAAATTTGTTTAATTAAATTTGTTGCATTCGTTACATTAGTTTTCAGGATTCGTTTCGTTTCGTATTCGAATTCGAAAAATTTTGACCGCATTCCAAAACAAAAATCTACCGAATTTGAAAAAAAAATATTAACTTCGAAATAATTCTAACGCATTCAAAAAAATTTGACCGAATTTGAAAAAGTAAACTATATATAAACATTTTCCAAAATTCATATAGAATGAAATTGAAAATACTAGAAAAGAATAGCATAGAAAAACAATATCACAGAACAGAAAAAAATATTATATATCTCTCTCTCTATTCCGAAATTAGAATTTCGTATACAATGAATTCAAATTCGAATAGAAAAGATTAGAATAGAGTAGAAAAGAATAAGAAAAACAATAAAACAGAATAGAATAAAATATAACATATATTATATTTTATTCTATTCTGTTCTATTGTTTTTCTTGTCTATTATTTTCTATTCTAATCTTTTCTATTCAAATTCAAACTCATTCTATACTAAATTCGAATTTCAGAAGCCATCTTCCAAAATTTGAATTTAGTATAGCATGAATTTGAATAGAAAAGTTTAGAATAGAAAAGAATAGCATAGAAAAACAATAGTACAGAATAGAAACAAATATAATATATATTATATTTTATCCTATTCTGTTCTATTGTTTTTCTAGTCTATTCTTTTTTATTATGCGGTAGAATTTTTTCGAATTTTTGAAATTTGATCGACTTTTTTCAAATTCGGTCAAAATTTTTTCGAATTCGAAACTAATCTATTCTAATCTTTTCTATTCAAATTCGATTTCATGCTATAAGAAATTCGAATTTCGTATAGAATGTATTCAAATTCAAATAGAAATGATTAGAATAGAATAGAAAAGAAGAGAAAAGAAAAGCAATAGAACAGAATAGAATAAAACATAATATATATTATATTTTATTCTATTCTATTCCGTTCTATTGTTTTTCTATTCTTTTCTATTTTAGTTTCCATTGTTTTGAATTATATTCTTAAATCTATTCTCAAATTCGAATTTATACTATTCGAAATTCGAATTTCGGAAGACGGTCACGTTCTATTATATTATATTCTATCAAATTCTATTCTTTACTATTCTTTTATTTTTATTCTTTTGCTTTATTTTTTTATATTCTATTTTATTGTATTTTTTAGAAAATCGATTTCTATTTTTTCAAATTTGTTTTCGAATTTGATTCAAATTTGTTTTCGAATTTGAATAGATTCGTCTTTCGTTCACTTTTTTTTCAACTTGAATCGTTATTTCGGATTTGTTTAAATTCGTTACTTTTGTAATTCGTAAATTTGGTTGTATACAAATTTCCGAATAATGAAAAATTCGTCCGAATTTTGGTTCGGAACAAAACGCAATGCACATGTCTAATAAATGCTACATTTGAAGAGGAGTCAACAAGGCCTATGATGAAAGGTACACCGTTCCTACTGTGAAACACGGAGGTGGATCACTGATGTTTTGGGGATGTGTGAGCTACAAAGGCACAGGAAATTTGGTCAAAATTGATGGCAAGATGAATGCAGTATGTTATCATAAAATACTGGAGGAACATTTGCATTCATCAGCCAGGATGCTGCGCATGGGACGTACTTGGACATTCCAACATGACAATGATCCAAAACACAAGGCCAAGTTGACTTGTCATTGGATACAGCAGAATAAAGTGAAGGTTCTGGGGTGGTCACCTCAGTCTCCTGACCTCAATATCATTGAGCCACTCTGGGGAGAACTCAAACGTGCAGTTCATGCAAGACAGCCCAAGAATTTACAGGAACTGGAGACTTTTTGCCAAGAGGAATGGGCAGCTTTACCATCTGAGAAGATAAAGAGCCTCATCCACAAATACCACAAAAGACTTCAAGCTGTGATTGATGTTAAAGGGGGCAATACAAGGTATTAAGAACTGGGGTATGTAAACTTTTGATCAGGGTCATTTGGGTAGTTTCTGTTGTCATTATGATTTAAAAAGAGTAAACACAGTTGACTCATAATAAATGGCTTTAGCCAAAAACTAACTACGAGTGAAAGAAAGTTTTTGTGTTATCATTTTCTCTGAAAAATGGCCACGAAATCATACATTCTGCCAGGGTATGTAAACTTATGAGCACAACTGTATATCTGTAAAAGTGCCAAGGAATAAAAAGAGCAGCAAAGTTTCATTAAAGCCGCTTGGACGCACTCTTTGCTGGCTTGCTCTGTGCTGTGAATATAATATTCAGTGGCAGCAATGCTTAGAAGTCCAGTGTGAGAGCAGACCATCTGACATGCTCAGCTGTTTGTTGTTTCTTCCCATCAGTAACATGGAGCGTTTCTTTATGAAGCTCGTAGTCCTGATGGGTAACGCAGCGGTCAGCTCTTTGTGCCAAGGCTGCACTTTTTCTCTCTTTTCACTATTGAGTATGTTTAGCTAACTTTCGGCAGCTATTGATTTAAGTCCTGACCTGAAACTTTGTGTGTAGACCTCAGCTCTGCAGCCTTGAATTCTTCTAACAATGCCTATCAAGTGCCTCGCATGAAGTTTACCTTTACCTTATGTCTCCACAATTACGGTACATTAGTATTACATTTAACCTTTTCACTGCTGTGAGCTGTGATAGTGTTTTTTGTTGCAAAAAATACCTGCCAGAGAACGAAAGTGCTGTTAGCTTCCTGTGCTACCTGATTGCGCTTCACTCTTATCAGTTACATTGCTCCCAACTTGCTTTGTGGACTACATAACACTTCCTACTTTGATAGAGAAGAGCAGAGGGTAAGATGTTTGGTTTTCCTGTGTGACAATGCTGCTCCTCCATAGATATCATTTTGTGAGAGTATTGTCAAGCTAATACAAGCATTTTACTGGCAGGATCACCAAATAAAGAGAAAAAAAAAACTTGAAGCGATTGTAAACTATTACCTTGTAAAACAACCCATTCAGTTTAAACACTTAGGGACCACCCCATGCACATTTACTGCGACAGGGCAGCCCTTTAGCGCAAAATCACGTACCTGTACAGTACACGATTCTCGTCTTCGGCTCTGGGGCGCAAGCGCGCGCCCCGCCGGAGCCCCGCGCGTCCCGCCGGAGCCTCGTTTCCGCTGTGATTGCACACAGCAGGAGCCAATCAGTGGGTTCGGCAGCCGCGATGGCCGCTGGGAACCCGGTGATCATTCGTAGAGAGGCAGAACGGCAGTCTGCCTATGTAAACAAGGTAAACAAGGTAGCCAGAAAGGAAAATGTAGATCTCATGTTTCTGCTAAGCAAAGCACCCCCTCTACAGTTAGAAAGCACACATAGGGAACACAATTAACCCTTTGATTGCGCCTGATGTTAAAGCAGAGTTCTGCTTAAAAAAATAAAAATAAAAGTCAGCAGCTACAAATACTGCAGCTGCTGACTTTTAATACTCGGACACTTACTTGTCGCAGGGTCCAGCGATGCAGGGGGAACGAAGCCCCGCTCGTCTCACCCTCCTCTCTGCAGTGCCGGCATTGTAACTGTGGGCGCCCGGCTGTGGCTTCACAACTGGGCACTCAATGCGCATGCACAAGCCACGCCGCGCGCCATGACTGGCCGGGCAATCATCTGGGACCTGTGACAAGTCCTAGATGATTGCCGAGAGGGAGGGGGGAAAGGTGATCTCCCTTCCAGTGCCGCGGTGCGCCGGGAGGAAGTGGAAGCTAGGACCCTCTAAAAAAGAGGATATCCGCTCCCCCCCCCCCCAAAAAAAATGACATGCCAAATGTGGCATGTCAGGGGGTCACCTCCCTTAAAGTGGAAGTTTCATTTTTGGGTGGAACTCCGCTTTAACCCCTTCCGTGCCAGTGTCATTTATACAGTGTCAGTACATTTTTATTAGCACCGATCACTGTAAATTTGTTATTTTTTTATTCTGACTGTCAGGGGCGTGCCGGTGCCTTTTGGGGGAATATGCGTGCGTGCATGCGCACGTTGGGTCTGTCCAGAGTCATACAACAGAGTTCTCCCACTGGTGTGCACCGGCGCGCTCCCATGCCCGCGACCGTGCGCGTTAGCGCTGTTTGGCACCAAGGTGCCTTTAAAAGTGTGACAGCTGCACTCATGCGGTGCTGTTCGTCTGCAGCTCCGTACCTGTATCTGCCTGCTGATTATTATTACTGTTATCGACCCGGCTACGTCTGACTCTTCTGCTATCTCCAATCCGACCCGGCCTGCCTGACTCTGCTATCTTCTTGTGACCCGTTGCCAAAATTCTGCTTGCCTGACTACTCTGTTATTACCCATTTGCATCATCTGCCTGATCTCCTGCCAAACCGGACTGTCTGACTCTGCCTTTTCCTGTGCCTTGTATTGCTGCATCCCGGCCTTCTCATCCAGCTCCAGGTGTTGCTGCTCCATTACCTCCTACCTGCCAGTCTGCTGATCCTCTTCTGCCTGCCAGCATCTGCAGCTCAGCCATCCCTGAGGGATCTCTACTCAGCTTCTGTGCCGACCTCTGCAAAACCTGCACCAGGCACTCCTACCCACTGTGCTCACGAGACCACTGTTCCCACTCCAGTGGCTCCTAAACCAGCGTTGTATGAGGGGTCTTCTCCTACCAGTCGGGCTCAACTACCAGGTACCTAACACTGACATTCAGAAGCATCTGAATGTCTGAAAGATGCAAAATTCGGCCGAATTTCGTTTTGTTACGAAACGGATTGCACATGTCTCATGTCTAGTTAAAATAGAAATGAAAGGCAAACATTTTCGTATTGGTGTTACTGGTCCCCAACAATGTCGCAGTCTCACTAAAAAAAAAAAAAGGCCCTAAATCTATCCCATAGTTTGTAGATGCTATAACTTTTGCGCAAACCAATCAATATACGCTTATTGACATTTTTTTTACCAAAGACATGTGGCCGAATACATTTTGGCCTAAATGTATGAAGAAATTTGATTTTTTACATTTTTTTTATTGGAAATGTTTTATAGCATATATATATATTTTTTTTTAATTGTTTTTTTTTTTGTTTAGAGCGCAAAAAATAAAAACCACAGAGGTGATCAAATACCACCAAAAGAAAGCTCTATTTGTGGGAAAAAAGGACATAATTTTGGGTACAGCGTCGCACGACTGCGCAATTGTCAGTTAAAGTAGCTCAGTGCTGTATCACAAAAAATGGCCTGGTCAGAAAGGGGGTAAAACCTTCTGGAGCTGAAGTGGTTAAAATTAGACTTGCACATAATGGAAAATTTTGTTTAGTTTTGTTTTCATTCTTAAAATACATCATTTTGTTCTGTTATATTCGTTATGTTACGTTAATTTGTTTTCGGATAATTCATTATTTCTGTGGGGTCTCGATATTCGTTATAACAAAATTCTTTGTTTTGGGATTATTTGATATTTATGTATGTATATATATTCAAGTTAGCAATTCGTAGTTCGGAAAGTCGTTTGTTTATTGAATCCATGAACACACACAATGACAATATCTCTTCTCTGCTCAAATACAATACAACACCCTTCTGACTCAGTTCTCAGGAATGCACTTTGCCAGTAATCCAACCTCCAGCACCAAATTAATCAGCTGATTGGACTGTAAGATTTACTCCAAGTTGACCTTTTGTTTCATTAGACATTTAACGAATGAACAAATCATATAGAATTCATTTGTTATTTTCGCTATAATTTCTTTCATATTAGTTGAAATTTGTTATTTTTTATTTTACTTTTTTTTATAAGTGATCACATTCCTTCTGTTCTCAGCTGCATAAGAGCTGGGGAGGAGAAGCAGCAGCACACTGAGCTTCCCAGTGAATGGCTGTGCAGCGGGAGCGTGTCAGGACAGGTCTGATCATTGGAGGAGAGCACACTGAGTTCCCAGCATAGGTAGTGAACTGACCACAGTGTACTCTTCTGTTTTCTGTGGTCAGTTTTCAATAGGAAAGCAGAGGGACTGACAGGAACATCCGTGATTTCACATAAAGGAAGCAATACAAAGAGAACCAAATACTTTCTCATACATGGTACAGCAGGCACATATCAGGAATATAAAGCTTTGGGGTAACAGACACTTCTAATGGATTTTAAGAGCTCATTCACACTAGGAACTGCATGTTCTATGCAGTGCGATTTCAGCCCATTCATTTTGAATAGGCTAAAATCGCACCGCACTGCACCACACCAAAAGTAGAGCATGCACTGCTTTTTTAAATGCTTTAAACTTTTGTACCATGCGATCTGGTGTGGGCCAGTGCAGGCAAACGCACTGCATTTGCAACCTGTGTTTGGGGTGTCGTTAACTTTGTATTGACCCCTGCAGCAGATTGCAAGGGCAGTGTGATTGGAATGCAGTGCGGGAAGCCGCACGGGAACACAGATTTCCTGCACTGCATTGTAATGTGAATGGGCTCTAAATATTCTCCATTTAACAACTAGCTTAAGAAAAAAAATCAGAGAGGAGTTCTATAAATATACTTTATGGGAGGGGCGAAACATGTCAGAGGAGTGTAGTCAGGGGGAGCTTAGGCTGAGGCTATATCTTCACCATTCTGTAAAGTTGTTGGGCTCGGGCGTGCATCGTTTCTACCTTTTATCCCCTGATTTGCTTCTACTAGCCTGCATGAGCTTGTTGAGCGGCACTCAAAGTTCTTTGCATATGGCTTTGGAAACACTTTAAGAGCTAATATTCCTCAATCCTTTGTTACCCCTATAATGCCCTCTACACACGGTCAGACATTGGTCAGACATTCCGACAACAAAATCCATGGATTTTTTCCAACGGATGTTGGCTCAAACTTGTCTTGCATACACACGGTCGCACAAAGTTGTCGGAAAATCCGATCGTTCTGAACACGGTGACGTAAAACACGTACGTCGGGACTATAAACGGAGCAGTAACCAATAGCTTTCGTCTCTTAATTTATTCTGAGCATGCGTGGCACTTTGTGCGTCGGATTTGTGTACACACGATCGGAATTTCCGACAACGGATTTTGTTGTCTGAAAATTTTATTGCAAGCTCTCAAACTTTGTGTGTCGGAAATTCCTATGGAAAATGTGTGATGGAGCCCACACACGGTCGGAATTTCCGACAACAAGGTGCTATCACACATTTTCCATGGGAAAATCCGACCGTGTGTACAAGGCATAAGTGTTTATCAAAAAATAATTTTGTTTGATATAATGAAATACAGATATGCCGCGTATACACGATCGGAAATTCGGCCAGCAAAATACAGATGAGAGCTTTTGGTCAGAAAATGCGACAGTGTGTATGCTCCATCAGACTTTACAAATTCCGACGCGCAAAATTTCTACGCATGCTCAGAAACAATTTGTCACCGCGTTCTTGACAGTCGAAAGTTCAGAGAACTTTTGTGTGTGCAAGGCAAGCTTGAGCAGAATTCCGTCGGAAAAACCATCCAAGTTTTCTCAACGGAAAATTCGCTCGTGTGTACGCGGCATTAGCCTGCATTAACACCTGAGCATTTTCAGCTGATAAAATGCTTGTAAAACACCCGACAAAACACCTGAAAAATGCCCAACAAGCAAAATCCCATTCATTTCAATGGTACATGTTCACATCTGAGCGTTTTGTCACCTAAAGCAAAACGCCTGAAAAACACCTTAAGCTCAAAAAAGAACATGAGCTTCCTTGGGGCAGATTACAGGCTTTTTTCTGATTTTTACATTGGTGACCTGTACAAAATTACGGCAAAAACGCAGTAAAAAAATGCTCAGGTGTGAATGCAGCCTTAAAGCGGTAGTAAACCATGGCTGTTGTAAAAACAAAAAACAAAACCACCTGCCAGGCAATGGCATAATGTGCTAGTATGCATGAATATTATGAAATACTCACCTTGGAATGAAGCCCTCCAGCGCTGTGCTGTCACTGCTGAGAGGGATGACATGTCATCTGTCTAATCACAGCACAGCCACGGCACCAACGGCACACACGCCCCCTACCCCGAAGTGCCGAATCCCGCACTAGGTACATGATCTGGCACAGGAGAGTCGCTCTGCTGCCGTGTAACCTAGTTATGCAATCGGCAAGTGGTTAGGAACATGCTGAGAGAAGGGACAGAGAGAGCAGACAGAGGGATGAGCTCATCACTGCATAGGCTGGGGGGCAGGCCTATGATGTCCTAGGCTCAGAAAAAGTGGGTTAAATTAGGTACCACCAGTCAACCCAGAAGACTGAGGAAGTCTAGTAGAAGAAAAGAAGAACTAAGAGGGGCAGCTCTGGACTGAACGTCAGTATTGCCACAAAACACTTTTTTTTTTCTTTAAAAAGGTCATTTTTGACTGAAGTTCTGCTTTAAAACTGTGTACACATATCTAACAGAGGAGCAAGTGATTCGGGTGAGACATTTTCTGAATTGCCAAAGGATAACACTTTTTTTAAGTAAAGATTACTGTCACTAACATCCCCTTTTATTAGAAGAAGGGGCTAAAGTCATCTTATAAATTACATGTTACTGCTGAGTATTGACAGCATGAAGTTCAGTCTAATGACACAGTGTTTACAAGCTGGCAAAGAGAATTTAATAAAGTTTGCTTAGGAACAATATTTGTCAAAAAGGACATCTATAAATATAGATAGGAATTTTCAGTCATTGTTGAAATTCTTTGAACATATTTAATTAAGTAACATTTTTTCTCGGTCAGCCTTGAAGTTTAAATGCATATTTACTTAAAAGGGAAAGCCCCAGGGAGACTAAAGTAAGCTCCGCTGGGAGACATTTTCCGTCAGTCACAATCAGCTAAAATACTGCTAAGCCAAGAAAACAGTTTAACCAAAAGGAAGACAGAGAGAGGCTTTGGTGGCAATCTACTCATTGAAATTCTTGGCACGTTCCCAAGGCTCCTTACTTGGTTTATTAGCAGATTTTGGATTTGGATGGAGAGGCTGTCTGTGCTTGGCGTTAGCATCAGAGTGAGAAGGTTGTGAGCCTGGCTGGTATACAACAGTGTTTCTTACATGAAAGAATGCTTAAATAATTTTGGTCCCATCGAGTAAATGGTAGATTGTAAGGAAAATCATGTCAGTTGTAGGGATGGGCGAACGATTCAGCCCGAGCATAAGTTCGGGCCGAACTTTCATTGTTTGGATGTTCGACCGTTTGTTCGGCTGAAGCAGTAAAAGCTTTAGCCAATCAGGGCACAAAGCACTGTCAGAGTCATGACTGGACACTGTCCCCATGACTTTATTCAATCATGACTCATTACACACACGTTTTGTGTGCGCTACTGCCAGTTTAACGCCATATAGTTCTGTGTGCTTTACTGCCAGTTTAAACGCCATATAGTTCTGTATTCGTTACTGCCAGTTTAACATCATATAGTTCTGTGTGCATTACTGACAGTTTCAAGTCATATAGTTTTGTACATTAGTGCCAGTTTAACATCATATAGTTCTGCATGTCACTGTACGTTTGGCACATTATATTGCAGTATATTATAGTGTATCCATGGAGTGTGTCTGTGTAGTGTGAGTACTCAAATTAAAGTGCACCAAACACCTCTTTACATTGATTAAAGTGCATCTACGTACAGATTTCAACTTCTTCTCTACATTTGCTTATAAGCACCGCCCCCTCCCTCCCAATAATGTCTGGGAGGACAACAAGAAGAGGCAGACGTTCCCTTGGCACTGTAAGGGTGCCAACAACAAATGTATCCACAGGCAAAGGTGGACGTGGTGGTCAATCCTCAGGCAGGGCATCATTTCTTCTGTTTAGTGATTTTGCCCATGCTATCCAGCCAGGTTGAGGATGACAGTAACATGAGCCTAGAGAGAGGGAGGAACACTGGTAGACAAATTGACATTCATGTTCCCCAAGCCGCCGCATATTGCCAAGTTGTCTCCAGTGGTAACGATGAAGATGGAAATGATGATGAAGATGGAAGAGATGGAGATGATGATGATGATGATGAAGATGGAAGAGGTGGAGATGATGATGATGAAGATGGAAGAGATGGAGATGGAAGAGATGGAGATGATAATGATGATGATGATGATGAAGATGGAAGAGATGGAGATGATGATGAAGATGGAAGAGATAGAGCTGATGATGATGAAGATGGAAGAGATGGAGATGATGATGGAGATGGAAGAGATGGAGATGATGATGGAGATGATGATGATGTCACTGATGCGACTTGGGTGCCAGATAGAAGAGAGGAGGAAACTGAATATGAGGCGGCACAACCTCAAGGAGGCCGACATCAAGAAAGTATAGAAAGCAGCCACCCTATTCCATCACATTCTGCAGCTGATTTCTCCCAGCCCACTCCCCAAAGCTCAGCTGTCTGGGTCTTTTTTAGCACATCTGCAGCAGATCGCACTGTTGCTACTGTGTCTCAGGCTCATCAAACTTGGCAAAAACACCAACCATTTGGGTACCACATGCTTAACAAGGCATTTAACGTCCAACCACTCAGCCTGTTGGCAAGAGCACCTAAAAGCGACACAAAAGGGTCACAAGACTTTCCCTCCTCCTTACCCACTTCAGTCTGCCCCTGTGATACCATGTCTTTACCTTTCAGTAGCCTCCACTGACAGGGATGACGGTATAGCACAGGGTGTTCCAGGTCCTAGCAGCACATCTGCCAGCAGTACACCACCAGCCGTAGACCGTATCCAGCAAATCTGCCCCATCTACTGCAGCGGAAAAAAAAAATATAGTCCCTGCCACCCACATGCCCAGTGTCTGAAAGCAAGCTTGTCAAAGCTGTTGGCTCTCCAACTTCTGCCTTTCAGGTAGGTGGATTCTCCCCCCTTCTGTGAATTTGCACAATGTGCTGTACCACAATGGCAGGTTCCCAGTCTCTACTACTTTTCACGTAAGGCCGTTCCATTTTTCTACCATCACATGGAAGGAAATGTTCTGGCATCGTTGGGCAAGGCGGTCAGCCGTAAAATCCACCTTACTGCTGACATGTGGTCCAGTAAGCATGGACAGGGACGATATACTTCATTCACAGCACACAGGGTAATGCTGCTTGCAACTTGAAAGGATGCAGGCCAGGGCTCGGTGCCCCCATGTCTCCATACAACTGGTGGTGATGATGCCAGACCTGTGAGCTCTACCCCCTCCTCCTCCTCTGCCACCTCCATGCCCTCCTCTGCAGAATTGTCCTATGAACATCAAGTACCCCCTAAGCGTTCAAAGGGCTATTCCCAGAGTCAGGCTAAAAGGTGCCATGCAGTACTTCAGCTGGTGTGTTTAGGGGACAGGAACCACACCGGAGGAGAGATTCTTGCATCTCTGCAGGGACAGGCCCAGAGGTGGTTCACACCACACCAGCTGGAGCCAGGAATGGTGGTCCGATAATGGCTCAAACCTCCTGTCTGCCCTTAGACAGGGAAAGTTTACACATGTGCCATGCCTGGCACATGTCCTCAATTTGGTGGTGCAGCGTTTCCTAAGTAGGTACCCAGGGTTGCAAGATGTACTAAAGCAGGCCAGAAGAGTCTGTAGCTATTTAAGGCGGTCATACACAGCCAGTGCTCGGATGGCTGAAATTCAGCGGAAATTCCACCTGCCGTAAACCGCCTGATTTGTGACATGCCCACCAGGTGGAACTATACATGCAACAGAGGGCTGTCAACGAACACCTGTGCCAGTACAGCACGATGACAGGCTCAGGCTGCCTTAACTTTTTTTCCCCGTGCCAATGGCTGATCATTAAGGAAGCATGCACTGTATTGTCACTATTTTAGGAGGCCACATGGATGGTGAGCAGTGACAGTGCATGCATCAGGGACACAATCCCTGTTGTGTTCCTGCTGGAGCAGACTCTGCGTGGCATTATGGACAGGGCACTCGAGGCAGAGCAGCAGGAGGAAGAGCAGGACTTTCTTTCCTCTTAAGGCCTACTTTATCCAGACACCATCATTCCTTTGTCACAGAACACACAGGAGGAGAGAGGGGAGGAGGATGAGGAGGAGGATTCTGGCACTTTCATAGGCTTCAAAGAAGAGGAAGACATGTGTCAATCTGTAAGCGATGGCTTTCCAACACCAGGACCCTCTGGAGTAGTACATGGCTGGGAGGAGGAAGTTCCAAATGTCATCCTGAGTGATCCCGAGGAATCTGCTTCTCCAGCCTCTGCAAATTTGAGGCGCATGGGCAACCTCATGCTTCAAAGCCTGCGAAAGGACCCAAGAGCCTATCATCTACTAGAACAGTAGACGATAGGCTCAACAATGGCATGCAATGCCAAGCTGCTGCTAACAAAGCAAACAGAATATTGGCATGCATTAAAAAGGGGATCAACTACAGAGATAAAATGATAATTCTCCCGCTCTACAAGACTCTGGTCCGGCTGCACCTAGAGTATGCTGTCCAGTTCTGGGCACCAGTCCTCAGGAAGAATGTACTGGAAATGGAGCGAGTACAAAGAAGGGCAACAAAGCTAATAAAGGGTCTGGAGGGTATTAGTTATGATGAAAGGTTGCGAGCACTGAACTTATTCTCTCTGGAGAAGAGATGCTTGAGAGGGGATATGATTTCAATATACAAATACTATACTGGTGACCCCACAATAGGGATAAAACTTTTTTGCAGAAGGGAGTTTAACAAGACTAGTGGCCACTCATTAAAATTAGAAGAAAAGAGGTTTAATCTTAAACATACAGGGATATACAATGTAATACTGACATATAATCACACACATGGGTTGGACTTGATGGACTTGTGTCTTTTTTCAACCTCACCTACTATGTAACTATGTAACTATGTAAGAATATGTGGCATAAAGGAGAAGGATGATTACTGGTTGGCAATGCTCCTTGACCACCATTATAAGGGGAAGGTCTCAGAACTCATCCCGTTCCCACAGAGAGTGCAGAAGATAAAATCTCTTGAGGGCACGTTAAAGAGTATTTTATTGAACGTTTTTCCTGACTCCAGTATGTTACAGTGTCGTAGAAAACATAGTTTTGAGTCTTCTGTTGGTCAAGAGAGGAGCGTTGGAGAAGGCGTCCGCCTAAGTGAGGCATTTCGGAATTTTTTTAGTCCTCGCTGCCCAGGGCTGTCAGCTTCAACATCCCATCAGCAGGATCTGCATCACACAGTGGACGATTACCTCGGGGCCAAAACAGAAATGGAGAGCTTTCCAGCTGACGATCCACTGACTTACTGGGTCATGAGAATAGACCACTGGCCAGAACTTGCCCAGTATGCTATTGAGCTGTTGGGCTGCCCTGCATCCAGAGTGCTTTCAGAACGGACATTCAGTGCTGCAAGGGGTTACGTTACTGATCATAGAACGTGCCTGTCCACAGACACTTGGTGGAGCGTTTGACTTTTATAAAAACGAATCAGTCCTGGATTACCAGCTATGAAGCCCCTGATGCCGATGTCAATGATTAAAGCGGATCTTCACCCATTTTTGAATCAGCATCTCGGTAGCTTCTAAAAGCAACACCGAGTGCCATATGGAGCTTTTTTTTTTTTTTTTTTTTACTTACCTTACGTTATCTGTGTTTCTTTTCTTCTGTCCCTGCGGCTGTGGGCGTGGACTTTGCGGGTATTGTCGTCATATCCTTCGTTACCCGCAATGTCTCCTGGGATCTCATTGTCTTTCATCCCAGGAGACCTCCGCCAAATCTCGTGAGACTTGCCATCACAACGGGGCGGGACTTCCTACGATGACGCCGGTTGTGATGGCAACCTGAGCTCTTGACGGCGTTACATTTTGTCTTCACTGCGCATGCGCGAGATCGGGGCTAGAACGGGCGGTGCATGCTGGTCGAGCTGCATCACCGTATCCCGGAAGAGGATGCCTGTGGGATTCACATGCCCACAGGCAAGATGAAAACCAACTACAGGAAGTTTTAAAAGTTATCTTTACTAAAGGAAAATGAGAACAGAAAGCTGCAGAAACGGAAAAAGTAAGTTAAAGATTTAAATGGATTAAACAGTGTCAGTGGTAGAAAAAAAAAAAATATGTGTAGACAGTGAAACACCGCTTTAAGTCTTTTTGGGATGTGGAATCTCTGCAGGACTTCAAGGCTGCCTAGCTTTGAGGGTGTTCAATCATTTCATCTGGAAGAATGTTTTGGTATGGGTTTCAGGGGCACAATTAACACCCAAAGACCAATTTTTCAGCACTTGTTTGACAGGTGGATATCATTGCAATTATTTACGGCAAGGCCAATTTTTTTTTTCATCGAGAGTACCTCTATAGGGTTACGGTGGGAAGGCGCCACCGCCACCCAAAGACCATTTTTTCTGCACCTGTTTGACAGGTGCATATCATTGCAGTTGTTTACACCAAGGCCAATTCTTGCTTTTATCAAGAGTGCCTCTATAGGGTTACGGTGGGAAGGCGCCACCGACACCTAAAGACCAATTTTTACGCACCCGTTACTTCTATACAAAGTCAAAGTGAAACCAGAATGTATCCAAAATATCTCTAATCTTGTTCCCAGTGCACTACACTCACTATACACACTGGCTCCCCAGCTGTTGCTGAGCAAAATAAAAGGCAGCTTGCAGGGAAAATTACATTTTTTTCACTTTATAAATGCAATTATTGCTGCAGCAGATTCTAGACATGCTACAGATCTGCCACTTTACAAGTAGACTAATGGGACCCCCCAGGCACTATATTGGAAGGATTTTTTCATTTTTATGCTTTCACTTTAAAAATCAAAAAATCACTGCTCATTTAAAAATGTATGTTTTTTACAAACTTTTTTTTTTATTGATCCATGTCCCCCAGGACAAGACCCGGACCCCTATAACCATTGTATGCCCAATTACTTGCATATAAGCCTTCGAAATGGGCAGTTTTGATTTTTGATGTTGGGGTCCCATTGACTTTAATGAGGTTCGTTATTCAGGTCTGAACTTTCGCAGTGTTCGAAAGTTCTGGTGCGAACCGAACAGGGGTCCGTTTGGCCCATCCCTAGTCAGTTGTAGTTGGTACCGGTGTGCTGGGCCCTCTTCATTCTCTGAATAGCTGGTTTAAACTCTACAATAGACATACGCTCACCTGACACTATATTAGGTACACCTGTTAAATTGCTTGGTAACACAAATTGCTAATCACCCAATCACATGACAGCAACTGAATGCATTTAGGCATCCAGACGTGGTGAAGATGACTTGCTGAAGTTCAAACCGAGCATCATAATGGGGAAGATAGGGGATGTAAGTGACTTTAAACGTGACACGGTTGATGGTGCCAGATGGGCTTATCTAATTATTTCAAAAATTGCTGATCTACTGGGATTTTCACACACAACCATCTCTAGGGTTTACATAGAATGGCCAGAAAAAGAGAAAATATCCAGTGAACAGCAGTTGTGTGGATGAAAATGCCTTAATGATGTCAGAGGTC
The DNA here is from genome assembly GCA_037952925.1 of Lithobates clamitans. Taxonomy (NCBI): domain Eukaryota; kingdom Metazoa; phylum Chordata; class Amphibia; order Anura; family Ranidae; genus Lithobates; species Lithobates clamitans. Next base: position 9,070,499 of record JBBGZY010000067.1, read on the forward strand.
AGAGGAGAATGGGCAGACTGGTTTGAGATAATAGAAAGGCAACAGTAACTCAAATAACCACTCATTACAGCAAAGGTATGCAGAATGCCATGTCTGAATGCACAACACATCGAACCCAGAAGCAGATGAGCTACAGTAGCAGAAGACCACATCGGGTGCCACTCCTGTCAGCTAAGAACAGGGAACTGAGGCTACAATTCACATAGGCTTGCCAAATTTGGACATTAGAAAACTGGAAAAATATTGCTTGGTCTGATGAGTCTTGATTTCAGCTGCAACATTCAGATGGTAGGGTCAGAATTTAGCATAAACAACAAAGCATGGATCCATCCTGCCTTGTATTAACAGTTCAGGCTAGTGGTGGTGTAATGGTGTGGGGAATATTTTCTTGGCACACTTTGGGCTCCTTAGTACCAATTGAGCATCATTTAAATGCCACGCCCTACCCGAGTATGGTTGCTGACCATGACCATCCCTTTATGACTACAGTGTACCCATCTTCTGATGGCTACTTCCAGCAGGATAATGCACCATATCACAAAGCTCAAATCATCTCACCACTGGTTTCTTGAACATGAAAATGAGTTCACTGTACTTCAATGGCCTCCACAGTCACCAGATCTCAATCCAATAGAGCAGTGGTCATCAACCCTGGCCCACTAACAGGCCAGGTTTTATGTATTACCTTGGGGAGATGCAGACTAGAATACTGCAATCACTGAGCAGCAAATTATATCACCTGTGATGTATTTCAGTTATCTTGCAAACCTGGCCTGTTAGTGGGCCCCGAGGACAGGGTTGATGACCACTGCAATAGAGCACCTTAGGAATGTGGGGGAATGGGAGATTCGCATCATCGATGTCCTGCCGACAAATCTGCAGTAACTGCGTGATGCCATCATGTCATTATGGACCAAAATCTCTGAGGAATGTTTGTTGGCCGGTGAGTGTAGGTGTTATTAAAGTGGTTGTAAACCTCAGATATGAAATACGAACAAAGCATATACCTCTATAGTGTGTACTTGTCTCAATTAGGAGCACTAAGTGTAATTTCAGTCTTCTGCTTTATTCCTCTGCTATCAGCATGAATCACTTCTGACGAGTTTTTCTGACACCAAGAGAAGGAGACAGGGGAGAGACCTCCAGCTGATTGACAGCCTTAGCTCTGTTCCTGTGTGAAGGGAGTGTGTCCCTTCCCTCCAATGAGCTCTAATGCCGCGTACACACGAGCAAACTGTCCGGCAGAAAAGGTCCGACGGAGCGATTCCGTCGGACATTCCGACCGTGTGTGGGTTTCATCGGACCTTCATCAGACCTTTTCTGTTGAAAATTCTGATGGACCTAGAAATAGAACATGTTTCAAATCTTTCCGACTGACTTGAGTCGGATCGAAAAATCTGTTCGTCTGTATGCTAGTCCGACGGACAAAAAAGGACGCTAGGGCAGCTATTGGCTACTGGCTATGAACTTCCTTATTCTAGTCCTCGTCTAGTCCTCGTCATCGCGTTCGAAACGATCGGACTTTGGTGTGATCGTGTGAAGGCAAGTCCGTTTCGTTGGAACTCCATCGAAAAGTCCTTTGGCGTTCTGGCAGATGAGAAGTCCGCTTGTGTGTACACGGCATTAGAGCTCTCCTCACTGAGCTCTGCAGAATGTGACTTCAGCGCCCCCTGTTTTCTGATAGCTTAGACAAACTTTATCAATTCTGGACTGTAAACGGCTGTAGAGGAGCAGCAAAGACTGCAGATAAACAGGTACAACTCATGTAGGAGGATTTACTTCATCTCTGTGTATATCCTGAGGCCAGTCACTAGGTATACGGAAGGGTTTACAATCGCTTTAAAGGCAGTCCCCACTTCACCCAGCCAAGCAGATAGTGTGACCAATACGACTTAAAAGACAACTGTATCTTCGGTACAAGTTGTCATTGGAAGCTATGTTAAAAATTGTGTGTATTGCAGCTTACCGGTTCAATGGGTGGATGCATCACTTTCCTTTATTTTTACTTAGTGATGTAACCATCCAAAAGGATCTGATAACATATCAAGAAAAATGAACGGTACACTTTTATGTACACCGATTGCCACACCTCTTTGTTTAGTATTCCCTGAAAAATGAATTCACTGTAAAGGTTTGCTTGTTGTCAAATGTAAAGGTTTGATTGTTGACAAATGACCTCCATCTTTGTAAGTACTATATATCTTGTATGGAATATTGTCCTTTTTTATAAAAAATCATAGAAATTATTCACTTGCATGCTCTTAGGTAATTTTTTTTTAACTTTATCTCCCATTATAGTATGGCACCCAGTACCTCCTCTACTCTCCAGTAGAAGGTGGTTGTGTCTATGTCAGACTGGTCATTGCATTTGTTTCCAGAGAACACCTCCTTGTCTCCTAACTGTAGTCTTGGAGCAGTTATCGACAGTACTTTTATAAGCTAAGGTATGTGACCAAGGCATTGTGGCCCTTACAAGCTGGCCACTTGAACAGCTTTCACTGTTTTTCCACAAAGCACCATCATGGCAGATTTCACCCAAGCTCGTTATTTCTGAGCAAGTGTACAGAATCAAATTACAGTGGGGACGGAAAGTATTCAGACCCCCTTAAATTTTTCACTCTTTGTTATATTGCAGCCATTTGCTAAAATCAAAATTTAAGAGGGTCTGAATACTTTCCGTCCCCACTGTATATCCAGTTTTTTCCCACTTGGTATTCTTTTGTTTTAAATGGATGTTCCAGAAACACTAGTATTAAAATTCTTGAAGAAGATCTTTAACTATTTGCCCTCCGAAAGGTTTTACCCCCTTCATGACCAGGCCATTGTTTGCTATTCGGCCCTGCGCTACTTTAACTGAAATTTATATAATTTTTTTCACACAAATAGAGCTGGGTTTTTCATTTATTATATAAATGAAAAAAGACCAAAAACTTTGAAAAAAAAATTAAATGTTACAAAACATATCCAATAAAAATTTTAAAATCAAATTTCTTTATGAATTTAGGCCAAAATGTATTATGCTACATGTCTCTGGTAAAAGAAAATCCCAATAGGTTTATATTATTTGGTTTGTGTGAAAGTTATAGCGTCCACAACCTATGGAATATATACCAGAACTTTGTTTAATTAATTTTTTTATACTAGTAATGGTGGTGATCAATGACTTATATCGGGACTGTGATAGTGTGGCAGTAAATCTGACACTAGCTGACGCTGGCTGGGGGGGGGGGGGGTACACTAACTGACCAAATGACATCAATAGTGTAGCTAATACAGTAATCAGTGCTAATTAGACTTGTGCACAACGCAAAATTTAGTTTAGTTCTGTTTCATTTTCATTCGTAAAATAGATAATTTCGTTCTGTTATATTCGTTTTGTTACGTTAATTCGTTTTCGCATAATTGGTTATTTCTGTAGAGTGTCGATATTCGTTATACTGAATCTCAAATCATGTCGAATTCAGTTGTTATATCCGCTATAATTTCTTTCGTATTAGTTTGATATTTATGTATGTATATATATATTTATGATAATGATTCATAGTTTGGAAAGTCGTTTGTTTATTGAATCTTTTAACACACACAATGACAATATCTCTTCTCTGCTCAAATACAATACAGCACCCTTCTCACTCAGTCCTCAGGAATGCACTTTTCCAGTAATCCAACCTCCAGCACAAAATTAACCAGCTGATTGGACTGTAAGATTTACTTTGAGTTGACCTTTTGTTTCATTAGATCTTTAATGAATTATCGAATCATGTCGAATTCATTCGTTATATCCGCTATAATTTCTTTCGTATTAGTTGACACTTTGCAATGCTTTGCAGGAAATAAAAAAACAGCAAGATCGCCTGTTAGTGTACAGGGCACTGTGTTGTTTACAACACAGAGCTCTCTGCCCATAAATCATTGGCTGGGACCCGCTGATCAGTTTGTGCTGTAACAAATCACAGCACACCCAGGGAAAAGGGCGCACGCATGTGCGACTTTCATGGAAGTACTGATCACATACTAGATACGTAATCCAGTGCACAGTGAACACCCTGCAGCAGTAAATGTTGGTGGGGCAGTTTGTGAGCGGTTACATTTCAGCCAACATGTTTTTCTAGTTTGGATAAAATAGAGAAGAGGTAGATCATCTGCCAGGTTTAAATTCCTTGTGAGTCTTTGTGGGACGCTTTCCCTCACCTCTTGTCAACCAAAAATAACAGCTAGTCAAGGATGAACTGTGGTGCTATTAAATTCCCTCTAGCCTTAAAATAAAAAAAGAGAAAATTAAAAAGCAATCTCCAATCCTTACAACCGAATGGTCTTTCCATTAATGAATTGATCTCCCCTATGTGTTGGAACTCCATTGCGGATATATTTGGCCACCTTTATAATCAAGGTATAGCTCCAAATGACAACACAACAGGGAGTGCCTACTGTTTTGAAGCTGAACTGACAGACAGCTAAATACACATATGAAATTCCTATATGGAAGCTGTCAAAGGATTTGCATTTTTGTCTGTCCAGTTCTGAGTTATACACACAGCCCTGTCTATAGGGGCAAGAGATTTGATTTTTCTCTGCTGCAGTTAAGTAACACCTTCAAGTATTGTGCCTACCCCAGCCTGTGATTGGACCATAGGCTTGTGCAGGGGGTGTGCCACAAGTGGAACCACAAAAAAAGAGAGGGCGCACAGACCTAGTGCATTATCCTAAACCAGAGATATGCAATTAGCAGACCTCCAGCTGTTGCTAAACTACAAGTCCCATCATGCCTCTGCCTCTGGGTGTTATGCTTGTGGCTCTCAGAGTCTTGCTATGCCTCATGGTAATTGTAGTTCTGCAACAGCTGGAGGTCCACTAATTGCATATCCCTGCCCTAAACCTATGCTTTATTATTAAAATGGTAAGTATTATACTCACAAGATACCAAATTTATCAAGCTCATCACACGGTACAACGTCATACAATACACACTGTATAATGTCATGTGATAGGAGAAAGTAAAGATCCGATAGGATAACGTGTTTCAAGGACAGCCTCTTCCTCAGAGCTCTGAGGAAGAGGCTGGTCTTCAAAACACGTTAGCCTATCGAATCTTTACTTTCTCCTACCACATTATGCAGTGTAGATTGGATGAAATTGTACCGTGTGATGAGCTTGAGACATCTGGTATCTTGTGAGTATAATACTTAACATTTTTTATTAATAAAGTCATGGTTTTAGCATAATGCACTAGGTCTGTGTGCCCTCTCTTTCTTTTTGTGGTTCCAGTTGCCCAGACTCCCCCAGTTTTAGGAGGGCAGCAAGACGGGGTGTATCCATACCAGCCAGGATGGAAGTATATCCTACCTACATTGTGTGGACCCCCTCCTAAGCGCAGGAGGTTTTTGTGTTTGTGACTATTGGTGTGTCACATGTGCCTGGGCACACCCTAATCACTACGTGAAGTGCCGATTGATTCCCCCTACTGCCCAGGCTGCGGGGGGATATTTCAGGTTGGAGAATGGGGGAAGGGGCTAGTAAATATGTCATTTACCAGGACCTTCTTTTCTAAATGAACACAGTGAACACACTCACTCACTGTGTTCATTCATAACTGAAGCATAGTATACTGTTTACTATGCTTCGGTTTGTGAATGAACAGGAAGCCGTTCAGCACAGAGCATTTCCCATTCATTCACTGTCCCATGCAGCTGAGGATGCAGAGAAAAAAGGCATGTGTGTTTGAGCTTTAGGGTGCACAACCTAGTGCAATAGGCTGCGTGCACCTATGGACTGGACAGTGAAAAGAGAAGCAGCAGACTGATGAGCTCTTCTCTCTGTCACTTTACAACTTGTGATGAGCGCTGCAACACAACTGGCTGACTTCTTGTGCTACAGTATGAGCTCTTCAGGGAATAGGAAAATGCTTATTCCATGTCAAACTCAGGTACTTACACTGCTTTCATTTACAAAATATATTTAAAGGTGAATTAGGGAATACAAAGCTGCTCTAAATGATGTATTTTTATCATGTCTGATGTTCAGCTTTAAACCCTGCCTGTGGCAGCTAAACAGGGCCAGGCCTTTATGGCACATAACAGGGTAACAAACTATAAGTACTTTTGGTTTCTGGCCACCCTGATCAGTGAAGAGAGTTTTTGAAGATGTTGCATTCTACCCTACATAGGCAAAATTAGTATTTTTAGGATGTAATATCCTGCACATTCTTCCTCTGAGCAATACAGAGAAAAACACCAATCCCCAATGAAAAAGGATTAAAATAACCAAGTTATAGCATACAGCAAAGGCTGTGTTGTTGGCATCTCTCAGCATGTAGAAGTATTAGCTTCTGGGTCTGCTTTATGAACATGTTTATAACTTACAACATTCTATAGAACCACAAGGTAGAAAGAAGTATCATTAGACTCCAGAAAAATGCTTTCCCGTGGAGCTGTCACAACCTATCAAAGGATCTTATTTTCTGACGAGATTTATGTTTCTAAATTTAAATTGAATTAAATTGTGATCCTCTCTGAGCAGTTTCCAGGACTCAAACGTCATTGTATATTTTTGAGATGCATCCAAATCATAATCTTTTAATAAATGCAGATTATCTTCTTCGTGTGTGAACATTTACAGGCCTCTTATCACTCCCAATGCTGTATCCTCAGTTTAATATACCGGTATTTTTTTTCCCTTGTAAGTACATTTTTTTATAAATAAATATGTTCTGTTTCATAATTTGTGGGCCTTTCTGACCAATCTTCAAGGTTAAACTACAATGTCTTGTTTATGGTGACATGTTTATAGTCCAGTGTCCTGTCCTGAATGATTCCATTTATTCGACATGAAAGAACAAGGAGAAAAATTCAAGAGCAAAATGTAGCACCTTAGAACTGAACAAGACATATGGGAGATATGGGACTTTAAAGGTGCAAATCATTAAAGACAACGAAAGATATAAAAGGAAAAATATATACAAATTTTATTAAATGAACAACATCAATAAAAACAGTGCATTCAGTACAGTCATGGCCATAGATGTGTGCAAGGCATCCTTTAAATGACAATGATTTACTGTAGTCACGATCATGTTTTCTACATGTTTCGCTGTATGGCTTCTTCGGGAAAGAGCGTGAAGATTCATTAGATACCAAGAACTGTAATTTAACAACTTTGGTTGTGCAATGGAAATAGAAAAAATGCTAGTTAATAATGTTTCTATTTCCATTGCACGGCCAAAGTTTTTAAATTACAGATAAGGTCGATAAGGGCATTCCCCTGTCAAAAACAGCTCAGAGGGGGAGATCACTGAACTAACCTTGCATGGTTAAGACAGTGGCTCCGACCAGAGCTGACTGTTCAACCCTCATGGGGTTGAACAAAAAAAAAACTGATGGTGTGTACCCAACTTTAGACTGACCATTCACTATACTATCTGATTGTGCAATCTCCCTTAGATCTAACACCAACTATGTAGGCAATGGCCTGTCGGATTTGATACTAACTGAATGCTTTGTTTAGCTTTTTCCTCATATAACAGTAAGTACAATGCAAAGGGGACTGTACAATCAGATGGTTAGCTTTAGAATAACATATTCCTTCATTAAAACTTTCATCTGAATTATTTTATAACTGTATATTTAGATAATAAATTGGTGAAAAGGGAAGGCACTCATTAGGAAGCATCTTTACAATGATATTTAATAAAAGCACAACTATACCTATATGACTAATAATGCAACAAAACATAGTTGGCCTGAGGATAAACAGACATAGAATCTATGTCTTACAGTTGTCTAGAATAAAAGCTTGTTTAGAAAACGGCATCAAGAAAATGTACAAGAGCGTGAAGAAAATATAGCCATCCAATTCTTGCGTAAACTACTACTGCCATAGTCAACTCTTACCAAACAAAGCTCTCTTGATACAGAGAAATTTGTCTTGTCCTCCACCTTGCAGCTGGATATGGATTAATACACACAATCATTCTATAATTATTATTAATTAGAACAGCCTTTCTGAACCCTTTTCATCTAGAGGAATGCCTAAAATATTTTCAGGCCTCAAGGAATTCATCCTTAAACCAATTCATCAGAGGTCTGTGGGAAGAGTGCCCCTTAAATTGGTGGTCATTGGGAAAAATGCTCCTTACACCAGCGGCCAATGGAAAGAATGCTGCTTACACTAAGGATCAATGGGAAGAATGCCCCTTAAATCAGTGGTCAGTGGGAAGAATGCTACTTACACTTGAGGTCAATGGGGAAAATGCCCCTAAATTGGTGGTTAGTGGGAAGAATACTCCTTACTTGGGGGTTAATGTGAAGAATTCTCCTTACACTTGAGGTCAATGGAAAGAATGCCTCTTATATTGGTGGTCAATGGGAAGAATGCTCCTTACACTGGGGCTAAGAATGCAACACTTAAAGTGGTGATCAGAACGCTACCCCTAAAGACAGCTAATGTGTGTTGCTGCTGACTCAGCCAAGTGGCACTGGCCACAGAACTATGCAAGCCCCACCAAATAGAAGGTCAAACAGCTTAAAGAACCTCTAGCAACCTCTGGACAAACCCTAGTTAAGAATAGCTGAACTAGAGTATAAAGAGTAAACCATTATCTTAGAACCTCTAAACCCCAAGTATAAATTACACTGGAAAGGAAGGATAGTTGCATCCATATAGGTAACCCCTGCATGGAACCTAGAGGCACTGGGTTTGATTTAATAACGGCAAATAGATTGTTTACTTCGCAAGAGAAGTTGCACTTTGCAATTTGTCTCAGAGCTTAGTGAATGAGGTGAAGTTCTGCTAACTTCCATCATCCAATCGTGTTCAAGCAAAAATGATGTTGCTTTCTCTATTTTCCTTGCACATGTTTGGGTATTCTTTGCAAAGTGAAATTTCACCATGTTTACCAAGCTCAGGGGAAACTTTCCATGCAAAGTGAATAGCCTAGTTGTCTTTAGTAAATCAGCCCTACTGGCTTCTCAGGTTCATGGGGTGGAGACAGGCTTTCATATGTTATCATGTCCAAACTAAGAGGCACTGAGAATTTTAATATACAGTATTCTTCAATAGATAGTCAACAATAGAGATTGGGCCGAAAAGGCAGCATGGGCAGGGTACAGAGACGTTTAGAGACTACAATACCAAATTAGGAACAAATAAAACATAATAAAGAACTTTGTGTTTGACATGGTATGACTGATTGAAACATGGTAAGTAATATGCCATGTACAATGGCCACTATATTATAAAAATGGCATTAACTTGGCTAAATTAGGTGGGGTGTTTAATGATTTTTGGGTAGATGTCTAATTATAGCTAACACTGTATCTAAGGTTTGAAAATCCCTACACTTGTCTTTTCCTTACCAAAATCCACAATACAACCTCCCGTCCCATAAAAGAAAAACACATAATTAAAAATAAAAGATTAAATAAAATATTAAAACACTGCTACATATCTACCAATGACTCCTGTATTCCTTCACTGCTTTAGTTATGCTGCCTGTAACCATGTCTTACCTAACTGCATTTAATTTGCAACCCAGTGGAACCCATCATTTGGTTTTTTTGCAGTTACTTGACCGTAAATTTCTGCTGTTCAGGTCTAATGCCCCGTACACACGGTCGGATTTTCCGATGGAAAATGTCCGATCGGAGCGTGTTGTCGGAAATTCCGACCGTGTGTGGGCGCCATCGGACATTTTCCATCGGATTTTCCGACACACAAAGTTGGACAGCAGGAGATAAAATTTTCCGACAACAAAATCCGATCGCGTCAATTCCGACCGTGTGTGGCCTGTTCCGACGCACAAAGTGCCACGCATGCTCAGAAGAAATTCCGACACGGGACAGCTCGTTCTGGTAAACTTAGCGTTCGCAATGGATACAGCACTTTCGTCACGCTGCAATGTTAAAAATGGTTTAATACAGCTCACTCTCTTCTTCTTTATAATGTGACAAGAATTAAGTCGTTTTGCTGCTCATATTCACACACACTTCTCACAAAGTTTGATTTGTGTTTTTTTAGTGGGATTCCCTCAATATATTGTTATTAGTTGTCACATCTGACAGTTTTATATTTTTTATGTTTTTTTTTTTTTCTTTTTAAGCCTTTTTTTTTCTTTAATGTTTGGATTTTTTCCAAGGCTGATCTTTGTTCAATGTTATTTTTATTTTTACTCCAGAATATTTTTGTGTGTGTTTTGTGTGTCAAGTTACCCCAACACCATTGATATCTTTTATTATTTAATCTCCAGGAGATTTTTTGTTGTTGGTGTCCCTTGTTCATTTCACATTGTATATTAGAAATGTACCTGAATCCTCACAAACAAACCATCATTTTTGAAGTAAAACACATAGGAGAGTATAATTCAAAACAAAAATCCTTTATTAAGGGCTCAGAACCAAACAAAGAGGAAGGCAACACTGGATCAACATAAGAAATTAGCGAAGCCTGGGACCCCCACGGCAGACATCAATTCTTAAACCTCAAAATTGGTGGCCTGAGGAGTCCATATATAAGGGAGGGCAGTCTGGTCCGGGATTCACAGAGACTTGGATAGCAGCAGATGACATCAGTGTCCCCAGGCTGTGGTACCACAAGAGGCTGCATCTTTTGGCCGACCAGACTGGATCCAGGGCAATCAATCTCTGGTCTTCCTTTCACACTTCCTTCCGGGCTGTGGCTGTGCAGTAGGAGATGTGGCAGGAGGAGGAGTAGGACCTGGAGGAGGAGGAGGACTGGGAGGACCTGGAGGAGGACTGGGAGGACCTGGAGGAGGACTGGGAGGACCTGGAGGAGAGGGAGGAGGAGGAGGAGGACCATCCCAAAGCTGTGTGTGAGGTGTAAGTTGGCCCCTCACACCTTTCTCCAGAGCCTCTGATATGAGGGCCTGACACATGGCTTGTTGGCCCTCCTCCATCCTCTGCATTTTATAGGCAATGAGTGCCGCAAGGTTCTCCTGCATGGTGTGGGGTGCTCCCAGGACCTCTGTAGCCCTCCAAAAAAATCTGATAGCAGCCTCCTCTAGGCTACTCCTCCTGCTGCCACTTTCTGTTTTCAGGGTGGGTGGAGGGACCTGCAGATCAGCCACCTCCTGACTGAGACTTCCCTGTGTATGAAAAAGGGACATGGTTTTAGTTTTTGCATCATCAATCACAATCATAAATTAGTACTCCCAACTAACATCTAGGTAACATCATTGATTGTACAAGCAGAAATATTTAGAGGAATGCTATACCTGGCTCAATCTGGGCTCCTCCACATATGGCCTGGAAGGCCCAGGTTGGGCATCAGAAGCCTCAGCCGGGGGGGAAGGAAGCGTGGAAGGAAGACTGGAGAGGGATGGCCTGGGTTCAGTCTGGCCTGCCAGAAAGTGCAGCCTGTCGGAGTACAACATCCTGGGGACATAGATGTCATCTGCTGCTCCGGATCTCTGTGAATCCAGGACTTTCTTGCGCTCCCTCAGATATGTGCTCCTCAGGCAACCAATTAATATCTTTAAATAAGTGATGTCTGCCGTGGGGATCACCTGCTTCACAATTTCACACAATTGCTCCAGTGCTGCCTTCCTCTTTGCTTGGTTCTTGAAATGGGGGTGGGTAATCTCCCACAGACAGGGCAGCTCCCTTAGCATATCAATGAATAGTGACATGAAGTCAGTATCTCTCATTAAGATATCCATGTTCACTGCAAGACACAACACAAGACAAAGCCTAATGTCACACCAAACTCTCCTAATCTTGTTACAATATAGGCCTCAATCTAGAAGCAGTATAGGCCCAAGTTTGTCTCTTACCTTCGTTCTTACGATCGGCGCGTCCAATGCTCCTTCCTCCGCTCACAGATCATACGTAATACGCACGCGTGTTACGCTTTATACACACTGCGCATGTGTGTAACTCCGCCCGCCCCTGACGTTCTTTCTATTCTATTCCCCGCCCCTTTTCATTCGGCGCAGTGGGGGAAGAGCATGATGGCGGAGTTACACCAGGTGCGTGATAATTCGAACAACGAGGAGGAGGAGGAAAGCCCGGATCCAGGCACGTCCCGATCCAGAAGGAGACGTTTTAAGGCCACAAATATGTCGTTTGGGGAGATGTTGGAGATGGTCGACATCATGAAGAAGTCCGACTATGATGGAAAATATGGGCCTTACCCCCACCCCAACATCAGAAAGGCCAAAATAATTGGTAAAGTGGTCCGGAGTCTGGAGAGGAATTTCGGGGTCCGAAGATCAAAAGATCAGCTCAGGAAGCGGTGGTCGGACCTGAAGTTGAGAGAGCCGGAGCAGTACTAAAAGATCCGGAGAGTGCTGCAAAAAAGTAAGTAGTTGTGCTGTGTTCATATTCTTTCTGTCTTTATTCCGTTCGTTCTGCTCCATATGCTTTTAGTAATTGTAACGTTTAAAAGGGCAACTTTAATGTTCATGGGCCCATTATTCGTTCGTATCAAACATTTTTCTTTCGGCCTCTAGAACACCATTGTTTAGGCCATATGCATTTTCACACATTTTTTTTTAGGCCTACTTGGATGCCAAATATTTGTTTGTGTAGATGGGTTTGTTACTAGAATGAAATGCAAACTAGATTGTGTGTAAGGAGAGGACACTGAGCAGCTGTTTTCACATCTGGACACTGGAGCACTAGTGTGGGACCCCAGAACACCATTTTTATTAGGGGGGGCACACAGGTGCTCCAGTGTATACTATAGGGGGGGTTACATCTGTGAAGCTTGTACCAAACAGGTAAAGTATTGCAGCTTGACAAAGGGCAAGAAAAAATATACATCTTTGAACTCGGCTAAAATAGACAATTGTACCCCACTTCCAAGCAATGTTTCCTATTTCTATAGTTCTGCCATCAAATATCTGTGTGCTAAGTATACCATTTTTGTTTTACATAGGGGAGAAAAGACTCGGACACTCCTCATCCCAGGAGAACACAGACCCCCCCCCTCTGGAAGAAGGGGAACTACCCCAAACACAAGAAGAAGAGCAGGAGGAAGAAGAAGACGTGGTGGAGATTGGCACCACAACAGGTGAGTGTCTTCAACCACAGACTCAGGTAAAAGAGATGGCTGGTGTCAGATTTTTGAGACCTGTTTTTTTTGTTCTTTATCTCTTTTTAGGTGATCGTGATGTGAGGGAGAGAGAACGCTTTACATCAGAAAGTGCCCAGATACTGATAGGGGAGATCATGGGATGTAATCTCCAATTGCAAAACATCCAGCAACAAATCACTGATGTTATTAAAAAAATAATAACATCATTGATGTTTTGGGGCGAATTTAAACCCCACAAAATCACCTGTTTTATGTAATGTAAATTTTTACAATGTTTAGAAAAGCCAAATTTGGAGGATGCACACAGTGTGCCAACATGTGCTATCTGCCATCACGGGAGATCAATGGACGCGTTTTGGGGGTGCAACCCCTTCCTCAATTATAAAGTAGCGTTGAGGAAGGGCTTGCTCCCCCAAAACACGTCCCTTGATCCCCCCTGATGGCAGATAGCACATGTTGACATTCGTAAATTGGTGTGCATCTTCCAAATTTGGCTTTTCCAGGGGGTGAGTTCCCCCCATCTGAACGCTATATCAAACCCAGTTCCTAAATACTGATGTCTGATATAGCCTTCAGGTTTTACCATATGTGAACTTTGTAAGTTCTAGTTTTTTGGCTTTCTTGTTGGTTTTACACAGGCCTGTTTTATCTGAAATGGATATTTTGATTTTTCATAATGCTAATGCAAACATTTTATACAACAAACATGTTGGTTTGTTTTAAAAACCTTTGGTAAATGCACATGTGATTGTGCAGGTATAAAAAAGTGCCTTACTCAAGAATGTGTGGATTATTGTCTCAACACTACAACACTTTTGGGGTGATGTAATTGCTGTTTTATGCACAAATGGGGGTTATTTCCTAAGGGCAAATACACTTTGCACTACAAGTGCAGGTTCAGTGCAGTTGCAAGTGCACTTGTAGTGAAATGTGTTTTTGCATTTAGGAAGTACCAGCCAACACTGTTTTTTATAAGGTTACCCAATCACGACATTTTCTGCACTCAACACATTTCTGTCAGGGTCAGCTAAAACAAACACAAGCAGGAAATGTCCACCAAGAATAGCTTTTGGTTGTTTTTTATTTGAAAAAGGTGTCACAGATTGTCTGGCATATTGATAGCCCCCCTACCCGCAAAGAACTCCAGGTATCGTAACCGGACATCACGGGCATTCAGGGAGGGCAAGCCAGGACGGCCGCTTTCAAGTGCCGTCATTGTTGATGTATTTGGTATTCCGGCCTCAGGCCCAACTGAGCCAGCATAGTTGGCTGAATGTTTTCTTAAAAAATTATGGAGAACACAGCATGCCAGTATAATATGGTTCAGTTTATACTCCGCCATATGGATGGGTGTCAGAAATAGTCGGAACCGGCTGGCCAGGATTCCAAATGTGTTCTCCACCACTCTTCGGGCTCTGGCCAGCCGGTAATTAAAAACCCTCTGTTCCGGGGTGAGGGTCCTCATCGGGAATGGCCGCATCAGGTGGTCCCCCAGCGCAAATGCTTCATCAGCAACGAACACAAATGGGAGACCTTCAACATTGTCCTCTGGAGGTGGCAAGTCCAAACTGCCATTCTGGAGACGCCTGTAGAACTCCGTCTGGGCGATCACTCCACCATCGGACATCCGGCCATTCTTCCCCACGTCCACATACAAGAACTCGTAATTAGCCGACACCACCGCCAACATCACTATACTATTAAACCCCTTGTAATTATAATAGTACGACCCCGAGTCTGGTGGTGGGACGATGTGGACGTGTTTCCCATCAATTGCCCCTCCGCAGTTAGGAAAGTCCCACCGCTGGGCAAAGTGGGAGGCCACAGTCTGCCATTCCTGTGGTGTGGAAGGAAACTGTTGAGGAAAAAACAATAAACATTACTATTTTTTCACAGAAACCTGGCAAGCAGATTAGACACAAACATTATGGGTCAACCTCCAGATAGCATTTATTAAGGGGAATTTAACAACAACAAAGTATAAGGTACACCTATCATATTCCCCCTCCCCCCCTCTCATGGGCCATTTCTAACATTATAGGGGGGGGACTCTTGGACAGGTAACCCTCTTCACTTCATTGAGAGATGAATGCCTAAATAATGTGTATTACTTGGAACAGCCCCTCCTTAGTTACACTATTGGCAGCCCACTGGACAGGTAAGAAGTGTCATAATACAAAGATATAAATACACACTGTACACATTTGAGCACATTTGGACATTCTGCTATTACCTATCAAGATCATAATAGGATACAAGAACTTTAAACAGTACCATTGGAAAGTATACAGGCAGGCCCTTGCACTACATGCTTTGGGGAATTCATCCAAAAATCTGAGCACTATAGAGATGGGTATATTGTGTATGGGTTTGGCAAAGTCAGCAGATAGATGATTGAGGATAGAGAATTGGGATCAGCTGACTTAGCAGTTGGGGGAGGGAGGGTTACCAAAAATTTGGGGACACCACAAAAAAAAGCCTCTGGCCCTCTGCCTGAGTTTAAATCCAAAATAACATTTGCAAACATTTTAGGGGGTGTTTGGGGTAAAGCACTACTATGGAGCTGATAAAATACATTGTTAAGTGACTACATGAGGTGAATATAGGGCAGGAGACACCATGCTGGAGAGGTTATTGAAGGGCAAATATGTATGAAGGACCTAAAATAATAATTACATAAAAATCCAGCATGCATGAGGACAAAGGGGACATTCACAGCATAATACAATCATGGTAATTAGGGAATGAGGAAAGAAATACAATATATTATCAAACATTCAATACAATAAAATGTGATATAAAAGGATAAAAATCTTACCTTTATATACTCCTTCTGTAGGACCTGGATGATGGCAGAACAGGTCTCTGGGATAATGATCCCCAGAGCCTGGGGGGAGATGCCTGTCGAGAACTTGAGGTCCTGCAGGCTTCTCCCTGTGGCCAAATACCGCAAGGTAGCGACCAACCTCTGCTCCGGAGTGATGGCTTGCCTCATGCAGGTATCCTGCCTGCTGATATAGGGGGTCAGCGAAGCCAACAAACGGTGAAATACGGGGTCCGTCATCCAGAGAAAGTTCCTGAAATCATCAGGATTATTCTCACGGATCTCACGGAGCAAAGGCATATGACAGAACTGGTCACGCTGAAGCAACCAATTCTTGGTCCATGAACTCCTCCCCACCCTGTTCATGGACTGGACTTGTGTCAAGGTCAGGACCCCAACACCAAGCCCCCGCACAGCACGAACTCTACGAGGAGTACGCATACGAAACATGGCTATAAAACGGTCGGCTGCTCAGAACGAAGTAACAGAACGCACTGAAGAACAGCAAGGCCTGTGAAGAGCGACCTGAAAACCAGTAACGAACGAACAAGAATACAGTGACTAAAGTCACGCGGAACTTGCTTGCACGCACTGAAGAGCAGATGCAAACCCACAAGCACAAACTGAACGGCAGAAAACGATCTGAAAGCCACGAGTCTGAAAAAGCGCGAATCGTCTCTCACCAAACTTTTACTAACACGAGATTAGCAAAAGGAGCCCAAAGGGTGCTGCGCTTGGTTCTGAACCGGCCTTTTCTAGTCTCGTCGTACGTGCTTGACGTCACCGCGTTCTTGGCGATCGGAAATTCCGACAACTTTGTGCGACCGTGTGTAGGCAAAACAAGTTTGAGCCAACATCCGTAGGAAAAAATCCGAGGATTTTGTTGTCGGAATGTCCGATCAATGTCCGACCGTGTGTACGGGGCATAACAGTGATTAATATGTGGGACACTTAAAGAACTAAAACTGACCCTTGAAGGGTTTTTTTCATTAATTGAAGTTGATATATAAAGCAAGTTAAATCAAAAGAAAATGAAACGAATAAAGCAAACATAATTTTCACATTTAGAATTGAGTATATGTAAACCTAATCACTAAAACCTGCTATGAGCTTTAACATGTTAATGCGGTTTCAAAAGTTATTTTCAATACTCTTAAAGCTGCAGCATTCATTAAAGTAATACATGGTGATCCTACAGATAAGGTCCTTGTTAAGGACTTCCTGATATAGAGTGACAAGGTTCTGTCCCTCTCTCCTAGTTGTGCTTCTCGTCCCATCTGTCACATAGTCATCTGATAAAGACAAGTGGGTATTTCAACACACAATTCACAGTTGTCACCATAAGAAAACCAGCCCTTATAAAGGGCATGCGCCCATCAGTGGAGTGCTTGTAGACAGGATTCGGGTGTAAGGAGGCTGCAGGAGACCAGCAACACTTAGATGCAGGAAAGAATATAGAATAGGTGGAATCTTATATGCAGACCCTAATTTGGTTACACATCCAAGATAGATACAGTAAATCTTCTGATCCCACTCCCTTAGCTAATCCAGACTTCAAACACTAAAAGCACCCATATACTCAAGCTGGTCTGGTGGATGCCTGGAAGGGGTTTACCCCATTTCAAGAGATTACACATACAATTCGTCCACCATAACTTCTATAAGTATATAGATCGTATCTGGATTCAGCACACTTTCCTATTGGAAAAAAAAAATACCTACAGTAGATGAAGGTTTGATCTACTGTAGGTCAATGCCAGGGTTAGTGTTGTGGTCAAGATAAGGGTCAACAGTCAAGGTCAGGGTCATTTTTTTTTTTTTCTTTTGGACAGGAATTTATTTATTTTTTTTAAATTAGTATCAGTGTCAGCGTGTTTTAGGTAGAACAAAAAAAAAAAATGCGCACTGTTGATTCTAGACTGTACTACAGGTGCAAACAACAACTGACATACACATATGCGGTATCGCTGTGATCGTCAGGAGCAGCAGAATGTGTTTTGGGCTGTTCTTTGGTGGAAGGTTATGGTAATAGTAAGAAATATACAGCTAAACTTAAAAAAAAAAGTTTTTTAAACTATTTTGGGCCCGTTTTCCTTTGATAATAAAAAATAAATAAATAAGGAGATATCCATTAACATTTGTCACCAAATGAAAGCCCAATTTGTCGTAAAAAAACAAGGTATAATCCACCTGGATGCATAAAAGTAGTTTTGATGATATGTACGACTTTACTAACACATGTCAAAGTTGCAAAATTGTGCTTAGGCATTTAGATTTGTTTTACCCTTAGGTGCAAAGGAGTTAACGTTTCCATTCCTTCAGTACCCTGGCCAGACCTTGGCCTACTTATACTTCACCGCCATTTCCTTCAACACCACCTTTTTTCCTTTTCCTCTATTCTCTGTCCCTTTTTTCCCCCATTCCCTTGCTTTTCTCCTGCACTATTCTTTCCTTTCCTCACCCATCAGCTGGAATCCTCTTGATCTATGCCTGTTCCTATTCTCTTTCCAATCAGTACTAGTAACAGGGCCAAATGCTGTACCAAACTATTGTATGCAATTTGTTTAGGTTTTACTTCTACTTTAATAATGCTAATGCCAAAAATCAAGGGTTGTGTTAACTTTTATATGAATCTGCATCACTACAGTAAAAAGCTGTATCCTGCCTGGAGCATCAACGCAACTCTTCCCAATACCTGGACACTGAAGATAATTATTCAAAATGGTGGTTCAGAAAGTTCATACTGTATTATGCTGCACTATGAACCAAGATACTGAGAAACTCACCAAAAACATTAGTGGGTGAACTGTTGTATATCCAGAAAGCCTTTTCTTATTGACAGGTTCTCTTTAATTCTAGCACATAAAGAGAGCCTCTAATTACAATAATGTAACCGGATATTGCTGCCATTTAAGTATTATGCTTAGCTCGGTGCTGGGAGGTTAACAAAGAACGCAAGCAGTTTTTCCCTGTGCTGCGGACTGTCAGTCAGTTCAGGAAATGCCAAGATGGTAATTAACACTGAAACATCAGTCTAGGAAAGTAGCTGGGATGAGATGAACACTCATTTGAGAGCATTTTGCACTTGCCATTGAATATCAAGTTTCTCAAGTGGCACAAATGAGGAAAAGCTAAATGGAAGACAAAGCGCATGAAGGACTTTAATTGTGCTAAGAGGAAACAAAAGTGTTGGAGGGAGACAAGGTGAAGGCGTCCCTTGGAAATTGCTTTCCTGTCCTCTCTGCCCTGTCACTATATATGAGAAAATATACCACGCGGCAGTATTTGTATTCCATTATCATATACGGAACACTCGCCCTTGCACTGTTCTCATCCTGCTGAGACGTGTTATCAGAAAGGATTCTCAGCTCTTACATTAGGCTCTCATCTTGGCTGGAATTTTCGCGTCAAAGACATATTTTTCACTTACTGTTATCCAAAGCAGAATACAGAGACATCAAACAACATGTATGTCAAAGCAACTTTTGAATCTGAAGACAGGTGTGGATTCCAGTAGAAAAGGAGGGGAAAAAAAATCAGACCGTGGAATGGAAGAGATCTGCTTATTAAGGTGACAGTGAGCTGGAAATGAGGCCTACACCTAATTGTACTTTACAATACAAAACAAGCAAGCAGCAGCTTTCACATTATAAAGGAGAAGGCGGCTGACAGCCAGCAATTCTCTGTGAAGTTCAGTATAGTTTTGTTCAAGTAGCAAAAAAAATATCAAGGTTTATTCAGTAAGCTAGTGCAAAGAAGAAGAAAAAAAAATTATATATTGGAAAATCTTGTAACAGCCATTTCTCAGCTAACTGTAGACAGAAATAATGGTCTAATTCAGTGCTGGTCAATTTTCTTGATATGGGAGCCCTCGAGTGTGGCCCTTGACATCACCAAAGGGCTGCACATCAAATTCAATGAATGTCGGGGGGCTTGGCCGAGAGCGGCATGTGAAAGGACGTGCATCACGGAGCTCCCGCACTGATCCTCCAACGATCCTCTTCCCAGCCAGCTAGAACACCCGTAATCGGGGCAAATCCTGCACTGGAATCCCCCCTGTAGTGCCCAGTAACACTGCCGAGACTTACAGGGACCATGCAGACCCAAAAACACACGCCGGATTTCCAACGTGGCGCCGCAGCTCCTCTCTCACAGTGTGCTCGAGGCATGGAGAAGACTAAGGATGCAGGTAGAGCCCCTAAGACTTTCCAAAGGGACAGGGAAAGAACCCCCAAGGGACATGTTCTATTATGCCCAAAAGCTAGCAGGTCAGGCAGCCAAGGGGAGCAGGGAAGATATGCTCGCCACCCCTGCAGTGTTCCATACCCAGCCAGAGGAGGAGACATGCACACAGGGCCCTGCAGCATCTCCTAGTCAGAGCCTGCCAGACATGGAAGAGGAGGATGAGAGTGAGGAAGCAGAACAACCCTCCCTAGCAGACATACTACGAGCTGTACAGAAATGTACAGCATCAGTACACACCCTGCAGGAACAATTTGGAGGCCTGAAGGAAGAATTGGGGTTCATTAGGCATGATATACAGAAAACAAGGGAGTGCACTACCGTGGCTGAAGGCCGCATCAGTGAGATAGAAGACATGCTTGCACCATTGCTAAGAGACACGCAAATTACAGCCAGGATTGCCAGAGCGAACAAACTTAAATCTGACAATATTAAAAATCATTTGAGATGGAACAATATCCGTATAGTGGGGCTCCCAGAGAAGACGGATTGCAGGGACCCCACGAATTTTGTTGAACAATGACTACTGCAAGTATTCGGGGAAAGAGGTGTTCACCCCACTGTATTCGGTAGAACATGCGCACAGAGTTCCACCCAGGCCCCTACCACCAGGGCATCCACCACGCACCATGATAGCCAGGCTACTCAACTATACAGATAAAGAAATTGTGCTACGCCAGGCAAGAGAGAGACGTACCCTGTTTCCCCAAAAATAAGACCTAGCGTGATTGTCGGCGATGACTGCAACATAAGCCCTACCCCCCAAATAAGCCCTAGTTAAAGTCCTTGTAGGTCTTATTTTCAGGGTAGGGCTAATTTTCGGGGAAACAGGGTAGGGCTTATTTGGGGGGTAGGGCTTATATTGCAGCCATCACTGACAATCACGCTAGGTCTTATTTTCGGGGGAAACAGGGTAATGTTCAATTTAACGGGGCCTGCATCTCGTTCTATCCTGATTACTCAGCAGAGATACAGAAGCGCAGAGCTAGATTTACCGATGTTAAAAAATGATTGCAAAGGCTCAGGGCCACATACGCCATGCTATTTCCGGCGAAACTTTAGATTACGGCAGGGGGCCAGTACCACTTCTTTGAGGCGGCTGCCGAGGCATCCTCATGGTTGGATGCTAATGAGCATATCATCAGACAAGCGGGAAGAGGCGCAGCAGAAGGGGATTGATCTGACATCCCTAAGATTATGCAAATACACCAAGAAGTTTTAAACTGATATTCCATAAGCGACGAGAGCAAGTGAAGTTACCTCAAACACAGTTTAGTGACTTTTTAGTCCAGAGTACCCACAAGTTTAACCCAAGTGGAACTTGGAGTTACGGGTTGAGTTGTTATGAGCAACCCACAGTTTTTTGCACAATCTTGTACCCAGTTTTTCTCTATTCACCCAAGTAAACCCTCCTCCCCTATAGGCTAGAGGGTTAACATGGGAGACATTTAAAGCGTTCCTCAGGGTAATCCTGATCGCTGAGGTTTCAGATATTAAATCTAAAACGCACGCTATTAAGGATCAGATGGAACAGTTGGTAAGCCGGCTAGAGGCAGAATATATTGCAGACCCCTCTGATGCGGCTAGGGAAGCGTGGCTGGCTGCACAAGAGGCGGTTGTTCGGATTACATGAGAGGCAGCAGATAGGAAAAGATTTTTTAACAAGCAGGCCTTTTATGAGAAGGGAGAGCAGACAGGCCGCCTCTTGGCAAAAATAGTAAAGGCCTCCCAGACGAGACGTCTCCATCCATCGGGGCACTATGCACCGAGGGAGGGAGGCTGGTAAACACCGCGACCCAGGTTATGACGGAACTGGTGAGGTTTTATTCCAATTTGTATAAATCTAGGGCGACTTATTCGAACACTGACTTAAGGGATTACCTACAGGGAATTGAGCTCCCTGGACTGTCAGATTCTCAACGTGCGCTCCTGGATTCCCCAATTAAAATCAAGGAACTACAAGAGCTCTTAGCCTCTTCCTGAATTCAAAAGCCCCTGGAGATGACGGTCTTCCAATGGAAATCTTCAAACAATATGAGGGGGCCATCTTGCCTAGCCTGTTAAAGGTCCTTCACTATGCAAGGCAACGCCAGAGCCTGCCTGACTCCATGACCAGAGCCAATATAGTCCTTCTCCTAAAACCAGGTAAAGACCCCTTAGAACCAGGATCATACAGACCCATATCACTCTTGCAGAGTTATATAAAAATCCTGGCGAAGATTCTGGCCCTGAGACTCAACGGGGCCATATCTTCCATTATCCACTCGGATCAGGCAGGTTTCATACCCCAAATATCCACTGCCATCAACCTCTGTAGACTTTACCCGAACCTTCAAACACAGGCAGACAACATGGGGGATAGGGCTTTGCTCTCACTGGATGCCCACAAGGCATTTGACAGTGTGGAATGGGAATACCTATGGGCTGTCAAGGGCAAGTTTGGCTTTGGTGAAGGGTTCCTGTCTTGGGTGAAACTGTTATACTGCTCACCACAGGCGACCATTAGAGAGGCGGGACACATTTCTGTACCATTTACCCTGCATAGGGGCACCCGATAAGGGTGCCCACTGTCACCCCTCCTGTTCGCCATTGCCATCAAACCCATGGCAGCCCTGATCAGAGCAAACCAGAGAGTGTGTGGATTCCAATATGGAGAGATTCAGGGGAAGCTTATGCTTTACGTGGACGACACCATGCTACTCCTGGGAGACACGTCTGACTCCCTGAGGGAAGCTATGGCAATAATTGGTGAATTTGGAAACTACTCAGGACTAATCATTAACTGGACCAAATCCTCACTACTGCTGCTGGATGCAAATCCGGAAAGCGGAGGGTGGATGATACATAATATACCAGTGTCTGATGGCCTTAAGTACTTAGGTATTCAGGTCACGTCGGCACCACTTGATTTTATCTCTCTTAACCTGACCTCACTACTAAATAGAATTCGGGATAAGACAAAAATCTGGTCCCGACTTAGGATGTCTTTGGTCAGAAGAATCAATCTGATAAAGATGATTTTTCTACCCCAACTACTATATATACTGCACAACACGCCTATGGTGATTCCTCTGAAGATGTTTAGAATTATCAATTCCAATTTTAGAGGATTCATATGGCTAGAAAAACCCCCCAAGGATAAAACTAGAACAACTACAAAAGTTTAAGGAAACAGGAGGCCTTGCCCTTCCTAATCCTTGGGCCTATTACCTGGCAGCTCAGGCGCAACATATTGACCGGGCCATGCCTGAAGAAACAATAAGGGAGGAGGGGTGCATACAATTTGAACCCATTAGGGCCCTGATGTGCTATGCATCTGGTCATGATGACGTACCCACTGGTATGGAGGCCCTAGCATATGCAAAATCAAATAAACGATTTCCCATGTACGCCCTGATGCAGAAAATATGGAATAAACTTACACAGCTGCAGGAGGTGGAGGACTTCACTGTGTACAGTCCAATATGGGCAAATAGGTATTATGAGGAGCTAGTGTCGCTGGATTGTGGCGCTCGGTGGAAGAGATATGGGGTCACACATGTGAGATGTATCTTTAGAGCGGGAAAATTGATTCCCTTCCCTGAGTTGAGGGAAAAATTTCGCCTCCCACAATCAATGCTCTTCTACTACCTACAGCTGCAACATGCAGTGAAGGCACAGGCTGGCGGGGCCTCGTGGACTCTTTCACCGACCCCGATCTTTCGATACATGGCTGATGTATCACAGTTTCAGGGCTTTATCTCTAGAATTTATTCTATGGTTCTTAATATTTACCTGGGGGGTTTTCCTCAGACTGCATCTAGTAAATGGGAGAGGAACGTGGGAACATTCGAGGATGAGCAACGGGAGGAGGCACTCCAGGCAGTACAAATTTGTTCAGTGAATGTGGAACAGCAGCTATCTCAATTATATATATCGTATGTACACTTCACACCCGACAGACTATTCAGGATGGGAGTGAGACTGGACTCCAACTGCCCTAGGTGCGCGAGAGATCATGGGGACTTAATACATCTGCTCTAGAGGTGCCCCAAATTACATTTATTCTGGACAGGGGTATTGGCTACCATTAACAGTGTATACCAGACCACCATACCTACAGACCCAAGGCCATGGCTACTTGGGGTACTAGATGATATTCCCATGGAGGACAATGCTAGACAAGCTGTGGCCAGGGCCCTGTTTCAAGCTTCTAAGCTGATCCTCTGGCATTGGAAGGTGGCAGAGCCTCCAAGGCTGAAGAAGTGGATTGTCCAAATGAAGGGAACTATCAGAATGGAGAAGTATGTCTTTCAGCATAGAGGACGACCGGGAAAATTTGACAGACTTTGGGCACCCTGGTTGGATACCCCCGGCCTCTCTCCGGTTGATCTTGTAATGGATAGAATGTTGAGATAAAGAATGGGGAAGTGAGATACAAGTCGGGAGGGCACAAACTGTGAGGCACACACCGTAGGTAACTCTGCATATGAGGGGGATGAAAGTAGAGCTAAGCTACAAAGTGATAATACCTGCATTGGCTAGGATGGATTGGTATTGGAGGATGCAAGAACTGTTTGATTATACCTCTTGCAAGGTTAATTGCACTTGTATTTTATGACAAGATTATATGCTTGAGATGTGAGCTGTAAAATGTATTTATGTGCTTTGTTATCTAATAAACATCTTTGATAAAAAAAAAAAAAAATCAGTGAATGTCAAGATATAGTCAAAGACCATGGGATGATGCAAAAGATGGTCAGAGACTGCAGATATACTACAGGCGGTAGTCAGGGGCTGCAGAGAGGATAAAATAGATGGTCACAGACTTTGGACAGGATACAAGAGATGGTTAGAGACTGTGGATATCAAAATCAGAATACTGTATTCTGATTAATACACTGAATAGTCAAAGACAGTGGACATGGTATAGGAGATGTTCATAGACTGTGGACATAGTAAAGGAGATGTTCAGAGACTGCAGGCATGATACAAGAAATAGTCAGACACAAAATTGCCAGGACTGGGGTCATGCTGCAGATGACCAAAGACTGTGAACATGTTGGAGACATGCTTCAGGAACTGGATACATAGTACATTAGACTGCTAGAAATGACTGCTAAAACAGGGAAATAGGGAAACGTTAGTTTGCAGGGCCCTCAGGGCCACACAAAAAGTGCCAAAGGTGGCTGGTTGGGCACCAGTGGTCTGGTTGGTGTGGATAACTGCAATTGGAATATCGCTCTTTTAGCTGCCATACTGAATTAGCCTGATATTTTGTTTAAAGTGAATTAAAGTTTACTTATACTATGGACTTGGGCAATGTGTGTATCAGCCCGCCCCTTAGTTATTTAAGAGCTGTCAGATGGCACAATCCTCGGGACTGGAGGTTTTTTCTTTTTTTGGGTCGGCGGAGGGCATTGTAATTGACAATGGATCTACAGCGGGGGGACAGTTTTTTTTTTCTCATTTTTGATTTATTTACTTTTTTCGTAAATGAGTAGGAGGGGTGGGATCTTTGGGCTGCATGCTCGGATAAAGGTCTGGTATGGATTTTGGGTGGGACCCCACGCCAATTTTTAAAAACATTTGAGCCGGAGGGTCTGGTATGTATTAGGGGGGGCGCCCACGCCGTTTAAAAAAAAAAAAAGATTTATTGCCAGCAATGTTTTTTTTTTACATTCAGCTGTCAGCCGCTGACAGCTGATGACTCATCCGTTGTTAAGAACACAGCGGCCGGCTGCTTGGCCTGCTCCTAAAAGTGTTACTAAACCCAGGACACTGCATTTACTATATCTGGACTTCCACAGTACACAGAACATGGAAATGCAATCGTTTTAGTAAATCTAAACTGCTAATTACCTATTCACCATCAGCAGTATATAGCAGCCTTGTGACTTGTATCAGTGTCTGCTTAAGCTTGTAGTAGGAGTTTTCATTCTCCCCAGACCCTCTGTCTGGACACTGCTGATTGGCCCTTTGCTCATCACATGCATTCACCCAAGAGAAAAAAAACTCTAGCAAAACACACCAAACTAAACTGAGGACGTGCAGCCTGACTCCTAATGCCCCGTACACACGATCGGACATTGATCGGACATTCTGACAACAAAATCCATGGATTTTTTCCGACATATGTTGGCTCAAACTTGTTTTGCGTACACACGGTCACACAAAGTTGTCATAATTTCCGATCGCCAAGAACGCAGTGATGTACACCACGTACAACGAGACTAGAAAAGGGCAGGTCCGAACCAAGCGTGGCACCTTTTGGGCTCCTTTTGTTAATCTCGCGTTAGTAAAAGTTTGGTGAGAGACGATTCACGCTTTTTCAAACTCTTGGTTTTCAGATCGTTTTCTGCTGTTCAGTTTGTGCTTGTGGGTTTGTAACTTCTCTTCAGTGCATGCAGCGAGTTACGCGTGGCTCTTTTCATTGTGTTCTTGTTCGTTCGTTACTGTTTTTTAGGTCGCTCTTCACAGGCCTTGCTGTTCTTCAGTGCGTTCTGTTACGTTCTGAGCAGCCGACCGTTTTCTAGCCATGTTGCGTATACGTACTCCTCGTAGAGTTCGTGCTGTGCGGGGGCTTGGTATTGGGGTCCTGACCTTGACACAAGTCCAGTCCATGAACAGGGTGGGGAGGAGTTCATGGACCAAGAATTGGTTGCCTCAGCGTGACTAGTTCTGTCACATGCCTTTGCTCTGTGAGATCCGTGAGAATAATCCTGACGATTTCAGGAACTTTCTCCGGATGACGGACCCCGTATTTCACCGTTTGTTGGCTTTGCTGACCCCCTATATCAGCAGGCAGGACACCTGCATGAGGCAAGCCATCACTCCGGAGTTGAGGCTAGTCGCCACCCTGCGGTACTTGGTGACGGGGAGAAGCCTGCAGGACCTGAAGTTCTCAACAGGCATCTCCCCCCAGGCTCTGGGGATCATTATCCCAGAGACCTGTCCTGCCATCATCCAGGTCCTGCAGAAGGAGTATATTAAGGTAAGATTTATCCTTTAACATCACATTTTATTGTATTTAATGTTTGATAATATATTGTATTTCTTTCCTCATTCCCAAATTACCATGATTGTAATATGCTGTGAATGTCCCCTTTGTCCTCATGCATGCTGGATTTTTATGTAATTATTTTTTTTCTCCTTCATACATATTTGCCTTCACTTACCTCCCCAGCATGGTCTCCTGGTCCTACATTTAACCCATGTAGTCACTTAACAATGTATTTTATCAGCTTCATAGTAGTGCTTTACCCTAAAAACCCCCTAAAATGTTTAAAAATGTGATTTGTGCTTTAAATTCAGGCAGAGTGCCAGAGGCTTTTTTGGGGGGGTCCCCAAATCATTTGGAACCCTCCCTCCCCCCAACTGCTAAGTCAGCTGATACCAATTCTCTATCTATCCTCAATCATCTATCTCCTGACTTTGCCAAACCCAAAGACACTATACCCATCTTTTTAGTGGTCAGATGTATGGATGAATTCCCCAAAGCATGCAGTGCAAGGGCCTGCCTGTATACTTTCAAATGGTACTGTTTAAAGTTTTTATCTTGATAGGTAATAGTAGAATTTTCAAATGTGCTCAAATGTGTACAATGTGTATTTATATCTTTGTATTATGACACTTCTTACCTGTCCAGTGGGCTGCCAATAGTGTAACTAAGGAGGGTCTGGCCAAAGTAATAGTAATACCCATTAATTAGGCATTCATCTCTCAATGAAGTGGAGAGGGTTACCTGTCCAAGAGCCCCCCCTAAAATGTTAAATAAGGCCCATGAGGGGGGGGGAATCTGATAGGTGTACCTTAGACTTTGGTCTTTAAAAACTCCCTCAAATAAATGTTATCTTGATGTTGGTCAGGAATGTTTGTGTCTAATCTGCTTTCCCTGTTTATGTGCAAAATGACTAATTTTTTTTGTTGCTTGACTCCATAGTTTCCTTCCACGCACAGGAATGGCAGACTGTGGCCTCCCACTTTGCCCAGCGGTGGGACTTTCCTAACTGCGGAGGGGCAATTGATGGGAAACACATCCACATCGTCCCACCACCCAACTCGGGGTCATACTATTATAATTATAAGGGGTTCAATAGTATTGTGATGTTGGCGGTGGTGTCGGCTACTTACGAGTTCCTGTATGTGGACGTGGGGAAGAATGGCCGGATGTCCGATGGTGGAGTCATAGCCCAGACGGAGTTCTACAGGCTGCTCCAGAATGGCAGCTTGGACTTGCCACCTCCAGAAGACAATGTGGAAGGACTCCCATTTGTCTTTGTTGCAGATGAAGCATTTGCTCTGGGGGACCATCTTATGCGCCCATTCTCGATGAGGACCCTCACCCTGGACCAGAGGGTTTTTAATTACCGGCTGGCCAGAGCCAGAAGAGTGGTGGAGAACACATTTGGAATCATGGCCAGCCGGTTCCGCCTATTTCTTACACCCATACACATGGCGGAGTATAAACTGAATCATATTATCCTGGCGTGCTGTGTCCTACACAACTTTTTTTGACAACATTCTGCCAACTATGCTGGCTCAGTTGGGCCTGAGGCCGGAATTCTAAATTAAACAACCCTGACGGCGCTTGAAAGTCGCCGTCCTGGCTTGCCCCCCCCCCTGAGTGCCCGAGATGTCCGGCTAAGATACCTTGAATACTTTGCGGGTAGGGGGGCTATCAATATGCCAGACAATGTCTGAAACCTTTTTCAAATAAAAAAAATAACTACTCAAATCTTTGGTGACATTTACTGCTTGTGTTTCTTTTAGCTGACCCTGACAGAAATGTGGTGAGTCCTGAAAATAGCGTGATTGTGTAACCTTACAAAGCACTGTTGGGTGCTATTTACTAAAGGCAAAGACACTTTGCACTACAAGTGCACTTGAAACTGCACTTGTAGTGCAAAGTGGATTTGCCCTTAGGAAATAACACCCATTGTCACAGAAAACACCAGTTAGAGCACCACAAAAGTGTTGGAGCGTTGAGACAATAATCCACACATTCTTGATTAACAATCTTTTTAATACCAGCACAATCACATGTGCATTCAGAAAAGGTTTTTAAAACAAACCAACATGTTTGTTGTATAACAAATTTTGGGGTCACATTAGAAAAAGTAGAAATGTCCATTTAAGATAAAACAGGCATGTTTAAAACCAAAAAGAAATACACAAATCTTGAACTTACAAAGTTCACATCTGGTAGAACTTGAAGGCAATATCAGACATGAGTATTTACAAACTGTGTTTGATATTGCGTTCAGATGGGGTGAAGTCACCCCAGGAAAAGCCAAATTTTGAAGATGCACACAAATTGCCGAATGTCAACATGTGCTAGCTGCCATCATGGGGGATCAAGGGATGTGTTTTTGGGGTGCAACCCCTTCCTCACAGCTACTTTATTATTGAGGAAGGGGTTGCACCCCCAAAACGTGTCCATTGATCTACCGTGATGGCAGATAGCACATGTTGACATACTGTGTGCATCTTCAAAATTTGTCTTTTCGCAAATATGTCAAAAAATGGTAAAAATGTTTAGCACACAAAAAACCCAAGGGATTTGGAGGGGTTTTAAACTCTCACTAAAACATCAATGATGTTCTTCATTTTTTGTTGAACATCATTGATGTTTTTCAGGATGTTTTCCAAGTCCCTATTACACCCCATGATCTCCCCGATCAGGATCTGTGCACTTTCCGAGGTGAAATGCCCTGGATCCACAACATCACGATCACCTAAAAAGATAGAAACAAAAACACACCATGTATTATAAATATGCCACCATCCATCTCTTACCTGAGCCTGTGGTCGCAGACACTCACCTGTTGTGGTGACAATTTCCACCACGTCTTCCTCCTCCTGCTCTGCTTGGCTTGGGTGGATTTCCTATTCTTCCAGAGGTGGGGGGTCTGTTGTCTCCTCGGATGAGGGGTGTCCTCCGAGTCTTTTCTCCCCTCTGTAAAAACAAATAGGTATACTTAGCACACAGATATTTGATGGCAGAAATAGGAATATGAAACATTGCTTGGAAGTGGGGTACAATTTTCTATTTTGGCATAGTTCCAAGATGTAGAATTTTTAGTGTCCTTTGTCAAGCTTCAATACTTTACCTGTTTTGTACAAGTTTCACAGATGGAGACACCCCTATAGTATACACTGGAGCACCTGTGTGGGCCCCCTAATAAAAAGGGTGTTCTGGTATCCCTTACTAGTGCTCCAGCGTCCAGATGTGTAAACAGCTGCTGAGTGTCCTCTCCTTACACAGAATCTAGTTAGCATTTCATTCTAATTACAAACCCATCTACACAACCAAATTATTTTCAGACAAGTAGGCCATAAAAATGTGGGCAAATGCATATGGCCAAAACAATGGTGTTTTCTAGGCCGAACGAACAATGTTTTCTACGAACGAATAATGTGCCCATGAACATGAAAGTTGCCATTTTAAACTGGATAACAGTCAAGAAAAGCACATGGAGCAGCACGAACATAATAAACATAAAGAACAGAAACACAGCACAACTACTTACTTTTTTGCAGCACTCTCCGGATCTTTCTGTACTGCTAGTGTTCTCTTAATTTGAGGTCCGACCACCGTTTCCTGAGCTGATCTTTCGATCGTCGTACCCCGAAATTCCGGTGCAGACTCTTGAGCACTGTTAGGTACCTGGTAGGAGAGCCTGACTTTGTAGGAGAAGACCTCTCATACAACGCTGGTTCAGGAGCCACTGGAGTGGGGACAGTGGTCTCCTGAGCGCAGTGGGGTAGGAGTGCCTGTTGAGCTGAGTCTCTGATGCTGAAGAGGTGAGAGATCCCGCAGGGATGGCTGGACTGCAGATCAGGTGAGACTGGAAGCAGCAGACTGGAACACTTGAATGTGCAGAGGTCTCTGGAGCTGAAGCTGAAGGTGCAACAGCAAGGACAACAGGAACAAGCAGGGTCAGACGATCCGGGTCAGCGAGGGTATGAGGCAGGCAAAGTACAGCAGGCAGAGGCAGAGTCGGTAGGCAGGCAGAGTTTGGCAACGGTATCAGGCAGGTAGCATAAGAATAGTCAGACAGGCCGGGTCGGATTGGAGCAGGACGGATGGTCAAACAAGCCGGGTCAGATAGGTAGCAAACAATCAGATAACAAATACTAGAATCACGAAGCTGAGACGAAGCAGCAATGTGTCAAAGCACAGGGGGGCTTTTAAGTGTACTTTGGCGCCAAACTGGCGCTATCGCGAACGCGCGCACGCCCGTCCGCGCCCACGTGCACACGCGCGCGCGCCCAAGCACCGCGAACCCGCGCGCGCCCTAGCGCCGCGCCGATGCTCGGGAACAACAGGTATTTGCTGAGCAGCGCGCAACGGCGCGCGCCGGCGCATAGGCGTACGCCGACGCCCCGGTTCGGTGCCAATGGTGCCCTGACATTGCCCCCCCCCAAGGGGCAACCTCCGGGTGCCCAAAAGCCTTTTCTTCTCCGGATGACTAGAAAAATAGGCTTGCACTAAACGCCTGGCATGCACATTACAATCTGGTTCCCAAGAATTACTTTCTGGGCCGTAGCCCCTCCACTTAATTAGGAACTGGATCTGACCTTGTCTTTTCCTGCAATCAAGGATAGCCTCGACCTCAAATTCCTCATTGCCATCAACCACAATGGGTTCAGGAGGTCTAGTTCCTCTACCGGGGAAGGGATCAGGTACAGCAGGCTTGAGCAATGACACATGAAACACGGGATGTATTTTGAGAGAGTCAGGTAAAGTCAGTTCATACGAAACTTCATTGATTTTTCTTTTGACCGGAAACGGTCCCATAAATCTAGGTGCCAACTTCTTAGAGGGACATGCTAGTTTAATGTTACTTGTAGATAGCCATACCTGATCACCAAGCTGAAGCTTCAACTCCCCTCTTCTCTTCCGGTCAAAGATCCTCTTGCTGTCCGCCTGAGCCTTGGATACTGCTTCCTGCAACATCTATGGTTGATGAAGTCTACCGTACTCTGTACTGCCGGGACTGAGGACTCTGGAAGGAAATCAGGTAAAAAGGTTAGATGGAACCCATAATTGGCAAAAAAGGGGGATTGACCGGTGGCTGAGTGTTTGGCATTGTTGTAGGCAAATTCTGCCAGCGGCAGCAAGGATACCCAATCGTCCTGTGAAAAAGAGGTAAAACATCTGATGTACTGCTCAAGAGTCTGATTGGTCCTCTCTGTCTGACCGTTGGTCTGAGGGTGATAGGCCGAAGACAGAGCCAGTTTGATTTTTAAAGATTCACACAGAGCTCTCCAAAAACGTGAGGTAAATTGTACCCCCCTGTCAGAGGTTATGTTTACAGGAATTCCGTGGAGTCTAATGATTTCCTTAATGAAAATGTGAGCTGTTTCCATAGCTGACGGAGTTCCCTTTAATGGAAGAAAGTGGGCCATCTTGGTAAAACGGTCTACTATCACGAAAATAGCAGAACACCCTTCTGAACATGGGAGCTCCACAATAAAGTCCATGGATATCATCTTCCAGGGCCTATCGGGTACTGGCAAGGGTTTTAACAGACCCCAAGCTCTACTCCTGGATGTCTTATTCTGGGTACAGATAGGGCAAGATTTGACATATCTCTCACAAAAGTCCTTCAAATTGGGCCACCAGAAAGTACGCTGTACCAATTCCAGAGTTTTACGAACCCCAAAGTGACCTGCCAGTGGATGATCGTGAAGGAGTGCCAAGACCTTGACCCGAACCTCCTCAGGAACAAAAATTTGGCTACCTTTCCAAAACAGTCCGTCCTTGCTACTTAGGGTAAGGCCTGAGGGTCTGGTTGCTCCAGAAGATGCTTCCTTAATCTGAGAAAGAAGATCAGCTTGGATGAGCAAAAAATTGTTTGCAGGTAAAATGGTATCTGGAGCAGATAAATCCTTTGGGTTGTCATGCATTCGTGATAATGCGTCTGGTTTGACATTTCTTGAACCCGGCCGATACATAATGTGGAAGGAAAAGCGTGAGAAAAACAGTGCCCAACGGGCTTGACGGGGTTTTAACCTTTTAGCGGATCGCAAATATTCTAAATTCTTGTGATCAGTATAAATTAGCACTGGATGCACAGCCCCCTCCAACAGGTACCTCCACTCCTCTAATGCAGTCTTGATGGCGAGAAGCTCCCGATCACCGACATCATAGTTTCTCTCCGCAGGGGAGAGTTTTCGGGAGAAGAATCCTACGGGATGCATAACATCCTTACTGCCCTTTCGTTGCGAGAGTATCGCACCGACCGCTATCTCAGAAGCGTCCACTTCTAGAATGAATGGCAAGGATGGTTCAGGGTGACTAAGAATAGGTGCTGAAGTAAAAAGTCTCTTAAGGTTCACAAAAGCCTCTTGGGCTAGGTGATTCCAGGAGAAACGGGTATTCTGCTTGGTCAGTTGTGTGATTGGTGCGATTATAGCAGAGAACCCCTTGATGAACTTTCTGTAAAAGTTTGCGAACCCGATGAATCGCTGAACCCCTTTTTTGTCCAGGGGTACCGGCCAGTCCAGAACGGCAGAAACCTTTTGTGGGTCCATCTTGATGCCAGTCGATGAGATAATCAAGCCCAGGAATTGGATGCTCTGTTTCTCAAATTCGCATTTTTCCGCCTTTGCATACAGCCTGTGTAAGCGGAGACGACCCAATACTTGACAAACATGTTTCCGATGGAGATCTAGGGATTCCGAAAAGATCAAAATATCGTCTAGATATGCGATCACAAACAGGTCTAAAAAGTCTCTAAGCACATCATTAATTAGGTGTTGAAAGGTTGCAGGGGCATTACAGAGTCCAAAAGGCATGACTAGATATTCATAATGCCCGAATCGGGTCCGAAAAGCTGTTTTCCACTCATGCCCAGCCCGAATGCGGATCAGATTGTAGGCCCTGGAACAGTCTGTGTTGGGGCGGCCGGTGAAGAGGAGGTTGAAGGATTAACCCCTGCAAGGTTCTGGACTTGTCCCTCCAGTCTGTTATAATTGTCCTGAAGAGCTTGCACTGCTTGGGTGAGGGCTGCCAGGTGTGTGCATATCTCCTTCAATGGAGAGGTATCTCCTGCAGGCTCAGACATGGCTGCTTCGTACTGTTAGGTACCTGGTAGGAGAGCCTGACTTTGTAGGAGAAGACCTCTCATACAACGCTGGTTCAGGAGCCACTGGAGTGGGGACAGTGGTCTCCTGAGCGCAGTGGGGTAGGAGTGCCTGTTGAGCTGAGTCTCTGATGCTGAAGA
The DNA here is from genome assembly GCA_037952925.1 of Lithobates clamitans. Taxonomy (NCBI): domain Eukaryota; kingdom Metazoa; phylum Chordata; class Amphibia; order Anura; family Ranidae; genus Lithobates; species Lithobates clamitans. Next base: position 9,104,825 of record JBBGZY010000067.1, read on the forward strand.
GGTGAGAGATCCCGCAGGGATGGCTGGACTGCAGATCAGGTGAAACTGGAAGCAGCAGACTGGAACACTTGAATGTGCAGAGGTCTCTGGAGCTGAAGCTGAAGGTGCAACAGCAAGGACAACAGGAACAAGCAGGGTCAGACGATCCGGGTCAGCGAGGGTATGAGGCAGGCAAAGTACAGCAGGCAGAGGCAGAGTCGGTAGGCAGGCAGAGTTTGGCAACGGTATCAGGCAGGTAGCATAAGAATAGTCAGACAGGCCGGGTCGGATTGGAGCAGGACGGATGGTCAAACAAGCCGGGTCAGATAGGTAGCAAACAATCAGATAACAAATACTAGAATCACGAAGCTGAGACGAAGCAGCAATGTGTCAAAGCACATTTGGCGCCAAACTGGCGCTATCGCGAACGCGCGCACGCCCGTCCGCGCCCACGTGCGCGCGCGCCCAAGCGCCGCGAACCCGCGCGCGCCCTAGCGCCGCGCCGATGCTCGGGAACAACAGGTATTTGCTGAGCAGCGCGCAACGGCGCGCGCCGGCGCTTAGGCGTACGCCGACGCCCCGGTTCGGTGCCAATGGTGCCCTGACAAGCACTTTCGCCATGGTCTTGGCCTTTCTGACATTGGGGTTGGGGTAAGGTCCATACTTCCCATCATAGTCAGCCTTCTTCAGGATGTCGACCATCTCCAACATCTCCCCAAAGGACATATTTGATGCCTTAAATCGTCTCCTTCTGGATCGTGACGTTTCAGGCTCCGGGCTTTCCTCCACCTCCTCCTCGCTGCTGTAATTAGCACGCACCTGCTGTGTCTCCGCCATGTGCTCTTCCCCCACTGCGCCGAACGAGAAGGGCGGGGAATAGAATAGAAAGAACGTCAGGGGTGGGCGGAGTTTCACGCATGCGCAGTGTGTATAAAACGTAACACGCATGCGTAGTACGTACGATCTGTGAGCGGAGGAAGGAGTATCGGAGGCGCCGATCGTGATAACGAAGGTAAGATCTAAACTTGGGCCTATACTGCTTCTAGATTGAGGCCTATATTGTAACAAGATTAGTAGAGTTTTGCCTGACATTAGGGTTTGTCTTGTGTTGTGTCTTGCAGATAAAATGGATGGCTTCAATGACCACAACTTCCTCCCCCTGTTCATAGACAAATACAGGGAGCTGCCCTGTCTGTGCTGTATAGGTGTACATTCTTTTTACCTTATTGTGTTTTATTGTCTTTAGCTTCCATGTTATACACAGTTTAGTTGTGAACAGGAGCAACATTACATTTTCACATTACAGTAAAACCTTGGATTGAGAGTAATGCCCCGTACACACGATCAGAAAATCGTGCGGAAAATACCGCTTTCGAATCGATCGTGCGATAATCAGATCGTTAGTACAGAGCTTTCGAGAGCTGATCAAGACAGTTCATTCGATAGTATTCTATCGGACATGCAAGAAATTTTTTTTCGTACGATGCCAGATCGTACGATTTTCGTTTAATCAGTACAGCTATCGTTTCGAAAATGCAATACAAATGCATTACAACACATGACATCACTTCCGAATTTTATTTCTGTCGTGCGGGAATTTTCGTGACTTTAGTAAACTCATCAGCATCGATCTGAGATCAGCATGCAATAAAAAAACGATAATTCGTTCGATAATCTCATCGTGTGTATGGGGCATAACTTGGTCTGAGAGTGTTTTGCAAGACAAGCACAATTTTTTTTATACATTTTGACTTGATAAACAAACGATGCCTTGTAATACAAGTATCGTCATGTCACAACAGAGTATAAAAGAGAAGAGAGTTGCTTCTAAGTGTAGCAATATGGTTACACTTAATGAAGGTACAACATGTATCAACTCACATGGTTGATGATTAAAACAGGCACATAAGTATGCAGGCATCTGGGGTAAAGCTGTCCATATAGACCGTCCTCCGCAACGTCTATAACGTCATCCCTTAAGCTCCACAAGCTCTTCAAGCCTCGCTTTCAGATTGCTCCACTGCAGGGTAGTCTTCCCGGTCACGATTGCAGACTGGAAGCGATGAGAGCCAGCGGTGCGGAGGATGGTCTATGTGGAGAGCTTTACCCCAGATGCCTTCATACTTAGATGTGCCCCTTTTAATCATCAACCATGTGAGTTGCTAAATGTTGTACCTTCATTAAATGTAACCATATTGCTACACTTAGGGACACCTCTATTCTCTTTTAAAGTATCAAAAGTGTCAGATTGTCTGCTGCAATATCGCAGTCCTGCTATTAGTCGCTGATCGCCGTCATTACTAGTAGAAAAATAAATAAATAAAAATGAATACAAATGTCCCATAGCCGCTATAACTTTTGCACAAACCAATCAATATACGCTTATTGGATTTTTTTTTTTTTTTACCAAAAATATGTAGCAGTATGCAAATTGGCCTAAATTGTTGAAGAAATTAGATTTTTTACATTTTTGTATTGGTTGTGTTTTATAGCAGAAAGTAAAAATTTTTTTTTTTTTTTAAATTGTCGGTCTTTTTTTGTTTATAGCGCAAAAAATGAAAAGGTGGTCAATTACCACCAAAAAAGAGCTCTATTTGTGGAAAATAAAGGACATACATTTTATTTGGGTACAGCGTTGCACGACCGTGCAATTTTCAGTTAAAGTGTTACGCAGTGCCGTATCGCAAAAAATGGCCTGGTCATGGGGGGGGGGGGTTAAATCTTCCAGAGCTGAAGTGGTTAACCACTTGCCACCTGCCATATAGCAGAATGACGATGGCAAAGTGGTTTCAATATCCTGACTTTATCCTGACTTTTCTGACTCATATGACGGTCGGAGGATATTGAGCCGCTGCGCGCCCCCGGGGGTGCGCATCGTGGCGATCGTTGTTGCGGGGTGTCAGTGTGACACCCTGCAACACCAATCCAGGTAAAGAATCTCTGATGGAGACTCTTTACCACGTGATCAGCCGTGTCCAATCACGGCTGATCACGATGTAAATAGGAAGAGCCAGTGATCGGCTTTTCCTCACTCGCGTCTGACAGACGCGAGTAGAGGAGAGCCGATTGGCTGCTCTCCTGACAGGGGGGGTCTGTGCTGATTGTTTATCAGCACAGCCCCCCCCTCTGATCCCACCCAGGACCACCAGGGAAGCCGCCCAGGACCACCAGGGAAGCCATCCACACTGGACCACCAGGTATGCCCCCTAGACCCCCGGGAAATACTAATCTGTGCCCAGGCAGCTGCCAATCAATGCCCAGGCAGCTGCCAATCAGTGCCCACTCACAATGCCTACCACTGCCAGTGCCACGAGGGATGCCTATCAGTGCCGCGTATCAGTGCCCATCAGTGCCACGTATCAGTGCCCATCAGTGTCGCCTATCAGTGCCCAGCAATGCCACCTATTAGTGCCCATCAGTGCCACCCATAAGAACCCATCTTTGCAGCCTTTCAGTGCCTATCAGTGTCGCCCACCCAGTGCCATCCATGAGTGCCCATCAGTGCCGCCTATCAATGCCCATCAATGCTGCATATCAGTGCCACCATCAGTGCCGCCTACCAGTGCCCATCAGTGCCGCATATGAGTGCCCATCATTAGTGCCCATCAGTGCCCACTCATTGGTGCCACCTCATTGGTGCCACCTTATCAGTGCCTGTCAGTGCCGCTTTATCAGTGCCCACCAGTGAAAGAGAAAACTTTCTTATTTACAAAAAATTTTAACAGAAACAAAAGCAAAATGTTTATTTTTTTCTAAATTTTCGGTCTTTTTTTATTTGTTTAGCAAAAAATAAAAACCACAGAGGTGATCAAATACCACCAAAAGAAAACTCTATTTGTGGGAACAAAATTATAAAAATTTAGTTTGGGTACAGTGTTGTATGACCGCGCAATTGTCATTAAAACTGCGACAGCGCTGAAAGCTGAAAATTGGTCTGGGCAGGAAGGTGTATAAGTGCCCTGTATTGAAGTGGCTAAACATCATAAACCTGCTTGGACCCACTTTTGCGTTTCTATTGACTCGTACGGAGAGAGAAGCAAGTTTTGATACAAACAAAAGTCCTTCAACACAGTCCTTTAGTCAATCCATGCAACCAAGTTTACATACAGTGCCTTAAAAAAGTATTCATAGCCCTTGACATTTTCCACATTTTGTCATGTTACAACCAAAAAACGTAAATGTATTTTATTGGGATTTTATGTGATAGACCAACACAAAGTGGCACATAATTGTGAAGTGAAAGGAAAATGATTCAATTTTTTTTTACAAATAAATATGTGAAAAGTGTGGCGTGCATTTGTATTCAGCCCCCCTGAGTCAATATTTTGTAGAACCATCTTTCGCTGCAATTACAGCCGCAAGTCTTTTTGGGTATGTCTTTACCAGCTTTGCATCTAGAGAGTGAAATTTTTGCCCATTCTTTGCAAAATAGCTCAAGCTCTGTCAGATTGGATGGAGAGCATCTGTGAACAGCAATTTTCAAGTCTTGCCACAGATTCTCAATTGGATTTAGGTCTGGGCTTTGACTGGGCCATTCTAACACATGACTATGCTTCAATCTAAACCATTCCCATGTAGCTCTGGCTGTATGTTTAGGGTTGTTTTTCTGCTGGAAGGTGAACTTCCGCCCCAGTCTCAAGTCTTTTGCAGACTCTGACAGTTTTCTTCTGAGATTGCCCTGTATTTGGCTTCATCTATCTTCCCATCAACTCTGACAAGCGTCCCTGCTGAAGAAAAGCATCCCCACAACATAATGTTGCCACCACCATGTTTCACGGTGGGGATGGTGTGGTCAGGGTGATGTGTAGTGTTAGTTTTTCAATTTTGGTCTCATTTGACCAGAGCACCTTCTACTACATGTTTGCTGTGTCCCCCACATAGTTTCTATCAAACTGCAAACGGGACTTCTGCTGGCTTTCTTTCAACTATGGCTTTCTTCTTGTCACTCTTCTATAAAGGCCAGATTTGTGGAGTGCACGACTAATAGTTGTCCTGTGAATAGATTCTCCCACCTGAGCTGTGGATCTCAGCAGCTCCTCCAGAGTTACCATGGGCCTCTTTGGCTGCTTCTCTGATTAATGCTCTCCTTGCCCGGCCTATCAGTTTAGATGGACAGTCATGTCTTGGTAGGTTTGCAGTTGTGTCATACTCTTTCCATTTTCGGATGATGGATTGAACATTGCTTTGTGAGATGTTCAAAGCTTGGGATATTTTTTTAAAAGCTGACCCTGCTTTAAAGTTCTCCACAACTTTATCCCTGACCTGTCTGGTGTGTTCCTTGGCCTTCATTATGCTGTTTGTTCACTAAGGTTTATTAACAAACCTCGGAGGGCTTCACAGAACAGCTGTATTTATACTGAGATTAAATTACACACAGGTGGACACTATTTACTAATTAGGTGACTTCTGAGGGCAATTCGTTCCACTAGATCAGTGTTTCTCAACTCCAGTCCTCAAGGCGCCCCAACAGGTCATGTTTTCAGGATTTCCCTTAGATGAAACAGCTGTGGTAATTACTAAGGCAGTGAAACTAATCAAATCACCTGTGCAAAATAATGGTAAGCCTGAAAACATGACCTGTTGGGGCGCCTTGAGGACTGGAGTTGAGAAACACTGCACTAGATATTAGTTAGGGGTATCAGAGTAATAGGGACTAAGTACAAATGCACGCCACACTTTTCAGATATTTATTTATAAAACAAATTCAAAACCATTTATCATTTTCCTTCCACTTCACAATTATGTGCCACTTTGTGTTGGTCTATCACATAAAATCCGAATATTTTTTTTTTTTTTATGTTTTTGGTTGTAACATGACAAACTGTGGAAAAAATATGTCCTCATCCAAAGCTGAAGCTTCAGCTGTAGGTGGAATTCGCCTTTATGCAACATGAGACCAGAAACACTAACATCTAAACATGATATTATATAGAAGAGCAATTAACTAAATCTCAACAGGCAGAGGACCTGCCAACATCTGAACTGTACTCCATATTAAAAAGCAAGTGAAATGCAAGTCTCTCTTTTTCAGCTGTAAGTCATCAGTAGTTTCTTATAGTCGGAACACTCTGGATGCATTTGGAATACTGCTTCTCTAAAAGCCAAAACATGAGTTAGTGAAGTGGAATCAATTAATCATGTGGGCAAGGAGGCAGATGACTTTTATTGCAAAAATATTCATCAGCAGAGCGGTGTAGAAATATATCCATGTAAATCTTCGAATAAAGCCGGAATTTAGTGTACACATTGTCACTGAAATGTTAGACCTGACAAAACAGTTTTATTTGTGTACAACCTGCTCCACTATTATTTTTATTTTATGCTTTTACTCCCCTCTGCTCTGCTGCTGGAACTTACTTTCTAGAGCCATGGTATCGAGCAGGAATCTCTAAACTACGGCCCTCCAGCGGTTGCGGGACTACACGTCCCATGAGGCATTGTAAAACCTCTGACATTCACAGTCATGACTAGGCATGATGGGATTTGTAGTTCCTGAACAACCAGACGGCCATAGTTTGAAGACCCCTGGTATAGAGCATGCTACCATTTTAAAAATAAAAGATCTCTATGAAATTGCATGGTGAACAGTCAATACTTACGTGTTCTGTACAATGATTTTGCACAGAGTAGCCCCTATCCTCTTCTTCTGGGGTCCCCCGTTGGCGCTCCAGGCTCCTCCTCTTCATTGGAAAGCTGCTTTCCATGGGGGCACGCAGTCGGGCTCGCTACCGAGTCTAGCTGCTGTGTTTATTGACACAGACAGTGGGACTCTGCCCTTCCCCCTGCTCCCGCATCACAGCTTTTGATTGACAGCAGTGGGAGCCAATAGCTCCTGCTGCTATCAGTCTGTCCAATGAAGAGAGCGACAGTGGCTGGAGCGCTGCGCTCGTGCACATCGCTGGATCGGATTGGGCTCAGGTAAGAAAAAGGGGAGGTCTGGGTGGGAGCTGCAGCACAGAAAGTTTTTCACCCTAATGCACAGTGTGCATTAATGTGAAAAACCTTAAGGCTTTACAACCACTTAAAGATTAGGAAGTATTGAGGTAAAATAAAGGATTACATTTTTTTTTCCCAGGCCATCCCCTAAGCTAGACCTCACAACTATATTAAATATAACCTTTAATTTCATTTGCATAACAGTAATAGTAATAGTAATATGCATTATAAGCATATTTTTTACTTTTAATTAAATTAAATTAAATTAAATTAATTTTCGGAAAATAAATAAAATAAAATTTTTTTTGGAATAAACTGTTGACAGAAAAACAAATCATAAAAACAAAATGTGTAAATCAACCAAATTAAAACATTAAACAATAGTCCGTATCTCTATGTGCAATCTTGAATAATCAATAAATCCACCGATGTGTATGACTTAGTACTCCAGGATATATCCCAACTACACAAAGTTCAAGACCACAGAGGGAAACAACAACATACAAATAACTGTCAGTGCTCAAATGTTGAAAGATTTTAATGATAGGTTACCTTTATCCAGAATTCATTCAAATGTTCCCATAAGAATGCAAAATGAAAAATGATACGCGAAGCCTTGCAGCTCTCTCCAGACTGGAAAATCCTTATAAGAAACTATAACATAAAAGGAAACGCACCGCAATATCTTGAATAAAACTTTAATTTATTTCCTATATTCACAAAGGTGTTTGGCAAAAAGCACTTAAAACATAAAATGCTTTTCATGTTGACATTTGTTCTATACATTGGATACAGAGGGCCAACTGTTGAACTCAACAACACTTAGTCATTGTCACAAAAGTGCATACTGTAGTACATGTTTCAAGGAAGAACCTTCTTTATCAGAGATGCTTTGAGGAGGAAGATCTGCCTTTGAAATGTAATACACTGTGGCTGTTGGCTCACTTAAGAGGACTGCTAACCCACCTGAGCTGTCAGCTGATATCTATTGAGGAATGTGGGGAGTATATAGGATGGAGAGGGCAGGAGGAGGCATTTTGCCCCAAGTTGTGTGTTACCCAAGTGACACAGTTACTTTTATCATTCAGGGTAAAGTGAAGGTTCTCTTGCAAGATGAACCCTACACCCTTTGATACTTGCCTTCTCCAAGCTCCAATGTCACTCTCTTTCATTGCTAAGTTCTAAGCAAATGTAAGCTCTGTTCAGATGGTGTCAGAGCTTGCAGAGGGCTAATGTTTTATTCCTCCTCCTCATGTGAAAGCTAAGCTCAAGTATTGCATCCTGGGAAGAGGAGAAGTGGAAGTGTAGATTGAGCACCAGCAGTATAACAATGGCCAACTAAAAGCCTGGACTGGAATATATGTGACCGTTAGAAGCACAAAAAGCAGCCGAAGTCAAAACAACAGTTATGTTAGGCCTTTCAAAACAAAGAAATTTACTATCTGAGGCTAAATCGTTCTAGTCAATGCTGTCAGGAATGTTAGCCAAGAGAAAGGGTAGGAAGGTAAACCCCCATACATCAGGTGTCCATAGCAGAGTGCCCACCTACACCAGGTCTCCACATCAGAATGCTCCTTACATAAAGGTGACCCCTTATATCAGATGTCCCCATCAGATCACCCCTTTACATGTGCATGCTCCACCCCCTGCAGCATGCCCCCCCCCCCCCAGCTCCCCCACCACCTGCCTTCCCAGCTACTGGTTGCGCTCCTAGCACTGTCTTTGTCACAGTCAAAATTCAGAATGTCACAAAAAAAAAATTTACGGCAAAAAAAGGGTCTTCTCTGCTGAAAAGGCTAGCAAGGTACAGACCAACAGTCTCCTCTATTGGCAGATTAGCAATTGGACTGTTAGAATTGAGACTAGTTGAAAGTAGATGAGAAAATCTGGACAGCCGCACTCCAGGAAGATGTAGTTCAAAAATTATTTATTTATACTTTCATGAGCATATAGCATACAAAACATTATGGCAGAAGGTACAGGCAATCAGCTAACGCATTTCGCACTTATGCTAAGTGCTTACTCATAGCTCTGGTCCTGAGCTATGAGTAAGCACTTAGCATAAGTGCAAAACGCGTTAGCTGATTGCCTGTACCTTCTGCCATAGTGTTTTGTATGCTATATGCTCATGAAAGTATAAATAAATAATTTTTGAACTACATCTTCCTGGAGTGCGGCTGTCCGGATTTTCTCATCTACTTTCAACATGATTGAGCATTAGCCAGCACCTGGGGCTCTTTATCCTGGAAGACAACTGAGTTCACACCTGGTGCAGATCCATACCTGTGCGGTGAGATTTTTTCCTGCTTCAATTGAGACTAGTGTGGGTCTCAGATGCAGAATGCCACTGGTGCTTTTCCATAGTTCTGTACTGCCACTGTAACTCATTTAATATCTAATGTCTTCTAATTTCCAGAAAGCTGATAAAATGCTACCTGGCCAGCCTTTTCCTCCACAACACAAATAGCTGTTCTCTGTGCTTAGATGCTTTTTTATGGGGCAGAGGGAACCCATTTAAGCTCCATTCACAGAGGTGATTACCTGCATGCCCCATACAGGGCCTGTGTTTTGCCAGCAAGGGGATTCACAGTTGTTCCTTTGCATGACTGCCGACACAGGGATGCACAAAACAACTGTGCATCCCCTTGCTGACAAAACATGGCCCTGCACAGAGCACACAAGTAATCTGCCTGTGTGAATGGGGCCTTATGATGACTGTCTGCTACAAATGGTGAGTTTCTGGGTCTGAAACAATGCTAGAAATGATCAAGCTACCCTCAAAACTCACATATAGCAGTAAAATTCCTTAACCGTAGATGGCACAGATCTCAAAAGGCTGTCATTATCTGCCTCATGGGAGTCAGGTCCAGTCATCACATCCTTTGCTGGGAGTTGATCAGGTGGCTTATCCCTATTTACAACACACAGCAGGTAACAGAATACAGGGGTCATGTATTAAAATTTAAAGCAAAACTTCACCCTAAAGGGGAAGTTCCAATTTATACCCTCCTCCCCCCTCTATTAGTTTTGGCGCTTTTTTTTGGGGGGGGGGGGGGGCGGGTTCCTGGTTTTGATAGGTACCCACTCCCAATTCCAGTTGGATTGGATAGCCTTGGCACATTCCACTCGATAGTGTGCAGCCGGTTGTAAAGCCTCAAGGAATTACAATTGCCTGCCCACAGTAAACATCCTGGCACCGGGGGGTCAGAAGACTTGGTGAGGAACCGGTTTGGGTGAGGACGGCACTGGATCCTTGGACAGGTGAGGATCCTTTTTTAAAAAGTCCACAGCTACAGTATTTGTAACTGTTGACTTTTAATTTTTTTCAAACAGGGCAAAGAACCACTTTAACTTTAATAAAGCATTCTGTGAAATAAAACACTCTGGCACCCTCAAGTAATTTTAGTTTGTAGCTCAACTTTGCTGTTACAAATAGAGGAGATCCTTTGACACAGCAAGAGTAATAAAAGAGATTTCGAGCTACAGCACAAAGAAAAGAAGATTCTGCTGATGTGCTGCTCAGAGATTACAGAGCAGAAAATAATCCTCTTTGTGTCAACTAAAGAGAAAAAATATGTTTTACTATTATCGGACACAACAGTTGTGGCAAAAATACAGCAAAAAGTCAGTTATGAAACACTAACAGAGGTCAGAGGAATAGGGGTTTATAGTCAGGACATTACCAGATGTGACCACTTTTTATTGGCATATGGCTGGGCTTCCCATACACATACAGTGCCTTGAAAAAGTATTCACACCCCTTGAAATTTTCAACATTTTCTCACGTTACAGCCAAAAATATAAATGTATTTTCATGGTTATGCAATAGAGTTTTGTCTGTCAGCTTACCTGTCTTCATGTGTTCATCTCTAAAGACCAGCTGACTCTCACCTGACTGCTTTTATGAACTCTCCTCTAGCATAGCTCCACCCCAGCTCCTATCAGAGAACTCTATATTAACCTCTGCACTGCAGGCCAGCCCTGCTGATCATCCTTTGTGTGTTTTGGCTTCCTGTTCCTGCCTGCCGTGTGCTCTACGATTGTTTCTGTTACTGACCTTGGTGTGTTCTCAACTATTCCTGTCTGCTCATGACCCTGACCTTTGGCGTGTCCCCGACTATCCCTGTTTGTCTGTAACCCCGAACCTTGGCGTGAACTCTGTTGTCCTTGTCTTCTTGTGGCCCTGACCTTGGCTTATTCCCTTACTATCCCTATCCTCCTGTTGCCTACTGTGGGAGTGAGCTGGGGGACCCTGGGGGTCACGACCTGGAGCCAGTTGCAGCCCAGTCCATCCTCACCACTAGAGGCTCTGGTGAACATCTGCTGGCTCTTAGACTCCGCGCCCCAGGGAATCTTACGCTCTAACCCCGGTGGGACCCGTGCCTTCCTTACCACCCTGACTCCCATCCGCAGCAGTCAGCCGTAGGGTCCACTACCTTGCGGTGCACTCCTGATCTCAATGGTGTGCATCTGTCACCTAGACTCAAGGTGACCTGATGTGTATTTTGTTGGGATTTTATGTGATAAACCAACACAAAGTGGCACATAAAACTGTGAAGTTAAAGGAAAATTATAAATGGTTCTCAAAATCTTTTACAAATAAAAATGTGAAAAGTGTGGCGTGCATTTGTATTCAGCCTCCTTTACTCTGATAACCCTAACTAAATTCTAGTGGAACCTATTGCCTTCAGAAGTCACCTAATTAGTAAATAGAGTCTACCTGTGTGTAATTTAGCCTCACTTTAAATACAGAAAATTTCAAGGGGTATGAATACTTTTTCAAGGCACTGTGGAAGAGTAAACGCGTGTCATCATCTCCTATGTGAGTATGCTAGATATAAACCCAATCACTAAGCTTTCACACAAACTTGAATGTAAATGTAAATACATTTCTTTGTAAAATAACAGATTTATACAGGTTTATACTTAATGGAATTGCACAGAGCGCCCCAAACCTCCTCTTCTCGGGTCCCCTCGTCAGCACTCCTGGCTCCTCCTCCCTGGCAAGTGCCCCCATAGAAAGCTGCTTCCTATGGGGGCACTCATGCAGGCTTACTTTAAAGCCTCGCTGTCTGCATCTATTGACACAGACAGCGGGACTTGACCCCGCCCCCCGCTCCCTGACTTTGATTGACAGTGACGGGAGCCAATGGCTTCTGCTGTATCAGCAAGGCCCACAGGACTGGAAAGTGAGGGAGGGGGAAGCTGCAGATGGGCATAATTCTGGATCGAATGAGGATTCAGGCAAGTAAGGGGGGAGTGAGAGGGGATACTTTATTTATTAAGATAATAAATGTTAAAGCTTTAGAACCATTTTAACATGCCAATATAATTCCAAAAGTATTTTTCAATATTTTAAAATCTGCAGCTTGCTCTCGTTAAAATAATACCTGGTGATCATAATTACATAGTTACATAGTAGATGAGGTTGAAAAAAGACACAAGTCATGAATGTTCTTGATCAGGTACTTCTTTTATGTGGTGACAACCTTCTGTCACTGTCTTCCAATTCCAATTGTGATCCTGAATTGACATCCTGTAACACAGGCTGGGGACACGTGACCACCTCAACACCACCTCAACACACATTATAGAAGCATGGTTCACTGCTGTTACCATCCAGAAGCCAAAACTTAGAAATGCCATGCAGCCATTGCTGTATTTAATGAGTGAAAACAGGAACTGGCTGCAAAGAGGCAGCAAGAGCTCAGCACCAAGATGCAGCAAAGAACAAAAAACAAAGAAAACAAAAAAGCTGAACTACAGGTACAAAATGTTTCTCCTTTTAAATATATATTCCTCAATATTCGCAAAGGATAAAGATCCAGTTTGTGTGCGCAAAGTGCCTTTCCAAATGCAGATATTATCTTGTAAATGTAGCAGTGACTGTGCTGTCACAATCACCGTGCAGCACATAGAGAACAGCAGTGCGCCATCTGAGTGTAGCATTTTAACAGATTTATTGTGGTGAAAAGAAAAATGGCAACTCACATTGCGACAGGTAAAATCAGGCTCATCACATAGTAAAGGGCTTCCGATGGACAGTCTCACAACAACAGGGAACCTCAGACCAATAGGAGTACTGGGTGGACAGATACACTTGCAGGAGCAAGAGAACACAGGAGGGGGGGGCACCAAACTAAGTGCAGCAATAATAGTACTGAGAAATACTTGTAAACGAGTAACTCACATAGGAAGAAGCAATGGCACTTTTTGTATTAGCTTAAGAAAGAGGCTTGTATGGCCTTGAAATGTATAGCTCCGCCCCCAACATCCCGATGACATCACTCCCAGCCTGCTCTGCATCCCACAAGAAGCTCTCTGCCATCTTTTTGTTTTCCTCCTCTAAGCTGTCATCCAGCCTAACGTCCAGCCTTTCCAGGCTCTGTGAGTTGTAGGAAGAGGCTCCCCACCCCAGATCCATGAGCCGACCGCTCACAGATCACATACACAAAGTGCCATCTCTTCTTCCCATGTGAGTTACTATTTTATAAGTATTTCTCAGTAATATTAATGCTGCACTTAGCTTGCCCCCCCCCCCCCTCGGTTTGTTCTCGTGGTTCTGCAGGCGTATCTATCCACGCAGTACTCCTATTGGTCTGAGGTTCCCTGTTGTTGTGAGTCTGTCCATCGGAAAGCCCTTTACTATGCGATGGGCCTGATTTTAACTGTCACAATGTGAGTTGCCATTTGTCTTTTCACCACAATAATTCTGGTAAAATACTACACTCAGATTGTGCCCTGCTGTTCTTCTTATCTGTTTGTGTAGAGATACTTCAGTCTCTTCAGAGGTGCTGCATCATTTAGATCAGCAGAAGGTTACCCTGAATGCTCCAGTGGACTCCATGAACTTTCTGCTGTTCTGCATTGACATTTATGTACACACAAACACTTTATGAACCATCTACCCCATTACTATTTTGTAGCACATAGCTTGTGCAGGGAGAATACTTGTGGGAGGGGCCCAACAGCTCCACCCATTACAGGCTGCTGCAGAAAACTACAGGAGGGCGGATACAAGACCAGTCGCCCTGCACAATCAAAGGGAGCATCAGTGATAGGTCTTCGTTCCAAGAAACTCCTGTACAAAAGCAAAGGGTAGGAGTTTTTTCATGTGCAAAGATCTGGAATAATTACACAAAGGACATCGATATCCCAGAAATATAACATAAAGCTCTTGTATTTAGACAATATTTACATAGTCAGGAGTTCAGCTTTAAATGTAATGAATTTGCTTCAGTGATAGCTTTGTGGCCACACATGTTGCATTTATTTTACTTTTTTTTTTTTTAAGGGGAGAAATGCTGTAGACATAACAACCTACATGATTTAAAAATATTGAAAATCTCTGTTAAAAAATTATGTTGTGACAGAGTATATGAGATTCTAGTAATTACCTTTATACTGTATATACTTATGTTTTTTTTGTTTGTTTTTTTACTGCTGTGTTACTGCACTTTACTCATAGCTTCATAAGATTCTCTGTGTCCCACAGGCAAGTTCTTTTTTTTTTTTAACTTGCAATCCTATAGGACCCAGATTATGTCTGAAACAGTCTGAAATAGTTTCCTTTTTAACTCCAAACTCTTAGTGGGATAGGAATAACATCAGTTCCTGGAAAAAAAAAAAAAAAAAGAAAAAAACTTCATAAAAGTCAAGGAATACCATTCTGAGCACTGGCATCCAGGCGCTTTGTTAACTCTAATAGCCTAAGGCAAAATACCAAGTAACATGTACAGGGTCCATCTGTGCTTTTCTTCCAGTCGATCTGCCAAATGTACCTAAGGTCTCTTGAAACTTAACAATGTAAAAAACAGTGTGATCAGCTCAAGTACCAGAAGGGAACAAGATCCCTGAAGTGTTTGCGGAAGGCAGTCCTGAACTGCACAAAACAGCACTCATCACAGACAAACATTCCTACTCTTTACAAGAGCTCCATGTTGTGCTTTTTGTTTTATTCTGGCACCGTTTGATAATACTTTACAAGACAAATCAAGTATATGAACAGGCACAGCTGGCATTGCGGGATTGGGTCAACTGAGGTTGTCTAGTCAGTGTGGAATTTTATCTGTACCATAGAATTGTAAAAGAACACAAACCCAGTACTAATCATTTTTATTCCAACAATTAAAAGGAATAAATGGTAAGGCTACATACAGGATTAATAAATTAGTAAACTGTAAAATAATCCACAGCCAAAGCCAGACTGTATGTATAAATAATGTACACTCCAATAGCTAAAGCAGCCAGTGGAAATTATTTTCGGTGGGGTGGTGCAAACAGTTGGCCGCAACGTCCCCCCCCCCCGTCGGTAGAACTTACCCCATCACCGGCGGCTTCCTCTGCGATGGCCTCCCATTCTCCTGTTCCCCATAGGTCATCACGGCGGATTTTGTTTCCTCCCTCCTTAGCGACGGCCAATCGGGAGTCTTCTCTTTTCAGCCAATCGGAAAACGGGTCTCACACCCGCTTCTGATTTGATTGGCCGGATTGACGATCAGTGTTTCAACGGGGAATGTTCATTCGCTCCATTCGCTCCATTGTCACTCTCTGCAACATGAGCCCACCCTATTTTGAAGCCTATTAGAGCCTCTGGCTCTAAGCAGGTGCTTAAAAAAAAAAACCCTGGCCCCTGTATTTCATACTCCCGGTGCCCAGGGGCCAGACAAATAAATAGGGGGTGGCCGCGGCAGCCATAGATAGATTCATGCTATGCATGAATCTATCCATTGCATATAGGGAGGTGGCCTGGAGAGAGGGGGCGGCACCTGGGCCTCCCTAATGGACGGGCTGCCACTGAAAGCAGCTAAACATTCATGCATTATGGGGTGGATTATGCATCACTCAGTGTGTGGTGAATCAAAAAATTAAAACGTTTGAGAGATAGAGATATAGATTTTATATATATATATATATATATATATATATATATATATATATATATATATATATATATAAATATATATATATATATATACACACACAAACACACACACACACACAGTATATATATACATACATATTTTTTTTTTCCTAGAGTTTCTTTTGAGGTCCCTTAGATCTTTTTGCCCCTTAGACCCTTAGATTTTGCCCCTTAGATCTTTATATATATATATATATATATATATATATATATATATACACACACACACACACACACACAGTATATATATACATACATATATTTTTTTTTCCTAGAGTTTCTTTTGAAGCCCCTTAGATCTTTTTGTATATGGGTATTGGAGCAGATTTTTGTTTTACACGCTATGAATATTTTTAGTATATAAAGTCATATTTCTCTTAGTAGTATGCCTAAATAAAAGCAGACATTAGAATAACTAAAGGCAAAACTTTTTTTTTTGTTTTAGATAGAGTGGAGAGGGATTAGAACGCTTGTCAGTTTTTATTGCTGTGTGTGCCCCTGTTCTGTCAATTTCTCCAACCCATCAGAAACCCCAACCACATCACTTCCGGTTTATTTAAACCCTTAGTAATTGTAGATTTTGACGAATTGGTGGTTGGACAAAACACCGACAACCGAATAAAGTCCTGTACAGGAAGATTGAGCTGTTTTGACAGCACAGCGGCTAACGAGGACAAAGTTGTTGCCGCCTCGGAGGTGGCCATTTTGTTGGCTAGTATCAGAGTGGAGTAAGAATCTCCGCTCATAATATCCTGCACTGTACTCTATTCGGTTGGCGGTGTTGTGTCCAACCACCAATTCGTCAAACACTCCAATTATTGCTGGTTTACAGAAACCGTAATTTAAGTAGTTGGAGTTTCTGACGGGTTGGAGAATTTGACAGAACACCCCCATTAAAGAGCTTCACTCTCTCTACTTGTCCTGTTTACCATTATCATTGGAAGTGAAATTAAAAGAAAATCCCAAATTTTAGGTTGTCCCAGAACAGTAAGAGGGGAAATCTTCCAATGGGGACACTAGTTCTGGGGACCTGGGGGTCCCCAAGGAATTCACTTAATTTGTAGGGATTTTCTCTTACTTCGTGTTTGGCTATGGGACAAGAAATGAAGGCAAATCTCGACAATGGGACACAGATGGCACAAAATAGATCTGACAGCGGTTATAACCTTCCCTTGCTCTATCCAAAATGGAAAAAAAAATTGCCTATATTTCTACTTTAAAAGACTGTTGTCAGATAGAAAACTATTTTAAGGCGCTGCCCATTCTGTGCAATGGGCAGGGGCATTTTGGAAGCACTAAATACAGCACTCCCAAGCTGTCCCAAAGATGCTGCTTGCAGAACTTTTCCTAATATCCCGCAAGCGCACCGCCCCAGTGTGAAAGCACACACTGCGCAGAATGGAAGGCAGTTTTCAGGCGCTTTTTAAAGGCTATTTCAAGTGCTAAAACGCCTCAGTGTGAACAGGGTCTTACTGTCTTGTGGACAAAACTGAACATGAGACCAAATCTCCCAAAAGCAAGGGTAAATTTAACCTTAAACAGTTGACAATAGAACAGCTATCCTCATTGGAAGATTTCCCCTCTATTCCTATGCCAATGACAACTGTAAAATTTTGTATTCCCATCACTTTATTTTTCAGTGACAACAGTCACCAGGATAAATAAGGAGGGCGACTCTCCCTAGTGGGAACACAGACAGTAAATAAGTCCTATCAAGGATTTCAAAACATACCCACTCCTTTCAAAAGCCTAAAAAAGTTTTGGACTCAGACATACTTTATCGAGAGAATGGGACCCCCTCATAATGTCCACTGTAGTTGAAAGATCTCAGCAGTACAGTCCCTGAGCTATATAAAAAAACTATTGGTGCTTTAAAGTGTTTGTTACCCCAACATTTCATATTCATGATATGTACCTGCTGTACCATGTACTTGTGTGAAAAAGTATCCTGTTCTCTTTATATTCCTTCTTTTGTGTAAAATCCCTGGTGCCCCTGCCAGTCACTCTGCTCTCCTATTAAAAACTGACCCAATTTAAGCAGAACACACAGTGGTTAGTTCTCTAGCTGTGCTGGGAACTCAGCCTGCTCTCCTCCAATGATAAGACTTGTCCTGACACACACACCCTGCACAGCCTGTCACTGGGAAGATCAGTGTGCTGCTGCTTCTCCTCCTCTAGCTCTTATGCAGCTGAGAACAGAGGGAATGTAATCACAAAAGGAATTTATATATATATTTTTTTATATCTATACACAAATGTTTTGCCTTTCATTTTAACTATTGTATTTAATTAATAATTATTATATAATTATTGATTATATTTATTTTTATATTTTAAACGGAATTTGTTGTTTTACAAGGTGATCGTTTACAATCACTTTAACTTTGAAGCCTTGTCCAAAACATATATACAATTTGTGTTTGGACTGAACATTTAAAGAAACACTGTAACTTTGCCTATTCAGGGCATAGCAACAGTGTCTGATGATAGATGGTTGGTATGGAGAGGTGACAATGTCAGAAGGAGGGCGCACCATCCCTGAATAACATGTGCAAACAGAAAGAAAATTTGGTGGGATTTTGTAGGCGCCAGGTAAGTAATTTAAAACAGACATCACAGCAATAAAAAATATAAATGACATTTTATTGAACATAGACAAGGTTTAAAAAATTATGCTGGCTGTGTATAATATAACAACATAGAAAATAAGGGGTCACTCAGCACTTATAATCCCTACATGTTTCGCCCGTTGGGGCTTCCTCAGGGGATATGTGGTGAGGGACCAAGCTGGATATATCTCTGGTAATAAAGATGCAACCAGGAATAGGAAAATGGACATTGCGCTGTACAGGAAAGGGTTTGGCCTGGGTGGGCCCAAATGGGGGCCGTAGGATTGTGTACAGGACCAATTGAGTCTAAAGGGAAGCAAGAGCTGCCAGATAGGAAGTTTATCTTGTGCAGGAGGATACACCAAAGTGGCAGCCTGTCCGTCATCGATGACGGACAGCTTTAGTGGAGAGGAGAGACCACTGACAAAGGGTGGACCATTTAAGCCAATGGATGATGTGCAGCTGGATCAGAGTGGGCTGAAAATAGGTGAGTATACATATCTCTCCTACACAGATTAGTAAGCAGAGGTGTTAGTGGGTGTGAGGGGACAGTTTTAAGAGTATTTAAGCTGAAATTTTACTTTAAATGTAAAATAAATTGAGTAGACTTGCTTTGGCACTAACATTACCAGATCAGTACCTTAAAAAGAACTTCACTGAAACTAACCAAATCCCTAACACTTTCCCCAGTATGACAATAGAAAAAACATACATACCAGCCCAAGGAGTTGTCTTCCTTGCCAGGAAAGTTCCCCTTGCTTCGCTCCGCACCATGTTGAAGCAAGATTTGGCTTATGCGCAGACACGCTGCAAGGGCTATGGGACCTGGCAGAGCCCAGTGGTGTGACTGTGCATGGTCCGGATCCCCCTGCTTATGTGCACATAAAGTTGTGCTCTGACAAAGACTCCCTGTGGAAGATCTTACCTTACCTCTTGCTCTGTAGACAACTCTACAACTTTGAATTTTCTAAAAAAAAAAAATTGTCTTGTGACAAATATAAGGTTGAATCTCCCCTGTGAGGGCATTTTACCTGTATCACATTTGTGACATTAAGGTTTTTTACTTTATTGCACAAATTTTCCCTTTGCTTTTGTTGTAAAATCTTTTGCTTCTTTTCCCCCCTCCATTCTCACAGACGTGATAATGGAGCATCCATTAATGTCTGTGCGCCCGGCACGGCAAAGACATCCCCCAGGATAGTCGGTGGGAGGCTGCCTTTTCTAGCTGACATCCACTCCCTTTCAGCCTTGGATCAGTTCTCCCAACTGTCTCCAGGACAGGTTTGCCTTGCCGATGGGACCTGTCCGCGGCGCGACTGGATGATGCTTTTCCCCCCCTGTGTGTTCCAGTCTGGTTTTCGCGCATGCACGGGACGTTGCCGGCTTCTGCGCTGTGTGGAGGCGGGGAGCGGCCAGGTCTCAGGGGGCCCGTCGCGGACCTCTTACGTAGGCATCCTTTTCCAGCTGATTTCAATGTGAAATCAGCCAGGGCTGAATGAGCAGGGCTTTAAATAGCCCTGCTTTTTCATTATCCAGCATGGCTTTGGTGATGATGGTCTTAGGGAATCCTGGCTGGAGTATAGATCAAAGTAAGTTAATTACACTTTTTTATTGAAATTATTATGGGCATCTCTTTGACCGTTGTTCTAACATACTGGTCTTGGTTTTGTCTTTCCCTTTTTTCCTTTATATACATTCTGGCTGCCTCCCTGTGTAATGATGGGAATGTCACAGTGCTATTGGGGTAAATTTCCTTCACATCATTCATGTCAGCGATTCTAACCATCCCACCTGCCGGTATATGCGGATTTGTTTATTGATAGGTAGGTTGCTGTCCTCTGCATAATTCTTGGACTGCTTTTGGCCTGGCTCCAGCCCTGTGATTTTGTTTTTGTACCTTTCCTTAGGTTTGCACCTTGGACACCAGCTCACATACAGGAACAGCGCCCAGGCCAGGACGCAGCTTCCTTTGGATGCTACTAGGGGACTCCTCTCAGTCCCCCCTTGGCATGTCGTGTCTGTTACTGATACACATTATGGGCTAAACCAGCAGGGCATTGCATGCGGGGAGCAGGACGCGAGGTTGCATATCTCTCATTTTAACTTTGTGGGTGCTTAGGAATGCAATGTAAGTGATCTTTTTGATGTAATTGATCTGGGACAGAAATCATTTTGTATTTATGTTGACTATTAATTATTGATACTTTACGTATCCCCAGATATGAATCTCTCCATAAAGAACCCTGACGAAGAAACTGTTTTCTCTGAAACGCATCGGTTTAAGGAGTCATGTTGATTCACCATCTCATTGGTTTCTTCATTTTTGTATTCATGTTCATATGCATCCATATATTTTATATGTTTCAATTTTTTTGATACTATTGTCTAAATAAATAATTTATACTTACATTTTTTGCTTTCTGGTAGTGCCTTTATAATCCCATATTTAGGGTTTTTTTCTGGTTCTGTGGGGGCACAGCAGCAATATAAGCTGGACAGGGGAGTTGATTTACTAAAGGCAAATAGACTGTGCACTTTGCAAAGGGCAGTTGCTCTCTGCAAGTGCAGTTGCTCCAGAGCTTAGTAAATGAAGTAAGACTCCACTTGCAAAGAGTACCCAATCACGTGCAAGGAAAAAAAAAACTTCATTTTTTGCTTGCATGTGATTGGATGGTGGTAGTCAGCAGAGTTTATGCTCATTTACTAAGCTCTGGAGCAACTGCACTTGCAGAGCGCAACTGCAGTTTGCAAAGTGTGCAGTCTTTTTCCCTTTAGTAAACCAACCCCATATCATAGTGTCTAATCTCTGATCACTCTATCCAAAACAAAAACAAACAAAAAAAAAGATTCTGAATTCTCTTTTACTTTTTGTCTAGGTGACAAATTTAATGGTGAATCTCCCCTGAGGGGGCACAGCAGCAATATAAGCTGTACGGGGGGTTGTTATTTAAAGACAAATAGACTGTGCACCAGGGGCGGACTGACCATTGAGCCAGTCGGGCACTGCCCGAGGGCCCTGGGCCACTAGGGGGCCCCATCGGGGTTGCCAGCCTCATTAAAACAAGGGACAGTAGGTATAAATCTGTGTTTTCTTTACATCTGTCTGTGTATACTGTGTGTGCATGTATGTGTATACAGTGTGATTGTATACTGTGTGTGTGTATACTGTGTGGCCACTTAATCTCTGATTGCCTGGGGGCCCCATAATCTCCTATTGCCCGGGGGCCCCATGAGTTATCAGTCCGCCCCTGCTGTGCACATTGCAAAGTGCAGTTGCCCTCTGCAAGTGAAATTGCTCCAGAGCTTAGTAAATGAGGCAAAGCTTCACTTTGCAAAGAATACCCAATCATGTGCAAGGAAAATTAAAAAAACAGCATTTTTGCTTGCACATGATTGGATGATGGAAGTCAGCAGAGTTTCTGCTTATTTACTAAGCTCTGGAGCAACTGCACTTTGCAAAGTGCACAGTCTCTTTTAGTAAATCAACCCCTTTGTCTTTACGTGCACTCAAACTTGTTAACTGAAATTGCCCAATAAAATAAAAGTCATCTAACCATAAGGAATGTTATGGTGATGGGTGAATGCTGGTGGGTTGGATTAGTATCCTGGCCAAATATAATACATTGCGACTTTTTAGTGGAAAGTCCACTACTAGACTTCCCAGCACTGTACCCTCTAAGCCTCACACCTGCAGTTTCAGTATATATATATATATATACAGTAACATGAAAAGTCCAAAAATTTGAGTCAGACAGCAATGTCTTAAGTGGGTAGGAAACACAGCACAAATACACAGTTCTCTAAGTTTTAGATGAGTATGATTCAAGCTGCAAGCATTTTAACAGACAGTTCTGAGTGGACTGGCCTTTTGATTGTGTTGTATAATAAATCTCTGCAATACATTTGCAGAGAAATTCTAACATCAGCCAGCTGTGTACAAGTCATGCTGAGACTTTTAGTTCCCCAACAGAGACCTGCATGTCTCCCCTTCCCCATTTACACAAAATTCTGATGCTGTACACTAAGGGAAATTGTATTTTTTTTTGTTGTGTTCAGCTGAAAGAACTACATGCAATTAAAGTTCCATCATTCAGCCAATTGAGGCAATATAGAAAGTTTTGCCAATGATTGCTTCATCCTTTTGTAAAATAAATAGCGAGGAAATAAAGTGCTGTTTTTGATTGTAGCTTTTCTCTGGCAGACAGAATCACATGTATTTACATAAAGCA